>JBAMCJ010000817.1:0-1302248 GCA_037075205.1 Drosophila prostipennis
TTCATTATGGGTATTTTCTATAATAACTGTAAAAATAATAAAATAAAATGCTGAATTAATTAATCCTCGTGATTGCGGATTCGTGGGTGTCTTAAATGATAGATTATATATCAGGCAACCCTTCCCTGAGTTCTGCCCCACTGAGTAGCCTTCCAAGAAAACATAGAGATCACCATCATTATCATCATCACCATCATCATTATCATCAGAATCAATGATGGTCGGAGCTTCCTGTCTGCGTTTGGGCTACTCAAGTCGATCAATCGCCCGAAACCCATAAGACCCCGCTGTCTGCATCTTCGCTTTTTTTTATAAATTCTCAAATTATCAGTTTATGGCTGCTTTTAGTTTTATGAACCGATCACGTACTAACCATTCAGACGCGATCATTTCGCCAGCGCCTTTTGCCATTGCCAACGGCACTGCTCAAATCTGTCCCTCTTTCTTTTCTTGGGTACGGTGTTCAATCCCTAAAGAAGAAGATTTTTTACCGAAAAAAAATAAAATAGGATCCTATTATTATATCATAATATTGAAAATTACATCTAAAATGAAAACATTTATCCTTTAAGTTTTTCTTGCTTGTATTTTATTTCAAGGTGATCACTGTATTTCTATTTCTGCTTTTTTCAGTACCCTGCACTCTCCTCTTTCTCCAACAAGTCTGCGTGCGAATCTTCTGCAGGCTTAGTGATGTGATCTCCCCCTCCCAATATCCATATCTATATATTGAACCCCCTTTCGCCGTCCCTGAACAGAGGCCTTTGTTATTGTTGTTAGCGGAGCCGATTCGCTTCATTTTCAGCGCATTTTTATCGACTGCACAGCTAATTAAAAGTGAAAAAGAACGCCGGGAACGGCTAAACTGCGGTTCCCGAGCGTCTTCGTGGCGCTGTTAGTTTGGCAGAAATTTAACAAATTATTTAATGATAGATGGTTGTTAAATTGACTGGCCCGTCTGGATGCCTAACTATGGGTTATTGGCGGGTATTAAGTGATTAGAGGGATAGAGGGGATGGATCCAAGAGGCTTGTTGTGGGATTAGCTACATCGAAGGCCCGATGAACTTTTCAATCGTACGTATTCAATGGTACTCGAACCCATCGAATGAAGTCAAATGTACAGAAAAAAGGGCAAGCGAAAAAACAAACAAATGACAATTCGAACATTTCGTAATCCCCAGTGTCGCACAATTGAAATATGTAATTAATTATGCCCATAGGCGGTGGTCGCCTGCTGTTTATTTTCTGCTACCAGAAAACAACAAAAATAAACAAAAAACATTTTTTTCGATAGAAATCTACAAAACTATTTGCCACACACTGAAAATTCGGTGTTGGCTTTTCGAGGGACCGCCAGCAGCTTCAAAAGCGTCGCTGGCTTTTTGTTTTTGTTGCTGCTCATATTTCGATTTTAATGAATCCACTCTATGATTATCTTGATTACGAAACGGTTCCCCAAACAAAATAGAAAAAAGCGACACACAAATAAAGCATTCAAATGAATACTCCCGCCCACTCAAACAAAAAGCTTGAATGCACGACCGAATGCATGAAGAGTTATCGCTATCGCTGTCTCTTTCCCCCTGTCTATTGCCGTCTCGCCTGGTGGTCTTTTTCGGCGGCGAACTACTGAAAATATTAATTAAAAGCCGTAAAGGCAGCAAAATGTTAATAAGCAGTTATCATCCCGCACTCATCCAATTCCAAATTCGAATGAAAATTAAAGCAAATGCAAATTTTACGAAACATTTGCAAATAAATGTGCTCTAATTTCACAGAATACCGAGTAAATGGGGTCGTTAAGTTGGCAGTTAAGGGGGTAAATGTATATCTATATTTATATTATCCAGAAGCGATCTAATTTAATTCGTATATGCGTATTATTTAAAAACTTCAATTTTTCTATCTTTATAAATTTTTCGATAATACTTTCCGTACTAAAGTAATTCCTGGGTCGAGACTAACCTCATTTAGCTTGTTTAATTTTGCAATTAAACACAAAAACAATCATTATTTGTGTGCAATTATGCCGGCTTTATCCTTATAACTCATTCAATTGTTGCCATTTTAGAGATATTTTTGCTTTTTTGTTACATGATTTATTTTATGACCAATCGGAAGGCAGTCATTGATTTTTATTGTGCGAGTTAGTTAAACTTTTATTGACTTTTAATTTCATTTGTTGTATTTAGTTTATGCTAATGGGATTACCATTTTATGGGAGAGCTGCGGCTTTTTCATTTTGAGTGCCATCTGTGCATATTTTTAGGACCATCGGGATTAGAGTGTGTTTTTGATAGATGATGTGTGAAAGGTATGGACACTCTCAACCCGACACCTTTAAAAGGCGTAATATTTTATCCACAAACTGGGGAGATTTTTTAATTACAATCATAAGTCATTGTGGAAATCATAGAACAGCACTCCTGCCCATAAATTTCACACTCAACTCATTTCCTGCTCATTATCATATATCCAGCAATTGTACAAAGCCTCAGACACAATCTCAATGCGTTTTGGGTTGGGTTCTCGGTTTTCGGGGAGACTCAATCCTATCTATACACTCTGCAAAAGAAAGAGATACATTTAGGTAAACCTATAAGAGCTAAGAGCTACTGAGTTTAACAATTTATTACTTTAATTTCAAAATAAAAATATTTTTTATTTTACAGAATTTCTCATATAATATTGTGGCTATTTTTAAGATTTTTCCCGAGTGTAGAGGATGGCAAAGGGGAAGGCAGAAGCATCCACACTCGTGGCCTGTCCAAAAAACCCACTCAATAGGGGTTTGGCTCTTTGAGTGGGCGTTTGGAGTCTTCGGGTACGTGGTGCGTGTGTATCTGTATCTTTTGGCCGTATTCCCCGTATCTGTATCTCGCTTCCTCACCTCATGTGTTTGTCCATGGGATCCGTGGTTTGGGCGGTTCCCTCGAGATGTTGGGGAAGGTAATCATGCTGTCACAGTCGCTAATTTCAATTATCTTGAGTGTGCACGTATACGTAATTTGTTTACTTTTGAGCGCACAAATGTCCCGGGAAACGGCGAAAAGAAGGCAGCGCATCCTTCCAATAAAGTTAAACACGTACATTAAAGTGCATTTATAAGTTTCGTGATTCCCTTATTCCTCTCATCTTTTTCGGCTTTGGCTTGACAATCAAAATGTCATTTCATTTCGTTTGGGAAGCTTGCAAATCCGCAATTGAGACGCAACTTACATGTCATTAACAAGGCTTAAAGCAGCCGACATGACAGACTGACAAAGAGTCAGTCGGTAGATTGAGTGAGAGAGATGGATAGAGGTGGCGGGAAAGAGAGGGCGAGATTGGGACAAACATGACAAAGGCAATGTCAACATTTCAGCCTAGATAATTCAGAATGCACTGCAATGTTGCCAAATTTCTTGGGCATCGTGTTTGGTAAGGTCGTGGGTTCACCAGGTTTATTCAGGCCAGCTTGAGATGTAAATATTTTGGGTGTGTTAGGTGTAGATCAGGAATCGGCAGTCGCATTTCAATGAATAACTATGGTATAACATTCAACTTTCATTTTAATTCATTAAATTAAGAGTCTTAAGAATCTTTTAAAGTGTCAGAAGGATCTATTAAATACTTAATGCTACAATCATTAGAATTATTTATAAAAGTCAAAAAATTTTAAAAGTAAATACAATTTTTGGATTTAATTAAATTTGTATTCAATTTAAGGGGGGACATCTAGGTAACTGGGAAAAAAATAGGCGGATTTTCTGGATTTTTTTTTGGCCAAATGAAGAAGCCAATCGAAAATTTGTAAACTACGTTTTATTATATTAGGTCCAAAGTACAAAATAAAATTTTTTTCGAATAAATCGAAAACAAAATGGCGGATGTGCAGCATTTCTTCGTAGGCCCTTTTTTGTTAAAGGGGGTCCATGGCCGGACACCTAACGTCCTTAATTTTTGATCTAAAAAAAAAAAAAAATTTGGTTAGTTTCTATACCTCAACAGCTATCGACGGACGTAGGATTTTTTCGATATTTTGATTTATTAAAAAATGGTGAGTGATTGAAAAAAAAGTAGCATTTTTTCGAATAAAAAACGTCACAAAATTATTGATAAAAAAAAAAATAAGCAAAATAAAAAAAAAATCCTACGTCCGTCGATAGAGATAGGTATTTTGAATATACTGTCAAAAATTGAGATCGATCGGTTAAGATTTGTTCGAGTTATGTGTCCGGCCGCCTCAAAAAAAGTGGTTTCGAGAAAAACGCGTTTAAAGTTTTAAGGTGCCCGGGATATACATGTGAGGCATCGCCGCAGAATGGAAAATTTCGGTACTTAGACACTTTTGCCGAACTCTATCTTTTGGTATGTTATTTTTGAGACCCAAAAGCATTTTTTAAGCAAAAAAAAAATTTTTCGATTTTTTAAAAATTCTACCTAGATGTCCCCCCTTAATAAAAATCAAGTGGTGTGTTTAGTAGTTTCTATCCACACTCGCTCTATATAATTTCCTAGATATTTATTTGGTAACTCTATATATGAGACACACGATCCTGCAACGTTGCCCATTTTCACTGGAGTGCTAATGAAGCATGGCAACCGGGCACGGATATCTCGCCTTTCAAGCAGAGCAACTCGCCCTGGCTGTAAATTGGCCAATTATCAGCATTTGAAATATGGTTTACCTGCCACAAATTCTCGCTCTTCCTCTACCTGAATTCTTTGCCTCTATAAAAGGTGAGCGGCAATGGGAATCGGGATTCGAGAATCGAGACTCGAGACTCGAGAAGGCAACCTACAGACATACGCACTTTGACCTTTCTTTCTGGCAAAGACAATGCACATTGTGATGCATTTGGAGACGGGGAATGGCAATGGGAATGGGAATCCACACCTGCCCGCTCCTAAATGCACGCACAATTCCTTTATGGAAAAGATACACACCTTTATTTTACACTTCTTTCCTCGGCCAATGGTATCTGTATCTTTTTCTCCTCTGAGCACTGGCATTAATGAACCGACTTCACACTTGACCAAAAGTCGGGGGAAGAACTCTACCTGGGATGGAAAAGATATTGATTATTTAACAAACGTTGGGAAATTAGGCAGCGATTTATAGAGGAAAGCCCTTTCGGATATGCACTTTGATAAATTAATACAATATCGTCTGGGCTGGCCATTCAATTGATTTCGAAATTCATTAGCACGCCGGTAACGGAGCAAAGGCGTCTATGATATAGGGACAGTGTCCAAGAACAAGAACGAGAACGGGTCTCCACTTTGATTTCCATTCTATTCGATGGCATTGTGAAACGACCAGATCGTCTGGCTTTATTGCAGTTTGGAAATAGATGAGCTAACAGCTGGAGAGTGAGTGCGGCACTCGAGCAGATTAGATAGCAAATGGTCGCCCCTTTGAAGGCGTTTTTCGACTGTCGCAGCCAGTGGAGGGTTAAGCCGAGGGGGGGTGGAGGGGGCGCAACAATGGAGCCAAGGGGGCAATCAAATGCAACAAGTAGGGATTATCCGAGCTCGAAATGTTTTCGGATTGGGTTGGAAACTATCGAAGCTGAGCAGCACAAAGGTTGGCAATTTGTTGGCTTGACAACGTGAAAAAGAGTTTAAAAGATCGAATGAAAAAGAGTTTCTGGATAAACATTTCGAGCCTCGTGTTAAAGTCCATTTGAATGTTGATAAGCTGCATTTTTAAATAAAGCTGAATGTTTTGTGTATTTTTACTAATCCATTGAACTCAGGGAACAATAGCTAAAGTCACTTTTCCAAAGTTTAGCTTTTTATAGATTTTAATAAATATCACGTTCGTATTCAAAAGGCATTTTAAGAAATTAATTTTAATAATATTAGGTACTACAAATTATGAAGTTAATCATTAAAATCCTGTTATTGTTGTGAATTTTTGGTATTGTCAGTACTTGGCATTAACCTATCCGAATCGCAAAGTCCCCTCCACCTAGGGCAAATAAGTCTGAGATACAATAAAATGTAAATGACTCGGCCTTATCAACATCATGATTCATCTTCAATCCGAACGTTCCATACCATCCAAAATGTTGCCCGACTAGCTGAACGTAGGAACGCTTGCAAACGGAACAAAACAAACCGAGTCTATAGTTCAAGCGGTAAACAAAGATACAACGCGTTCCACAGCATGCAACAAGCGGAACAAAATGGCACGTGGAACGCCACACGAAGCTGCACACGAAGTCAGAGCCGAAGAGCAATTCGTGCCGCCATTCCGAGTACAAACGAGAAATGGCTCCGGTAGTCGCATTTCAATTGTCGGCCGGTTCGCATGTGCCTGGGGAAGATATATCCGTATCCGTTCGATCCGTCGGGTTCCGCGCGTCGTTCCGGGAAACTGCGGACTTAGTGGCGTCTAGCGAATAACAGAACTCAAACGAACTCGAAATACAAAAATATTGTGTGTGCCAAAACAAAGCAAGAAAAACCGAAAGAATATATCAAGAAATGAGTGCAAATCTATTTTAAATGGTGTGCAATTAAAGGAGCCGAAACGAGAATACTTGACAAAATGCATTTGTGCGAGATGCGTGGCATGCCGCGTCGGTTGCAACCTCAGTGTTTAGCCAACGAGAGCGAGATTCGAATTCAAATTAAAATTGGGAAGGAAAATAAAAGTAAATTCAGAAATAGCAGCGAGATCAAACGCCGACACAGAAACAATCGAAATGCTCCCGAGGAGGACGGGCTAAAAATAATCAAAGTCGATCGGCGGCGACGGGTGATATTCCCACTGCTGCTGCTCCTCACGGGATTAAATGGATTAACTCAAGTTGGAGCGCTCAAGGGTAAGTGTCAACAGATGCAGATGCAGATCCCGAGTTGCATTTGCGATCTATGTAGAAACAGCATTTGAAGGGCAATATGACATAGTGTTTCCTCTGCTTGGAAATCCAAAGCAAAATCCTTTGTGGCTGCCTCTTCTCCCATTTGGTTGCACTCCCCATTTATTTATTAGCGTCATTTGTTTCCATTTACGTTTTTTTTCGTCGACTCCATCTTTTTGGCTATTTTTGGTTGCAACACAGCAAACACACAGAGCACAACAACAAAGTGAAATTAAGGCACTGCGGTTTATTTATGCCTGCAACGTTCGCTAATGGATTTTAAGGCCGCTTTATAGACAACGCGACATCGACTCTGCTCATAGACCCATTATTCATGCCTCTCTCCCTCTCGTTCTCATTAGAGATGCGCATAATGGGTAGTCTCTTCGGATAGATATAGATGAATGTTTGGTTTATCGTAATATTAAGGTGTTTCAGAAGTTCTACGCAGGTTAGGGAAGGTTAAGAAGTTGATATTGAGGATAGTAATTGGTAAAATGGGGTGGAATCTTCAGTAGATCCCAAGTTCTATAATCTCTTTTCTTTATCTTCCCATTAAGGGATAACCAAGAAACTAATGTTAACCCACTGAACCCACTTAGGGATCACATTTAGAAAAACCTAAATACAATTTCCACAGAATACACAGATCGTATTACACATCGAACCCAAACTGCATGTGTAGAAAAAAGAGAATAGATGAGGGTAAAACGAAACAAAAAATGTAAGCCCCTAAGGGAGGATCACGGGAAAGATCACTCACCAGAGACCGAACTTTAGATAAATGAGTAATGAGTTCGAAAGACTAATCAACCGAGCGCAGTTTTCCCCGCACCAATCTTGCAACTGATTACAAGAAGAAAATCAAACAAAGAATCGAGTTTGTGGCTTTTGCGGTTGCGATGGCAAGTTCAAAAAGAAAACTAAAGCAAAATGCCTTTGAGGTTGGTGGGTTAAGTTGATTGGGGTCCCTTTGAATTAAGCCCTTTGGCGATTTCATGGCTCGGCAAATCCGCCGATAAAACATATATCTAAATGAGCTTAGCCCGAATCACACACCCCTTTTGAAGGAGCGCTGAGAATGTTGTAATCTAATGCTTATTAAACGCTTTTTAATGCCAAACCAACGACGCCCAGTCCGCCGATATCGTCCATGGACACACGCAACTCGGATTGGGATTTTTGAATTCGGATCTCGCTAAACACTTGAACACGCAACCTGAGGCTGCATAGAGTGCCATATAGCAAAGTATCTGTATCTCAGCTCTTCCCGTCCCAAAAATCCCAATGTGACGTGGCAAGTGTTGCACGCGACGTCGCTCGTTTGATATAATAAATTGTATAAAATTATCTGCACCGGCACACGACAGGATTTTCGTTCCATACTCGCTTTATAACCAACTGGTGGTGTGTGACCAGTTGGACTTAGCTTTTGGGTGGTGGGTCAATCGCAGTCGGCTTGAGAATCTGTCGGGGTCATAAAAATTATCGCCCACGAAACGAAGTTGCAGGGTTGACAGACTTGGCAACCTTCTAATGCCACTCTGGGGAGCGTTTTTCCAGCTAACTGCATTTATTTTTTGCTTTTGTGACTCCGGGGGTGGCAGACCATCCAATCCTTTGTCTTGGCCATTTTTTTGTGAACCGTGCCTTTCGGCTCTTGTGCAATTTTCTCATGTGCATTATGCGAAAATTGGGCTAAGTAGCGGTCTCTGGCTTACTTTCTTACTTTCCCGGGCGATGGAAATGGAGTCAAGTGCTGTGGCAGCTCCGTAGCATGTTATTTGTTCAATCACATGATTGCCCTACCAATCGCCCGGCACTCAACGAGATCTCCCATTTGCTCCCAGCTGCAGGCCAGATAATAAGGGGGTCTCTCCTAGCCAAGGTATCCATGGCCGGCACCAATATGTCGGCACAGAGTTTGGGGCAGGAATGTGATTGAAAGTCGGGCCGATGTGGGTGGAGGTGTTGCAAGTCGCTTGGCGAAAGGTCTTCTGGTATATAGATGTATGGCGAGAGATATTCGAAACTAGCTACTTACAAAGCAAAAAAGATCTGGGTTGAATTAGATGGGAATTGAAAAGGGTTTGAAGTGTGAATTAAATTTTTAAATGTAATAATTTAGTTATAGCTGGTATAAGATGAAAACCTGTGTGTAGAAATACATATAAAGCATTAAAAAACTTGAATAAACATTTCGAGAAATTAGAAATAAGCCATTTCTTGGAAATACTATTCAAAAAAATGATACTATAATCTTTAAAATATATCAAAAATAATTTCACAAAATAAGAAATATTGCAATAAATAATGCGCCACAATCACATTTAAAGAAGTACGCCATATACATTTCCAAGAAATATAATACATACATAATACATATATGATATATTTAAAAGTGATCTAATCTTAAATACCTTTTAACGCAGTTTAGAAATTTCTGGGAATTGACGCTATTTGCCTCGCATTCTCCAGAAAATATATGGCCACTCCTTGGGGAAAAGCATTTTACGACTAATTGCAACTACCCATGGCTGTGGTTCTCCTCTCTAAGGCCGTTCGATCTCGAGTCGGCTATTTGCCAACCAAACAATAATTAATTATTTAAAACAACAGTCTTACAGGCCAGAACCCAGAACTCATGCCCAGTAATAGCGGCAGAAACATCGGGCTGAAAGGCGACTTGGACATGGTCAGCTGGGTAGTCGGAGCCAAGTTTTGCCTACGCAAAGATTTTTGTTATTTCTTGCTTCCTGGAGATCTGGGGGACCCAGCTTGACAGCCAGTCCAAATCGCCTCGGTGTACGAGCGAATATATATATATATATATCGTATCTGTGTGCTCGCCTGGACGTACTTGATATAGCCGTGGGTTTTATGTACATTTTGTTGCCGTTGCTTTGGCTGTGATATTAAAAATAAAGGAAAATTAAGCCTGGCAGCCGCGTAAAATGCAAACTTGCATCCGAAATGTTGCAGTTATGCCAGTTGGCGTTTAAAGCCGTTGCTGTTGGCCACATTTTTGCATGCAATGCAATGCAATGCAGCGCCTGGAAAATGGTTATTTCGTTTTTTTGAGAAGGCGTTACTGCTGGATTTTCCGAAAAGTTTTTTCTGCCCGTTTATATTCGTTCGTGGTGGCTAGCTCGGAGCAAATCTGAGCCGAGCTGAGCTGGAAAAGCTTGGTGAGAAAAAGGTTCGCAAATTGCATTGGAAATGCTATGTGTGAAGGAGTTGGAGAATCGGAGAGAAAGGCGGGAGAAAGGAGTGAAAAGGAGGGGGGTGTAACCGGGGGAGGATATGCAATTCTGCTGAGGTCGATCAACATGGAAATTTGATTCACAAGTTATGGGAAAAGGCAGTGAGCGAGGGAAAACCACTGAGTTTACGGCATATTTATAAGATATCTTCATTTAAAAATTTAATAAAATGTCTGTTTAAAATGTTTAATATTTATAAAAAGATTTTTTATATTAAATATACAATTAAATCAGTAAGCCAGGCATTAAATTCTTTCTTCTATAACGATAGAATTAAGGGCATCAAGATTTTAGACCTCTTATAATATTTACAATTTATAATATGATTCTTTTTTTTTAAATATTTAATTACCTCGTAAACCAGGCAGTTAATTCTTTCTTTTAGAGCTAGAAAAATCCAACTATTTTCCTTAATCGGCAAGAAAAACAGTTTACAGTTAGGCTAAATGAGTTCACTGGGAGGATCAACAAGTTTCGCTCCGTTAATACGTATTTAATTACACAAATCTGAAATTTCCGGCTGCCCCCGAAAAGAGGTTTGTCTTTGTCTTCGTCTGAGTCTGTGTCGTTTATCCTTAAGCAAGTCGCCAGAGATTTGCATATTTGCACTTGATGATGTTGCTGCCGCAGTTGCAAGTTGGCGCTGTTGCAGACATGGCCCCCAGCAATCGCCATTTGGTTTGGCTTTGAGTTTGGCTTTGGGTTTGAGTTTGAGTTTAAGTTTCAGCTGCCTACGCGCGGCGAGGAAATTATGAAAAATTTTCAAAGAATCGCCTTGAGTCATCGTTTGCAGTCAGTTGCCAACAACGTTGGCGTTTCGGATTTTTCTATCTTTTTTTCTCTATATTTTTTTTCTGTTTTGTTTTGAATGGGGCTAAAAAAGTTTTTATAATTTGTTAACAAGCCCAAAGAGATCGGCGCCGTGGAGTCCGCAGTTCGGAGTCTCCCGGCAATTATGACAAGTTGACAAACGGCTTAATCTCAATCGGCGACTTGCTGTGCGATCCTCGAATCACAGAAGATGCGCGGCATTTAAATCAATAAAGCGGAGAGTCTCGACTCTCTGACTCGATTGTCCATCGTCGTCGATCGCTGGACGTTTATCGCACTGGGGATATCTAATATCTGGAAAGGGGACTACGTACCCATTCCCATTCCCCTTGCAATGGGAACTCCGAGTCGCAGAGGCCCGTGTTTAAAGTCTTGCCAGCGAGTGCGACACATGCAAATTGGCCAATGTTGCTAAACAAGTTTCGCGGTTGTTGCATTTGTGGCTTGTACTCACCTGCGTACGACGACAACAACAACGAAAACAGCAGAAACAACGACAACAAACATGCAAAAATTGGATTGCCGACTCTGCGTGCAAATAAGGCAAAAGCAAGAGAGCCAAAAGCAAGTTGGCTATAAAAAGGCGCTGCCGTTGCAGACAATCAGCCATAAATCTAAATGACTGTCAACCCAGGCGAAACCTACAATGGAGTCTTGTTCTTGCAGCAGCAACATGTTGCCGATCCCCGCCGCTTACCTCACTGCACACTTCACCCCTTACTCGCACTCATTTGCCGCTGATAAGACACTAAAATATGCTAAAAAGCTAAAATAAACTTGATATTGATATTGCGGTGGCATTGCCAGTGCCATAAAGCAAAAAGCATTTAGTTAGGGATCATGCTACCCGAAGGAATTCGGTATGGGGGCTCTTAACTATTAAAGAAATGTCGTTGCAATAAAAACTGGGAAAATATGTAAGCAAGGCTTTACTGTTTATAAAAAGCCAATAGACAGAGACACCATATTTTACAAACTAAAGAAAATGATCAGTTAAAATAATGTAGAGACATATTTATTAATATTGCTTCCTTTGGGATAGATTTAAATACAAATTATTCCACTTAAACCATCACCTAAATTAGATTAAACTATACAACTTCATTTCTCTCTGCTACCCATAAGCCTCTCAAATAAATTACGCATAAATTTCCCATGAATTCTCTTGGGTAACCCAAGCCACTAAACACTTTTAATTCAGGTATCGCCGCATCGGATTGTATTTTATAATTCCTTTTTTTTTTGTTCTCCGCAGTCAACTGAGGAGGAAAAAATCCAAAGAGTGGGCTGGCAACCTGCCCACGTCCGTCTGAAGATTTGGTAGCTTTTGCCATTCAACGAGTTTGTCATAAAATTAATTTGGTTTTTAGTTGGTTAGTTGATGATGAGGATGGTCCGCCGGGCAGTCAACCTGCTCTGTTTTTCCTCTCCTTTTTCCCCGAGTTAATTTATTGCACTTTTGCGACGACGGCAAATGGGGAAATGCGATATGCCAATCACTCGAGAGTGCGGCGACACTTTTCCCGACCATTTCCCTACCATCCCCTCTCCATTTCTCTGGCTTTCCAAGGGGCATGCGTTTAAGATAAGGCCTCACTTGTCGCCTTTCGGTATTTCGACTCGCTCCGATTCTTCTTTGTTTTTTATTTTAGCATTATTTACATTTTGAAGACTCTCGAAAGACATCAAGCGGCGACCTGCATTCCGTCTCCTGGGATCTCAAGTTGGGATCGTTTCGAATTACAGAGCTCTTCCGACATTTGTGTCTGTGGAATTGTTTACGGTTTGGTAAATACCGAAGAGAACTTGGTAAACATTGCAATCAGAATTTAGAACTGGGTTAGACGGGTGTGTCTCTCGCTCTTTTTCCGGGGGGAGTAAATATTTAATTAGCTGACGCACCTTGTGGGATATTGGTTATTTGGTTTTAAATTTCTGGGAAGTGCTAAAACCGGCGATGGTGCATTTTTCCCTCAATTATTAACCCCTGAGGGGAGACCGGGAATGTCATGCCATAAAGGAAAAATTAATTAAAATTGCCGCTGCAATTAATCAAGCCAAGGAAGGGCAAGTGAAAGATAAAGGAATTTGCATAGATCGACGATGGACGATCGGCGATCTTAAAGACGATCGCCCGACAGCTGAGTGATCTTTCTTTATCTGAGATTGATGCGCATCGCGTGCAGGGCAGAAACAACCAGAGATCCACAGAGACTATATCTCGATCTCTGGGCAGCCGCAGCATGATCATTAATAAACCGCTGTGAGCTGTCAATGGGCATCAACGTCCAGCGATCTGCAATCTCTGGGAGATCTGCGGAATCTCCGGGGAAACTGGAAACTGGCTGAAATCAACACGAGGATCAACTCGGCGAGGATTGACTGACAGTGTTTGGCACTCGGATTGGCTGTGATTCGGTTCCTGTGACAATTGCCAATTGCCTGGCCGGGTGATAACTTTATTTGATCGATCTCAACGGAAATCGTTGCGGGAGCCCCTCTTTCCCTCCGCCCCTCTCTTTGCCGTTTGTAAACATTATTGCATCGCCTGGTCGTTTTGTAAACATTCTCAGGCTGAGCCAAAGTCATAATAATTGCCCCAGCGAGCAGACACCCAAACATGTCGTTGTCTTATAAACAAAAATTCAATAATGCATCAAAACCAAAAAAACAAAAAGGGAGAAGAATTGAAAAGAACATGGGAACGCAGGAGCCTTTGGGGCTGCCTTCTTCGCGATACTGCAACATAAAATAATGATGATGAAAATGTTGCACATGCCGGGGCTGCCAGGATGAGTCGGCTGACAATGATGAGGCATGATGACAGACCAACAAATCGAAGGTTTTGCAGGCTGCAGGCCAAAGTTGCCACCGTTGTTGGTTGTTGTTGTTGTTGGTTTGGTTGTTGCTCCTTGTCGGTTTCACAATCGACAGCAATCGTCATCGTTACCACAACACAGTGGAGCACATTGTGAAACATTCGCACAAAAGAGCAAGGGCACAGCAATTGCAACTAAGTGAGGGTAAAAAACGATGCCCTTTGCAGTGATGCGCGAATTTGCGTTTGCGGAAAGTGTGAGAATCATGTTTATGCGTGTCAGGGAAATCAAGAAGAATTATCGCAGAGTTACAAATCGATAACATATCGGGTTAATCTTTATTTTGCCTTCGTTTAGATATTTTGTTGTATACTAAATTAAGAATTAAACCATCATATTTATAATTTCATGTTTATTTTCCAAATTCTTTTTAAAGTAAAATCATGAGAAACTCCACTCATAAAATAGCCAATCCAATCTGGTTCCCTATCGCCAACAAATCCTACTCATCTCCTACTTTATCTCCATGCCATTCGTTTTTATTAGCAAATCCTTTATCAGCCAACGCATAACGCATAAACCCCATTGCAATATCCCTCCGAACCCCTCGAACCGGCATCAATTTTCTGTCTGTCTGCCCCCCACACACACACAACACACACACACACTCAGGACAAGCAAAAAAAAAATCGCAATAAAAAACACGAAAAAAGCGAAAATCTGCCGTCGGGCAGAAATTAATTTTTCATAATTTTTTTGCGCCCTTTTCTGCTGTTGTTGTTATCGCAACTTGTTCGCCAAGCGCCCCCTGAACCCCCTGAACCCGCCGCCTCTGACTTTGGCCATGTTTTGTGAAAATATCTGCCGCTTTCGGGGGGTCAAGGTTGAGTGAGTAAAAGGGGGGCATCGCATTTTGTGTTATTATTAAAGTTGATTGTCAAATGCGGCCCCTAAGTGATTTTTATAGGGCTTTAATTGGGCGAGGACCACGGATGGGCGGCTTGCCCTTTTTGAAGCTGGCCCAAAGGGACAAGGACTGGAAAAAGGCATGCGGCTTAATTACTCACAGTAGCTGGAAGGCAGGAAAATATCTTTTCTTTTTTTTTGCACCCTGTTTTTTTCCATCTCTCTTGCAAAGGAATTGCAGACGGGGAGTATCTTATTCAAGGTGCAAACTTGCGCGCGACATTTTCTGTTGCTGTTGCTGTTGCTGCTGTCGATGTTGCTGTTGCTGTTGGCTGACTGTTGACAGCATGACGTGACAACATGCAATGCAAATCGTGTGACACGATGCCCCAAAGGGTTAATGTATAAATTAAATTTCTGCACTCACAAGGCCGCACTTACGTATCTCTATTAGCTGCGCAGATACAGATACAATTCCAGTACAGATGCAGCTACAAGACGGGTCAAGACCCGAAATGCGTAGGGGAGACCATAACAAGAATTGCCAATAAAGAAGTTGCCTTAGCCTGGCTTAGCGAGTTTTCACGCTCTCCCACACGAAAGACTTGGAAAAGCAATAAGTAAGCAGGGAAAACAAAGACCAGACATAAAAGTTGTATAATTTCGCATTGGCAGGTCTAATCCCACCAGGTAGGAAAACCCACACACACCTAAATCCCACCGAAAAGTATTTATGATTATATATATTGTTTTTTCTTTTGTATATTTGCCAAAACCAGCTGCTTTTGATGTTTGTTTTTTTCTTTCCTTCGTTCTTTTTCAA
This sequence comes from Drosophila prostipennis, assembly GCA_037075205.1. Lineage (NCBI taxonomy): Eukaryota > Metazoa > Arthropoda > Insecta > Diptera > Drosophilidae > Drosophila > Drosophila prostipennis. The sequence continues at coordinate 15,499 of JBAMCJ010000817.1, forward strand.
CAAATTAAATTTTTGGCTGGGCAAAAGTTTTGGCAATAAAATTTAACAATTCCCCGTCTACAATTTTTATGATTATCTCTCTTTTTTGGAGGATTGGAGGACTGTGGCAACAATTTCCATTTACAATTTCGTTTAATGCGAGTCCAAGAAGTTGCCTAATTGTGGCGGGAAAATCTATTTCAATGTTCGACGGCCTGGAAAATGGCCGAAAAAGCAAAGGCAAGGTCAAAGGCAATTCGAGCCGCTCAAAAGGAGTGGAAAATCTGTTTTGTGGACTCAACTGCGTAGGTAGAGAATTCCAATGGTGCAGCGGCAACAGCATCTCACAGCTCGGAGAAAAGAAAACCGAGTCGGGGCAAGTCAAACAATGGTGGAAAAACAAGAAACGCATTCCCCGCATGAGCAAGTCATAAATTTTCCCCGAAAAAAAAAGAATAAGAAAAACAATAAAAACGAAGCCAGCACAAAAGGAGAACACGAATCGAAGCAGCATTGAAAAGCAAATAGTCCAAGAAAAGAGGCTGAAAAAAGGTTCTCCGGAGAGTAGGTAGGCGACCCACCCATTCGATGGATAGATAACTGCACTCGTGGGCTGGCCAAGTATCTAAAGTATCTTAAGTAGGTTTCGGCTTAGGTAGATCTATGGATGCAGGTGTCATTTGGCCGCAGGGATGCCTTAGATTGGCTCTTCTCTGCGAAGGAAAACCAAGGAAAACGAAGGAAAACCATATGCCAAGGGAAATGGGATAAGATATTTGAGGAACTCATGCTGACAGGGTCTTAAGATCTTTTGTAGAGATCCAATAATGGAAAGGTCTTCTGAAAAACCTGTCTTTTGATACATTTTAGCAGATCTTTCATAGCTTCCTCAAGAGAACCCCCATATTAACCCCAACCTGAGTGATCAACACATACTTCCTTCTTATAACTTTCCTGTTCAGTCGGGACCGCTTGTATCCAGGCACTTAAGCGATCGCTAAACGAACGCATTCGAACAGCCCCGAATCGCATTAATTCGCCTGCTCTCAAAGAGATACTTCCTCTGCGAAATCGCCAAGTCGAAACTCCAAACTTAAGACTGCAGACTCCGCCACTTAGCCAAAGCGATCATTCAAATTTCAGTCTTTAGTCAAATTACAGACCGTTTGGGGTTCGTTCCTTGGCTCTCGTATCCGTATCTGTGCAATTTTGAGCTACAAATTTGGCGCCCACACAGATACACACACAAATAGCCGAAAATGGCAGCTAATTGGAAGTAAATCGAGTTAAACTTTCTTTCGCTTAGCTAAGCCAAGCCGAAAAAACGAAAAAAAAGGAAAAGACCGCGAATTGCACGCATGAGGCCCGAGGCATTTTTCAAGATACATGGTATCTTGTGTTGTGTATCTCATAGTTTGCATAGCTAATTAGCCAACTTTGGCTCCACAGTTCCCGTTGTCGGTCGCCGATCATTGATCAGCACCGGGGAGCCAAGGCTAACGAACCAAATGTATCTCATGGAACGTTCTCACATTAGTCACGCGTTTAACATATTTTCGTTTCGTTTCGAGGTCCGTTTTAAATTTAATATATTTCGTACCTGCGGAAAAAGAAAAGAGAGACGGAGAGTCAATGTATGCAAATATTTTAAGCTGCAAATCCAGCGTGCGTAACCGGGGAGAGACAACAAAATTATGCACTGGGCGGAAATTCTAGATAGAATAATGCACCATTAAAATACATTCTATATTCTAAAACATAGAACATAGAATACCCCAATCAGGGAAAATATAAACCTATAAACCACTGATCATCGAAGTTATAAGGATCTAAGAAATTATCATTCACTTGATTTTAATAGTCTTACAAAAAATCATTTTATTCATTTATTTGGTCTGTTAATCATTTTAAAATATTTTTGGTTTTTCAATAAGGGTTTATTTTTCAGAAATATTTTATGTTCTCATGATAATTTGTGTAGCAATTGTAGCAATGATTAATGATTAATCCTTGAAAATGATAATACATTCTTGTATATTTCATAGTAGAGCTTGGCAGTATCGATAATTTCGATACTTTATCGTTATCGTATCGATAATATCGATGTTTTCAAAGACAAATTAAAAAATTATAATAATTCTGTTAATAACACGTTTTATCACTATGGACGGCAGTCCATGTAGTGACGAAGCGCACCAGGAGAGTGTGCGAAGGCGACTACTATTATATAGCCGCAAAATTGAAAATCTGCTGTGATAGTCCGATCGTAATGAGTAATACACCAATCGAAAGGTATTGCAAAAACTTAAAGGATTGCATACCAAGACTTTAAGAAAATCAATTGGCTTGGGAGAGAGAGCGGTGAAAGTGAAAAAGTGAAAATTTCGAAATTTGGAGCTGTTGGGGCCGGTGGGGATAAATGCCCCCTCGCAATGTTTTAGTTGTATTCCTTTTGAAAATACCCGTCGAATGAGGGGTCATTTGTCAAAATCCGACGCTCCGTTCAAAAGTTAGAGCCAAAATAAGATTTTCTTCTTCTTCCCAAAATGAAAATTTAATTCTGTTTGTCAGTTTGTCAGTTTGTCAGTTTGTCAGTTTGTCAGTTTGTCAGTTTGTCCAAAACATGTTTTTTAAGTTTTGAAAATTTGATATGACGTTCATCACATCGATATAAAAAACTTTTGTTCTACCACTTTTGGAAAAACTCGCTAGTTTAGCGGGAAAACAGCTATAAATAGCTAAAATTCGGAAAGCCGTAACTTCTGTACTACTAAAGCTACAGAGTTGTGCTGCATCTCGTTTGAAAGGTATTTTTAAATGCTATAAATGCCCTTCATATGCAATTTGTGTAAATGTAATAGTTAAAAAGATATGAACAAAAGAAATTTTTTTTAAACTTTCTTTTTAGCTTTTTTTTAATTTTCTCAAAAACGGCTCTAACGATTTTCCTTACAACTTTAAACTGTATAGCCCTTGAGATTCCCTGAATTTTGGTATATAACACATTACTGTAAAAAGTCACGTTTAAAAGTTATTTTTATACGAAAATAGCCACTTTTGCCGGCTCGAACAACTAACGCTGCCTAAGCATTGAATTTAGTATGTGCGTATGCAAACTGTATTTTAGGGTCATGGAATCAATTCAATTGTTTTAAGGAATTCCAAATAGGAAACTTTTGTTTTACGACATTTGGAAAAACCCGCTGCTTTAGCGGGAAAAAGCTAAAAATAGCTACATTTCTTTAGTTCGTAAGTTGTACACTACTGAAGCTACAGACATGTGCTATGCCTCGTTTAAAAGGTATTTTGAAATACTTAAACGCCTTTTTAACTTAATTTGTTTAAATACAATGGCTTACAAATTAAGATTGACCAATTTAAATTTAAATGTATATATTAGCTCCTATGAGAGCCAATGTAAACAAACAAAAACTTCTGATATCAAATAAAAACACCTCTTAACGAGGTAAAAAACTAGTGACGATCGCACCTTGAACATACAAAAGTTCTGATATCAACATTTGTGACGAAAAATTATTACACTCGTTATTAAAAAGACTTTCTAATATTTTCTCATTCGGCACGCTGCAATAGAAAATGCCTGTGAAGGGAAAAAGGCTGGAATAGTTTGCTAGGGCGGGCCGAATGAGAAAATATTAGAAAGTCTTTTTAATAACGAGTGTAATAATTTTTCGTCACAAATGTTGATATCAGAACTTTTGTATGTTCAAGGTGCGATCGTCACTAGTTTTTTACCTCGTTAAGAGGTGTTTTTATTTGATTGATATTATTATTAGAAATTCATAGCTATAAAACCTTTCTGGTTTTATTATAACCAAGGAATAGATCTCTTTTCTCAGTGTTTAGATGGAGCTTCAGACCCAGACCCGGACCCATCTGCATATGCTAAACACAGGGTCCAGCATTGTCTCTCCTGGCTCCCCGATTCTTCACTCCTCACCCCTTGGCGAGCACTTTTCTTGTATCTGATTTGCGACAGTCAAGTCAAGTCAAGTCGCGCTATCTGCTGCCTTAGCCTCCTTGCCCCTTTTCCCCCTTTCCCCCTTTCCAGCTGAATATGGTAAAGAAGCTTTGGTAAAATGCTAGCGAATTAGGAACGCGGAATGCGATCGATACGTGCAACAGGGAGCAGGCAGCAACATGTTGCACATGCCGCAATGTTGCTGCTGCTGCTGCTGCCGCTGCTGCGTTTTACCTGTGGTCAAGTCAAGAGCAACTCCAGCTCGATTCGTTTCCCATATTGCTAATGCGCGGAGTTCGGTCTGCAGAATCGTGCTCTCGGCCACTTGGACTCTAAGACTCCTTGGACTTCTTGGCCATGCCAAATGGAGTCTCCCAATGGCAATTAAGGAGCCCAAAACGTTCTGTGTTTCGCTGCCTGTCCGGGGCATGTCTCTTATTGTTGCTGCTGCTGCTGATGTTGCTGTTGCTGTTGCTGCTGCTGCTGATGTTGCTCCTCGCAATTCTTAACGGTAATTATGTTGTTCGTTTTGGCAGGCCGCATTTTGCGTAGCCCTCTGAAATGGATTGAAATTCCCCCAGTGCCGCGGTTCTTGTGTTAAATTGGATTAATTTGACAGTAAAATGCAAATGAGCCGAATGCCAAATGCCGAATGCGAAATTAAACTTTTAGGCTGCCATTCGAAGGAAGTTTGGACATGTTGCTGGCAACAAATTATGTTGCTCCTCGCAGAGCCATTTTTCTTTTTCATCTTCCCTCTGTGGCTGCCTTTTAAAATAATCAACATGCTTTTTGGGGAGGCGCACATGTTGCTGCCGTGCAACGAGCAACCAACAACGAGCAACCAGCAACAACCAACGAGCAACAAGCAAAGTGCAGCAATAATTTTTAAATTGAATTTTTTTCTTCCTACTGCCACTGCCGCCAAAGTAAAGCAAAAGCAAACAAATCTGCCCGAAAGAGCAGACAAGTTTTCTTGCCTTCTAGTTGCTGGGGGGCAAGTCTTGAAGTTGCTGCTGCCCTTTGGCAACATGCATCACCGAAGTCGGCGTCGTTTTTCATATTTCTGCACTCACATGAGTCGCAGTTTTACTGCCTTCTTTTTTGTGTAGTTTTTAATTCATTTTCCTTTTTTCATTTTTTTTGTTGCATAGCCGGAGATTGCTTAATCGATTTGCCATGACTCGGGCGCCAGCAGCAACTGATAAATTGTTTTGCCATGTGTTTATTAATTATAGCGAAAATGGAATGTCAGAAGTTGGAGGGGGGAGTGGACCTCTAAGAACTCTATCAGTGGCTCCTCCAGGTGGTCCCAGTCCAGAGAACCTGACAACAAGACCCAACATTCGTTTGTTGCTGCTCATTTTGGTCATTTACAAATGGAAATTGCATTGATTTGATGTTGTAGCTTTTTTCTCTCTGCGGCTGCTTGGCTCCCGATGATCCGTCGACTGGATATATCCACTTTGATGATATATTGCCGCCCAAGTAACATTCTTTTCCCCCTTTCGACTGGCCATATTTGATGCCCAGTTACAAGTTACAAGTTACATGACGTTGTCGTTGTCTCTGTGCCTCATGTTGCCGTTGTCTCTGGCGATGTTGCTGCTTTGTGTTGCTGCTGCAAGTCGCTGAATTTTTTTTGTTTGCATTTATTAGCATTTTGCCCTTTGCTGCGCTCCTGTCGCCTGTCAGTGGTTGTTGCTGTTGCTCCTGTGTGTGGCAAGATTTTCAATTCAATTATATTTCATGCTCATGTTGCATCGATTTACATTATAATTTGTGTCTGTGGCGGAAGTCATTTGTGAGAGGGGAAAAAACTGCCTCACAAACTGGCAATCAAAGAGCGACACAGGCTTAAGATGCAGTTTAGATATGGGGGATATATACTACTCATTCCCTATCCAAATCATTCACGCTCCTTAGGCTTTATGGGAGCCCACATCTTAATCAAGTTCTCATTCTTCGAAGATTTTCCTAGCCCACTCATTAGACTCGATGGTTTTCTGTAGCAAATCGTCTCATAATTTTTTGATTAGTCAGGCACGGAGTAGAATTTCCCCCAGCCAATCCACAAGTGTCGCTTTTCATTAGGCGCATCGAATTTCCCGCGCGCGATGACAGCTGCCCAGAAAAATTAAACAAAAATATAACGAAAATGCTGGAAATATTTCAGCAAGTCAAATAAATATTTCATCTGTTTATTTAAAAAAAAGCGAAAAACTTTCTTTTGACACCTTTGACTCTGGCATATGGCCAGTCAATCACCCAATGCGCGCCATCAATCAATCAATTAGAGCAGTTTTCTTTTTGGGGGGAAAAATCAAGTTAAAGTGCGTTAAAGTCTTGGCCGTCCGACGACGGACTCTTAATGTTTATCATAATAAGCTGAGCAAACAGTTGCTCCCGAGACTAATGAGGGGCTAGAGTGGGAAAAATGGGCAGTTGTGGGCGGTGGTAGACCTTCATGATCTAATGTTATGACAGCTCATCAAGTGTCAGCGCAGAATGCTGCCAAAGGAGAAGGCAGCGGAGAAGATGGCAACTCTGGCTGCTCTCTAATGACATTTACTTTTAACGCTTATTAAATGTTGTGTGTGCCAAAGAAGCTTAAATCAGTTTGCCCGAGGGCAAAGGCAAAGGCGATGGCGAAGGCAAAGGCTCTGGACATTAGTTGAGGATAATAAGGGTTCGTTTTAATGGCTTTTTGCGCCCCAAAAGCAGCTCAAGGGTAGAAGAGTTTTCGGTTTCCCTTAACCAGCTGGTTGGAAATTTTTAAATATTTATTTTTGCTTAAATAGATTCTATTTTGGCTACCATATTCCATATTCAATCATTTTTATTATTAATTTCTCTCTCAAATACATTCCCCCCTCTCAAAGTATCTCATTTCATTTAAAAAGTATCTTCGCTTTTAACCCACCACTTTGTATCTTCTTCCGCTCGCGCTTTAATAACAGCAATTTGTATCATCATCAAGTCTGTTTTCTCGACTCCCATAATAACTCTTAGAATCTGTTGATTCGCTGGTCTTTTCTTCCCCGCTTGTTTTCTCTTTCGATGCGATTTCATGGCTCTTGATTAACGTTGTTTTCGTTATTTTGTGTCGCTTAAGCTGCTGGTACTCGAGTTTTCGGACAATGGACCAGTGCCAAAAAGCCTATTAGCTTTTTGATTTCCTCTTTTCACGGCCCTTGGGGCTCCGATTGAAAAGGAGGTTCAGTGAACGCTCTTCGGTTCGCCTTATAATTATGCGCTTTTGGCAATTAAACGACAGTTGCCCCGCCCCCTGCCCTTTTCGCCGGCGACTCCAGCGGAATGACTGGCCTCCAAATATGGCTAGTGTCATAATTCTTGTCAAAAGCCAACCCCCAAGCGACTAAAGTCCACAGACGACAGCCAGCGACAGAGAAAAAAAGCGGCGAGGGGCTACAAAAAACTGCATAAACATTGCTGATTGAAATCAACTTTGGCATGAAATCAATCATCGCAAGAGACGGCAACCCTTCTTTCTTCTCCTGCTATATATATTTTTTCTTCCCATTTTTTGGTTCAAGTCTCGCCGTTGTCCTGCCTTTGCTTATCCGAGTTGGAAATCTTTGCCCAGGGCCGATGAGGCTGTTTATTTTCTTCCATTTTATTTCGTCGCTAAATGGATACCCTTTAAAGAGGGTACTACTTATTTTAATATAGTATTTCCATCGATAATAATTCCTGTAATTATTATTATTAAACTAAATGCTTTAATCTAGAGCCATTTAAAGTCAATGTTAGGAAGTATGTTCATTTATTTTATTGATGAAAACATTAGCTTATTGGTTCTGTAAATATTGGAAAGTGATTCCTTTTGTTCAGAAAGTATAACCAAAATCATTGAGTTGGAAATCCATTAGGAACTTCACCAAACTACCCATTTGAAGGGCATTTCTTCTTCGACCTTTAGAGTTTGTCATCCCTCCACTTCTTTTCCCCAACCCCTTGGTCAGTGTTGAGTTTCGCGCTTCGAGTGGCCCTGGATTGCCGACGATGGATTCCTTTCGACTGGCTGCAGGACATGCAACATGTGACATTGAAAGCTCCAGTCCGCTTTTATTAGTGGGCACTCAAGGCGGAGAACCCTCGCCTCAGACCGCCGACTTTATTTATGATCGTAGTTTGCTGCTGCCGTTTTTCAGCTCATTTATTCATATTTACATTTAACATGCGTTTTTCTCTAACGAAGTCGGCGTAAATCGATATTCAATAAACGACATCTGTGAGCATTTTTTCCTCTGTTTTTGTGCTGCCCCAAGTCGCGACCCTTAGCCTGCTCGATAATGATCTCTTTGTTGGATTGGATGGGATTGTATTGGATTGTGGAAGGCAGGCAGCTGGCTGTTCGTAACCGGGGGTTATAGCATAGATGCATATCTGTCAGGGATGTCAAAACGACAAAACATAATTTATGCTGCACATGCGACAGTCCGTCCCATAAACGGGGTTTATGTGCAATTGTTTTATGGCCCAGGGCTTGAGTCTGGTTTTCAGTTTCGGTGGCTACTACTGGATTTGTTCGCTCTCTCTCAAGATTTCCCCGAAATCACTAGGGCTACCTCATTCTCCATGCACCGCATGATTCACTAATAAATTTCCTTTCCCTTCTTCTCTTTCTAGGTAAGCAAAAAGCGAGGAAACTAAATTCATAACGATCTGTTGGAGAGATCTACAAACGGAATTCCAATATTACGAGTAAATGTGGAGCATTTCGGCTGCTGGAAACTGTGTCGCAGTCATAAATCAGACGAGCCATTGACACATTTCCTAGAGCTTTCGGGTTGTATTTTTAATAGTTCCAACATCTATCAAAAATAATTAATAGAAAACTTGTCGAAATGTCAATGGGCATGACAAATGTAATTAATTTGGGGCCACAAGAAAAATTGACAAATTATGAACTCTGCCGCTTTTACATCATCCAAGTGGATTTTATTCTGGTTTTTAACTCGGTTTCGGGTTTCGTTTACCGCACAATGCGAACTGTGAAATTGTTCAAATCGGCTTATGAAATAAGCAAATTAAAATCTAAATAAAATACAATTAAGCGATTAGGCTGAATGATTAATTGGATTTCGGTTCAAAGCTCTTTTTTCCACGCAGCCATTTTTTCCATCTATTATTTAGTTGTCACAATACATATACTCTATTTTTGGGCGTTAGGCATATTGGTTTCGATATGAACTGAACTTTTGGCAGGTGATAATGACAGGCTTGATGGGATTATTTTTTTAATTTTTTGAGGGTGCGATGATTTGCAGTTTCCTTGGGGTTGCACTAGACACTTTTGAGGGTAACAAACATGAAGGGAGTGGCTATTTATCCGCTTATCGATGTAACAGAAACAGATGTGGAAATAAAATACAGAAAGTAATTAAAACAAGTCAAATATTTAATGTATATTTGGGATTATTTATTGTAATTGAAAAATAATTAATAGAAAAATAATTCTCATTATCTATGGTCTTCCTTACAAAATCGAAATGTCTTAACCATCCGTAGAGTAACTTGAACTCCATCTTTTACCATTCTCACCTTCATTATGCACAGTATTCACCATACATCATCTTTATCACTTCATCTTTTGACAAATGATCTCACATTATAATGCAGATTTCGGATTAGCATAGCTCTTAGCTGACTTCATAAAAGATTTTATGTGTCGGATAAGCTCGAGTTAAATATTTTTCGGTTACATCACTGAACGTTCTCTTGGCCAATGCAATTTCTCAATAAAGCCAACGGTTGCCCACTCAGAAACAGAAACCCTTTTCCATTTTCGCACAAATGGGGCCGAAAAAGGAAGGCGAGATGGAAAACAAAGATATAAACTATAAAAGAGTTGATAAAAAAGCTGAGTAAAAAATATGACATTGATAGTCCCCTCTTTTTTCCCAGCCACATATGAGTCCCTTTTTTGCGTGCACCTCTCTCATATATATTTATGACTGGGGACTGGATTGTAAATATGCTGGTTGGAACCTTTAAAAGGATTTCAGTGTTTTTCATTTATGAAATTATTGATAAGAGCCGAGGCGAACTGGCGACGTTTTTGTGGCGGTTTCTTCTTTTTAGCTGAAATGCATATTTTGCTGATAAGCAAAGTGAGTGAGAGGAAACTTGGATCCCAAATTCCCTTTGGCGGAAAGTGGTTTCACCCCCCTTCCCATTCACCCCACTCACATGAGACTTGAATGTCGAATTTAATTAACAGCGCAAAAGTCGCACAAAAATGGAGCAGAGCAGAGAAAAGGAACGGCGAACCCCCTGAAAACCCCTTCAGACAATGGAAAAGTTGTTCTAGCGAAAAACGGGGAAAAGGGGTCGGTGGTCTGGGAATTTCGTACCCTGTGGCGCCAAATTAACAATATGCGTACAATGTGCGAAAAAAAATCCGCAGAGCCAAGACCAAAACCAAGATGGAACAGACAGAAAGACCGACTGTCTGGGTCTGGAGCATTTTCCCTGGCACCTTCGGGCGATTTGGCTCATTAGCGACTCCGCCAGACTCGAGTTGGCGTGCTCTGGCATAAATTTGACATTGAAAATGCGAGATGAAAATGCTCTAGACTAGCCAAATGGCTGCAGAAAACAGTGGTTATATTAGAGGTTTCAAGAAAAAGTTATTGAAAAATTATAACCTCATACTTTGAACGAAAAACAGAAAATAGATACTGATTTATAAAAAAAAAAATATATTTATTTATTTATTATTAAAATGTAAATTTCAGACATCCTTAGAAGCAAAATTATTTAAAATCATATAATTTTTTTCTTCAAAAATGTAAGCTTACAATATTGAACAAATTATAGCCTCATACTTTATAAAATAAAATTTTTTATCTATTTATTATTAAAATTTAAATTTCAGGCATCTTTAGAAACAAAAATATTTAAAATAATTTTATTTTATTTTTGAGGATTGCATACTTACAATATATTCTTCTAATATTTTTTATAAAATTTTCGAAATATCTACAATCTTCAACCCACTGTGGCCATCTTAATTCTATGGCTCTCAGCAGGGGAGGCGCCTGCGGTTTCCCGTTTCTTGTTTTGCCTAATCAAATGCTGCGCCCAACGGGATTGACTCCAGATGGCAAGCGACGCAAAGGTTCTTGAGGGTTCATCTGGGGCTAAGGATAAAGCAATATGTTCTATTAATATGTGTGTTTGGCCCAAACAACATTTTGAATAATTTATTTGATTTTTTGATTTCTTGTGCATTTTTTTCTGTAATAACGAAAACAATAAAAGCCAAAGTCATCGAGTAGGGAGAAAAGGATATCGTATCGCATGAGTTTCCCGAAGCTTGTTGAAAATCCTCACATTATGGTCCATAATCCCTGTTGGTTTATTGCGGTTTTTATTGCTGCCCTCGGGTTCCATTTTGGGCAAATATTTGGCTGCTCTTCTGCCTGTCGGTGCTGGATTTCTTTGAAACAACCCGAATCTCGTTCCTCCGAATGTTCCTGGCCCGTTGTGCATATTACATAAATGTGATAATGATTTATGCTGCCAGCAGTCAGAAAGAAGGCTTTCCCACTCTCTCACTTTTATTTCCCTCCAAGTTGGCCCACATCCGCCGTGTTGGTAGGTAAATACCAGCATTTAAATAATTGGCAACCGGGCAGCTTCCGCTCGAGGATGTTGTTGTTCCTCCGAATCCCCTTCGACTTAGTTTCCCCTCCTGTTTTCCCTCCCGACCGTCTAAGCAAACACAAAACAACAATAACCAGGAGGCGAAGACGCAGAAAAGCAAACGCAAGGCGCGCAAATACAAAAGCAAACAAATAAAAACAAAAAACAATGCGTTTTAAATTTTCCTGAAACGCACTGACTTTTGAAGGCAATACAAAATATGTGACTAGAAAATTCTCTAATTTTTATACCCTTGCAGAGGGTATTATGATTTCAGTCAGAAGTTTGCAACGCAGTGAAGGAGACGTTTCCGACCCTATAAAGTATATATATTCTTGATCAGCATCACTAGACGAGTCGATCTAGCCATGTTCGTCTGTCCGTCTGTCCGTCCGTCTGTCCGTCTGTCCGTCTGTCCGTCCGTCTGTCCGTCTGTTTCTACGCAAACTAGTCCCTCAGTTTTAAAGCTATCGGGGTAAAACTTTCCCAAAACTCTTCTTTCTTCTGCAGGTAGTATATAAGTCGGAACGAGCCGGATCGGACAACTATATCATATAGCTCCCATAGGAATAATCGGGAAAAAAAATTTCAAAAAATTATATCTTGGGTGTTTTTGAACCTAGAACCTCCTACTTTTGGAAATGCTTTTTTTTAGCTAATTCTTAATTTCGAATAAAATTTTTTCAAAATCGGACGACTATATCATATAGCTTTCATAGGAACGATCGGAAAATTAGTGATTAATAGGAATTATCTGCAAGGGTATATAAGATTCGGCTGGCCGAAGCTAGCTTCCTTTCTTGTTAAAATTTAGATTAAAATATATTTAAAAATTTTCCTGAAACTCAATGACTTGTAAAAGTGACTAGAAAATTCTATAATTTTTAAATTTAAGATTGAAATATAGTTAAATATATATACAAAAAATTAATACAAAAATATTTTAATTTGGAAATAATCTCAGAGTTTAAAACCTTTTCTGACAACTTTGTTCTTAAACTTTTCCTTTCAATACTTTTTATAAAAGTTAGGGCAAAATTATAAGCGCATTTCATCTTTCCAAAATACCAGTCAGTAAACACAAATCTGAAATACCCATATACGGAAATACACAAACACCCACTCCGATTTCCCATTTACTTGTACAAAAGCTTAAGTGGCAAAAGTTGTGCAAAAGGCTTACGAACTCCTCAAGCTCTCAGAAAACCCCCAGCGCAAAGGATACCCCATTCCGGGTTTGTTGCCTGGGCGAGTTGCATGCCCATTAAAAATTAAACATTTCAGCATAAATAAATAAATGGTAGCAGAAAGTTGAAATAGCAACAACACGGCACAGCAACCTCCATCAGCTGGCGGCAAATCAAAAACTTTGCTGCTGCTCTCTTCATGTTGGTGTTGTTGTTGCCCGAGAAGTCGCGTTGCACTAAAAGCTTATAAATTATTGTTCAGTTTGTTGTTGAGCCAAGGCAAAAACAATAACAAAAACGGAGTCAGTATTGGGGAAAGAAAAAACAGAGAGAAAAGTATTGTACTCCAAATGAAAGGTAGATAAAATATATACAAAATGTTTATACAAGAAATCCTTGACTTTTATTATTATTAAAATGATTTCAATATTAAAATACTTAGATAGGTATTTAATATTGAGTTTAACCTTTTATTTTCGGTGTACAAATAAAAGGGAACAACGAAAATGGCACTAAAACAGGAACAGGACTAGCTGGCGCTCAGTTAATTTTTTAACAGACCCTCCTCGCCTGACGTCACAGTTCACATCAAGGATCTTCCAACCTGTCGCTTTCCCCCATTTTTTAAATAAGGGGGAAAATAGAAAAGGCGAGCGCAAAAAAGGAAAATGGCTGCAGCAGTACTCAAACTGCCACAGTTTGACATTCTGTGATTTGTGAGGCCAGCAGCGAATAAAACTTTTACTTTCTGACGAGGGATGAATAAAGTTTAGCTGTAGTAAACGCAAAAAATTAAATAATTTCAATAATGGATTTTTAAACATAAAACAATTTCTGGGATATGCATATTTATGAAGCAGTCTGTAAACTTATTTGTATAATGACAGGTGAAAGCTCTATAGTATCCATTTAATTATGAAAATAATTATTTATAATATTCAGAAACTCCAATGCCCAAGAAATATTTTACTTGGATAACCATAGCTAATTATTAAGACATTAATCACATGCTTGATCACATTTTCTGATATTGTAGCCTTGTCAAGAGCAGATTTAGTTACAAAGCTCTTTAAGTTAAGGCACATTAAATGCAGGCACTTACAAAAATATATATGTACGAATTTGTGCATCTTCAATTACCTGAACATATGTAGCTTTGATGATGGTTTTCCGGCAGGCTGCTCCCAACAACTTCACCTGTTTGCCGGCCACCTCGGCTCCCTTAAATTGCGGCTATTCGTTGTTTGATTACAAGTCTCTCTTGTGGGTGAAGATGGGGAGCTGGCCAACTTATTTGCATATGCATTTTGAGCAGCTGCCTGTATACACGTTTAATGTTGCCGTCAGTTGGGAAAGTTGTGATTTTTGTTGTCACCGTGTGTAATGTATGTGTATGTGCTGTTGTTGACATGCTAATAATGATGCATATTGGCATAAGATGCTTGAGAACCCCCGGAGACTGGAGACTGGAGTCTCTTTTAGCACCTACTGGCCCAAAGTCAAACAACGGGACAACAGCAAATTAGCAGAAATGCAACAGCATCAAGTTGTAGTTGCAGTTGTGAATGCTTCTTGTCTTTGGTACCCTATCTTAGGGGATATTGTTTTGGGAAATTCCTTGATATCATCATAACTTTTTCAAAAACAAGCGACATTTTTAGGATGCCCTATCTTAAAGTCATGAAATATCGAATAATAAATACATTTTTAAAGATAAGGATATGATTTTTGGGATGCAGCCTCATAAGAACGTACTCTAATGGTATCCCAAATTTCCCAACGATCCATAAGAACAGTCTTCGGAAACCAACAGCTAGGCACTAGGTAAATCTCAGTCGAGTGATATCCACTTAATGTTCTCATGTTGCTCCCGGGCTACACAATTTCTTTTATGCTTATATTGGGCAAACAGACAAAAACGGCAGCAAACAAAAACAACAACGGGGAGAACAACAACGTAAGCTAAGATAACAGACAGCAGCCAGGCGATTTCTTAACAGCGACTATACGAAATGCATTTCCTGTTATTATTGTTGGTGTTTGCTGCTGCTGCAACCCGCAAAACTCACCAACACGTTAGTGGCGCATTATGAGTTCTGCTATCCCCGTCTCTTTCCCAGCCCCCTCTCGCCATCTCTTTCGCCCTTCACCACAGCGACTGTCTCTTTCTGGCCCCCGAAATGTGAACGCGATTGTTTGCTTAGGTGCATGCTTGCATGATTTCATCGCCGGCAGCACTTTTTGCCTCTGTTCCTGTTGCTGTTTATTTACTCAAAACTTCTTTTACATTTCTCTGCGGAGTTCTTTGCTCACGGTGTATGCATGCATAAATTTCCATACCACCCACACACACGCACACTTACATACACTTTCACCCACATACGCCGACACACTTGCACAACAAATGAAGAGCATATATGCCAAATGAGCGTAATTAAGTGCTGGGGAGAAATGGGTAATTGTGTGGTGCAAGCTGAGAAATTTCAGGAATACAGATTTACACAGATTTTCCAAGTTGTGTTTAGTTGAAAAGATAAAAAAAGCGGTTGAATGTGAGACAGAAACTATAATTTATAAACTAAAGCATGCTTAAAGCATGCTTTTCACATAAAATTACCTGTTCCAGCGCTTAAAAAATATATACAAATTTTAAATTTCTTACATATGAATTTCTCTCTCTTATCCTTACGTTTTTTAAAAGAAAATATTTTTTTGGATATTATTTTCATTATTTATATCATATAGTCACAGTGCATCTACATTTTATTGTTCTCCAGTGCTGTCAAAGTTTTTATGCAGCCATTTTCTCTCAGTTTTTGCATTTTTACATATTATTATGAAAAACTTCAACTCTTTATAACAACTGCCGCAGAGTTGGTGCGTGTGGAAAATTCTTGCTGGAAAGTTTACACATTTTACCTGATTTCCTTTTTTGTTTTTGCATTTCTTCTGGCTAGCTTATCGAAGTCCCGTCTCCCTTTCGTTTTGCTTTTCCGTGTGGTTTCGTTTGCTTTCGGTGGGATAACAAAAAAATGCTGAAATATTTATTCAGCAGCAGCAGATTTTTGCTTAATTAAATATTTTGTTTGTCGGCAAAGAAAGTTGTGGCAGGTGTTGGTTGCAAGAACTGAAAAAATATGTAGACTTTGTGGTGCTTTTTAATAAGCTGGCGCTTCGTTGGCATGACAGAACTATTTGAGTATATTTCATCATTTAAATTAGCACACAGGAGTGTAGCCATGACAACGAGAGTTCAGGCAAACAAAAGGGGCAGGCACAAAGCCTTTTGGACATGGCCAAAATCAGACAATGGCTCAAAGCCCACTACCCTTTATCCCTCCCCCTTGGAAAATACAACAAAAGGCTGCTGTCCGGGTGCCAATCACAACAACAGCAGCAACATCAAAAGCCAAGTACAACAGCAATTGACAAATGTCCAAGGTGCAGTCCTTCCATTTCCCCCAAAGTCTCTTTTCCCCCTTTTTTTGCTCAAACACATTTGACAAATGTCATCGTTCATCTGCTGCTGGGCTGAAATAGAAATCACTGGATGCTGATTCGGTGATTTCTCATGGTGATAACAGTGTCACGATGCCATTCGATTTGCATATTGGCATTGCCAGGGGTTCAAAGGTCACGCCTTGGGTGTCGAATTGCGAGCAGATCTTGTTACTTCTCGAGGGGCTTAATGAAAGAGGAGAAGGGTTGGGATTAGAATAGAAAATAGTTGGTCTTGGAAAATATTTTATAAATTAATGCTACTTTCTGGGTGCCAAATATTTTTTTGAAATTTATTTACTTCCCTCTAACCAATCTACCCACACATTACCCTTGAAATCCCTGACCTGCAACATCCCGTGATTTATTCCCCATTTTCCAACAGTGATACTCGCCCATCTCTATTCCTGTTTGCTCTGGTTTTTCCGTACCTCTGCAGCGCTGCAAGCTCTCATTACTATCCGCTTTCAATAAATCTGGAAAACTTAATTTCCGGCTGAATGATGTTACTAACCAAAGGCATTCCACCTCAGTCCAGGGATTTCCATCGCTCTTTTCTGTCCCCATCCCGGCGTTTGCAAACATACACATTTTTCACCTTTAAGCGCTTTTCGTAATTACATTTCAGCTTCGTTCGTTGGTTTGGTTCAGTTCCAACTGCTTTCGTTACTTTCTGCTGCTTTTAATAAAGTTTATCTAGCGTTGTCCTTTGTTTCATCCTTATCGACATGCACAAATTTATGTTTAGTCGTCGTTCGGGCTCCCTGGGTCCTTTGTGAAGTCCCGCGAAGCCGTGGGCGGGCAAATATTTTCATGAAGTTAATTGAATTTGAGAGGAGCGGCAGCCTCAAGTGAAATTTCGTTGCTGCTTAACATAATTTCAGACGGGATTTCTCAGTCTGCAGTCTACTTAATGGCCTCTTAATTGCCGCTGCATTAAGTGACAAAACTTGTTTAGCCGTCAAAGATGAAAATTGGTTTAAGTCCCCAGAGATGATCTCCCACACATGTGATCCTTTTCCTTTTCCGCTCCCCCGTCGAAATGAAATACAACACGCCACTTGAGTGGCCTACTCGGCGTAGGGTTACTTTACACGCAAGCAAAATTATATTAAAAAACATTTCATTCTCCTTCCATTCCAGGTGAAAATCCACGCATCATCGAGCATCCCATGGACACGACGGTGCCAAAAAATGATCCATTTACGTTTAATTGCCAGGCCGAGGGCAATCCAACACCCAGCATTCAATGGTTTAAGGACGGTCGCGAACTGAAGACGGATACGGGTTCGCATCGCATAATGCTGCCCGCCGGTGGTTTATTCTTTCTCAAGGTACACATCATAACCAATCAACTCATTCCGAATCGGCTCTATCATTATGGGTTTTACAGCTGTCGAGGAGGGGGGCGTGGAGTTCCTTTATTTGGGTTCCCAGGCCGCGCAGTTCTACTCCATCGATCTCATGTGAAACGCAACATTTGTGCATAAGCAGTTCTTCTTTCTTTTTCGGCCTGCCCATATTATTTTATGGGCTTCCGTCTGGTTGCATTCTAGTTGATAGGGAAAACAACCTGATGAACAAACAAAAGATGTTGTTTCGTTGGGGTTTGCGACGACCCCCAAGCAACCCCTATATCATTTCGTGCGTGCACATTGCGCAATTTCAGCTAACGAGACTCCTCGAGAGCCCCAAACTCTAAATAACGAAAGGGTGTCGTCTGTCTGTCTCTGCCATCAGACATTGCAATTTCCTCGGACTCTGTTTATATTAAATTCCTACTCGTTTTTTCCTCTTTTCTCCCTGCTATTTTCATTAAATGCAACAAAATTCACCGCTTTTGTTATTGTTTTTCCGCAAATTATTAATGGCCCAGTGAGTCTTGAATTTGTGTTAAATTTTAAATTTAAATATTAAAAAAACAAATAGATAAAAAGCTAAAGGGGAGACTTCGTACAAATTTTCAAGTTGAACCTCGGGGCAGAGCTCAAGTTCAGCAATTTACTTTTATTATTGTCCATAACAATTTGTAATTCTTTCTTTTTTGGGGGTAAGCCAACCCCTTCCAAGAGCGAGATTCGGTTTGTTGCCAATTAAAATTGAAGTGGCCAAGTGATTAAGGCCCAACGGACTGAGCTGCTCATGGGGAGGATGCTACCCCTTGGGCTTCAATGTATTTTTTAATTAAATTAAATTGCGTATACGCAGACTGGACAACAACGAGCAGAGAGAGAGAAAGAGAGAGAGAGTGAGGCACAATGGGGCATGGCACGTTTCACTTTTATTTGATTTCGGATGAGCGATTTTGAGACTTTTTGATCTGACACGTGACCCGGCCTAAGCTGCCCCGAGAAACTACTTAAATCTCTTAACTCGTGTATCTAATAATCTCTTTCTCCCCGCAGGTTATCCACTCACGTCGAGAGAGCGATGCGGGCACTTATTGGTGCGAGGCCAAAAACGAGTTTGGCGTGGCCCGTTCCAGGAATGCAACGTTGCAAGTGGCATGTAAGTAAATATGTTGCTCTTTTGGCAACGCTAATTGGTTCAGTGTTTTAAAGGCTATTAAGCATACATAATAATACAAGTTTTCAATTTTTTATGCAAATTTATAGAGGTTTTATGGTTGTAGTTCTGTATGTTTGGGAATAACAAGTACATTTTTTGTTGTTTTTTAGTGTATGAAAATTTGATATTTCACTAAACCATTTCAACAGTCTGCATACCAGTTTTTGACAACTTCCTTAGGGCATAGCAAATATAATTCCGTTTTAAAACTCTAAACCAATTCAAAAGCAGCTATGTTAAACCAACAATACATCCAAAAACGACACTGATTGATTGGACTTCAGAACAAGCCAACATTTCCAGCTAATTGGAGGGTTGCATTTCATGAAATTTACCCCAAAACGAGCAGCTGCATTTCAGTTCTCGACTCTGCTTTCTAATTAATAAAATAAAATGAAGTGAAATAAAATAAAATAAAATGAAATGGGGAGAAATGGCCAACATCTTTTGGCCGCGTAATCGATAGCCAGCTCATGCGAACTGCAGAGATTTCAGGTGGATGGGGAAGTCGAGATTAATTAATCCGGTAAACCATAAAGGATTCCGATTTCAGCCGGGCTTAAAGCCATAAAAACTTGACCATTCGCCGGCATGCTATCGCTATCCTACTTATGTTGTCGGATAACCGAGTTGGCAAAGAGAAGCCATCAGTGGTGTTCTTTTATTCCAGTGCCTTTGGCGTTCAGCGGAGCGCATTATGCGTTTATTGAAGTGCATTTTGCATTTCGCATTTTACATTTTGTACACTTCAACTCGAACCATTTTGCATTTTCGCTCAATAAAAATGCGAGCGAAGTAGATGCGAGTGGCGGGCGAATAAATAAAAATAAGCATTGCAAATGCCAAAGCTTATTAATATTTCCGTTGGCTGTTTGCGAGAGAGAGTTGTGTCCGTTCAAAGCCGTAAACCTGAAGTCCGGGCATCATTACCAAGCTTTTATTGGCATATTGAGGCAGGAGAAGAAGCAGCTGGCTTATAAAATATGGAGGAGTGTAGCTGTAGCCCGGCAAAGTGGACGTTGCCAGTACACCTGACAGTTATTAATATTGAATCAATCAATGCTCTTACTCCGGGCCATTTTCCTCTCCCACCGTTTCACTTCCCAATCTCACTGGCATTTTACCCATCTCACCCCCAGTTCTCCGCGACGAATTCCGTTTGGAGCCGGCAAATACCCGCGTGGCCCAGGGCGAAGTGGCCCTGATGGAATGCGGTGCCCCCCGAGGATCTCCGGAGCCGCAAATCTCGTGGCGCAAGAATGGCCAGACCCTGAATCTCAGCGGGAACAAGCGGATTCGCATTGTCGATGGCGGCAACCTGGCCATCCAGGAGGCACGGCAGTCGGACGACGGACGGTATCAGTGTGTGGTCAAGAATGTAGTTGGCACCCGAGAATCGGCCACCGCCTTCCTAAAAGTTCATGGTGAGTAAAAATAAATTTATTTATTTAAAATAATTCAACATAATATTTATACCATTTTGTGAAAACCAAAATAGATAAAAATAGTATATAAAATGAACTTGATATGAAAAGATGATCGATTTTACGTTATCTGGTATCAATTTTGACTTGATATGCTCGAAATGTAAACAACAGGCCAGTTCGAATATCGAATATATCTTACTCCCTCCCACTTATGTAACTTTTAATAATATCTCGCTTTATTTCGAATCTCCGAGAGACAGAAATCGGTACTGCATGGTAAAAACGATATGCCAGAAATTTACCATAAGCATATCGATTTAACCCCAATGTTTTGTCTGAAATCACACGAATTCTATTAATACTTGATTTTCCACCCAGTTAAAGACTTAACAAATAATCTGATATCATAACATTTTGCATGACAGCTAAGTAATAGCACTAATCTTCTTAAGAGCCCTCTGCTTCCTACTAATGACAGCATTAAAAGTGAACATTCAAAAGGAATTTGTAATCTGTCAAGGATATGCAATTAAAAAACCTTTTTAATTTCCTTAGGTTTCTAATTTCCTCCTTCAATATTTTCCCAGCTTAAACTACATATTATATTTTCTCTACTTTGCAGTTCGCCCGTTCCTCATCCGTGGACCCCAGAATCAGACGGCTGTGGTGGGCAGTTCGGTGGTCTTCCAGTGCCGCATTGGAGGCGATCCCCTGCCAGATGTCCTGTGGCGACGCACTGCCTCCGGCGGCAATATGCCACTGCGTAAGTTTCCTTGGTTTCAGCTTCGGCTTCGCCTTCATTCAGCTTCAATTAACCGGAAATGCCTGGGCAGCCATGTTGCCGATGTTAGTGGCTCTCTTACTGGGGCAGTTATTCACACATGCACAGGCCGCAATTTCAAATGAAATTAAAGCTTTTTTGTTTACCCATGGCTCAAGTAGAGTCGAGGGTTCGTTACACACCCGCACACACACAACACTGTGGACAAAAAAAAAATAGAAAACAAAACAAAAAGTTAGTTTATGCGGTTGCTTTGGCCTGTGGCTTTTCGTGTTGCCAATTGGCTGTGTTTACGGGTTGCACTGGGAAATATTTTAAGGGGCTCTGCTTTGGTTAGAAAAGTATTAAACTTTACTATAAAAAAAAAAAAATTTTTCCAAAATATCTAATTTTCCTGAAGATAGTTTTTATTAACTAATTAATAAATTTTAATTATTTATACGAAAAATTCTAAAGTTAATTCAATCATCTTGCTTTTGAAGATCAGGTTATTAGTTTTTTTTATATATAGTTTTTTTATATGTTCTAATTCTTACAGTGCAGAAAACACCTCTATAACAACACTACTCCCCCGCTCAATTCCGTTTGCTGTTGTTAGTTTGGGTTCACGGTTTGGGTGGTGGTGCGGTTTTGGCCAGAAGGGTAGCCACCCTCTTCCCCTTGCCATCCCCAGCCACGCCCCCTTTTTCCGCCCTAGCTGGGCAAACACAACTGTAACTTTTAATTCCGTTAATTGCCAATCTCTGTTGGCAGCAATCAACAATTTTGCTTGCACAACACTCGACTGTTGCAATGTTGTCCTTCAGACGGAGTCAGTTGGCAACCCGAAGGGCAGTGCAACTAACCCCTCATTGCCCATCTGCCCGGCACTTTTCTCCAGCTAGTTTACGCTTCTTTAAAGACCTCAAAGAAAATAGTAGCAGGAAAGATTCCATATAGAGGGGGCTCCTTCTTCTCCTGGCTGCCTCGGTTGTTGTCCTAAACTTTTGTTAAGCAAACAATTGGCACAGTGGCCAGGATGAAAGCGGAGAAGGTGAGCCGGCAGCACCCACATTTAAAACCTATTTCGCAGTCAACCAACCAAAAAGAAAGCAGAGTCAGCTTTGCCTCCCCGCCCCGAAACCTTTGTCTTTTCTTTCTGTTTATTGTACGGGGGAAAAAACCACAAAAGGTGCTCCTCCTGGGAGAAAGAGGGCGGTCGTTGCCTATGTCGTATCTTGTCTTGGCTTACTTTGCTGCGGTTATTTGGCTCTCCGGCTACGGAGAATACGACTTGGCCATTTTTCCGCCACTTGAACTACTAACGAAGTAGAAGCAGAGACAGACAGCCAGAAAGTTTGTTTTTCTTTCGAATGCTTCTGGACTGGACCCAGCCCAATCCATATCCCCATTTCCCCATATCCCCAACCCATTTCCACACCCACATCCGCACACACGAGATTCATTTCCCCGATTTTCTCCATTCTTTCGACAGGTCGTGTGCACGTACTTGAGGACCGCAGTCTGAAGCTGGACGACGTCACGCTGGAGGACATGGGCGAGTACAGTTGCGAGGCGGACAATGCGGTGGGCGGCATCACGGCCACGGGCATCCTCACCGTTCACGGTAAGTTAATTGCCTGAAAGCAGCGGCCAGTGCTCAAGGAGTGCACTTTGCGAAAAGCGTTGGGCGCCAGTTTTCGATTGAAAAACGTTGGGCGCCAATTTCTATCGAAAAGTTTTTAGAACACAAAATATATATTAATGAACGGTTTTAAAATCGCTTTTACAGGTGTCTAAAAGTATGCCACACTTTGTATTCACGACGAACTATAACTTTTATTTTTTACTGCAAACTTTTAGACACCTTTTTATGATATTTTGTGAAAATCGTTGGGCGCCAATTTCTATCGAAGACAAATAAATTGATGAACGGTTTTAAAATCACTTTTACAGGTGTCTAAAAGTATGCTACACTATGTATTAACAACGAACTGCAATTTTTTTTTTACTGCATACTTTTCGATACCTTTTTAAGTGATTTTGTAAAAATCGTTGGGCGCCAATTTCTATCGAAAAATGTTTGGAAAATGTTTCGGTTTTAAAATCTCTTTTACAAGTGTCTAAAAGTATGCTACACTATGTATTCAGAACTTTTATTTTTTACTGCATACTTTTGGACACCTTTTTACGTGAATATAAAACTCTAGTGATTTTTTTCCCCAAGCCCAACAGAATTTTCTAGGTTTTTTCCCAGTGTACTAACATTCCCCTTCTTGTCCCTTTTAGCACCCCCCAAGTTTGTGATACGCCCCAAGAATCAGCTGGTGGAGATCGGTGATGAAGTGCTCTTCGAGTGCCAGGCGAATGGCCACCCCCGGCCAACCCTCTATTGGTCGGTGGAGGGCAACAGCTCCCTCCTGCTGCCCGGCTACCGGGATGGCCGGATGGAGGTGACCCTGACGCCCGAGGGTCGCTCTGTGCTGTCGATAGCTCGCTTTGCCCGCGAGGACTCCGGCAAGGTGGTCACTTGCAATGCCCTGAACGCCGTGGGCAGCGTCAGCAGCCGAACGGTGGTCAGTGTGGATACGCAATTCGAATTGCCGCCGCCGATTATCGAACAGGGTCCGGTGAATCAGACGCTGCCCGTGAAGTCCATTGTGGTGCTGCCCTGCCGAACTCTGGGCACTCCGGTGCCGCAGGTCTCGTGGTATCTGGACGGCATACCCATCGATGTGCAGGAGCACGAGCGCCGGAATCTCTCCGAGGGCGGTGCCCTGACCATTTCGGATCTTCAGCGTCACGAGGATGAGGGCCTGTACACCTGCGTGGCCAGCAATCGCAATGGCAAATCCTCCTGGAGCGGCTACCTGCGTTTGGACACCCCGACTAATCCGAACATCAAGTTCTTCCGCGCAGCAGAACTCTCCACCTACCCGGGGCCACCGGGCAAACCGCAGATGGTGGAGAAGGGCGAGAATTCGGTGACTTTGAGCTGGACGAGGAGCAACAAGGTGGGCGGCTCCAGTCTGGTGGGCTATGTAATCGAGATGTTTGGCAAAAACGAAACCGACGGCTGGGTGGCTGTGGGCACCCGCCTGCAGAACACGACGTTCACCCAAACGGGTCTGCTGCCGGGTGTGAATTACTTCTTCCTAATTCGAGCGGAGAACTCCCATGGCTTATCGCTGCCCAGTCCGATGTCGGAACCCATAACGGTGGGAACGGTGAGTTTTTACCCTTGTATCTCTATCATTAATACTTAATTTGGCTTTTCTTTTCCTTCCCCAGCGATACTTCAATAGTGGCCTGGACCTGAGCGAGGCTCGTGCCAGTCTGCTGTCCGGAGATGTTGTGGAGCTGAGCAACGCCAGTGTGGTGGACTCCACCAGCATGAAGCTCACCTGGCAGGTATGTAATCGGCATCTCTTTCGCCTCCCCATTCCCCATTCCCCATTACTCATCGTCACCTTCCTTACCTTCCATGCAGATCATCAATGGCAAATACGTCGAGGGCTTCTATGTCTATGCTAGACAGTTGCCAAATCCAATAGTCAACAATCCGGCGCCCGTTACGACCAATACCAATCCGCTGCTGGGCTCCGCATCCGCCTCGGCATCCGCATCCGCATTGATTTCGACAAAACCAAATATTGCCGCTGCCGGCAAACGTGATGGGGAGACCAACCAGAACGGAGGAGGAGCAGGAGCTCCATCCCCGCAGAGCACCAAGTATCGCATGCTGACGATTCTGAACGGAGGTGGCGCCTCATCCTGCACCATCACCGGGCTCGTCCAGTACACGCTGTATGAATTTTTCATCGTGCCATTTTACAAATCCGTCGAGGGCAAGCCGTCGAATTCGCGCATCGCCCGCACCCTTGAAGATGGTGAGTTGAACAACTTTTGGGGGTTACAAAGAGGGTTCTTTGAAATACTATTAGCTCCTTTGATATGGGATATTTTGAGTGCGTAAGCGAGAACAGTGTGTTTGGGTGGTTAGAAACGCGGAGATACTCTCATTTCCAAGTTTGTTTTTCATTTACTCAAATTTATCGAAGAAAATCGTTATTTTTTTGTATATCGATTGTTTCTGAATTTGTATCATTATCGATGCATTTTAAAGAATTTATTTTTAAAAGGATTAACTTATCGAAATAATTGCTTTCTGAGCTTATCGATGTTATCGATATATAATAGATTTAGCAAAAGAATGGAATTTAAGCAAAAACCTCTATAACCCATCGATTGCTATCTTTGCCGTCGGACTTAGCCAATTTCATTTCCAGCTTTTTAGATTGTTTTTTCATACTGTCAGTCAGGATTTGCAATCAATTGTCTGCACTGTATTCTCCGTACTTTCTCCCGCCCGATCTAATGAAGCATGTGCAGCAAATCCAGCGAAATCCAGCAAACCGTATAAATACCTTTACAAGAAACAACCCCCGAAGCCCTGTGAGCCGAAGCAACCCCCATCCCCAAAACCCCGAGCCGCATGTGACAAATGCAGAAGGCGGGTTACGGGGCACTTTTTGCATTGCAACAATAACCCAAATTCAATAAAAGGATATGAGCGGTAAAAGGAAAAGGGAGGTATCCTTTATCCTTGACGGACATCAGCTGCGCTCAATGCGGGTCGCATAATCGCAAATAATTTTTACCAGGGTCGCACGACCCAACAGAAAAAAGGGCGTAGGCAGCTCGGTATGTTTATGGGTTACTTTTTTATCGGGGGCCATGTTATAGGGCGAATAATGGAAAGTATGTCAATCAGCGAGCGCCGACAAAAAGCAAATCAGGCGTACGTAAACGCCAAACAATGTTAGAAGCGCCCAACCGGTGATATCCCAGCACGGTAGGGATGTCAAATCCACGTGGAAAACAATCGCCGAGGGGAGGGACATATCATTTCCAGTTGGGGAATCAAAAAGAGTCTCAAATCAAATGCGGTTTGTGTGCAGAATACTTGATGCTGGCGATTTACATGTGTTACAGCCGGGGGAGTACAATTTGGGGCTGCTCAAAGGATTGTCTGCCGTTGATCCAGGGGATTAGGGTGGCCAAAAATATCATTGACAGCGCGGGGAATATGTCAGATAAGACTGTTTCAAACTCGCTGGCCAAGAAAAATGCAAACTCAACGGGAAAAAAGGAAACTTTCCAGACAGGTTTATCACTTCATTCCATCACCCGTAAGCTGTTCAGATAAAAAAACTTCCGGCAGCACCGAAAGTGCAACGAAAAGTGAACAATTCCCAATGAACAAGGGATCTGGCAAAGAGGGACAAAAATTAAAAAGAAAATAATTAAAAACAAAAGCCAGGCAAACAAAGTGGGGGGGAAAAGACCTCTAGGAACCTCTCACAGTGCCGCAGATAAGTCAACAAACGGCTACGACTGAGAGGCAGCAACCGCAGCAATATAAAATGCACAAACGTCGCGCACCCAAGCCGAATCTCTCATTCTGTCTCTCTGGAAGTCCTGGGATCCCCTGCTTAACCCTTTCTGCTCCCTGCTGTCATCAAATCAAAACTCATTTCGCATGCATCACATTTTCACTTGAGCTTCTCGTCTGACTCCTGCTGACAACAACAACAAGAGTAGCTCGACTCAAAGAAATTGCCAACGCAATTGTGTAAAGATAAACAACAATTATTGCTATATGCTATATGAAGCACTGAGTACCTACCTACATAGAATCCTCAGCCACAAAATTGTGCAGTGCTGGCAATGCAAATTTGATGCGCGTTTGCTTAGGCGAGGTGAAAAGGCTGGGAGTCCTCGCTTTTCCGCACAGGAAACATTTTTACCCGCGTCGGAAGTTGGCAAATAAAGGTGTGCTCCGCTGGGTAAACGTTAGAGGGTAGCAAAAGGAGGTTAAAATGTAAGTTTAGACTGGGACTCGATGACTAGGGAATGCTCTGCAGGAAAATACCCAAGTGAATAAGTGAAAAGATGTAGAAAAATACGTCCTCTGTTCACAGGACGCCCTCCGATGGCTGTGCAAGCATGCTTTAAGCATGCTTTTATAATAAATTCACTTTTATTGGCCATTTCTCATGTACGTCCCCTCAAGAAGTTTCCGCTTGTTACGTTAGACACCGAATATGTGAAACAACCCAATCTGAGTCACATTAACCCCCAAAACCAGATGAGTCATATATTCGCACAGACTATCGAATAAACCTCGAGACTGCAACATTTAGATAAGCTGCCTTCGGTTGCAGCTGCATTTCGCAGTGATCACAGTGCCAATTTGGAGTTTTTCAATTGCTTGCCAGTGTCTGAGACAATTGTCGAATCTCGTGTGCCCGGGGGTCATTTATGCCACACAATGGCAGATACGTGTTAAGCATCGCGGTGCCTCATCAGCGGAAGAAAAAGGCAAAAAAGCAGAAAGCACCGGGAAGAAAGCAAAGGGGTAAGGCACAAAAACGCCCGCATAGACAATAGCACGACAAGCACTTTAGCATGTCGCAATGTCCCCGAGGAAAGGGGGAAAATTCAGCGAGCTGGGTAACAACAAAGCCAAAAAAGACAGAAGAACAACTGCACTCCACTTCACACTCCGCTAGACGTTGCCTATTTAGAGATTTCACTCTTCCTCCGCTTTGTTTTCCCGGTCTCCCACTTTTGTCTCGTTGAGAATTTTGCACGTGTGTGTTTATTTAAAGAAATTGCTTCACTCAGCCGCACACACAAAAAGATACAAAGCACAGGAGAAAGGGGCTGGAGAAAGTCTGTAGGGGATGAGGGTTGCACTCGGGGAAATATATGTATAACTTCCAAA
Source organism: Drosophila prostipennis (assembly GCA_037075205.1). Lineage (NCBI taxonomy): Eukaryota > Metazoa > Arthropoda > Insecta > Diptera > Drosophilidae > Drosophila > Drosophila prostipennis. The sequence goes on from JBAMCJ010000817.1 coordinate 43,364, forward strand.
TCTTTGAAAGTACTTACCTGTTGAGAATGTATATCAAAATTTCATCGTTCAATTCTAAAACAAATGTTTCTTATTAACTTAATACAAAACATTTAAGAAAATCCCACGTGGGGCGCCAAAATCTTTTTAAATGAAGCGAACACATTTTGCCCAGTGCACTCACTTGTAAAAAGCGACAGCAGGAAATAAATAAACAAATGAAGATGAGCTGTATGTGTGTGTTGTGAAGTGAGCTGCAACTGGGGAAAAGGAAAGGATTCTTTTGCTGCTTTTCAACTGTTTCCTTTTCTGACGCACTCGATGTGCAGGCAGGATGTGTCTGGGAAGGGCAATGGTCGGGAAACCCTTCAAGCCAACACCCGGAACTAGTTGCAACGGCAACTTCCCCTTCGGAACCCACACACACTAAATGCTAATTAATTACGGCCACCAAATCTCATTAGAGCGGACGTCAGCTGGGTGACATCACGCACCACAATCAAAAAGCCATTTAACTTTGCTCCTCAATCTCCAGCCAGGCTAAAACTCAAATCTAACCCGAACGAAATTCGTTTTCCTTTGCAGTTCCCACTGAGGCACCATATGGAATGGAGGCTCTGCTGCTTAATTCCTCAGCGGTGTTCCTGAAATGGAAGGCTCCGGAACTCAAGGATCGTCATGGTAAGTAAAGGATTTCAGCCTTGTAATTAAAGGGAACATCTTGCTTATTTTTTTTACACCCGTCTTATAATATTTTCAGGCATTCTCCTAAACTATCATGTCATAGTCCGAGGCATTGACACTGCTCACAATTTCTCACGCATCTTGACAAATGTCACCATCGATGCCGCCTCCCCAACTTTGGTTTTGGCCAATCTCACCGAAGGCGTCATGTACACGGTGGGCGTGGCTGCCGGAAATAATGCCGGAATCGGTCCTTATTGCGTCCCAGCCACTTTGCGTTTGGATCCCATCACCAAGCGGCTCGATCCGTTCATCAATCAGCGGTAAGTTGGAGTCCTTTAAGACTTGTCTTTCTTTTTTTTTTCGGTTTCAACTGCGAGTGGATAATTTCTATTTATAATTTTGGTTTTCTGCTTCCAGCTATCCCATCAATCAGGACCATGTTAACGATGTGCTGACACAGCCCTGGTTCATAATACTCCTGGGCGCCATCCTGGCCATCCTTATGCTGTCCTTTGGCGCAATGGTCTTTGTGAAGCGCAAGCACATGATGATGAAGCAGTCGGCCCTGAATACCATGCGTGGTAAGTACATTGAAAAAAAATTATATTTGGCGCCCAACGTGGGACATTCTAGTAAAATCCCTCGTTGGGCGCCAAATACTTGTGGCGAAAAGTTGCTTTTTAACAAAAACATAAGGTCAGCTATTTAGTTAGTATTGTTTATTTGGAACAAAAGAATTCTTTTTTTTTGGTGTAAATCCCCCTTTATTTCAATATACATATAGGGCGCCAGTGAACATCCGACTCTGTCCCTCAAGCTCTGCATCCGCTGCTAGCTGCTAGTTTTCGTTTCCTTCCTCGCCAGACACGCCACACACACATTTGCATATATAAATAACGCTAATTCTCCATTGTTGGACACAATAACAACAACTAGAGCGGGAACGAAGCTGAAATAAAAAACCCAAATAGGTGCGAATAAATATTTTAGCAGGCCGAGCATAGAGGCCCCGAGCACCAGGCACATCGACACACTCACATGCCACACATAATAGGAATTAACATTTTGCACGTGACGCCAACATCCCCTAGTTCACTCGGAATTCCTCGACCCAACCCCCTAATGGCTGCCATTGCAATTATGCATTTAGTTTTGTGTGCATTATTAACCAACAAGTTGTGTGTGTGCCGGTCAGCCGGCCAACAGGAAGAAGCGAGATATAGGTATATATATATCCCACGGATATGGAAAAGTGAGGGTAGGAGGCGGCTCTTGTGGTCTAATTGAAATTAGCAGCATTACGAGGTGAGCGGGAAGGGATGTTGGTGGCCTGTTGACTAGGGAATTGGGCATTTTGGCTCAGACGGTTATTCTAAATGGTTGTCACGAGGTCCAGATTTTTGGCTACGCTTTAAAAGTTAACTAGAATGTGTTTAATCGGGGAAAAATTTAATAAATACAAATATACTTTAATCTTTAAACCCATGCAATGCGCATTTCGCTGTCAAAACTCAGCACTCAACAATAGCGTAGACAAGCCAAAGCCAAAAAATCCAAATGGTCTGAAACAAGGCGACAGAACAGAAAAAAAAAATGTTGCATATTCATGGGCGCCATTTACCATAAACTAAGCTGCAGAGGAGGAGATCAGAATATTCACCTGCAGCCGGCTGAAAAAAAGCACAAAAATATGAGGGAACTCTAGGCGGGAGGTGGCGGGCTATAAAACACTCCGCTGATGCTCAGTTATAACCCGGGGACAGTTTAATTGGTTGCATTTTTTATGCCGCACCCGTTGTGTTGCAGTTGTTGTGCTTTGTGAGCAGGCAATGCAAGTGGAAAATTGACAATAATTTATTTGATTTTGTAGCTGCCAGTCGAGGGGAACCACCACTGGATGGGTTTAATATTATTTTAATGCGTGCAATTTATTGCAGTGGCTTTAAACGTTCTGGGTATTAAATTCTCTGGGAAAATTAACATTTTAAATTATTTCATTCGTTAACAATTAAAGGAATTTATTTAACTTTAAGAGGCTTCTTAGTTAAATTTTTTGGGAAATTTTTAAATACTCACCAGATTTTCTTTGCCATAATCCCATCGAAATCCTTTGCGGGAACACCCAATTGTCTAGGCGGCTCTTTTATATGTTTTTGTTTAATTTCCGGAAAGCAATTTATTCGGCTCACAATTTGTTGCACCACATTTAATTGCTCTGACTGACTGTCCCCGCTTTTCCCCCCCCAACCTTCCTCTCACCTGCAGGCAATCACACGAGCGACGTGCTCAAAATGCCGAGTCTATCGACTCGCAATGGCAATGGCTACTGGCTGGACTCCTCCACCGGCGGAATGGTGTGGCGTCCCTCGCCCGGCGGCGATTCGCTGGAGATGCAAAAGGATCACATCGCCGACTATGCGCCGGTCTGTGGTGCCCCCGGCTCGCCGGCCGGCGGTGGTGCCGGTTCCGGTGGATCCGGCGGTGCGGGCAGCGGTGCCAGCGGCGGCGATGACATTCATGGAGGACACGGCACCGAACGCAATCAGCAGCGGTAAGTTTCACCACGAAAAAACCAATCCAACAATAAAGAGGGCAGATAAAGACGGGGGCTTGTTAAAAACAACAACGAGTTGGGGATGCTCTTTTAGTAAAAGGTGTATATAAATTGGGTAGAAAAAGTTTAAAAATGTTTAGTGCTAGTTTGTTAAAAATATTGGACAATCATTAATAGATCAAATTAAATTATAAATTTTACAGAAATATCTAAAGACCATTTAAATACAAAAAAGTATTTAAATGTCACTCCTTTCTCTAATGTTCCCCAAAAATTTTTAAAAATATTTTTTAGTTAACTAAACTCTATAAAAGTTACTCTAGTCCAAACTAGGGTTGGTAAAAAAATCGATAGCACTATCGATACTATCGATGGTTTAAAAATTTATGACACATCGATGGTTTGGGCGCACAATCGATACTATCGCTCAAAAAAATAATTCCATTTTAAAGGTAATTTTTGGTATATATTAAGAAACAAAGCAGTATTTTAAAGTATATATTTTAGGACACGACGGTATTTCCATTGTTGGGGTTCAACATTGAATTTTGTTTCACTTTAATCGCAGTAAAATTAAGATCGTTGTTTTTCCCATTCGTTTTATGATACAAGAATTCATTTTCAATTATTTTTTTTTTTATTATTTGTCTTAATTTTTGTGATTTGTTTTTTATTTTCTTTAATTTTTGATTAATATCGATAATATCGATAGTGACCACCATCGATAGCCAAAAACATCGATAGTGTCAACCATCGATGTTTTAACAACCCTAGTCCAAACCAATTCCAAATCCCATCCAAAACACCTTTTACAAGGATAGAGTGTTCCGTCGACCTGTCAGCTCAAAGCGACGACAATAAAAATTCACCAAACTGTGAAATTGCATTTTTCTGCCGCGGCGACTACCAAAAAAAAAGGAGCATCCACAAAAAAAGGGAAAACAAACCGAAAAAGCTCACTTTTCGGTAGAGTTTTTCTTTCATTCTCCCGTGGGCCATAGGGAAAATCAAGTTAGGAATAGAAATGTTGGCCGCGCTATTTATGTTGATTTTTCAGCCAAAGCCCAGTTGAGTTCGCGCCCGAAAAAAGAGAGCAATGTAAGTATTAAGGCCGACTTTAAAACGACTTTAAGGTTATTGGCAAAAAATTTGCAATGCGTTTCGGGTACGAATAAAATATGCTATGCATAATTTGGCCGCGAATTTTCAATTAGTTTTGCGGTAGATGGCAAATCAAAGTTTAGTCCATGTAGCGGGCTCTTCCGCCGAGGGCGATCTAATTTATTTGTCTGGCCCCTGGCAAATGCAGGAAAATAACCAAATGGGCCAGTGAAAATATGGTTTCGGCTTGAAAGTGTTTTGGCGCAATGTTTCTGGCATCGAATTGTAATTGTTATTTATTTGCGGCTGATTTTATAATGGCCGCAAATTAAACAAAAATTATTTCGAGTGGTGAGCATATGAAATAAATACTCGAGATTTAGGCAACTTTAATAATACGAATTTAATTGCGGAGGAAATTGTAAAAAAAGATTTTAGGACCACCAAATTATTCTGTTTTCATAAAACTTATCACATAATCGCTTTAGCATTGCCGGCGAACCAAGGAAAAACTCTGCTTAATGAAAAATATATATTTATTTTTTGTGCCAGCCCAGCTGCTGTTCAACAAACGGCAATTAAATGCCAATCAGCCATCAAAAGCCGAAGAGTCACACTAAAAATAAAGGAATAAAATATCGCGAAACCAAAGCAAAAATGTGGAAATTAAAAATTCGCTGTCTGCCTGTTTTTTCAAGCGACTACTGTAAATAAATACGCAGCCCAGATAATTATAATTATTTTTGCACACTTAATTAGCCATTAAAACGCAAATTGAAAATGAGTCTCACCTTCCGGGCGGCGGAGTCCAATTCGACAGAAATATTATTAATAATGGCAACAAAATAATAACCATAACAATAAAAGTAATCACACAATAATGAGAGTCATATGTGTCGGGAAAATGCATTTATGTGTTGACCAGAGGGGAAAATACCCTTCGGCATAAGAATTGAAAACTATATTTTAAAGAGATTTCGCAGCTCAAGTTCTCTTGTGATAATTAATTCGTTTAAAAATTATTTCAATATTTTTTGCCCCGTTGAGCCAGACATTTGACAAGCTCATTACCATTCCATGTACACAGGACCAACTTTCATTCCTCGGCGCCACTCATTAAGGGCATTAAAAGCCTTCTATGTGGAGTGGCCGCGCTTTATCCCCTTCGCCATGGCAACTCCATCAATGCGCCATATATTTTTACAAGCTTTTCAGAGTTTTAAAATCGTTTTTTACCCTTTTCGGGGGCTGGGCTCTGAGTGGCCCCCCCGCCAGGTTAATCCGCTTTCAGTATTTAAATACGAAAATAATGCTAAAAATGTGAGAATGAAAGGGGTGCTTCCTCTCGGGAAAGTCCAGCATTTTCACCTTTTGTTTTAAGCTGGTAATTTATTTAATGGATGTAAGGATAACCGTCTCTCTAGCACTATTTTGCCACCTGATCTCGTGTGCTTCCGAAATATACGAGTATGTATGGGAAATCCCGACTAAATTCACATATTTGCCGCTTGGAAAAGCACGCAGCAGCCGCAGTCGTTCGCCGACTGAAAATGCAAATTTCCGCCGCGCCATAAATTGCACAAATTTATAACCAAAGTGGGCGGACGCAGAGCTACGGGGCCACAGGGCCACAGAGCCAGTGGGTCAGAGGAATATTGTAATAAACAAGCCAAGTAATAACCGAGTATTTCTGTTTGTTTTTATCTGTTCATTTGCAGGTACGTGGGCGAGTACTCCAACATACCGACCGACTACGCAGAAGTGTCCAGTTTTGGCAAGGCGCCCAGTGAATATGGGCGGCATGGAAATGCTTCCCCGGCCCCTTATGCCACCTCCTCGATTCTGAGTCCCCACCAACAGCAGCAGCAGCAGCAACCTCGTTATCAACAGCGACCAGTTCCCGGCTATGGTCTTCAGCGTCCCATGCATCCGCACTACCAACAGCAACAGCAGCAGCAACAGCAACATCAGCAGCAGCAACATCAGCAACACCAGCAACTGCCCCCCAGCAACATCTATCAGCAGATGTCCACCACCAGCGAGATATATCCCACGAATACAGGACCGCCGCGCTCCGTTTACTCCGAGCAGTACTACTATCCCAAGGACAAGCAGCGGCATATCCACATCACCGAGAATAAGCTGAGCAACTGCCACACCTACGAGGCGGCTCCGGGTGCCAAGCAATCCCAATCGCCCATCACGCCGCAGTTTGCGAGTGTGAGGCGGCAGCAGCTGCCCCCGAATTGCAGTATTGGTAGGGACAGTGCCCGCTTCAAGGTGCTGAACACGGAGCAGGGCAAGAATCAACAGAATCTCCTGGATCTCGACGGCTCCTCGTTGTGCTACAATGGGCTGGCGGACTCTGGCTGCGGCGGCTCACCCTCTCCGATGGCCATGCTGATGTCGCACGAGGACGAGCACGCCCTGTACCACACGGCGGATGGAGATCTCGATGACATGGAGCGACTGTATGTCAAGGTGGACGAGCAACAGCCGGTGCAGCAGCAGCAGCAGCTGATTCCCCTGGTGCCACAGCATCCGGCGGAGGGCCATTTGCAGTCCTGGCGCAACCAGAGCACACGGGGCAGTCGCAAGAATGGAGTCCAGGAGTCCAGCAAGGAGCCCAACGAGTTGATCTACGCCCCCGGAAGTGTGGCCAGCGAAAGGAGCCTGCTGAGCAACTCGGGCAGTGGCACCAGCAGCCAGCCGGCCGGCCATAATGTCTGACCTTTGCCCTCTGGTTCGTCCCTGGGCCAGCCTCCATCCAAATCCAAGTCCCAGTCGCAGTCCCAGAGCGATTTGCAGTCGCAGGAGCAGCTTTATGCGAGGGAAGTGCGGGAACTGCTCGCCTGGTGCGAACGCTTCAACAACGGAGGAGTGGAGAACTTTGAGTAGGTGGGGAAGGGCTATTTGGAAGGGGGAAGTGCTTAGGGAAGGGGTAATCGAAAGGAAAAGCTAGGAAGCAGCGCCAGAGGAACGAACGAAATCGATGTAGTAAGGTGGTTTCGTTATTAATATTTTACAAATTATTTCTAATTTTTTGGAAGACATTTTGAAGATAATGAAGTATTCTAACGAAAATAAAACAACAATTTATTTTTTTTGTAATCCAAAAACCATCTATAAAATCGATTTATCGCTTGTTCCCTTGCTGCATTTGTCACAAACGATAAAGTGACCAAGACTGAGACTGACAGAGTGCGAGAATCGTGTGAGAATTACTTTTAATTTGATTAGTATTACAAGGTTTCGTTTCTATATGAAGAAAGCCGGGCTCTCCGAACTTTGGAGCCACCGGCCCTATGCTAGTGATAGACATATTACCCTACTTCTCCAGCTCTCCTGCTCTCTCTATCTCTAACTCGCGCTAAATCTCTGACTAAGAAACTGCTTTCGTTACACTGTAGGCTAAGCTTAGGTATAGCAAAGATCACTGTAAATTAAACAAAAAAAGTATGATAAGTTCCTCCAAGTATGCAGACGATGATAGCCAAAACGCTGCGTTAGCTTTAGAATATATACAGATATGTGTAAACCCAATTTAGATAGTTCGATGGGCAGCATTTTGTTTGTTACTTAAGGGGTTCGTAATTAGGCTTAGCGTCCAGACAGATATCGATTCAATACCCATGAATGTTTATCCACTAAGTGTACATATTGTAATGCACTAGCCGTAGTTAATCGTACGTACGTATATGTATCCTCATAAATATCAAATGAATTATTCAATCTAATTATGCAAATGTGAACACAAATGAGTAGACATAACAAATAATATTTAAACATAAAGAGTTACGGACAAGTGAATAAATTGTGCATATAGTAATTTAAATTGTAATAACACGCCCATTAATTAGTTGTTGTTTAAATACCATACACCATATACATGCATACACACTTATATAATCCATTTAGTAATAGAGACCGCATTAAAAACAAAATACCACCAAGGCATATATGAAATCAATCCTTCAATTTTGAGCCAAGAAAAGCAAGAAATTCCTTTTTGTTCCCTTCTTAGGTTCGCACTAATGAACTGTACGAAAAGGCAGGCAATTATTTAAATACATATAGATATATCCATCGATTTGCGCCGAAATCTCGGTTGAGAGCTTTCGGCAAACACAAGTTCATTTAGCATGTTGTTTATCGCACCCCAAAATGATGGAAATTAAGTGCATTTTGTATGTGTGTCTATGCGTAATTGTAATTATTGATATTGAATACGTATTTACAATGTAGCAATTACAGAAGCAAAATAAAAAATGCCATAATTATGAAATTAAAACCAACAAAAAGAGTGAGTGTGTTTACTTTTGGGATTCTGTTGACTTTGTGTTGGGTAAATAATCCACAGCAGAAATCGTGGTAAGTATAGATATCGCTTGGGAAGCTTTAAAAATATTTTTTATAAGAAATAAGGAACTTAGTTCATTTACTAATTTAAAAAAATAGTAACATATTTTTAGGATCCATCAGGTAGGCAACACAATGCCTCCAAACGAAGCCCACAAAATCCGCTTTTCCTCTAGGTTTGCTAATTGAAAAGTCACAACTTGCCACCTGTGACTGTTTGCTCCCCTCATCGTTTTTCCCTTTCTAAAATTTCCACCAATTTCCTCACCCTTTTTATGGCGCGACTAATTTCAGCAGCCAACGCGCTTTTAATTAGCTGCAAACTCCGGGACCCAAATTATGCATGACTCCCAATGCAACAGTGTGGGTGAGCGTGTGTGTGTGTTTGGCGACCGCGCCCATTTTAACTACAAAATAATTACGTGCTAGGCAATTAATGGCCCAAAGGGGTTAGAGTTACAAAAATCCGGTAATTTTTTGCCCCTCGAAGCATCCACGTGCGCCATGTGGCAACATCCGGAGGCCATTTGTTGCAAATCGACAACCATTTCCGGTGCACGAAATTCCGGACGGAGAGTGGGTGCGGCAAGCGGAACAACATTTGTGAGTTTGCGGTTTTTTAATAGGAAAAAGAAGCCATCGCATTGTTTAATGATAATTTAATCAGCTAAAGCAGAAGGGGAAAAAAAGGTTGAATAAGAAAAGCTTGTAGTCAAATGGTAATTATAGAAAAAATATTTTCTAAATGTGCTTGAAATGGAAATGAAACTAAATCTACTTGAACCAAAATTATAAAGGTACACTGATAAAAAAAACGTAGTAAATCCCAAGAATTCACAGTTAATTTAAATATTTTTCGGTATGATTTTCATCCAGTAATTTTAAATATGAAAATATTACATTTAACATTAGAGTTCATTTTAATATTTTAAACTTTGATTTAAATATGAAATTATTTTTTTTAATGACGAAAAATATCCCCAGTAACTATGATTACCAACGAATCTAATATATTCAACCTTTATTGCAATATTTTCAAATTAAATCGTGCAATATAAATATTATGATTTTGTATTTAATTCAAATATGCAGATATTTATTTGTATTATTGCATTTTTTTATAAGTGTATGTAAAGAATATCTCATCATCTGCCTGATAAATGATTCCCCCAGTTCGACAACCGAAATCCTATCTAATAAATGTATTATCATTTAATAGCTTGTGTAGCAATACAAAAAGTCATTGTTTATCTTGTGCTCAGGGCAAAGCAAATCAGCCAGTCAGCCAACATCCAACACATCCTCTTAAAGGATCCCAATAGACAGATGGGACTTTGGTGGGGCAACAGATGCGTTCGGCTTCAACTTGTCACCTAACGTTTAACGATAAATTTGCTGACAGCGACAACGGATAATTAGTTTCACTAACGAGAAAACTTCCACTGGCCCGAACCTCCCACATGAACCCACGCACATGGCGCTTGATTGGAGACCGAGAGCCCTAATGCAACATGTTAAGGGGATCGCAGGACAAGGACTCGCTCCGCTGAGTTAAGATGAGTTGAGTTGATTCCACTGAATCGACGATATGGCAACAGGATGGGCCATTCCCATGCTTCAGTGCATCGTTCTCCTTGAGCTAATAAAATGATTATGTGTTATTTTTATGCTGACAGCACAGGGGAATGGAGAAAGGACGGGGAAAGGACTTCCAGGGACAGACTCCTGTCGGCAATTGCCCATGATTGTTTACATATTAATCGCAACTTTTAATGGGCAGTAAAACCATTTTTGTTCGAGCGTTCACATAATTGAGCTGGCTTATATTAAGCTCAAGGGAATATTTAAACGGTCATGTAATATGCGATGATGGAAAGTTTGGTTGCAAGAGTTAACAGAAAGTGGAAAGAGATTGGTAAAAATTTTTAAAAATATTTGTAAAAATATCTCAAATATTTTGCAAACTTAAATTAATAGTAATTTCTATGATGAATACGATTTAAATGCTATTGTAAGGACTCCAAAATTAATTAATTGATAGATTCATTGAACACCCCATTCAATCAACTTGAAAGTGCATTACCTTTAACTCGATGGGCAACTTGAGAACTGTTTAACTAAATTAACAATTCCAGGCATGGCAACTTTTCAAGTTGACCCCCCATCCGGTGAAAACCCCCCATTGAGTTGAAATTTTTTATTGTTAGGTGAATGGCAAACAAACAAACAAACAAATAAAGAGGCGAACAAAACGCACGACAGGCGGAGGACAACAACGGAAGCTGGCAAACAAGCGGAAGGCTCTTCTGGCACTCAACTAATGGCAACATAATGCGTTTATTGTGGGGGACACAGCGGCCGTCGGGGGATGGGAACCAGCTGGGGAATCCCCCAAAGAAGTGATAACCCAGCGCAAATGTCAACGCAAAAGTCAATCAATGTATTGATGCTGAGCAGATGGGGGCGTGGCGGGGGCGAAGTGGGCCGGACTCCATCCCCAGGGGGTGGAGGGCGTGGCAGGCACAGCCAGACAAGAAAATCGGGAGTTTACAGTCAAAAAAAATATTTATTCTCATTTTAAATAAGTATTATTATGTAACAAATGTAAAGGTATTTTATAAAAATTCTTCTTTAAAAATAAAATATTTTGAAAATTTCTTAACCGATGAAAATTTATTTTAGACTAAATTTTGGATTTTAAATAAATTGAATTTTAAATTTTTTTGTGGAACATTTTTGATTATTTTATGTGAAAAATACAACATTTAAAATTTCTGTTTATGACATCTAAACTAATATAATTGGAACAATAAAAAAAGGTCAGTGGCGAATTCCTCCCAGAACGGATTGACATAAAAATCTAGAAAAATCAAATTATCTTTAAAATTTTTTTTCCAAGTGTAATGGGTACTGGTTTGGGTATGTTTGGTTGTACTAAAGTACGCACTTTTCAATGGACCAAACACAGACACAAGTCAGACAGAGCGCATTCAAAATCAATTCAATTGAAAAACATTTTCCTCCTCCTGTTTTCCTTTTTTGTTGTTCCTTTCTCTTCCTTTTTTGGAGGGTTGACTTTTCACTCTGTGTTTTCCTCCATTTTTTTGGTGGATAGTCTGCGTTGTCATCGGCGCTTTTTTGTTAGCTGAAAAATCACTTTGAGAGCTTACAAAGTTCAACCAAAATTGTGTTCATTTTCGTTTTCGGGTGGAAATGAATGATTTCCGCGATGCATTCAAAACGTTAATGAGACGTAATGTGATGGCCGTGACGGGAATGAATCCCATTTCTCAGTGGGCCACTCATGGATCGAGTTCTCTATGCTGTCTCATCAAGTTGGACAATTAATTGCCAGCGACGCCCCCGTCGACAATCGTCGTCGTTTGTCAAAAACTTTGTTGCATACTTAGTGGCAGCCAGATATAGTGTATTCGAGGGGCCAGAGATTGCCACATCATCATGCAAATGCCTCGACAGTTTTCAGATACTTATAGCTCATTAAGCATAGCGCTTGGGCTCTGGCATCAGGCCCAAAGTATTTGCCCAGTCATGCCACGCCCACATAATGACTAAGCCCCCGTGGACCGAGCGACTGACTGACAAATTTTCACAGCTCAACGCTTATTAAACTCGCCTGAAAAGTTCAATTAGCCTGGGGGATATTGTGGCTTCGAGGAGGAAAAGTCACGATACAAAAATTACTTTAAATTATTTTCATGAAAGATTTTCAGAAAAAAATGTCTTGGTAATGTAATGAAAATCCATTACCAATTGTCTACATAAACACCAATTCTTTAGCATTTATTATTCTACAAAAAAATAATAGAATGATCAAGAAGTCAAAAGGCTGGCTACTTTCTCTATGAAATGTATCTAAGCTACTTTCCCCAATAATTCCATTTAACTTCAAAGAAACTATCGGCGTGGAGTTCAATTAATTACCCCCACCCTGCTGAATAAACAGACCCAAACCAAAATGTTTTGTTAGAATTTGGAAAATCTTTTTCGGACAGGCAGCAGGACATTTGTCACACGCTCGCTTTCACCAGCTCCATCATCATCTTGATTCGGATGGCCATTCATTCATCCATTCGCTACCCTTATCCCGATCCTTATGTTGATGCTGGTGCCTTGAGCTTTTCGATATTAATTGCGCAGCTTCGGCGGTCCGACGAAGACGGATAAGATGGTGTGGTAGGGGTGTGTACGGGTCGCCAACTGGGGGTCAGGTCAAGTCGAGACCAGCACAAAGGACACGCCGACTGACCCGTGTCCTTCCCCTGCGTTTGACTTTTGATGAATGGCCAAGAATTCGGCATGACATGAATGAGCATTTTAAATAAATTAGTTGTATTCGAGACGCATTTCTTTTGGCCTGATTGAGTCCTTTGATTAGCTGGCTATAAATCAAAGGAAGATCTCGGAAAATGTGGCGCATTAATTTGAAGGATATACCATTGTGGAAAATAATAGTATAGCATTTAAAGATAAATAATAAATTATTTTCTCCTACATTTTAAAGTAGCTCTTAGAATAAACCACATAAATGTCACTAAACCACACATAACTTTAATCCCGCTCAAGATTTATGCCCGGGGGTTATTAATTGAGACAATAAACCGGCATAAAAATTGTTATAAGTTAATTAAGCTAAATGAAAAGCTCTTAAGCATCTTCAAGGTGAAGATGGAGCACAAAAGTGCCGGCAGATAAATTTGATATAAGCAGGCAGCGCAGACAGGAGACCAAGAGACCAAGATACCAGGAGACCCAGTGGAAGACAAATGTCTGGCAATTTGGCTAAATGGCAAACTTGGCCAAGTAAAACATGCACGGGAGCATAATCAAGACAATAATTATTATTGTCATGCGTGTATTTTTGGTGCCCACACAGTCGCAGGGAGCTTCTCCCCCGAAACTTTGGTTTGCCGTCTGTCTGGCACTCATCTTTCCAGATCTCCAGATCCCTCTGCTTTTTCCTTCGCCCGACTGACTGACAACGTGTGTTAATTATGGCCATCTGTGCGAGGAGACTACAGTTTGAGTTTGAGTTGGAGTTTCGTTTCGTTTCGGTTCGTTCTGTTTCTGGTTCTGGGCCCAAATCGCATTAGGGAAATTACCCTGAATGGCGAATACCTGGGCAGACATAAATAGTTCTGTTGTTTTGGCCATTGTGTGTCTGGGAGCCGCTTAAAGGCTTTCCAGCTTATTTCCACAAGACATGGAGCTGTCATTAGTTTTTGCCTAATTAAGCGTTGAAATTGGCATTCTCATGTTGAAGGAATCAATGGAATCCCCTCCCTCCCTCCAGTCAGCCGTGCTTAAATACATACACAAAGCATGTGAGTACACTGCAAATAAAATACTTATGGCTATTTTAAAAAGTAATCTTATATTTATTTCATAAATTTAGAGGAGAATTGTGGATAATAAACACCATAAAAAATAAAAAAGGAATTATTTTAAAAGAAATAAAAATCAATCATTTTAATATTACAAAATAAATAGAAAATACAATTTTTTAAATATTTTGAATATGAAATACTACTTTTTAGGATTCAAAAAGGTTTTTAAATGTTACTATAAACTTTTCAGGATTGATAGAAGTATTAATATGCTTTCAAGAACACTCGAAATATTATTTTCACTGTGCATCCAACTCGATAACTAATCTTTAACCGCTTTAGTTAGCTCGAAGAGCTCAATAGTATAGATACTCGGTGAAAAGCCAGCTGAGGAGTTATAATTAAATTGATGTACGCACGGTCACGCCTGCGGCATAATTGACTTGTCTTGACCTCAAAGTCCTGACCAAGCATCCAAAAGACCAGGCCCAAACACTTTGCCCAAGTTGTGGGAATCAAATTCATTTTGGGCCTACCCCCCACTAATTGCTATTGACAGTTATGGTTAGGCTACAAACAACAGGATGATTAAAAATTTAATGAGTCTGAGTGGCGGAGTGCTCGAAAAGGGATAGGAAATATCCTGAGGCTAACCACAATCCATCAGTTTGTACTTCGACTCACTTTCCGGGAAAAATCAAAGATTTTGGACAGACCAAAATAAAGAGAAAAAACTGCCAGCAGGCATTTTCACTAGACCCTTGTCGCAGATTTGTTTGATTTCCCCAACCTTCGGGCAACTATGGAAATTTGTTGTTCAACTTGTTGCTAAATACACAGATATAATTTGATTACAAACTTCTTGGAACGGCATTTGAACGTATTTTGTGCGGAAAATTTGCAGAAATTGAAAATATCTCAAGGTGTTGGGTAAGTGCAGCCGCAGGCCATCCAAAATCACAAGCTGACAGCTGCTCGAGTGCTCTTCGCAGCCTAATGAAAAGTGAAATGATATTTGGTGGGCTTTTTGGGAGGAGAAGTCAGAGATGGGCAGGCTATTTCTGAAAAGCCACTGCCATTCTGATATATTTCATATTTTGTGTGCTCAACGCAGCCTGAAATAAGATTTGCGATACTCTGCAAAAGGGAAGCACAAATTTTGTATTAAATAATTTCCAAGTTTAAAAATGTAGTATATTAAATAGCACAAAAAATATTAACAAATATTTTTAAATATTATTTTCTTAAAAAAATAAAGAATAAAAATTATATAAGAAGAGTACTGAGATGTGCTATTTTCGCATTAAGATTTTTCCCAAAACTCCCGTCGTTTGCTGATGTTTGTAATTCGAGCTTAGTGTAATGGAATTTTTAAGCGAATGTCACAGAAATGCACAAAGTACAATGAGACAACAAGCTGCTCAAATATGCAAAGACTTTTACCCTGAACACATGCAGACTTACAGGACACCTTACAGCTTATTACGTTCGCCCAGCCAAGGAAAACCCCCTCTTTTCCAGGGACTCCCCGCTGAACTTGCAACATGGGGAGCTGGCAGAAAAAATGGAACTTATTTTCGTAGACAAGAGCGAATCTTGTGTTTATTTGCGCTTATATGCACATCATCTATCATCTATCATCAGGTGGTGTGTGGGCGAAATGGCTCCACTTTTCCTTTTCCTTTGCTTATTTCCTTCCTTCCTCTCCCTTCTCTTAGTTCACCAAGCTGCATCAATTTTCCCGTTGCCATTATTATGATTGTTATTAACTTAAATAGAAAATACTTGACTGTTTCATAAATCTCACCCACTGCGAAGGAAAGTTGGGGGTTGGGGAATCTGAAGTTGGGGTCTCGCTGCGTCAAGTAGATTTATGTTGCTGCTGCTGTTTTGTCGTGTGGTGATGAGTTCCCTTTTGATTTATTCGGGCGAGGAAAACTGGTACAAAGGAAGTTAAGTTAACCCAGCCCCGAAAAAAAGGAACATCTGGTGGGATAATATTTAAATCATCTTAAAGGTTGATTTTTGAAAATATTTATATTCTATATAAAAAATATTATTATACAAAATGTTTGACGCTTATATACGATTTGAAAAATTAAAATATTTCGGAAAAGTAAAAATGCAGTTTTATTGGGTTTATCAATACCTATCGAAATGTAGAAGAAATTTTTTTAATCGGATTATTCGTTAAAAAGTTATGCCTGATCAAAGTTTTATATCTTCATCGACCTCGCACTCCCTTTAGCTGAGTAACGGGTATCTCTCTTGTTTTAAGTATTATAATATTTTTTATTAATAAACGATCTATGTTCTCTATTTTGCTCATTTCAGAACCCAAAAGCTCCCAACTTCCTTAACTGATTAAATATCTCTCGACTGTTTGTGCCCTCCGCCAAGACAGACCGCAGAATTCAATTAAAGCGTTTTGCGTTTCACCTCAGGAATTAGGCAAACTAATTGGCCGCAGTCTCTGGGAGCGAAAGAAAAGCAGCAGCCTTTTTCAGTTCTCCAGCTTCCCGACAAAGAGTGCGTCTGAAGGCGCTGAAAACTTTTAATAAATCCGCAAATTACTTTATAAGCAACTCGTTTTGGGGCTGCTTATTTTGTTTGCTCGGCGGGTTGACAATGAGGGCGATAAGAACTTGGCATAAACAAGCCCAAAGCCCAGAGCCGTATAAACTGCAGAAGAATGGTGGTATGGGTCTGAAATTAAGGCAGATGGCCAGAGGATGAAAGGAAAATGCGTCCAGTCAGGATATACTACATAGCTTATGGCCCAGCCATTCACACAACACGTTGACTGCCGCGTTGGCAATTTTTATTTAGCTTTTGTAAGTTAATTTGTGCACTATTGTCCTGCAGGACCCGCCGAACGAAACGTTTGCCTTTTGCACTTTGCTCCTCGGCTTCCTTTATATTATTTTTTCCTCCTCTTTTTTAATGTAATTCAATTTCAATGAAATTTAATCGTCCGTACATGGCAGTGACCATTCCACCTCCACCCACCCTTTTAACATTATTTGCGTCATTTTGTGGTGGTTAATTTCAGTGCAACGCTTTTACTATTCAATTATGTTGCCGCTTGTCGCCTCATTCGCGGCATTTTTTATGCACTCTTGTTTATGAGGAGCCCAGTTCCCTTCGCTTTCGAAACTTCCTGCTCTATTGTCCTGCTAATGCCGGCCTGTCCTGTTTGTCATCCCGCGTGTCCTGCGCGTCCTTGTTGTGCTCTTTTCATTGTTATGAAAAATTAAATGGGCATAAATCATGCTAATGGCGCATTCAAAATTTATTATGCTTTAAAGCCCCGGCAAACACACAATCCACCATCAATTTATTTATGTATTTGCAATTATTTCTGCATGGGGTGGAATTGGTTCCAAGCCTAGTATTGAATGGGGTTTTTTTTCGGCCTGAGCTCGGTTGATCTCATCTCGATTTCAATTAGATGATTGTCAGAATGTGAGGATATTTTTATGGGGGAACACATTAGAAAAGCTGATGATGTCAGCAGCCTGCGGGATGGGGGAATGAATTGTTTTAAGCTGAATTTTACGCTCACTCTTGGAACAGATGAAAGATTTTATATTCTCTTTGGAGTT
Organism: Drosophila prostipennis; assembly: GCA_037075205.1. Taxonomy (NCBI): domain Eukaryota; kingdom Metazoa; phylum Arthropoda; class Insecta; order Diptera; family Drosophilidae; genus Drosophila; species Drosophila prostipennis. The sequence goes on from JBAMCJ010000817.1 coordinate 60,994, forward strand.
GCGGTGGAAAAACCCCATCGGGAGAATTACATAAGTGGAAATTACCTGCCTGTTGGCAGGTATTTTCCCACTATGAATACAAACGAAAAGCAAATGTAAACTTTAATAAATTATATTTCATTTTTGAGGACGCACGGCTTTGCCTAATAGAAATTGAAATTGAGATTTAGCTTCTTCGATTATACAATCGATGGACATGTCATGGCATATCTCATTCGTTTAGCCACCTACTCTGGGGATATATAAAAAGGGGAAAATATTTCATATCAACACACTAAATCCCAAGATGAAGGCAGATCTATATCTATTTCTCGTACTCATCCTCGCTTGCTTGTCTGATATGGTACTCTCTCTGAACAAGAGTGATCCTGAATTCATACAGGGTGAAATGGACAGTAAGTTTCTGGAACTAGATTACCCAGCATTTTTAATGTTTAATTTTCAGGGGCAAAATGGTGCCGTCTTAACTTTGGCCCTGCTTGGGGCGGACGGGGATGCAGGTGAAGCACCACAACCAAAATAGCCGTTTATTTCCAACAAATAAATGAGTTGAATTGGTGCTATCCAGAGACGGATTCCAATTTCAAAAGCAATATATCTTTGAGTGTTTTTAATTATTCCTTATCAACATTGTATAGAATTTCTTAGTAGCCATGTTGGTTCTCATATGCCATGAAACATGTTTATAGCTTATAGAAATGCTATCTCCGTAGCTCAGTATTGAAAAAAGCTTATTTTGACTTCAAAAAAATTACGGAAATGTGGATAAAAATCCTCATAATGAGGTTGACATTATTCCCAGAATCCTTCGGAAATGCTGGCCTAAGGAGTGAATGACTTTGACCATCAACTATTGAATAGTCCCGGTCGAAAGTTTAGTCCCCATACCAATAAAGGCAATATCTTTTGCATTTGTTTTTCTACGTTTTATTTATTATTTTAAATATTTTTATATTCTTATTCCACGAAGTTCGTTTAATTCATCATGTTAACTTGAATCATACTTATTAAACCTTGAAGTATGCGCAGATCCACGGGGGGATTTGGGAGAAAAAAATGTCTTCTGAAATTCCCACCTTCCCCACAACCAAGTCCTAGATCACCCACTTTCTAGTCCTAGAAAACAAATTGACAAAAGTTAAGTCAGAGCTTAACCGTAACCAGTTCTAAAAGAATACTATCAGGGGCGACGGATTTGGGGACTGTTGGTTTGGAAACCAACACATCAAAACACACACAAATTTGATTGGTAAAATTTACCTATACGGATAGTTATGTAACTATAAAAAATAGTTACGCGTATTTTTTTTGTCTTAGGTGTGTGTCTTTGCTAATTGTGTGTATTTGTTGTTGTGAAAGTATTGGTAGAATTGACAATTTTGTGGTTGGGGACGGGTTGACTACTATATTGGTTAATTTTACCAATCGATTTTTTTGTGTGTAGAGTTTTCTTGGAGTTTAGGAGTAAATTTGCTCTGGTTTTAGGAAGATTTTCTTCAAAGCATACTATTCGGTTTGTTTAAAATCGTGTACTTAAGGGTTGTACTTCAAAGGGTTTCTTTAACTCTGAGATTTGCTTTTGGGGGGAAATTTGGTTGGAAGAGATTTCTTTGACAGCCCCGTATACAACGTTGATAGGAAATAATTAAAAACACTCAAAGCTATATTGCTTTCGAAATTGGCTATGACCACAGACGGATTAAGCAAGGTCTGAATCCGTCTCAGGATAGCATCAATTCAACTCATTTATTTGTTGGAAATAAACGGCTATTTTGGTTGTGGTGCTTCACCTGCACCCCCGTCCGCCCCAAGCAGGGCCAAAGTTAAGACGGCACCATTTTGCCCCTGAAAATTAAACATTAAAAAAATACTGGGTAATCTAATTCCAGAAACTTACTGTCCATTTCACCCTGTATGAATTCAGGATCACTCTTGTTCAGAGAGAGGACCATCTCAGACAAGCAAGCGAGGACGAGTACGAGAAATAGATATAGATCTGCCTTCATCTTGGGATTGTAGAGTGTTGATATGAAATATTTTCCCCTTTTTATATATCCCCAGAGTAGGTGGCTAAACGAATGAGATATGCCATGACATGTCCATCGATTGTATAATCGAAGAAGTTAAATCTCATTTTCAATTTCTATTAGGCAAAACCGTGCGACCTTAAAAAAGTATAATTTAAAAATATATAACTGACTTTTAATTTATAACCAGTTTTCAGGTCACGTTCGGAAAATTGGTGATCTTTTTTTATAGATCCGTTTTTATAGCGTTTTCAGTTGTTTAAAAAATAAAATTCCTTGTTAACCATGGTAAATCAAATCCTTAGCATTGAATGTTGCACAAATCCCCAAGAACTTCCCGGTGATTAACCCACCGGCAGTCGAATACATTCGCCCACTTAACCGTCATAACTAACTCGGCAATCTAAAATCTCATTCGCCAGCTGGTAACAATGTGCCCCGCTTAATCCGCCTCATAAAAGGAGGGCGTGGTTTGGTGGTTTTTGGGGGGAGGGGGGACAAGGGCGAATTGCACCGACCACCCACATAATGCAAATTGCTATTATAATTTGCACAGCAGCGGCGTCATTCATCAGCCTTAAAGGGGGGTGGGTGGCGAAGTTAGACAAATTTCCCAGGGATTATCTGGGAAGGATGCTCTGGCTGCATTTTGTTGGTGCCACGCCGCTGTTGCAACATTCTCTTGCAGCTCAACGCGTTGGCGCTTCATTCCATTTATTATAACAAGTTTTTTTCAGACTTTTTTCCGGCGTTCTGGGGGTTATTTTCATTGCCAAAAATATATATTTCAAGTGGGTTCAACGGCAGAGCGCATTTTATTTGGTTTTAGGATTTTTCGCCCCGAAAATGCCCGAGTTTGTTGCAAACTGTTTCATGCCCAGACACATTGGCACTCTGCAGATACAGATACATTTTGGCCATTGCAGTTTGCAGTTCGCAGATATAGATACTCCGCTTGACCTCCCGCGGAGCGGTTTTCATTTGGTTTTTAGCCCTGTATCACATCGGGGAAAGTTTTTCTTTTGGTTCGGGGGGAATATTGGTATAACGATAAAAAATGCTAAGAAAAAATAATATTCCTTGGAACATTTTTAATATATTTCCTTGTACCAATTTGTGTTTATTAAATTAATAAATTAATAATGAAATATTTTATAATTTTAAATAATAGAATAATGTCTATTATAATAACCTTTTTCTAAACTTAAAATGTCTGTATAAAGATCAAAATCAAGATAGGTATTTCTCTATTCGAATTCTATTCTTAGTTGATTTTTCTTTGCATTTCGTGGTTTTTCTTTTGTTTTTCCTGCCTGCTCCTCTTGGCTGCCAGTTTTCCCCTTTCCCTCTTGGGCTTTCATTGGTCCACCTAGTGTGTTGTTTACATGTTCATTCGCGGGATTTTTCACTTGAAATTGGAAAGTCGACGTCGGCACAAAGAGTTAAGTCCTTGCATGTGCAGAAAAGGAATACTGGGGGAAATGGAATCGCTTATTGTTCTGACCCACACATTGTTGCCTTGAATGAAAGATTTTTTTGTTGCCTTTGATACTCTCTTTTGCGGTTGTCTTTGCATTAAGCTTGTTATGGCTTTAATTTAGAGGCATCCTCGGCGAAAATCGCATCAACGCAGCTGGAGATCGTTAAATAATTCATGTCAGGCCGCTCCGAAATCGGAAAATGGAGGGAAAAAACGGCAAGAAACGAAACGAAGCGAACCGAATCCAAGGCAATGAAAGCCAAATTAAGCAGTGGAAAACGTTTAGCCAGATGGGAGGGGAGGGATAATCGGTGGAGGAGTGGTAACCAGGAGCTAGACTCTCCAAGGATGTTCCCAGCTGGGCGCCTCAGGAGCGCCTGATTTACGTTGCAATAATTTTCATCTCATTTTCATTACGTTTTCGGGCTTATCCTGGCCGCCTTTCCTGCTACTTCTTCTCCAGGATCTTCCCCGTCTTTCGCCTTTTGCATAAGGCTAAAAGGTGAGAAGCTCGTTTGGCCTGCAGGTCGCTTTATGCCGGGGTGGCCACTTGAGCCCGGCTATTTATCATTCCCCCGGAGCTTATACATAAGTTTCAGCCTGTCCATAGGCTTCTGCATCCCGTAGTCCTCGGTTACCAGGGCACAAACCCCCTCCTTCGTCCAACAGCTGTGAAGTTTCCATGGTGTTGTTCTTTTTTCCTGCTTCCTGCAAGAGCCATCAAAAGTTGTGAACAAGTTGCAGGTTTGAAACAACAACGGCAACAGGAATAAAAAGGATCAACAAGGTACTCAGCACCGGCAGGAGAAATTGGAATGGCAACGAGTGTGGCACTTCACAGTGGTGACAGATTTACATCAATTATTGAACAGGAGCGGGGTAACAGGTTGCTCTCGGATGGAAGAAGAAATTGGGAATGAAATGGGTAAGTCTTCAAGAGCAGTGACAACTATTTCCCCGAAATCTAAAAAAAGGAAAGCCAGTATTTGTATTCGATTTGTTTTCACAAATAGGTAGATTGATAAGTTTGTCAAAAGAAGAGCATAACTTACCGGGTTTAAAATAAAAGAAAAACCATTTAAATATTTTTAAACAACCTTTTTTCTTTAACAATTTGTTTTTAAGTTGTTTTGTAAGGAAATATTGTTATCTAAATTAAAACAATATTTTTATAAAGAAACCCCCATCATTTCTCAACCAACTCTCGCTGAAAACTTTTCCCCCAGAATGCTTAACTTTTTGATTTGCGTAAAATTTGTTTGTGCCTTCTACAAAATCCTCACATCCGCTTCATTAAGTACTGAGACCTTTCGAAATGCTCGGCCAACAGCCAAACGATTTAGCTCTGGGAAAAGGATTTGCAAATTAAAGAAGGAAAAGCGAAATCCTTTTGCTGGCAACTCAATTAGTTGCACGCATCCATTAGATATTCCAGGCACAAAACAAAAGAGTAAAGCGATTGCAAAGCCATCGAATAGCCGAAGGCCGCAGGATCTCCTAGAGAGAGGGGAATCTGGGGACCGAGGACCCAGAAAGGAGGGAGATTACTTTTTGGCCGTGCAGGAGGTCAGACCACAAACAAAGATGTCACGCAGTGCGTTGCCCAAAGGGATTTGGCCATTGGTACGCCCAAAAATATAATATATGACATTTTGTTATGAATACTAATGCGAGCTGGAGGGCCCAAGTGGGGGCGACTTAAAAGTTTATGCCAAAGACTGCTTTGCATAGTCCAAAAATATATTTATTGACAACTGGAGAGGGCTATCTGGTGGACAACACCCACTTTGGATGATTTAATGGGGAATTAGGAAAGCGTAGTAGTTTAATCTTTAGTAGGTGATGGGTATGCCATGCCATTGAATAATAAAATATTAATTTAAGAAGTACTCAAATCACTTCATAAATATTTTTAAAAATTACCCTAAGTTCCTCTATAAAAATAATGCAAAGTGACTACCTTAAAACCTGCTACATAATCCAGCAGCTCATAATCTCCTCTAGATTCCACTTCCTCTCCAGCTAGGCTTAATCAAATCAATTGGCAGACAGGAAAAGCGCAGACAGTTGGGCCAACCAACTGCGACTAATGCGTCGCCATCAGATATGCAAACAATCGGCGAGCTAGACGAATCTTCTGCAGTCACAAAGTTTATTAAACCGGACTATAAAGTTCGGGTGCAGGGGGATATTATCTCCTGCGGAGAGGGAGCTGCTCAATGGAGCTCCATGGGCTTCTGGGCTGGTTTTCTGCAGACATTGCGCAGGACATCGGGCAAAGGACTCCCCGAAAGGCCGAGCACGGCAGCCGGCTTGATGTTTCTGAGCAAATTGAACAGACGCTGATGCTGATAGCTGGTGGGCGGCCCAGTGTGATAGATCGTATCATCCACATAGACCACATCGATGCCCTCGTCCATGATCCTGGCATGATAGTGATGGTTGTGCGGGAAGAACTCCAGCATGGTGCCCAGTTCCTTTGTGATGAGAGTGTTTCGCTCCTCGGCCGGCTGCTTGACCAGAAACACCACGATTTCCTTATCGCTGTGGAGGCTCTGACCCGCCGGCAGGACAGTCAGCTCCACCACAGCCCTCTCGCAGCAAATGAACTCGGGCTCGTAGGGCTGCAGGGCATGGAAGGTCAGCAGCGTGGGATCCGGCTAGTAATCACTCGGTTAAAACATTTGGAATATGGAACTCCTTAAAATATCACTCACATTGAATCGCTTCCTGTAGATGTGCAGCAACTCATCGGTGCTGTAAATGGTGCCGTGCCATTTCGGCGGTAGATAGAACTCCGAGTCCGCCGATGTCAGCAGCTTGGTGCCATGCTATAAGGAAGTACGATTTTTATATGTCCCAGTTTCATAACCTCACACTTACCAGATCGTAGGAGTAGGTGTTCAGGTTTTCCAGAGTCACCTCCTTGGGGAATCCAAAAGCATCCAGAAACATGTTTTATTATAGAGAATTTTGTCTACTTGGATTTATAAACCGACTATTTAACAAGCTTATTCAGCGAAAATTTCTGTGGAAAAAGTTTTTGACAGCTCCCTAGAGTGAACGCAGTGCACTATCTTCGAAATCCATAAAATACGGTCACACTGCTCACTAAATAGTGTTGTAAAACTGTGAAAATTAATCAGTTTCTTAAATCCACTACAACACTTTTTCCATTTCAAAATAAAATTCCCCCGAAAAATATCACATGTTGATTAAATACGATTTAGATAAGCCTTCAGTCTATAAATTGCCCCCTCCCAATTTCAACTTGCAAATTCAAGGTTGCATTTCACAAGTGATTTCCTGTGCCCAGAGCTGCATTTTAAGCCTCAAAGAGATGCCAGGGGAGGTGTCACCACCCATTTCCAAGGCGATTATCTGGGTTTGCCTGGCCCCATAAATTTGTCCACGCCCATAACTGGGCTGACAACTTAAGTGCGGTCATGTTTTCGGGGTCCGGCTCTCCCCTCCATTAGGAAAACAATTACAGACGACACTGACAGGCCCGAAATGCCGGCCGAAACTGAGACTGAGATCCTGGGAGCAGTGGACAGGAGGAGCAAGCCGGGGCAGGAAGAGATAGCATTCGGCGTCTGGCCGGGATGTGGCCATAAATTATGAGTTTGTCGTCACATGCCGGCGGTCTTAGCCGGTGGTCATGTCTATTAAGTAGCCCTTGAAAGCCCCAACTGTTCATCTGTCCGATTTCTGACACTGCTCGGGGTTTATACTTTGCCAATCCTTTGGCTTTGCATTTTTCGGGGCCGCCTTTGTTGACCGTTTTGTAAACTTTTCCTAGGTGCTCTCGGTGGTTTGGCCCCCCGTGCAATTCAAATCCCCAAGACATAAATTATAGCCCCGGAATTCCTTCGGTTTCTGCCTCATTTTCATGCTCACGAACTAGGAGAGCGTCACATGTGTGTCTAAAGGCATTTTTCCACTATGCGGGTTTTTCGGTATTTTTCGGTATTTTCGATTGGCAACGCGATAGGCGGACGGGAGGTGTTTCCATTGGCAAACGCGTCTGAAACAGCTGTTCTGCTATTGTCATTTGCGAGCTAAAGTAAACAATGGATTTAAATAATTTATTACTAATAAATACAATCTCAGAACAGCATTTGAACACAATAAATATGTGTGGACGAATTGCCCAAATGCTGGAAGCAAGCACCACATCCCACGCTCTTGCAGTACATTTTAATGAAAGCCAAGACCAGACAACTTAATAAGGCAATGTTGCATTCTTCATGTATTTCACAGCCCTTTAACCTTATTACAAGTAATTAATACATAAATATTAATTAATTAACAGTCAAATATGGTCTACTCCCGCATGTTTCGCTCAAACAGCTTGAGAACCCTTTCTTGAAAGCCCCTAGTGTTTTCGTTAAAATTTTTGAGCTCCTCGGCGATCCCCTGCATCAAGCACATTTTTTTCCACAGCATTGGGGCCATAGCTCGCCATCTCCTGGTATATGTGGGTGTACTTCCGAACACCTCGAAGTCCGTCCATGTTCTCCTCCCATAAATACAGGAGGAACTCGGTGGCATCTGCTGTCCACAGCATTTTTCTTTTTTCTGTGAAGAGAATTCTTTAATATAAACTATTAAATAATTAAAAACAAACAAATTACCTTTTCCGTTTTCCATTTTGCCGGCTTTTATGTTGACAATCAGCTGTTTTGGGCCATCCCTGGTCAATTGTGCTGGTAAATGGTGGTGGAAAATACCACAAATTTCACTTTCCAGCCCTGTAACGCGACAATTTTCCACCCTCCCCTCCCCACCCCTCGCCAACAAGTTTTGTATGGGATTTGGTCGCGTTCAACGGTAAATGGATGCAAACGCGACGCGTTCATAATGAGCAGAGGGCATAAGTGATTTTCAATAAGTTGCGAGTTCCAGGGGTTGGGTCAAAGTTTTTGGGGCACGATTTTTCACAGCTCCAGATGTCTATATACATATCTATATATATGTACACAGAGAGAATTCTGACGTTCTGAAATTGAGTATTTGTATTCTCAATTTCAGGATGTACTGATTTTGAGTACAAATTTTGGGAAAAAACTTATATTGAGTACAAATTGAACTCACTTTAAGAAAAAAAACTTGAATTGATCACAAAAATCTTAGTTTTAGGAAACAAGTTCTTCAATTTCCAACTTGAGTACAAATATTTTCAAATTGAGTATGACATTACTCACAGGAACCTTCTAAAAGGCTGGCCTAGGGAGTAAATGACTCTTGCCATCAAATATTTGATAGCTAATGTCGTTCGGGTCGTGAGTTCAATCCCCATTCCGGTAAACACAAATATTTTTGTTTTTGTTATTCTGCGTTTTTTTTTTATTTTTAATTATTTTATTATGGTATAATCAGCCCAATTCCATTTAATGTTTAAAATCCAATTGATTGCAAGCATTACAATTTAAATCTTATACGCGGTTTGGACATTGCTGAATGTGATGCTTGTTTGGCTCAGCCGGTTAGTGCGCGCGTGCATGAACACAAGGGTCGGGGGTTCGAGTGACGGAGAAGGCGACTTGGGTCGAACAAAAATGAAGTTTGTTTTATTTATAACAGTTTAGTATTCACATAATTATGAAACAATTAACATATGCTGTATAGCCCTTAAAATAATGTGTAAGTAAGAAAAGAAGTTCTCCGGATTGAGAATTTTTTTCTCAATTCAATCATTTTTCAGTACTCAATTTGAGAAATGGCAATACTCATTTTTAAAATACTATCCAAGTAACTTCCAAAAATGAGTACAGTTTGTACTCATTTTGAGGAAAAATGTACTTAATAAATGTATTTTGTACTCAATTTGAGTAAAAAAAATTGTTCAAATTTGTACTGATAGTTAGTATTTTGTACTCAGAATGAGTATTTGTGTTCATGCTTAATTTTTAAGTACAAAAATACTCAATTTGAGTACAAATTACTTAAATAATTCTCTCTGTGTATGTATGTATGGGAAGTAACATAATTTATGGCGCCTTCGCATGTGGGTCTGTGTCTGAGCTGGCGGATTTTCGCAGGCGTCGATAATGACGAGCGATTTCTCATAGCCAAAAGTGAGTTTTGGTCGGGTGGGGGGATGGGGACTGGGAACGGGAGTTCTCATTTCGGCAAAGCACCAGCCATTTGTAGCAGCTGCGACCGACCTTTGACATCCCCAGGCCGAATCCTCCACGTCCTTCGGCCCAAACTACATGGCACGTAAAAACAAACTTGATTCTCGGCCATCAAAAAGCGCCATCCGTCTTCTAGCCAAACGTTCGCTTTGACTGCCAGGCTGCCAAGTACGCGACGTGATTCAATATTTTTGCGAAATTATTTTTTTAATCATAGTTGGACAGAAGTCAAGCAAATACAGAATGTCAGGAGGCGATATGATCGAATACAAAGTGTGCAGCTGGAAAAATCTATAAAACATTAGGCATAGAATGGATGGAATTTTTGGATGGTTTAAAGTTTAAAGGTACATTTTATGAATGTTTACCTTTTTTTTCTAATGAAAAACATTAATAGACAATATTTAATTTATGTACAAATATTTTATTAAATTTATTTTAATACATTTTATCATAAAAGGTCCAATACACCTCAAAAACCACAACAAAGTGTCAAAACCTCAAACAAAAGATGGCAGCTACATATGTATAAACCATAAAAACAACTAAGAATAAAGGAACAAAAATTGGAAAGAAAACTTTAGCAATTTGCAAGATTTGCAGCTGGCATTGGTCGCCACTCCCGACTATTAACGCAATCGAATGACGTTCTTGGCTCGGATTCGGATCTGGATTCGCCCTGCTCTTTATGGTAAATGCCCGCAAAATGTTTGAAACGCTCAAATAGCGAAATGGTGAAATGGCAACCAAATCAGCGGAACCCATGCCATCCTAAAAATTGCAATTGTGACAATGCTGACAATCTGCAGGCGACAGCCAACACCAGAGTTCCAAGCGGAAGTCTGAGGATGAGGGAAAACAGACGGCAATGGCAGTTCCGTCTGCATCTCTCCCCTCTGCACTTGGAGAAAATGTATCATTTTGTTAATTTTTTTATATTTTAGAGTCTTAAGTAAGATGTTCTTGTTCTAATTTATATTTTAATCAATTTAACAGTAGGTGTCTTAACGCCCGCGGGCCTTATGACACCAGGCGTTTTATCCGAAATATTATTATTCAAAAGGTTACGCTTTTTTATATTATTGATTTTGGAAGTTATGTCATTCCTCTTATTTATTTATTAGTTAAAAAATGTGTTTTATGTACAAAATCGTATTTGGAACATTTACCAACTATTTATAAATAGTTCTATTATATTCTATATCAAACTAAGGCTTTTGAGTAACTTACAACTTTTTTTCCAGTGTACTGTCCATCTAGCTTCTGCCTTCATGGCAACGTCAAGAAAACGGCGACACTTACAATCAGTATGAAATTTACGCGATTTTCATTGCGGCAAATGGTTCGCTTTTTTCGGTATTAACATTTCTCGCCAGGCATTTGGGGGGGAATAAAGAAAGTGAGGTGTAGTTTTCAGCGAGTGTGGGAGAAAAGAACCTCGGAGCCCAGCTGAAGTCGTGCCAATTTTCAGAGGTCCTTTCATTTTTGGACTGGCATATGGAATAGATGATGTTTCTTAGGATAAACAAAATAAATTAAATTTTAAAATAAAAAAATGAATTTTAAATATGTAAAATTAAGTTCATAAAAATGATAATATTATACAAATAAAATCCTAAATTTCTTACTCGTCTTTTGTCTTTAAAGCGGGGGTTCCTAACTATGACTTTACTTGCTTGTTTTCATTAAAAAGTAATGTATGGTATCCCATTGGTCTTTAGTCTGGGCGATCTCCCCGTGGAGTGTAGAGAGTATTCGTTGTATGCCCGCAGGAATATGATTTTGTTCGCCGGCTGGCTCCTTGGCTCCAGCCATAACCAGGATAACAACAAACAGGCAAACAGCTCGCGGCTGCCACGAGCCAAAAGTGGCATCAGCTGCGGCAGTTGGCGCGGATATATCTTCCTGAACACTCGGAGGGGAGGCCGCCATCTATCCCGGGCTGACTGACTCTAGCCGAGGATAATGCAATAAGCGTTGCCAACAAGCGCCCAACGTCTTCGTCCTGCGACTTTGGGCCTTCCAGCAAACTGCGTTTGTTTGTGGGTGGGTTTGGGTTTGGTATTGGGTTGGGTTGGGTTTTCAACGAAGGGATTTTTGCACATGTGTGCCAGACAGGTTATGCGCTATACAAAATTTAAGAAATTGCTACCAGCGCCAGCGCCAAAAACGACAATACTTACGAGCATTTCACAAATCAAAATACTTTCGAGAGTTGGTCCTTTTTAGCCTCCGTGTTCCCCTGCCCTTTTCTTTGTTGTCTGCCACCAGTGGTTATTGTTATTGTTCTTAGTGCCAGACTTTTCCGCGTTTTCTCAGTTTTCTCGGTCTGGGAGGGGGGAACAACTGATGCCCCAAGGAGCGATGCAAAAAACAATGTGCTAAATAAATAAATTTGTCCAAGATTGCAACATCAAAATAAGGTGGAGAAACTTGGGATATGGCTGTGTGAATGGTGGGTTTTATGGCGTGGCAGGTGATCAGGTGTTGGATATGTATGTTGGCTATAAAGATTATGGGGATACAAATAAGAGATGGGAGATCAAACAGGAAAAGGTAAATGTTAAATTAGATTTTTAGGATTAAGAACCAAGAAAAGAATGCCTACACTGAGAAAACTTGAGAACGAATTAAACAAGAACTAATCTTCTTGATTTCAGTATTTTGTTTTCTCACTTTTTTGAGCACAAGCGTTCTTGAAATCAAGAATAAAAGTACTCTTGATCTGGTTTTTTGAGAATACATCATTTTTGATTCCGTTTATCAAGCATGAACAATCTTGAAAACATCCCCAAACACTCTTGAAATCGCCCCCAACTCCCAACCGAGAGCGCGTATTCTTGAAATCAAGAACGCCTATGCTTGAATCCAAGAATTTTTCTTCTTGAAACCAAGAAGACTTTTACTGAAATCAAGAATACTTATTTTCAAAAAAGTACTCTCTCTCGCTCTTGATTTTAGTAAAACCGTTCTTGGCTCACTTTTGAGCACGGAAATACTGAAATCAAGAACGTTGAAAACGGTTTTTTTTCTCGCTATATGGATTAAGTTTTTTTCCTCGCAAATCAATTATTCCCTTTAAGCTGTTTCTTGTTTCGGTTAGCCGTGCTTTTTCTTGGCCATATCTCTGTTTAATGACAGCACTTTCCAAGCACCTCTCAGCCCCCTGGAGAAGCAACCTAATCTATGGCCCATTGCGTGTGTGGGAGAACACGAGCAGTTGGTAATATCCTGCGAGAATGGCATGCAAAAGGGACAAGCTACAAAAGCGAGCACAAATTGCGTCATGTTTTGCAATTCCCACGCATTCTGGGTAGAGTTTCCCTCCCCCTCCCCACCTACTTTTCACAACTCCCACGCTCGGGTTAAAGGTCGCCGGAGAGTGTCTCCACCCACTTGATGTTGCTGCTCCAGCTGTCCTCGCCTCGATGTTATTTAGCCGACAATTTAGTGCGACTCCTTTTTTATGTCAACTGTTGATTGCAGCAGTCGCAGGAGCATTATCCCCCGAAACGAATTCCAAACCCAGCTGAACTGCAACAATAATCAAAATTAATTCAATTTTGGCGGCTGGCTTTAAAGGTAGCCACTTAATTAAATGGCCACACGCGTGCTCTATATATGTATTTATAGCTATCTCCCCATATCCTGTGGCACTGCACTGATTTTTATATATCCCGGCAAAATTCTGTTTAAATCAAATTACATTCAGCAAAATGCCCATAAAGCGAATGAATAACTACAAAATATTCGAGCACTTAAAATGGCAAAGTGATTGAATTGTGGGCAGGGATTTTCGAGATGGAAACGTGACACGATTCTGTTTAATTTATTATTTTTTATAAACTTTAGAGCTAATCTTTCTCTTATATAGCCTGTTTTCCGTTAGTTTTTACAGAGCATCCTTATAACATCTTGTTTTTGGAACCTTTGCTGATACAATCTTTCGATTTCCGGTTATCACGCACTCATATCCAACTGTCAATGCGAACCGCACAATGCACCACAGTGACAGCTCCAAATGGGGACCAACCGCAGGAAATATTAAGCACTATTCCCCAAAGTGAAATAATTTCATAGTTTAATAATATTAAATTTAATTAAATTAACCATCAAAATAAAAGCCCTTCTAGTAGTACCCCTTTATGAATACTTTCCAAATACGCCCCTGGCTTCGGCTTTGGTTATATCCAGAAAACTGCACTTATGGCCTGTAATAACCAGCTCTCATCTGTCCGCTTCCAGCTGCAGGCTTACGGTTGCCTTTGATCAAATTATCCCTGGAACCCCACTCCAACGGCCAACCCTCAAGGATTGCACCTGTTTTTAAGCTCAGATGTCCGGCAAATGTGTACATATTTTAAATTTAATTACTACACGCTGCATGCAACAAACAGTGGCAGCCGCAGCAAATCCGAGCAGAGGCCATCCGTCCATCCGAATGGGGCAAGCCCAATCCTTTCAGGGGGAAATGCGCTATAAGTTCCCATACCCGAATAGTTGGCTGGCCATTCAAAATCTGCGCTAGCCGCATATGTATAAAAATATGAGTGTTTCCACGAGGGTGGATCATAAAATGTAATAAAAATTGTCATTGAAAAATGTCTTAGAAAATATTTTAGTATTAAAAGAAATATAATTGTATCAAGCGAAATGTTTTATATTTACTCTATTCTGATGCTTAGTAGTTCCAACTTATCAATCTACCCTAGTAGAAACATATATCACCTCTCTTTCAACCAAAAACCCTACGTCCGCACAGACGCTCCAGCGTTCGTCCTGCGGGCATTTTTGCACATTTAACTCAATTTGTGGTTTACATTTAATTAATTTAATAATATATGGGGGGATGTGTAAATTTCTCTTTTCCCCACCGGCGAAAGGAGACCGCAGAAATCTCGCCACTGTCAACAATTTCAACCTGACCAGGTTGAGAACGAGATAAAGGTTAAATGCTGGAGGAACCTCAAAAATACGAATATTTTCCTTATTTTGAACAGCGAAAGGCAAAGCGCTCAACAGATGGCGCTGTTAACCGTGTGAATAGATGGCGCCACAAATGCAATCCACATGGTGGGCAAAGCTTTTCTGTAGGTGGATGCTAAATACTTATTATTTATTTAATAGTTATTTTATACCTACTTAAGTTTGAATTATTGATTTTAAAAATATGTTTTAATATATATTAAATATTAAAGTATTTAAAATTATGTATTTATTAATTCACAGTTAGCTAAAATAAATATTTATGGGTGAGTCACTAAAATATTAAATTAAAACTAACTGAAAAAATGTTCTAAATAAATATTGAATTAATTTTAAAATTTTTTAAGTTTTGTTAGGATGAATTTTAATGTATACCAAAAACTTTTCAAAATTTCTAAATCTGATTTGTTTATTTTAATTAACGAAATATATTTATTTAGATCTAATTACAATTTAATAATTTTTTAGTATTTTGTAAATGTAAAAAGTTGCCATTAAGATTAAATTCCTACACTCTATGTGCACCCAATTAAATATTACCGCCTCGCACTATCTGTTTATGTTCGCTGCATTTCACTTTGCCATTTTCAGGACATTCAACTAATTCACTCAATAATCTCTCTTAATTGCAATGATAATGCAAAATCGTTCCGCTTAGCATGCGGAAGCCCTTATCGATAGAGAATTATCGCGATGTGCATACAAAAGTTATGTGAGCATGCCATCATATCGTTTCTATATTTGCTTAGTGGGTGTAACGAGAGCACTGGCAGACGTTCCCCTGCCCCCATATTTAATCCCACCGCATAACGAACTTTCATCCAGATCGTCTGCATTTCACTTTTGTTTACAATACTTTGAGTCGGCGCACTGGAATAAAGCTCGGTCGCCAAAACAAAGCTCATTCATTTCGCATATAAAGTAACAATGCAGCTGCAGTCGAACCTCAGTTCTAAGCCAGAAGTAGAACAGAAATTAGGTTCGGTGGAGAGCGACTATATCACTAATTTGTATTCCAGTATGAATCACCACGGGTCGAGGTACGCGCCACCCAATAAATAGAGCTCCACATTTATTTACATTTCACTCTATTATCGTTACAGTTCACACTTATGGCTGCTTATCTCGATGGTCGTTGGTGGAGTTTGCCTGGGAAGTGCTCAGGTTCCATTCCCCGGCAAGTGCCCAGATGTCAAGCTACTGGACGCCTTCGATGCGGAAGCGGTGAGTGTTTACCCTAAACGATCCATCAATCATCTCACATCAGTCAGTTTAAATTTTAAAAATATTATATCTGGTTGAGAAATGTGAGCTTGAATGATCAACTTTAATTGATCCCGTCAATCATTATAGTATTATAGTATTTTTTTATAACTAGGGAAATTTATAGTAAATATTTACAATATTATTGTAAAAGTTCTACCACTCTTTTATGTTTTTTAAATCATTAAATGATCTTTAAAACAAGAGAATGATAATTCTGTTTATTTATCAGTAAATAATATTTAATAATAATAAATATAACGATCAAAATAGGGAAATAAAGATAAAGATGATAATGATATGATAATAACTTTAACTTTAATTGATCCCGTTAATCAGAAAATAGTCATAACATTATAGTATAATACTTTTTTTATAATTAGGGAAATTTACAATATTATTGTAAAAGTTCTACCACTCTTTTATGTTTTTTAAATCATTAAATGATCTATAAAACAAGAGAATGATAATTCTGTTTATTTATCAGTAAATAATATTTAATAATAATAAATAAAATAGGGAAATAAAGATAAAGATGATAATGATATGATAAGATAGGCAAATATAATTTATTTTCATCTAAATATAATTCTTGTTACAGATATGTAAGTAAATATTCGTATCTAATAAATCCAATTAATTTTTTAAGTAACGGAGCTTTTTAATCTTATCTAAATTGGTTTAATTAGCAAGCACTTCAAGCTTACGATTTGTTGATTTGTTTGCATGTTATATGAACATCTGCTTCAATAGACGTAATATTGTTACAATATTATTGAAGAGGAAGCTATCCAATTATTAATAACAAATTTTTGCAGTACATGGGCGTCTGGTACGAGTACGCCGCGTATCCATTTGCCTTTGAGATCGGCAAGAAATGCATCTACGCCAATTACAGTATCATTGACAATAGCACCATTTCTGTGGTGAATGCGGCCATCAATCGATTGTGAGTGCGAAACAGATTAAATTTTAACCAATGAACTTTATCAGAGTCAATCAAAATAGCACCGGGCAGCCCTCGAATGTGACGGGAAAGGCCAAGGTCCTCGGGCCCGGTCAGTTGGCAGTGGCCTTTTTCCCAGGCCGTGAGTAATGCCAAACTTTAAGTGGTCTTCGGTGCTAATTTTTGTTTATTTATCTAACTAATTTCAGAGCCACTAACGAAGGCCAACTACTTGGTATTGGGCACAGATTATGAATCATATGCAGTCGTCTATAGCTGCACCAGTGTGACACCCTGGGCCAATTTGAGTAAGTTAATGATGAGGAAGTTGAGACTCACAATGTTGAAATGCAAACTGCGACTTAACCAACTTGGCTTTGGCATGACAACCATTTATGACAGAATGATAATTTATTTCCCACTTCCAGAAATCGTTTGGATCCTAACTCGTCAGCGGGAACCTTCGGCGGAGACAATTGCTAAGGCCAAACAGATCTTGGATGACAATGAGCTATCCCAGGCATTCCTCAGCCAGACGGTTCAGAGGAAATGTCCCCAATTGGAGGGCAATGGCACCGAGCTATCCGCAGAAGATGACCTCGATGTGGATGACTTTGTGACCACCGTGGTGCCAAACGCCATCGAAAAGGCATGAGAATGGCTTCGACGCTTCTACGAGCGTCTCTACGACATTTTTATGAACTTCTTAAGTTACTAAATGTTCTGTTATTCAAGTGTACATATATCGATAGTTAAATGTTCTTAAATGTATCAATTATAAATGGTTGTTATTGCTAGGAATTAAAACGAAGAAATCGATCGAACATTCTTAATTTTATGTACCTATATTTTAATAATTTTTTTTTTAGGTGTATTTTCTAATCGATTTGTTTCAACTTTCTTTCCCGTAAAATCTTGATTAGTCTTTCTATTTAAGGCCAGAGCAAAATGATTTGGTTTTCAGTTTTACTTGGACCTTTTCAGCATGATCAAGTGGAAGTTATTCGCGTGAGTGCTAATTTAAAAAGTGTATAGATCTTTAGTAACCTATTTAATTCTACAAAAGCCTCGCCGTTCTCCATTTTCAACTGTCATGGGCCATTAGGGCATTCCATGGTCATTGTCCCGATAATATGACGGCGGTTGCTGATTTGGATATGAATCGCTTCGCGGGAAAGTGGTACACCCACTCACTATATCCTCCTCTCTCTTTAAAAGTGGCCAAATGCCAGTCGACGGAGTTCGTAGAGTTGCCCGGGCATAAATATCTTGTAAAGGCCCGTGAACTGAGCGGCCAGTAAGTAAACTTGAACTATATTTTAGCAATTTTTAATGAAATCTCTTCCATAGAACCGGAACAGTAAGGAAGAGGAAAGCTCCCATTTTAAAAGTGGAGCCTAAATATGGAAGGTATATTTTGGGCACAAAAAATCCAGGTAACTTTATTAATAATCTTAACTAATTGATGTGGAAAATGTATATTTATATTTTGCAGCATTTCCTGAGGGCGCTCTGCTTTATGTACTGGATACTGACTATACCAACTTTGCCATACGCTTTATGTGCTTCGATTCCAGTAACATTTTCAGCTTTCGTGAGTTTGATTTAATTTTATAATATTTAATTATATTAACAAAATTTATTTTTCCTTTTCAGATTGGGCCGTCATCCAGACCCGAAAACGTTTGCCCAGGGCGGATGTTATCTATATGGCTCAGTTCTATGCACAGAAAGCAGGTCTGGTCATAAGCGATATGAGTAAGGTTCCCCAGGAGTCGTGTCCTCCAGATACTTAAAAGTTCATAATTTTCTAAAAGTGTTGCAAAGTAAATAAATATAATACACTAATTACTAGCAGCATAACCAATTGATTAACGATTATAAAAGTCTCACAGTCATGCCTTGATTACCATTTATAAGTGGATAATAGTTATACCCGTTACTCGCAAGTTTGTTTCGCTTATATCGCTTATATACGATTTAAAAAATGTAAATGTTTCGGAAAAGTAAAAATGTAGTTTTATTGTGTTTATCAATACCTATCGAAATGTAGAAGAAATTTTTTAAATCGGACCATTCGTTAAAAAGTTATGCCTGATCAAAGTTTTATTTCTCCATCTCTAGCCGGGACACCCACCCGACTATAGCGTTCTCACTTGTTTCTCATTGTACTCTATGCCTCCAATATTAAAAGCTGAAATATTTGTGGTGTATTTTCATCAGGTTCAATTTACAGCAAATGTAAATACAACAAATAAGGGGGATTCCCTAAACTGTTGAATTGCTGAATTGTTGAAAATTCAACAAAAAATTTCAGCAATTAAGGGAACGACCGAAAATGGTTCCTGTTGAATTTTCAAACAGCTGTTATTTGTTGAAAAATTTCAGGAAACTTAAAGCATGTAAAATTTGATTTATTATTGCTAGTTACTGTCTAAAAGTGTTACCAAGGTAAAAAGAACCACAAATATGCTTTCTAAGTTGATTTTAAAATAAGTAATGCGTACTGGTGATACTAAAATGTTACAGAGTTGCCACAACTTTTAAAAAAAGGTGACAACTCTGGCTTTTCAGCAATTCAACAAAATTTTCAGCAGCCTCGAGGCTGTTGAATTGCTGAAATTTCTGAAAGTTGACTTTGTATGGAACAGCTGATTAACAGCTGACCAAAATTCAACAATTCAGCAATTCATCAGTTTAGGGAATCCCCCTATAATAATATTGGGCTAGTTTCTCCCCCTTATTTGCTCGGCCTTGGTGAGCAAAACAAATGTTGGCCAACAGAAGCGAGCGTAAATCACAAAACCGCACTTGGAACGGATGCGCATAGATAAACCTGACCCACCCCCATCCACCCACTCGTCTCGTCCCTGGGCAGGAATAAAGAAAAAGGACAATTGTAAAATTAAACAGCGAAAAGGCAGCACGGAGAGTCCTTGCGAACCGAAAACTCTGAGCGTCCATTGGGGAAATTTTATGGTACAACGATTTTTAGAAGCTGCACAAATATATACAATGTATATATCTATGTCTATATTTTATTTGCCCGCCTTTCTATTTTTGTTTTCGAGTTTCCCCAGACTGCGACAGCACCCGCGGCATTTCGAGTTGGGTTCTGCAGCGTTTGTTGCAAGGGTCGAGGAATCGGAATAGGAATCGTAGTAGGGATCGGAGTCCCCAGTCCCAAGCTCACCTCTTTTCTCCCAACGACGACTACTCGCTATGCATACAAAATTTGTTTTGTAAACAAAGTAATGCCATTACAAACAAATTGGACTTTGTGCCCATGTTTTATCCCCATCGCCCCTCCCCCTTCCCGCCGACATTGTTGCACTGGAGACCCTTTGGGAAATCGCTCTGGAAAGCGTCGTGATGATGGAAGGAATATGTGACTGACATTTGAGCCGCTCTGCACATAGATGGATAACATTTATTGAGTGCCAAAGGATGATGCCGGCTTGCAGTTTTTGCGGCCTGCCCGCCAGCTATTGGGTTACTCTTTGGAGATTATATCGTATACTATTTATTCAATTTGGGATTCCTTGCGGTGGCCCAGGGGCTTGGATTTGGACAGTCTGTGTTTTGGGTTTTCGGTGGGAGGGTGTTTTAGAGTTGTTAAAGTTTCAAAGATTTTCATTGAAGAAGATTCATGAAGTTACACAAATATATAGTTCTTTTTAAAATATTTTTAAAATGATTTACTGATAATTACAATTAACTATGTATATTTCTAAGCTTACTTAAAACCTGTAGTAACTTAAATTCACTTAACAGTTTAAGATTTTTATTATGACACGATTTACGATATTCAGTGTAAACACTTAATTTCATCCATTAAAAATTCCTTTAGGTTCAGTTTGTTTTGCTTATTTTTATTAATAAACAAGAGAGAACGCTATAGTCGGGTTGGTGTCCCGACTATCTAATACCCGTTACTCGGCTAAAGGGAGTGCGAGGGAGATGGAGATATAAACTTTGATCAGGCTTAACTTTTTAACGAATGGTCCGATTTAAAAAATTTCTTCTACATTTCGATAGGTATTAACAAGCACAACAAAACTGCATTTTTACTTTTTCGAAATATTTAAATTTTTAAAATCGTATATAAGCTATTGTGGGCTCTACTCTACTCTACTCTACGAGTAACGGGTATAATAAAATGAAAGTTATCTATATAGCTTACTTTAAAACCTCTGAAAACTTAAATGCATTTTACATTTTAATATTTGTATTATGACGCATTTACGATATTCAGTTCACATAATTACAATTTACTATGTATATTTCTAAGCTTTCTTTAAAACCTCTAGTGACTTAAATTAACTTAACAGTTTACGATTTTTAGTATGACACGAATTACGATATTCAGTTTAAACATTTAACTTTATCTATAAAAAATTCAATTTAGTTCAGTTTCTTTTGCTTATTTCTATGATTAAATAATATAAAAGGTAGTTTACTTTAAAACCTCTAATACCTTAAATTCCCTTTACCTACATTGTACAATTTTTATTATGACACATTTACGATATTCAGTTCAGACACTTTATTTTCTCCATTAAAAATTGCCTTAAATTCACTTACTTTGTTCTTACTCCGTTTAGTACCCCTCCCCTGATCCACGTTTATTCAATCGCATTTCATTTCTCATCGACTCAATGGAAACTGCCAAATCAGCTAAAGCAATTTGCTGTCAGCAAGGTACTGGCGATAAAAGTGGCCCATTCCACACACATCGCCCATTTGGCCACCTTCCTACTCCCAGTCAATAAAATGCCTTTTAATTAATCGGACGGTTGGCCAGAGGGACGGACCGTTTTCCGGACGCTGTGCGTCAGCTGTTGTGGCAACCAAATGAGAACAGGACTTCAGCACAGGACATTCGAATGCAGCGACGAATTGTGTGCATAAATTATGCAGCCAGCCATTTTGGGTAGCCGAGCATTTATGGTATTTTACCACTTTTTATGTACAAGGTATGAGTAAACAAAATTAAATTAAGGTCCTTACAAAATTTTGAAATAATAAAAAGCATTTGATTTAGATTTTACTGGCAAATCATATAAAAATTGGCGCCCAGAAGCATGAAAATCTGTGTACTAAGTAACTTATGGTCTCGACCCCTAAAGTTAACGTATTTGTTCTTTTTTTTGTAGCTTGGCAAGGGAAATTCCCACTTGGCTGACCAGCAACAATATGTTGTAAACGTTTAATTTGAACGCGTCTCTAATCGCTGTCCTGGCAACGCTGCACTTCAGCTGCCACCTGAAATCTGGGCGCTGTAATTGCGTTCATTGAATTGTTAACTGGTCTGCTTGTCTGTGCTGCCTGTCCTGCCTGCATTTCATTCCCCGAAACCCAAAACCCCAAGCCCGAAACCCAAAAACCGCAAACTTGCAGCGACGTCGGCCAAAAGCCGTTGTTATCCTTGCGGTCCTCGTGGCTTTGTGTGAATGTGAATGTGAATGTGTCCCCTTGAGCTGATTTCCACCGCGGCGGACTGCCATTTGGTTTTGGTCGGTGGGTCTGCGTTCGGTTTCGGTGGGTCCTTCGATATCCCGGTCAATGCACATCAAACTTTTTGGCTCTCGCCCCGCGGGCCATCTGCATTTGGCATTTATTGGTATTGTTCCAATTAAAGTTGGACTTGGTCATAAAATATGCAAGCTCAGCGAACCAGTTAGCCATTCAGCCATTGAGCCATCCCACCAACTTGTGCTTCGATTTTGGCGGCCACAGGACATTAATGCGTTACGGTCATTGCTTTTGACTGCAACTGAAGCAACGTTGCCAATAAAAGGTAATAAAATTGGCCACTTCGTTGGTCAGGCAATGGGTTTGGATGGATGAGGTATCGGAATGGGGGGGTTTTTGAGGATTGTTAAATCGCAATTAAAATGGTCAAAAGGCTAGAAGGTTAGGGTAAAGTATAGATAAAGTATACTGAATCCTAAAGATTGGTAAAATATGAAAATGAATAGGAAGAATTTTCTTTAAAAATATTTAAATAAATAAAATTAAATTTAATTTTATTTAATACATAGATTATAAATTGAACTCTGACTTAAAGATCTATTTCTTTAAGGAATATTATATAAAATACATATATCATATTTTTCCCAAAAGTTTCTTTCAAATATCTAACCATATATAGCAAAACTTTCCGAATATCGTAAATCTCCATTGTCAACTCTCTCCCAAAGTATAAAAAATACTGAATCCTTAAGATTAGGTAAAATAAAAAAATGAAAAGGAAGAACTTCCTTTAAAAATATTTAAATAAATAATAATAGTTTTATTTTATTTAATACATATATTATAAATTGAACTCTGACTTAAGGATTTATTTCCTTAAGGAATATTATATATTATACATATATCATGTTTTTCACAAAAGTTTCTTTCAAATATCTAACCATATATAGCAAAACTTGCCGAATATCGTAAATCTCCATTGTCAACTCTCTCTCAAAGTCGTCAGAATGCGCAAACATTTTGGTTAACTCGTTTTATACAGCCCAGGTGCGCTTGGCTATTAAACGCGCACCAAAATCAAGCATCGCGACGCGTTCACCTTTGACCCGCCCACCCAACCACCCACTCAACCCACCGCAGAAAGTTTCCTGCCACATGCTGCATGCACCACCCCCGAATTTTGTGGCACGTATTGGCCAATGCCAAAGTTTCGGCGACGCGTTGCTGAAAACGTCTCTTGCGGCTTGGCTGCCAACTGCTTAATCAATTACGCAACTTTGTAACAACATGCGAACGGCAGCGGGATCTTGGCCAAAAAGCGTGCGCCGCATGCATTAGACTTGGTTAAATATACAAAAGTGCAACTATCCCCCAGAGGCGCCAAGAAAATGACAGCTCGACAAGGAAAAACTGCAACAGCTGCAAGTTTTGAGCTGAGCATATTTATAAAAAATCTTTAAATTTTTTAATTAAAAAAGTTAGTCTAAAGAATAAATCTAATAATTTAAGAATCAATCATAACATCCCTTCCATATTCAGTCAAAACCTTTTAAATAAATCCTTTAAATGTAGAAGCAAAATTATAATATTTCATTTTGGGTTATTTAATTTTAGTTTTGGCCAAAATTAACAGCATGTTGTAAGAGAAAAAGTGCTGCCCACTAAATAGACCATCTTAAAAATGTCGCCAAAGAAATGTTATTGTCCAGTCACGCATGTCATCTTTGATTGCGATGGAACCCTGATAAGTACTTTATTATCCTACAACCCAAATTCTTGGGATTAAATCTTATCCCCCTTTTCAGATAGTGAACTTGTATACCTTAAAACGGTTCAAGAACTATTAGCTCCATATGGCATCAATTACACCAAAGAGGATCAAGCCCTTCATATGGGAATGCCAGCGAATGCGTTTTGCCAGATGACCGTCAGGGAATTTAATCTGCCGATTACGCCTGAGAAATTCCTCGAACAATTCGAATTGATTGCACAGAAGTATATGGGCACCGTAAAGCTGTTGCCAGGAGTCAGGGATTTTATTCTCCACTTGCACGAATACCGCATACCCTTCTGCATAGCCACCAGTTCGTTTAGGGAAATATTCAAGGTGAAGGCGAGGGCATTTAGCGACATTTTTCTGGCCTTCCATCACGTGGTCTGCGGCGATGATCCGGAAATCGCAGCGGGCCGAGGGAAACCCAGTCCGGATATCTTCCTGCTGGCCGCCTCGCGATTCAATCCACCGGCGGATCCCAAAAAGTGCCTTATCTTCGAGGATGCACCGGTGGGACTGAGAGGTGGGTTAGCAGCGGGCTGCCAGGTGATCCTGATTCCACCGGCACATGTGACCAAGGAGCAGAAGAAGGGTGCCACTCAAGTGCTCAAGACGATGGAGGAATTCAAACCCGAGTTATTCGGCCTCCCAGCCTTTTGCAACGTGCCCAAATTCGAGTTTGGCTAACCCCCTAGCACTCTAAATTTATCTCTCAAAATTTCTACATAAAATATACCTAAATAAATTACGAAATATATCAAAATTAAAGAGTATCAGTATGTCGGAGGAAGATCAGGGCACTAGAATGGGTTCGAGGCGCTGTTCTTTTCAGCCAGTTACTCATTGCATTTTCGAGTTGGATGGCCTGCTGATCGATAGCGAACGGCTGAGAACTGAATCCGTTCAGAAGATTCTCGATCCCTATGGTCACACCTACAGCTTTGATCTCAAGATGCGCTGCATGGGCAAGCCGGACTCCGAACAGGCCGCCCTCATTGTGAACACCTTCCATCTGCCCTTCAGTCTAACCGAGTTTGAGAGTCAGCAGGAACTCCAGTGGCGCAGTAAACTGGGTTTCATTCGCCTGATGCCCGGGGTGGAGCGTCTCCTGAATCACCTTAATCAGTTCAATGTCCCAATGGCAATTGGAAGTGGCAGCTGTCGCGATTCGTTTAGGATAAAGACACGTCGCCATTCCCGGCTCTTCGATGTCTTTCATCATGTGGTTTTGAGTGGTTCAGATGAAGAGGTCAAGGTGGGAAAACCTGCTCCAGATATTTTCCTTACCACCGCCTCGCGATTCGGGGATTCCCCGGAGCCCAGTAAGTGTCTGGTCTTCGAGTCTTCCCTGGTGGGAATGGAGGCAGCTCTGGCCGCTGGAATGCAGGTGGTTCTCGTTCCCGATCCTCTGGTCTCCATAAGAGCCAGTGCTCCGGCGACCCTGAGACTGCGATCCTTGGAGGGCTTCAGGCCTCAGTACTTTGGTCTGCCACCTTTGTAGAATGATAAATGTGATTTGTCAATAAATTTAGAATTAATAAAAACCCTTAAAAGTTAGCTGGATTAAGATGTAATTTGGATGATAATAACCTACAATTTATACACACAAAAAAAAGCATGTCACTGTAATATCGCTATGCGCATGAAAATTTCTGGTTATGCAATACGCATATCGTTTTAACACTGGGCCGCATATCAATTTAAAAT
Source organism: Drosophila prostipennis (assembly GCA_037075205.1). Taxonomy (NCBI): domain Eukaryota; kingdom Metazoa; phylum Arthropoda; class Insecta; order Diptera; family Drosophilidae; genus Drosophila; species Drosophila prostipennis. The sequence continues at coordinate 86,792 of JBAMCJ010000817.1, forward strand.
TGATATTACATAATGTAAAATCGATCTACGTTTTATATCGATTTTTTTGGGTGCAGGAGTTCCTAATACGCCGAAAAAATATAAAACATGATTTTTAAAATATTTCCTTAGAAAGTTTTTAATGTCAAAATTCCATTATTAGGCCTCCTTTCGGAGTATGTAGACGTAAATTTCGAGAAAATTCAGACTAGTCCTCCAGCCGCAGAGTCCGTCTGGTCCAGAAGAAAGATGTGCAGTCGTTGCTGTAAAACTCCGGCGGAATGTGCTGGTTGTACGCCCATGTGCTGCAGTCCGGGTATTAGCTACTGCATTTTCGATCTGGAGAGTGCAGTCTTCGGTTAGAAGAGGCTTCTAAAACAACAGAGGGTTTTATTTAACCGCAGCTTTAACCCACAGATACCCGGCACATCTACCGGAGGGCTCTGAAGGAACTGGTTCGTTGTTACGACAAGAGGATACCAGACATTTTACATGTCCAAAGTGGGGCTATGACCGTTTCAGAGATGTCAGAGTTGTTCTGCCGCAAGCTGGATATTCCCATGAGTTGGGAGTCGTTTCGGTACGATCTTAACGAGCGGACCGCCCAGTTGATTGCCAATCCCCCCTTTATGGACGGCGTTGAGCGACTGGTGAGGCACTTGCGCAGCTGCTGCATGGAACTGGGCCTGGTCACCTCCTGTTCGGAGGCCAACTACTGCTCCAAGATCCGTGGTCGCGAGGAGTTCTTCGAGAACTTCTCCACCGTCGTCTGTGCCGATGATCCGGAGCTGAGGGCTCTCAAGCCGGAGCCGGATGTCTACCTGATTGCCATGTCGCGCCTCGGAGATGCTGGACCCGATTGCACCCTGGTCTTCGATGGCACCACCAAGGGAGTCCAGGCCGCCAGCGATGCTCGACTGCCCGTCGTCATGTTGGCCGAAAAGGAGCTCCCCTGCTGTTGGTCCGAATTGGCCGCCCTGCGCTTCGAGTACCTGGATGATTTCGAGCCGGAGATGTTCAACATACCGCCGTTTAGGGATCCCGAACCCAAAAGGCGATCGAGTCGCCGTCGCACCAGATATAGTCGTCGGATGACCGTGATCCGCAGGAGAGCCGAAGAAGCCGCCGCCGAAGAGGAGGAGGAGGAGGCAGAAGAGGAGGAGGAAGCGCCGGAGGAACCTCTGGTGGCAATCGCAGAACCATCTATTTTAAATTTAAGAGAATAAGCACTTTATTTGTCTGCAGATCACTGAATACATTTAAATTCTCATGTAATAAATATGATTTTAAGTAGTAAACGAAAGTCGAGTTTCTAAAAATTCAACTAGTAGAAGAAAATATTTTCTTAAAAATATTTATCCTTCAATTTCTTCACCTAGCTGTTTTCAATGCGACAAACGTCAGTGTTGGGCCAAAATTCGTAGAATACAAATTGAAATTTTTGAAAATTTTCCGGTAAAATCCCTGTAGTCCCAAAAATGTGCAGTCCCTGCTGTAAGGCTTGCAAAGCTCCGCCAGAATGTTCGCGTTGTCCACCGATGTGCTGCAGTCCGGGTATTAGCTATTGCATTTTCGATCTGGAGAGTGCGGTTTTTGGTGAGATTTTCCAAGAATACATTTTAGAGATTAATACTATCACTGTTTTACCAAACAGACACTCGTCACGTCTATCAGAGGGCTCTCGTTGAGCTGGTTTCCAGTTACAATAGGAGCGTCTCCGAATTGGTTCTCATCCAATGTGGACCCATGGAAACGGCTGAGATGGCCGAGTTGATCTGCCGCAAGTGCGATCTTCCCGTGAGTTGGGAGACCTTTCGCTTTCAGCTAAATGAACGCACCTCCGACTTGATTGCCAATCCAACTTTGATGCCTGGAGTTCAGCGATTGGTCACGCATCTGCGTAAATGTTGCATGGGTCTGGGATTGGTCACATCGTGCTCCGAGTCAATGTACTGCACCAAGATTCGTGATCGGGAGGATTTCTTCGACAACTTCTCATCGGTGATCTGTGCGGATGATGCGGAGTTGAGGGCCGCGAAGCCGGAACCGGATGTCTACCTGATTGCCATGTCGCGTCTCGGAGATGCTGGACCCGATTGCACCCTGGTCTTCGATGGCACCACCAAGGGGGTCCAGGCTGCGAGGGATGCCCGACTGCCGGTTGTAATGCTGGCCGAAAAGGAGCTGCCCTGCTGCTGGTCCGAGTTGGCCTCATTGCGACTGGAAACCCTGGAGGAATTCGATCCGGAGCAGTTTAATATGCCTCCTTACAGCTGCACAGAGCCGCCTCCTCGGAAATCCAAGGCAGCCAGTCGTCGTAGTTCCCAAAATTCTGGAGAAAGTCGGCGGAGTTCTGCAGCCAGAACAAAAACTGCTGAGGATGCGGAGGCCGATGAGGGAGAAGAGGAGGAAGATGAAGGCGAGGAAGTCGCCTAATGGAGAACATAACAAATTATTGTACTTCAAAACAAGTCGGTGAATTCTAATCTGTTAAATTAAGTATGAAATTAAAGAATATTTTATATAATACATTTAAGTAAAAACAAGAGAGGACGCTATAGTCGGGTGCCCTGACTATCAGAGATGGGGAGAGGTGGAGATAAAACTTTGATCGGGCATAACTTTTTAACGAATGGTCCGATTTAAAAAATTTCTTCTACATTTCGATAGGTATTGATAAACACAATAAAACTGCATTTTTACTTTTCCGAATTTTATGGGCGTTAGAGGGGGCGTGGCACCTTTTTGAAACAAACTTGCGCTGCGTAGGAACTCCTAGAATCAGCATGCAAAATGCCAATCTTATAGGTTTAAAAATTACTACTACTCAAAGCAATCAATTCACATGAATTTCACTACTTTGATATTCACCTATATTATTTCCCTGCATTCCCATGCATACGTAGTTAACAACTCAGCAGATTTGCGGTTTAATATTCTCCCCCCAGCCAACTGCAAATCCAGGCAATCTGCCTAAAAGCTTTTGCAATTCGCACTTGAATCGAATTCGATGAAAAGGGGTAAATAAACCGAGAAGAATCCAACTTAAGCTCCTAAGAAATCATTATTATATGCCCGAGTTTATTGTTTTATTTATTAAACGATATTCATTTCAAATGAAATCCTATTTAATTGAAGTCTACTCTTTGACACATGCGTTTAAACCGAAATTGATCCCTAAAACTTTGTACGGCGATAAGCCGACTTGGCATTATTAACTATTGAAAAGGGAATTGTTTGCTCTATCTGCTGAATAATAAATACAGTTTAATTGAAAACGTTTTCATGATGACAAGGAAATTGAATCCTATCAGCGAGCAATGATTTTGCCAACACACACTCATAGAAAAAAGAGGCAAAATGCAAATTCAGCTGGAGATTAAAAAGCATTATAAATAATGCCGATTGTCTGAATCCCTCCATTGTTCAGTGCACGTTGTTCATTGGCATTTGACTAGCTCATCAAGTGCTTTCAATTAAAGATGATTAAGCGTTTTCCATTCTCTGGATTCGGATTCGAATTCGCACTGCAAGACAATAAATCCCGGTTACGTTCGGCATTTTCTTGCCGTCATCTCTCTGTTTCTCTGCCAAAAGCCAATTGTTTGACAATTTAATTATTCAACACATTACGCATACGCAGTGTCTACCAGGGTGTAGACATGCAATATGTTTGCCTAGCTGCAGATGCCAACTTGCAACTTTTAGCCAACTCCTGGGCAACTTATAATTACTTAATGCTCGACTCGGAAAATGTGTCCCCAGCCCCAGAAAGTCGTCGGTTTCAGCCTGACAGACGTCGCAAAGTGAATAAACCTTTTAACTCTTTAGACACATTTTTTAGTCCCATTTTTTTTTTCGTAACTTTTCGCCTGGCTTTTCTTCCGCTTTTGCCTAATGAACAAACGCCACAGGAAGCACTCAAGGGCGAAAAGCTCAGCAGAACTGCAAATGCAAAAAATAGTGAAAAGAAAATCGTATAAAAAAGAAAGTGCCACGAGGACTAAAAAAAATAATAATAATCGCGGGCGTCAAAAGTATGATGCTCAAACAAGATCTGCAAGTTTTTTATATCTTAATTTAATTAAGCTAACAAAAGGCTGCAGGGATCTCAGATTCAAAGAAATATGGACTTTGCAATGGGCAACTAAAAGAACAAGATAAAGTTTTTTAAAAACGTCAAAGGAAAGGGAATAGAAAGTAAATTACTTACTTAAATTAGTCTTCAATTGAATAATATTTTACTTCATATATTTTATTATTCGTTGGAAATATTTACGAAATCCCCATTATTGCTCAGCTTCAAGTAATTTTGGGATTTTGGGTAGACCAACGATGGCAATTCCAACAACATGGATTAACATGTGTCGACAAATGCTGAAAAGCTTTTCATAGTCTTCAGCAGCATTCCGCTAAATTAATGTTAAAATGCAAGGACCCAGGAGGTGGGTGGTTGTGTGGGTGGTGGACCGCCATCCAGTGGTTTGTGTGGGCGTGGAGCGTGCTTTGTGCGAGCCTTGTTATAAAGCATTAATCAAGCATACCTGCTGGGCACCCCCAATCCCAAACCCCTTTTCCCCGCCTCTGCGGCTTTTGCCTTTGCTTGTTTGTGGTGGCGACAACGACGCACGACGCACGGCGCACCACCCAACCACCCACTCGTCCAGTGGCTCAACCCCACCTCAATCCACCACCATTCAAAAGGGCACTAAATTGCCGCTCATTATGATGGGCTGACAAAACACGTATGCGTTAGTGGTGACAGTGTGATTTTAGCAGAAGTATTATCAAACAACTATATTAAAAAATGTATAGGGATTTTAAAAATGTAGCTAAAAATATGTAATGCTAATATAATAATTAAGAGATTAATTTAGTTTGATAAATAAATATCATATAATAATAAATAAAATATAGATAATTTCTTTTTAATTATTCAAAGAATTTTTTATTTTGTAAATCGAATAAACCCATTTCCAATTTCACGCACTCATCTCTGAACCTCAAACCAATTTGTGTACGTGAGTGTGTGTCCCTTTTGCAATTTTCCAGCTAAATGGCATACATTAATTAACGGTTTTGTGCGACAGACGACTCGGGTCCAGATCCAGGTTCAGATTCAGTTTCAGGTCCAGACCCCGAAATGCCATTCATTCAGAGCCTGAGCCTGAGCCCCATGCCCTCGGCTCACGAAAAAGATTAATGGTGCGCTATTAATGTGTAATGACAAATGTTAGTGCCCCCCAAAGCCACGCCCCTTGGCCTTCAACTCCCGCCCCCGCCCCCTTTTATATGGAGGTCTCACTTCGGCGATGAATGGATTTTCGTACCTCTGCCCCATGGTGTCCATCCATTTGCCGAAAATGATTGAAATAAATATTTAATTACGGTGCCAAAGTGCAACGGCAGCAGAAGCTTCAACGGCAGGCAAACAAAGGAAAAAGCAACTTTGCTCTAAATTTTCATAAAAAATTCAATGCCACGCTCCGACAACAGCCGACAACGATATGCAATAAAGTGCGGGCAGCAAAATGTGTCACCGTGTTACAAATAAAACCAAATGGGGGTCTCCAAAGGAAGCTCGAAGCGAATGGAGGATACACTTAAAGGGGTCAATAGAGGGATTCCAAAAATAAATCCCAAAATCTGAAATATGATCAAAAAGTTCCTGAGTACTAAATAAGCTTTATAAATATTTCTAACATAAAATATATTGGCTCAAGGACTTAGCTTATAGAACTAGTTGCAGTTGTGAGAGTATAAAAACATTTAATAAATAATTATCAAAGATAACACATTTTGAAAATTGCTACTCTGATGGCAAATAAATTGAAGGCTTTGAATGAATATTCATGCTGAATTTATTTATCACCCAAAGCTGTGAAAATGTGTTTATATCTTTTGTGTTTAAAACATGAAGGCAACTTAGCAACTAAAATAAATATTTGTTTATTATTTTAATTCCATTATCAAGCCAACTGGATCCCAATTCCGAAATACCCCATGAAATGGGAATAAAACCAAAACAGCTACATCAGAGACCTTAGCAACAACATCAACGTCAGCGTCAAAGTGACAACAACAGAACTCCGGCCAGATCGTTCCTAGGACTAGAGATATGGCCCCGGATTCGGAGGCGGGACTGCGAGGTGGGACCCGTGAGGTGGACACTTTGACCAACTGTTGTGCTGTTGCGGCAAACAAGTAAATAAATGACAAACTAAAGCCAAATTAAGTAAATAAAATTGTTGCCGCTGTCAGGGGCATAAAGTGACGCCTGACACGGACACGAGAACATGGAGGCAGGACATGGGACACGGAATACAGGGTTCAGGACTCCAGGACTCAGAACCTGGAGACTGACAGGACACAGGTTCGGGATCTCAGACGCAGGACTTCAGCGTCCTGTGACAGGCCTGAAAATGTCAACAAGTTGACTGCAAACAACAAAAAAACACACACACACACATGACTAAAATGTTACAAAAACTATAGTCAAGTCAAAGATCAGGCAGAGGTTAAAGGTTACGGCTGGGCTTTAATGTAGAAAAAAGCTGCAGAAAATTAAAATGAAAAAAAAAGAACGATAGCCTCGGAGGATTTTCAGTACAGCCTAGACAAACCAAAAGACTTCGGACTCGCAATGGGCAGACAAACGCTGACATCTGTCAAAACGAAAAGCGCACAATTTATCACAGGCAACAATGACGAAAATAAAACCTACAAGAGCACTGGGGAGATCCAAAGAGGAGACAATGGGAGCTCGATAAGTACGGAAGCTATAGAGTTTTCAGACTATATGATACCCGGTAGCAAAGGTTGTATTTTCATTCAGAACTTGGAACTTTTCAACTTAAAACTTTTGGTTTTATATTTTCTGCGCTTAAAAATTCATAAATTAAATTAATTTCAAAATATTTTATTATATCATGATTTACAAGTACATTTCCCTACAATTACTATTTACACTTTCTTAATAGACTAATATGTATTAAAAAGAAAAGCAAGTACAACATAAAGCCCTAAAGCGACAAATGATAACAAAGAAGTTTTGAGATGGACACCCAAATCCCGGTTCAAGCCCAGAAACGAGCTTAGAAGTGGTAAAAGAAGGCCAAAGTGGCTGGATAGAGGAAGGAGCCTCGTTGACGACAATGGAATTGGTCAGGCAGAGATAGTGGCCAAAAAAGGGGAGGGGAAAACGACACGAGACAAGCTCGGGTTGATGATACGTAAGCCAAATGAAAAATCGACTCCCCAAGTGGGTGACTTCTGCATGTGTCCTTGCGGGTCCTTGCAGCCTCATTCATCACACTACCCCGAAAAAAGGAGGAAAAACTCTGAAGGAGTATGCAACTTCCGCCATCTCGTTCCTTCGTCTTTTGTTTTGCCCTTTTTCCTGAGATTATTTTGCTTTATGTGGGCGATTATCCAGCGAAAGGGGTTTATGGAAATGAACTGACCACGCCTAAGAAATTTTTATACCCTTGCAGAGGGTATTATGATTTCAGTCAGAAGTTTGCAACGCAGTGAAGGAGACGTTTCCGACCCCATAAAGTATATATATTCTTGATCAGCATCACTAGACGAGTCGATCTAGCCATGTCCGTCTGTCCGTCTGTCCGTCTGTCCGTCTGTCCGTCTGTCCGTCCGTCTGTCTGTCCGTTTCTACGCAAACTAGTCTCTCAGTTTTAAAGCTATCGGGCTAAAACTTTCCCAAAAGTCTTCTATCTATTGCAGGTAGTATATAAGTCGGAACGAGCCGGATCGGACAACTATATCATATAGCTCCCATAGGAATAATCGGGGAACAAAATGTAAAAAAATTATATCTTGGGTGTTTTTGAACCTAGGACCTTCTACTTTTGGAAATGCCATTTTTTATCTAATTCTGAATTTCGAATAAAATTTTTTCAAAATCGGACAACTATATCATATAGCTGCCATAGGAACGATCGGAAAATTAATGGGAATATAATATGAAATAAATTATTGCTTCGTTGGTCTTTACTGTATTCTCTTATACTCTGGGATATGAGTCTTTTTAAATGTTTTCGAATTTCGATTTTAATTTTATCAATATCGAACAACTATATCATATAGCTGCCATAGGAACGATCGGAAAATTAGTCATTTATAGGAATTATCTGCAAGGGTATATAAGCTTCGGTTGGCCGAAGCTAGCTTCCTTTCTTGTCATATGTGAAAGGTTATTAAAATGTTATTTAAATCATATTTATTTATCTGAATAATCCTTTGATTTATTTTACAGAGTACAAGCACTTCGCTGCCGAGCTCAAAAGTAATTTTGCCATTTTAATTTTTGGTACAAATTCGGAACATTTATTTTTGTTTAATGAAAATTTGCTGTGACTTTTTATACAGTGCGGTTTTTATTGTTTGCTTGCTGCTCCTCCTGTCCTGTTTGTGTTTCATTAAGATTTTTTGTCATTGTCGAGGGTGTTCTCTCAACTCCGGGCTGTGATAAAACTAATGTTGACTTTGGACTGACCCGCTTTGCTGGCTCATATATATGAATATACATTCGTGTGCCCGGGCAGCAGCAAAAAATGGCAATAATTATAGCTGCTGAGGTCACAAAAAGTTAACATATCCATGTGCGTATGTTTCTGTGGTCGGTTTGGTTTCATTTCGTTTGGTTTAGTTGGGTTTTCGTATGGTTTTTCTAGCTCGACGTCCAAGTAAAATGCAATTACACTCGTATCCATTGCACTCGCAATCGTTCCACTGTCTGTGTGCATCGGTGTGTGTTCAAGTTATGTTGTGCAATTTTATATTGAGGTCACTGCTACTGACAGTAATTTATAAAAGTTTTGTTCATTTTTTCCACCCGTGGCCCAGGGCACAAAAAAAGGTCAAGAGATTTGCTCATTTGTAGTCACTTGATGTTGGCTGTGGAGGGCGAATGGGACTGTAGGAGATTAAATTGGAATTATGTGGGAACAAAACAAAGCGGTGAGTACACCCAGAAAAAAATCCGTTCGAAACGTTCAAAAATCAAGCCCAAACGGGGTCAAAAAGTGCGTAAGCCCGTTTGTTGTCAGTTCATGAACGCTTGTTCATAAAATTTGACCGAAATATTTGGCATGCTTTGCGAACGAATGGGATCACTTTTAGAACATATTGGTGTTGAATTAGGAACATAATGGGCTTAAATAGGTAACGAACTGGTATTTTTCTGTGAACGGAAAGGGGACCATTTTCGAACGCATCAGCAAAATTCTGCGAACGAAACGTTCTTACTTATGAACATATCGTTCTTAAATTAAGAACGGTTTGTTAATAATTCAAATCGCCATAATAAAAAATGCGTACATATTTTTATTTTTGTATATATTTCGAAATTTTATTGGTCAGTAGGCTCTGAAGATGGCCCTAAGACCTATTGGCCCAATAGCTGCTTGGATGTCCACCTCGGTGAGATACCGCAAACTCTCAAATGTCACTTGTGATTCTAAAAAAAACATAAAGTAAAATAAATACATATGTATGTGTTCAGGCTTTCGTAAAACAACGTGCTTGACTTTATTTTATGAATTTATATGAAAGAAAACTCTCACATACAAGAACAATTGGTCAAGGCGGTTGGAAAAATCGTCGCACAATTGATTTTACATTCTTTTTTTATGAAGCACTCACCTTTTAGATGGGAATACACTTGAATAATCTGCTTTTTTTCCAAAAACTCCAACAGCTGTGCGTCGTCGCCGGTTAATTCAGTGCAATCTTCCTAGTTTCCTTGATAAATCATACTTTATTTTAATTGGATTAATGTAAATTGATCTCCATTCAATACTTACCGTCGTACTCGCACGTAAAAACGTTAACGTCCAGCTTATTTTCCATTTTAGCACAGCACTTAGCAAATTGTATACAAAGAACACTCACCACAAACAATGTGCCGAACAAATAATCGATTTTCGATAGAAATTACCCCGTCTATCGTAGCTTTTTCATGAACGGCGTTCGAAATCTGAGAACTATTTTCGCAATTTGACACCAACTCGTTCAAAGCTGGAAATTTTTATGAACGGCGTTCGATTTTTAATAAAACTGTTCCACTTTTATGAACAGAAGGTTTTGTCTATACGAACGGCGTTCTAGATTTGAGAACAAACGTTCAAAATGTGAGAACAAAAAAAGGAGAACGGATTGTTCGCAAATCATGAAAAATGTTCTTGATTTTTTTCGTTCTTTTTTTTCTGGGTGTAGGCAAAAAGTAAATGTACTAGTTGATTTTTTATCATCTCTGTAGGGGTAAAAATCAATGTAAATTCAAGGTTATATTTTTTATTAATTAATTATAATATACCAACTTTTTCAAATATTTATTTCATAAATTTATGTAAAATTTAAATGTATGAAGTATTATCTTATTTTTGGGTTCCAGATTTTTGAAGCTACACAAGATATTACTTTTTAATAAAACAATAGTACAATAAAATTCCATAAAATTTCACATTTAAAAAATGTAATTTATAGAAACAATTTAATTACGTATCATTAGGTTTTCAAAAACGCTTTTTAAGGCAACTGCCAAAGCGGCGAGAGCTACTAGTTACTAGTTAACACCAGCGCCATCTATCATCTCGTTGGTTTGAAAGTCCCACAGAGTCTCCTTTTTCCAATGCGCAGACTCAACTCATCGTGGAGCACAAAATGGCATTACTCATTCAGCCCAGTGAAAGCAGAGGCTCGGCAGGAAAACAGAGAAACAGCTGGCCGGAGTTCAAACTTCACTTCGAAAATGAAATAAGTGGGAAAAGGATGTGCAGGAAGTCAAAAGATGGGCGGCTATATTGATGTAAAGCCCAGACATTTGTCGGAGCTTTACTTTTAATAACGCAAGGCATAAAAAATATATCTTACTCGTATTACAGAAAGGTAGAAAAATATTAATAAGGGCTTTGTCTGAGAGAGCGTAAAACTGATTGCGTGGCACTTAAACTTTTACGACCTGCCTTGGCCTTCAAGTGCGGCGTTACATTTCGGCCCGGTTTTTGTATCCCGCTGCCGTATTTAAGCGAGCCATGAAATATGCATGAGAATCTGTCTGACCGACCGATCCCCATCGAAATGCGGATGCAGGAAAATCGGGCGCCAGCTGGCGGAAAATCGGGGGGACAAGGCCAAAAGTCGTCGAACTGTGAAAGCGGCTCAAACCAACTATAAACACCCACTCGGCAAAATCGAAAAAAAGAAACAAAAAACATTTTCATATGTTGCGCCTGCCGGTCAAGTGTAAAAGTATTTCGCAAAATATATTTTCTCACCCGTTGCGAACTTTATTAATATTATTTTTATGATTATTATTGCGGCCCTGGACGTGAGCTGGCATAATTACCCGAACGACGTCCTGTCCGAAATTGGCCAATCGCAGTGATAATAAAAACGCATAAATGCCACCGCCGCCAGCGGATGGAAGCACAACGGACAGCGACAATATTTTAATTAACTTAATTAAGCAATTTTTATTTGCCCACAGCCAGGTGAGGCTGCCCGAATTTCCCATTTCCATGCGAAAATCGTGCTGCCTTTGTTTGCCTTCTGATGAACTCGAAGGACATTATGAATGCAGGAATTAACCCAAAAAGCATTATCTGATGTGTCCAGGTCCGGCTGAATCAGCAAGGAATATGCAAGGTGAAACGTGGGATAAAATTCGGGCGATTGTAAACTTTAAACTTTAATTGGCATGGTTATACCCGTTACTTGTAGAGTAAAAGGGTATATTGTATTCGTGCAAAAGTATTAAAAATTCAGCTTTATTGTGTTTATCAATACCTATCGAAATGTAGAAGAAATTTTTCAAATCGGACCATTCGTTAAAAAGTTATGCCCGATCAAAGTTTTACATCTCCATCTCCCTCGCACTCCTTTTAGCTGAGTATCGGGTGTCTGATAGCCGGGGCACCCGACTCTAGCGTTCTCTCATGTTTTAAATAATAATAAATAAAAACTAATTAGTAAGCAAGCATTCAGTTTAATTAAATTCAGAATGAGTCAGCACAGGCAAGGCATTTAGAATTTGGGCAAACAATATTAACGAGTAAGTTCAGTAACCATCGGTCGAGATTACGATTCAAGGAAAGTGTACTTGGCATGCTCCTCCGGTAAACAACGTTGGGCGCCAGTTGATATTTGTGGGATGTGGGTTCCGGCTAACCGCTCTTGAAGAGCAGAATGGCCACTTGGCCCAAGTAGAAGTAAATGAAGTGGCGCGTCTCGTGGGTCACATAGGATCCGAAGTTGCGGCCGACGATGCAGTGCCAGGTGGGATTGTACTTCTTGTCGAACTCCTTCTTGATATAGGCGGCAATGTCCTTCTCGATATTGTACTTCTCCAATGCCTGGGTGGCGCAGTCGACGGCGTCCTGCTGCATCTCCTCGCTCATGTCCGCATTCTTGATAACCGCCTTGCGATCTGACATCGTGAAAGTTTCTGCTGCTTATTCCTCTTTCTGGTTATCTTTATCTTGGGGGGAATATTATTAGTTATGAAGCAGAACTACGTTTGTTTTCTTACACTCAATGCTCCCTGGAGCTCTTTCTATCCGGTTTTTGGTCTTGCTCTGTTCAATTTTACTTCTCAGTGAAGTGAAATTTGTACTTTCCGAAGGCAGACTCACAATTACACCTACTAAGTTTTTGCAAGTCATCAATTGTCAGAAATTCCAGCAAATCAAAAATCTCGAAACGTTGGAAAACAGAGTTGTCACCCTATTTCATTGAAAAGAAATGCAATTTTTGCCTTCCCAGGAACGGTCACACTGGTGCATTTCTATATAAAAAATATTGTAGATATTTGAGAAAAAGCGTTTACAAAACCACGATCAAAATGATTAAAATCAACTTGCGATCCTCGGACGGGGAGATCTTCGAGACGGATACCCAGGTCGTCAAGTGCTCCGGTCTTATCATGACCTTGCTGAAGGACAGCAAAAAGGAGGTCGAAGAGAATGCCCTTGTGCTGCTGCCCTGTGTGAACTCGACCACTCTCCGCAAAGTGCTCACCTGGGCGAATTTCCACAAGGACGATGATGAGAGCAAGGACAAGAGCACCATCGACTCCTGGGATGCCAGTTTCCTGGAGGTCGATAAGGACACCCTTTTTCAGCTCATCCAGGCGGCCGACTATCTGAAAATCCAGGATCTGCTGGACCTCACCTGCGATGTGGTGTCCAATATGGTCAGGGGCAAGACTTCCAAGGAGATGCACAAGATCTTCAATATCAATATGGACTTAAGGCCCGCCGAGGAGGAATAGGTGTAGATCGACCTCCTCATGAGGACCAAAATATGATTAACAACATTTCGATTTCACCTTTATAAATATGTATTACTTATTATATACTATAAAATATAAAAAAACATATTTTCTAAGATCCAGTACCCTATAAAAAAAGGGCTAAAATCTCTAACAAGCTCCACTTTACTACAAATTGTCGAACATAGTTTTTCAGAAATAAAAATCCTTTCCTTTACCACACATAAATGTACAATATAAAAAAATATATTTTGTAAGATCCAGTACCCTATGAAAAAAAGGGCTAAAATCTCTAACGAGCTCCCATTTACTACACATTGTCGAACTTTATTTCTCATAAATAAAAATCTTTTCGTTTGCCACGCATAAATGTCTAAATGTGATTGCTTACCGGAGTCCAAACGTCGAACCGATCGAAAAGTTATACGCTTTTATGCTTGGTGGCTCATAGTATGGGGAACTCTTCTAGCACTTTTTATGTGCTTTTCGGTTTATCAGGTATTTCAGTTTGGTATGTAATTGAAAGGATATTATGACAGATGTTAAGCAAACTAATTTTTCAATCTAACATTTCAGAAAATGACCCTAGGAGATATCGGTCCTTTAAAGTTTTATCCATGGTGACATGGGTGACCTTTTTGGGACTTTGCTCAGTATTGATGGTCATCTCTGGTTTGTTCCTGCTTGGCGGCGTTAAAAAGGTAAGATATTAATTATTTGATTGAGAATAACTGGAACAAATATTTACTTTTAACAGAATGGAAGAAAAACTCTGCATATGGGGAAAATTCTCAGTTTTATTTATCCTCTAGGATATTGGTATCTTATCTATCCGATCAGTAAGTGTATTTACCATCCTGACGACTTTTATTCTGTCCCTTTTCCTTATTAGTTATACATGTCCTGTGCATAATATATCTAAATAGATATGTGAAGAAACGATGGGAAGATGAAGAGATTCGGAATTAAAAATCAAAATCCGTATTTCAAGCAGTGATTGTATTTTTTAGTAACGCCCTAATGTAGGGATTATGGCATCCCGCCTCTGGTCACGTGATCAACATGCAAATGGCATTAGAGGGGAAGGAAAAGCTTAACGACTCTGGGCTTCGAGCAACTTCAAATCACAATCGCATGACACGAGTCGGAGGCCGGAATTTGCACTTAATATGAAATTCGTTAATTTCCTCGCTGCTCCTTTCCCCATTTTCCCATTTCCACACTGCAAAAAGGTTGTTAAATTCGATTGGACATGCAATCAGCTCACGAGACTCACACTGCCTGGGGGGGTAAAATTTTAGATTGAATTTTAATAACAGCATTGCGCGGACACTAATCAAGTAATGCAACCAATTTGGAACAGGATCGAGGCAAACGAGTGTGCTTATCCTTGTGTCCCGAAGAACGACAACATTGTGAACAAATTTCACTTGTTTTTCCTAATGAAAACGCTAATTTATTGGACACACGCCATGCTTATGGTCACGGTTCCTTCGCCCAGGTATTTTTCTGAGCTTTCGTAATCTAATTTATTGCAGGTTTACCTGGGCTCGAAAGCTGGCTTTTGGCTACTTCCGCTGGGTTCCCATCATTCACATTCAACCAAATCATTTATCATACGTAATTTTGGTTATTAAATGGGAAATCCGGATATTTGAATTGATTTTTGAAGCGAATTTCAGTAAAGGGTTCTGAAAAATGCTATGAATGTCCACAAATACTTAACTATATTTAAAAAATAAATGTATTATTAAATACATTACTTTTAAAGTAGTATAGTCAGTCATTTATACCTACAAATCTTTAGTTTAAGTACCCAATAGGTTGTTCTTCTGACTTAAGACACTTTGTGCCTGCACTGGATTTTCTGACAGGACTCAATTGAGAATATGAAAAGTAACTTCATAACCGCATGTTAAATCCTTGCTGCCCTGCCACGCCCCCTTTTATCCTGCTCGGGCTTTTTGTGCCACATCCTGTGCAGCGCAAGAGCAACACAATTGCACAATATTTCCGGGCGAAGGTAATAAATAAATTGCATACGTAATTAAAATCGACGACTCTGCACAGGACTCTGAACTTGGGCACCTCCTCCTCAGCAACAATTACAGCAACAGCAGCAACAACAAAAGGAACAATAAGAACAAAAGTTTTCTGACTTGACTTGTGTGTGCTTCCCCTTTAACGTCAACTGTATTTCTTTTGCCCATTTTCCCGCTCCTCGGTGGCTTTTGTTGCCTGTTGGCAGCTCTTTTGTTTTTTACTCAAGTTGCATGCGAACAACATGAAAATGGTTAATGGAGGTAATGGGGAAATGGGCTGGAAGGTAAGCCACGCCGCCTTAAGTTCTTCCTCGAATCGGGGAATATCCCCTATTTGGCTGAAAAGGTGTAATAACAGCGGATTAGGGAAGCGTTTCTGCTCCCCATCACAGAAAATTACATTGCTCGTAAGGAGTGTCTACTGGATTTATGGAAGATTTAAATGATATCTTTACGGATGAGACTTGAATTTTGAGTATTAATATGAAAACAGATACTCTTACTGTTAATCTCCCAATTGTCAATAAGTAAGAAATATAAAAGAAAATATTTATTAAATTAAGAATATTTTTAAAGATTAAGGCCCGTATTCTCGTCCGTTTATTAAATTTGAAGTAGGGTTAAAACCTTTAAATCGTATGGGAAAGCAGAGTTTTAACCTCACATTAAATTTAACAGACGGACGAGAAAACGGCCCTAAGATTATTTTTGTTAAGATTTCTTCTTATCCCTAAGCCATTTATAGGGTATTCGGAGGCAGGACTCACGGATCCTGGAATTGTTTGCTTTTAATTTTACTTCATGAGCAATCAACGTCACCGTCGACATCCCGCCTTGCTTGTTGAACAATTTGCATGACAAAAGCCCAGACTCAGACCTACACCATGTCAATTGCTGAGTATCTTTCACGATCCTGTTGTTCCCTTTATTTGACAAAAGTCAGCCGGGATTTCTGAAAAAATATATATTCCTTTTTGCACAACTAGAGAGTTTAAATTTCTGGCTTTAAGATAAGAGTTATTAAGGCTCAAATGCTCTGCTGGCTGTCGCAGGGCAAGCCATTAAAAACTCAAAACAAGTTAACGGCAACGGTAACCGAACTAGCCGAGGCGATGGCGATGGCGATGGCGAAAGGCGAACCGGAAACCGGAAGTGAGAACAGGGCTCAGTGCCGCAAGTTTGCGGTGGCGGCATGCGGCGTGTGCAGGAAGTATACCCCTATATGTATATGTATAGAACATATAGGGTAAAACATGGTGCGGTTCCAAGTAGATGGCGCAGAAGGGGGACAACAACTAATTTTGTTGTGGTTATACACGAAAAAAAACAAGAAATCTTCAAACGAACAAAAATATTTTTTTAAATTAAGAAGCAAACAGTAATGCGTTTTATTTTAGGTTTAAAAATATATTTAAAATTTATTTAAGGACAAGGTATCGACAAAGCTGGAAAATATAATCTGATTTTCTTGGTGTAGCCTTAAATCCATGTCCTGTTACTCCAGACTCGCGATAAAAAAGAAAGATTATGGCTAAAAAGCCGACGGTTTGGGACTAAGAGGTGTTTGTCTGAGTCTGCCGGTCCGTGTGTGAGTTTGTGTGACCGATGCTTACAAGGGTGACCCATGTACGCGACAGAGGACAACAAACGAGGGTCATTTGCCCACTCCTTGTGCTTCCGCCTTTGGGGCAACAAGTCAGCGCAAACAGCAGCAGCTTCGTCTGCCATCTTTGCGCTTTAAAAACGTTCGAAATTGCAACGGCATTACGACACACTTGCCCTGGAAAATTCTGGGGATAGCACTACTATCCACTTGGCTCCGGCAGATGTCAGCGTTTTGGCATTATAATGCCATTAACTTTGTCATAATTCAGTGCACCAGCGCAGTTTCGCAGCGACAATTTATGCATAATGAGCACGGTCTTGTCCTGCTTCATACTCCCTGCACATGCAACTGGCAACCCAGAGAGCAAAATAACGAAACAAAAATAAAATTGGAATAATAAAATATTTCAGAGTTCTAGCACATGTTCAAAAAAAAATGTATTACTTGTTTATGCCACAAAATATTATTATTAAATACAAAATATATATGAAACATTTTTTCTCTAAAACCTATTTTTTCAAAGCTTAATATTATAAGAAAATTAATTTTATTTTAAAAGTTGGGATTACCCACCCATTTTCTTGGGCTTCCCACGCAGCGCGCTGGCGCCTACATTTTTTAAGATTTCGGGGAAGTATAAATGCACTTTTGTTGTGTTTAGTTATACCTATCGAAATGTAGAAGAAATTTTTCAAATCGGACCATTCATTAAAAAGTTATACGCAATCAAAAATATTTTGTGTATCCATCTCCCTCGCACTTCCTTTAGCCGAGTGACGGGTATTAGTTAGTCGGGACACCAACCCGACTATAGCGTTCTCTCTTGTTTTATTTTACTGTTTCTTAGCTTTTCTTTAACCTGTTAAAGCCCATCTGCGTAAAATTGTTTGCTGGGTGGCCCTGGAGTCCTCGAAAATGAGCTTCTTGTTTGCCATGTCGCCCGCTGGGTAACTAACGGCAGTCAGCAGTAGTTGGCAGACTCATATAGCTGGCAACAACCCGACATGGCCGAAACCCAGCCATATTAGCGGTGCATATGGAAGCTGCAGCAGTTGTGGGTGGAAGGAAGTATCCGAAGGCAGGTGAAATTCCTTGGAAGCTGCCAACAGAAAGCGGAGTTTTGGTGGTGCTTTCACTGGCTTTGCTTAACTCATGACTTGCATTTCAATTGTGTGTGCGTTTGTACAGGGCTTAAATTCGGCTCTCTAAAACGTCAGCGAAAAATTTTTGGGTTATTTGCCTTCATGGTTTTCGGGCTCCAGAAATTTATGACACCGCACAAACAGAAAGTAAGGGAAAAACATTTTCACATTCTGCATATTTGCATTGGGCAAATTAATTTTGCCTGCCGTATTTACATATTCCTCTCTTTATTTTGGTACTTGTGTTTGAGCACAAGTGTAATTGTGTGCCAGCTTCCGTACAAACATATTTGGTTAATTAAAAATGGCTGTGAAATTATATGACTTTTAACTTAAATTACCTGTTGCTAGAAATTTCGCAATAAAATAGCTAAGTTACTAAAGATTAATGATATTTTAGATGGTTGTGTAAAGTAGGTTACCATCGCGTATATTTGCAAAATTGTATTTATTTAGCCAATATTTACTTTGCCATTCTAAGCCTGAACTGAAAAAATCTAAAAACGCCACTTTTTGTACACCATAAAAATACAAATATAAACAAGCATAGAAAATATATTTGTATACCAATTTTGTCATGGTTTTTATGGCAAATAAAAAATGAAAAACATATATATTTGCCTTCCATTAGGAATATTTATTGTTTTCATTACTCGGCCTGAACAAACTTAACAAGTTCAAGTGGCGAAAATGCACCGCCCTCGAAATAAAATAGAGGGGAAATGCCATCACAAGCCATTGTTTGCATGCCCTTTGCATACTTTACAAACAGCTTTTCCTGCTGCTTTCGAGTGCATTGGGAAAACTTTCACATTTGTCTCTGTCACAGCGGCAGGCGATCAAAGTTTTCGGCTTAAATTTCTGCATGCACTTCAAACACGCAATTGGCATGTGACGACAAAACATACGAATCGAATTTTTCTTATCTGCCTCCTCTGCTTGCCGTTCGCTTTTTTTATGTTGATATTTCAATTTGAAAAGTTTGACTTAGTTTCCTCACTGTTGGCAGCTTTTCGATTAAAGTTTTGCATGCGGCAGATTAAAAACTTTCCTATCCCAAGTTGGAGCAACTTTTGTTCCTCCTGCTCGTTTTTTTTTCTTTGCATTCTGTGGCATTTTTAACATTTCTTGGCTACATCTGCAGTTCCTACTTCCTTGGTGGAGTTCACATTCGATTGCCAAGTGGAACAGCATGTATGTTACAAATTTCAATGGGTTACTAGAGGAATTTCCTACTACTAAGGATGAGTGACACAGAAAAATTGTAAAATTATATGAAATATAAGAAAATATATATACATTTCCTTATTATAGCCAATATTTTGTGTTGTTGGTAAAAAATATTAAAATAAAATATTATAAAAAAAAACTTTCGATATTATTAATCAGTTTGTTTTTATTAAAATACTTGGAAAATCACCTTGAATTCCTTTTGAATAGATCTCAAGAAAGCCAAAATTTCTCCAAACCAGAAACATGATTTCTTTACACGCACCCACAGACACCCGGAGAAAAACGCTTTCCTTTTAATGTCATTAAGGACTTGTTGGCGTTTTCGCTTTTGACGGTCCACAAAGCGAAATAAAAGAGCAGGCTGGGAAAAAATTTAAATTTTTAATGCTATTTCAGCGTAATTTGGCAGTTCGTTAGGCTTGTTAGGGAGGCCCTCTCACACGTAGCCTCATAAATATGAATAGCAACAAAGAGCCGAGGAGAAAGCAGACGGAGAAAGCTGCAAAACCAAGTGCGATATTTGCGGTATTCGTGTGTGTGTGTGTTTGCCACATGACACATCGTTATGCTTTGTTAATGGACTTTGGGCCCGGTCTAAATAATGCGAAACGGAAGGGCGGGGCAAAACGCGTGGAAAGTCTGTCTCGGCCGGAAAAGCACATCAAATTATATTTAATTATTTAGATCATGTTAATTTGCACCCATTTAAAAGGATGCTTGTCGAAATTATCGTCAATTACACTTAACTGCAAAATGATACCGTTAAGAAATCAATCGACTTAAATAGGTAAATGAAAACGGGATGTATTAATTTTTGGTATAACAAAAATACGTACTCAATTTAGATAGTTTTTAGAAGAGTAGAAGAGTCTTATAATTTTTTCTTAAAAGGGGTTTTGATTTTAAATTTAATTGGAATTAAAATTTATGTACTCAGAGTACCAAAATTTATAGTATAGTAGTATAGTTATATTTAAAATTTTTTAAATTTTGTTCCGTAGTGGTATTGCTGTAATTATCAAATACAAACACCTTTCGCTCAATTTAATTTTAGATTTTGTTTGGCTTAAAGCCCTCGTCCTTCTTCCCATCTCTTCCAGAACAAACATACTCACCTAAGCAAATACGCCGAACATTTGGGAATGTCTGGGTGCCACACCCACCGGACTATCCGCCCCCTCTCCATGTTTCCAGATAGCAGATCCTAAATGTAACTTTAAACTGCCCGAGGAAAGGCAACAACATCAAACACTTTGCTCCCGGCTTCAGCTCGAAAACTGCATGCGTGTGTTTACTCTGCGTTAATGAAGTTGTGTGACGATTAAGGGAAGCGAGGGGATGGGGTGGTGGATGGGGGAAAATGGGGGCTGGAAAATGGGGGAAAACGAGGGGGTGGCTCTGTCTACGCATGCAGACAGCTTAGCGTCATCAGCGCCCTCGTTGGCAAAGGTAAATGGCAACTGTAACGTTAATACCGCTGCACATGAAGCGCAAATGAAATGAAATTGCAGGCAGCCAGACAGAGATATCCCTATAGCTGCCCCTCTCGCTCGCACTTGGGGACGTCAGACATCAATGTCAGAGCGTGTCTTCTATGCAATTAGTGCTTTTGTTGATTACGCTGCAAATGTGTGTTGGGGATTTTCGCAGCCGCTACTTAAAGGGTAGCAGGGGTGTCTTCGTTTTATTAAAACAAACGTCAAAAAGGAAATATTAAAAAACCTATTAAAGAGAAGAGTTGTCTTTGACTTGACTTTTCTCTTTAATATTATCGCCCAGAAATTAAGAAGTTCGGGATTGATTTGTTACTTAAATTACTAAATTAAAGAAAGATTACTAATATTTAGAATTATTTTGCTTAAGATTTTGTTTTATAATAAAACTTTTATTTCAGATAATTTTCTGGATTTTATTAAAAGGTATTTCATATTCTCAACCTACGTATTTGGTATGAAATTTGACTTCGCTTACCGTGTTTTAAGATGAAAACTTCATCGTTTGCTCTTTGGGTATGCTTAATTAAAGGGAATTTTGAAATGATGAGTGAAAAATGTTGATGAAATATTAATGAGGATTAATAGGGGTTGTGTTTTAGCTAAAGATACCACTTTTTTTCCTTTCAAAAGATATTTAAGCTATGATTTTTTTGTTTAACCGATTTCCAAATATGCTGTCCATAATTCTAACGAATAGCTCAACTTATCACAGCCGAAACAGCAGCACACACCCTCATCTAAATGATCTATGCGGCCAATCACGAGCATAGCTGAAAAAAATAAAACAATTTTAACAAATTGTTTGAAGAAAAAGCATATTTATAAATATTACAAAAATAAGAGAAAATCGAAGAGGAAGCGGGGGAAACCGGTTAAGGGTGGCACAATAAATGGGAAAACATTAAACAGATTTAAGCAAATTTGTTTTGGTGCGTGTGCCATCAATAACTTTGGCAGCATATTTGACTTGTTAGCCCCGGTTTTTCAGTCCGCCAAAAGGGGTTGTTTGCCAAAAGGGGTTACGGTTACCCATCGGAAAAAATAAAAGAGCGGTAAAGGAATTTTGTTTGGCTACGTATTCCACGTTCCCACCCTCGAAAAGCTTTCGCTATCTGACTTGGGCTAATGTTTGTCCTTCTCCAACTTCAGTTTCATGCAAATGTGCTCCACTTGGCTGTTGTTTTTCCGAGAAATCCCCGTTTGGGCCCTCTCAAATGGCCCGAAAAAGTATGCAACACTTGACAGTTTCTGGCAGCGACGTGGCCTGTGCTAATTTCGTGTTTCCTTGGCCCGAACTTTTCTCCATGTAATTTTCAAATCGATAGGCAACAGAGTAGAGCACCTATTTCCCCTCCTTTTCCCCTTTGCCTTAACAAAATATATATTTTCGAATGGAAATCACGAAGTTGATGTCAAAAAAACATTTTCATTCTCTATCGAATTTTTGTTTTGGCCCCGGCGGAAATTCGTTGGCAACGCCATCGGTCGACCACTCAAAAGTATTACCACAATGGGCGTAGAGGTGTGTGGGCGTGGCTCCCCACTTGCGGCAGGAACAATTTCCAAGGTTGTCAATAAGAAAATGAAAAAATTGCTATCAAGTGTCTCGACTAAAATATACCACTTATCTATAGCGCATTTTCAATGAGGTGTTAGTTTATTAATGGAATTTAACATTTTTAACAAAACTAAAAACAAATGGAAATCAACTAAAAAAACTTTAAAACCTTTGTATAAATTGTTTCGTTTAACAGACCATGCCCACTTCTAATTTATCGTATGTAAATTTATGTTTTTTGGAGAATTCTTTGTCGATGCTTGTAAGGTATTTGAAGATTCCCTATCTACTCGTAGTCAGTTCTTGCGAACCTGAACAAGGGAATAAGGATTATTATATATTTGTATGTGAATCTCCAAAAGACCCACCGTTTGGTCCAGAGACGTGCCTTTTTATCGTGTTCCTGGCGATTCTTTAGATATTCCTTGGCAATGCTGGCCACCAGCGGATCGGCGGGATTGCAGTCGGTAAGTAGGGAGCAAATGGACAGCAAGATCTTCGAAATGGTCAGGGCCGGCGACCAGCGTTCTTTCAGAATGTCCAGGCAAATTATGCCCAGGCGGTGGATGTTGCAGTGGTAGATGGGCGTGCGAAACACGATCTTTGGCGGTGCAAAGGGATACTCCAAGGGGAAGTGTATATCCAATTTGAACATTCCGCCCTCGTAGACGGAGTCCGTTGGTCCGATAATCGTCGACGTCCACTCGTACAGATTGTCTTCCTTGGGACCTGCACTACAGTTGGGCGGCGGATCCTTGGACATCTCTTCCAGCTCCCTCTGAATGCGCCTGGCCGAAGTCCTGTTGGTTTTCTCATTGACGGAAGCATCGCTTTTGCTCTTTGCTGAAGGAGATAACATGTTAGATTTGTATTTTCTTTCGTTTTTGTAAAACGAAAAGTAAAAAATTTCTGCTATGATGGCGATAATGCCTTTGTTTGAGCGGTTTTTAAAAACCTGGAATGATTTGAAGTTTATCACACGGAATATGTGTTTTATCTGTCTGAAAGTTATTTAAGAATGAAAAAAAATCGCTACAATTAAAGTATTTTGTAAATAATTAAATAATAAAATTGTAATAAAATTTGTACGATATAAATAAAAAATATAAAATAAAATATGAATTTATATCAATAATAGATTCTATTTCGTAATTTATTAAAAATAGATGATAAAATCTAAATATAAATATATTTTTACCACTATAATTAAAGTAATTAATACATAATTTATTCATAAAATGGTAAAAAAATTTGTAGAAAAATTATATAATTTATTTAAAGATAAAGAATTTTCTGTAAAATATGAATTCATATCAATAATAGATTCTATTTCCTTATTTATTAAAAATAAATAACAAAATCTAAATATAAATATATTTTTAAGCACCTGTTCCATAAATTTCCACAAAAACAATATACCTTTCAACTCACATAATACTGTGTAAAAAAATGAGAGGCGTTTTCATACTTCTTGAATACCCAAGCAGGTTGACTAGAGGCAGAACCCTCATCGAGATTGCCGGCAAAATATTTGTTGTTCCCCTTCTCGACTTGTCACTTGCAGTGAGGTGAGCCACAGAAACGACAAAGGATTGACATATTTCAGGTGCCACAAATTCGAAAATGACGAAATCACATTTCATATTCATGACTTTGCCAGCTTAAAACGAAATTTGTGGGGAAAACTTTCTTTAAGTTTTTCTATTTTTTTTCAATCAATCTCTGATGGAATCAACTTAAAAACGGGTCAAATAAATATTTATAATTAGTACTAGGGATATATTAAATATTTTTGCAATGTATCATAGAAAGTATTTTTTCCTTGGTGCCCACATGGCTATACAATTTCAGTTTGAGTTGAAAATAATTGTAAAACAAATTAACTATTTATCCGTAGTAACTGAAATTAAAACTTTTTTCCAGCCAGCGAAACTTAGTGGCCTTTGCGGCCAAGTTGGTTTTAAAGTTTCTTGCGATTTAAAATGTAAATAGCCGGCAATTAGCTGGAAAACGGCGGCATATGCAGGCTGAAAAGTGCACACACAGTGGCTCACAGAAGGACGCGCCTGCATTTTGCCGTCTGTCACCTGGCATCAATGCCCCAGATGCCGCTGGCGTTGTTTCCTCTCCCCGCTTTTCCGGTACCCCGCTTTTCCGCCCCTCCCCCTTTAAACTGAAAACCAACAATGCAGGCAGCCAAGTGGGAGAGCTCAACAGTGGGCGACGGTGGGTAGTGGGTCCTGGGTCCCATTGTGCCTTTGTTGGCCACTTTTTTTTCGCCCTCACTGTGTGTGAGTGCGTGTGCATGGGGCATTGTTGAAAGTGATGCCCGACTCCGACTTGTTGCCACATCATCATCATCGTCATTAACATCATCGTCGTCGCAGTCCAGCAAGCAGTCGGCCTGTAATGAGTTTGCCATTTTATTTTATTTATTTGTCCGCGCTTTGTTTCAGACGACAAACAGCGACAGCCGTGGAAAATTCCTTGCTGCATTTTAAATTCAAATTAAATAATGATTTAAGTGCCCCAAGAGGCTTTGTCAGCACACAAGTGCAGCCAGGCTGGCCCTTTTTTATGGGGAGTGGGGGGGTTCTGATTCCCTGATGGAGGGAGTCAGGTGCAGGAATTTCCTCAGGTGTGCTATAGTCAGATAAGACCGTTTTCCCAGCTATTGTTTCTGGGCAAATTGTGTTAAAGAGCTTTTAAATAATATTTTTTTTTGTAAAACTGTCTACACAAAATTAAAAAATGTTAAAAAAAATGACTATACCATATTTTCTATAAACTATTATGAATTTTCTAGGAGTGCTATAGTCAGATAAGACCAATTAACAAAGCTATTGTTCCTGAGAAAATTTGTTTATAACAAATTTTAAATTATTTGTATACCCCCTTTAACCAATTTTGTGCATCAAAAAAGGGGGTTTTGTTATAATCCCCTCATAGAAAAATTCAGTCGACAAAATTTCCTTATTTGTGCTATTGTTTTTCTGTTTCAAGCAAAAATAGTTATTGATGGAAGGATTCAAGATGTGCTTCTTAGGGTAACCATGTTGTTTACAAAAGTAGAAAACTTTACAAACATTAAAAAAAAGGGGAAAAATAATATAGATTTTTATAAATATTTTATATTTCAGAAAAATCTTGTTCGATAAATTTATTTTTGCAATGCAAAAGTTCTATCCTACTAAACAACCATACATTGCCGTCCTTTTTAATTGCTCTTCCCCTTTTTTTGGCTTGACCCACTTTTGGCCCTTAAGCTCCAATGGCGTTTATTCAGTTGCAAAATACGCAACTGCCAGGACTCGGGGCAAGGACCTCTGGGGCATGCAAGCTGGTATAGAAATACCACTCAATCGGGGGAATATAAATTTAGAAAGAGAGGGAGGGAGGGAGAAGTACAACAGAGGGAGATAGCCAGATGGAAAGTTGGACAGTTGGTGGCAAAAGGCAGAAATCAAATTACAATTTCAATATGCGATGCGTACTAAATGTCTGCTGGTGTCAGTTTTGGCTTTCAATGTGCAACATGCAACATTCAACTTGATGTTTACAGTCTATGGAGATGGGCTTGTGTGGGTAAGCAGGGCCGAGTGTGTGTGCTTCTGTTGCTGGCTGGTACATTTTGATTTGGCGCCACACACAAAATGGATTTCTTGCCTGTCCATTCAAAACATTTCTATGCAAAGCCACTACAATCTAGAGATGCGGTTTGCAAAATATTTCGTTGTATTTTTATCACATTTTGTTGCTTTAAAAAAATTGGTTTAAAATTGGTAAAATATTCTACAAAATACTAAAGATGTTCTTGACATATTTTAGTGTAGTTTGATATTTAATTTAATAATAATGTTTGATTTGTTTTTTTCAAAAAGCATTCATTGAAATCAAAGAAAAACAAGAGAGAACGCTATAGTCGGGTTGGTGTCCCGACTATCTAATACCCGTCACTCGGCTAAAGGGAGTGCGAGCTCTGTAGTCGGGTTGGTGTCCCGACTAAAGGTTGTAACTCAGCTAAAGGGAGTGCGAGGGAGATGGAGATATATGTAAACTTTGATCAGGCTTAACTTTTTAACGAATGGTCCGATTTAAAAAATTTCTTCTGCATTTCGATAGGTATAACTAAACGCAACAAAATTGCATTTATACTTATCAGAAATATTTGAAAATGTGGGCGCCAGGCACATTTTAGTATGGTTTGTGGGCGACTATGGGCGATTGTGGGCGTTAGAGGGGGCGTGGCGGTCGCCTGAAATAAACTTGCGCTGCGTAGGAAGCCCAAGAATATGTGTTGGTAATCCCAATATTCTAGCTTTTGTAGTTTCCGAGATCTCAGCGTTCATACGGACAGACAGACAGACGGACAGACGGACAGACGGACAGACGGACAGACGGACATGGCTAGATCGACTCGGCTAGTGATCCTGATCAAGAATATATATACTTTATAGGGTCGGAAAAGCTTCCTTCTAGCTGTTACATACTTTTGCACGAATACAATATACCCTTTTACTCTACGAGTAACGGGTATAACAAGAGAGAACGCTATAGTCGGGTTGGTGTCCCGACTATCTAATACCCGTCACTCGGCTAAAGGGAGTGCGATGGAGATGGAGATATGAACTTTGATCAGCAATAACTTTTTAACGAATGGTCCGAATTAAAAAATTTCTTCTACATTTCGATAGGTATTGATAAACACAACAAAACTGCATTTTTACTTTTCCGAAATATTGAAATTTTTAAAATCGTATATCAGCTATTGTGGGCGTTAGAGGGGGCGTGGCACCTTCTGGAAACAAACTTGCGCTGCGTAGGAACTCCAAGAATCTTCATGCCAAATACCAATCCTCTAGCTTTTATAGTTTCCGAGATCTCAGCGTTCATACGGACGGACAGACAGACAGACAGACGGACAGTCGGACAGACGGACAGACGGACATGGCTATATCGACTCGGCTTGTGATCCTGATCAAGAATATATATACTTTATGGGGTCGGAAACGCTTCCTTCTAGCTGTTACATACTTTTGCACGAATACAATATACCCTTTTACTCTACGAGTAATTAATAATGAATCACCTTTGGTAAAATATTCTAAAAAATACTAAAGAACTTCTTGACATTTTTTGTTAGTGTAGTTTGATATTTAATTTAATAATAATGTTTGATTTATTTTTTTCAAAAAACATTCATTAAAATCACAAATGAATAAACAATGAATAACCTTAGGTAAAATATTCTAAAAAATACTGAAGAACTTCTTGACATTTTTAGATAGTGAAGTTTGATATTTAATTTAATAATAATGTGTGATTTATTTTTTTCAAAAAACATTCATTTAAATCACAACAAAATAAACAATGAATCACCTTTGAGTGGTTGGTTATTAAAGGTCCCGTAAGAATCGCCATAATTTATGGCCTAATGTCGACCGGTTGGCCCATCTCTAAACCCAAATACAGTTTACGTTTGCATTTCGTGTGCGTTTCTCTGTCACTTAATGGAATTTATCACATTTTAACTGTGTGACAGGAGCCAGGCTGCCGGTTGCAGGTTCGGACATTTGGAAATTTGCTCCCCCCAACTTGCCGACGTTGCCCTCGTCCTGGGTCGTCCTGTGCGTCCAGGTCCTGCTCATCTGCATCAGTCATTGCCATGCATGCGAAATGCTAGCCAAAGTGTCACAGTTATTGATTCGGGGCATAAATAATGCATGGCCAACAAGTGTGCCGGCTTGTTTATTTATTACATGATTTATTCACGCAAACAACGCTCCAATTAAAAGCATTTTTGAGCGATTAAGTGTAATGTCAAATCCGGTAAACTAGCCGGAAAAACTTTGCCCCAACTTAACGACTCCAGACAGCGATTATTAAATTAAAACGTGCACGCAAAACTTTCATATCCCGCCGAACGATGGCGAACTTTCAACTCTTGCATTTTCCCTCATTTTCTTGCTCCTATAATTTAATTTTAGTGATTTTTTCTTTTCCACCCAACTGCAAGGCATAATTTATTATGCGAGGCAAAAATCTTGTGCACAAAATTTGTCACATGGGATAAATAATAAGGAGAAAAGTTTTTCCGCAAAAAAATCGAGGATAGCGAAGAGCCGGGAAAAGATGGGGCTTTGCGAGTTGGGATTTGGCCTGGCCAGATTACTCATACGCCCGTTGGCAGCTTGGTGGAAAAAACTGTTTCTTATATAATAGTGAGATCAGGCGAGCGTGAAATTAGAGCTAAGCTCGGTAAGATGAAGCGTGGGAAATTTATGATAGGTTTATAGAGGCAGCAATGATGTTGTATTTTCAAGGGAAATTTGTGTCATCAAGAGTTTTGAGGTATTAATAGACAACAGATAAAATTATTTATTAAAATATTATTAAGTTTTCATATACTTTCAAATATATAGTATTAATAAAAACATACACATAGGAAATTATAAGAAATTTTAGGTGCTTTTTTCTTGTAAAAATGTTTTAAAAACAAAAATAAAACATTTTAAAAATCCAAAGTAAAACAACATTTTTACCCCTGATTTTGCATTTAAATTCCATTTAATTTATTAAACATAGAAAAAAAGGTTATTAAAATGTTTTTATTTTTATTTTTAATTTATAATTAATAATAAAATTCTAAAAGTCTATCAAAAGAAGGCTGCGACTTCATCGTTTGCCCTTTACCCTAGACTGTGAATGTTTCAGACTCATTCAACCAAAATCTCCAGTTCAGTACAGTTCGCTTTTGGTAAATTTTTAAGCAGTCATATTTGTGTGTTAAAATATTCGAAAATTCACCAAATTTTTAGTTAAAAAACGCTTTTGAAAAGGTCATGGATTCATCGGGGTGCAGTATGTCGGGCTCGATGCAAACGATTACTTCCATTTCCTCGCAGGCGAATGTCGGCGACTCTCCAAGTGTTAGCAGCACTTCCTCGGGAGTCAGTGTGTCGAACTCGGGTCTATGTCCGCCCAACTGTTATCTCGACTGCTGCCAGGGGGGCGCGAACCGTCCTCCCTACGCCAAGGTCATGCCAGAGGACAGGCGGTATGGAATCGTGATCAGCAACGAAGAGGATTCGACTTGCTCTGATTACACCTGTGTCATAAGGTTCCTGCATGAACGCATTCATCACTCCAGGGACGAAGTGAGTTCTCTGGAATTTAGCGATTGCTCTCCGGCGGAAGAATTCGACGGCCTTCTGCTGATCGTCTGCAAGGACGAGGACTCGAAGGAATGGATACTCAGGGAAACTCAAGCGATTTGTCCACCCTTCAAATGCACATCCTTCGTGCGCCACTTTGGGTTGAAGAGAGTGTCGTTTGTGTTGCCCATGGAGGAGGAAAAGCGACTCTGCAGGATCTTCCTTCTGTTTGAAAAGCAGAATGGTTTTAACACCGGCAAGTGGTGCGTGGTGAATCAAATACCTCTGGATCCTTGCAGCCCTGATTACCAGTCTAAAGTGGTTTTCCCCCAAGCGAATAACATTGAAATAGTGGCCTACATAGACGAGGAGAGTGCTGAAATTATAGAGAAAAATTGCTACCAGATACGATACCAAGTCTTCCGCCTGAAAGTGGACTTTTGCCCAACAATTTAGCCCGTCTGAGAGCACCAAATGGAAAGCGTTTCGTAAGAGTAACTGGATCTATAGTTATTTTTATAGTTTTGTAAATTTATGTACGCACATCCAGAACAGAACCGATGAGTATTGAGAAGATGCCCCCTACTGCCAAGCCAAAATAAACCGAATTTGAGAAAACCTATTTATTTAGTCTAATTTACTATCATTTTTCATCACAAAAATTATGTTGGGTTTTTATCGTTATGAGGTGGTTTTTCATTATTTATTCACATGGCAATAATACACTTCCATTTCCAACTAAATCCAATTATTGTGGCCACTTTTGCCTTTTTATATGCCGTTTTAATGGAGTAACGACCAAATCGGAGCCAGATCTCTGAGCTTTTTATCGGCGATACAATTGTCTTGGAACCGCCACTAAATATGTCAAAATAAAGGCAAATTTATACACCAACTGATAAACAGGAATACCAACAAAAAGAAAGCCGGAAAGGCACAGAAAAAGGAATTCATTGAAAGCAGGGGCGACTTTTTGGCTGGAGGGGTGCAAAAGCAAAGCTGCAACAATTCCTATCTTGACACTGTCATCTATCCGACTGAAACTGGGGAAATTGGCCCGACACCGGGTTTTCACCCCCCCTGCTTTCCACTTTCCCGCTTGGAAAACCGTCTTCATCTCCGCTTCCATCTTGGGCCGTTTGTTGTTGCCTTGGCAATTCACTCGAATTGAATCAAATTACCTTGTAATCTTAACCTTAAGGTTATTTGCCATTGCCCACAAAAAGCGCTTTGTGCTCGACTGCGTTTAGTTACTATTTGAGTGGAAACTGGAGGAGGAAATCTCCACCCCCCGGGCGGCTTTTCTTTCCCTTTCTCCACCCCCGTGAAAGTTGCACCTTTCACACTTGCTGGAGTTTATATAAATGGAAATCTAACATTACGTCCTATCATGATTGCAAAGTTTAAGTGAGTTTTGTGCCGAGTGTTTTTCTTTTTGTTTTCGTTTTTACTTGGGGGACTTGGAAAATGTAGCCAGTCAATCAAATCGTTGGAGGGAAAACAGGTAGAGTGTATCATTGCAGTTGGCTGATCCCTCAAGTGGACCAGTTTTGCAATCAGTCGAGCGATTGGCTCTTAATAGGGGGGAATCCTTTAAAGATAGTCTTTAAAAATCATATTTTTTAAATAAAAATCCTTTTTTGGAATGCTCATGACTAACTAAATCACTTTATTCAACACGAACAAGGAACATAAAACTTAAGAACTCAACCAAGGAACATATCAACCGCTCGAGAAACCCATAATTCATGATCCTTACTCGCTGACACCATAGAGTGTCTTCATTAGTTCCGGCACATATTCATCCCACCGGGATTGGAATATATTTCCAGCCACTGGCATTCCCATTTCATATTTCTGCGCGAATTTCTTGATATCAAAATTGCTATGCCCATCGGCATTGCTTAGTTCGATTTTCTTCTCATCGAAATCCAGTTTTTCCGACTGCTGATACACGAGAATCAGATACCGCTGGACGCCACTGTCCTTGGGTGGCAGAGGCCCAAAGTAATCGGAAATCGGTTGACCCTTTATTATATCCAATCCGGGAATATTGACAACCAACCAATGGAGCCAGGAGCGGTACATGGGATTCTCGCGATTCGGGGCATCGGGACAAATCATGACCACGGTGTAAAAGGACTCGGGATCCGCATTCCAATCGAGCCTGGGTTGGAACTTGAGCTCACTGGGAGTATAGGACTTGCCCTCCTCAATGTCGAAGGTGTTGTCATATTTTATCTAGCACTCCAATGAATTCAAAATATTTCTGGCATTTTTAAATAAATATACTACTCACCCTAAGCAATTCCCTGGGAGGCTCA
Organism: Drosophila prostipennis; assembly: GCA_037075205.1. Taxonomy (NCBI): domain Eukaryota; kingdom Metazoa; phylum Arthropoda; class Insecta; order Diptera; family Drosophilidae; genus Drosophila; species Drosophila prostipennis. The sequence goes on from JBAMCJ010000817.1 coordinate 118,614, forward strand.
TCCAAGATTTCCGGGATCACCTCCATTTCCTTCATTATCCTTCTGACATCCTCGTTGTCGTCCTGACTGCGACTTAGGCAAATAAAGCCCAGGAATACCCAATGACAGACCAGCAATTTCATTGCTCTTCCAATACTTTTAAACTGAAAACTCTAGTCCGCAGCGCACTTATATAGTCGATATGTCAATAGTAAATATTATTACAATAATTGAGCGGGTATTAGGGGCAATTTTCTATAGAGCTCTAGAACGCTGGCACAACCGATAGACAAATATTTACAACACATTTTTCGTTGATTGGGGAAACTGAAATTGGTCCAATTGATATTCATTCATTCCGATAACTAGCAGAAAATTAGAGTCACGCAAAGTATAATATTTGCTGACTTCATATTTGTTATATTTTATTCGGTTTTAAGACTTTAATAATGAAGTATACATTTTATTATTTTGTTTGAAAAAATTATGGTATTTTTTCTCAATTAAAAACCATAAGCTTAAACGAATTCCATAATTTAATGAGTTCATTCATGTTAAAACAATTAGTTAAAAACTTAATCTTAATGACTTTTAGCCTTGCACACATGACTTCATTCAGCCACAGGCCAAAGCAAAGCGGAATAAAAATATAAAAATATTTCATTATGGCCGGGAAAGGATTACATAAGCTGATGCATTTACATGCCAATTATAAAATATTCCAGCTGCTTTACATGATTTCCCCTTTTTTTCGTAGGAGAAAAATGCGAGGAGAGTGAAAAAGCAAACACAATTCAGGAGTTGGCAGCATGTGCGTCTAATGTGCGCACATTAGCAACACAAATGCAGCCCAGGATGAAGGATAGAGGACGAAGGACGTGGGACGTGGGAGCCTTTAAGCCAGGGCCCAGAAATACTGGAGCTGAGGACTCGAGCCAGAACCAGAGCCACTCGAGCAGACGAACGCACTTAATTTATGCAATTTGGTTAACAACGTTAAAATAGTAGACGAGGCCAAGAGGAGCCCAAGGATGCCAGACATAAATCAAAATGGAAACAATAACCCGCCAGCGCAGAGTGAGATAGCTGCACAGCAACAAAAAATATTTAAAATATTAAATGTATACTTTTGAAACCATAATTAGATTATGTTGCAAATGACAGCTGTCAGTGACTTTCCTCATATCATTTTAACAAGATTTTTTCCACAAAATTATGTAAAAAATAAATCTCTCATTATAGACAGGATGCTGTCTGGTTTTTTCCCAGTGCACACACACATGTGCGGCCAGATTGGGGAACTGTTGCGAAAGGAGTAATAGGGATAATGAAGCGGCAGCGTTTGCGGCATGCAACCATGAGGCACTTGCCATGTAAACGATGATGAGCACGATAATGATGGCATTTCAATGAGCTCACACACACACACACGCGGAGTCCCTCGCACACAAATTTTCCTCTTTTCCGCTTTTCTGTCGCTTTCCTCATCGCAATTTCCATCGTCGCCGCCGCCGCTTTTCCTCCGCCAATATTTGCTCAAATATTGGCTCATTATTTGACATTATTATAGATTAATTAGCTTATTAATTATTTTAACGCATGGCATGGGGGTCTCCACTGATGTTTGTGACAGGCTGAGATTTCGGAAAAGTTATTAATATTATAGCAATTAGTTGGGAAAAAAGTAGTTTAATCTTTCATATTATAATTGGGGTATATAAGTAAGATTGAATTCATAGTTTGATTAAACTGTAAGTAGATTAGTATATAAGTTTGTTTTAATGAACTTAGTTTGCATAAATATTTATACATTTTTAATTTACTCTTAGGAGGCTATAGAAAAACTATAATTGATCAATTTTAATTCTAATAGTCGTTTAATTTTCTAATTGATTTTATTATTTTGCAATTATCTTATCATTATTCTCTAGTAAAATATATTTTCTAAAATAAATTAAATTAAAATTCTTAATGGGCCTAAATGTTTTCCAACTTTTTTATAGAAAATTTACCAATCAGCTAATCAAAAGAGTTCCGAATCGAACCCTAAGTGAGATCATTGAACCCCTTGTTCAGCTGGTTCCGTCTAATTTTCAGGAATATCCTCTGAGGTTTTATTGGGATTCCCCCCGCATTTTCCCCCTTTGGGAAACTACTTAGTTTGTTGGTTGCTGCGTTATCTAGTTACTTTTACAAGTTTTCGCCAGCCAGGATTACAACCAGCATCGAGATGGAGTCTGCTGTTCAGGAAACTTTTCCGTTTCTCCGAGTTCTTGTTGTTGCACTAATTTGCGTGACCTTTTCGGGGTGGCCAAGTGGGAGGTGGGCATTGTGGGTGGCAGGCGCTGCAGGACTGCTAACCAGGTAACCCAACTAACCAGACAACAGCAGCCGAACCGAACTGAGAAGGCAAACGCAGAGCCAAAAGCCTTTTGAATGGCATTTCATTTGCGACGCCTTTCAACGTTAATGCCATGGAAAATGCATAAATTGTGGCAACCAAGTGCTGAACTTGCAGCCAGAACAAAGCCAATTTCAAGGAGACCGAGGATGCTGAGGGGTTAGGGCCAAGATATCAGCTCGTTTAATTTCCATCTTATCAGTGCAAGGGCTTCGCTGGAAAATGCAGTCTGGAAAATGCTTTCAAAGAGTTGAAAATAACAGGAGGGAAAATATCTGGAGGGTGGCATTCATTTGCGGGTTTCTATGAACCTACAAAATATTCATAGTTTTACTTTAAACAGGAAAATGGGGTTATTATATTATTATAATATTATTATTTCAACGGAAATATTAAAAATAGATTTTTCTTTACTCAACTTAACATTGAAATATTTATTAAAAATTCTGAGAAAATGTAAAAAAGTATTTCCAGCATTTACTTTTCTGCAACAGTTGAGTTCAGCCAGATTTACCCTGGAATAGTTCGCCAAAATATGATTTTAACTACAAATCCATCTTATATTACTTCATCTACAGCATCAAAATGATAAAGCCAATAAAAGAAACCCAAACGAGACACAATTCAACTGGATAAGTGAAGCCAAAACAGCCAATCAAAGGGCACCCACACTTTTGTAACGGAATTAGGCGACTTTAAAGTGGGCAGATATCCCAGCGGATGAACCCTTCGGAGGACCCTCGGCGATTTGCATACATAAATAAATCAAGATGATCAAAAATATATTCATAGTGCACGCACACGAGCGCAGGCATTTACAACAAAACGATTTTCCACTTGACATAAGCTCAAGTGGCCCACGCCCCTCGACAGGAGGAAATTCAATCTGTTCTTTCCATTTAAACAATTTTCAAAAAACTTGTTTATAACTCAATTTACGCAGACACACACTCACTCGCACACATGCACATGCCCAGAAAGTAAAACGAAATAACACTTAAATAAATAAACACAAAAAGTGCTTACCCGATGCCAAAGTTGGAAAATGAACAATTCCATTTTGCGATTGTAAATGTGTTTGATTGTGAATGGAAATGTTTGGTGGGCCGGGGGAAATGGAAAATGGAAAATGGGAAATCCTCTTGTCTGAGTTTTGGTTCACACGCATGTAATACACAATGGCTGTTGCTCTTGTTGTTGCAGCTCTTAACATGGCACGCGAAGAATCCTCCAAAAAGCGAAATGGATATACGAGTGTATGTAGATATCCAGGCGCTTTTAGTGCTCCGTCTCCCTCGAACTCGGTGTGTTTGCCAAAGGATACAACATTGAAATTGCCAAATGGCATTTCATGCATCTATGTGTGCGGGCTTTTTGGGGGCTGGCAGTCAACGGGGCGTGGCAGGCGCATTTTTGAGTGCTGCCAAACTTTTTGAGTACTTCTTTTTGGCACTATACATTTTTATTTAATTTATTAAAAGCTTGATACCATAAATAAACGAAAACTGAAATCATTTATTGAGCTGTCAAAAAGTATGCAACAATATATTTTAGATCGCTTGGCTTGGAAGTAAAACGTTCCGTTTTTAATTGCATACTTTTAGGCACTTTAAAAAAAGATTTCAAACCCTTTTGATTTATGTGATTTCTCCAAAATATCTAAATAAATTTGGTAGATATAACCAATTAATCCAAAATTCACCAACTTTAAAGGCATACCAAAAATAGTATAACGCCCTAAAATATATTTCCTTAATGCCTCTTTTCGCTTTCAATCATTCGTATTCATATCTGTTATTGACATTTTATGCATGACATTCCCTACTCATCCCCGTTTTTGTGCCATCCTTTCAGCATCCTTATCCCATGTCAAGAGAGCAGCGGGCAAAAAAGTTGGCCTGAAAATGACGCGAGTTGTCATCGTGAATTAAAATAATTGATTTATTTTAACGCAAGTTGAGCGAATAAACAAACTGATGGAATGGCAAGTGGGTGGAGCTGCTGGTTTGTTTTTGAAAAAAAGGGAAAATCATGAAAAGGGCAACCGCACTTGAAGTTGTCAGCCGCAGAGGAAAATCAAAGGAAAAAAGAAAAGCGACGTCGCTTTTTGCGCAGTTAAAAACAAATATAAATTTAAAGACAAAGAGAAACGTTCTGTTGATGAAATTATTAGCGAAATGGACAAATTACTAAAGGGTTTCGCACCCGCGGGGCCTTCAGTTCTTATCTCGGCCGATGCGCAATGTTGTGTAAATTGTCAAAAATTATTAATTGCCATCGTTATTCCTTGACTTGATAGCCGGGGGCTGGTTTCTGGGCCGGGCTGGCTATTTCCCAACCACCCACTTTAATTAGCCAATAAATGCCTCGGCGAATGGGAATTAATGCCGCTTGTTAACCGTTGGCGATTTGTTATCGTTAACAGCAAGTATTTTCTTGTTATTTTCGTTGCATATTTCCTGGTTTTAGACTCTTTTCGGGAGCAGTTGTTAAGACCCTTTTGGGTTAATCGTTTTGTTGCCTGATGGCTGGCGAATATTATACTCACTCTTTTTATTAGTCGTCATTAATATTTTTATTGGATCTGCTTGGCAACTTTCGGTTGCGGTTCGTTAATAAAGACATAAACGCGAGTTATGCGATTCAGCGGAGTGGGAAAAGCATATTTTTCAAAATTATGAACAGTTAAAATTGTGAAAATTCGTCGGAGCAGCTCTTGAATTTAAGATTTGAAAGCTGAAGAACTTAGGTTAGCATTTTTAATAAATTTGAATTAAATATGTTAGACCTTTACGATAATAACGATTTAAAATAACTTACAAAGGTGTCTAAAAGTATGCAGCAATATTTTTCAATGGATTGACTTGAAAAGCCGACATTCTTTTTTACTGCATACTTTTAGCCACCTTTAAAAGTGATTTGAAAACTCGGAAGTTTCCCTAACAATGTTATTCTCAGATTTTCAAAGTTATCAGTTTATTGTAAATCCAACTCAAAATGGCCTGAGAACAATTTCCGCAAAACCACTCTAAAAGTTTTTAAGGCTTATTCGGTTCCATTGTCATACATTTATCCAGACATTTCATTTGGCCCATAAGCCTTGCCTATTGCCTTAGTTTTTATCTCGGCTTTTGCCACAAATTGCATTCAAATGCAAACCGCAGGAGTCACATTAGGATGCAAGGAGTCGTAACCCTATGCGGCCATACTTTGTCTTCCGAAACCTCCCCACAAAATCGCTTTTCGCCCAGCTTCACCCCCGAATCTTGGCCAAAAATTGGAGCAGCATCAGTGGAGAAAAGAGACGGCAATACTGCGCCAGAGAGAGAGGGAAGATAGCATAGAGCGAAATTTCTAATTTTTATTGCGGTTTATGAAACGGTTCATAAATAAGCATATGTGTGTGTGTGCACATGCATTTATCATAAGTTTGTGTTCGTGGACAGTACGTTTCAGGACCATAAGCTTTCTAAAATTTTTAAATATAACTTATTTGTATCATATTTTATATTTTTTAAATATTTTAAAATAGATAATTTGCCTTCCAGGTTTGGCAACGTTTATTTTATTTCAATTTCTCCCACTGTCCTTACAACACCGAAACGCCGCTTACATGGTTAGGTATGTAAACCCAATTTACGTCAGAATAACTGAATTTCTGCGGATGAAGCAAACCGAGAAGGAGAAGAAGGAATTGTGGAAAAGGAGTTTCAGCTGGAGGACAAGTATAATTTTACTACTGACTGAGTTTTTGGTTTGGCACATTTCCTGCAAACCAAAATTCACATGGGTCTCGTTTGAAGACCTCTCTTTAAATTTCTCCAGCTCGAAACGTGTAAATGCATTAAAAATTAACCACCAATTTGGAATACTTTGTTATCGAAGTACACTCCTTTTCGGCTGCCTGCCAGCGCCGCAAAGTTTACGCCAATAAATAATGAAGAAAAATTTAATAATACTTTCGCCGAGACTAAACTTGGCCATTATCAAACATTACCGAAAGTTTGCTGCTCGAATTTTACAACAAATTTAACATTAATTTGACAATTTACATCGCAGCAGCCAAATGGCCCGAGGACTGAGACACAAGGCAAATGAATGGCTAAGTGAGTGGACGGGAAAGTGCGAGGCCAAATGAATATTCAATTTCAAGTTGATTCGTAGCCAGTTTCAAAGTTGCCAAATTATCCAAAGTAAATATTATTTTTTTATTCGGAATTTTCCCTGGGCGGTTTTTTGATTGGAAAATTGTAATTTAAATTAAGTTGCAGTTTGTTTAATGTTTGGCTAGAGCTTTGGTCCCAAAAATATGCGTAAATAAAGGCCAATGAAACAAAAACCTCTCCAATGATTTGACATGGCCCACAATAACTCTTAAAATTTCTCCATCAAACTATTCATCCACTATTCATCAATAGCCCTTCATTTGAGGCACTCAAAATATTTATCACTGCGTTGCGAAAGCCAAAAAAATTTGCGAAATATGTGCGCACTTTCATTGATTGAACGCTGGCGGACCCGAAAGGACCTCTATTAGGGTTCCATTCACAGAGTTCTATATCAAATTTCACATCTATATTTTACCCAGCTCTCGCATGCACAATTCCCAAAGTGAAAAATCCCCCGAAAAAAAAGGGAAATTGGAACAAACGAAAATAGGAAAAAATAGGTAACAACTGCAGACCATAGAGAGACCATAAATTTTCCACTCTGCCTACGCTCATTTGCACAGCGGATTAAAGGGTCTCGTCGGGGTTTTGCACTCCCCAGCTCACTTTGTCTCGCCCGCCATTTATTATGCCTTTGCGTAGGGATTTTCTTGGTTCTCGTTTCGCTATTTCTTTATTTTTTTGTTGTCCATAGTCCTCGCAGCGGAAAGCTTGCAAAAGTGATTAAAGCAAAAGTTGGCACACCGGACTCCATTCCTCTGTCGAATCCGCACCCGAATCCCATTCCGAATCCGAATCCGGGTTCCCCGTCCAAAGGACCAAACAAATTTGCCAGCGCGAATAGAAAACGCCGCACAACTCTGGCATTTTTATTGAATTGCGAGCTCCGGAATGCGTCTGCCTCTATGGGCAGTCCATTTACCTGAAAGGGCGAAAGGACCAAGGACGAAGGGTTGACAGGGGCGGAATGGCGGAGTTTTGACTACAACTGTGCGGATTAAAGCATGAAATACTCTGAAAATCGGCTTTTGGCAGCAAAGAGTACTCGGGACAGGTGGCAGCTTCCACAACTGAATGTTAAAGCTGAGACACGAAAGGCAAAAATAGAACAAGGGACAAGGGAAAGTGAGAATTGAATACTCTTTCTAATAATTATCAGAAAAAAGTATTACAAATAAATATACAAAACAAACAAATCGATGTATGTAATGGTTTAATTGAATATCAAATAATGATGGTTTTTAATGGGATTTTATAAGCTAGTTATATCCTAAGATGGCGTTTTCTCTACTCTCAAGTTAAATTTTTAACATGTTATTAAATAATTACAGCTTTAAATCAATTTCCCCGCTTTTCCAAGTAACAAGTTCCCTTGAATAGCCGGAATGCCAGCGTTTTAAGACCAAAGAAAACACATTTTCAATAAATACGAAACGAGCTGGAGACAATAAAATGTCAACCAAATCAGGAATCAAAGATTCCAGTCCTTCGGCCCCCGGAAAATGTGGAGGTGGGGAGGGTCTGATGCCTATCAAGCCATCAAACTGGCGAACTGGCGAACGAGTCCCTGTCGCTGGGACTTAAACAAAAGTCAAAGGACCGGGGCCAAGTGTCACTGACATCGACTGGGGAGAAGCGGAAGCAACGGAAAGGCAAGGTGGAACCACCACCCTGCCAGGGATTTCCTTGTTCGGGCTGATTTTAGCCTGCATTATTGATGGTAATTTTAAAACGTGCCCTACAATATTTTACACATTTGCCGGATTTACAGTTTTTGCTCCATCTAAAAAAAAGGACGAACCACCCCAAGGATATCCATACATCTACCTCTCCCTTTTGTTTCGTTTCGTTTCGATTGACGCTTATCTTAATGGACCAAACATATGGCAATGGCGACCCCGTGGAGCTGAGTGTCGAACGTGTTGATAATTTAAATAAGCTACTTTCCAGCTCCAATCTCCCGCGCATTGCGCATACGCAGCGTTGGCCCGCCAGACTGCCTGTCGTCGCTGCGATAAGCGACGGTAAATGATTTTTCGATTTCATATTAATTTTCGCTCGTCAAATCCCAGAGAGATTTGTGTGCCAGGCGTGTGCCGGGCTTCATTAAAAAAATCTTTAGCATTTTTGCATGTTCCACTTTTTTTTTTGCATGGGGGAGGAACAACATATTATGGGGGAATTTACACAAATTCCTTGGATATTTGGTTAGAACAAGGGATGTGTTGGGATTTTTAATAGAGCTTAGAGAGGGTTACATTTAATTGATTGCTTTGGGGGGATCACGTGGGAATGTGGGTAGGAGGTAATAGGAAAATGTAAGCTTTAAAATATTATGATAAATGTTCTAAATTTCATAAATCTTATAAATCATATTCCTTTCATTCAAATCAAAGTAGAATATTTTTTAATAACAAAATCCAATCAAACCGCATGCTTTCCTCACATCTCAAATTAAAATTCCTTGTTCCTCCCCCCTTATTAACGAAAATTCCAAGGATGCCCCAAAAAGGACAAATCGGCCAGCACATGTGCAATTTAAGCGTATTAGCAAAAGCCCAGAAACCCAGGAGGACGCACACAAAAATCAAATCAATTTTAATTTGGGGGGAAAACAAGTGGCCAGAAAAGCGGGGAAAATGCCAAGGCAGGCGAAAGGAAAAGCAGGGCAAGGCAAACTAAACAGAAGTCGGAAAACTCAGACGGCCAAGAGTCGGCAGACAACCCCTCGAATGCCTGTGCTTAGCATATGTGCATAAATCTCAGGATAGCCGAGCCAAGGGGCGATATCCTGGCGTTGGTCTTTAGAACAATCTAATAAAATGTCTAAACGCTTCAATGACAATTCGAGCATGTAAAGAATATACGTGGGGGGTGGTGTACACTGTACAGTGTGTGTGCGGTACAGTGTGCACTGTGCATGTAGGAAAAAGACGGAAGTCGCAGGCATACATGTTGCATGTGGCGCATAAGCCTTGTTGTACACTCGCAATCAGCTCGGACCGCCTTTATTTCCCGTTCCGCCACCCTGAAAAGTAGGCAATAATCGTAAGTGAAACTCCGGCTGGGGGGGCGGAAAATCCGAGTGGGAGTGGGAGCTCAGTGGCTGACCCCTCAAGACCTTTGTCTGCTTTAAGTTGTGGCGCTTTGTAATTGAATTAAATGAGATTTCAATATGCGGGCACATGCTTCAATGGATTTAATCTGCGACGGCTGGGGAAAGTAATATCGATGGCAGGAGCTCGATTTCGCCTTAAAGCTTCGTACGGTTGATTGGGGTATTTTAAGGCAAAATATATTTCCTTTCAATTTTAATCCTTTATATTCTTGAAATAGTACTATAACAAACTTATTTAAATAAAATGAAAGTTTGTGGGTTTTCTTTATAAAATATTTGGGGTTTTAAAATATTTATTTATATTATTAGATTATTTTATTTTGTATAGTAATTCTGTTGATTGGGGTATTTTAACGCGAAATAAATTTCCTTTCAATTTTTACTATAAACTATAAACTATAAAAAATGTATTTAAATAAAATGAAAGTTTGTGGGTTTTCTTTATAAAATAATTGTGGTTTTAAAATATTTAGTTGGGTATATATTATTATATTATTTTATTTTTAATATAGTAATTCTGTAAACGTTGCAATCAATTCTTTTTCTTTTTCCGTGTATTACCTTTTCAAGATCAGCTCGTCTGGACATTTCAATTCGTTCTTACTCAACCACCAACTTTAGGGGTGCATTTTAAAAGTTTTTATTTGTGTTACTTTGTATTCCTCTTCCTGGCTGATAGTCAACATGCAAACTTCAATCAACACCGGCAAATATCAACCGGCCAAATAGAGAATGGCCAAAAAGCTCAAGTCTCCAAACTGTCCCGCATTGTGTAATTTTTCAACTTGAGACTGACAAAAAAGTAGGAAACCCAAGAAAATGAAGAAGAACGGGCGGAGCAAAAGAAAAGTTTTTGTGACTTCTTATCGTTTTTCCTACTGTGGTAAGGGTTTTTCCCTCTTTTTGGGGGGGAGATTCAGGGGCGAAGGGGTGCTGACTTTGACCATTGTTTTATTTACCTGGCCGCCAACTTTTCTGTCCCAGTGTGCGTGTTTGCTTATTTATATCGCATGATTGAATCTTGGCCAACAGCAACTTTTTCTATTAACTTTAATGCCAGGCAACCAGCAGCTCTAAAAAAAAAAGCCAAACTAACCAGGTGAGTGTGTGTAGGGTATCTGTCTGTGTCTCCACCTGTTTGAGGTCCCCTTCTCCCCGCCCTTTTCGGTTCGCCAAATGAACTTGATTTTTATCGTTTTCGTCTTGCATTTCCACTTTTCCATTTTCTTCCTTCTGATTTTGTGTGAGTGCCTGTGTATATTGATTTCCAACGTCTTCCACTTGGCTTGACTTGACTTGTTCAAGTGGCTTCCATTATTTATACCCTTAACTAGGGGTAATTACTGTGAGTTACTCTGGGGTAAGGTTAAAAAACAGGCATTAATTGGGGTAGATTTTAAAAATGTAGAAACTTTTTGAAATGGATTTTTAACTCACAAAATAACATATTTTCAATACTTAATTTATTTTGCTCAAGTTGGAAATAAATCAGATGAATTATTATACCCGTTACTCGTAGAGTAAAAGGGTATATTGTATTCGTGCAAAAGTATGTAACAGCTAGAAGGAAGCTTTTCCGACCCCATAAAGTATATATATTCTTGATCAGGATCACTAGCCGAGTCGATCTAGCCATGTCCGTCTGTCCGTCTGTCCGTCTGTCCGTCTGTCTGTCCGTATGAACGCTGAGATCTCGGAAACTATAAAAGCTAGAAGATTGGCATTTTGCATGCAGTTTCTAGGAGTTCCCACGCAGCGCAAGTTTATTTCAAAAAGGTGCCACGCCCCCTGTAACGCCCACAATAGCTTATATACGATTTGAAAAATTTTAATATATCGGAAAAGTAGGAATGCAGTTTTGTTGTGTTTATTAATACCTATCGAAATGTAGAAGACATATTTTAAATCGGACCATTCGTTTAAAACTTATGCCTGATCAAAGTTTTATCTCCATCTCCGTAGCACTCCCTTTAGCTGAGTTACGTCTATTAGATAGTCGGGACACCAACCCTTTAGCTGAGTGACGGCTATTAGATAGTCGGGACACCAACCCGACTATAGCGTTCTCTCTTGTTTTTTTCTTAAGTTAGAGTATTTAAAAATGAAAAAACCAGTTCAATTGTTTTTATGCCACAATTTGAAACCGAGAGCTAATGAAAAGTAACCAAAAGTCAAAGCTTTTATTTGCTGCCTCAACGGTTCTTTGTTTTTTTTTTGGGGTTTTTCCCTCTTTTCGACAATTTTCAATGAATTTCAGAGGTTCAGAGGTTTCGGGCAGCTCAATTATTGATGACTCGTCAAGTTTCGCCAAGTTAGGGACCGCAAACAACACAGGTAAGAGTTAATTAACACTGAAATGTCGCTACCGAATGGCTTTATAAGAAGCGGGACTTTGCCCAGAAGATTTTGAGGATGTTGCCTGGGAATTGAAAGCAATTATCTCAATTTAATTGCATGGCTTGGAGCAGGATTTCGAGTGCATTATGTAATTTACTCATTAAAACCATTACACATTTGCCTCAAGTACACAATGCACATGTCAAACATGTCTCCCTCGGTGTGAGTGTGCCTGTGTGCTTAATGTAAAATATTGGCATTGTATGACAAGCTCATTAATTATGCTGCATATCGCAGTTTATCAACACAATCGTCTACTTTGAGGAGCCTAACTGTTCCCGCACAACTTCCCCCTCTCTCTACCACTTGGGGCCTCTTGGCATAGTCTCGTATTTAATTTATAACCCGAAAACCCAAAGTTATACATTTTAACAGGATATGAATAAAGTTGAAGACAATAAAAGCAAATAAAGCAGACAGACAACTCAACAGAAACAGCCACACAGAGATAGACAATCTGATATATGGAGAGGAGGGACTGAGAAGTTGAGGGGATCAGGGAAATCGAAAGATTCATTATCTAGCACAGCATATATCCAAGTGTGTGCGTGTCCTCAAGGTATCAGAGGCATAGGATGTTATGGAGGGGGTATTCAAATTGCAATATTAAATGTTTTAGTTGGAGAAAGAATTTGGTAATAATGTTTATGATAAGGTTTATGATCAGGAAAACGTAAGTAATAAATGGCCAATAGCATTATTTATGATTGTATTCCAAGTATTTCCCCAAAAATATTAACAAAAGTTTTTGTATACAAAATGCGGTAATATTAAATTCTTAAAATTCTATAAATTTTAGAAAATATAAAAAGTAAAATAGTGGACTAGAATTGTATTTAAAATATAAACAGCTCCAGTAAACCCTATTTTAATACCTTTTACTCGCCTCCTTTTTTTCACTGACCCCCTTTAAAGTTCCACCTGCGCCCCTGGCTGCCCAGCATCTATTCATTTCAGTTTTGTTTCTATGCGTATTTAATGAGCAGACGTGCGTGCAAATTCGAGCTCAGACCATCTGGAGTCCCGCTTATGTCCTTAAAGAAATCCTGCCCGGCAAGTGTTACATGCACATGCGAGTCTGTGTGTGTGTGTGTGTGCGGGTGCAAATACGTGAACGGCCAAAATGAAACCAAAACTTTTCATGCTCGATCGCTGGGGCAACAAAATAAGCAGCAGAAAACGTGCATTCTTCTACTTGGCCACTTAGAAAACGAGGGAATACGTGCAAAAGTTTTCCATTTCCGCTTTGGCAAACATTAAAGCTGCCAGAACGAATTTACAACGAGCTGCGAGATACAAAGATACAAAGCTTCTGGGATCCATGGACACACACGCACGCCCGCAGGACCAAAAGAAGCTGCCTTTTCCAGAGATAATCAATGGCCAGAAAGGAAATGAGAAGCGCTGATAAATCAAATGCGAAAACGAGAATTCAGCAAATAAAACCAAGCGGAATAAATGAAATGCCAGAAAAGTTTAATTGCAAAAAGAAGAGAAAACAATGAGTTACGAAGATTGCAAAGAATTTTGGGAAGTGGAAACCACTGCAAAAACTTGAAAAATTCCTTAGCTCCACTGCAGTATGCACACAAGTATAATTAATATGTTTAGGTTAAGTAATTTAATAAAGGGGAAAACAAATACGATAAAAAATAATTGTGTCCCTAAGCAATAGAAATGTTTATCATGTGGAAAAAGTCATAAATATTTATAATTAGCATTCAATAAATGTTGAGGATTATAAATCAATAAGACCTATTTACGTATTTTATAACCAATATTATAATCTTTTTAGGCTTAAATTAAAGTGAAACGCTAGACTTATATTTCTTTAAAATAATATTTAAATAAATGCAACCTGTTGTCCCAGCTTCAGAATCTCAGATCCCTTCTGCTTTTCCTTTAGCCCTTGGCTAATCCCCCGTATAAACTTTGCCCACTCTCAATTAGCGCCTTTTATTTCGGGGCGCCCCCAATTAAAGTCTTAGGGCGCCAACAAAAATCCAACGCCTTCGCCTCTCCGCGATTGTAAACAGTTTTGCCGCTGGCCCATAACTCTAAGCCAATAGTCAACATGGGAAAATAAAACAAAACAGCGACCAGACGACACACTTGACGTTGGGGCTTGTTTTCCGGGGTTTTCCGGGGTTTCGGTTTGAGATTGTTAAGGGAGGGGGGAGCAACTTGAAATTTTCAACAATAGCAAAATGAAGCAAACGAAGCAGGGAAGCCACTTTAAGCCCCGCAAATCCATAAGGCAAACAAAATGGATTTCAAATAGAGAAGCGCGACCAGGATTGGGTGGAGATGCCCGTCAGAGGGCCCTCCCTTTTGCCCTGCCCATGTGCTTCACTGTAGTACAGGCCAAACCGACTGAGACGGAGCGGGGACCATGGCATCCATCCCTTCGCTGTTGCTATTGTTACCCAGTCACAGTGGTTTTATTCAGGGTTTTCCATAATAAAATCCTAATAAAAATAGTTTTTGGTTTTTACCAAATAAATAAAGATGCCTTTTTTCACTTTTCTAAATTTTTAAAACATTTCGTATGCCCACTTTTGTAATACAAAATAAATAATATTTCATACGAATTTGGAATAAATATAAAACAAAAAATAAATCTAAACTTTTAAAGAATGTTATAAATGTTTCTAAATTATATTCGTAAAAAATCAATGAATCAGAAAAATCGTCTTAAAACTTTGGAATATTATTTTTAAATATACATTTTGCATTTTTCTCAATATTTTATACTAGTAAACATTACGGTTAGTTATCCTTCTAGTTCACACCACTGTGCAGTGTCGATAATGCCACACAATATTTTCACAGTGGTTACACCAAGAAGGCAAATTGCCACCGAGTGTGAGGGGGGTAGGGGGGTTTAAATTTAAGAGGGGGCTAGAGGAAAAAGCCGCCATCGGGTGTCAACATCGCCCGGAGCGCAAAACCAAAAGTTTGTTTTTCAGCGATTTTTTTGTAAATTCTTTCTGCTGCCGCTCCATTTCTTTGTTCTTTTCCGTATTTTTGTGTACAGAGCTTGAGGCTGCTTTTCGCCAGACTGACATTTCTGCCAAAGAAAATTGAAAATTTTCTACTAATCGCAATCGATATGCCTTGCCAAATGTCACTCAGCCAGGGAAAATGGGAAATGGGGTGGCACTCTGGAGTGGGATTCACTCGGCTGGATCTGTCTGCGATTCGGTTTTGTGCAAACAAATAAATTGAAGAATACTCGAAAATTAAATAAATATTTGGCATTTTTCAGCTGCAAATAAATTACAATAATGAATGAGTCGCAAGCGGAAGAATGAGGATTTTAAGAGTCTCGAAGGGAGACAGATAAATTACAGTTGAGTTGACAAATTAAGTTGCCAACAGCTGAGGCGCTTATAAATGGCTAGCTAATAAGATTTCTCATTTTGGCAAGTTTTTAGTTACGAGTTGATTAAGATGGCATTTCTAGTGGGCTGTTTTTCAAAGGAATAATAACTTAAATATTTAAATTAAATTTCGTAAACTATTCTTTACCATTTTCATGGGTTTTATTTGTCGTAATTATTTTATTACAATAAAATTATAAATTACCTTAAAAATTATTATATTAAATACAAAGATATCACCCATTTCAGAATAAAAAGTTCGACCCTTTTAAAGACTCAATCGCTTCAATTCGCCGACATCCGTTGGGTGGCCAAAAGTCACACACTCGACTGGATCCTCAACGGGGGCAAATTAAAATCGACGCCCAATAACGAGGCCATGCCACGCCCACCATCAGCGTCACATGCGTCCATTCGTGGCTGCCGCTGCCACTGAATTCGTTCACAAGGACCCTCCAAGCCAGAGGCGTAGATCAGCGAGAAAGGGATTGAAGTTTATTAAAAGATCGTAACTTGTTTTTAACAACTTATAGATTTTTAGAAGTTATAAAATATCTTTAAAAATATTTTATTATTAATATTTCATTTGGTAAATAATCCTAATACCTTTTAAACAGTAAAAAAGAATTTTTAAAATTTTGAAAATTTTTAATTGGTAAAAAAACCTAAAAAAAAACCAACTAATTGACAAAATTGATTTCATTTTCATAGAAAATTCATTGCTTAATAAAATTGATTGAATTCAGAAATAGTTATGTGTTCCCCCTTTCGAACGCCTCTGCTTTTAATTCACCTCCCAGCCGACTCGCCTTGAAACAAGAACAACACTTCGCGTCGTGAGCATAATTCACAGCTGAGTGAATTTTAAGTGGTTATTGCAAAAGTTGGCAAAAAGGCGGCATCAAGTAGCGAAAGTGTTGGGCCCTCCCACTTTCACTCCTCCTTACACATAGGACACACTTTTTATTGAGTTACAGGAAGGAGCCGAAAGGGGGCGCTACTGCAAGGACTGACGTTCGTCTAGGAGAAATTAGGTTAAGCATTATAAATAATTTGATTAGCCTTAATTGGCATGAACTTGCAGCAAATGCCAACGCAGCTTCCCTCGATGAGATTGGCATAGCTCGATATCGTTAGAGATGCCAACGTGATAACAGAATAAAAAAAATGTTAAAAATAGTTTTTATTTGTCTTTAAATTGGATTTTTATATAAAATATTATTGGTAACTTTTACATAAATTATTAAAATGTTTTTTATTAGTTATGGTATTAAACTAACCTAATTCTAGGATAATAATATTAGTAATATTAGTTATTATATCGCAATTGCCTACTTTGAAGAACCAGTTCTTTCATCACGTGACCATCTCTACTCCTTATAGCAGTTCGGAGCTTGGCATTTATGATTGACAGACACGCGCTCCCCGGGAAATTCGACGGGAAAGCATTCGAACCCGAGACGCCAGACGGAAATGATTATTATATAATTGAAATTGATAGAGGGTGGGAGCTTATCGGTTAAGTTGCTTGGCCCACTTCAATTATTCATAAAAGCGAAAGAGTCCAATTTGATTCCAATTAAAGATGCAAAACCATCTGGGCTCCTGTGCTTAATGGATAAAATAAGCCAAAGGCCAAAAGAAGTCCTCGAATGAGGAGCCTTTCACTTGTTTGCCTCACGATTTCGAAGCCCAAAGAAGTTCAGACAGGAAAAACGTGCTCAAGTCGATTTGGAAATTCGCCAGATGAGAGGGAAACCCAGAGGTCGAAGGAATAATGGGGATGGGATTGTAAAATAAGAGGGCAAAGGTGAAATTGTAATGAGCGCAGAGAAATAGAACAATAAGAAGTAGCAGTCCCTAAATATAGGTATGTACCCTTAATTTTAGATCTGGCATTATCCCAATAGTGAAGCCTACTTTAATCTTCTGCCTCATCTCTAAAGCTGCCCAAACGTATTCCATTTTTGACTAACTGCCGCATTTGCTCGGCTCTCAAACTCATCCGATAAGTAGTACGAATCGGTTATTGCATTTCAGTTGTCTAACCCATCAATAAGAAAGGCCACAGCAGCTCACTATGGGGTAAAAGTCCACTTTTACTGGCATTAATTATTACTAAAAAACGAAGTAACATATTAAAGTTCTGTTTTCGGAATATGGTTTATAGTATTTAAAGGATTTCTTTTTGAAAAAGTGGGCATGGTCGCGCCTTTTTTCAGGGGAAAAAAATTTTTTTTTTAGTATCTGCACAACAAAAAAATTTTTTTTTCGTTCGTTCTAAAACAAAAGAACAAATTTGATACAGAAAAAAAATTTGAGATCTCAAACATTTTTTTTTAAGTGAAATCGGTTTTTTTCAAATATTTCCCATATAATTCCTAACAAAAATACTAAAACTATTTATAGCAAGGTAAGTGTACACTCAGAAAAAAACACCGTGCTAAAATCAAGCAAAATCAGTCTTGATTTAAGAACGATTTCATACTTAAAATTTCAAGAACATTTCGTACTGAAAGTTCTTAATTTGAGCACAATTTGGACTTAAACGCCAATTAAGCACACTTATTCTCAAGCTCGATACAAGAGTACTTAAATTGAGGTTAAAAGTATTTACTTGAAGACTGAATCAAACTTAATTCCAGATCAGAAGACGATACCGAGTCGTTCATGAAATTTTGAAAACATTTGTTCTTAAGACAAGAATTAGTCGTTCTTAAATATAAAAATTCAACCAGAAATAACGAATTCCCAGGATGGTGCAGCTTAGAACAATGACATTTTGTAAATAAAGGTACCGACATCAACTCGTCTCCGCAACAAGTCCTCTATTTTTTTTTAAAGTTTTTTTTTTAAATCTGTAAATTTTTTTTATTTTTTACTTTTTAAACCCTTTAATAAATTGTTTAAATATAAATAAATTGAACTTGTACGCTAGCCCTTTCGTCGAGACTTTATGTGCCTTCTTTAGCCCACGGACTTTAAGAAGCGTGCGTGGTCGAGTTAGTTAAGGCGTCTGGCTGCAGAGCTGGTGGTCGCGGGTTCAAACCGAGGTCGGGGTAAGAGTTTTCCTAACTATCACATAAATCATTACTAAAAGTTTTTTCTGAATATAAATTGCGTTAAAAATATGTTTACAGGAAAAATAAGTTAAAATATATTAAGTAAAACAATTTAACTAAAAAATTACTTAAATTTAGAATTATGCATTATTAAATTGAGTACAAAAAGTACTTCAATTAAGTACAAAAGTACTGAAATTAAGAATAATCCATTCTTAAATTCATTTTTGATTAAACTTATTTAAACTGGCTATTTTTTTGTATTAAACTTAATTATTTCAAGTATTAATATGTCTAGATTTGAAAATAATTAATTCTTAATTTCAGACAGAAGCGTTCTTAAATCATACTAAAATCAAGTATTTTCTGTCTTGAAAATTCGTTCTTGAAAGCAGTATTTTGTTCTCAAGATTAGATTTTCGTTGCTTGGCTCACTTTTGACACTCAAAATGCTAGATTCAAGCACGAAATACTTGATTTTTTCCCTGAGTGTAGTCAAATGATGTTGTAAAATCATTTAAACTAAATAATATTTAATAACAAAGATAATTGCATAGTGTTTTTTTAAATATTTATCGTATCTAACATTTTCCATACAAAAATACGACAATTGTACGATTCGCTACTGCATACAAATCACATATGAAAAAAGTGAGGTTATCTGAGAAAAATGCAAATTGCTCCAATAGTGCGGAAAAGTGCAGAATGCGACTAACACCTATGGATTCTGTATTGATAAGGCTACAACATAGACTTGGTCGCACATTAAAATAACCTAAAACTCTGTTTCAAAACTCTGTCCAAAGTGGAAAATTATTTCCCAGAAACCAGCCTAATATGCATTTGTTAAATGACAAAATGTACGTATAAGCACGCACAATTTGAACAAATTATTACATTTAGCTCATAGTCCAAACCTGTAATAACCATGTTCTGGCATTGTTTTGTTTACATATTGTATTTTAAATAAATAAATGAATTACAAAGATCATGGCCAAAAATGTGCAAACCCAGCGCACTTGCCCTTGTAAGCAGCAGCTGACTTTGCAGCTGTTATTTTAACAGTGCACTGTTAAATATTAACATTTTAAGTATAGGGCATAAAAGTTTGATGTTTTGTTAGTACTTTCTTATTCATTTTTTTCCAATTGGAACACTTTCAAAAAATGACTAAATGCCAGTAAAAGTGGACTTTTACCCCATAGTGCAGCTGCCTGGAACCTCAATACCCAATACCCAATAGCCAAGTCCCAATCCTACCGAAAAACAAGAGAGAACGCTATAGTCGGGTTGGTGTCCCGACTATCTAATACCCGTCACTCGGCTAAAGGGAGTGCGAGGGAGATGGATATATAAACTTTGATGAGCCATAACTTTTTAACGAATGGTCCGATTTAAAAAATTTCTTCTACATTTCGATAGGTATTGATAAACACAACAAAACTGCATTTTTACATTTCCGAAATATTTAAATTTTTAAAATCGTATATCATCTATTGTGGGCGTTAGAGGGGGCGTGGCACCTTCTTGAAATAAACTTGCGCTGCGTAGGAACTCCAACAATCTTCATGCCAAATGCCAATCCTCTAGCTTTTATAGTTTCCGAGATCTCAGCGTTCATACGGACAGACAGACGGACAGACGGACAGACGGACATGGCTATATCGACTCGGCTAGTGACCCTGACCAAGAATATATATACTTTATAGGGTCGGAAACGCTTCCTTCTCCCTGTTACATACTTTTGCACGAATACAATATACCCTTTTACTCTACGAGTAACGGGTATAATAAACCTGGCCACTGGACGGACCGAATTGATGATGCATACGGCAAACACGAGAAGCAACTACAAACAGGGAGATGTTCGATGTTCGGGGGGAAAGACAATGACAATTGCATTGACATTTCGACAGAGGGAACTACTCGTCCTCGAACCACTCGTCCTTCGTCCTCCCCCCGTGGAGCCCCGAAACCCCAGTAGGATTCGTCCTGGCTGCCAGACCGAAACATGACCATTTTCTGTGGAAGCTATCGATTGCCATTGCTTGATTTTGTCATTGGGATTTGTTGTCAGTTTGATTTTTGTGGGGTCGATTTCGAGTGAACAGACGGGAGGTGCACTGAAGAAAAAGTTCGGAAGTGTTCTAAATAGCTTTACTAAAAAAAAGAGGATTTTTTTGCCATACCCATTCGTAGATATCTTATTTTTATGTGTTTTATATAAAATTCTTCCTGAATAAATATTTAAAATATGATTAAAAATGTATTTAAAGGCAAAAACTACAATTATTTTTCTGATTTTATATATGTGCAAAATAAAAAGTATATCCAAACAAAACTAAATAATTAAGCTTAAAACAAAGCAATGTAATAAGTCCCAAAACTTTCTTTCAGTGCACAATTGAGTAAATTTGTATTGGTTTGCACACTAACTCCATCTCTCTCAGTTTTTGCCCAGTTTATTTAGTTGTCATTGCGAAAATGTTTGCTTATTGTTAGTGCGTTTTTGAGCCAACATATCTTCGGTATATTGAGCTGCAGGGCATTTAATTTCATCACTATAAATTTTCACAATTTCCCCGGAAAATTCTCTCTTCACTTCATATTCAATTTGCTGGGGCTTCACAAAAAAGAGCCTGCAGGCCGACAGAATTTTCCGTGCACTTTCCTCTGTAATTGGCAACTGCAATTGGAAATTTTACAAAGGCCTTGGAACACGCCCCCAAGTGCCACTCCCCCATTTACGCCCCATTTCCCATGGAGTTCAATTCGTTGATCAGTTCATTTAATTTCTGATTCGGAAACTCGTGGGCCATTTTAAAGCTGAATTTCGTTTTAATTGTATGTATTTGTCTATTCGGTTTTATTTTCCATTTAATGCTAATTGCATTGCGTTTTAGTTGCGGAACTGCGATAATTAAAACGAAAATCCAAAAAGCTTTTGGTGTTTCGGAATTGGCATGAAATTGATTTGAATGTAATCCAGTTAAATTAAATAAATACATCAAAGTTTAAACTGAAATTTTAAGCTAGAAATCATGAGTTATACAAAATACAGAACAAATAGTAATATAGTTTAAATTATTTTAATATTTCTTTAGCTAAAAACTATATAAAATAGGTGTTAATTTCAATTTTCCTATTATTAAGTTGTGTTCAATTTTAAGGCACTTTACCTCCGTTATGGGAGGTCTGGCCTCCAAAATGAGACACCTGCCACTTGAAAAGCTCTCGCCGCTGCAGTTCGGCATCGGGTGGTTAAGGGATTTGGGTGTCCGCAATGAAAACGAAAATAATTTCACCGAAATTCCCCACTGGTGACCATGGCAGCCAAAAATGACGGAATTGCTCGGCCAGACGCAGGTCACCCCTCCATTTTCCACACCCGATCCGCCATAAGCCGCTTAAAAATCTGAAAAGAGAAAAATCCTTTGGTGGGTGGTTGGATTTTTCTTCGCCGCGCAGAGCGGGGCATTCAAAAATCGCACTCGAAACTCATTACAACAAAAGGTGCTTCATTGGGGACCGGTAACACTGCCGGTTCTGGTGAGGCAGTCAGCCCACTTAAGTCCACCCGAGGGGCACTGCCCGTAATCAACTCGCCGCTGCAGCCACCTTTTTTCCACCCACAACCATCTACAGAACATTGCGTCGGTTTGTCGAGCACCTTCAAATACACTGCGAGAAACCCAAAAGGGGGTTGAGAAAGTTCCATATTATAGTTATGGTATTATTGTTAAAATATTACTTTGTTGTAAGAAAAATAAGTTTGCAAAATAAAATATATTTTGAGAGAAACTTTTTAAAGCGAGTGAAGAGAACATACGTATGAATATAATAGTTATATTTAATTCAGACATAAATGAACAAAATATTGTTTATGAAATAATTTTTAATTAATTAAATTTTTGTATACCTAATACAAGTTATTTTATTATTGTTAGAATATTTTAGAATATATTTGTGGTAAGAAAAATATGTATGCAAAATAAAATATATTTTAAGATTTTAAGATTATTAAGGCAGGCAAAGAGAACATACGCCTGAATATAATATTTATATTTTTTGCAGATATAAATGAATTAAATATTATATGTGAAATAATAATTTTATAATGAAATTTCAGTATTATATTAATTTTTCTCAGTGCACAGGAGCTCCACCGGAGGCACCTTTTTCATTTGCACAACTCTCGGGCGCAGTACATAAGAAAAAAGTTGTGAAAAGAACAATGGGTGACACGACACTCCTGCGGCAGTGGCTGTGCAGGAGTACCCCCCTCACAGCGCCCCTGGAAACCTTCGTAGCCGCCTCTGTAGCCCCCGTTTTTGGACGCATTCTGCTCCTGTCAGCCTCACAATGCCAGGGCACTTAAGCCATTGCTTTTTGATGCTTCCAGCCCTGCTTCGTTTGCCTTGTGGGAGTGGGATGCACGGGCATGGGAGTCTGATTTAAGAGGGGTAGACTACCAAGGGCGGGGACTGTGATTGTCCCAGTTTCCGGTGTCCTCCGTGTGAGTGTGGGGATTTTTCTCATTTCGCTTTGAGAGTTCAGCGTGTCAGGGGGCGAAACCCATTTGCCTGTCTTCTAAAACTCCACCGCCCACCCCGATGCGCCACACCCACCCATCTAGCTGTCGCGCTCCCAGCTCTCCACCCCTCACCCCTCACTTGCAGTCACTTATTCCCTTTGTGTTTGGTTCTTGGTCATGTGGACAGCTACCAATAATTCTGATAATGCACAGTGCAAAAAAACACAGGCAGCTAATTTTCAATTTAAAATCTCACTAAAATATACGTATATTTCGATTTGATAAGAAATTTTAATGTTTAAATATGATTGTTTTATATTTTATAAAAATATATTTTTAAATTAATGAAATACCTTTAATTGGGATATTTTTATACATATATTGTTATGGAAGACATTTTTATTATATGTGACAATGGATCCTTAAACATAGTATAGTACATAATATAGTACATAACATAGTATAAAATACACATTTTTTTGTTAAAATATTCGGTTAAAATATAATAATAAATATTTTATTACAATTTAATATTTATGAAATATTTTTTTTAAGTGTCGCTGTAGACTTCTGCCTGCCCCATCCTGAGGCTCCGTTGACGTTGTCGGCAGGTAGATGTCCTGGCTAGGACTCGACATTGTTCCTAGTCTGGATGCTGTTGCTCCTGGCTGCCAGGAAGTGGTGTGTCTGTGTGTGTGCGCTTGGGGTGGAGTGTGTGTGACAATGATGGCGTTGGCATTGACGTCATTGGCATTGGCGTTGTTTGGACGCAGGCGTTTGGCATTCAACTCGAGGACCAGACTTCGAGGCCAGGGAACCGTCTGGGAATCAGGATCCTGTTCAAATGCAGCCCCATTATTTATGCTTTTTAGGTACGTGCCATAAGCAGGATGGGAACGGAACCTTCGTTATCTGCCTAGCAGGTGAGTCCCCGTTCCCCCCACTCCGCTTCGATTATGCCAGCAAACATCTTCAATTTGCAGTTGTCGTACATTTTAATTGTTATTGTTATGCATCCCTGGGTTCCCTCAGTCGGATCCATAGGATAATTGTCCTTCAGTTGTCTTTTAATTTGGATGGGCAGCAGTTGAGGGTCCCTTTGTCCGGCAATTACTTAGCATAAGGATCAGGATCGGGTCCATAACCAGACGCAGCAGGATTCAATAAGCCAAGAGCCTAAGGCAATCACATTTCATTCGTTTCAAGAGATTGGAAAATCGCACATTAGATAGGATGATTTTTAAAATCTATTTAGAAGAGAATTTACTGTTTATTTTGGCTGACAATTTTGTAGGAATTTTTAAATAAAATGTATGAATTATAAAAAACTGAAAATCAAGAATTAAGTTCCCCATAATTGGGCCATGATTTATTCATTCTCCGTTCATTGTCAGCTGAACAAATCGAAAGAAGCACGAAAAAGTTTCCTAGCCATAATTAAACAATTCAATAATACAATGGAATATCCCAGGGCCATCAAGTTTTCCTTGGCCCATTCAAATGATGCTTGAAAATGGCTAAGAAGAAGAAGAATCAGAAGGAGAGATAGTTAGGAAAATAGGGGGGAAAAGAGAGAGAAGGGGGTTTACGAAAAGTTATAACAGAAATTCAATAGGGCATGCAATTCAAGAAATTATTGTGCAATTTCAATAACTTTTCAATTGGGTTTTCAATTTGCTGCACACTTTGTTCCCCTCTTACTTATCTTATGCTATCTGGTTTTCTCTTGTTTTTTTTTTGTATTTTTGCATACTGAAAACTTTATTTTATCTCTTTTTTCGTGGCCCTCCCCTAAAGAACTTTAACAACTTCTTCTTCGGCTGCGTCGTCATCTCTATGAGGGAATCGACTATTTCCGCTTTATGGAGAGTTATTCGAGAGCCGGTTGAGATGGTCAGGTCGGCAAAATTATGACCGTACCTGCATTCCTGAATAATAATCACAAAGTACGGCGCCATTAGACTGCAACTTGGAGGAGCTTAGCTAGGCAAACAATACTTTTAATATGGCGATGCATAAAAATTGCATAAAATATCTGGCTCAGCCGTAAGCCGGAGTGCAAACAGCCAAGCACTCGGCCGGGCCAAAAGGCAAACAATGCAATTTCAGTGTTCTGCCGAAATCCACCTATCGGCCCCACCTACCTTTCTGTTCGAAATGTGCGGCATGGGAAAACTTTTTTCCCCATTATAAACATGAAAAACAGCGAGCAGACTTGTTGAAAAAAGTAAGGCAAAAAGCAGCAAGAAACCTTGGCCGGGAAATGCATGAAAACGAAAGACATGATACATCCACTAGTTGTTTATATATTACAGAGTGGAAAATAATTTATTTTGAAAAGGAAAAGTTAATTCCATATAAAGTTTGGGTGTATAATTGTACTTCTGAAACCTGTGTCATCAAATTCGTTTTATTAAATATTATCAAATTAATACAAACATTTTTTGTAACTCCTTACACACACTCAGAAAAAAACACCGTGCTAAAATCAAGCAAAATCAGTCTTGATTTAAGAACGATTCATACTTAAAATTTCAAGAACATTTCGTACTGAAAGTTCTTAATTTGAGCACAATTTGGACTTAAACGCCAATTAAGCACAATTATTCTCAAGCTCGATACAAGAGTACTTAAATTGAGGTTAAAAGTATTTACTTGAAGACTGAATCAAACTTAATTCCAGATCAGAAGACGATACCGAGTCGTTCATGAAATTTTGAAAACATTTGTTCTTAAGACAAGAATTAGTCGTTCTTAAATATAAAAATTCAACCAGAAATAACGAATTCCCAGGATGGTGCAGCTGTTAGAACAATGAGTCCTCTATTTTTTTTTTTAAGTTTTTTTTTTTAAATCTGTAAATTTTTTTTTATTTTTTACTTTTTAAACCCTTTAATAAATTGTTTAAGGGGGGACATCTAGGTAGAATTTTTAAAAAATCGAAAATTTTTTTTTTCGCTTAAAAAATGCTTTAGGTTCTTAAAAATAACATACCAAAAGATAGAGGCCGGCAAAAGTGTCTAAGTGTCGAAATTTTCCATTCTGCGGCGATGCCTCACATGTATATCCCGGGCACCTTAAAACTTTAAACGCGTTTTTCTCGAAACCACTTTTTTTGAGGCGGCCGGACACATAACTCGAACAAATCTTAGCCGATCGATCTCAATTTTTGACAGTATATTCAGAATACCAATGTCTATCGACGGACGTAGGATTTTTTTTTTATTTTGCTTACTTTTTTTTTTATCAATAATTTTGTGACGTTTTTTATTCGAAAAAATGCTACTTTTTTTTCAATCACTCACCATTTCTTAAAAAATCAAAATATCGAAAAAATCCTACGTCCGTCGATAGCTGTTGAGGTATAGAAACTAACCAAATTTTTTTTTTTTTTTAGATTAAAAATTAAGGACGTTAGGTGTCCGGCCATGGACCCCCTTTTACAAAAAAGGGCCTACGAAGAAATGCTGCACAGCCGCCATTTTGTTTTCGATTTATTCGAAAAAAATTTTATTTTGTACTTTGGACCTAATATAATAAAACGTAGTTTACAAATTTTCGATTGGCTTCTTCATTTGGCCAAAAAAAAAATCCAGAAAATCCGCTTTTTTTTCCCCAGTTACCTAGATGTCCCCCCTTAAATATAAATAAATTGAACTTGTACGCTAGCCCTTTCGTCGAGACTTTATGTGCCTTCTTTAGCCCACGGACTTTAAGAAGCGTGCGTGGTCGAGTTAGTTAAGGCGTCTGACTGCAGAGCTGGTGGTCGCGGGTTCAAACCGAGGTCGGGGTAAGAGTTTTCCTAACTATCACATAAATCATTACTAAAAGTTTTTTCTGAATATAAATTGCGTTAAAAATATGTTTACAGGAAAAATAAGTTAAAATATATTAAGTAAAACAATTTAACTAAAATTTACTTAAATTAAGAATTATGCATTATTAAATTGAGTACAAAAAGTACTTCAATTAAGTACAAAAGTACTGAAATTAAGAATAATCCATTCTTAAATTAATTTTTGATTAAACTTATTTAAACTGGCTATTTTTTTGTATTAAACTTAATTATTTCAA
Source organism: Drosophila prostipennis (assembly GCA_037075205.1). NCBI lineage: Eukaryota > Metazoa > Arthropoda > Insecta > Diptera > Drosophilidae > Drosophila > Drosophila prostipennis. Next base: position 145,731 of record JBAMCJ010000817.1, read on the forward strand.
GTATTAATATGTCTAGATTTGAAAATAATTAATTCTTAATTTCAGACAGAAGCGTTCTTAAATCATTCTAAAATCAAGTATTTTCTGTCTTGAAAATTCGTTCTTGAAAGCAGTATTTTGTTCTCAAGATTAGATTTTCGTTGCTTGGCTCACTTTTGACACTCAAAATGCTAGATTCAAGCACGAAATACTTGATTTTTTCCCTGAGTGCAATTTTTTAAAAATTTCCGTGTATTTCTATTTACAAATGTGTGTGAAATATTTGTTTATTTGAGTGTATGATCGCTCTTCTTACACCTCTGTTCTCAAATTCGCTTTATTAAATATTCTCAGATTAATATAAATATTTTTTGGACTCCTTACACAATTTTTAAAAATCTCCGTGTACTTGTATCTACAAATGTGTGTGAAATATTTGCATTTGGCCGGGTTCTGCAGCAGTGGCGGTACTATACGTGCGCGGATCTAAGAGATACTCCTGCTCGGCCGGAGTCTGAAGTTTGTCTGGGGCCGTGGGGTAAGTTCTGGCGTCTTAAAAGGTAAGTTTCCGCATTGAAACAATATTTGCCCTTTACATTCTGCTCGGGGGAGTCTGTACTCCTGGAGGTTGGGCTGTGGTTGAGATGGGTTTCCCGGGCATCCAAGGTGGGAGGCGGTGCAGGATGGGTGGTTGCTAGCCACTCGTATTGCCCAGCACGTGCCGCGGCTTTCGCAGTTTCGCTAAACCAAACCAAAACCATTAATCAAACAATTAGAGCTGCGTGGAGTTCGAAGCAAACTCGAGCCCTTTCCCCCGTCGAGAAAACAGGGCTCCCACCCTTTCATTTGCATAAATTATGGCTTCATAATAACCGCTATTTATAATTTTCGACGCGGCTACAAATGCGTCTATGGGGTGTTTGTCAAACACGCCCACCGTCAACACCACCGACAAACACTTGAAGTGCTTGAAAGGGATTTACCTTAATGCTAGTTGTTGGGTCAGTTGAGCTGGGTGGTGGGCTCTATTGTTAAAGAGCTGGAATAGCCGGGATTGAAGGCAATTTTTATGGGATTTTTCATAAGATAAGGTAACCCTTGAAATTATATTTAAGTTGAATTTTAGTTTTAAAACAAAACGGTACTTATTACCGAATATTTAAAAAACAATTTATTTAGGCCTTTTAACTTTCTCAAATATCCATCAAATATTTTTCTAGGTCTGTTAATTATTTATTTCTATTGGTATTACGCACTCCTATCTGATTTCTTCAATAAAACCACTAGCATCCTTTTCAATGTGCCACTTTCTGAGAACAGTTCTATATTATTTTCCTCATATCAAGCACAATAACTCCCACCACCTGTCATCTCGCATCAATCTCTTCGCTTTCTCTGCCGAGACTCCTTTGAAAATGTGTTCATATTTTTTATGCAAATTGTTTAACCATTTCAAAGGCGGCATACTCGATTACCTTGATGCACATTTACATGCCGAATGAAATTAATTCATAAATAACAAGGCCTAACACGAATTTAGCCGAGCAACAAACGTAAGGGGATACAAACAAACAAATGTATGAGTATTATGCAAATGATATAAACGCTAAAATCAACTTGGGGCTTTTCAATGAAATTTCCAAGCGGCGAGGAGCGGGCCAAAAAGGATTCCCACACATTCGCAGGGAGTTCTCCTTTTGAAAGGAGGAGCAGGAGGAGGAAGGACGAAGGACGAAAGACGGCCCAAAAGTCTTTCAGGCGGGAAAGCGAAAAACCCGCAAATGAAATGAAACGAAATGTTTGCATAAACGATTTAATCGAATTCCAATGCAAATTCAGTTAAATTTCATTTCCCGTACGGCGAGACAGACTGAAGGAGCTAACGCCAAAGGGCGGGGGAGGGGGAGGAAGCTGGCATTCCGGTTCCGGAAATTAGCATAACACTCGCGGTAATACAATAAAAAGAAAAGGATACAGATGCCTGAGATATCCTGGTATCCTGCGCCAGCGAACACGGCGCCAGGCCAAGTGTAAAGTTCATTTTCAAATTGCTGATATACGAAATTGAAATAGGAAGCCCGGTTTTTCCTCCCGAAGGAAACTCATTCCGCAGGATGACTGCAAAAATTACAAAGAGGATGGGTATGTTGGGAGTGAAAGGATATAGGTAGCCTTTCGAGTTTGGAATATAATAAATAATTAATACATTTTGTTTAAATCATATGGTAATATATTTTACATAATTTTTTTTAAGAATTAATGTGATTTTTCAGAATTTTATGTCAATCCGTTCTGGGTGAATTTTGCTACTGACCTTTTTTATGGGGTCCAATTTTATATTGTTTTAGATAATTAATATATAATTTATAATTTTTAAAGGGTATCCAGAGTTAACCCTTCCATTTATTCCCCTTTCTTGATCCTTCAGTAAAATCCCCAAATCCAACAGAACCAAGCATCGTTTATATTTATGGGAATACTTTTTGTTCGCCTGAATTTTTGTTTAATTTTTGTTTGCCTCTCCGCTGGCCGCCTGCCTAATAGAGCGACTCAATTAATGAGCCAAAGTTTTTCCGGTCTCCGTTTTTGCCGGGCTCACCATTCCCAACATGCATTGGCCGAGCTTTGCTGTTTGGCCCGGGAAACCTTAATGAAATCTTGACACGGACTGTAGGTAGAGCCCACTTACCACCCTCGGAAAGGGGAAAATCCCCCCTCACGGGCAATTGTCGCGCAATGAATTTTATTTTGCTCTTTACAAGTTGTAAAAAATTAAGCAAAGAAAGGAGGCAAAACTTGGCCTTCCCTTGTTTTCCCATTTCTTTTTATACCCGTTACTCGTAGAGTAAAAGGGTATATTGTATTCGTGCAAAAGTATGTAACAGCTAGAAGGAAGCTTTTCCGACCCTATAAAGTATATATATTCTTGATCAGGATCACTAGCCGAGTCGATCTAGCCATGTCCGTCTGTCCGTCTGTCCGTCCGGATGAACGCTGAGATCTCGGAAACTACAAAAGCTAGAATATTGGGATTACCAACACATATTCTTGGGCTTCCTACGCAGCGCAAGTTTATTTCAGGCGACCGCCACGCCCCCTCTAACGCCCACAATCGCCCATAGTCGCCCACAAACCATACTAAAATGTGCCTGGCGCCCACATTTTCAAATATTTCTGATAAGTATAAATGCAATTTTGTTGCGTTTAGTTATACTTATCGAAATGCAGAAGAAATTTTTTAAATCGGACCATTCGTTAAAAAGTTAAGCCTGATCAAAGTTTACATATATCTCCATCCCTCTCGCACTCCCTTTAGCTGAGTTACAACCTTTAGTCGGGACACCAACCCGACTACAGAGTTCACACTCCCTTTAGCCAAGTGACGGGTATTAGATAGTCGGGACACCAACCCGACTATAGCGTTCTCTCTTGTTTTGTTGTATTTTTTAACAAGTTGTTGGCAAAAAGCCAAGAAGTTTATATGGCATGGCCATAAAGGGAAAAGTTCCCCTGAGGAAAATCCGTTGGGCGAGTGGAAAAAATAGTCGGGGAAAACTTTATTTGCCCATTCCGGTTGCATATTCAAAGTCTGTCTGTTTTCCCGCTTTTCCGCCTTCCATTCCATTTTCGTGGTCTCTGGCCGAGCATTTCCGTTACATGCCAAACACTTTTGGCCTTTGTCCCGATACCGCAAAAGTCACCGCCTGGCGCATACAAATTAATCATTCGGTCAAAAAGGTTTGAGTTTGAGTCTCTGTGCGAACGATTTCGCGAGCATGAAAAGTGGAAGGAGTACAGTACGTACGTTTCGGTCTGTTCGGCAGTATTTTCGCCAGTTTTTGGATCTCAACGGGTCTTTGGATTCGCCTCACGTACGCTACGTTTTTATGATATACCAATTTTGACATAATCCACGTGGATTTCGAGCCAATACTCGTGCATATATATAGTCGCAGATATATTGGGCCGAAAGATGAGGAGTCGCATTTCGTTACTCGATTTGTTTTTGGCACTCTCTTCATCCCGAGTGTCGTTCTAAGTTGATTGAACTATTTCCGCCTAGGCACTTTGATCCACGTCCCAAAAGGAATTTATTATTGGCCCAAACGAAATGTTTTTAAACTAATATTGAAGAGTACCTTGTGGAATTTCTTAAAAAGATTCGATTGGAATTTTTGTTTCTTGGGTATGAAATTTTGGAATATGAATATATATTAGTTTAAATATAAAGAGTTATATACATTTTAAGATTTAAATTATTTTTTATAGAATTTTTTAAAATATTTAGTTTAATTTTTAAATGGTGCACTTCAATTAAAGTAACTTTTAAGGCCCTAATAGCCCTCTTTAGATTCCCCCACTTTCTTTTCTAGTCCTCTAATCGATTTAGCAGCTCGACCTTAACCGTTTCAATGGACACCCTTTTCCATTCTCCTTTTCGACCATTTAACTCCATCGAGTTAACCGTTTGTAATTTCATTTAGCATCATAATTCCATTCCAGCACTTGGCACTGGCAACTGCAATGCCAAAGGTTAATGCACCCTTCGACTGTCTCCTCGTTGGCCGTTTCCAATGAATGTTTTCAAGTGCAAATGGCCGGGAGGGGAAAGTACAGGGCATATATACCTCTATAATGGCTGGGAGAAGGTGTAAAGCAATGCCAAAGCCGGCGACAACAACCTCATCATCCTCATCAACGACATCAGGCTGAAAACCCTCGCATGTATGGCATATGACAAAGTTTAAGTGCTTGCTAAATCCATAGATTTCATGCTGGCAGCCGTGGCAAACATGGCCACACATTGTGCGAGACAACCAACAAAACAACGAGGTGTTGGATAATGTGCCTGTAACTACAACAACAAACAACAATAATAACAGCAAGAGGCAGCAACAATTGTTGCAACAATAGTATCGCATTTCAGTGTTTTTACTGTTTTTACTGTGGCATAAAAACAAAAGGCAAAAGCCGCAGTCAAACAGCGAACTAACACCGAGCAACAAAAACAACTGGAGGATATATAAGTGCAACTACAACACTAGCAACACGAAGAACACGAACAACATCGGAAGGAACAACAGGTTGAGTCGAGTTACGACTGTAAGACACCTTTTAGTTCGAGTGTTTTACCTTTAAAGAAATAATTTTTGAATTCAAAAATTTCTAATTTTAAACTTTTTTCAAAGAATATTTAAATTATATTTTTAGCATCCTGAGAAACGAAAATGATTTCTTTAAAAAATTAATAGAGCGTTAAGAAAGTTTAAAAATATTTAATTTGAAACTCTTTTCAAAGAATAGTTTAAATTATATTTTTAAGATCCTGAGAAACGAAAACGATTTCTTTAAAAGTGTAAGGTTTCAGTTTCGTATGGATTTCGTTTTATCAAAAATCTTGAAATCTTTCTAATCGTAGGACCTTCATACCCCTTAACACTATTGAGTACCAGGTACAACCACAACCATTCTCGTTTTGCAGTCTGCAAAAGTTTTTTATACGTCTACCGCTCGTTTTCCCGCTATTTCATATTTTTTGCTGGCTGATGGCTGCACGTAATTTTGTTTTTGTCGCGACGCAAATATGTTGCCCATAACAAGGCGTTCCCTGGAAAAACCCCCTCAGTTTCCACCGCCTTTCCGACACCCATCTCTGTCTTACCTTGGCATTATGCAGGGCGCCACATCATCGCACTTGTCACTTTAACCTTGCACGGCCTGTCATCTGCACCCTCGTCCCGTCTCCCTCTGCCCCATCTGCCCTCTCTGTTCCACACGTGGAAAATGAAAAGAAAAGCCATAAAACCAAAGACGACGCGGCAAGCAAGCAAACAACGCCGAAAGGAAAAACAATGACGGTGAGCTGCAAAAGACAAAATGGTAAAAAGGATGTAAATCAACGAATTTGCATTTCCCTTAACCAAAAACATTTAAAAAATATTGAACATATTTTTTGATAAATTTATAATTACGTTTATGATTCTGTGAAAATATTTTTAGATGCAAGCAACTTTACCCATTATTTTTGGGTATTTATTTTTAAAAATGATATTTTATTTTTATAATATAAGAAATAAGCATTCCTTTTGTTACCTTTTCCATCACCTACTTATAACCGATTTTATAAATTTTAATATTAAAATATAGTGTAAATCCAAGGTCCAAAGGGCAAGTAATTTCCAGATATCTGCAAATCCCTCAGTAAATCCCCTGAATTCCGCCCTTTAGTGAGGGTATTCGAGGCGAGCCCGAAACGAGCGTAAATATGCCTGTCATCATTTTGACATCAGCTTCCTGATGGGTACTATGGGTAGTTTCCAGTTCCAGCCGGGCCATTACCATAACTATAATGCATATTTCAGCATCGAAGTCAAACATAAGACCCGCTCCTCAGCCGCCGGATCGTGTCATCATCATCATCAGGATGGAGTGACGGGAGCGATTCCCGCTGTCTACTTTGGGCCTTCTCCACTGCCACATCGTGTTGCCTTCGCTGTGGAAAATCCCAGTATCACTTTCGCTTGGGCCCCTGTTGACAATCTCGGTTTCAGTGTGTGTCCACACACCCCGAACACCCCCATCCACATTTAGAGTCTGGAAACATGCCTGAGCATATTTATGCCCGCTTTTCCTTGTTGTCTTTGCCTCAGACTCTGAATGAATGGCAAGGTTTTAGCATAAAAGTTTATTGAACTAACTCCAAATAGATGGCATCGCATTGGGAAACCCCTGCTAGCCATATAATGTCATTTTTGGAAAGTCTGCAGGTTATGGTTATGTTCCTTAGAAGAAGGTTTCAGCATATGTAAATATTTTAGAATACAAATAAATAAACATTAAGTTGGTTTGTAATATTTTTCCTATTAAATACTTTACTTCAGCCATCACTCTCTAAAATGTCCGTCTCCCCTTTCAATCAATTTATTAGTATTTAATATATTTATTCGCTCTGATTGAATTAGTCTACTTAATCGCCATTTTTCTTTTACTCCAAATACAATTTTCATTAACACGAAAAGCCGCAAAAATAATGCAGATTTTATTTTGATACTCTAGGCTGATGAAAAAATTAATAAAATTAATTAAACGTCAGCTTAAGCGGCATATCAGTGCAGCATTAATAAATTAACAGCGAAAAAGGGTTAAATAAATAAACAACAACAATTGACCGCAAAACAACAATGTGAGCATGTAGAAAATTCAAAAAAAAAATCTGACCGGCGAACAAAAAGACAAAACAAACAACTTTCATGGAGGCCATAAACAACAAACTAATTAAATATGCGTTGAAAAAATGCATATTTTAATATGAGCATAAAAATGTCGAACAATAAATGCCCTGCAAAAAATAGTTGACATTCTTTATGAGGCCGAAGCAAAAAATAAAAACGAGAATTCTTGATTGATTAAATAGCCCAAAAAGATAGGCAACATTTTTTTTAACGCATTTCAATATGTCATAAAAAGAAATCGGTATATCAACCATGTTGAAGTCAGCATTTTAACCGTTTCTATTAATTGAAACGCTTATTTTTTTTGACTTCCCGCAGTAAACAAGATGAAAGGTTTTAATTTAAACTAAAGTAAACTAAGTAAGCATCATTGAGCTGATTGTTTGTTTTTGTGTGCATTTGAAAGTATTTTGAGTTTATTTTGTAATTATTGCCACATGACTTGTGGGACCAAGGATAATATTAAATATTAAATTAAGTAAAGTCTCTCATTTTAAAGTAAATATTTATCTCAGCTTTACAAATATTTTATAAATCTTAGTAATAAACTTCATGCAGTTCTCCTTAAATTCCGACAACCGCCCTCTTCCAAACTGCAAAGTAAATATTTTGCTAGTGAGCGTATACGAAATTCCGCCACCTAATTAGCATATTATTTTCCCTATTTCCCGGACGCATTCCCCCCTTTATTTATCGCCGCCACCCAAACACTTTGGCCAAATTAAATTGTCAATTATTGGCAAACAAGCCGCTAGGCGGGCGGCTACCAGCGAAAGTCATGCCCATAAAGTAATGGAGGCAACCTCTGATATGCCACGCCCACATGAAACCACAGGGGCTGGCATTTGTTTGCTTGTTGGTTAAATGAAAAATATGCAAGCTGCAACCGCAGCTTTAACCAGAGCCCGACGCATTTGTCATTCTTGGGGGCCAGGACACAGAAAACCGGGTGCAAATGCAAACAAATGTGCGGCAGAGAAAGTCCTGGCCCAGGACAACCGACCAAGCGACCAAACGACCGTTCGCAACCGTTTGCCAATATTCAAATAGCAAAAAGTCAGACATATTCTCATTAACATAAAACATAAATATTTACTTATGCCACATTCACACACACCCAGTGGACATTTCTATTTGAGTTGGTCGAAAGGGATTTCCCGCTTTCCTGCAGACATTTCCCTCTTGCCTTTTGCATTTTTCCGCCATTATGTGAAGTCTGCGGGCTGCAAGGGGCGAAATGTGTGCTAAAATGCCATTTCCATAAATGCAAATCAGTTTGTTTACTTCACCTCGCCCCCCAAAAACGCCGCATATATATCTTCCGCAAATAGTTATAACTTTTGAGGCGGTGCAACTTGCAACCCGGCGAATAAATTTATTCCGCTTCTTATTCACTTTTTATGATGTTGGTGTTTTTTTTCTGTTGCCCCCGTGGGCGTGGCAGAAGTGCAACATGCAACTAAATTGATATTCGCTGGTTAGTTATGGGTTGCACGTAATTGAAGATGCATCGGATTGGTTTCGCTTTATGGTGGGGCTAGAGGAAAACGATTTCGATGGAATTGAATTTTTATGCAGGGGATTTTCTGATAAGTTATCTGGGGGTTAATAAAAATTACAGAGAAATTTATTTAAATTAAAAGATAAACGTCAGAATATTCTTATTAAAAAGAGGTATACTTGAGAGCTTTTTATATGTTGAATTAGGGTTGTGTCCACTATCGGGTCCACTATCGATGTGTTTGGCTATCGATTGTGCTCGTTATCGATATTATCAATAGTATCGGAAATTATAGAAAACTAGCTATACCCGGAGCGACTTCGTTCGCTTAAAATTAGTTTGGAGTACGGTTGTCAGGACTTTCTCATTGGCGCGGACTATTGATCGAAAATCATATTGATCGGAGCAGCAGTTTAAGTTTTTAAAATCCAAAACAAATTTAAACTTAAATTGCCGTTTTCCCCTCCCCTTTTCCACACAGCACTACCCCTCCCCTTTTTCTCACAGCACTACCCCTCCCCCTTATAATTTTTTTTGGCTGTTGGTCTCTCGGCCGTCGCTCTCTTGGCATCCGCTCTCTGGGTTTCGCACTCTCGGCAGGCTCCCACAAAATACAACGCAATAACTTACAAAATCGAAATAAATTCATTAAAAAAATACTTAAAAAAATGTTAAAAACTTGAAAAATTAAACTTAAGCACTTGGGCCATAAAATAACTAATGATCGAAAAATCATCTTGATCGGAGCAGCGGTTTAGATTTTCAAAATCGAAAAGTTAATTTTAAACGTAGCCCCCAAATTTTGGGGGATATCGAAATTTCTTTTAGATTTCCAATTAGGCCTTTTCAAAACCTAAAATTTAGCAAACTCCAAATTTCGAAATTCTAACCACTTCAGAAGTTAAGCATTAACAAATTTCTTTTTTTTTGCTCAAAATATGGATGTTGGAGCTGTTTGGGGCCTCTGGGGGACATATTGGACCTTAGTGGGCGCCTACGCCCCCAATGCAATACCGTGAAAAAATTTGGCTGCTCTAGCTCTTACGGTTTGGGCTGTGGTCGTATCCCCTTAAAAATCGGTCTTTCATTTTATAATCTTTAGGGATGAATGTGATCTTAGTAAAAGTAGTGCATTTTTATAATTTCTATCAGTTACAATGTTATCAATGCAATTTTAATTTGCGCACAAATATGTATACGTGTTTGTAAATTGTAATTTGTTGTTTCAAAATTTGTTGTTTTGAATAAAACGAAAACATTTGTAAACACACGAAAAGATTGGCCGATAATTATTAATTTTAAACTCGACAAATTTTGCATTGCCTGAAAGGAAATTATTAATTTTTGTTGTATTTAAACACACCCATTGTGTGTATGCATTGTATTGCACATGTAAATATACAGATGTACAAACGTATTTGGTCAAGAGTTCGAATCTTAAGCTTAATAGTTAACTTGGAGCTTGGCTTTGCTTTTGTAGTAATTTTTTATTTTAATCCATTACGGAAATTAAATAGGGCTCTTACTTCTGTAACAAAATTCAAAATACTTTTCGAAAAATAAAACCTAAGCATTTGATCCACAGAACTGACTATTGATCGAAAATCATATTCATCGGAGCAGCAGTTTAAGTTTTTAAAATCCAAAACAAATTTAAACTTAAATTGCCCTTTTCCCCTCCCCTTTTCCGCACAGCACTACCCCTCCCCTTTTCCTCACAGCACTACCCCTCCCCCTCATCAGTTTTCTTGGCTGTTGCTCTCTCGGCCGTCGCTCTCTTGGCATCCGCTCTCTGGGTTTCGCTCTCTCGGCAGGCTCCCAAAAAATGCAACGCAATAACTTACAAAATCTAAATAAATTCGTTAAAAATACTTAAAAAAATGTTAAAAACTTGAAATTTTAAACTTAAGCATTTGGGCCATAGAATAACTAATGATCCAAAAATCATCTTGATCGGAGCAGCGGCTTAGATTTTTAAAATCGAAAAGTTAATTTTAAATGTAGCCCCCAAATTATGGGGGATATCGAAATTTCTTTTAGATTTCCAATTAGGCCTTTTCAAAACCTAAAATACTGCAAAATCCAAATTTCGAAATTCTAACCAATTTAGAAGATAAGCATTAAATAATTTAATTTTTTTTGCTCAAAATATGGATGTTGGAGCTGTTTGGGGCCTCTGGGGGACATATCGGACCTTAGTGGGCGCCTACGCCCCCAATGGAATACTGTGAAAAAATTTGGCTGCTCTAGCTCTTACGGTTTGGGCTGTGGTCGTATCCCCTTAAAAATCGGTCTTTCATTTTATAATCTTTAGGGATGAATGTGATCTTAGTAAAAGTAGTGCATTTTTATAATTTCTATCAGTTACAATGTTATCAATGCAATTTTAATTTGCGCACAAATATGTATACGTGTTTGTAAATTGTAATTTGTTGTTTCAAAATTTGTTGTTTTGAATAAAACGAAAACATTTGTAAACACACGAAAAGATTGGCCGATAATTATTAATTTTAAACTCGACAAATTTTGCATTGCCTGAAAGGAAATTATTAATTTTTGTTGTATTTAAACACACCCATTGTGTGTATGCATTGTATTGCACATGTAAATATACAGATGTACAAACGTATTTGGTCAAGAGTTCGAATCTTAAGCTTAATAGTTAACTTGGAGCTTGGCTTTGCTTTTGTAGTAATTTTTTATTTTAATCCATTACGGAAATTAAATAGGGCTCTTACTTCTGTAACAAAATTCAAAATACTTTTCGAAAAATAAAACCTAAGCATTTGATCCACAGAACTGACTATTGATCGAAAATCATATTCATCGGAGCAGCAGTTTAAGTTTTTAAAATCCAAAACAAATTTAAACTTAAATTGCCCTTTTCCCCTCCCCTTTTCCGCACAGCACTACCCCTCCCCTTTTCCTCACAGCACTACCCCTCCCCCTCATCAGTTTTCTTGGCTGTTGCTCTCTCGGCCGTCGCTCTCTTGGCATCCGCTCTCTGGGTTTCGCTCTCTCGGCAGGCTCCCAAAAAATGCAACGCAATAACTTACAAAATCTAAATAAATTCGTTAAAAATACTTAAAAAAATGTTAAAAACTTGAAATTTTAAACTTAAGCATTTGGGCCATAGAATAACTAATGATCCAAAAATCATCTTGATCGGAGCAGCGGCTTAGATTTTTAAAATCGAAAAGTTAATTTTAAATGTAGCCCCCAAATTATGGGGGATATCGAAATTTCTTTTAGATTTCCAATTAGGCCTTTTCAAAACCTAAAATACTGCAAAATCCAAATTTCGAAATTCTAACCAATTTAGAAGATAAGCATTAAATAATTTAATTTTTTTTGCTCAAAATATGGATGTTGGAGCTGTTTGGGGCCTCTGGGGGACATATCGGACCTTAGTGGGCGCCTACGCCCCCAATGGAATACTGTGAAAAAATTTGGCTGCTCTAGCTCTTACGGTTTGGGCTGTGGTCGTATCCCCTTAAAAATCGGTCTTTCATTTTATAATCTTTAGGGATGAATGTGATCTTAGTAAAAGTAGTGCATTTTTATAATTTCTATCAGTTACAATGTTATCAATGCAATTTTAATTTGCGCACAAATATGTATACGTGTTTGTAAATTGTAATTTGTTGTTTCAAAATTTGTTGTTTTGAATAAAACGAAAACATTTGTAAACACACGAAAAGATTGGCCGATAATTATTAATTTTAAACTCGACAAATTTTGCATTGCCTGAAAGGAAATTATTAATTTTTGTTGTATTTAAACACACCCATTGTGTGTATGCATTGTATTGCACATGTAAATATACAGATGTACAAACGTATTTGGTCAAGAGTTCGAATCTTAAGCTTAATAGTTAACTTGGAGCTTGGCTTTGCTTTTGTAGTAATTTTTTATTTTAATCCATTACGGAAATTAAATAGGGCTCTTACTTCTGTAACAAAATTCAAAATACTTTTCGAAAAATAAAACCTAAGCATTTGATCCACAGAACTGACTATTGATCGAAAATCATATTCATCGGAGCAGCAGTTTAAGTTTTTAAAATCCAAAACAAATTTAAACTTAAATTGCCCTTTTCCCCTCCCCTTTTCCGCACAGCACTACCCCTCCCCTTTTCCTCACAGCACTACCCCTCCCCCTCATCAGTTTTCTTGGCTGTTGCTCTCTCGGCCGTCGCTCTCTTGGCATCCGCTCTCTGGGTTTCGCTCTCTCGGCAGGCTCCCAAAAAATGCAACGCAATAACTTACAAAATCTAAATAAATTCGTTAAAAATACTTAAAAAAATGTTAAAAACTTGAAATTTTAAACTTAAGCATTTGGGCCATAGAATAACTAATGATCCAAAAATCATCTTGATCGGAGCAGCGGCTTAGATTTTTAAAATCGAAAAGTTAATTTTAAATGTAGCCCCCAAATTATGGGGGATATCGAAATTTCTTTTAGATTTCCAATTAGGCCTTTTCAAAACCTAAAATACTGCAAAATCCAAATTTCGAAATTCTAACCAATTTAGAAGATAAGCATTAAATAATTTAATTTTTTTTGCTCAAAATATGGATGTTGGAGCTGTTTGGGGCCTCTGGGGGACATATCGGACCTTAGTGGGCGCCTACGCCCCCAATGGAATACTGTGAAAAAATTTGGCTGCTCTAGCTCTTACGGTTTGGGCTGTGGTCGTATCCCCTTAAAAATCGGTCTTTCATTTTATAATCTTTAGGGATAAAAAACAATTTACAAAAATTTAGGAAAATAATGAAAAAACTATCTTAATTTTACTGTGACTAAAGTGAAATAATCAATTAAAGTAAAATATACAAAAATTTGAATTTTTTAGTTTCCTAAATTTTTAAACCATTGATATTATCGTGCTTTTGACTTTTTACCAAAAAAAAATCTCAAATTAAAAAAGGCAAGTTACGATAATTTTATCCATTATCCTTAGCCCATAAAGCGAAAGTAAGCTAATTGCTAAGTGCGCCATAATCGTTGGCTTATCGGCGAAAGTAATCGAGGTTACGCCCCATACATTAACATTTCAACCAGTCGATACCCCTCGAGTACACCCACCATCCCACACCATATAATTCCCGGCAATGTCTTCATTTCCCTGTAGAGCTGAAAAACACCGAGGATACCAATACAAAAACCAACAAGTGGGACAGACCCACCACCATCATTAAATCAGAAACCAAACAAAATATTATAGACCAAAGTGAAAAGCGAACTTACTACATATAGAAAACCAAAAACCAGACTGGACCCCAGACCCAAAAACAACAAAAATAACATGACTGCAGGGAAGAGAAGAAGGTGAAGATTTTTGCAACAACGCCCAAGTCATTAGAATTCCTTTTTTGAAAATTTTATGCACAAAACTTGGCAAAAAGGAGCAGCGGCAAAGGAGTGCGACCAAAAAGCAAAACGAATTTCATTAAATTAGACGTAACGGAAACAAAGTCGTTAAAACTTGGCAATCCCCAACTACCCAACTACCTTCTCTGTTTTTGAAATGCAATGCTAACGATCCACCAAACGAGCACTTCTCTTGGTGTGTGTATGTGTGTGTGAGGGTCCTGAAGTGGGGTCCCAATGCGTAGAGCATTGTCCACTTGGCGCTCTTTGGGCCTTGCACTACCACGAACGAACAAACCAACCAACCCGTACAAAGGCATTTTAATAAAACTCAGGCGAAAATCCCTTAACTGAGGCACTCTCACCCGTACTTAAACAATTTTCGTGAGCGCATTTAAAACGATTGAGCTGGGAAAATGGAAATGTTCTTGCATTTAAGGTACCTCTGATATCTCTTAGTTTTTCGAAAAACTATTAGGGAGAATATATTTAATATGTATAAGCTAATAAATCAGGAATAGTATTAATTTATTTCTAAAATTTTTATAAAACTTTTATAATTGCATCAAAATATGATAAATATTTTATACATATAATTTAATTAAATATTATTTTTATTTTTTTATTTCTAAACCCACCACCCGTCGACTACCCCCATTGCTACCCTGCAACTAATGCACATAACTACCTTTTCCATATGTATTAGAAGACAGTTTTGTTGGCTACGTTTGAGAATCAAACCGAAACCAGTTTGGTTCCAGCTGCCCCTTCCACTTTGAGCGACCCTCAAGAGCATTGTCTGCTAATAGAGACTTGACTGAAGTGTCCTGGTGCTCCTCAGTGCCCCTGTGCGAGTGAAGGATCCACATCCACCCCAGTTGGCGGTGCAGTCCAAGTCTGTGAGGACCACGCTCATTTCATGCAATGGCAAATTGCCATTTTTAGTTGGCCATTCGATGTAACCGAAACTGGCTACCATTTCGACCATGGCCATCCTACAAATTAGTATAATAAAACGTTTCATAAAGTGGGGCCATACACTTGGGTCGGTGGAGAACAAAGGGGAGAGGGGTTAGCCAAAGAGGGTTTCACTTGGCTTGGGTTACGGGCTTAGTTTTGGTTCGGTATTCTTCAGTTTCTTCTCACTTTTTTTAATGCTTTAAAATTCGAGAATTATAGGGTGTGCTTTTAACAGGATATTATTCTCAGAAATTATAAGATAAAAGAAGGTTTTTGAAATTTATAGATTAGTTTTTAAGCAATATTACTACATATAATAAGACTCTGCTAATTTCTATTCTGTATTTCCTACGGGTATGCTTTTAACAGGATATTATTCTCGGAAATTATAAGATAAAATATGGTTATTTAAATATATAGATTAAGAATCAAGATCTGGAAGTTTTTAAGCAATATTACTAAATATAATAAGACTCAGCTAATTTTATTAAAATATTTCCTTGGGAAACTTTGATTTATAGTGAATTTCCAGGGTATCTGTTAGTCGAATGACCTCTATTACATCCTTCTTTCTTTTTTTATGCTCCTTTAATAGTTTTGTTTGCATTTTTGTGCTGGGAGCTCTTCTTCTTTACGGCCACTAAGTATCCATTACATAACGAGGCGAGTTCTGTTCGGTTCAGTTCAAGTGGGGTGGTGACCCCTGCTCTTCCCTGCTGTCCCCCGGATTCCCGGGATATTTATTACAACTCTGCTCCCAAAATGTCATTCGAAATTGTATTATCCTCTGGCAGCGAGTCTAAGGGGCGTCAATGTCCTTAACTTCTTTGAAATTGTCGCCATATTTTGCAATTAGAATAGACGTAGAACGGGAAGACAGGAGCCGAGGAGGATGACAGCGTTGGATGACGGCGACGTCTGACACATTCAAGGAATTACAGCGCCAAAGGCCCGCGGCAAAGGACTCACAAATGGCGTCCAAAATGTATTTTATGGCCTGTTGAAATGTCTCGCGCTTTGTCTGTATAATGTCCTTTTCTTTCGTTTCTCCTCTCAAAGTGTCCAGGTTGTCATGTCTTCTTGGTCTACGAGGAGGATATATTTTACATCGTTTTACTGGGAAAGAGCGAAATGTGTTGATTGAATAAACGAGTTGTAAAAAGTTGTGTCATAAAAGTATTTAATGTGTACTTGCAGAAAATCGTATTTATTTATCTTAGCTTTTTTGTCACTCATTTTCGGCATTAATTAAACCAATAAACCCACCTTCGCCTGAATAATTAAATGCCCTAATAAGATTTCTTCAACAAAATGCATCAAAATTAAATTTAATATTTGCAACTTTACTGCCAAGTCCCAGGAGCAGTCACTCAAAACAGGTAACTTTACTCCGGGTGACTTCCATTTGTCCGCTCCTTGTGCTCCTTGAGCTCCTCGAGCTCATTTATTTTAATGCATTTTACTAATTACTCACCAGAGGCAAAAGCCGGACAAGAACTACGAGTAGAACTGCTGAAGAACAAGACGGTCAACGGGGAAGGGCAAATTAAACTTTTTGACTAACTCGACATGTAAGTTTAGCCATTTAAAGGCGAAACCACGGCCAGCATTTCATTTATGTAGTAGCCAAAACTTTCTGTTGGGGGCATTTAATTAGAGTGTGTGTGTGCGAGTGTGTGTGTGCCAGAGGACTCAACTTCTGGGGAGAAAGTGGACGAGAAATGTGTAATCAACCCTTGAGGGTTTTCCTACCCATCCCCTTCGCAAGCCGAACAGACCATTTTCAATTAAGCTGTGACTCTGTGTACGGGGAGAAATGCCAAAGAAAAAGCCGAAAAATCAAAAATAACATAATGGACAAATTAAAATGTTGGCTCTGGCCCTGCAAATATACGAAAATTCCCCACTAGATTTGGCCGAATGCTTGTTTTTTTCTGTTTTCCCCAACATTCCTGAAGATTTTTCCTATTTCGATTCTCTGTCTGCAGCACTTAAATTTTTGCTGTTGTTTCTAACCGTTGGGGAGTCTAAATGAAATTGGTTTTGCACAGGCAACGAAAGGCAATTTCCCAAATTTCTTTGCTTTGCATGCTGTGTGCTAAAAAGTTAGGAGGTGTTTTGGGTGGCAACAATGGCAAAGGTCACTTATTTTATAGAACCGAATAAATGGGCATAAAAAAAAGCCATGCTAACCATTTAAACGTGACTTGTCTGGCGTTCATTTAGGAGCTTTGATTTCGGACTAGGAATGTACGAAAAAACATTTAAATGCGATAGAGGATTTTATTTTATCAAATTGGTTGTACTAGACCAAAAGTATATTTTAGAAATTTAACAGAATTTTACTAAATAAATTTTAGAAACCAAAATTGTTCTACGCATTGATAAATTGATCTTCTTCTGCGATTTTGGATTTTATTTTATTATATTAATTATTCTAGACCAAAAGTATATTTTAAAAATAGAAGAGAACTTTATTAAATAATTTATAGAAATAAAAAATATTCTATTCCTCGAATTTTTCTTCTTTCCACATTTAATTACTATAATATCAGATTTTTCTATCTGAGGCCACAAAATGTTTTTGGCTAATCTCATCAAAGTGCCCCAGCATAATTTCCTTATCGAAAAGCATTGGACAAAGGAATACATAGCTTCCGCAGGATTTGTCCCCATTTTTCGTTGTGCGTTATCCTTCTGTTTCGCAGAAGGACACTTCAGTGGAGTCCATGGAGCATTTTTATGGTCACTCAAATGCGCATAAAACTTTGTCCCCCGCCTGTGAGTGTGTGTGTGTCTCTGGTCTTTTACGATCTTTTTTTTGCGATGCTGCCAAAAGCTGCTGATTAAACTTTATGGCAAATTTGCTGAATCAGTGCTTCTTTCCCCACCCACTTACCACACACTCGACTGCCTAAATACAATCAAATCAAAAATTCCAGTCCCCACATCACAGCTGCAATGTTTTTACGATGCATCAATTTTGGGGAAACTAATTTTG
Organism: Drosophila prostipennis; assembly: GCA_037075205.1. Classification (NCBI taxonomy): domain Eukaryota; kingdom Metazoa; phylum Arthropoda; class Insecta; order Diptera; family Drosophilidae; genus Drosophila; species Drosophila prostipennis. The sequence goes on from JBAMCJ010000817.1 coordinate 163,777, forward strand.
TGCAAATATCCCTAATAAGGCAGCTATTTGTGTTCACTCACAGTGGGTTTTGTAATTGTGCAATTCGGAAATTATGCCTAAAACATGGCAAATGGTGGAAAATTGAGCTGGGATATGGATACTTTATGGGGTTACCAGTGAAATGAAAATTAATAAATAATTCAATATGTCAATGGATATTTTTTACATGTCATGCAGTAAATTTTCAGGAACCCAACAGCAGCTTTAAGCTTAAAACACCCTCCCTAAAGTTATGATACTTACTGTAAGCCCCTCACATTGCTGCCGCCCGAAAACAATAACAAGTTCCAATATCAAATTATTTACAAAATGCATTTAAATTTTATTTGTCACATGTGTTGCACGCACAAAGAGCTGGGAAAGCTGGAAAAGCGGCGGAGGGGGGAAAATCGAAGGGAATTGGAAACTTTTCAGTTGGCCAAATGGGAGAGAGCGTTTTGCAGCATTATCCTGTGTCGCTGTCCTGTTGGTTCGTGTCCTCGGCTCGAATCGGGCAGCAGCTGGCTAAACAAATTGAGAATTGATTCTTTATAGACCATTAGTTTTGATTATACAATAGTTGGGTGGCAGTGGGCGTGGATGGACATGGTCGTGGACATCGACGGGGACTAAGAAAAGGTCTTCGGCTAGACGGCATTCAATTGAACGCTTCAACGCCTATCGGGCAATTTGGTGCCAAAAATTATGAGCCTGCCATTGCTATTATAGTCGCACGATATATTGGACAGTCCCGAGACCTTCTATCCTTGCGGGTAGTGGGATGGTGGGATAGCTGGCAAATGGGACTGTGTGCTCCATGTTCATGATAAATTTGGGCTTATTTATCGGCCCGGCCAGTGGCAATCGATAGCGAGTGTTTCGGACACTAAGGCTATTTGTAGTTTCGGTTGGGGATGGGAAATGCGTGGGTTGCGATGGGGAAATCGGTTGGGGAAATCGGAGAGCATTCATTCGGGGGTGTCGAAGCTAATGGTGTGGGCCTGGTCACTGATACATTAGCCTGGGCATTCACTGCAGCTGGTGTTGCTCGAGCGGCAGAAGCTTAAAGTTCATCCAAGGGTAATAAGCTGGCAGTGCAGTTAAAGATCCCAACTGGAGCTTAAAGCCAACTAAAAAATTCAAATGAAAAATCTACAATAATATAAAAATAAATTTAAGTATTTTCTAATAAAGTCATGATAAATATTTTCATATCTTATAGTGACTTAAATTAAATTCAGTTAATTTTTTGCCCACATTATAGTTTGTTTTAATGCCTATTGACAGCTTTATTTAATAGCATCCAACTTATTACTGCTTAAAATGCATTTATTTAAAAATAATTCCGGCTATCTTATCAAACCAAACAACAAAAATAAACTTCAAAAAAACGCTCAATGTTATTACGCTTCATTTAATCAAATTGATTTTCATTTCATTTGACTTCTCTCCATGCAAACATTTGTGCATTATTTTTTAAATGCATCCTTTTGGTTGTAATTTCAAACAACCTGAATGTGGACAACAAAAACAGACATACATAAACTGTCAATAACAATTTGTAACAATGCTAGCAAACCAAAAGCGAACAAAAAAAGTCATTGTTAAACAAAAAGAGCCAGGAAACTGAAATAATTTTGTTTATCATGAATTTGCAATTGCAAATGTTTTATAGTTAACGGATGGGAAATCGCCTAGGTTCCGGGGGAAAAGAGCACAATGTCTCATTAGGGAACCCTACATTAATGATTTTGTAGGACAAATTGGGATTTGGGTCTGGCGGACAAAGTGCATAATTAATTAGCTGGTCAGCGATGGAAATTCTGCAGCTGCCCGGGAATCAGTCGAAAGTTTTGTGGGTTGGCCGCAGAATAGTTGGGTTTACCTGAATTGTCCACCCCCGACCCACGCAAAGAGCAAATGAATTCAAATCACAAAATCCATCGAATTGTCCAGGACCATGTAGGCACAACTGTGTCGACGCCAAATAGTCCTAGCTGAAATGGAAAATTTTCGCACACATTAGAGCGGGATTTGCCCACAAAAATTTAGCTGTGCGGCTAAGTAAAGTACGATTCATAACTATAAGTTGGGTAAGGGAAAAATACTTGGCTGGGGAAATCTAGAAGCCACAACTACCATTTAAAACTATAAGCTCGTCTTTAAAATATATAAACACCAAAAAAAAATAATAAAATAAAATTTAAAAATATTTGTAGCACCATAGAATATCCTAAAATAAATAAATACAAATAAGTGCGTTTCGTAATTATAGGAAATCGTGCCTTAACATTACGAAACGCACTGTTTATAGTCATATACTGGTTGCTTTTCATATTTTTTATCTTTATTTTTAGTTTTTCTCATTGCATAATTTATCAATTAATTGATTAGTTTAATTTATTTTCTCTTTTTTTCAGCTAAATCCCCATATTTGCTGTAATCCTTCCACTTTCGCTTTTCTCTCTTTTCAGTTTTCCATTTTCCGTTTTTAGCTATTCAAACTAAATCTAGTGTCAGTTAATTACATTTTAATGCTTTAATTACATGGTTTAAATGTAGCTTTAGTCATTCATTCTTGAATCGTTTATGATATTTTACATTTAACAGCCTTATTATTAGCATTTATTTAGCTTTTCTTGCGGGAGGTGAGTTTTTATTTGTATTATTAATCCAACACACAACTAATTGCATCGTTCTTCGTTTATATAACTCTAAGTAATGTTTTCTCGTTAGGGTTGGGTATTCTCGCTTTGGCTTCAACATCGGTTTTCTCATCTGTGGGAACACTTTCTGCAAAAGTTCGCAGGGTTTTTCTACAAACTTTCAAAGACTTTTCTTGCTGTACTTACTTTAACTACGTCTGTGCTATTTTGAGTTGGTTTCGGGTTTCTTGTGAAAATTAATATTATTTTTGCTTGCTCCAAATGCAATATTCTAAATGCTTTAGGGGTTACGGTTTTATATATAGGATATAGTAAGGGGCATTATATTTACAAGCCAATCTTTCTGGGGTTCTCCGTATTTCTTTACACGCATTTCGTTGTTGTTTTCGGTTTGGGGATTTTCTTTTGGTAGGTGGAAGTCTAAGAGAGCTAAAGGTTGGTTTTGGGGGAGCTAAATGAAAGGGTCTAGCTGTTATATATTTGGATAGAATAATAGTGAAATTAAGAGAGGTTCATAAAGTACTAATATGAATTCTGAGTGGAAAAAGGAAAGTTTGATATACTTTCTTAGAAGTAGCAGAATATATTTTTACCCCCACCAACCCTCACAACATTCCACAACCCAACTTCCACCTGCCAACGGATATATGCCTACAACTAATCTCCATAATACAATCCTCCGGGGAATCCTCTAACTTATTGAGCACTTTTCGATTGACCCAAGCTTTAAAGTGGATTTCTAAGCAATGGCCTAGACATTGGCGCTAGAACCGAAGCTACTAAGGAATTTGCTATCGCCAGCTAAGCTGTTTACACTAGCTAAGGACTTGTTGTTGTCACCTGATCCTGCGGCCAGGAAGGGATGGTGTTGCTGCTGGTGCTTGAAGGACTGATAGGCATCCGAGCTGACCGCCGACCAGGTTCCGTCCTTGGCCTTGACATACAGATGCTGTTTGCTGGGTTGCTTGCTGCCGAAATGATAGTCGCCGGGGGCGGCGATCGAGGCGCTGGAGGCCCAATCGTTGAGCAGTTGGTTGGTGGAGTTGCAGAGACCCAGTCCCGAGAAGTCCCCGCCCTCCGATGACGGAGGACCGCCGGTCAGAAAGTCCATCGTTCCGTTGCTAGAAACATTTGCATTCGTATTACCCTGCCTCAGTCCCGACTTTCCCAATATGTTATTCTCGCTTTTGTAAAGCGTCTTGGGCTGCCGCTGGCGCCTCAAGGTGCCTGCCCCACCGCCACTGGCCATTTGGGCCGCCAAAGTGGTGTTGGCATAGGCGCCCAGACCCTGTTTCAAGGCATTGCTGGCCAGGAGAAGCTGCTGCTGCTGATTGAACGGATTCGTGCGCTCCGATTTGCCCTCCATTTGATCCATTTTGTTCTCGGTTATATTGATCTTTTTCACCTTGGCCGGCGAGGCTGTCAGAATGGCCGTACTTGCCGTCGAAGTTGTCATCAGATTGGGCTGCTGCTGCTGTTGCTTGTTGGGCTCCAGGCATCCGTAGTGGGCACTCGGTGGTGCCGAGTACATCCCAGTCGATTGGTAATCTCCCCCCTGATGATTGTTGTTATTTTGGGTCGGCTTGGTCGCATAGCGATTCTGGTAGAGCTTCACATTGGCCACCACATTGGTGGTGGCATAGGCCCCGCAGCTATCGTACAGGGAGGCCGACTGACCACCACCCATGCCAGGTGGTGCTCCGTGGGTGGGACTCTTGAAGGTGGAGCAGGCGACCTCGGCATAATCGGGCATATTCAGCGGCGACAGTCTGAAATGGGAGAGGGGTGGAAAATAACCAGTTAAACATGATTTTATTTTAATAAATTTTTAATAATTCAAATTTTAATTTCCTTCATACAAGGACACTCATTTTATGGCAGTGCAAATAATTCACCGTAGATTTATGCTTGTCTGGAACTCACATCACATCAACGATTTCATAAATCATTCGATGTTGTTGCTGATGGGAGGAAATTGCTTTTGTTAGGCAGTGAATGCAACTCCGGAAATTGTTCCCGTCTCACACCTACTCATTAAAAATTTTGTTGCAATTTCCCTTTGTATGCCCCCATCATTTCCTCAACCGTAGCAATTGCAATTTGGTTAAATATGGCAAATACAATACAAAAATTCTCCCCATTAGCATTCAACTTTGTAATTAGAGTGGAGCTGAATTCGCAGGGAGTACGGGAATTAAAATGGGGAAAAAAGGAACCAAATTCGGGGGAATGGGAAAAGGAAATGGACTCCCCGCATTCAAATCAAACTTTTATCCATGCGAGTTGCTGCCAACACGGAAAATTAACATTCCCCGAGACAGAGAGAAAAGCAGCGGAAAAACTTTTTTATTGCACAAATTTTTGCACACTAATTAGCTAATGAGATAATGCTTATCTATCGCTTTGCTTTTTCCCGATGAGTTCTCGTAAAAATTTACTCGAATGTTGGCGGTGCGTGGAGTGTGGGCGCTGGAAAATGCGAATAGTTTGGGCAATTTCATGGTGGTTTGGATAGTTAGGAAACTAACAAGGGAGGAGAAATAAAAAAGTTTAAGGCAACGATTAAAATATCTTCTTTAAAATTGGGTTTGGTTTTTAATTGGACATGTGGTTCCTTAAAAAATTCAGTTTATAATAGGTAAAGAAATATATAGAAACCATTGTAATTTTTGTATAATTTTAATTTCCCAAATGTGTAAAATTTCCATATTCCGTTGACCCAATTAAAAAGCTCATTCCGAAGGATACTTCTGAGAATATGCCAGGTAATTTGAATTTTTCCAGCTATTAAGCTGTGGCCTTAAGGACACTGGGGGAATTTGAAAATATGCAGATCCGAAGAGTTTGCGTTTCTTCCCCGAGGACTATCAATTTTTAATTGTTAATTTAGCGGTGAAAATTGCGTTTTTCCGAGGGGTGGTTGTTAAGAACTCCTCGAATCAGACAACAACCCGCGAAGGAAATTAAATATTTTAATTGGAAATTTTAGGTAATGACGCACGTGTTTCAACGGCGACTGTTTTCGGGAGTGGGAGTGTTTATGTAAACAAGGAGAATAAAAGAAGATCCTGTTTGGGGATTCCAGTGCTTATGTTATACTTTTTACGACTTTACAACGTTGTTAAAAGTGAGCAGCAGCGGGAAAAGTTCGGTTCGCAGGAATACAACGGAAAAATTGAAACGGAAATAATGAAAATCGCGTAACGGAAGTGGCAACGGTATTAGAGGGGTGGCACTTTTCCTCGGGGGGAGGGGGTTTCTCCGCTATGCGAGGGTGGTAGGAAATGTTCCAAATTGTAAGTGAAGTGGAAAGCGAGCGGTGAGGTGGGTTAAAGGTGGGCGGATATTTCATTCAAAGAACGCAGAAAGGAAGTCTAAACAAATAAATGCGTAAAATGCCGCAAATAAATACGCGAAAGTTTTCCGGCTCGAAAGAGTGAGACAGGTGTAGAGGGAGCAGGACAGCAATATGTCGCCAGCAGTTGCCACTTTTTTATTGCCTCTTGTTTGGATTTTTGTTTTATTTTTCTTCTTTTTTTGCATTACTGCTTTTGTTTTATTATTGTTGCCGCAACGGTACATTAAGCTTTAAGGAAAAGAAAGGAAAAACACAAAAGAAAATTTGTTTTTCCATATAAATTCCAAAGTAAGAAGTACGAAGAAAGTCCAGGGAATGGGAAAGCACAAATGGGCAGCTTGAAAATGGCCCTTGGATTAGGCTCAATGGAATTAAAGCGATTAAGAGGGAATTTTCATCCAAACTTTGATCAGAATTTCGAGGAACATTTAACAAACTGAGCGAGATTTATTTAGCCGAAAGTCAGCATTTTATATTGTTATTGAAAAGCTTAAGAGTTTTCTGAGAATTCACTGACAGTTTAATCCACTTCAATGTTGTAAGAGATTGACAAATTTGAAGGCCAAGTTTGAAAATAAACAAGCTCGGGTGTTTGTTATTGATTAGAGATGACAAGTAGCTTGGCCAAAAGATTAAAGCATTAAAAGTGTAATTTAAAAATGTGTTAAGGAAAGGTAGCTTTTCCCATTTAATTCCCTTCCTCGTAACCCAAATTCAAGAAGATTAAAAAACCGTCCGTCTGAAATGCATTTCCCCCAAAGGAAAATTCATTAGCCTTTAAAAGGAAACCCCCGACAGAAAAATACAAGGGCAGCCAAAGAAAACAGGGAGATAAAACAGCCCGGGGAAATATGAATGAATTGCGTATATGGAAATTAAATAACGGCTGCAATGCTCCCTCCTGCCAACGTAAACATTTATTTCGTGGTTGGGGCAAGTTACCATGGCCCAAAGTAAAACCCGTTCAAGTGTAACAATTTAATGGCGTTTGTTGTTGTTGCGGTGGTTTTTTGGAAGGAGAAGAGGGTTCGTGCTCTCCATTCCTGGGGGTGGATGGGTTTCGGTTGGGGAATCTTTATGGAGGCAGCGGTTGCAGCTCCACAAAATATTTTTTACGACCCGGCTCGTAAATAGTGCCATGGATCTTTTACTTACACCGAAGTACTCCCTTCGTTATTACACGCGACGAAATTTAATCAATACAAAAAATTATCTTTTTGGAAATACAAACTAAGGAAGTATATATTCATACTTAAAATAAAATTATGTTTAAAATATAAATTACTAAAATGGTTTCTTAAAATAGAAAAAATTGTTAAAAATTTTATAATGTAAAAAATTGTTTTACATGAGTTTTGAAACTTTTTTTTAAGATGTATAAAAGTATGCTATTAAAATGAGAACTTCGTCTTTCGGCATTTGTACACCTGATCTAAAATAAATTGTTGCATACTTTTTGACATAATTACTAGAGATTTTAAGCCACTAACATTTTTCTCAATTTTAAATTACATATTTTTATTCGGAGTGTGTCTTCCTTCTTACTCCAACTTCCATATTTTAACCCTTACCCCCACATCCCTTAACCAATTTAAGTCTTCTGCTTGCAAATTTTCAAAATAAGGTATGTTGAAATACTTTGTACTTTTTTAAATTCTTAAGTTTTTAAATCTCTAAAAATTTAAATTATTTTATTGGACGCTTTCTAAATTGCCAAACCATTTTTATAACCCATTTTACTTTTACCAAACTTTTTTTTCGGAGTGTTCCTTGCTTTACTCCTACAAACACCCACCAACTCTTACCCCATATCCATTTACCAGTGTAAGCCTTCTGCTCGCCAATTTTTTTTATTGTAATTAAACAGTCAGCGAGGCGTGGACAGGATATTAAGGCAACTTCCTGAACAGATAAACAGCCCTAGACCGAAATCGAGACCGGGCTCGAGACTCACCTCTCGTAATCAGGCAGCAGCGTGGGCTGTTGTCCCTGCTGGGCGGTGGCCTGTGCGTATCCCGGAAGTTGCTCCTTTGTCGTACATGTGCCATTGGCCCCCGCTCCGCCAGGATTCCCATTTCCCGCGCCCTGTCGCCAAACGCCGCCGGTGGGATCGATCCACAGGCCATTTTGCCCAGTTGCGGCTGTCGAATTTGAGCCAACGGCACCGACGGCTCCGCCTCCATTTAGCGGCAATGTTGGAAACTTTCGCACGGTTCCGATTGCGTGATTGCCTGAAATAAAAAAATGTGTACAGGAGACTGAATATATCGAAATGGCTTCTATGTGTGGGCTGGCAATGATTACGGCTCGTTAAAACTAAAACGGGAAACTCGCCGCCCGGGGTTTTCCATTCGCTCAGCCAGCAGTCAGTAACGTGCAAATAATAAAAGACGGAAATTACTTTTTATATTCAATTGGCAAAAGCTTTTGCACGCCCCGTTTCCAAACGGATTGTAAATGCCCTGCAGTTGTTAAAGTTAATAGATGGGTTGGTAAACATTTGATTTCTGAAACAAGCTTTAGTCTATTTGGAAATATTTCTACAATATTATTTTTTTATTATGTTCTCTCTATGCTCGCTGGTCTTTTTGAGGTATAGTAATCCTTAATAAATATTATATGAGACCACCAAACTGTATAGGGTATTTCTTGTACACTACTTCCCCAAAAAAATACTTTGTTTTCTAACTATATTTAGAGTTCTCCAGTCAGACAATTGATGTGATTTTCACGTGAGCATTTGTCGTTTTTATATACCTACAATATACAACCCCCGATTCTTTAGGACTTCTCCTACCCTAAAGACTTCCCCACTTCTGCTCTAGTTATCGTGGCTTGTTTATCTTTTTATAGTCGGTTTAACCTTGGCGCTGTGGCTTACTGCCAAAGATTATTACCTTCGGTTTTTGGTTGCCGGAGTCTTTACAATGTTATGAGTGCGTGTCTCGATGTCTGCAGTTATTGTGGCTTACAAAATGGCAACCTAATTGAGACCGGCCATAAATGCTCAAGTCATAAATCAAAGATTACGTGGAGGAGGAGCTGGAGCAAAATGCTCGCATGTCCCGGACTGGAATGGAGATGGTCCCATAAAAGTGGGGTGTACTTCCAGATGAAGTGGCACAAGGGTAAAATGCAGGGGAATAAATACGGAATATATATCGTTTTATTTATCAGGAATATTTACTTAAAATTTAAATATTTTTAAAGCCATTATCGCTAGTTACTTAAATTATATGCCTTCCCTGTACAATGTACACAGTATTTAAGCTCCTAAAACCTTCAATATTGTAAGCATTATCCCGTCCGAACATCCCCCATCGCTTGACTAAATTAAACTTCAATTCAACCATAAATCCTTACACAAAAAAGAACAAGCAATTGCCGAGCTCTCCCCACCGAAAAAAAGAAAACTGCACAAAAGGGAAAATAAGTATAAATTTAAATTAAAGTTCACTCACCATGTAAACTGCCCAGCGAGGTCTGCTTGATAAATTGATAGCGCTTGAATAGAACCAATGCGCCCAATAGAAACACAATTATGGCAATGATGGAGCCCAGCAGGACGATAAACCAGGTCTGCGTTAAAAAGTCATCGGCAATATCACGACTGATGGGATATCTGCAATGGACAACACAATAAAGAACCCGGAATGAGAACGGCTATCGGAGGATAGAGGATGGAGCTTTGTATTTGTATTTGTACGTGCCCGGGCGGAGGCTTAGTTTAATGGTCGCAAAAGTCGTTGGCCATTGTCGTTGGCCGTTAATGGATTGATGTGGACCTCGATGCGACACTTGGCAGTCAAATGAGCAGCTCCACAAAGCCCGACACCCACAACGCCCACACAAAAGGGAGATACACTTGACAAAAATTTTAGTAAATCATAATTTTGTATCTTAAACAGAGGGATTAAAATTAAAAATTTTTTGAAATAAATAAAAGTGGTTTAAAAATCAAGATTTTCTTAAGAACTTTTGAAATAAGAATAACTTCCATCCTAAAAATGTTAAAAAAATCTTTTTAAAAAAATTTGTAATTAAGAAAACCAAAGAAGTTACGCTTTTTGTCTGTTTTCTATATCAAAAAAACATACAGAAAAGATTAAAAAAAAATATTTTTAAATTTCTTTCGTAATATAATATTATTTGGTTAATGGTATGTATTAAGTTAATACCATTTTAAAATATATTCTTAAATATAAAACTAATGCCGTTTTCTCGCAGTGCATCAGACTCACCTCGTGTAGCCGGTGTCCAGGGATTGGGTGCGTGCATCGATGCGGAGGACTGCCGGCTTGCTGAAGGGTCCGACTCCCACCCGCGTGGCTGCCGCCACTGCGATGTAGTAGGTGACTCCTGTGGTGAGGTTGGCCAGCAGGAGGGTGGGCGTGGCCGCATCTATGGTCATATTTTTGAATATCCGCGTCGTATTGTGCACGTCCAGGCCTTTGACGACCACATTGTAGCTGGTGAGGATGCCTGTTGTTCAATGGAGAGTTTTTGGGGCGGAAGGACGGAGGGAAAATGAAATTAAATGTAAACAAAGGTGCTGAGAATTCATCCGAAACGAGTCGTCCTAGTAGAGGAATTTACACAAAGGACCTGACTGGCGGTTAACTTATGAGGGAATTTGAAAATCTCTAGGAGCTTTAAAAGAAAAGGGTCTATCTATCAGGGGTTTCTAAATAGTTCATATACGACTATATGAAACCTTTTTACAAACTAAACTTATGACATCGATTATATTAATATTATTTCCTAAACCTTCTTTTTATTTTAAATGGCTTCGATTAATTACTTACCATTGCGAGTTCGATTTGGTTGCGGTGGTAACCATTTCAAAAAGACGGAGGTGCGATTAAATTGGATGGCTTCCATGCCATAAGGTGGCGACTCCGGAACTGTGAATTAAAATAAAGTCAAATTAATAACAGTGAGCAAATAAAATGTAACTAAAATGTAATTAATTAAAAACTAATTATTAATGATGCTCAGCGGATGGTAAAACTATAACCTTACCATCTTCCAAAGTTCTCATGCGTCGCGAGTTCGAGGGCTTTCCTACGATGCTCTTGTAAAATGGCACAAGAAAAAACTCGTATGTAGACGCTTTTGCCAGCCCTGGCACCGTACAGGAGCTGAGTCCCTGGCCCTTGTTGAGCAGTGTGACCATCTTGTATTCGGAGGAGTGCAGTTCGCGGGCATACAGATAGAAGCCCTCGATGTACTGCCCACTGTCAATGTCCCAGGAAAGTCGAGCTGTCGTCGAATCGCTGGCATTGGCCTCCAGCAGCTCCACAACATCGTTGGCTTGCAGCAGGGTCTCCACATCGCTGAGTAGAAGCTGTGAGGTTCCAGAGTTTTCACTACCATCCCGTACACCCACCAGTTTTCCCGCCGTAATGGGTTCCGAAATGGGCGAGGGTGGTGAAAAGCCGAGGGAGTTTTCCGCCCGCACGATAAACATGTAGGCAGCTCCCTGGGTCAAACTCTCCACGGTGAAAATTGGTTCACTCAAACGCGATGCTATGGGTATCCAGGTTTTGCTCTGGTTCGTGCAATACATTTCCACACTATAGCCCAGAAACGAAGAGGCACCCGCCTTATCGCTGGTGGGCCAAACAATTGTCAAGGCCGAGGCGGTGGCATTCAGAATCTTCGGCTGTCCCGGCGCCGTGGGGCATTTATTTTGCTCCGGAGCTCTATAAAACTTGATATTCGGATTGGTGGGCAACTCTATCCTGAGGAAGCCACTCCAGGTGGATTTACCAGCCCTCGAGCTGGCCACACAGGTGTACAGGCCCTGATCCTGCTGGCGATCGAGGTCGGAGATTATCAGATCCCCACTTGTGGTGATATTCAACTTGGAACTGGGCTGCACTGGGATGCCATCGCGATACCAGGATATCGTGGGGCTCGGCAGGCCAATCGCCTTGCACTGCAGTGTGGCCAGCGATTTGATGGGCAGCGTTTGATTCACTGGACCCGATATTATGATCGGCGGCGGACGGTCCTCCTGCGAGTCCAAGCTGAGCTGAACCCTCGACGTAATGCTGGACACCTCGTTCATCGCATTGCACAGTATGACCAGATCCTTGTCGGTTCTCTGGAATCTTGTGAGCGTGAGAATCGAGTGACCTTCTTCGGTGTTCAGGCTGTGAAATCGATCCAGGGGCGGGGCTCCCGGAAATATCAGTGTACTATTGTTCTTGATGGTCCAAAAGATCGTTGGCTTGGGATTGCCGGTGGCTCGACACTCGAAGGAGGTATCTGCGCCAAGTTCCACGGATTTGCTCGCAGGACGTTGGATGAATTTCGGTGGGGCTACAGTGTGAGTGTTTTGGGGGGTGGAGGAGCAGGGGTAGACTAATTAGCTAAAAGTGCCCAACTAGCGGTTGTCTATAATCGGGTTATTGGATTTATTGGAAAACTTACCGTACACAGTTAGCGTGCCCATCGCCGTGATGGCACCCACAACATTGTCCGCCTCACAACTGTATTCACCCTCATCGGCAATGGTGACCCTCTCCAGTCTCAGGCTGCGATCCTCCAGGACACTCACGCGATCTGAGAAAAATATATTTAAATATGTTTTAAAAATATAGAATATATTAACTCACCCAGTGGCATGTTACCGCCCGAGGCAGTCCTCAGCCACAGGACATCCGGCATGGGGTCACCACCCACTCGACAGGGAAAGGTCACCGAAGCTCCCTCCAAAACCGTTTGATCGTGCGGCCCTCGGATGATGTACGGCTTGACTGCAATGGAAATGGCCGACAGGGGAAATGATAAGCGGCAATTTAATCAAAAAACCTCAAACCAATAAGACCTCTCAGACCCCCCGAACCCAACCCTAGTCACATTCCGGCAAATTGGACATGACACATTGATTGGAGGTGCCTGGATTGTTCGGTGGCTAAGGGCCTTTTTCTAGCCATTAACCCATGGGGGTATTAGGGTTTTATATACTAAGGAAAAATAGGTAGAACCCAAAATAAAATTATGAAAAATTTAAAAAAGAAAAAACTTATACAAATCTTTGAAAAATTAAATGAAAAAAATACCTTAGGGGTAAAAATAAAATTATAAAAAAGTTTAAAAGGATACAACTTTTAAAAAACCTATAAAAATTTTTGAAAAATTGTATGAAAAGAAATACTTTTAGTTGAATAACATTCTCTCAAACTAAACAAACATTTAATATTTTATGTGTTTCAATAAAATATAAATATAAAATAAAAAGTATTTATTAAAAATAAAATATATTTATTTAGTATAAATTCTTTTGTATTTTTTATGTTGTTAAATATAGCCCATACTGCCTGAATGGGTTAAGCTCTAAAAGACGTATACAATTTTTTAAGAAATTAAATGAAAAAAATACTTAAAGTTTAATTATCATTCTTTCAAATTAAACAAACATTTAACATTTTATGTGTTTTAATTAAGAAATACAAATATAAAATAAAAAATATTTATTAAAAATAAAATATATTTATTTAATATACATTGTTTTCTATTTTCGATGAGGTTAAATATAGCCCACTTTGCCCGAATGGGTTAAGCTCTTACCGTGCACTTTGAGCGTGGCCAGCGAGGACTCGCGCACTCCGACCGGATTCTTGGCTATGCACTGGTATTGACCCTCGTCAGTCTGCCGGGCATCCTGGATGGCCAAATTGCCGCCGTCAACGATGCGTACACGCTTCGAGCCCTCCAAATCCAATTTCTGGCCGCCCTTCTTCCAGGTGACTGTTGGCTCGGGGATTCCCCGGGGGGCGGCGCACTCGAGAAGGGCGGTATCGCCCTGGGCGATCCGTGTGTTCTGCGGCTCCAGGCGGAACTCATCACGGAGCACTGGATGGGCGAGAAAGTGGGGAAAGAAGACGGTTGAAAGATGAGCGAATGATTATTACGGCGAGTGTGTGTGCGGTGTGGTTTGGCTCGGCCCCTGTCCATTTGCTGGTGGTTATAAATTATCTGGGGCTTTTTGCATGATAAATGCCCCACGTCGGTGTCTTTTGTCCCTCCCTGACCCCTGACCACTGACCATCCCCATCCCCATCCCCATCCCTCCTTCTCAACGTGTGAGCCCGTGTTTGCGGCCTGACAGCAAAGATAAATTGTTGGTAAATGGCATAAATGTGATTTTTATACGCCACAAAAAAGGAGAGTGGGGTGAAGTGTAGAAAGATGACCCTCTAATTTGTGAAAAATTCCATCAAGGGCAGGGATTTCTTCGCAGCTTTTATGATAATTTAATTATGTTAAATTTTGTTTAAAAACAAGAAAGGAAGCTAGCTTCGGCCAGCCGAAGCTTATATACCCTTGCAGATAATTCCTATTAATCACTAATTTTCCGATCGTTCCTATGGCAGCCATATGATATAGTAGTTCGATATTGATAAAAATAAAATCGAAATTCGAAAACATTTAAAAAGACTCATAACACAGAGTAGAAGAGAATACAATAAAAGTCAACGAAGCAATAATTTATTTCCTATTACATTCCCATTTATTTTTCTAACGTTCCCATGGCAGCTATATGATATAGTCGTCCGATTTTAAAAAAATTTTATTCGAAATTCAGAATTAGATAAAAAATGGCATTTCCAAAAGTAGGAGGTTCTAGGTTCAAAAACACCCAAGATAAATTTTTTTTAAATGTTTTTCCCCCGAATATTCCTATGAGAGCTATATGATATAGTTGTCCGATCCGGCTCGTTCCGACTTATATACTACCTGCAATAGATATAAGACTTTTGGGAAAGTTTTAGCCCGATAGCTTTAAAACTGAGAGACTAGTTTGCGTAGAAACAGACGGACAGACGGACGGACAGACGGACGGACAGACGGACATGGCTAGATCGACTCGTCTAGTGATGCTGATCAAGAATATATATACTTTATGGGGTCGGAAACGTCTCCTTCACTGCGTTGCAAACTTCTGACTGAAATCATAATACCCTCTGCAAGGGTATAAAAACTGTTTGACTATACTTTGATTTATTGAGTTTCATAATATAGTCAGAGCTTAACATTTTTCTTATATTGATTTTCAACAAATATATAAATGTTTTATTTCGATAATCGTAATTTTTATAATTCGTTCTTAAAGAAATTCTATGTTCAATGTTGTTAAAAGAAAAATTGTTTGACTTTGTTTTGATTTATTGAGTTTTATAATATAGTCAGAGCTTAACATTTTTATTATATTCAACTTCTAAAAATATAAAAATTTTTTATTTCGATTATCGTAATTTTTATAATACGTTCTTTAAGAAATACTACATTAAAGACCACTAAAGATTTTCCAAAGTAATATATTCGTGCTTTTTCTTTCTTCTAAATCTCTTTTATATTTTTTAAGCCATTACTTTGGACCATTTTTCTGTCACAATCATTCCGCTTGCATTTATTCCCGAAACGCATTTACAAAGCTCTCTATTTTTGCTTCCTTCCTCTGCATAGTAAATCAGAGTATTATCAACATTTTGCTTTGGCAGTCGCAGCAGGATAATTCGGCTGGCTGTGCCTCTTATCGTCCTTTGTCCTTTGTGAGCGTGGTCAGAGGGGAATGGAAATGGAAATGGGAAGGGGACTTTCGTAATTTGCACACACCTCAGAGCTCTATTTGTCCTGTGTGCATATCACAGAACGAAGTTTGGTAGTTCCGGGGGAACAACTCTGGTTGTGGAGTAATAAATCAAGCAACTTTCAAGCACTTGAAAAGCGTAGCGAAGTAAATTTCTCCACTTTTTTCGGCTCTTCTCGTTTGCCCTCAAAAGCAACCTTTTGTGCGGCGAAAAAAATATAGTATTATATATATATGTGAGCCCTGGATATTCAACGAATAAATCCATAGCGAAAGCAGCTTTTACGTAAATTAAATTTCGCTTTTCCTTTATTTTTTTTTAATCTGCAAAGTGAATAAGCGAATTCTTTTACACATTTTTTTGGTGGTGCTCCCTTGTATTTTTTTTCTTTTTCGGTTGAGATTTCCTTTTTGCTTTGGTTTAGTTTTGCTGTCTTGGTTATGCAAAAATGTGCTAAAACCATGACTTTTATTAAATTTAAAGTTGAAGCGTAATAAATCAGTGTGAATCAAAGGGGGGAGGCGAGCTTCCCACCCACCGACGAAGGCCCCATTAAAGTCGTGGCGAACTTTTAATAGAACCCTGTGCGATCCAGGAAAAAAGAAAGGAAAAGGAAAAAGCACACACAGCGGGAAACACGCCAACCATCAATAAATTAATCAAAGTCATAATCAGTGTCAGGTTCAGTGCCATTGGGCAAAAGTTGTGTAGGCCTCGTCCTTGTTGCTTTGCGGTGTATTCCCCTTTTCTCCTCTGGGATCACGGGTCACGGGTCACAGGTCACGGGTTACGGGTTCGCCAAAGCGGAAAAGTCTCCGCTGCGAAGGTGCAAATCGCTTCCAGCGGCCAAACTCGGACAGCTGCTGATAATGAGCTAATAAATGACCGCTTATCTATATTTATCTTGCCCCTGAATTATGTGTGCCTGTGTTTATGGGGAGATTTATGATTGGAACGCCAGAAATGGCGACTACTTCAAGTCGGCGACGTGATCAATTTAAGCTAATGAACAGACTGTTCGTGGATAATTGAGAAATACTAAGCGCCAGTTATGCGGTGATTACTATTTATTACATAATTGTGGATTTAAAGGTGTTTGTCTGCCTACAAATTGAGTAATAATCCTGTCAATTAAGGGCCAGTTAAAGCCTTTTAAAACACAAATTTCTGCTTCAATGACCTCTACCAAGTTTCAAAGCCGCTTTAATAACAGGTCCAACTTAAATGTCGAAGGCCCTCAATCATTTCTCGATTTGTCAGCCGTTAAAAGCTATAATCCGAGTAAGTAAAGCCTCTGCCAAATTATAGATATGATTGCGAAAATGGCGGAAATAATTCCCCTACAATTTTCTAATTCCTGATGTTTAGCATGTGGCTCCTGCACCTCATCCTTCCAAGGACCTGCTTTTAATATCAGGTCAAAGGCTTCACTTTGTGTGTGTTGACAGCGCTCAAAGCGAAATGGCGCTGACAACATCAAATGTATATACTTATATGCCCACAATGTGCAACTTATGTTTACTATTGACAAACTCCGGGCCGCAGAAAAAAGAGCGGAGGAAAAGCCCGCCTACGAATGGAGGTCCTTTTCCTTTTCCTTTGGCTGCTCGCTCCTTTATTGCCTAACCCAATCAATGTGAACGCCTTTTGCCAAGTTCTCTTCCCCCTTTCACCCACACCGCAAGCCGCAATAACGACGTTTTAACCAAGCAAACAAATTTGACGTGCTTTTCGTGATTTACATGCAAATATTGAAAAATATTCCCCAAGGATATACCGCAAAAAGCAAACCCAACTCGGGCCGAGGCTAAACAAGACTCGAAACGAAGGAAATATACTAGGGGAAGGCAAAAAAAAAAAAAAAAATCCAACATGAAGGCAAAATAAACTCCACACTGAGCAATATCGATTTTCGTGTGGGAGGAGATCCAGGACATGACAGCCGGGCGGACAAACAGACCGACAGACATGCAGGAATGAAAAGGCAGAGGCAAATAAAAGAAATATTAGCCAACAAAAGACAAAGTGGCGGTCTCTGCCGCAATGGTGTGGGCAGAAAAAGTGGGTGGCATCGGGATAGGACCCACTTTCCCCCACATCTCCTGGTTCTACATGTCTAATACCAACTGTTGAGGAGGCGTATTTGCTAAAAAGTTTCCATAGGGGGAAAAATAGTAGTTAAATTTTAAAGGTCTTGGAAAATTAGAAAATCTAAGAGCTAAATTTAACAAAATTATTAATTCCTGTTTTCTAAACTTATTCAAACAACATGTCGTATACTTGATTTACTTTTGCTTTCGGGGTTTCAATTATTAAAACTGTAATATTTTTAAAGATTTTACTTTTAATTACATTTTTATTTATAAACAAAAAATTTAATCCCCTTTTAATTTTTTAAGGTCTGAGCTGGAATTAAACAAAATGTGTAATTCCTGTTATGAAAACCTATTCAAACAACATGTCGTATACTTGATTTTTTTTTTGCTATCCGGGTTTTAACTAGTAGATCTCTAAGATTTTTAAAGACTTTACTTTTAATTTCATTTTTATTTATAAATGTCACATTTAAACCCCCTTTTAATTAAATCTAGCTTCTGTTTGGCCAAGCAGCTGCCATCAAAATTCATTTGAGACCTGTCCCAACTCGAAAATTGCTAACCACTGTTTTTTTCTGGGCATATGGTCCAATAAATCCAGCACACACACAAAAATTCGGCATCCCCAATCCCCTCACACCATTTTGGGCCATCAGACAGGGCTAAAAGAGCTTCAAAAACCAAAAAATAGCTGGCAAAAAATAACCAAAATAGAAGGCAAAAAAAAGGGAAAAGCTGAAATGAAAACGGGTTAATGGAGGCGGCAATAGAGCGTGCCGAGAAAGAGAGACGGAAATATATGGGGGGGAGAGGGATGGCAAGAGACCTCTGGCAAGACAAGTGGGTGCGTTCGAGCGTAAAACTTGTAAACGCAGCAGCTCCACAGCTAGTTAGTTAAGTGGGCGGCTGGCTGGGAAAAGGGCAAAGCTAGTACGCCCCCATTTTCAACCACCCCCCTCCTCCTCAGCCAACAACAACAACAACATCAAGAACATTACCAGCAGCGGCAAAAATCAACATCAATTTAGAATATTAAAAACGCACACCACACGATTCAAAGGAAGGGGCTGAGGTACACTAGAAAATAAAAGTGGGACTTAAAAGAAAGATTTAATTTATTTAAATATTTTCGTTTATAGTCTAAATAATTTGTAATAATTTTCTTTAAACCCACATTACGATTTACTTTATTTGTATTAAATTACATCAGTCAAGTTGTTTCTACTTTTTCTCTGTGTAAGGACATTGGTGGACTGTGGATTTGAGTTGACTTACCCGCCACTTGCAACGTGGCATTTCGACTCCTTGCCACGCCCAGTTCGTTCTTCGCCTCACACCAATAGATGCCGGCATCTGTTTCGCGACGTGAATTGACAACCTGCAAAAAGATGTGGATAGAAAAAAGACGGTGGCATTAGAATGAGTTAAGTACTGGAGCTAAGATGGGGGAAAATTGTTCGGTTGGGGCCTTGAGAAATGAGCGGAGGGTCAGAGGGGCAAACTGTGAGTAATTTTAATTGAAACGAGCAAGTTTTATTAGTAAATGGAAATGATTTTAGCGGGGATTGGACAGGGGATACATTTGTTTTGTAATGCGAGTTGCTTTGCTTGATTAAGTCTTTGAATTTTGATTACATTACATAAGACATAATAAAATATTTATTCTCGAAAATATTAGCTCAGAGCGATTTTATATTTTAACTCATATCTTGCCTACCTTTAAGAATTACAGTTTTATTATTTGAGAATAATTTTCATATTGATTGATTTTATTCAACCATTTTTTCTTTAACTTTAAGAGTACACCCCATTCGCTTTTCCTGGGAAATCCATCCCTATTTGTAATTTCACAAATGGGAACTGGGAAAGAGAGCTGGAAAATACAGAAGACAGATCTTCCTAAGACGTTGATTTGCTGGCTCTGCACGACCTGCTTCTTTGCTTCTGCTGAGAAAAGGACCGCCATCCCCTTATCCTGGCATCCTTGAACCCCTTTTGGCTCTTGGAGGCCATAAAACAGACGGCAATCTGTTGTCTGTTGCGCGTCTGCTGGCTTCAAGTGCTCAAATCATAAAATGTCTCTCGAGCAACTTTATAGTTACTACATCTCGTGCCATCCCCCTCGAACCCTCGAGCCTTCATTTGGAGCCCTTCCCCTTTTGTGTTTGTTGTCTACGCTGTTTGTTTATTTGTTTTTCGGAGCACAAAAGAATTCCCCAACATGCGCTTAAAATTAAATGTCAAACTAAGTGTGTTTGTATCCTGTATCCTCTGTGTGTGTGTGCCATATTTATCTGCTCCTTGCAGCAGGAGAAAATGAGAAAGAAGCAGCCGAAGCAGCAGCGGCAACAAAGTTCGCACAATTTACACAACTTGTGCCTCATCCAAGTGAAATTAAGTGTTGCGCTAAGTGAAGATGACAAAAGGGTTCTTCAGCTGTATTATTCTTTCATTTAATCTTCCTTCGCCAGCTGTATACACACATGTCCTTAGTCCTTCGTCCCTCGTCCTGGATCCTGAGCCGCGGGTGCGCTTTATAAAACAAATAAGTTGAAGCGCCTCAGGCTCCTCGATTGTCATACTTCATATTGTATGTGCGGGTTGTTGCTGGCGAAAAACGAACAGAACAGCGGCGACTCAGAGGGTAAAAACAAAAACACCAGACGAAACAGCTCAAAGGCTGCAGGATTATGTGGCACAAAGTAATAGTAACATGTATTTTATAGATACACAAATATATACATTTAAGATGATATCCTTTGGGTCGCTCATTAATCGGCAAGGGAAATCTTAAAGTCTTGATAGTTTTTTTAGGGGAAATATTGATAAAAGAAGTGATTTTAAAGCTTTATCCTTAAAGGCGTTTCTCTGCATCTCTGTAAAAACCCCAACCGCAGTAACCAGCTTCCATTTGAGAACTAGGCAACCATTTTTTTTTAGTCTTTTCGCTTTCAAATCAGGTCAGATTAAAGTTCAACCTTACTTTCCGCCTGAACTTTTACTTTTACTCAGCTTTGTCAACTTTGATAAGCCAACGAAAGAAACTTAACCAACTCAATCTAACCATTACCACTGACCCATTTCCATCCGTTTTGCTCTATCATCAACTGGCGAGCTGAATATTCAGCATACGCACCGTGGTCCCTGGGAAAGGTAAGCCGGTGCTAAGCTCATTAGCTAGGCACAGGGCGGATTCCCATTATAAATTGAAATGAATTACAAGGAGGGAGCAGCGCAACTACGGCTTCATCCCAGGAGCAGGGCCCACTATCCTTTCGAGAAAGTTGTGGGGCAGAGAGCCCGAATAAAATTCAAACAAAATTCGTTGCAATGGCAACTGTTGAGCAGAGAATGAATCCGAATTATAAGAAATATTTAAGGTGTGTTTCAAGAAGTAAAGGTTTAAAAAAGTTAAGACTCGTATTTTATGATTTTTAAGAAGAAAAGTCTGAAGAAAAAAATTAAACGAACTAAATAAATAAATAATTTAAGTGAGGCTGTCTAAAAGTATGCAACTATTTATTTCCGCAAGGCTAAATTATTTCACTGCATACTTTTGAACACTTTTAAACAAGATTTCAAAACTCCTAGGATTTTTGTAACCCATCCTAGTATTTTATGCTTTAATTTTTCTAAAATTACTTTACACTTTTGCAACGCACTGCCCCGTTTTCCTTCTTCAACTCCCTGATTTTCTTCTTCTGAGCATTATTGCTGCTGAAAATTTAATTTGGATTTGGCAACTAACTGCCTTTGCCAGCCAAAAAAAAAAGAAAGAACAAGGTGAAAATACAACAGGAAAGCGAAGAAAACCTTGCCGAAAGTCACATAAATTTATTTATATCTTTAATGACTTGAGCCAGGCGATTCGCAGCGAATTGGTTGCTTATATTTATTGTTGTTATTATTTCCCCTCCGGTTGTTGTTGCTGCCGTTGTTGTTGTGCGTGCAAACATTGAAACTGATTTGACACCAAAGAGCAAAAAATAAAAACAGGAGCAGGAAAAGCAGCTGGGGAAAAATATTTGCCGTGTGCTACGTGCAACTTTTATGGTGGGGAATCTTTTTCGCGGGGGTTTCGGGAGTTCGGGTGACAAGGGGGAGGCTATAAAATATATTGGCTGTATCTGTGTGACTGCCGCAGTGTCTCTGTGTTTGTGGGCGAGTCGGCGAGAGGAGAGCGTTGAAAACACGCTTCCGTTTTAATTTAAAATACCCATAAATTTTCAAACATTTCATTTGGGAGCCATTCCCGTTTTCATGTTGTAACATTTCGTAATTGTCTGCTGCGTGTGCCAGAGGGAGATGCCCAATCTGCGGCTGTCTCCCTCGCACTCTCGCATTGTCGTTTTTTATGCGGGGGGAAAACCCCTCTAACTCTTGAGTGTTTTATAATTTGGTTTAAATTTTAAAGCTCGTGTAAAATGCGACGTGCAAATGGTTTTAATTGAGCCTGAAAACGAGTCTGGAACGAAATGGAATTAGGCAAATCTGCTTGATGGTTGAATGGGTAGAGTTTTGGTTAGAATGCTTTCCCTTTCGCTTTGGAAAGCGAAACAGGTGGATAAGCAACAGGCTTTAAGAGGGAATGGAATTTTATAATAATATTTTAATAATTAACAATTTAACAATAATGAATAAAAAATAAAATAAATTGGTACCAACAAAAGTCTTGCAGAATTTCAAGCTCTTGCAAAGAACGCAAACTCCATTAAAAAATAATAATCAAAAAAAGTCCGCTCCTTGTTTATTCCTTTTAATAAGTCTTGCATCATTCAAGCTTTAACCCCACTTCCCTGGTAATCTCCTCATTAAAAATCCGCCTTCCTTCCTCTCATCTTAACCTCTGCCTTCCTCCCTTTACTAATTCAATCATCCAGGGGGCTTTCTTAAGCCCTGCTTCCCCCTTTACCCCTTTTTCCTTCCGCTCATTCATTAAACGCGGCTCAAAAGCATTTTTCACTCACACCTCCAGTTAATAAACAGCCCTGAGGCAGCTGCAAAAAAAAAAAAATAAAAGGGAGAACTTGATGGGAAAATCGTCGCCCCGTTCATAAAAACATAACTCATACGCAGTGTTGGTCCCAACACCACTCACTCCCAAGTCACCACTCAACTCGGCTTAAGCCCTGTATTTATTTATTTATGTGCATATATAGAGAGAGAGAAGGATTTTTTTATGGCGCCGCGAATGTGTCGAGCGTTTGTAAACTCATTAAAATGTGCTCACTGTACGGTGAAGTGCATAAAGTTATTTTCGCCCAAAAGCGCGAGGGGAAAATGAGCATTAACTTCTGAGCCTCGACTGCTTTTTAATTAAGATGTTCTCGGGCCGCACCTCGAAAATGCAATCAGCCAGGATCCAAAGTCACGCTTTGATTTATTTTTCCGCCCTCCGCCAGTTGATTGCCTTTTTAAAGTTCCTTCTGGCCAAGGATAAGGACTTCTTACGGGGGGGGGTTCGAAACTATGGCCAAATGTGGCAGACATTTAAATAAACGTTAGGGGTGGACCCGAGGTGTGGAAATGGGGTGGCTCGAAATGAGACAGATGTACATACTATATATATGCAGGCAGACACTTGAGAGTCAGACAGAGCAAATATAGAGCTTGGGTAACTTTAGTCAAGGACGTGAACGAGAAGGATGCATCTGCATCTAACGACGATAGAGATGAATAACACGAAACGAGCTTGAAATCTATGAGAAGAAAATATTTAAAAAAATTATAATAATAAAAAAATGAAACTTGTAAGGTTAGGAAATGTTACCTATATAAAAGTTAAAATAATAATATTTTTAGATTTTAATTAATTTTTTAAAACTAATTTTAAGGGAGCCATAAAGTTTAGTATATTTTTAAAAACATTACAAAGTTAATATTTTTTTTCATTTTAATAAAAATTGTGTTATGTTTTTTCTACAATTATTTGTTGCTACTTTTGTGAGCTGTATATCGACTCCTTGAAGAACTCCAGACCAATGCCAGCTTTAAGGACTTTCCCACCAGAAGATGTGCGGAAAGTGCTGCTCACAACTACACAAACACTTGGGCCCACACGCAGACATTTGTTTCCAATGCCAGAGTGTGCGTTTTCCTACTTCTTCCCTTCGATTCGGATTTTGCCCCTATTTTACTGTCGTGCAGTTACGTAAATTATTGTCTGTCTTTCCATCGCTCGCTTCTCCATGTCACTTCTCACTACGCTCCTTTTTTTTTTGGGCCAAAACTCCTACTCCCGCAAAAATATACACATTGTACATGCTTTTGTATTTTATTGCATATTCCCCATTCGCTTGTACATTTTTCTCTACTCAGCTTCGCTTCCCTTCAGCACTTAAAGTCCCCCGAAAAAAGAAGAGGAAAACTTTCTTTTCGCCCCCTAAATTAAAGAGGGATTTTGTTTTCATCTCTCTCTGTGTTTTTGGGCGCCACATTTGATAGTGTTGCGTACTTTCTGGCCATCGCCTTTCTAGTTTCCTACTGGGCTCTCGTCGTTATAGCAATAATGTCTGGTTGAAGTTGCCTTCGAAGTGGTCTGGCACTTATAAGTAAGATGAATTGTCCTTTTCGGCGGAGTGGGAAGAGCGGCCGGAATTAGAATTTAAATTATGCCTCTGGGGAGCAATGAAATGATGTGAAGTATATTTGTGCGTTGAGTGTGAGGAACATTTTCGCAGAGTTTTACATGCGGGAACAGTTGTAAATAAAAAAGAAAAAAAAAGATAGGTCAGGGACCGGCCATAAAGTTATTAAATTTTACGAAGAAGTAGGTTTTTAAAATTTTTGCAGCAAGCCTGTTATATATTTTGAAAAAATTGTATAATATTTATAATAATTTTTAGAAACTGTTATTTGAGGAGTATTGGTTTTATTGAGGTTTAACATATTTTATTAAATTAAAATTTGATTTCTTTTTTAAACAATTTTTCTCTTCAACAGGAAATGCATTAAATAGTATTCAAAGAAAATGATGGCAGCTTCCCTTTTTACCACTAACGCTATAAAACGTAGCGAAACGAAGGCAAAGGACACATTAGAAGGCAGGATGTGGTGCCAGGACACCCGTGGAATTAATTCATTTAAAAGTCGTTAGGAGAGCGCCGCAAAAAAAGATGGCATAGAGACATTTCGCAGGCATCAGCGGAAGCTGGAGTCTGGAGTCTGGAAATGCCAGTGGCAATGGCAATGGCAATGGCAGAAGGAAAATGCTCAAATCCCTTTTTGCACTTAAGTGATAAACAAATACAGTGGCATGCGGCAAGTACAAATACAGAGCCATAAGCGCCCAGACACCCAGGCAGATCGAGTGTGAAAAGTGGCAAGCTCAGAGAGTGCCCCCGAATCCCCAGTCCTCTGAGCCCTGAATTCTGAATCCTGAATCCTGAGTCCTGATTCCCCTCACCAACCAACGCAAATCCCCATCCCACGCAATTGAGACTGCGATTCCAACTGCATCATCAGCATAATCAACGCGGCTCCCGTTGGCTTTTTGCGTCGTAAATTTGCTGAGTGCTCTGCTCAGCTCAGCGGAGAGTCCATGGCCAGGGAGTCACTCGCAGCAGTCACTCATATTGCTGCACTGAGAAAAAAATACCTACCCTTTAAAATAAAATTTATATAAGGGTCATTCCATGTGAAACGTGACAGGCCAATTTGGGTGAAATCTCAGAATCAAGCGAAACTTTTTTTTTCGATAGAGGATTGAAATATAAGGATGGGGTTTTTTTTTTTTTTTTTTTAACTCTTACCGTTTATTTTTAAAAAATATTTTTTTAATTAAGCTCCGATTTTTAGGATATGCAGCACTTGAGACTCGTTTAAGTTATTTTAATAATTCCAATGCCACTTTGTGGCATATCTTAATATCTTTCAGAAAAATATTTTTAAAAATTTTTAAATTTAAAATTAAGTATTTTTTAAGAAAATTTAAAATTAGAAAACTTCTGTACGCCGGAATACACGCGGTTTCCGAATAAAAAAATTATCCCCATATTGCTTCATCAATTCTTCACAAAGTGGTAAAATAAAATTTTTGTAATCGCAAGACGTACTAGTAAAGAAAGCGATTTTAGTTTAGCGACTTTGCATCAAGCAACTACAGCGCAACGTGTAAGAAAGGGAAAGCACTATTCCTGCTCTGCCGCGCTCGTATTGCTGTTCTCTTCTTACACGTTGCGCTGCAGTTGCTTGATGCAAAGTCGCTAAACTAAAATCGCTTTCTTTACTAGTACGTCTTGCGATTACAAAAATTTTATTTTACCACTTTGTGAAGAATTGATGAAGCAATATGGGGATAATTTTTTTATTCGGAAACCGCGTGTATTCCGGCGTACAGAAGTTTTCTAATTTTAAATTTTCTTAAAAAATACTTAATTTTAAATTTAAAAATTTTTAAAAATATTTTTCTGAAAGATATTAAGATATGCCACAAAGTGGCATTGGAATTATTAAAATAACTTAAACGAGTCTCAAGTGCTGCATATCCTAAAAATCGGAGCTTAATTAAAAAAATATTTTTTAAAAATAAACGGTAAGAGTTAAAAAAAAAAAAAAAAAAAACCCATCCTTATATTTCAATCCTCTATCGAAAAAAAAAGTTTCGCTTGATTCTGAGATTTGACCCAAATTGGCCTGTCACGTTTCACATGGAATGACCCATAACGAAAAATACTGAATACTGATAATGAAAAAACTGAGTTTCTTTCTATTTATTTCTAAACAAAAATTATGCTTTCATACAATTCTGAATTATAGAATCAAATTATTCAAGTGAATTTGTGGTATCAGAAATGGTTTTTATACACGTTTCTTAGATATATTTTAAAAACAATTTTTGAATCTAAAACCGTGTTTCTTTCTCTGAAAAGGGTAATGGTTTCCAAAAAAGAAAATAATTAATTTTTAAATTCTACAAGAATATAAAATCAACTAATAAGAGTAAAAAATGTAGGAAAAATCCAATTAAAAACGGGAAAATTTCTGTGATACCTAGTAATTTTTCCCAGTACTCAGCTATCTCTGTTTCTCCCAATCAGAGCTCATCAGGCTGCAGCTGACTTTTGCTGGCTCCGCTTCTGCCGGCTTCCGTTACGTCTTTATTTGTCTGCCTGCCGCTTTCTCTTTACACTTCTGCCTTTCGCCAACGTTTTCCCACATTTTCCGCATTTCCCTCCCGGCTTAATGTTTGTTTACCTTGCGTTAATGAAGTTGTTGCCCACCGCCAGCGAAGACCGAACAATTTTTCTGCAAAAATATTTTTGCAGCTCGCCGCCAAATGATACGAACAGGAAAGGCGAAAAAAAAGTGAAAAATAAAAGCAATTAGTTTGTTCATCACTCAACAGATGGCCTGGCAAAATGAATATTTTTTAAGCAACTCCCAGAATCTCCTTTTACTCCGCTCCATTGTCTGTTTCATTATGAATGAAAGCATGGAGCTGAAATAATAATTATGCATGCAAATAAAACAAGAGGACGGACTGTTGAAGAAAATGCAAGCTGGGGAAAATAATGTAAATACACCGCCGGCCATTTGACTAGGACAAGGTATATTTATAAATTTAAAAGGAGCTGCCTATTGAAAGTATAAAACATTTTAAAGATCGAGAAATGATTTAAACTTTTAAAAAATAATTTTTCAGATGGCAATATCAGTTTTAGGAATACAAAATACTTGTTTATATTTTTCTTAGTTTTTTAAATTAAAAAAAAAAAAATTTATTATATATTATTTTTCTCAAAACAATATGTTTGTGTAATACATGTAATACATATTTAAGTACGCATAATTCAAATATTTCTAAAGATATTTGTCGATCATTTCGGCTCCATTTTTATCAATTTCTATCGTTTTGTTTCATTTGGACATACCCAATTTTCTAAAAAGAAAATGTTATTTTACACAAAACTTATTATATTACAAATACTTTTATTATTTCACGTATTTCTAAAGATATTTGTCGATAATTTCGTATCCATTTTTATCAATTTTTAACGTTCTGTTTCTTTTGGACATACCTAATTTTCTATCAATACCAAAACCATTGTTATTTTACATCCAGGCAGGTATCCCAATTTCCATTTGCCCCCTGGCTCCACTTAACCTTTTCAATTTTCCACTGCCGCACAATCTTCGCCCGCTTACCTTGAGGAAAAACAATCCGCCGGCCGGCAGGGTGATGCGGTGGGAGCCCGGCAGGATCTTCAGGGGGACCCCGTCCTTGTACCACTGGATGGTGGGCGTGGGGCTGCCCTCGGCTTTGCAATTAAGCGTGGCTGGCTCGTGTCGCGGAACTGTCGTATCTATGGGATGCTCCACTATTCGCGGCGGATGGGAACCTGCAACAACAACAGAGACAAGAGAGATGTGGAGATGAAAGAACTGTGGAATATAAAAATGGGAAAGGATCTGGGGGTTGGGTACTTCCGTTTTCCGCTGCGTCAGTCATCATCGTCAGCGGTTTGTTCAAATGCGAAAAGAAATGAAAAAATTAACAAAAAAGAAAAACGCTCGTTGGCAAATGAAAACAATGTTAATGCGCATTGCCGTTGACGTTGCAAATGAAGTTGCAGTTGAAACTGCAGCAAATGGGGGCTGAAATTGGGGGTGGGGGTGTAGTGCCCTGCCCGTTCAAAGGATTCAGTTTGGAATTAATTTGTTTAGATTTGCATATGCGGCAAAGGACCCCGGCAGCTTAGCAGCTAAGTAGTTTTTTCTCTGTATATTTTAGCCCTTTCTGTTTTGTTTTGCATAATGCAAGCTTTGGGAAATTAACTGGGTGGAAAAGGTAGAGAGAAAAGGGCTGGGTTCATAGGTTAGATAAGCCAGGGATTAGCATAGTCTTTTGTTATTCCCCTGCCTTTCGACTAGGAATTTTATTTGCAAATTTAAATGCCAGAGAAAAGTGTTAGAAAGAAAACCTATATATTTATATTTGTGAATTTAAAATCTCGGCTAGCACTCAAATCTAAAGCTATTGACACGCCATTCCGCAATCTCAATTGCTCAAATTGATCGGGGATTTCTGCGATAGTTTCCACCCCACCCACAATCACCCGAAAATCCATTTTCCACTTGCTTTCAATGCTCAACACCCCATCAAAGCATTCAGGAACACTTGCGCTATCGCACAATCTTTATTTGCTAACCGCAGACCAACTCTCGAGTATTTGCTGCGAGCAATCTGTCAATGGCAAAGACATAAATTTCAATTTTCATGCCATATCTAAACAATTTGCTGTCACCCACAAACACACGAGAGAGCGGAAAATATAGGGGGCAAAGGCAAACGGAACAAGATGCAAAACTTTATTCATATCGCAGCTGAAATCTATAAATATATTTGCTCTGCACTGAAAATAAACAAAACTATATTTTCACAATTTATATTAAAAATTAAAAAATACCTCATGTATTACTCATATTAAATCTATTTTAATTAATTTAAATAAAAGTATTTTTTTTTGTTTTCTTAAGTCATCTATAGATCATAATATTATCATAATCCTGATCTACACATTTTCCCCTCAGTGCATGACTTTTTATATCTATGCAGGCCACGCCGCGTGAAAATTGATATGTCAGAAAACGTTGGAATATTGAAACGTTATTTAATAAAAGGCAGTCGGGGCAACATTTGTTGCTCTTCCACACATTTTTTTCGTCGATTGCAACACGACAACGACAGCAACAAACAGCTCAGGGCAAAAGTTGCATGTCATCCGGAGCGAAAAACAACAAAGCGAACAGACGTTGCACCAAGGAAAGTCGCAAGCTGCAAATCGAATTTCGGATCGGAGTTCAGAGAAATATTCGAAGGGGGATGGCAGAGACGTGTTGCATGTCCTGCCGCCAGGAGAAAACTTTCCACCCCCGCATGGGTGGTGAAAGAAGGGGGGTGGGGAGGGGGTGGCAGGGGTCAACCAGCAAGACGGCATGTCAATGTTATTTCAACAACGAAAATGAAAATAAAACACTGAAGGGGACTGGAAACGGAATGGGAATGGCAATGGGAATGGGAGTTATGGCAGTCGAAAAATCAACATGCAACGGACATGAAAAAAATGCAAATGGTGGGGGAGCTCAAAAAAACAGAAAATACGAAATTCTAAATGAATGGGGAATAGACATTCTTGAATGTAGATTTGCTAGAAGGAATGCTGTTTTGATACCCCTTGATTGAAGTTACTAACTTCAAGTTAGGGGATAGTTTGAATGTTTGAATTAATATTAGAAAATAAAGATGCTAAATTCCTATAATATTTCTAAAGAAAACTTAAAATACGGACCGGGATCTATTTATTTTAATTTAAATACCTTATAAACTTGCATTTTAAAGATAAAATCTCTTTGTTGATTTTTTTAAACTTTTTCCTAGAATAGTTTTGTCATTTTGGCTCTTCTAAATTTATTTATATTACGAGAACACGCAAAGGCCTTCTTTTTTTTGCATACAAAATATATATAAATGTTCCTACAACAAATCCCAAAGCAAAGGGAACACAACTCGTGACCAAGTGTAAGCATTCAATGTGTCCGCTGAGCACAATTCGAGGGTTAAATGTCGCATGTGGGGTTGTCAAAAAAAAAAGCGGAAAGGGGAGAAAAGGAAGGGAGGCGTTCAGGGCGTGTTCACAACGGAAAGTTGCTCAACCATGGACATAATTTTTTTTTTGGCTGCTACTCCTGTTTGTGCATATCTTTGCTGACCAGGCACAAGGACCACGACAGGACGAAAGTTGGCTTGTGCGGTTTGTGCCCTGCGGTGATGTTCAACACCTAAAAAAAAGGGTTCGAACGAGGGGGGTGAGGGCCTTTGTTTTGATTACGCTTCATTTTCCAGTTTGTTTGAGAACATCCTCACCGCCCACCCACCGAAAAAAACCGAGCACAGAAACTTTTGCGACTTGCAGCTGAATAATTCAATTAGTAAACAGGCTAAATTTGCCAACAGCAGCGATTGCAACCGAGCAGCTGTGGCCCAGAGGCCTACTAATTTAGTTTTAATTGCATGCCAAGGAAAGGAAAGTTGCACTCACATACATTTGTACCGAAAGCATGCATACATGCATTTACGGGCGAAACTAAAACTAAAACACGACGGAGAATGTAACGACATGGAAAATGCAAGAAATTTGCATAAAAGCAGCAAAGGCATTTGCCCAGCGCTTATGCAAAATGCATCAAATAGTGCTGCCTGCTGGAAGGGCGATGGTTTTCTGGAGTAAGCAACTAAAATCCAGTTCGGAGCCTCCTCCCAAGACCAAGGACTCCAGGACTAGGACCTTCCAGGACCAAGACGTTGTCGAAATGCCTGAAGAAATTGCTGGGAAAACGTTTCGTCAAACTGGGTTTCACTTAACAAGCAAAATATTTGCTGCAATTTCCTTAAACATTTTCTTTTCCTTTTGGCAGACACAGGAATATTGCAGAAAGGGGTGGTGGGAAGGAGAAGGGGAAATCCTGGGGCATGTGTATGTATATAATAACACACATTTGCTTGGCTACCTCTTGGGCATCTCTAACTGAAGTGGATCTAAGTAATACCAAATGATGGAAAAATGTTTAATATTTCAAGGGATATGTTTAATATATTTAAAATTAATGGGACTTTATTGAGATCCCCAAATAATGTAACGAAATCTTTAGCACAAAATTGGAAATATTATAAAACAATTTGTATAAAATCTTGTTTTGTATTTTATATATTTTAGACCATTCAAAAATAAAATATTAAGATATTCCTTAATTCGGATAATAATATATTTCGGTTCCTACTACAAAATTTAAAAAATATATATTGAAAAAAATATTATCACTCTTTTACTAGATGCTGAAAAAACCTAGAGTATTTAAACTTCTCTTTACTGCCCTAACTTTTACCACCGTTTCCTTTGGTTGTTGTTTGTGGCACTGCATAGTTTGTTGCCTTCGCTGGCGGGTCAAAAACAAAGGAAAGGCTCTCAGGACCTGCACCACCCACCCCTTCCGCCTTCAGCACCAAAAAGTGCGGGTCCTTTCAGCGCCTTGGCGAGTTGCTTATGTGTTGCATACTTCAAGGGGCCAGAACAGCCTTAGCTTTAGCTGCTTTTGCATCATCAATCAAAGGCAGCCCCATATAAGAAGGAGCACGTCCCCGACTCCTTTATCCCCATTGTTGTTTTAATTATAGCCCCGCTCTGAGACTTGCTAATTGTTTTAGTAGCGTACTTTTCGACATACAACTTTTGTTGTAATCGCTTTTGTTGCCGCCTCCGGCTAAGGAACTATGTTAGTCCTTCGTCCTTCGTCCCTTGTCCCTCGTCCTTGCAGGCCGAGTAAAGTAGAACGGCCAATGCAATAATTAAATTTTTGCTATAATTTACGTGAAAAGCGGCAGACGCAGCAACAGCTGCTACGGAAAATGTGTCTTGTAGGGAGCGCAAAAGCAAAAGCAAAAGCAACAATAATGGATGGGTGTCAGTGGGGCATTTAGTGATGGAGGAGCCCTCCAAATGGGACAGGGAATGTGTTTATTTAATATGTATATTTAATGTTCATCATCCTTAATTTCGTGTGTCATGCATGCTAAGAAGAGAAGACTTTTATCAGAAGAGCAATGTAATTAAGTAAAAGATTTTGTAGGGAAGAAGAGAAGCTAGGACTTGAAAAGTTATTGCCAGAACAAAATAAAATTAAATAAACTTGATATTTCTGAAATAAATCTTTTGAAAATTTACCAATATTACAGCTGATATGATATCAAGTTTATCTCAAAAAAATACAATAAATAACCACAAAATATATATTTATTTTATTTTACTGATGTAAACTTGATATTAGTTCAGCTGTAATTTTAATTGCAAAAAATTTATGGAGTCCATATTTTCTGGTTATTTATTTTATTTTACTGAGGTAAACTTGATATTATTGGTAGATTTTCAAAAGATTTTTTTCA
Organism: Drosophila prostipennis; assembly: GCA_037075205.1. NCBI lineage: Eukaryota > Metazoa > Arthropoda > Insecta > Diptera > Drosophilidae > Drosophila > Drosophila prostipennis. Next base: position 196,437 of record JBAMCJ010000817.1, read on the forward strand.
GAAATATCAAGTTTATTTAATTTATATTATTTCAGCTGTAATTTTAATTCCAAAAATACTTCAATTCTACCATAAATTGCACATGTAAATTCTGAATGACACAAAAAGTCCAAGTTTTTCTGAACATTTCCCTTTGCCAGCAACCAAAAAAAAAAAACCACCGTCCACAAAAAGTGAGTAAAATTAAACTTTTGTAAACGCCTCGTGTTCGTGTGCCGCAAATTGTTTCCGGGGATGTTGTCGAGAAGTTCTTTGGCTGTTCTTGTTTAGTTATGAATCATAACGACGCACATTCAGTGCTATAACAACGGCAGGAACAACCCGAAACAAACCATAAATTGTACAATTTTACTCTTGCCCATCGCAGACAAGGGTGTTTGGATGTTTGGCCATGACTCACTTCTTTTAACTTTGTTTTTCCATTGTTTTTTTTCGCTTTGTATTTTTTGTTCCATTTCGTGGGGGTGTGGTGAAGTGACACTTCTTCTAATTGTTCGCAACACCCCCCGTCGAACCGAATTTTGACCAGTGAAATGTTCAAGAGTCATGATGCATTCGACAGCCCAGGAAAACTTGAATTTTTTCTATACTTTTTAGTTGTTCAACTTTATTTATGCTTAGACAACTTCGACTTGTGCATATATGTGGAGCGCAGTGAGTAGTGTGCAGTGTGCATGGAGTATAAATAATTCAGGGCGCACGGGAGAGCTAACACATTTGCATTGAGAGCCGGGCAGAAAGTTTTGTGCCCCCTGGTAAATGCATTACAATGCTGAAAGGGGAAGAGCAGGGAGACACACAAAAATTGTGCAAATACTTTTGGCATATACACGTGCACTGGGAGAAAATATTAGTTGGAATTTTTAAATTTAAAAGGAATGTGTACAGTGTACACCCAAAAAAAATGATATGAAACAATGATCGATTTGTGTTATGTGGTATCAATTTGGACTTGATATGCGGGCACCTCAATTTGATATGCTCCAAATGTAAACAACAGACCAGTTCGAATTTCGAATGTGTTTTTCTCTTTCCCACTCATGTAACATTAATCTATTTCGAAGTGAGAGAGTTTGTACCCACATTGCTTCTTCCTCTCTTTTTCGAAGTCAGAAAATCTCCTAGAGAGAGATTTTGGTAAAAACGATATGCGTATGCAAAACATATTTTTACCATGCGCATATCGATTTGACAGCGACGTGTTTTTGTTTTGTGTGTAAGAGAGACAAGCTCTCTATTCCCTAATCCAGTACACTACTTTATTTTGCTGTAATATTATGTCCTTTAAGAATTCATATCTAAAATATCGTCTTTTTCCACTCTGTACTGACTTGTGCATATCTATTGCTGCTCCCACATGTGGGTTAGTTTGTCTACAGAGAATCATTGCCAACTATTGCTCCACATTTTTTGGTAGGCCCTCTTCTCCCGTTTTCCCCCTTCGGAAAAAGCATGTGTCCAATATCTGGCATACATATGTATGAATCCGGGTGGATGCAACTGCACTTGGCTCGGGTTTTTGGCTCCAGTTGGAGCCTTAACGGCAGCTTAGTCTCCAGCCAGCCATACCTGACACTATGCCACCTGCAAGAACACACAATCCACCCCTTTACTTCCATCCTCCCACACACACAGAAAACACTTTCGTACATCGCACATGGCAAATGCAAAGTTTTCACATTGAATTTTCCGGCGCAGCGCATCCGGTGACAAATCCTTGGATGGGCTTCCACATCTATGTCCATGTGTGTTTGTGGGTGGATGGATGAAAGTGTCAGTTATCCCAGTTACAATTCCCAGTTAGATCCACCTGGTAAAAGTGAGCTTGAGTTGAAGCTGAAAATGCATTGCAGGAGATTTGTAAAATTGAAGTTTTGGCCGAGCTTCCTTTTTATTTTTACAAAACATTTAAAAATTTAAATTAAAGACTTTCTCCTTGCTATTAAATTCCTCCTTTAAAATCCTCAATAATTCACATCTCTCTCAAGTGAATTTTCAAGGACTTTAACTTTACTCCAAGTTTAATTTCTAGTGGCAGCAACTACTTTTTTTCGTGTTTGGAAACTTTGTCGAGCGTAAAATGTTACGGGGGGAATTTGCTACATTCTTGTTTGGTCCCTAGGAGCCACAAGGATATTTTTATTTGCACACGGGGACATTTGCAATTCCAGTCGGGCGATGGCTCATTAAGCAGGAGCAGCAGCATTACAGGCGACTGGGAAACTGGGAAACAGGAGCCGGGAGCCAGGAGTCAAGGATCTGCCAGCTGTCAAGCTGCTGTGTCAAATGCTAATTAAAATCAAGCGCCATTCGCTTGTTCAAACACAAATCCTATCCCGGGGAACAGGTAAAACTGAAATCGGTGGACAGGACACCATGAGCAGGCGCCATCATCATCATTATCCCTGTCATCGTCAACAGCAATCAAGATAAAAGATAAGTTAAATGCCGAGCGGGAAAGGGGGGGATGGGGGGATATTCCTGGGTATTCCTGTCTCTCACTTTGTTGCCTCGTTGTTTGTTTTGTAATAAAGTCCTGCCGGGTAACCACGCCCCCTTTTCCGCCCCTCCATCACGCAGCATCAAAGAAAACTTGGGCTTTTTGGGGCTAGTGATTTGAACGCTTGATTGCTTTCAGTCAGGACGAAAGGACGAAAGGAGGACTACGTGCCAAGCACCCAGGATGTGGCACTCCACCATAACAGTGTGTTCATGTTAATTTCTATCTGCCTGATTGCCGAAGCTCCCTTTGCCTTCGGCATCTCTCTCTGCCCCTCTGCCCCTCGCACGTTCGCCTCATAATTTCGGAGTGAAAATTTTCAATTAAACTTAATTGCATTAAAAGCGAAGGGTTCAATCTGTCGTTATAGTCCTGTCCTCCGCTATCCTTGTTTTTTGTTGTGATAACGATTGGGGAAAGTTCCATCTCCTTTCATTAGTTTGTCCCCGGCTTTTTATGGTCCCTGGAACTTTTTATGCTGCAATGCGTTTTATTTTTCGGTTCGGGCTTTCGGAGAGGTTTTTCATTTTCGGGGTGTTTTCATGGGCGTGTGACATGGGCCGCTTTGCAATATGGGATAATTTAGTTTCGGCCCCGTTTTATGCCACTCATAAGTCATTAAGTTCCCCTGCCAGCCGGAATATTATTTTGAATTGGTTTCGGTGCGTGGCAAAAGTTTGATTAAAATTCATGGCAACATAACTTTTGGGCTTAATAGCGGTATTAAAGAATATTAAAAAATATATAAAGGAGAAAGAATTCGTAGATACCCAAATAAAAATAACATTTCTAGGGATATTCTGTTAAATCAATTTATCGGGATAAAAACCACTGAATGAATTTCCTAACCACTCACGTAATTTAACACTCCGATGAATAAATACTAGCCTGTAAGTAATGATTCCGTAAAAACACACCCACTAGACTTGAAAAACCCTCGAAAGAGACAGCTAAAAAAGGAAAAAGTGGAAGATGGGTGAGAGAGGAGTCCTTCTGCAGTATTGGAATCCATTTCGACACCTACACAGTGCCCGCAAAAAGGACTTCCACTCAATCTAAGCGTTGGGCAAACATATTTGCCGCACTCCTATATTTTTTCTACGTTTTTTTTTGTCCCTGTGTAAATTGCAACGCATAAATCTTTGTGACAAACAGACGAAAGCGAGAGGCAGATGAGGAGAATGAAGGACAAACACTCAAAAACACAATAGAAGTGACGCGACAGCCATTTTTCAAAAACAAAACATGCATCACAAAACAATCCAGCACATAAAAAAAAGCGTAGAAGTGGGGGGGGGGGGAATCTGCAGAATTTGGAATGAGAAGTGTGAGCAGAAGGAGCATTCCGGATGGAAAAAAATACCCTTGATGGAGTAGAATGGGGATTTGGGGAGCAGAGAAGAGAGAACGCATGATTGTCTTAATGGCTTCGACATGTTTGCAAAACGACTGTCAAAAGCAGGCAATGTGGAAATGGCATTGGCATTGGGCTGCTCGACGAAGATGGAAATGGAAATGGGAACAAAAAGAGCTGCAGATGGAGCAGAAACTGAATCTGAGGCTGGAAAACCGGCAAAGGCGTCATCACAACCACCACCACCACCAGGACATGGCTTCAAATCACAGAATCTGGCGTTCACAGTTCCGCTTCAGTCAGTCAAAGTCTGGTTCCCCCTCAGGTTTCTGGGTGTCTTTTCGATTTCTCGCTCGTCTTCGCTTTGCCTGTCTGCAGCTGTTAAAACGATTAGGGATGGCAGTTGGAAGTACTTTTATCGATTGACCGATAAATATACAGAATTAAAAAGCGAAATCCGGCTCGAAGGACCATATTACAAAGAAATAGTTATTATTTCAATAGTATTACACTTCAATACCTATATTTTTCATATTTTCAGTAAGAGTCAAAAGCACAAGTCGATTGACTGATAAATATACAAGAAATTAAAAGCTACATCCGGCTCGAAAGACCATTTTACGAAAAAATATTTATTATTTCAATAGTATTACACTTCACTAACTATATTTTTCAGATTTTCAGTAAAAGTCAAACAAAGTCATCAAATTCTGATGACAAAATAACAACTTTTCCTTTGGCAATCAGCTTTTAAATTTAATTATAGAAATATATTCATATTTTTTGGTCTAACATATAGCCTTTAGCTGTCCCCTCAACGTGACACGATGTCATCCTTGTTTGCGACACACTTGAGCTTGTCATGTGTCTACTTCTTGGTTGCGTTCTCCTCGACTCCTTTTTTTTCGGCATTTCTTGCATCACAAATCTATGTTCTGACAGCAAAGTCACTCAGTCATGCAGCCGCACACTTGATGCGCCCCCAGCCACGAACCATCCAAATACCGAATGGCTCTCCTATAAAGTTTCCATTCCCCACAAAAAAACAAAAAAAAGAAAAACAGTGGAAATACCAGCCCAAGCGAAACCCAATCGCACACTTAGACATGTTCGGCCTGGAGGGCCTATCTGCACGTTGCAAATTGAATTTTTCACCTGAATGCGTTGCAGAGGTGGGAGATGTGATACGAAAAAAAAGAGGCGGGGGAGCATGTCTGCATGTGTAATTATCGTTATCGATATCGCTCATACGCCCAGTTGGCCGTCGTTGCCGCTGACAAACTCTGACAAGTTGCGTTAAACTGTTGGCGCTGGCGTGGGGCAGGCATTTAACCCTCGTTAAGCAAAATCGAAATTAACGCCGCCACATTCGTCCTCGTCGCCGGCCATGTGAAAAAGGACACTTTTAATGCTCCCCCTCAGGTCACCCTTTTCCCCGATTTTGAGCTCTGCCTATGAAGTTATTAAAAGTAAATTAGGGTTGCTAACCAGCAGAAACCGAAACCGAAACCAGTTTTCCTCCTTTCTCATGGGTGGGTGGATATATCTGTCACCCACCCACGCTCCTTTCACCTCCCACCTCCCCTTCCCCTGCTTTCCTTATCCTTTTTCGGTTTTTAGGGTTGCGTGCCTTTGACGCATTTCAGTTGGCTTTTGTTTTGCTTCTGTTATGTCTGCGACTGGTTTTGTTTTTCGGGCTTCTCGGGGCTGCTTGTTGTGTTTTCTGCTTAACTTAATTGTCAACAGGGGAATTTTTAAAACTATGCCATAGTTTCGCTTCGGGCGACTAGTTGTTTTTTGGGATTTATGCTGCAAACTTTCAATTATTTTCAGATTTGTTGAATTAAGCATACGCCGGGTGGCAGTGGAATGACCTGTTGAAATTGATTTTTAATTGGCAGGGTTTTCTAAGTGCTCACGGGCGATGTGTCAATCATTGTCTGATTGAGAATGCAACTGGGTTACAGTGTATGGATTTATGAATAATTCAGGAGATAAGGTTGAGTACCTTCAAGTGGGTTAGCAAATCGGTTTTAATGGTGGTTTTGAGGGTTTCTGTTCATATTTAAGGTGGTTTTCCTCAATCGTTGTAATCTTGTAGCTTGGCTTTAAAGTATTGTATTAGATCTATAAAATGTGTGAATTTCAGGTTTTATACAGGTGTTTTAAATATATTTTAAACTTACAAATAGTTAAAAATTTTAAGTTATAGCTTAAGAAAGCTTACTTAATAAATAAAATACTGCATCCAAATATATATTATAGGGTATCAAAATGACATGGGTTTCCAACCAATCAGCCGTAATAACGATTTGTGCATATACGATTTTATCCTGAAAAAGCCGCAGATAAGAGGCGTAAGGGCGTGGCAAGCACACATACACACACACCAAGGCAAAAACACACAGACAGACGGCAGCGGCACACCTTTGAAGTGCAACAGAGGGCCGCGAGCAAAAGTTGAAAAGTGCGCTTGTTAACATTCCTTAATTGCTGTTGTTGTCACTGCCGCGGGACAACCTTTTACGGAGGAGCGAAAGAGAGGCGAAGAGGGGGGGTGAGAAGGAGACAGGGGTAAAAGGATACCCAACAAGGATGTCGACGGCGACAATGACGAGTGCAATTATACAAAAACTACTTAGGCGCGCATCCTGCCTGCCAGGAAAAGCAGGCGATAAAGGGAAAATCGGGGGGTTTTTCGTGAGAAAGAGATGCCACCAGGCGGAGGGAAAGGGAGAGGCGATCGGAATAAGCAGCTCCTGGCTGCTGTCGTTGCAACAAAATTGAAAGAAAATTCACTTTCGCGTTTGTAAATTTGTCAACATCCTTGAGAAAAGCAGCAGAGAATGAAGAAGAAAATAGCTCGGGGTGCTGGCGGTGACAAGTGCAGGATGCAGGCCACAATGCAATTTCAGTTAAGTCTCTTATAATAGGAAACTCAAGCACTTTCAAGCTCACAAACAGCAGGCGAAACGTTAACGGCGGCGGGAGACGGGCGACGGGAATGGAAGTCGGGAACAGGAACTGGGAATGGGCTACAACACTGCCCGAATTTGTAATACAATTACCATCAATATATCATCAAATGATCCTAAATCGTTATTTCGTACTTTCCTTTATTTTCCAGAGAAATCACTCGTATTTTAAATTTTTATAAAGGTGTCTAAAAGTATGCAACAGAAAATGTGGAACACGGAAGTCCGAAAATCGACATTGTTTTTTTCACTGCATACTTTTAAACACCTTTATAAGTGGTTTTGAAATTCAAGTGATTTTATTTTTTAAAATGTATTACGGCTACTTCTTCATTTCATTTTAAATCACAAATATATCGTAATTTCTATCAGAAGCAAGAACCTTTTTATTTAAACAGGTATTAGATGATAAGGATAAACAAGTAATTTAGCAGCCACATTTCTCGCAGTGCATTGTCAGTCATTGTGTTGCCTAACTACATTTGTCATTAAGTCAATAAGCGCATTGTGCTTAAATGCACATAAAATAAAGCCTACAATGGAGAGCCGAGCAAAGCCATAAAACGAGCCAGAACCTGAGAACCTAAAAGGAAACTGGGGAGGTGGTATTTTCCAGGGGGGGAAGGGAGGTTGACAAAAGGACCCGGACCTATCTGAGAGGAAGGATCCATCTCATGTGCTGGCGACAAAGCCGATTTATGCCCAATTGGATTTGCTGCTAAGAGCCACAATTCATGTTTTTATGACCGGATGCCTATTACCCAAAAAACCCAGAAACGAGGCGAAAGTTCGGCCGTCTTCTTCTCTTTTTTAATAAATATAAAATGTCCTGACTGGCCCGCACAAAAGGTAAGTCAACAAAAGAGGGGCCTGAAATGGAATGGAATGCTTAGCTTAGGCCATTGATAAGCAGCTTGGCCTCGGGTCAGCAGGCATGTCCTTTTTATTTCATTTCTTTTCCTTTCTTTGCCTTGCTTATTTTTTGTGCGCTCATATCAACAATATCCCTGTCGTCGGCCTTTCATTCGATTTGCTTGTTAAAAAGCTCAAATTTTATGGCCTCCTCCCTTCAGTTTCTTGTCCTTCTGCCGGGCAACAAGTCAGTTTATCGATTCGCCGAGAAAGGACAATGGAATGGGCTTGGCTACAATCTGCTGTCCTGGCAATTTTCGAGCGTTCATCATTTGGGCCAGCTTTGACATTGATAAATTATGCAGACTTCTCGGATATTTCCGGCGCAACAAATGCTGAAGTCGAAAAGTGTGGCTGCGATTTTCCTCGGCCAAGTCGAAGGCAATGAGTTGGCAAAAATTATAAGTCATAAAATGGCGACAAAAGGGGTTAACAAATGGCATTTAAAATTTAAGTGGCCCCGGGTTGAATCCTCTTAAGGATGGGGGTTGATAAGAGTTTTCGGCTTAAAGTTTAATGGAGCTCCAGATTGCCAGTGGGTTATAAAAACGGGGGAAATATTTATAAAGCTGAAAAAGCTGCTGAAACGTAAGATATATTTTCAGAATTTTCTGTATTACCATTTTAACATTGTTAAATATTTCCTTATTCATAAGCTATTACGCAAATGGAGTTATTCAATTAAAAACTTCATTCTTGATTACTGCAACTCCGTTTATTTAGCCAATCCAAATGCACTAAAGGGCAAACTTTTACTCCCCCTTCAATTTGAGTTTGTCAGCTGCACTCTTCGCCCGAGCCACTCAATCTTTTCTCCTTTCTGCCCTTCCATTTGCTGCACTTAAAATTATAACCTACATTTAACATTTTCTGCACTTTGTCGGGGGAAAAAAAAGGTAAAATAAAAAGAGACAGCCTTTTACAAAAGCAGCTTACGCTAACGCCCTGCAATTTTCGTTCATGAATTGACAACTTTGACATAATTGACTGCCAGCGCACCAAGAAAAAAGCCACAAAATAAATAAATAAAATTGCAACAACCCATAAACACCGCAAGTCCTTGAGCAGCTGTATAAAAGTATACTAAAAATAAAAAAATCAACTGAAAGCCCAGCAATGCAATGACGATAATGAAGCGCACAAGAGGGCAGTGGGGAAAATTACAATATTACAAAAAAAAAAAGCTGGGGACAGCAAGGCGACGGAGCCTGTCAAGCTGGCCACCGCCGACTATTTTTATAACAATTTGATTATATTATGAACTTAAGCATTTTTCTTCCGCTTTTTGGGGTCGTCATCTTCATTAGCACATTAAAATGTCAATGACACTTGGTCCGCAGGTCCAGAGACCCTTTTTCGTTCCGGCTTCCCCGGGCTAAAGGGTAAGTATTTGAAAAATGCGCGAGAAATGCGGACAAGGAGGTGGATGGTTGGATGGGTGGTGCCCAGACATCATCACTGACCGCATGGCATTCTTGTTTTTTCCACTCAGTTTTTTTCCCGCCGCCTTCGCCGAGCTTTATGATTACTTGACGGCGCCGCAAACTGGCAGATTGGTGGGGAAAAGGGAAAAGGGGCTGGAAAATATCAAACTTGTCGTAAAAAATATGCTCAACACTTGTTTATGTCGTCATATTCGGGCACTCTACTTTTAAAAAGGGTACAATCGGCTGTAGAGGCCTTAGAAAAGGTTCGATTTGCTAGGTATTATGGTTCTATAAATGTGCGAAATCTCTTTTTGTAAACTACTGCTTTGAAATCTCTCATAAAAATGCCTAAAAGTATGCAGCAAGTCTAGTTTTACTGCCTACTTTAAGGCACCTTTTATAAGTGATTTAAAAACGTTAGTGATTTCTTTCTTAATGCCAAAATATTTCCAACTTAAACCATTTTAAACCACCTCTCATTTAGAAAAACTTCTTATCCCTGTCTTCCCTGGAAGAAAAATGCCTAAAGTATGCAGCAAGTCTAGTTTTACTGCCTACTTTTAGGCACCTTTTATAAGTGATTTAAAAACGTTAGTGATTTCTTTCTTAATGTCAAACTGAAACCATTTTAAACCCCCTCTCATTTAGAAAAACTTATTATCCCTGGAATATAACTTTATGTTTGCGCTTTAGTTTTAAAAACTATCCAAGTGATAGTATTCTTTTCGTGGCTTTATTATAATAACCAATTTCCAAACATGCTTTTCCCAAACTTTCTCGTTCCCACCGAGAGCATAAAAGTTTCGCGTTGGCTCATTTTGGAAATACTCCTGGCCTTTGTTGATGTTTTTGTTTGCGTATTTCTGCCAGTGTTAATTTTTTCGCTTCCCCCGTTTTTAATGGCAAACCGGAGCACTTTAAAGTTTTGATGGCCTCCGAGCGCCTTGGCAGCTGCTTCTAGCCACGTTTACCATGGCAATTCATTAGGCTCAATTGCCCCGCTCCGTGCTGTTGTTATTTTTATTGGCCTTGCTGTTGCTGTTGCACTTTCTGTTACCCGCTGTTCTATTGTTGTTGGCCCACTTTGGATAATAATGAAATGAATTACGTTTTCACAAGGCAAACACTCAGCTCAGGAGGCTCAGCGGGAAATCACCGAGGGAAGGAAGGGGGATTAGCATCGACATCGAGAAATCGCTTAATTAACTTAATCAAAATATGGCGATTATGATTGGGCCCCCACATAGTTCGCTTTGAATGGCATGTCCTGCATGTCCTTTTGTGGCCATTGTTTGCTTAGTGCGTTTGCCCCAACAACAAACAAATAAACAAGTATCTCTGTGTGCTTTTGTGCGCATCTCTTTTATTTGTATTATGACAGCCGTTCAATTGATGCAGAAATTAATTAAAATTTTCCCTCGTGTGTGTTTGCAATAGGACTATCTGCCCGAATTGTCCTTTGGCCTAAGGCTAAGATAAATTACAATTTGCCAGGACCAACGTTGTGAATACAACTGGAAACTGGTAATTGCTTTGCATGCAAATTGTGTGTGTAACGGCAGTAGGAATTGGCTAAAATAAATCTACGACTTGTTAATGGGCTTAAAACTAAGCCAAATATTTTTCAATAATTTTGTGACTTATTTGAGGAATTTTTAGATATTTATGCATTGACAATTTATGAATATTTTCCTTTATTTTTCTCCCTAGTCAATTACCACTGTGCTTGTGATAAAATCCCAAGTAAATATTTTCTCTTTTCCAGCTGGCTGTCAATTTCCAAAATATTTCTATATTTAATAGACTCCAAATTAATTCCATATTACTTTATTACTGGCTGGCCGGGTCCTTTTCCCTTCAGGAATAAATACCTTCGCCCTTTCAATTAACTCGAGTCTGGTCAAATAATACCTATTCTCCTGGCACCGACAAACGAAGTCGGAAAAGAGCAAAATTCGAGCAGGTCCTTTGAGTTATTTCGCAGAAAAGTCTTAAAGGCAGGCGCTTGGGCTCCGGGGTTTGGGCATCTAAAATAATTTAACCCTTTTTCCCCCTTTCCTTTAAAGTAATTTAATGCCTGAGCAACGAGCGAAGGGAGGGACCACACATTCCGCAGAGATATGGCAAGTTTTCCTGTCTGCCATTGATGCCGCAGGGCAAAGGGCAAAAATAGATTCGGCTGCCTTGGTACATGGGGAATATTTCATGGCACTTATCAAAGGCAGCAACAATTTAGGTTAAATACTCATTAATATTCCGGTCTGCAAAACTTTTTTCCTGCTCCTCCGCTTCGGTTTTTGCCAAATAAATTTATGCCCTTTGCTTTTGCTAGCCGCCAGGCACGAGGGCCAGAAATACAAGACAACCGGGCTGAGAGTCCTTTCTTGAATCCCAGCCAAATAAATAAGCACACGCACATGCCGAGGAACAGGGGCAAAAACATACAGAAGAAATTAATTTTGCGTAGCCTACTTTCTTTGGGGAGCCTTCCAAAAATGAGCGAAGGACCAAAACAAGCGGTTCAACAATTTTCCCAGGAAAATGATAATTGCCTGGTAACGTTGTCTACAAAATGCATAATTTATAAATTAAGCAAAGTTGAGCAAAAGTTGAGAAACGAAAAGTATGGCAAACAACTGGGCTGCCGTTATGCAGAAATGGCATACAAATTGGGCTAAGAGATGTAACAGATATGGCAAAAGTAGGCGTTAAAATACAGTTATCGATTCCATAATAACATTTAAAGTAAGGAAAATATTTATTTAATGCAGTTTACGATACAATTTTGACACCAAAGGTAGGTATAAAACAAATTGGTTACTAAAGAATATATGAAAAATATAAAAATTATTAAAGGATCACAATTATTATAATCTCTTTGAAATGTTTGTTACTTTACACATTGAAATCATTTTACATGATACTGTTCTGTTGAATTTACCAAAAGAAAAATCTCTTACCAAAAGTATTTAATTTTCTTTTATTGGATATTTAAAAAAAAAATTGTATGCAGTTTACGGATCCAATTTTGACACCCAAGGTAGGTATAATGCCATTGGGTTACTAAAGAATATATGAAAAATATAAAAAGTATTAAAGGATTAAAATTATTATAATCTCTTTGAAACCATTGAAAATAATATGTGTTAAAATGTTTGTTCGTAAAAAAACCAAATCCATTATTTTACACATTGAAATCATTTTACACGATTCTGTTCTGTTGAATTTACCCAAAGAAAAATCTCTTGCCAAAAGTATTTAATTCTCTTTTATTGGATACACCGCGCACACACGCAGAAAAGCAGCCAACCCACTAAAATGCCAGTATATTTATACCCGTTACTCGTAGAGTAAAAGGGTATATTGTATTCGTGCAAAAGTATGTAACAGCTAGAAGGAAGCTTTTCCGACCCCATAAAGTATATATATTCTTGATCAGGATCACTAGCCGAGTCGATCTAGCCATGTCTGTCTGTCCGTCTGTCCGTCTGTCCGTCTGTCCGTCTGTCCGTCTGTCTGTCCGTATGAACGCTGAGATCTCGGAAACTATAAAAGCTAGAAGATTGACATTTTGCATGCAGATTCTAGGAGTTCCTACGCAGCGCAAGTTTATTTCAAAAAGGTGCCACGCCCCCTTTAACGCCCACAATAGCTTATATACGATTTGAAAAATTTTAATATATCGGAAAAGTAGGAATGCAGTTTTGTTGTGTTTATCAATACCTATCGAAATGTAGAAGAAATTTTTTAAATCGGACCATTCCTTTAAAACTTATGCCTGATCAAAGTTTTATCTCCATCTCCCTAGCACTCCCTTTAGCTGAGTTACGTTTATTAGATAGTCGGGACACCAACCCTTTAGCTGAGTGACGGGTATTTGATAGTCGGGACACCAACCCGACTATAGCGTTCTCTCTTGTTTTTGCTTGAAATTTATTGCATACTTTTTGGGGGGATCCGCAGGAGCAGGATGGAGATACACGCGTGTTGTCGGGATTTATTTATTCACTCCTCCATATCCTTCATCCTGCATTGGCGGATTTTGTGCGCTGATAAAAATTTTGACATGCCAAACGAGGGGAGTTCGAGTTGCTGGGAAAAAGAATTCCGCGGTTCGGAGGGAGGGGATGGGGATAATGGGTAGCCCGGAGAGGATGTAACAACAAAATGACAGGATATTATTCAATTGAATTCGTTTACATGCATGAACTACATAATAAAAATGCCCTTAACCAAAAAAGGAGATCCAAGCGTAAAGAACGCAAATTGAACAGCAGCAAAAGGGAAATGTACACACAAACTCGTATATATTCGTATATATTCGTGTATACCAACCTACCTACCTACGGAAAATATGAAATATCTTTTGTATCATTTGTGGCCGGGGCCGAAAATGTTTTTTTGTGGGCCAACATTTACATATTCATTCAGTACTTTTTCGGGGGGGAGTGTGGGAAGCCCCCTTATTAAATGCGCATATTTTATGCAACAAAAGCAGTCCGCTTGAGTCATGGCCCAGAGTACTCACTTGTATTCAGACCCACGACTCGAATTCATACTCATTTCGGTTAGTTAGCCAGCCCGAGGGGATTCCCCGATTCCCCGATTCCCCGTTTCTTGCCAAAACATTTTCCACTAATTTGCTTGGGCTGAAAGCAGCGGAAATTGTTTTGCGTCTGGCACAAAAGTTTTCCACATACGAGAATTCCCATTTGATGGCTACAACTTAATGGTGAGATAAGCAAGAGTTATGAATTATAGTTGGCAAAAGTTTTCGGGGGAGGAAGTAATCAATGCATTATGGCATAAGTAGGTTTTCGGTCGGATGAAATGATTCGGGAAATGCCTCAAAGTTATCTGTGAGTTTGGGCCAATAAATGCAAATCAGGAAATATGCTAATCTGGCAAGTGAAGTTTGGCTACGATTAGTTAGAATGAGCAGGCAAATTAATTCAGAATGTTTAATGAAGCTGAGCTGTACAAATTATGGTAGAGCTTAATTAATTCGTACAGTGAGTAACTATTATATTATAATTATTTTAAAATACATTTATAAATACATATAAATATTATTTTATTATAATATACATATTTTATATTGTACCTCACACGCGACTCCTAATTATTTCCGAATTAATTTGATTTTTCTAGATTTTTATGTCAATCCGTCCTGGGAGGAATTTGCTTCTGACCATTTTTTATTGTTCCAATTATATTAGTTTAGATAATAAATATTTTCTTTAAAATGTATTTTTGTAAAATAAATATTAAGTACCTTTTTTAATAATATAATATTTCACGACAAATCTATTATTATTATGTTTATTCCACTTAGACAAATCAACAGATTCTAGTTTCTTGTTTTTTCAGTTAAATAACCGTTATTATCTTAATGGAGAATAACTCTCAGCAGGAATATCTTCACTTCTAAGACTTTAAGCACAGACATCAATCTACTAATCTCAAGTATTTATCTTTCTGGGACACGACTGACTCCAGAATGCAGATTCCCAGACAGCCGGTCGTATCAATAAAGCTGCATTCAGATGCATTCAAGCCCGACATCCCGGGGATGCCTTCGCATGAGAAGCTCTATACCCACTCAACACCTTTCGGCAATCATCATAAATATGCCGGGCTCCCAAAACATCTCGGCCAAGTGAGTTGGATGAGTTAAATGCAACTCATTACGGAATCGCACAGCCATACAAATGTCGTACATTCACAAGCTTGCACTTCTCTCTGTTGAGCAATTTTCTATGGAATATTTGCAATTGCAGGCCGTCTGAATTGCACTTGAATTCAGCCCTTTTTCACCCACTCACAGGCAGAGGTTGTGGCAGCTGCACAAACAGAGAATGCCGGGCAAACACCCAGAAAGGAAGGAAGGAAGGAAATCCATGACCAGGATGGGTTTTTTTCATACAGTTTGAGTTGTATTTCAGTTTTTTCTATTTTTTCTGTCCAACTCACCTTGTGCATGGGTCCACTTGAGCAGGAAAACGATGAATACGAAACGTAAATCCATTTTACAATTTTTTACAGTATTTCGCCTTAAGATAAACTGGCTAAAAAAGCGTAGCAAGAGCATTTATTTGCCCAGCCCCAGCCACACACACACATACACACCGGCGGCACACACGCGAAGGGAGGCGACTCCCACAGGAATCTAGATATATATATATGTTGCTTGATTTTTTACTCGACTTCTATTCGCACACAATTCGTTACATTCTCCCCTGGAGTTTACAATGTATTTTGCGGCCAGAATGCTTGCGCTTCCTTTTGGCCAGGCCAAATTTGGCCAAAGTCTAGCCGTCGCATGTCCCTGATATCAATTAGCTGGCTTCCGAGGAATATCGCACTTCGTTTGTTTATGTTTGCTGCCAATCGCAAATCGCCAATCGTCCACGAAGTTGGCCCAACCAACAACGCCGCAGAAAAGCTCGACACGCGCTCACTTTCAGTTCGATAACCGTTGGCGGCAGTAACCAAAACTCAACTGAACGGCAGGCCGTGTTAAGCGTGATATGCGGGGTTCCTAAGGACCGGAGACCGAGAACAGTCCACAGCAATGTTCGCTGGGGTGGTGAGTTCCGTTCCGGACACTTCGGTGCGGTTCGGGCTTTTCGTAATTCGCCTGGGGAAATCGAGGGAGCGAGTTTTCGGAGTAAATTCCTGCAGGGAAATCAGCTGTTCCGGCGGGGGAAAAATCAAGGAAAAGAGAGGCATTTAAGTAATGTAAGGGAACTTGGAGGGATCTACTGATAAGAAATTGTTAGCTTGCATTTTATGATAATGCAACTGTTTCTTTATTGTTTTTTCTAAATTGGTAATTAAAATTATGAATATCCCAAATTTCATACACTTTGCACTTTCTTTTAAATTCTGACAATATAAAATAAATTAAAATGAATTATTTTTTATAATTTTCTTTGGTGAGAGATACGTTTAAAGTATTTTTTTCTGGTCCCAGCCAGGTTTGTTTATTATCGCAGCACCGAGCGTAAACATTTGTTGCTGAATCCTGCCGGCAAAAGTGTTGAGTCTGCGCATTAGCCAAATAAACAACTTTTTCGGAGTTACCACCGGAATTCCTGAGCTCTCTGGCTGCTTACAAAAGTTGCGATTGAGAGAATGGTGAGATATGTTTAGAGAGAGAACTTGATAACCAGGAAAAGTAGCGAGTAAAATTGGAATTTTAAAAATTACCGTTAAATGCCGATGCATTTTTTATAGAGTAAAAATTATAATGGATTTTAATAAGTATTTCAAATATTTAAATGTCTAAGAATTAAATTGTTTTATTCCCTCTGTTAAAACATAAATTCCCACAAATATAATCCCTTATAAATTAAAAAATGTAAAAACATAGTAAATAAATACCTAAAATATAGATACCTGAACATACCTAATCAAATCTTTGCCATCACTTCAATTAATTAATATATTACATTCCCTTTTAATTTGTAAGCCACTAAAGAAACTTGAAGAGCTTTTTAAGTATTTATTATCCCCATGACTTAATTTACATGGCTTGTGCCCTGGGCTTTGTATTCCCCGAAGGCATTAGGCATTTAAACTTCCTGCTAACCCGCATTTGAGGCCAATCTGCTGAATCGAACCAAACATCAGTGGCATAGTTAATTAGGAAATCAGGATCTGAGGAACTGGGGAACCGACATCACATCGTCGTTCACCTGCTGATTCCTGCCGTTCGCATGCACCGCAATCAAAATTAGCTCAGTGGCTTGCGGTGGTGCACTTTGGTCCCCGGGAAAAGCCCCATCTTACCATCTCAGTCCCCCCTCTATTCTAGATCACATAAACAACAATTAAAACGCTACAAATTGCACATACAAACATCTTTCAAAAGGATGTGACCCTTACCCCGGTTTCTATCTTTTCAGACCGATAAGTATCCTCTTTTTGCCGTTCCCTGCTGTTTTCTTCTTTTCTTCAATTATTTCCGATTATTACCAGGAGAACATCGGGCGGGGAAGAGGAGGAGGAGGTTGGATGGTTGAGGTGGATGCTTCAAAATCCATGTTAATTGCTATTTTGCTCCCATTGGCTTTAAAAATCCTTGCAAGAAAACTAACAACCTGGGGGTCAGATTTTCCTGATTTGCCATTCATTCTACAGCCAGGACAATAACAACTCTGAGGGAATATCCTTGTTGTTCCCCTAATATACTTTCCTTTTGCTTTTACTCGTGGGAAAAGGGAAACCGGGCGAAAAGGAAAACCAAGAGAGAGAGATTGCGGGGGCAAAGATATCGGGGGAAAAGAGAAATTACAGTGACGACCCAGTAAAGTAAGTTCCGAAGATAAACTGCAATCGAAGGACGTTGACTGAATGATAAATTACACTTGACAATGGGCACCCCCACCGAACTGAACTGACGTGTGTGTGTGTTGGCGGTGTTTGTCCGTGTCCTGTCCAGGATTCCATTTTTTTTCTTCCAGCTGCCCTTCTTTTGCTCGTTTGTCATAAGTTTACTTTTAATATAAAAGTTTCCTCGCTTTGGTAATGTTGAAAAGTGATCATCATGATAATTACACGGCCATAACGATGGGGCTGATGCACAGTGGGACAAAAACGCGTGGGAAGGGTAGAAGATATAATTAAATTAAAATTTTTAAATTTAAATATTATAAAATTTCAATGAAAATGTAAATAAATAAAGAAATTTACATCTGTAAATATATTATTTTTAACTAAAGAAAAAGGCTAAAATATTTATAATAAAGATTTTATATTTTTGATGATTTGTTCCTTTAAAATATTTCACTTAATTTTTTCAAATTTTTTAATATAAACTCATATTTATATTTTTTTGACAATTTTTGTATTTATTTTTTATTTTTATCTCAGCTTAATCTGTTGTTTTATGAAAATATTACCTAATATTAAAAATTTCAAAATTGTAAGACAATCATAATTTTTAAAGAAACATTAGATATTCAAAATTGAATTTACAAAACTTTCTAAGCGTCTGATTTATAGCAGCACTTAAGCTCGCATTTGTTTAATTCACAATGCATTTATAAATAGAACTACCGGTTGTCCACCCATATTTCATAAAAAGTTGAGGACAGCTTCCGCATTCTTTGACACCTCAGCAGCCACTGTGGTTTTCGGCGTCAAGCTGCGTCCGTCCGCCAGGGGGCGCCACTGCCGCCGTCCCCGAAGATTTATGTGCTCATGTGGTCAGAGATACGAAGAAACCCCCCGCCAGGAATTCAGCCAGCTCCCCGTTTTCGGTTTCTTGAGTGCCACGGACCTCGAGTGTGTTTGTCAGCTGGGTGGGGGTATTGGTCCAGTGGGTGGTGCCCAGTGGGCGGGGTAATTATGATGGTTCTGGGTGGCAGCTGCTGTTGCTCGACAGAGGGAGTTGAAGATGAAGGCGAGGCGGTAGCCCAGTTTCACTCATTAAGGATATCCGTGCAGGAAAACAATGCCAAAGCCAGCACACTCACCCGCACACAAAAGCCGTTACACTGTAGCCACAAAGAGGGAGAAGGCACCCAGCTTTTCCCCCCCTCGCTTTTCCACTCCCCACGTAATGCATTTAGTGGCTGCGGTTTTTGAGCTCTCACAGCTCGCATTGTTTGCTCTTTGGCCTCGCCTCTCGCCCCCAGACAAAACAATACAAATTTATTTTGCCGCCACGCCCACAACACCCAGAAAAAGGGGCGGAGGGGCGAAGGGCGGAAGAGATTCTTTTCAACCGAAGGCGAAGCGACGGCCCAGAACTTGAGCAGTGCACGGAAGTTCCGGTTGAGCCGGGGTCCTTCCCCTTTTTTACTCTCTCTGGCACAAAACTTTTCAGCCAGGAATTATATCAGAAAGTTGAGCGGTGACAGGGGCGGCAAACGGATGCTGGCAGAGGGGCGGAAGGGGCGTGGCAATGCCAAAGAATGTATATAGTATACACCCAAAAAGTGTTAATTCATTTGCCTTGGCATAATTTTATTCATTCGGGTTTTGCTGTTGAATTAAAAGTTTGGCCAGCAACTGGCATAACAAATTATAAGAAAATTGTACGAGGTAAGTGCCGGATTCCATGGGGAATTATTTATGTTAGCCCAAGAAACTGCTTGGTAAATATGGCAAGGAGCTTTGGATAGTGTGTTGTAAGTTAAAGCTATAAATAAAAAGTTTACACTTAAAATCTCCCACTTTCCTGATCGAAAATTTTGAATATATTGACTATACTACAGAACTATGTAAACCTTGTAAATTAAATAAATCGTTTTTTCGTAAATCGTAAAAATTATACACACAAATGTTTTTAACATTTTAACAAATTAACCAATATAATTGTCAAACAGTCCCCAACCACAAAAATTGTCAATTCTACCAATTAAATAGTTTTTTTCACGACAACAAATACACACAATTAGCAAACCCACACTCCCAAAGCAAAAACAAAATACACGAAACTATTTTTTATAGTTACATATCTATCCGTATAGGTCAATTTTACCAATCACCTTTTTTTTGTGTATTTATTATATATGTATATTTTTAAATAATAAATGTTATAAGTTAAGCACTAAAAAAATCTTAAAAGCCTAGTTCTTTTTTCATGATTTTTTTTCTTATTTAAATTGGTTTTCACTATCCAAATACTATTTAAAATTTATAAATTTATACTTTTATAATTTGATTTTCTATTTTGATTTTCCTGACACTATTTAACAACGCCGCCGCAATCAAATCAAAAGTAAATCGGAATGTCCAATACTTCAGACAAATGATCAATGGGCAAATCACTTAGCATAACTCAGAGAGGGAAATGCAAAATGTTTTTCCACTCTCTGGCTGCCGGGATGTGGATGAGGAGCTTTTCTAACTTTGAGTGTGATTGATTGCGAGGGAAACGTAATTGAAATGCCGCCGAGTTCAACGGAAGTCGGTAGTCGGCAGTCGGTAGTCGGAGGGAACCGAATAGACAGTGACAAAAAGGGAAAGTTTTCACTTTACTTTTCCCCAGAGCCAAAAGGCAAGTTTTGCCATCCGACTAGACGGCTAGCAGACATTGCCTGTCACTGTGAATCCACAAGATGCATATCCTTGGCGTAAAATCATAAATAAAAGGTGGAGAATCCGAACGAATGCAAATGCGAAATCAATCCGAGGCTTGGGCATTAAAAATGCAACAATGAAAGCGAAATTCATGGTGAGACAAATCATAAAAAAAAGAAGGAGAAAAGAAGGAGCAGGAAAATTGCCAGACATAAAATATATCAAGATGGGAACATCTGGGGGTTGATCCTGCTGCCACTTAGCTGCAACAAATCGCCAAATAAGTGGAAAATATTGCAGGCCACGAAATTGCTACGTCTTATCTCCAAACCCGCACACTTTCCCGGCAATAAGTGGCTCAAAGACAGAGAAACCAATTCCGATGACCTCTTTAAATATTAATACGCGTGCTGTGATTGCACTGGGAATTGTGATTGACTTTTTAGACCTGGCCAACAACCCCCAATGCATGGCGCATCCTTGACATTTGAGCTACCCCGCCGGTACTTGAGCAGCTAAATGCACAACCCCCGAAAACAAGGGATTCGAAGGAAGAAGACTCCACTCGAGTGATACCCAGGGTCCCAGGAGACGTACTCTCCCCAGCCTAAGAAATAAACTTTGCACTTGACAATGTCTGGCGAACGGAGGGCAAACACAGTTCGCCAAAAAGGTGGCAAAGTTTTATTTTGTACTTCAATTCCTGGCAGGGGGATTCCCCCACAGTTCATCCAATTAAGAACTTGGCTCATTGCACATGCAATTTCCATCCGCAGCGCGCTTTCTCATTTGTTTTCGCTCGGTTTTGTCAATTAGCGCAATGAATTGCGCCACGAAAAAACACGAGTTCGATCAATTAAATGCAAATTTATTGAAATCAATGCCAAATTAGTTTCCAATACATGCTCTATTAATAGTCATTTACGTTTGCAATTGCAGCTTGAGTTGAATTTAAATTAGCGATAAAAAAAATGTAGAAAAATAGTAGGTAATTTAGTTAAAAGAGCAGATAATTAGTTCAATTTATACAATGGACTCTTAATTCAATATCTAAATAATATTAAATTATAAAAATATTCTTAAGTATTTAAATAGTTATTTTCTTAAAGTGCAACTGGTGCTGAA
Source organism: Drosophila prostipennis (assembly GCA_037075205.1). Classification (NCBI taxonomy): domain Eukaryota; kingdom Metazoa; phylum Arthropoda; class Insecta; order Diptera; family Drosophilidae; genus Drosophila; species Drosophila prostipennis. Next base: position 217,764 of record JBAMCJ010000817.1, read on the forward strand.
TTTAAAACAGCGATAAAAAAAATTTTGAAAAATTGTAGGTAATTTAGTTAAGTGAGCAGATAATTAGTTCACTTTATACATTGTATTTTTAATTCAATATCTAAATAATATTAAATTATAAAAATATTCTTAAATATTTAAAAAGTTATTTTCTTAAATTGCAGCTGGCAGGTAATTTAGTCAAGTGAGCAGATAATTCACTTCACATTTCACTTTAAACATTGGATTCTTAACTCAGTATCTCAATAATATAAAATTATAAAAAATATTCTCAAATATTTAAATAGTTATTTTCTTAAATCCAGTAAACTGCACTCTCCACACTCAATATCTTAAGGTTAAGCTCTGAAATGTTTAGTTTTTATGATCCGCCCATGGCCATGAGCACAAACATTCGCCTAAATGTAGGATCTATGGGATTTATTAGGCCTCTTTGCCTGTTTTATATCTGCAGGAGTGTTTTTGCATATTCCATTAGTCCGGGGGTTGCCCGACAGTAACAACAAACATCAACTGTCCCCGCCTCCTTGCGAAAACAGAAGAGGTCCTTGAGCCTTCTGGGGAGGGAATACCCATAGACATGGACCGTAGCCAGTTTTATGCCCACTTAATAGTTTTGTTTTTGTGTCTAGATGTGTGACGGGGGCGGGGGGCGGGGGCAGGCAAATGACTAACCAGAAATGTGAAGATGCCTTCGGTCGAGGGCATTCGTTACGTGTACGCTCCCTGCCAAGTGTCTGGTAATTTATGGGACCGAGCGTCAAATGGCAGACGCGGCGGCTACTTGACAAACCCCAACTCACTGGCCGACCAAAAGCGAGACAAATACCTCTTTATATAGTATATATATATATAGTGTGTGTGTCTCCGACGGTATGTGTTTAGGTTTAAATTATATTAAACTGCCAGCGTGGCATGTGTCCCATTTCAAATGGGGACGGGCATCCGAATCGAGAGCGAGAATGGCAGGACAGTCCAGAAATTGTTTTCATATTGTTACCTCTGGCACTAAGAAATATTTTTTTTTTTAGGAGAATATTAATCTTAGTAAGGACAAAAAATGATGAACAACTATGAATTAAAAAAACCATAAAAATGCTTTTAAGGAAAATGAGTTTCTGTCAGAAGTTTCCTACTTATTTCCATAAAACCTTTAATATGGTATAATTTTTTAATTTATTTAAACTTATATAATTGGGTCTATAAAAAATGGTCAGTAGCAAATTCCACCCAGAACGGATTGACATAAAAATTTAGAAAAATCTAATTAATTCGGAGGTACAAATTAATTAAATATAAAAATCCAAAAAAGTATAATGACTTGTACGTTTTATTTTTTTTTTTTTAGTAAACATTTTTTTTCTGCTTATCTTTAAGTGTATAGAATTCTATATAAAGGACCAACCAGAACAGACATTTATCATTGCTTCCACTCGCTTTCGGACACTTTGCTAATCCTGACCAGAATTTCCATTTAGTGCACTGCAAATGTCAAAAGTTGATACCAAAAGTTTTCAACACTTTATCCACCCAACCCGAAAGAAAACGTGAAAGATCCACCCAGCGGGGGTCGTCTAATTTAAATTGGTTTGTTTTTGTCTGCTGGCATTGCGCTTTTTCCCACTCTATCTATACGGTATATCTCCCTTTTTGGCTGGTCCTCGACAATTACGACTGTCGCCCCTTTAGTTACCTTCCATTGCGTTTTTTTCACTCGCAAAACTTTTTAACGCTCTGGGGATTTTTGGGGAGCCAAACGGGAGCGGGAGTGGCGTTTGCCAGCGGTAAATGGCAGCGTTTACTACCGCTCCGCATATCCTGTCGCACATTTCATTTTTGCTACGTCGAGTGAAATTAAAATGCTTGTTTTCACTTTATGCAAATTCTTTCTTAAAAACGACCAGAAAAAAGAATGAAATCAAATGAAAAGCAGGAACAACGTCAAGTTCAATCGACCTGAAGGATATCCTTTAAAATGTTTCTGGAAAACAATGGGGTTAGTTTTTATAGCCAAGCTTAGTTTAAAATAATAAGAATAGGATTTTTTTAAAAATTATTTAATGTTACCAATATTTTTATAACAATCGTTAATAAACTTTATAAGTAATGGAACCAATATGTAAATGATTTTGTGATAAACTTAAGGTTTTTTTGTGTTTTAAAGGATTAACTTTGTTTTCAATTTTACCCATTAGCCCTACTCATTTACAGGGTATGGTAAAAAACCCGCAAAGACTTGCTGAGTGCCCGAATATGCATTAAAACAAGAGAGAACGCTATAGTCGGGTTGGTGTCCCGACTATCTAATACCCGTCACTCGGCTAAAGGGAGTGCGAGGGAGATGGAGATATAAACTTTGATCAGCTATAACTTTTTAACGAATGGTCCGATTTAAAAAATTTCTTCTACATTTCGATAGGTATAACTAAATACTACAGAATTGCATTTATACATATCCAAAATCTTTAAAAATATGGGCTCCAGACACATTTTAGTATAGTCTGTGGGCGATTATGGGTGATTGTGGGCGTTAGAGGGGGCGTGGCGCTCGGCTGAAATAAACTTGCGCTGCGTAGGAAGCCCAAGAATATGTGTTGGTAATCCCAACTTTCTAGCTTTTGTAGTTTCCGAGATCACAGCGTTCATACAGACAGACAGACGGACAGACGGACAGACGGACAGACGGACATGGCTAGATCGACTCGGCTAGTGATCCTGATCAAGAATATATATACTTTATGGGGTCGGAAAAGCTTCCTTCTACCTGTTACATACTTTTGCACGAATACAATATACCCTTTTACTCTACGAGTAACGGGTATAAAAAGAAGAACAAAAATAAAAAAAAACGTGGAGCAAATAAAAATGGCGCGTATTTACGTTTGGGAATATGTAAATAAGCGTCCGTTGTATTTATTTTCTTTAGCTTGACGTGGCATCCGGACAAAAGAGGGTGTTCGGTGGGGGAAGGTGTTCGGTTTGATTCGGTTTGGTTGGGTTTGCTCAGCTTTCGTTCGGTTAAGGGGAAGTTTTGGGCACTCGTGGGGCTTACAAGCTATTAAAATGTCGCTGCAAGTACTTAACTGCTTGATGTTGTCAATTTAAATTAAAACCACTGCCGCAAAAGTTACGGAACCAGATGGATGCCAGACCTATAGACAGGGCCCCCATGCCGAACTCGCATAAAGAGTTTGGGGCACAAATGGATATTGCACGAGAAGAGCATGCGTGGCTTAACAATAAATGGAAGGAATGGAAGGGGCATCAAAACTTTTCTTTATGACTGCACTCTCTCAGGGCCTCGAATCCTTGAATCCACTGTCTATATGCTAATGGTGGCCGGATGAGCAAACTGGGAAATTAAAAAGTTGCCGGCTAAGGATCTGAAAATGTCTTGTCATTAAGGAAAGTGGCTTATTGCATACATTCACATTCCGGCGAAAAATTGAGTTGGGCGGTGAGAATTTCCAACACTTGACGTAATTGTTTCCAAAAAGTTTCAAGACTCCTACATTGTGTAATTGAAAGGTTTTCCTGCGGGTGACAATACATTTTGGGGAAATTGTCGATAATAAAGTAGCTACTTTTTATTGTTCATAATTTATGAACTTGTTTTTCAAGTGGGTTATTTGCGCCTTTATTGTTCATTTTATATGGGAAAAATAAACATTAATTTCAAATAAAATATTCTGCAAAATATATATTTTTCCTTTGATTACTTTTTTCCCTAATAGAAACATGTAGAATTCGAATTAACTAATCCAACTAATGGCTGGCTTATTTTAACCGATAAAAATCGCAGGATATGCCGATATAAAAATATATTTTTATGACCGAAACAAAAATATAAAAATATGCCAAGCTGATCTCAAAGAGCTCTTCCTACCTTATATAAAAGAAAACGGGACTGTCAACAACTGTGTCTCTCCCCTTCTCTTTCCTTCCCTGTTGCTATCTCTTTCCGTGGCGTAATAAGCGATTCGGCTCAAGGCATTTTAGTGCACACACAACACTCGCATACACATACACGTAATCGCATAAAAGCAGAGCCAGAACGTGCTCTGATTTTGTAAATAATTGCAATGACGATGCCTCCTAAGGATCTCGCTCGTCCTCGTATTCCGCAAAAACAACCTCCAGGCGCCAAGTCAGGCCGACGAGCGAGCACATGATAATATTAATAATAGTGGTAATAATCATACGCACTGTATGACGAGTACACATCCGCACATAAAGCGGAACAAAAGAAAATCCCGTCGTCCTCTGACGCCTGCCTCCTGTTTAATATGATTAATGCCCCATCCGAACAGACTTGGCAAAATATTTACACGTATTCGCGGAGCAACCAGGATTCCGAGGGATGGAGAAGTTGGACCCCTTTTCAGCATTGAGCTTAGCGGGTCTTAGTCGCCTGACAGTCTTCAAAGTAGTTCTGAAATGCAATTTCAACAGGCTTTTAAGGGAAAAATGTTGTAAAAGTGCTAATTTAAGGGTTCATTAAGTAATTTGGAATAATCTGAGTCTTTAAAAAATCTTAACATATTTTATTTGTATATATCAGTTTAAATAAATGTATGAAAAATTAAATATATATATTTTTCTATTTATATATAACAGGTACATTTTTAGAGAATTATCTTGAATATTCTTTTCAGACAGCTATATTTCTTCCCCCTTTTTTTTGTAAGCCACCACAGCCGAATACAAAGTTTACTTTGAATTCAATGAACCAAGCGAAATTTGCCTGACAATTAAACAGCTTGAGATGCCAGAAAAAAGCCAAGGAAGTAAAAGAGGAAAATATTCCATTCATTCCACGGCTGGCAAAGCAGAAGTTTATGCATCAAAGTTAGTTGTGTGGCGCCCCAAACTTTGTGCAAACGATTCCTGTAAGCGATGCGATCCGCAAAAATTGAGCGGGAGAAAAGAAACGAGATGCAAAAGAGTAGAAACCAATTGCAAAGTTTTGGGCAGAAAGATGAGGAAGAACTTTCGGAAGGTAAATCTGTCTCCATCTCCTTTACCATTGTGAATTTATGCCTTTTGGCTGCCGGCGAGTCGGCTGCATCAAAAAAAAGAAAAAAATGTAACTGAAAAATAGCAAAGGTAGGAAAAATGCAGTAGCGCAGAAATTAAAGAATAATATTTTCTTAGGTCCACCCACGAAATGCAGGCGAGCGTTAACTGGGAAAAACGAAAAGATAAACAGGAGTTTCGAGGGGAAGGAAAATAGAAACCAGACTCTTTAAAAACGCATAAATTGTCATTGGCTGACGAGGGGTGGAATTTCAGACCCACCACCACCCACATCTTTAAGTGTTATTCTTCGGCAACTAACCCCTATGAAAGCAATTGGGTTTGGGGTCGAAATACGATATGTTTACTTAAGGAGAAGATACGACGGTCCCCGCAAAGCAGGTAAAAAGCTTTTGTCAATCAAAATGCCAACTGACAGTTGACAGAGTTTTTGTTTTTAAAGCCAGCATAAATAAGCCATAAATGGGCTGATCAACAACATTAACAGAGCAGCAACAAGAACATCGGGCTTAAAATAAAGGAATATTTAAATAAACTTGGCGAGGGCATAAATCTGCATGCAAACTAAATGACAACATGCGTGGCACAAACAACAATTGCATCATCAAGTCGTGACGTTTGACAAATGAGCCTTAACCTCCCCCATTTGGCAAAGTAAAATATTGCAGGCTCACACACATGCAGTACCCACACAGAGCCAGGCAGACACTCACACACTCTCAGGCGAATTCAAGGTACATCAAATGGGTGTAACAAAAGCAAAAATGCCAACGGAGCAGTCAGGAAGTCAGTTGGAGATGGAAAATAATATAACTGCAAGTTAAAAAAAATACAAAAGTTCAGAAACTAAAAAAAATATTAAAAATCTTGTTAATAAGTAATAAAATATATTTTGAATTGTTTAACTTAAAGTTTTTGTTGTATTATCTTAGGTAGTATATTAGTAGCCACTTTAAAACTTTTTATACTTGTTTACTTACTCATAATTCATATGAAAACATAAAAATAGCAATGATAATAAAAATATTCTCTCTGTCTACAAAGAAGTTCCATTAAATATTTTTTACCTCTCCTTTTTTTTATTTAAAAAATAATAAATATTTAAATAAATTAGTTTAAAAATATTTGTAATCTTTAAAGTCTAAGAAAATTAAAAAATATCCCTTTTTAAACGTATCACGCGCCCATCTCGAGTCGGAATTTCCATTTCAAGAGTTACATTTATTCGGTGAGATGAGACGAGGGGAAGACACTTTCAACCCGCACTCCTACAAATAAGAGTCATAGTCGAGTCAGCACAAAATTCAGACAGCCTCCGCCATGCTGCAGTCAGTCCTCAGTTGCCGTCGCTTTTTATGGCAAATTGTCAGCGCTGTCGTAATTTTTAAGTTAAAAAATTGTTAAAAAATTTTCGTAGCATTCATTACCATGCCGCCGCCTGCCACTCATTCAGTCTGTGTTCTGTGTTCGGGGTTCGAGGTTCGGAGTTCAGAGTGGGCTTGCTGCCCCCTCTTGTGATGTCTGCGTGTTGCACAATAATTTATTGCCGCACAATTGCAGCTGCCACACATTCCAATGCACTTGGCGCCCGGGCAGCCACAGCGAGTATGGGTTCGGTTTGGATTCCCATCTAAGGAGGATGGGATGGAATGGTTGGAGGTGGAGGTGGACTCACTCCTTGTCAGGAGGCACCCGCGGCGCTTGTAAAAGCAACTCACATTTGGCGTTGATTTCCAGCGGAGGATGCCGGCTTGTCGTGCTGTCATGGCACCAGAATCCAGGACCCAGAATCCAGAATCCACATCCACCCAAACCGCCCAGCAAATACCCATTCTGCCACTACATAGACGTAATGTAATTTTAAATTTATATCCCCGACTAGATTAAGGCACTGCTGCCAACGTGCAGGGATGCATGGAATACGTACTTTCTAATGAACTCTTTTGGGGAGATTCGCAAAGATAAACATTGCCAGAGAGTGTGAAAATTACTGAGAAATTTGGGGATAAATAGGCTTTAATTTTGTATAACATTTTATTTTAACAATCTCAAACCATCGTGGTTTTAGATATTGTTGAAAATATTTCAGAAATCACTTAAAATGCTGCCTAAAAGTATACTTCGAGAAATAGTCGTAAAATAGTATTGCATAGTTTTTGACATCTTTAAATAATATGGAGATGTTAATGCTTGAAACGATTTAATTGTAGGGAAGGAATATGGAATTAAGAACACCATTTGAAATTACTTGGACATTTATTCCAATTTCACAAACACTTTTAACCTTTAAATAAGTCTTTAAGGATTATGCTTAAAATGCAAATATATATTATATTTAATTTATTAGCAGAATATATCAAGTGTTGATAAATATTCTATCATTTTCCTTTTAGTTGCCCCTGCCTTTGCCCCCCTTTAAACCATAATCAAATGCAAATGTAATTTGATATTTTGCAAACAATGTTCGCTCGTATGTCTACGACTAGAAATTGCTGCCATTTACTACGCAGCCATTAGGGATGTCCTCGTCGATAGGGTAGAATATTTTGATGGATTGTGGATTCGAAGAGATTGCGGTCTGACAGTGGCTTTTGCGGTCTTGCTGCGCGTCTTCGTCCATTAGAGAACCTTGCGAAAAGTGTCAATTACAACAGATGTCAGAAACAATCAGCGGCGTAAATAAGTCATAAGACCCCCCATACACACATTCACGTGTGACATGGAACCCTGTGATAAACGTGGTTTCACCAACCCACTCCTGCCAAGAAAACTTGGGGTAAGGTAATCAATAAGTTTGACCCGCCTAATTGCGTGCGGCTAATTAATAGTTGGATGGGTGCACCAGGAAAAGGTGTCGGATACAAAACAAAGACATCGCGGGTCAAAACTGTTAACAGCCGAATGGGTGAGAATTGTGGGGAATTTGGCATGGTCATTGTGCGTGTTCGGGGCCAATCAATAGCCCAAATTATGGTAATCAATTTTAATTAGAGAGACGGTAAGAACGCAAGCCCTACAACCCTTCAAGCAGCTCACTCAATTCTGTCCGAAACGCAACTGAATGCGAGTGGAGTGAATAGGACGCTTCAGAATATGACTGGACTGCAATTGACGTAGTCAAAGCGCAGCTCATAATCCGAGCATCATGTTTAGAGCTGCACTGGAAGAAAAAGTAGCTTTAAAGACAATAAAATTAAAAATCTCTAGCATTTTAAAATCCCCTAAAATGGTGCCTAAAAGTATGCAGTGAAAAATTGTCGTGAGAATTATTGTTGCATACTCTTAGACACCCTAAGAAAACTAGTCATTTCTGTGGCATATTCGATTGTAACTTGAAATAAACCCTAATTTTAGGAAAATCCATTACATATATTTCCAAAAGATTTTCACAGTGCACCCAACCAATTGGCAGAAAAGCTGGAGAGGGGGATTGAACTGGGATTTTTGCTTATGTCAAAATTCGAACAATGGCCAAGTGGCTGGCCCGAAATTGAGGCTGACAGCCCTCATGGTCGCCACGCCCTCATTCCCGTACCACCCTAATCCCCATCCCCATTCTGGTCCTCATTCAAATCGAAACTGATGGACAGTCAGCCACATAGAGGCATCTAGTGGGCGGGGTGAAAAGTGGGAGGGGCATGCTGGATAGCACTCGGAAATTGAAGTTGGCTCTGCCAGAGGCATCGGCTTCAAAATTCCATTATTTGGATTAGACCAATTGTTGCTTTGAATTCGGCCGCTTCGAGCCCATAACGCTTATTGAATAGCCGAAATTATAGTTTGATACCCTGATACCCATCCATTGCATATTTGGTTGAGTTGAGTAAAGCACGGCAAAACCGATCAATTAAGATTAGGTAGATAGATAGATATATTTTTAAGGTATTAATACCCTGCTTTGTATCTGTATTAATGTATCAATAATACATCAATAACTCATTATTAATTATTTAATTATCCCATTGCAATTTTATTGAAATTGATCAATAAACAATAAATAAAATAATCACAATCATCAATTTGATTTATTTAATAAATACTTTTATAAAGATTAAACTAAGTGGTGCAAAAATTAAAATGATTTAATCCTTTTTAAATAGTTTTTAAATTAAATTAAATTAGTATAAATACCAAAAAATGTATTTTCTCTGGCTAAATGTCAAATTCTCATCCAGCATATTGCTCCAAGCTTAAAATCTGCCAAAGTTGCCAATCTACCGAGGTCAAAGTTGGCAAACGCAAAGTAATTTGGAAAGTACACAACATTGGGCAACTGGAGCAGCTGCTGCTACTGCTGCCAACTGCTATTAACGTTAAATGACTGGCCTAATTTATGCACCTTGGTCCGAAACCGAAACACACATGGTGAGGGGAATTACAATTGTATTGCAGTCAACATTTCCATTGCCATTTCCATTTTTGGGCAGGGGGAGGAGGCGGAGGAGGAGGAGCAGGGAAATGGCAGGACACGCCCCCCGCCGCCGCCGCAATGCCGTAACTTGATGGAATAGCTAAGCCGAAAACCAGCCGCATAGACATGACTAGAACTCAACCGAAACTATGTACCGACCTACCGACTAACTCCCCGGGAATCCCCCGTTCTGACATCCATCTCTCTGCGACTTTTCGGGGGGGAAATTGCTTTACACAATCGAAACGCACGAAATGACAATATAAATCGAGGGGCGGAACTAATTTTGGCAAAAGACTCGAAATAGGCCGGGCACGACCACAAAAACCGGAATGATGATACTTGAAGGGGTGGCATACGAAATGGGCGAAAAACCCTGGGAAAGAGACTGGATAGATATGAGGGGGGTGTGCAATTTCAGCTGGTGCTACTACGTCTGAATTGGCCAAAATTAACGCAACGAGTAGAAAAGTTTTCGTATACGGAAATTGCGTAACTACACATTAATGAAGAAAAATTGCACAACGTGCTGGGGGGTGGGGAAAACTAACGCCCCCATTGAAAACAGAAAACTTTCCGAAATTGGACGACACTTTAGCCATAAAAGGCCTCTGATTTATGCCAATTGAAGCTCATCCAGGTAAACTGCCTCGTAATGAAGTGAAGTCCTGAAATGAATCCATGGCCAGAGGGTGATTATGGTGGTTAAATGAGATGGTTCGGGATTAGAGCAGCCCGCTTTGATCATCATCGTCTTCTAATCATTTGTTATTCGCAGACCTGGATTCTCCGTTCCTCGTAATGCTTTTATGGCCGCCATTAAATCCCTGACCAGACAAATGGAGACATCTTCCATTTACGACTGCTTCGCCAACTATAATCATCGTCCATCATCTGTTGCCTAATTAATTGTAAAGTTTTTCTCTCCTTTGCTGAAAATCTTTTGCGCCCATTAATTTTGCCACAGATGCCTTAATTGCCGGGACATCGGGTCGAATGATTAATATATAGGAAAGTTTTGCACTTGCAACTGCCCAAGAAAATGGCCTAGAAATTTGTTACTTTCGCAATGGATTTAAACTTTTCCCTGACTAAAAATAATTTGTAGATTTTATAATGGCACATACTTTATAATTTATTGTCATTAATATTTATTCCTTTAATTATTATTTATATTAGTTAAATATTCAAGGATTATATTGAATTAATTAACTTAAGTTTAAAGATATAACATAGTTTTCCTCTGGTAATTTTACCAAATTCTCGAAATGACTAACATTTCTGACTTCTTGTCTCCTCAAGAGGATTCAGAAACGAGCCTTCCTCCTTCTGAAGTGGATAATGATTTAAATTCATGAAATTAGTTTTAATAATATTAATAATATCATTACTTGGCAGCAGAAACCAATTTGGCAATGGGGAGGTGGTGGAACTGGAACTCCGACGCCATAAGCCGGCTTTGGTTTCAGCTTTCAGCTTTCGACTTTGGCTCTGGCTTGGCTTTAGCATTTTTGGTCATAGTTCAACGCTTGCTGGGAATTTGCACAAAGGCGTCAAGGCAACTGCTCCTCTTGCTCCTCATCTCCTCATCTCCCATTCCTCACTCCTCATCATCGCCATCTGGGGCTTATGCCCATTGTTTGCACTGTTGCCGTTGCCAGTGCCAACCATCATCAACATTATGCAGAAGGCTCCCGGGCTAAGATCTGGCCACAAGTTATAAAACTGCCTGGTAGCCCCAACTTTCCAACAGAATTCCCACCCCCCCATCCTCCCCATCCATTCATCTAACAAATTTCTCTCTCTTTGTTTAAATTTTGCGCGCCGGAAATTTGCTTATCGCCGCTTTTCAGTTGTGGCTCTTGATGCCAGTGTAGGCATATAAAAGGGGGTCGCGGGGGTCAGGGGCAACCATGCTTTTAGAGGGGGACCAAAGTCAATAGGGAGATTAGTGCGGCAGGCATTGAGCCGGCACAGAGCTGTGCTAATTGAGCGACCGGTCATGGCAACAGCTTAAATCAATAGAACCGGCCCGGATTTATTCAATATGCACCCGAAATGAAAGAGAAACTTTCCGAGGGGTTCATGCGGCTGATAAATTAATGATTAGCCGTGCACTTTATAAAATTAGCTGATTCTAGGGGTTATCTATATGGACAGACAGACCTTTTAATTAATGTAAATTTTACGCTTTTAAAAAATAATTAGTATAAAACTAAGTATTCCATTTTTGGTATAATTTTTCACATTCAAAATTGTTCAATAGCAGTAGGCTAATATAAAATGTCAAGCCTTTTTACATCTGTCTAAAAGTCCTTACATTTATTCTATCGTCAGCCTACGAATAGTTCACATCTTTTTATAAACCTTTATAATAAAACTCAAAATCATTTTTTATTTTTGTACCGTTTTGTATGTTTTAAAAAACAAAAAGTAAGTTCTTTTACAGTTTCTATTAAAAACTCTTTATTTTGAAACCTCTTTGTCAATATTTTCCAGTAATTTCAAAGACTCTGGACTGAAAATTATGAGAGGAACATCAAGTTTTCGATTAGGCCTAAAGGTGCAGTTCTAAGAGGAGGACTATAATACCAGTGACAGGATCTTGAGGTTTTTACTTCCCATCAAGCCTTACAGAATCCGGACCTTAGATCTGTGCAGATTCAAATGCATCATCGTTCTCCTTGAAGAAGAGTTCGCAGCACAGGAGTCCATGGTGTCTTGGTGATCTCGAAAAACTTATACAACCAGTAAGTTAGTCGTGATTAGCAAGACACTATGGACACTATGAATACTATTCGTCAATAATGATTTTGATCAACTCCTATGATTAATAAAGAAAACACAATTTTTAAATTATTTGTTTTTTATTCAGTTTTGTTTATTACAAACGTAAAGCATAATTCATAATATTTCATTGCCACAAACATTACAACTACAAAATCCCCAGTCCAAGACCTCCACCTCCTGGTCTTCTGCCCCGATTACCCCCACCATTTCCGCCACCTCCTCCTCCTGTGAGGCCTCCCAATCCCAAGGTGTTGCCCACTCCTCCCAGAGTCTGGCCCAATCCACCCCCCAGCTGTCCCAGTAGGTTGCCCAATCCCGCACAGGTGGTGGAACTCAGGGGGGAGAGCGAGGCACCCAAAACGGACAGTTCACAGAAGCGGAAGTCGTTGGAGGTCTCCAGTTTGGTATCGATCTTGATAAAAGGCGTAGCTTTTCCCGTAACGCTCTGGAAAAGTGATGAACTCTTGCCGTTCTCCTCCTTGTCTCTATTGGCAAACTTCACCAAGAGATCAATGAGGTTATTACGAACTTTCAGATCCTCGGCACTGGTCAAACGGGTTTCCACCAGGGGATTGCCAAAAATATCATTTGCATCGAACATATAGCCGATCTCATCGCCATGGCCCACTGTCTCGGGTTTATCGCTCGCCGTTTCCGAGACAATGGGCAGTCCCTTGAGGAAGTTAACACCCTTTGACTTGGTGCCATTGTACTCGAAGCTGTACATAAAAGCTGGAGCCAGTTTGGACCAGACTTGGGTGGTCAAAACCGCTGGAAGATTGAACAGAACATCGGTTGTGGACTCCACCACTTTGGACAGCACTTGATCCACATTAAGGGCCTGCGGCACCTTCCAAACATCCTGAAGAGTAGGGGTTAGCACACTCGTTAGACCCGGAAGTTCCGGTTTGGCAATCTGACCGGTTAGCTTATCGATTTTCAGAAAACTCGTCAGCTTATTGAGAGAATCACTGAGAGAGCCCAAGAACTGTTCTGCCGATCCAAAGACCTTTTCTATGTTTTCAACCGTCACCGAATTGGCTGTCTCGTGTTTGGTGACTCCGGTTAGCAGGGGAATCCCCGAAAAGTTACTGCTCTTGAGCTGCTGTTCCGGTTCTCCGACAATCAGACTTGGCAGCGCCCTACCATCGTCCTCGCTTTCGATGTGAGGCTGGAAACCCACATTTCCGGTCAGTCCTTTGACCAGGGCTCGTCCAGCCAAACGCTCCGTTTGCACTTTGTCATCGTTCTTGATGATCTCCTCGGCACTTTTCTGGAATACAAAGGAAGAAAAATAATAATTATTTAATTGAATAGAGACATTTAAACACTCTTAAATGGCTATTGCTATAAAACTGATCTGCTAACGACCCTATGACACTTGAGTTTAGACAAACTAAAAGCCTATTCACATTAGGCAACATCTACCGTTTACCGTCTACCGTCTCAGACGGTCATACAAATTTGACAAGCTAAACGGTTGAAAATATTCCACCGTCAACCCTTTGATGTTCCTATCCCATCTGTTTCATCTAGTATTTTTAGTATATTTTGTACCAAACATCATAAAAAAATCAAAAATTCAAAACGAAAAGACTTTAATGTCATGGCGGTGGAGCAGGTAAATTTTAGTATAACTTTTTGAAACAGTTATGGGAGATCTTCCCCTACATTGCAGTTTCGAAGAGTACATCGACCAGCACTGAGTGGAGCGTGGAAATGGAAAGTGTCATGAAGTTTTAACCGGAGAGAAGTGCGGGGGCGTAGTTAACACGAAACCCCCCCTGCCTACGCCCTAATGTCATGGACAGCAGTGCGGACAAAGTTGCAGATCACCATTGGGAGTCGCGAGAAATGCTCTCTTTAATGACAGAATGCCGCTTTTTAAGATGGATTATGAAATATAAATGTTAAAAAAATATATATTTTAACAAACAAATGATTCATGTCCACATTGTCCATTTCATTGTCGAATTGTCAGATTTCTGCAAATAAAATTTCCACATTCAATAAAATATTCATGTCTTATTTTATTCACATTGACATTCGAAACGGAAAATTTAGACGGCAAACGGTAGACGGTAGTGTGAACCTGAATTTCATTTTTTCACCATCTTCCCAACGTTCCCCCAAAATATACTGTAATGTGAATAGGCTATAACGTGATTTATTTGAAAATTAAATGTCAAACCTAGAAAAAAAGTTATATGAAGATATTTTAATATTTTAGATCTTCAGGAAAAAATAAAATCTCCAAGTAATGTTATATGAGAATTATATAAATAAAAAACTCAAATTGAAATATTTTATTTTTTTTTATCAAAATCTGTTAAAAATACTTTAAGGCACAGAAAAAGTAACAAAACTCTTTATACCTAACATATTTATTTTTTAAAGTGATTTAAATTAAATGCAATTATTTATTTATTTCAAATAAATAAATCTTAAATTGTTTTTTGTTTATACCTGAAACCTTTTATGATACAGTTCTTAAATGAAGTAATTTTTAAATCCCATATTTACTCACCGCTCTCAGGCAGTTGACGATCTCCAGTTCGTTTCCATTGGGACACCCATTGATTCTGGCCACCTCCTCGACACTCTGAACGGGTTCCTTGTCCATGGCGTACTGAGAAAGAGCCGTTCCCGACATGGCCACCACCCCATGGACATCCCCGGCGCTCCTTGACGTCTGGGACATGGAAAGATACATGGCACTGGCCGCTCCCGATCCGTGTCCTATGGCCTGAACCTGTTTGGGATTACCTCCAAAATTGGAGATATAATCGGTGACCCAACGGAGAGCGGCGGCCAGATCGAACATGGCCAGATTTCCATCGAACTGCTTGGTGCCATCGCCCATGATGCCCAAAGATCCCAGGCGATACTGAGGGGCCACCACAATGGCGCCCCTTTGGGCCATGGGCGTGGCATCGTACTGGGCGGCCGAACCATATCGATAGCCACCCGGATGGATCCACACGAACACGGGCAGCCCCGTGCTCTCGTCCGGCATTTGGGGAGTGTAGATGTTCAGCAGCAGGCAGTTCTCATCGCCGATAATCCGCTGAGGAAACTGTGGATGCGGCTGGATGCAAGGTGGTCCGTGTTGGGTGGCATTAAAATCGCCAGCCAGTCTCTTGTAAACCGGTCGCGAGTATCTCAGCGGGCCCACCGGAGGTTCGGCATAGTGCATTCCCAGGAAAGTATAGATGCCCGTATCGGGATTCCGAAAGCCCTCGACTCGAGCATCGCGATTGAAGAGTCGCGCGAAAATCACAGGATCATCGACTGGCGGCGCCTTCGCCTGCTTGCCACCCACAATCCGTTTCACTCGAACGTGCGATTCCCCGCCCGATTCGCACCTCGCCAAGGTCACTATCCAGAGTAACAACAAAATGTTCCGCTTCAGCTGCCTTTGCATTTCGCTTCGCTCGATTGTCGATTGTCAACTGGGAACTGAGCACTAACTGGCATTATAATCGCAGTCCCCTGTCTCAAAAGCGAGGCCGGCCACTTGCTCGGCTTGGCGATAAAAAACCAGGCAGCGAGCGAAATAAAAATAAGTATGGAAAAAAAGCATCACAAATGATAAAATGTATAAAAACGAGAAACGAACAACGAAAAACTTAAACTTTTGCGACCGCCTTGTTTGCGTGCCTCCAGTTGGATAAGACCATGTTTGGAAGGGAGCTGCTTCTCCGGCATTCAAATCACGTACTCCACGCCAGTTATAGTTCACTGAGTCACTGAGAATCGGGAATTAGCTGGGGGATTTTCGGATAACTTGCGGCCAACAAACACTCTGCACAGAAAAAAAAATTGGCAAAAAGATCAAAATTAAAGATTAAGCTATTCACATCATTTTGATATGAATAAAGAAATACTACATATTATATGTTGTTTTTTTATGATATGATAAAATATCAAGTTGATATGTGTAAATCATAAATTTTTTTTCTGTGTGTAAAGCCCCGGGCGACAAGCCTAAAAATACCCGAGTTCAAGGACGATGTTTGCGGTCTAAACTTAACTTTAATCCATTTTATTCCATATTTAAATCGTCTTTACAATTAAGTAAACCATATTTACCTAAAATATTTAAAAATATTATCTCCTTAATAAAACTACTTACATCATTTCATCTGCACATCAATCAAATAACCAGCTTGTAGCTAAAATGTAATTTTCTCTTTCGAGTTGTTCAACAATTATTTCCGAGATTGATGTCTCTGCTCATCTTTCGATTTGAGCGATGGCAATTAAATCGGAGACAATTTGCTGAATTGCTTTATTATTTTATTGGCAACGTGAGATTTCTTGCCCAGAATCAACGCCTCATCTTTCTATGGAGAATAGCAAACTGGTCAGTTTGGTTTTTCCCACAACATTGTTGATGTTTTCTTGCTATTCGCTGAAATTCAATTGCATGAGCAAAATAATAATGAGACTTTAAAGCCGACAGCGGTCATTGTCTGTAAATGAGACTTATGTAGTATGGGATGAATAACAAGGGGGAGGGAAGGGGGATAGTTGGCCATATGAGTCCATAGTGCCATATTTTACAGCTGTGCGGCATTATCTTTTGCCCACATGAATTATATTCTTCAGCATATTTACAGCTAACAGAGGAAACGCAGAGCGGAGGCCGGATGCTGGCAAATATCATGAGGCGAACGCATGTTGAGATTTCAAGCTTCAAGTTTCTACACCCCTCCCCTCCCCCCTGGGCGCAAAAGTCGAGCCAGGACCCCAGGATCCATCCGGGGATTAGGCCGGAGACCGACGGAGCGGCACGCGCTGCCCGAACCGAAAGCACTCTGCCACATGAATCTCAATGTTGTTGTCCAGCCAGTCGACCACGTACGGCAGCTGATTTGTCCCAGTCTCGGTTCAGGCCCTCTTCTTCCATCACCCATGCTTGCTATCTATTCCACTCATTTTGGCACTGAGAAAAAAAAACGATTTAAAATGTAAAATCAATTTAATTTATATTTTACTACGGCCAAAATTATTAAGAAACATTCATGATAACTTGTACACAGAAAAAAAATCGATATTAAGTACGGTCACTTCTACATTATTTCTTTTCAATGAAAAGCCGATATGAAATATGTCAACATGATATGTTATCGAACCATATAAAATACCAAATTTAGTATTTTTTTAACACATAATGAAAAGCAAGGTAGTCATAATCTTTATTCATATCAAAGTGATATGAATAACTTGATCTTAAATAAATTTTAAATTGACCAGCACATATCATTCTGATCTTTTCTCAATTTTTTCCTATATTAAAATAGGAAGTTATCTAACAACATGAAGTTTAAATATATAAAAAAAAATTTTTTTTGAATATAAAATAAATTAATATAAATTGTATAACAATATTGTCCCATATTGTTTTAGTTGTACTTTAATTAAAGTAAATACAAAAGATAAAAAGATTGAATTAATTCGTCTTCAATCCTAAGACTAAATTCCAGTTAAAATCTAAACTATATTTTCTTCCAGTGTACTTCCCACCGCTCTTGGCTCTTTCATGTGTCGCAGACAATGGCCAAATGACATTTAAAGTTACGACAATATAATTAAGTATACTACTGGGAGTTGACGCCATCTGAAGTCGGAGGACGAGGAGCAGGAGCAGCAGGATCAAGAGCCAAGGAATAATTATATATGTATGAGGAGTGGCAGCTCCAGGTCCTGCTCATCCTTTCCGAATTGCCTCGAGAGGCGTGCAACACTCTTGCAGCACGCAAAGTTTGCCCAGATGCAAAGAGTGGAAACCAGACCCACTTTCCGACTGCCCAACTGGCACGCCTCAGCGTTTAACGAGATTAATCTTTTTCGCCTGACTACACCCAGAAAAAAATCCGTTCGAAACGTTCAAAAATCAACCCCAAACGTGGTCAAAAAGTGCGTAAGCCCGTTTGTTGTCAGTTCATGAACGCTCGTTCATAAAATTTGACCGAAACTTTAGAGTTCGATTCCGAACGAACGGGGTCATTTTAAAAACATTTTGGGGTTAATTTGAGAACGATAAGTTCATAAAAAACAAAAAAAAAAACAGATTTCTGGACACACGCACTTGCCGGTTATTCTGTGCGCCTGGTAGATTTGTATTTAATTTTTTACTTTTAGTTGTTGATTTATTATTAATAAATGTTGTATTTTAGTTGTTGTTGTTGACATACATTTTTTTTATTATTAGAAGTACATATAAACATTAGAAATAATATTTTATTAAAACTTACGATTCACGACGTCCTCTTGCGGACTCGAACCTGGGCTACTATGTGTCAAAGGCGGACGGCCTAACAGTTGGACCACGGAACCAATTTTTCCAGTACGGCCAAACGGGGCACTAGACTTACAAATTTCTTGGTCCGAGCCAGAAATTTTTCATGAACAGCGTTCGCAATTTTAGAACCATTGTTCATAATCTGACCACAATCGTTCAAAGCTCAACACTTTTTAGAGACGCGTTCATAATTTTACCAAAAAGTTCATGATTTGACCCCGCACCGTTCATTTTTCATGAACGAAAAATAGCGAACGGATTGTTCTCAAATCATGAAAAATGTTCTTGATTTTTTCCGTTCTTTTTTTTCTGGGTGTATCTACTCCTATCTCAATCCCAACTGTCCCTGCCAGAGAAAAGTCCTTAAAAAGTTATTAATCTTCGGGCTATCGAGTAAATATTTTGCTTTTAATTGAGTTTAAATGCACCATCAAAGTGATTTGCATAAAAGAAGACATTGTTCGAAGGGAGAACCAAGAAGGGTTTGATTTACTGCCTTCATTGCATGTAAGACAAAGCCGAGAAATGTAAAGGCAATTATTACTCGCTAGATTGGATTTTAATTCGATTTTAGGATAGACAATGTCTCAGAACATTTTCATTTGAACATTTAAAACAATAACCCTTTTTCGGCCATTTGATCCTTATAAAATCTTTTCAATAAAATAAATATTTTAACTTTGTTATAATAAGTAAATTTCTTCTAGCTCCCTATATATAAATTAATTAAAATTTAAATAGAATTTATTGCGTTCAAATAAAGTAGCAAGAGGTATTGTTTGTTTCTTATAAGAATTGTTTTCGTATTTCATATTTATTAATATCAAACATTTCATTTGACCATTACTCTTCGCTCTCGAAGCCTGTATTAATTATCTTGCTTATCATTTATCCAAGCAACACATTTTCCCAGCCTAATTTATCTTTATTTTTTCGTTGCTTTATGTTGTGTGCCACACGCAACGCACTAGGATTTTTCCAACTGGCCCCCCGGTTTTTCCAACCCCCCCCTCCCCTACCCACCATTCAATAGATTGCGTGTGCCACGCCCATAAGTGCGTGGGAGGCGCTGCGTGGAAATTAGCGGCAGCTTCCCAGCTGCTGCTGATGCGATTTTGATGTGCAAAATATTAATTATAAAACAATAATTGAATTGTGCTCTTGCTCTTGGCAGTTGAGTGAGCGTCGAAAGGTGAGCGATTTTCCTCGCCCCCAGAAAATCCCACAGACGCACACACACGCCAAAAGTTCATTATGCTAGACCAATTTTTCTTTGGCATCTGTTGGTATTTGTTGGAGGAAAACAAATTAGTTTGCCATAATTGCAGTTTAATAGGATACCACAGAGTTTCATAAGTGGAATTTATCAGGTGGCTAAGCTGGAAATTGTTTGGGGGAAAAAAGTAAATTAATTGCTTTCATAACCATTAAACGTTTCGTACAGAAAGTTGTAGAAACACCAGAGATTTATAGTCTCCTGAGAACTTATACTCTTATAAGATGATATATAACAGAAATATAAGTGAAAGCTGCTATTATTGAATCCTTTTAAACACACACAACTTTCCCCATTTGAATTAACATTTTTTGTAACTGCGTAAAATCTTTAAATTATTTTCCGAACCTGCAATTCGCATGTTTTTGTCCCCAGTCAACTATAAAAAGGCACAAGAGCGTAAATAATACAACAAGAATATATGTACATAATAATAAATAAATATGGAAAATATTGCATCAAATGGGCGGCGACCCACTCTGTTCAAAAAAAGAAAACAATATACGAGATGGCAGGAAGGCCACAGGGAAAAAGGAGATGAATCGAAAACAAAACAAAGTTAAACCCAATACATTAATGGTATTTGCATTTGTACTGATTTTATTTGGTTTTTATTGAATTGATAAAATCACAGCGAACAGGAGAAACAAACGAGAGTCGAGGGCTCGAGTTCGAGTTCGATTCCTCGTCCCTGTTTCGTCCTTCGTCCTGTTTTCCCCCCTCCAATCGCCAATTTGATATTCCGATTGCAATTTATGTGCGCCCCCAACACTCGCACACTTTTGTATGATTACACACACACACACAATCGGCTAACATATGTGTGTGTGTGTATTTGTGTGGGGAAGCTTCACTGTGATTCTTTTCCCCCCACTCACCACCCCACCCCCCGTCCAACAATTGAAGCTTTGTGTTTAAACATCTGCAATATGCTGCGTGTTCCGGGTAGCTGAAAACCCCGGAATGGGTCGAAAATGTTTTGGGATCAGACTGCAGTCGGTCCTTGAATGGTTGAGGGGGGAGGGGGTTTTTTGGGGAGACTCCTCACGATTGCTGGGCGTTCGTGTGTGTGTTCTTCTCCTGCGTTACAATTGTATCTCCATATGAGATGATGTCGTGACTCTATTAAAAGCAGTCAAATTTTAATGATTTTATTACTAGATGTTATATTTAAGTGGACTTTGAAAACGGACTATTATAATTTTTTTTTAAGTTAAAAAAAGGATTTTTCCTTACTACATACATACCTAAACTGATAAAAACAACGTAGTATAGAATATTACCTTAAACATTAATACTTAATTTAAATATTTTAAAAATTTGATTATTTTAAAAGTATTTATGATTAACAACGAATCTAATATATTCGACCTTAATTGAAATATTTTTTCATATTAAATCATGCAATCTAATATGTTTTTTGTTAAATATTAGGATTTGGTATTTAATTCAAATATGTATTGCATTGAATTTTATCAGTGCATATTGTATGTCCAATTTAAACATAAAAAGTTTCCGTATCTTTAAGATTCATAAAAGTATTCAAGATAAAATTATTTCAAATAAATAATTAAAATATTTTATCCATTACTTTTCCTCATAACAATAATATAATATAATAATATTTAGTTTTTGTTTCAAAAATATCTAAGGAAATTTTTAGTGGAACAAAATTGATTGCCTGATAGACCTTAAAACTCGAAATCAAACTTTATTGCAGTTCTCTCACGCTGTCATCTCCAGGGATCCTTGCTCCATGCGAAACGCGTGTTTATTTGGCACCACAAATGCGTTTCCTCTTCTGCGGAAGGGAGTGGGTTAAGGGTGGTTGGTTCGGGTGGTTTGGGTGGTTCAGTTCGGTTGGGTTTTTGGGTTGGTTTGGCTCGGTTTGGTTTGGTTCGGTTTGGTCTGTGGCAGCAACGTCAGCAGCGCTGCGGTTGTCGCTTAATGGAATTCCGTTCTTGCATTAAATGTGACACACAGAGAAGCTGCCAATCGGAATGCCACCCAAACCAGCCAACCCTTCCACCCACAATTCCGCCCAATAGACAGTGACAGTTGCCGTTAGCAGTCACAGTTAACTGTTACGAGTTGTCCTGCGGTTTGGCTTGTTTAAGTGTTAAATTAACGTTTTAACAGTTTCGATTATTCCGCCAGTTAATTTTTAATGTTTTCCGCTCGAAACCGAACTCGAAAAAACTTGGCCTGCCAGCGGCAGGATATATTTCCTGTAATGTCCTTGGGCCATGTACATTTTCATTAGTTTAATTAAAATTTTATTCATCCTCGAGTGTGTGTGTGTGTGGCTGTATATGTCCTTGGAATTTCCTTTTGCCGTTTCCTTTTCAAATTGAACCGCAAAAGTTTTTGGGTGGCAGGACAAAGGATTATTCCATCGGTCGTGTCCTGCGAGCTGCACTCGAGTTTTGGCCTCCATGGCCGCAAAACTTTTGCCGCACGCATTCATTTCAATTTGCCTTTGTTTTGTCCATCTTTGGCCAGCTTCCGGCTGCTCCTTGGCAGCATGTCCTTCTGGCCATTGACAGGCTTCAAACCACACATTTGCCCCCCGCCCACTTTTACATATATCCTTTTGTGGCTAGTTTTGTAAGGACCACGGCAGGAGGAAAACTAAAAATAAATGTTACTCGAACGCATGGCCACAGAAATTATTGCGGTTTCCATCGAACAGCGGAGGGGAGTTAGAGAAAAGTCCTTGCCAAAGGACATTAAACATTGATGCTGGCCCCGGCCAAATATGGCAGTGGAAAAGGGAAAGGAAAAATATTGAATGGGAGGAATTATCGCATTAGAACTTGTGGTTGTCGCCATTAAGCCGCTTAAAACTTGTATAAATCAAAGGAGTTTGGGCAAGAGATATTACTAAGTAATGGAAAAGTCAATTAGGGAAACTACCTAACAAAGAGTCTTTTAAAGTTCATGTTATATATTTTTACCTTTTGATTTAAAATAATTATTTTATTGCCACCTTAAACAGATAAATGTATTATTTATCATAAGAAATCAAGACTAAGCCTTGTTGTATTACCCATTTGGAACCACACCATTTACCATAACGCTCTCATCACAATCTGTCCCTTATCCATCTCCACAGGACATTATCGTTAAGGACACTGACCCACTCGAGATAAATGATTCCGATGATGAAATCTGAACGGACTCACCTACCCGCATCACCAGCCTAATTAACTCATTAGACAATGTCAAAGAAAAGAAAAGAAAAACAGGCTGATCCTGAAGGACAAAAAAAGAAACCGGGATTTGGGTAAAATGTTAAATGGCCAACATTTACACATTCTTTACCCAGGTCCGAACCCAATTTGTTGACAAACAAATTACACGAAGGATTTACAGCAAATTACGCGCAATATTTCTACACTTTTCTTTCAAATCCGGACAAACAAAGGATCCACTCGTCGAGTTGAGAATATTTTGGGGATGTGTACATATGTCCTGTGAAATTTAATTTAATCAAAGGCCAAACCAGGGCGGCCATCAAAAAGGGGCTTCAACCAGCACAAATCAATCTCGGCGTTGCAGGCCAGAAATCCCCAAAAGGCAGATTCTCCTTCAGCCCAAGGAGGACAACAAAAAAAGGACTGAGGGCGTGCCCCAACAGGAATTGATTAAAGCGAAAAAAGGGGGCTGATGTGCGTTCGGCACAATGCAGGCCAGTGTCCTGCTGTCGTCCTGCGTCCTTTTTTACGTTCCTGATTGTCTGACCGTAACTTGTTTGCTCGCCTTTAATTTCATTTGCGCGCAGCATTTCCCAAAGTCCTTCGCCGTCTTCGATTCCCCGTCCTGGCGCAGGACCTCCCCTTTTTTGTACCGTTTCTAGTTCGCCTTTCATTTACATGCTTGAATTGTCATTGTAGCGTTTAGCAATTTTATTGTCCTGTAGTGGGTGGCTTTCTGTCTGGTCTTCCTTCTGCCTGCTCTCCCCGCTTTTTTGCCCTGTGATTTATGCGCATATGCTAAGCATGGTGGGAGGACTTTGCTTCCCCCTTAACTCCAGGCGAACTTTGACCCTGGGCCAAGGGTTGCCCAGATAAAAGGGATTTTTTTTCTGTGGATTTGGCAAGGGTTTGACGCCTTGGCCAAAGAGAAATGGAACTTTAATTTGCCACAGCCGATTGAATTAGGCCAGGATGGCAGTGGGAGATAACACAAAACTTAGGGGAAGAAATTACAAATGGGTTCTGTTTAAATGGAAAAGCTGGGAATAGTGATCATATAACTTTATTTCAAAAGTGGTTTTGGGGATAATATATAACAAAATCTGCTCGATAATTTTAATAATTTGGGAACTTAATATGTTTATTTATAAAGATTAATCTAATAACCCTTTAAAAAAAATAAAAAAAAAAATCATTCGATATATATTTAATCTAGTCCAAACTTAAAATCATTTTTATATACAACAAAAATAAAAATAAAGATTTTTTACATAGTAAAAATATTAAAACAGACCAAGTTCCTTCCTGAAAATCCCTAAAAAATAACTACAAATAAACCGAAATGAAAATGAAAAGGTCATAAATTTAATTGAACTTTCACATTGGTTTTTTTATTGTTTTATATATTTTACGTCTCTGGATTAGGACGTTTTTCCTCAACCACAACAAATCCCCCGTAATTTCGTGCTTTTTTCAAACACTCCCCAGAGCAGGACAATCAAGCGGAACTCGAACTGTTCCCCCAAATCGGAGTACGGGATGGATTTGGGGGCTACGGATGCACATGCAGAGATAGCTCAGCTCGGCTCAGCTCCACACACATTAACCATATCTATTAAAGTGGGAGTGAGACGACTGCGGCGACAGGCGACAATGGGCGACCCTTCAGACAGCGGATAATAAATGGCGTCGCGACAGTTTCCTTCCTGAAAAAAATGTATATATATAGATATATAGGAATAGAAGAAGAACTAAGAAAGGTTCGTGTCTAGTTCTCGGGGGAGTGGCGGAAATAGCACCTGGGTCCACTCTCAAAGCGGGCACGCCACATAAATTCCAATGGTTCGCTTGCTTTCGGGCTTACAAGTTTGGCAAATTTGTGAAAATTACTTTTTGTTTATTGTGCTGAAAGCAGACGGGAAGGCGCTAAGCTAGGAGCTGAGGCCAAGGAATTGGAGAGTCCTGCCGAAGGACTTGCCCCGCCCCTTAATCCTGGCCATTAACATTGAGTTGTTCTCGTTGTGGTTTCTTGTTTTTTTTTTTGGGGCTCCTGCCCTTGTTGTTTTAATAATTTGTTCCTTAAAGCTCCACCTACACATGCCTCGTAAATTTCCCAGTGCGTTGTCCTTGTTCCTTTTTCCTTTTTTTTTGTGCTGTTGTTTTGGTTTGGGGGAACAATTGTTGTTTTCACACCATAATCATAAAAGGTACAAGCATAATTATTATTTTTATGTCTCTGCCACTTATTGTAAAGCAGCAAATTACCTGACCACACATAAAATTCCACCCCGGCAGGATCCTACGTGGGAGTCGTCCTTTATGATGAGCCAGACCTTTGAGTGAGTCTGGGTTTTCGGGGTGTCTGTGTGTAGTACATAGTTATACCGGTTGTGGAGTGGCAAGTTGGCTGGGAAAAATTGTAATTTCGGTCCTGTCCTCGCTGGCTAACTAATGTCCTCGCCCGGCGCTTCCTGCTCTCAGTTAGTGAATATTTATGATTGCCAGCCGGAGAGGAAGCGGAAGAATACAAGAGCATCCTCCGCAACTCTTTCCTTTCCTTTGTCCCGTATTCTTCAGGCTTTATTTTCGGGCATTTCTTAGTTCTCCTGAGAGGTTTATGGCGCATCTAAATTATAAAAGATATGAATGAGGCAACTATGCTGGGGCCTTTATTTTCGCAGGAATGGCGATGAGAAAACTAATTTCGCCTTAATAATAAACGGAGATGCTGTGGAAAAAACTTAAGATCACAAACCTACTAAATTAGCACTTAAAAATTATCGATGTTATTATCGATATAATCGTTATTTTTGATATTTTTCTGGCAACTATATTTATCAAAAACATAGATTAAGATTTATATTCTAACTTTTTGAAGCTTTAAATGAATATAGTGGTTTGACTATTTTTCAATAATCGTTGTTATTATCGATACTATCGATATTTCGTATACTTTCTTCTAACAGCGATATTTATCACAAACATAGAAACGTTGAAATAATATCAGGTCTTAAGTGGTCCTACTCTTTCTTTATAGTCTGTAATATAATTTTAATGCAATCACTTTATGAAATGGAATTCCCTCATAAATTAACCCTTAGCGAAAATGCTTTTCCACTTGAAGAATAAACAAACTGCGCACTCTTTTCTCCACCAACCCCGAAACCATCAAGTCTATATCTTCACCCCAGTCCGGGGCTTAGGAAATCATTCAATTGTGCAGGTAAATGGACTGCAAGCGACAGTCCAAGACCTCCGCACCCAAGTCAGACCCATAAAAAAGGGTTAAAAGTCCAGAAATGTTTCACATACAATTGCACAAACATCGCAGCCAAAAAAAAAATGAAAAGAAAGCAAAAAAAGAAGGAAAATAGCCGAAAAAAACGAAAGAGCGCAAAAAAGGTTACCACGTCGTGGTCAGACTTAATCACTTTTATCCGGACAGGCCTTCGATGATTCGTAATCCTTTTAAATGCCCCTCTCGGGCAGATTTATTAGCTGCACGTGATAGTGGTCTCTCCTTCGACAGGAAAAAATGGCCACGAAAATCATCAAAATCCACGCCCCGAGCTCTCTTAATGCTAATTTATGGACGGGCTGAGTTCGCATGAGGCGTCCAACTTATTCATGAGCTGCCTGAAATATGGTTCCATTTAAATGTACGTATATAAATTTATATTTCCTCTTGGTGCATTTGCAAATCGTTGGGGGAATTATAAACTTTGAATGGGGTGAGCGGCAGCGTCAGCGGAAAAACCATTTTAATTAGTAAAAATCCTCTGCCGCCAACGTTTCGTATACGTAATATTTATTCTAGCAATGGGTGAAAATAATATGCCAAGGTAAATAAAAAAAAAAATTAAGGGAATCGGGAAAAATATTTAATGTCAAACTAAATTTTGATTAAAATTTCTAAATTCCATTTTGTAAAAAATTAAAATTTAAAAAATTTTTTTTTGATAAGATAGATTAAAACAATTTCCCATCTATGAATGCTTATAATTTCCCTCAAATTTTCATTATTACGAAAACCCAGCGAATTTCGATAGATAAAAAAGAGTAAGATGGTAAAAAATTTGGCAAAATTATGGCCAAACTTTTCAACAGTTTTTGAACAATAAAAAGCAAATGGCGCTGGATAGAACTTGCCGCAGGTCTGCCACGCCCCCCGCTCCATTCGCCGCCCCTTATTTTGTGTATGGAGGGAACCGCACATTAGTAGTTAGTGCAAGCAGGCGGTGCTCTAACTTTTGAATAAATACAATAAGAGGTGGAGGTTCTCCCTGGGCGCCACTTTAGACAATGAAGCGTATAATGCTAAATATCGCTCTGGCAACCGCATCCAGCTGTCGTCCTTCGTCCTTGGTCCTTCGCCCCGTTTATGGTGTTATGGTGTCTCTTCCACCAACTATCCTGAATAATTTTGTGCGCTGCGCGGTTTGGCAACAATTGCTTTCATTATGGAACATTTTTTGTTCGACTGGAGCTGGAGTTTCGAGATGGGTAATGGAGATGGTTAGATGGGGATGGGGATGGTGAGATGGGGATGGGGCTGGAAAGTGGTTGGCTCCACCTTGGGAAACCCCTTGATGTTGTTTCCGCTCGCCCGTTGTTTGTGCTTGTGTATTTTGTATTTTGTATCCTGCGGCCGCAGATACATTATCCAAAATTTGCATAAAATAAATAAATTAAATATGCCAGACATGCGGTGCGCCGTTGGTCGCCAGGAACAGCCATAGTTGTTGGCCTGGCCAAGCACACTGAGAGGAATTTTTGTATAATTTGATAATTATTAAATAGATTTAATGACATTACAATTATCACTTATTAAAAAAACGTATATTAAATTTAAATATTTTTCGGTATGCTTTTCATCCATTGCGATTTTTATTAATTTTTAACATGAAATTCTTTTTTTTATTGACGTAAAATTTTTAAAGTAAATATGATTAACAACAAATCTAATATATTCGACCTTAATTGAAATATTTTCAAATTAAATCATCATTTTATATTAAATATTATGATATTGTATTTAATTCAAATATGTACTAGGAATCTTTGCATTCAAAATGCATTTATTAATTTTTACTATTGCATTTTTTTTATCAGTTTAGGTACTATTATTTGTATTAATTTATTAAAAATTCCTTAAAAAAAACATATTTAATATTTTGAATTATTTCACAAGATAATCATTAATAAATCCCAACTATTTTAACAGCATTGTTTTTATACAAAAATATTTTAAGCTTAAAAGTAATTTAATTCATCAATTATAATCATTTTATAACTGTTTTGCATTCCTAAAATAAGAACGAGTTTAAAAATAATTTCTTTGACTATATACTTCTGATTTTTCCCAGTGTCGTCGATCTTGCTTCATTCCTTCAGTTGGCCGTTCAAAGTTTTCATTTTATTATCACGCAGAACTAGAGAGCGGGTGGCGAAACGGGTGTCCCAAAAGGGGGGGGTGCTATTTCCAGGGGGAGTATTTTGAGGGGTAAGAAGGGATACTGGCCCATCGAACAGCTGCAGCATTTTTGAAGTTGTCCAGGAGTCCGGGATGCTCGGTTCTGGGGGCCTGGAAACGTGGCAAAAAGGCAGCCAGGATGCGCTACGTTGCGTTTGCTTGTCATGCTCCGTTGCGTGATTTTTGTCCACCCACCGTCCTTCAGCCAACCACCCACCCACCTCCCCCCACCCACTGGGATGCTTCATGCACGAGTTGTTGTCCTGGCTGCTGCTTTTTGGCATCCGCTGCCTCATAGAGCACATGGCCGTAGTCTGCGGCATTAACTTCATGCCGCTTCATTTTGTTGGCCATCTTTTTTTTTTTTGGTTTTTTTGAAGCTTTAGCTCCCCGAAATGGCCGCTACAAAATTGGTTCGTTTGGTCGCCGAAGGCACTTAAATTTCCCTCCAGCGGCATTTGTTTTTGCTGCTCCTGTTTTTGGGCCGTTGATGTTGATGAGGATGGTGTTTTGGCGGTGGGTTTGTTGTAGTTCAATTTGTGCGCTGCGGTTTAATGAAATTTAGTTGTTAGTTGCTGCACGTTTAGCTTTGCATAGATGTCCGCCCACTCTTACTTCCACTCCCCTTTTTTAGATGGATGATGGGATGGGCCGAAACACCCGAAAAACCCAACGACCAATTTTCAAACGAATGGGCGGTCCACGGAGGCGTATACGTGATGTGGAATTTGTGTATGTTAAAGGGTAATTGTTGTGGGAAATGGGTCTACTATGAAGATATGGCTCTGCCGAAGGGGATAAGGGGAAATTGGTCCGAGTTGGCTCTTTTCGAGCTGATTGAAAGGATTGTGATATATGAGTGGGGCACATTGTTCGTACGTGATGTGGGCTTAAAATTAATAGCAGAACATTTTTCATTATATCTAAAGTGAACGTAAAAAGCCTTATTTATCTTTATTTTAGTTAATTAGCTAAAATCACAAATAGTATTCAATAGATCAACATTAATAATGAGCAAAGGAAGCTCAGAAACTAGAGGAGTTTAAAACTAAAGACTTATAAATAGGTCATGAATGAAGCATACATGTAAATTACATATGCATGAACTTCCGCATGAATTATAATTTACAAATGATAATATTTATTCAGTCATGCTTCAACATTTACATTTATAAATAAATTTAATATGCAGCTTAATAATAAATGAAGAAGTTGTAAATTGAAAAACGGATATATTCTTGTCGAAACATTCAACTTAAATGTTCTTTTTTATTTTCTTTCATATTTATCGTTTACTTTGCATACTTTCGGGCATTTCCTTGCTATATTTTCAAATACATATTTACAAATAAATAAAATGGAGTGAATCAGTTATTTAAATCTTAATGTATTTTAATCGTTAGAAAATAAATTAACGAATTTAATCCCATTTTAGAACAAAATTCACAGTTTATTATCACAATAACATTAACATCGTCAATTGCCACTTCTCAATTGACGAATATTTACAGCATTTAAAACTTAGGAATTATAAAATTCATTTCTTATGGGTTGACTAAATTTTGGCGGGAAATGCTTGTGGCTGGGATCACTTCAGCAGGTTCAGTCGATGGCTCTACAGGAGGATTTTGGGGGCTAGCCTGTACATTTCGGCGCTTTCGTAGCAACTCCATCTCAAGACGACCCAGTGGAACTTCAACAAACAGATGCATGAACAAGGACACAAAAATAGTGATGCCAAAGTCCGACCAAAAGCGAAGGATCTACAAGGATTTTAAAAAAATTTTGTTATTATCATAACAGAAGTAGATGCTCTCGATTTACTTACAGCATCATAGTCTGAAAAGTGAAGACTTGTCTTGATCCGCGCTATATGAACCGTTTCCACCAGCAAATGCCATATGTATAGACAATAGGATAGCTTGGAAATTGGTTGCCAGAAGGACCAGCTCAGCAGATCATTGATAATGGGTGCCAGTCCATTTTGGCAAGCCCAGATGATCCAACACAAGGCCAAAGGCCAAGCAATGCGACTGCAACACAGATAGAAAGCTCCAGCGAGTGGGGAAATGGCCTCCACTCCATCCTGTGTGTAAGGATAAACGGCAAAGATCACGGTGGCCAGAAGGGAAAGCGAAAGGATCCACAGCACCAAGACCAGCCACTTGGGCAGGCGACACTTTCGTCCATTTTGGTGATGCAAAAAGTAGCCAAACAGCAGCCCAATCAACCAAGGAGTTGCCCTGGCATGTGTGGTATAGTAAATCAGACGCATTTCGGGACTATCACCACCAAGGTTTCTGTGAAAAATATAAATATTAATTTTTTTATTAGCAAAATCATGGTTTTCTTTTATGTAAGAGCCCAATTTATACTATACTTACCCATGGCGGTCGAAAACTTGAAGATCGCGCAGCATGACTATACTGAAAACGCAGCCAGTGAGCAACAGGATCAGAAGGATAATGCCGCCGACAGCCTTTTTGCCCCACTTGTAGAGGGCAATCAGAATAAGGGGCGAGATGATATACAATTGCATATCGACAGCCAGATACCAGGAATGTCCCAAGCACTGATAAATTAATTATAATTATAAAAGAGTTAAAAGTAAGGGATAAAAGACTTACCATCCTACCAGGAGCCGCATAATTTTGCACATAGAGCAGAGTTGCCCACCAGGTGTCGCTGCAGAGCTCCGATGAGCTGGTGAACTGCTTCCACAAGGGACCGCTGTCCAGTCGGGGAAAAAGCGTCATAAAGATGAGCACTGCCAGGGCCAAAACGGGTGTCAAACGAACCAAACGATGCAAGTACATGAGTGGCACATGAAGACGACCTTTCGTACTGAGGATTAAAAGATATAATCATTGCATCCTGGGACTTTGGAATACACCCAAACTCACCGATCCATCTCACGCAATGCGGTCAAAACCAGGAGCAGTCCGCTGAGTAGAAAGAATGTGTCCACCGAAGTTGTGCCGCTCTGAAAGGCCATGGAGAAGGGGGTCTTAGCCCAGGCCACGATCTCATAGGCGTTAATGTTGGGCGCGAGTAGCAGGTACATATAGCCATGGCCAAGGATGATCCAAATGATGGTCAGGCAACGAATGCCATTTAGACACTGGATCACACGGGGCGACGGTATGGTAGAGGTCTTAAGTAACTGGGGTATATTTTTGCGTAGCGAGAATGAGCCCAGTAGTTTGCTTGAAACTTTAGAAATAAATAAAGGGGTTTAGGAATAAGATTTGGTATAAATATTTTAACAATTTTACCTTCGGCATAGTCCAAAATGGTGGCCACGAGAACCACAATGCACAATAAGATGAGAATAGAGCTGAAAAATTAGACCATTAGACTAGACCAAAAAAATTTAAATTATTTATTATTTAATTTTATATAAAAATTTCAAATTTGTCAAATAAAATACTAGTTAGTATTATTTTGGGCCTTTGTTTCTGGTGGTACCAAAGTACAAAGTACACAGGTGTGTCAAATGAAGTGTGACCGTTTCCTATGGATATTTTAATATCAAATTAATATTACCTTGCTATATCATTTTAAATGGAACTTATTATTACACTGAATATATGGATTTGAATTAATAATAAATTTATTTAATTTACTATCATATTTCTTTGCTTATGGCCCTATATCTTAAATAATTTACTAACAACGCATTCTGCCAACTAATGCCATTGGCATTCAAAACAAGTCTAAGCGCACACAACCAGTCATTCCAGTGCATATTGCGTAAGTTTCGAGCAAACAAAGGCTGGGAGATATGATCTATCACCCTCTCTACACTCCGTACTACTTTTCTCAATGAGCTCCCCAGTTTTTTTGTACTTACACCGCAAACCAGTCCAGTCCACCCATGGGGTTTTCGTGGGCCAAAGAGCAGTACTTTTCCACTACCAATGTAGCACCCGTTGAGTTTTGGCCAAACATGTCCTGAAGATGACCATGAAGCCAACGACTCAGTTGGGCGGCACTGCAGGAAGAGGGAATACAGGTGCCAATACTCAAAGTTAGGGCTTCTACACCCACTGACTCCAGAAGCAGGCTCTCAAACTGTAGATGGCTCAAACAGTACTTGGCTCCGGCATTGATGGTGATAGTACTTCCCAGGCTTTTACTGAGATCCAAACTGAGGCAGGATTCATAGTTGCCCATGTCCATAAAGTGACCGTACAGCAGGCCTTGAGGAAACTTTCCCCAGGCATCGAGAACTGCAAGGTATTGTAGTTATAGTGAGAACTTAGGAACCTC
Organism: Drosophila prostipennis; assembly: GCA_037075205.1. NCBI lineage: Eukaryota > Metazoa > Arthropoda > Insecta > Diptera > Drosophilidae > Drosophila > Drosophila prostipennis. Next base: position 250,527 of record JBAMCJ010000817.1, read on the forward strand.
TAGAAACTACCCATATGATCTCACCTCGAAGAGCAGGCAAGGATTTGGCCTCCGCTCCTTTGAGCAGAAGACGAACCTCTGCCAAACAGGTTGCCTCCTCAACTGTCGAAGATTGGTTGTCATTCAGGGCCTGTTGGAGCACCTGATAGCCAAAGTTACTGGCCTGCATCCAGGTCAGCAGATCCCCTGAGCTGTACCCATTGACAGTGGGCACTCCTAGCCCCAGGATCGCGATGAGGATGAGGAGCGATGAGCTCGAGCAGCTTGATTGCTTGAAAACCATTTCTGTGTGCGACGGCCGTGACGCTGCGAGTGATATTTATACTGGGCTAGTAAGACTCTTACGCTGGCCCAAACGCTTGGCTGATATGGCTATTTCTAATCACCTGGGTTGAGCTCTCTCAGCTGCAGCAGGGGCCGTAGCTCACAGGGTATCGCTGCGGTCTAACCCATATGCATGCTCTTACTACCTGTTTGTTGATATCTCAGCAACGTGCGAGCAGCGATCATTGCGACGATCGCAAACAAATCGGTTCAATGACCGATATAGCAGCCAAATTAGATTCAATGCCACACATGATGGGGGATGTCCGTTGCGATGACGAACGACTATTAACTATTAACTACTAACTGTTACCTCTTAACTTTTTATCAGTTCTCTCGGTTCTAATTGCAGCATCACGTAATCAGCGGAGTGTGTCTAGTGAGAGTTCGGCTTGGGAACTCCCCCGGCCCATTAATGGGTTAACGTTAACACTCGACGATTGGGCCAATTACGTCAGTTTGTTTTATATTTCACAAATGGGTCAACGACCGATAGCGGCGGTTATTCTGGCAAACAGATCAACTAACCAATAGTCACAATCAATTCGTCACTAGCTCAATCGGCCAAGTTGAAGTGGCTGCTCACCTTGGCAATCTACTTGCCATTTGTAATAGTTCGGAGGTCCATGGCAGGGTTATTGAACCCGCTGCCCTTGGAAAGGGCGATGCGGCAAAACTAACGCAGCTTGTTTTATTTTTCTCGACGACGGCATTATTGCGCAATAATAGCCGCATTAATCAATATGCGATTCAAAATTTTGAGTATTTTTCACTTAGTCAAACAGTGTGGGTATTCCCAAGCGCTTCGAATTGTGAGTCCGCTAAAATAACACAACAAAACAAAAAAAACAACGAGTCTGGGGCGGTACACTTTCACTGCTGGATCTCTGAATGCTCTTGTCACGCACTTTGCCAAAAAAAAAGGTTACATTTAGGGGACTCGACTGAATGATACCTGTTATTCTTATTAATCTTTAATATTTAAATAAATAAATATTCTTTAAAATATAAAATATTTAACAGCTGGCATAAATTCAATACTTGATTGCAACAAAATTTTCGGTAAAAAATAAATACCTAAACTTTACAAAAAAAATTGTTAATCCAGTAATTTTGTTTACTATTATTATTCGAGTTAACAAACCAGTTGGTTGATAAAATTACTAAGTGACTTCATAGGCATTACATCACTACTTATCAAAATCAAACAATGAAAATAATCAAAAGTTCTGGTGCTCTGCGATAATTACAAGTAGCTGTTGACAATTACTAACGTACAAACATGAGTAAAACTACGACATACCCGTTTATTCAATGAGTTCCGTGTAAACCCATACAGAAATATGTTTAATTATTTAAAAACTTCACTGAAAACAGCTTTACTCAGCAAAAAAAACACTGCGATTTATATATGTATTAGGCTGGACCTTAGTTGTGTGAAAATATTTGGGTCACACTTTCACCCGGTTATTACTTTTGTGTTTATCAGAATGATAATTTAAAGGCCTAAACATCTCTCAAAATTTACTAAAATTTTACATAAATGTAAAATTACACTAGTTTACAGCCAAAATGCTCCCCAGCAATTGATGGCAAATTCTGTTAGTGTTTGACCCCTAGATCGCGAAAATAGCATTAATTTTTTTTTCGATGGCACAGTTTTTTTTTAAAGATTTTTTAAAGTTCGAAATGTTAAATTTCGGACTTTTTTCGAACTTCTTCTTATATCTCGGCAGATATCCACCCGATTGGGCCAGTTTTAGTTTTATTTTAAAGTCAATAGATCAAAGCTCAACTTTGCCATACAGATCAATATGATTGGATAAGTAATGGCAGCGTAGAAACTTGACAAAGATGAAAAATGTGTTTTTTGGTCGACTGTAAGTCGGCTGTATATATCGTAAAAACTCGAAATAAATCCGTTGAAAAATCATAATGGGTACAAACTTAAAGTTTACATCCTACCGAATAAAACATGCCGGATATGGCCCAAATCCAAGGAAAACTGGATTTATGGTGGATTTTTAAAGTTCGGATTTTTCCACTTTTTTCGATTGACAAAGTCCAAATTTAAGATTTATCATAGGCGGCGACATGTAAACAAAAATGAGTGGTGATGGCAGCCGGGTCAAAAAATAGCTAAATCAGATATTTAAAAGCTAGAAATTTATAAAAATGAATTTAATTTTTAAAAATTCTTTAAAAAATATTAAAATTCTTGCGTTATGACTGAGAGTATTTTTAATAAGTAATATCCATCTGGACAATTCAATGATCGTATTGGATATATTTAAGAAGTCTAGACATTGTGTCATACGTTTCTTTGGTGTTAACTGCGTGTGCGATTGGAATGGATGGTTTCGAATTTCCATTGTGCAACAAAACTGCTTTTAAACTTGCTTTAAAAATATTAAAAATACTCTCAGTCATAACGCAAGAATTTTAATATTTTTTAAAGAATTTTTAAAAATTAAATTCATTTTTATAAATTTCTAGCTTTTAAATATCTGATTTAGCTATTTTTTGACCCGGCTGCCATCACCACTCATTTTTGTTTACATGTCGCCGCCTATGATAAATCTTAAATTTGGACTTTGTCAATCGAAAAAAGTGGAAAAATCCGAACTTTAAAAATCCACCATAAATCCAGTTTTCCTTGGATTTGGGCCATATCCGGCATGTTTTATTCGGTAGGATGTAAACTTTAAGTTTGTACCCATTATGATTTTTCAACGGATTTATTTCGAGTTTTTACGATATATACAGCCGACTTACAGTCGACCAAAAAACACATTTTTCATCTTTGTCAAGTTTCTACGCTGCCATTACTTATCCAATCATATTGATCTGTATGGCAAAGTTGAGCTTTGATCTATTGACTTTAAAATAAAACTAAAACTGGCCCAATCGGGTGGATATCTGCCGAGATATAAGAAGAAGTTCGAAAAAAGTCCGAAATTTAACATTTCGAACTTTAAAAAATCTTTAAAAAAAAACTGTGCCATCGAAAAAAAAATTAATGCTATTTTCGCGATCTAGGGGTCCAACACTAACAGAATTTGCCATCAATTGCTGGGGAGCACACCAAGAATATTATTTTGTAAACTAGTGTTATAAGCACTTTACATGTAAACTTGACTAGCTATCTACGTTTATATGAAGCCCTAAAATAAAATACCCAAATCCTTTTGGAATAACTTTGCCCAATAATTTTAACTGGATTATCAGAACATAAAAAATTTAATTAAATTTCCCCATCAGCGCGTGTAATTAAAACAACTTTAACTGGGAAAGTTGCACAGCTAAACCGCAAAACAGTTTTCCGAATAGACATAAACGTAATAGTAACTACGTTAATCCGACAGCTGAAAATCGTGGCACTGAAAATCCCTGGAAATACATTTAACTCTTGCCTTGCGCTAAGTACAATGTAAACCGTTTGCCACATTCCACAAACACACACACATGCTCAACCAGGAAAACCCAGAGACAAAACAACAACTAAGGGTAAAAAATAGGGGCGGGGGTAGAAAGTAGTTAGAGGGGGTGGCAAGCTAGCCGAATTTCGACACATGTTGCCGCAATAAAAATGTCAACACACACATAAAACATCTTCTAAAATGGCATTTGCAGCAGGCAGCGAATTCCGAAGGACCAACCGGAAAAAAATGCGAATATTTTTGAAGCATAATAAATGGAGCTCAGCGTGGGAAAGCGACGTCTGAGGGGGGGAAAACTGAGCCCGGGAAATCCCCATCCACACGTGCTTAAAGCTCAGACTCACTCACACACTCACTCGCACAATGCCGGCCATTAAACACGCATTCTTTGGCCATAGAAATTTATAGACCAGAAAGGCAAGACGACAGTGAAAGTGTGATAGCGAGTGAAAGAAGGGAAAGCAGGGAGGTTGAAATGGAAATGGGGATGAGGATGAGGATGGTAGTGAAAATGGGATGGCAGTGGGTAGTGCGAAATGTGTCGCGCATGGAGTCGCGAGCTCTACTTTCACTTTCGCCGGAACTTTCATTCAAGGACATGGAGCAGACAAGACCACGACAGACACTAATGGCGAGCCCCGAAGCCAAAAAGAAACAATCTTTCTATGCCCTAACTGAGGGTATTGGCGTTATATTGATTGCAAAAAAATATAAAAAGTAATCTACCTATAATTATAACTTATACCTACCAACTACTGACAATATATGTTGTTATAACAATTTTATATTGTCAAAGGCACTGATTTTTACAGCATACTTATAGGCACATTTTAAAGTAATTTCTTATAAGCAGAGATTTGTATAATATCCCCAATAATATTCTTTAAAAAATTGGAAAAATTAAAGAAATTAAAATAAACGTATCTTTTCATTTATATGGATTTAACTTTTTTTTCTTATTATATTTAAAATTTTAAATCATTCTTATGTAGAATATTATTCTTTTAAGTTTTATCACATTTTTAATAGAAAATATTTTGATTTAAATGAGTTTAACATTAAAAGCATTAAGATTTTTAAAAATTCAAACCTTTGGAGTGTGTTTATACTTTTAAGAGTATCCCCAACAACAGGATTTTCTCTTCATCCTTAACCAATTGTTTTTTTTTTTGGGACAGCCAACATATTTTTAGTTTGTCAGCTGAACAGATCTGCGACCCCCACTCATCCTCTATGAAATCCAGAGCTGAATTTAAAGAAGAGGCCAAAAAAAATCTAGTCTACGGGGGCGTTTCGTCTTTAATGAGATAATCTGCGCTACTCGTCGTTTTTTACGTAATTGAAGGTTCACTTGCAGACAAGCCCCATTCTTGATTACCAAAAGTGGGGGTACGGAGTTTTGGGGTCTGAGGCTGGGGATGTTGGCAACTGGCCGTAATGATAGTGGTGGGCCTGCAGCCTGTAGCGTGTAACTTTCGGGGGGGTTGGATGTTCCTCTTTTCCAGCCACCGTCTTCCATCTTGTCTGCATTTTTCGGTGGAGCTCCCTGGGATGGTAATCTGCAATAAATGAGGCATGTTGGAAGATTTATTTGATTGCTTTATTTAATATTTTAGAAAAGGCAGATGTTTCGCTACCCCCTCAGCGGGATGGAGAGGAAATTCGGGGAGGGGCTTTATGTGAGGGCGTTGTGACTTTAGAGCTGGCGTTGAGTGGCTGACTATGAATTATGACGGATATAATGAACAATATGCGCATCTGGGGGCAAAGGATGGCAAAGGTAACCTGGTGAAAAGGTGAAAAGCATTTGGAGTGTGTGTTGAAGGCGTATGATATATGATTTGGATTTGAAAATTCTAAAGACAATAAGTTATTGCATGTGTGCCATTGTGAAATACCAACAGATAAAGGTGAGAATCATTTAATTTATGAGTGAGAAAGGTGGCTGAAAAATACAAATTGATATTTATATTTAAAAAAGCTCATAGCCTAAAAAAACGCAATTCGAAATATATTTAAGTTAGCGATGTGAATAAGTATTTAAATGTTTTAGAGCATCCAAATATATTTGTAAAACTTTCTTAAAGCCTTGACTGTATATCATAATATCCGCTACGGCTTTTAACGGTGGGATATTTAAAACCTGTTCTTAGCATTTCGAATCCCACCTTGAATAAATTTCCCTTCATCAATTCTGATTAATCCCAAGTCCGAGCCAGAAATCTCTGGTAGACCCAAATTGCAGGGCGGCGGCCCCCAAAGGGCAATCCACAATTAAATGTTCCGCTCATTGCGACATCGTTTATCACTTCTCCCGGAGTCCCGGAGTCTCGGATTCTCCGATTCTCTAGGCTCTGTCCGCCATTATGGTTGCTTCATTACAAGCGATTAATTTTGATTGTTTCGACCAGAAGAAGAGCGAGAAAAAGTGCCCAATGAAGCACTGCAAAATTTCATCCTGAGCATCTTCCGTCTGTTGTTCTCTGGATATCTGGTTTTCGGTTTTTTGTTTTCCTTTGGATGGGAAGACCAGAGAAAAGGGCCATATTTCACCCAACAGGAGGCAGACTGGGAACTGCGACCAAAATTAAGCACACAGGGCACAACTACACGAAAACGTAATAAAATCATAATCGTCGGATCAACACAGTCATCAGCGGTGTCACAACAGGCTACCAGGAGATGATGACGACAGAAGGCCAGGACGCAGACAGCGAAGGATGCCACTGAGGACCCAAGGAGCAACAAGGAGCAGCGAAATTGCACAAGCAATTGCCGGGCGAAACTCAACGGTAATTACAGTAATAATTCAAAAGAGATTTGCCCCCACCTCATCCAAAAAAAAAATGGAGTAAAAAAAACAACTCTCCAGCCAAGGAGAAAAGCGGAGGTACGGAAAACTAAGAGACAATGAAGGCGACGATGCAATCCAGAGGGCCAAAAGTGGCAATTGCCACGACCAGAGACAAAACGGTACAGTGGGCTTGGAAAGGAGAAATCGTGGTAAAAACATACCTTAATTCAAGCCAATTAATTGCACTTTAAGCTTTAAAAATTATTATTTTTGTGTTTGTAAATTCTATTGTTTAGTAAGAATTTTTAATAACAATTAAAAGGTTTCTGAAATGTTTTAATTGATTGTGGTTATAAAATAATGACTTTCCTTACTGATAATAATTATTCTTTTTGTTCTTAGTTTTTTATTATCACATAAAATATGAGCTTAATTTTTAAGATATTTTTCCTTTAATCATAATTCTAAGTTAATTCATTTAAAAAAAAATATACACAGAAAAAAAATCGATATGAAATAGGATCAGTTCTACCTTATTTCATATCAATAATAAGCCGATATGATTTATGTCAAATTTATGATTTAAACATATCAACTTGATATTTTATCATATCATATGAAATACCAAATTTAGTATTTTTTGAACAAATAATGTAAAATAAGGCAAACATAAACTTGATCTTTAAAAAATATAAAATTGACCAGCACACATCAATCTGATCTTTTGTCAATTGTTTTTCCTTGTAGGATGGCTTATGCGAATATTAAGTTTTTTTCAGTATTTCAGTGTGAGATTCTTAATATATAAATATTTATTTTGGATATTTACCTTAATAGATAACCTTTTTTAAAAATCCCCTCTATTTTGTAGAAATATAAATTAATCATAATAATATTTTAAATTATGTTTTTTTCGTATTATTTCTAATGTTATGAATACCGATTCGGTATCGCAGCAAGATGATAAACATTTTATAGAATTAAAAATCAAATCAGCCCACTGTGCGTGGAGGATGGGATCATGGCGAACGCCCACGCACACGGGGCGCTGATGTGCAGCTTCCGGTCCTAAGCGACGCACAGGTGCAGGCCAACGGCAAGAGCTATAGAAGCTATTGCTACAGCCAAAGGCGGAATAGTGAAAAGCCGAGTCAGGAGCCGGAGTCAGGAGAAGCCAAGGGAAGCCAGCCAAGCACGGCGAGCCATAAAAACTTTGGTGCGAGTTCGGCTGGGGTGGCTGGAGGTGATGATGAAAAATGCGACAATGAAAATAATGCCCGGCACACGCATCTCCATCTCCAACTCCGTCTACGTCCACATGCAATCCGGAATCTAGAATCCCGAGTCCTGAATCCGGATCCCAAATGAGGGCGTCCAGCGGAGCTGCGGAGCCATAGAAGCCATTCGAGGCACTTAAAGACTCGGCGGGTCGATGCCATTTTTGGTGTCTGGGTGTGAAAAAGTTTAAGTGGCAACAACGACCAAATCCCTGGATTTACTTTTATGCACTCCCACCCACTCACATTTTGGCATGAGTGCAATCTGAGAGGTGAATGCCGAACGGTGTAAGCTGGCCCGAAAAAAAGGAAAACGGGAAAAGTGGAAACTTTGACTTCAACACCACTCCCTTTATGACTTTTTGGCGGCGCTGAAAGTCGTTGAAAGTGTCAATATTGCGTTATAGCATCACGTGGCGAAATCTTGCACTAAACGAAAACCAATTGAAAATCCTAAAAATCCATATATTCCCCGATCCTAAAAAAAAACAATAAAAAAGGACATACTCTAAAAATATTTAGACGTACTTTCATTATTCATTTCATATTAATGCAAAAGCCATTACTAATTCGGTTTAAAAAAATTTTTTTTTATCTTATGCTAAAGTGTTTTTAAATACTTTTAAGACAAGAGAACCCTCTTTATTAATTTCAAAAATATTTTGAAATTTTTTTTAAGTATTCAAAATTATTGAAACTAAGATTTTAGTAGGTTATAGATTTAAATAAAATTATTTTGATCTAGTTTTTTAATTGTTTCCGAATTGTTCCCCAAAATTAGTTGTTAGTGGTATATTTTTTTTTGAGTGTACCCTCCACCTGTACCATTGGCTACCATGGCTGCCAATCCCAGCTGGGTGCTGATGGTGATGATGGCTGTTGCCTGTCTAGGATTAGCTATGCGTATGGCCCCCACTTTTCACTGGAAGGGGCCAACCACTTTAGCTACTTATTCCCGCCTTGTGCACTCTCGAAAAACGCAACTCGAAACTTTTTTACCCACTGCACTAGGGGATGCCGAGCCAAAATACATCGCTCCCTGCTCCCCAAAAAGTTTGGCACAAATGATACCAATAAACAAATCCCATTATACACGGTGTATCAGCTTTACGTTGGCTGCTCGTCCGCTACGTGAGATGACTTTCAACAAAAATGTATTACAAAAGATGCCAACCCCAGTTTTTTCGAAAGCTTTTGTTTCATTTTTCGGGTTTTGGTTTGCTGCCAGGAGGCGTGAACATTTCAAATTTCAACAATCGCAATTTAGTTACCTTAAAAGAGAATTCGGCTGAGATAAAAATTTTAAAAAATATTTTATTATTACCAAGAACGATTCTATAAAAAAATGTATTTTATATTTATTTTCCACAAAACATTTAAGCAGCTCTCTTTTTAAATATTTTATGCAAGAATACGTTTTCTTGGACTTCCGTTTCCTTTCCTAAAACCAATAAAAAATTCCTTTAATAACTAAGAAATTATTTTCTCTTATCTTAGACTGCCCTGAAAATCTTTTAATTTTCTAGGCAAAAAGCGAAATGAAAACTAGTTTGAGGAAAAACCAATTTTCGAGTCCATTATGGGCCAGCTTTTAGCTAATAACATAAGCTCAACACTTAAGCCACTTTGCATCTGGCCTGCTCCATAAATCCCTAGTTAAAAGCGATAAATGTTTTAAGATTCTGGCCGAGGCAAACGAAAGTTGCCTTTTAATGAACTCGGTGCATTAAAAATATGTGCACAACTAAGAGCATTCATTAAAAAAGTTTTTGCTTTAAATACAAAAAAATAAAGGAAAACTTAAGCCAAACTAGGAAAAACGCAAGAGGCTGAGAGGAATGGGCGTGGCTGCCATAGCCGTTACTGCAGTAAATCCCGAGAAAAGCTGCAGAAACTTTGCGACTTTGGCCATTCATCTTACAACTAATTTCTGACTGGACTCACTGGACATTGGGCAGCCGAAGCCCTTTTCCTTTGCCACTTAAGTGCTTAAATATTTTTCTTTGTTCTTCGGCCAGGAAAACACTCCAGTTAGTGGCCATCTCCGCTTTACGCTTGCCCAAATATTATTTAAGCTAAATATAAATTGTAAGTGGGTGCGTGTTTGTGCCCTCTAATCACATTTTCATGAAGTCCAGGTGGCCGGAGTGGAGTTGTGGATTTCTGGTCAACTTGGCAAACTTTCTGGTGATTAAATGTTGGCCAAAGTCCACTTTGGGCCGATAACACACACGCACACAATCGGGAATATGGGTAAGACAGATTTTCTGGCCGAAACTTTAAACTCAGCCAAAGCCCTTATCTAATTGCTTTGAAAAAGTTTCTGATGCAAAAGTCACTTTTGGCTTGTGGCCTCAACTTTTCGGGGGACCAAGTCAAGATGCTGGCCTGAAGTTAAGGCCATCTACTCAAGGTAAGATAATCCCCAGGCGAAATTGTGTGACGGAATGCATGAAATGATCCCTGCATGTCATCATCTACCTGAAGAGAACACAAAAGCCAGGAAAGGAAAGGTTAGGACTTAACCCGACCTCTGTCATGACAGACAAAATATAATTTCAATTAAAATGCTCGCCATGGAAACAAGAGAAAGGAAAAGTGTCAGAGGGCAGGAAAATGCACTGGAAAAAATTCTGCTGCGATTATTAAGTATGGAACTTTAATATGGGATATTTGTTAAAAACGTTGAAAATATATAATTATTTTATACATTTTATTTTAATTCTGTAACTAATAAAATGTGATAATACGACGCCTTATTTCCTCTTAAATTTTAAAGCCAAATTTTAGCGATCTCATAAATCCAAACTACACACAAAAAAAACGTATTAAAATTAACCAATATAATTGTCAAACAGTCCCCAACCACAAAAATTGTCAATTCTACCAATAGTTACTTTCACAACAACAAATACACACAATTAGCAAAGACACACACCCAAAGCAAAAACAAAATTCAGGTAACTATTTTTTATAGTTACGTAACTATCCGTATGGGTCAATTTTACCAATCAAATTTTTTTGTGGGTAGAACAGACTTTAATCTAATAATTATTTAAAAAAAATATATTTTAATTAATCAAATGTGGCTGGAATTAAAAAAAATTTCTTTAAAATAAAAAAGAAGATTTCACAAAAAATACTACGTTTAGTGATCATGTCTTTTTTCAGTATATTCTACAAGAATTTTTAAAAAATCAGAGAGAGATAAAGAAACATTTTCTTACAAATAAGCAGAAAATTTTAGTTCGAAATGTAAATTAAAGGATAGTTTGATAAATCTCTTTGTTTCTGTTATTTTTTGTAATTTTGTTGCAAAGAATAACATGATTATTCCAAGATTTTTTGTCTGACTCGATTTGATAAGAGGGAGAACAGATAAGCTACCAAAGCTCTACGGGTGGCAGCCGAAAAATATACAACAATAGCTCAGGCACATATGTGCGTCGAATGGATAAGGAAAATCTGAAGAATATAGCGAGCATGAGGGGTATTCCTTGCCCGCTGGCATCTTGGACCGAAAAGGCTTCCCTGCGGCTTTTATTGATTAAACTTGAAGTTTTGGCCGCCCGCCGTTTGTTCGCCTTCTTTGGCTCCTTGGAAACTTTCTTAATTTTGTTGTAATTTCCCCGACGCTGCTGGAATTTCTATCTGCGAATTTATGAGCAACAGCGTAAACTATTTTTATTAGATTAAAAATACACAAACCAAAGGGAAAGCGCAGAAAAATGTGCAGAAAGAGAGCTCTGCTTTTCCTTCCGCCATAATTTGCTCTAACAATTTTAATCGCATTTGCCCGAGAGTCGAGAAGGGAAAATATTAACAACAATGTTGGATCGGAGCAAAGTGGAAGCTTTTCATTACGAAATTGTTCGTGCGTAAGAATGTTGCAGGCGGCATTTTCAATTTTCCCCCTCAGCCCGAGTGTTCATTTATTATGAATTTAGCAATTCGTGTGCAAAATTCACTCCATGCCCAACACAAACAAAAGAGCTACAAAAATGGACACAAAGAAAATGTCAATTGAACTTTTGTTTTTCCCCGGCTGGGGTTGAATGAAAATTAATGATTTATGTATATTATGCAAATTTCGTTAACCGATATTTGTAGGGTAACTTGGAGCATATTACTCAGTTTACTTTAAAAGAAATTTAATATTTTCTGTATTTTCAAAGCACAAAGTTAGTATTTTATTACAAGAAAAGCATAATAATAAGTCTTGAATTAAATGTTCCATCATTTTAAAATTCTAAATTAAAATATTTTGTTTAAGCACAATAGAGTATTAAATTTTTTCTTTTGATTTTTAAACTTTATTCTTAGGGCATTTACCAATTCAATAATTTATTTTTTAAGCATCCATTTCCAGGGTTCCCGAACTTTATGTTTTTTTTTCAGGCAGGAGGAGAGCTATCAGTCATGGACTGATTTTAGGTTTGGGTCTGTCCATGGCCGCCACTCGTGCTGAATTTTTATTGCTTGATTTAATTATTAATGCGACTTGCAGATGTCACGAACGCAAGTCCTCCGCCCCTTTCGAAAAAGGATCCCATCCCATTCCACAGGTCCTTTGGTATTCCCATCTATTCCACCTCATGCTTAACCCTTTCGTGTCTCAACGCATTTTGATGCGTAAAAATAAAACAAAAATTTAGCTATATTCCTTGGGAAAAAGGTTTATTGAAGCGGCAACGGATTGCATTTTTTATTATTTATATTCGGCCAAAGTTTCGCAGGCAGCTAGGCCAAATGACTTATAGATAGCATGTCGAAATGCGTTGTCCGTACACAAAAAATTCATAATGAAATATTTATGGTCATAAAGCAATGCGGAAGGCAAATGGAACAGACTGCTCCGGCTCCAACTCCGACTCCACCATCATCATCGACAGAAAGGGTCGCTGGGATTGGATTGTTTTTGGAGTGGGACCTAGACTGACTGGGAAAATCGTTGATGGGCGATCTGTGCGGCAAGCGGAAGTCAACGCAGCTGCCTGGAAATGATTATGATAAGAACCCCGTTGTCCTTCATCCCATGTCCTTTGTTGCCCCGGCACTTCTGGTCGTAGTTTATACAGCGGTTTATGGAGGTAGTTCTGCGGACGTTTTTATGGCAAATAAATTGCTTAGGTATCGGGCCTTGCACAACCAGGAAGCCCATAAATACTTATGCCACGGAATATCGCAGCTTAATATCACAGAATTGTATTTAATTTGCAACCTTTGAAAAAAAGGTTTTATTGTGATTTTGAATGGCATTTTAAAGGGTTAAAATATGTTGTTTATTTTACAAAGTAATAAAATTGAAATACTATAAATTTAATATTTAACAAAACACATTCTAAGAAAAATGTTAAACTGGAATTTAAGAAATTCTAAATAATCCATAAATTTATCACTGATATTTAACGGAATTAAAAGTTTAATTGTAAAATGTTTATTTTATCCTAACTTGTATTTAATAAAATAGAAGCCTAACACCCTAGCCGCCAAGTCCTTAACATTTTAGCCCTTCACTCGACAATAAAAAAGGGAAACAACATAAATTAAGTACAGTTTACATAACGCATTAAAATGGCTGGCTCAAATGGCCACAATAAATATGCAACTAAATCAAGCTTAAATGTGCTTAACAATTTTGAACAATAATGTCCAAACCACAAGTGCGAAACCTGCCCCTAACGAGGACCTCAAAGAGTCCTGGAACCATAATGCCGACCCTCACCCAACCCATCCTATCCCATCCCATTCATCTATCCCATACATGTGTCGAGGGCAAAGAAATATTACGCAGCCGAAGAGCTCATTAAGAGGGGAAGGACGGAACCCAGGATGCTGGGGATACAGGGATACTGGGTACGGAAAAGGTTTCGTAGAAATAAATTTGCACCTTAACGCCTTTAAATGCGCAACACACACAACACACTCAACACAACACTACGGAAAACACCCACTGTTCCGGGGAACATGGTGTTGCCAATTACCCGGAAGTATGCGAAAAGCTTATGCGATAAATTCGGCAAAAGTGCCAAAAAGGTATGCATCGTGGAGAGACTCCACGGCGAAATGAAAATAAACCGAGAGTATTTCCAGACGAAGGTAAAACCGAAAAATGCCATCCCCCCAACATCACAGTTTTCTGGTATCCTTTCCGTCTGGTTCGGGTCTGGTTCTTTGGGGATCCTTGGGTTCTGGGTCTGGGTCGGAGTTTGCTTTTGCTTTTGCGGCTTCCAAGTCGGTTGGCGTCTTTGTTGCTTTACCTCGACCACGTAGCCAACACCTGCGTCCAAGCCAACAGAACACCATCCTCAACAAAAACTCAGGTGGGTGGGAGCAGCTCCCTACTTCATGTTGTGCCATCGTATTGAAGGTTAACTGGGAGCTTTAATAAAATATCATGCGAACTTTCCCAGCTGTTGCCGGGGATTGGCCAAATCGTATTGCACATAAGCATACGTGCGCATATATATCACTATAAAGTTGTATTTACGAGCTGGCGCTGCACTTTAAACATATTTCATTAAAATGTAGGCTCGATTCGGGTTCGGTTCTTGTTTTGTTTTTTTTTATTGGTTGAGGAGTGGAAGGTGGGGTATATGCCAGGTAATTCCCTGGGATTCGTGTTATGGTGCAGATATAAAATTTTATATGCCCGCTTTTGCCCGCTCTTGTTGCGTTGTCTGTTCGGATGAAGCAAAGCGTGAAATATGATTGTGCTGCGCTTCAAATGGCGATTTGGGGGCTTTTGGGTTTAGTATAGCAATGGGTATTTGAAAGGCAATTTTTTATAAAATAATTGTGGGTATTCTAAATAGTAACGAGTCCGGAATTAAGTAGTTTTCAGAACAAGTTTTTTGTTGCATACTTTTTGAATACCACATTTTTTTTTACTTTTCGGCCGGTGTTTTATCCCATTCGTGAATTATTTATTTATTTTATTATTTACATAATTTTTACTATTTAAAAACATAATTGTAGCGCACCTGGCTGCCTGCTACGACCCACTTAATTTCCTCGCTTTATTACACGAACATCATTTCACGCTAACGTAAGCGCAAATTTTGTACCTAAGCCGCGGCCAGATTCCTCTTTTCACAACAGACAATGTGGCACATCCCCTGGCAGGAAAGGACTCAAGTAGGTAAACAAGTGTAGCTTCCAAAAAATGGGCAATCAACTTCAAAATGGCCCCAAAATGGCTCAAACTCTCCCTCCCTCCCTGCCCTCCCCCAGAAAAACTCAGTAGCATCTTCTCGTTACTTTTTAATACTTTTTATGATTACAACAATGTGTAAGTGTCTGCTTAGCGGGTGGGCAGGTGAGCAGAAAGACTCTGTAAATACAAAATAACTTTTGTTCTGGCGCAGGAACAACCCTCCGTAATGAAACAACCAACCGCGAGAACCCACACTACCACAATCTTTATCCCTTTTGCCACTTATGTTTTGCTGTTTTCTTAAGTTTATACTAAACAACCACCCAACCAAAACAATGAAGGGGAAAAAAGGACACAAAGCAGCAAAAATCAACAAGAAACAAATATCATAACATTAACCCCTCGAAAGAAGAATTATTTATTTTATTAAGTATACGCAGCGTATTAACCCGACAATGCCAGCAACTTGCTCTCTTCTGATAGTCTTTTCGTTTTACTTCGTTTGTCGTTTTGCCGGCTCCGTTTAATTGTTAACATTTCATTTAAGCCATGCACACACATACATAAAGCCCAAGGGGGCTGGAAAATGTTTGAGATGGGGAAAATTCATTTATCAAAACGCTGCCCGCATTTCCGCGATGAAACCCCTCAGGATAAACTGACTGGCGCCAGCAGGAATGGCAGCCGAGGTTGAACCCAAAATCTAAATCGTTGTATGCAGACGCACACATGCAAAGCGGTGGGAGGTGGGTGGCCAAGGCAAGGCCCCAAAGGCACAGTGGTGCCAAGGTTAGCTGACAGGAATAATAAAGTTTGAAAAACTAAAGGGTAGTTTTATTTCACTTTTGCTTTTCAACTAAGTTTTATGCAAATTTAGTAAATACTACACACAAAAGGAAGCATGTCGCCGTAAAATCGATATGCGCATGTAAATTTCTGGTTAGGCAATATCGTTTTAACATGAAGTACTCATTTCGAGCATATCGAATTTACGGTGCCGCATATCATAATGGAAAATCGATCTTCGTTTCATATTGATTTTTTTTTGGTGTACTTAAAAAATTTTACTTTAAATTTAACATGCGGATGAGAAAACGGTCCAAAGTACGTTTTAAGTTTGAGTTAAATCATGAATAATAAAATCAGATAGTAAAAATTGTGGGATTCTCACTATTTTGTTTTAATCGATTTCCCCTTCCAAACTAGTTTTAAAATTTCTAGTTAATATTAATTTAATTTTGAAAATATTAATAATAATTAACTTACGTTATATATATTAAATACTTTAGTGAATTTTGTTAAAAACATTTCCCATTGTAAACCACTGTGTGGAGCTCTTTCCTTTCCATGACGTTTGCGTATGTCAAAGTTATCTAAATGAAAAATTGACTTTCATACAGAGCATGGAAAATGGGAGTGGAAAAGCGGGCGGGGGAAATCATCAACGTTCGTTGGCGCATCGCTTTCAGTTGAGTTTCCGTTCTGTAGGATTTCGCATTTACGCATTTCCTATTTTAGATGATATTTCATACTTTTTTGCTGACAGCAGCAGCGGCGGTTGAGGGCAAAGCGGGAAAGCCGAGGGAAAATCGGGAGGAAAACCTCTGCCGCCGTTGTTGTTGATGATGATGATGTGCGTTTATTATTGTTGCTTTATGGCTTTGCATAGATAGATGTCCGTGTGTTTGCATGTGTGTGCCACTGACATATCACTGCCCCGCCCCCATTCTCCGCCTCTATTTGAGTATTTGCCTTTGGGATTATCAACTCATTGTACCAGGGCATGCATTCATTCATGTACTTATAGAGGCTTCTCCTCCCCCATTTGACTCCGCCGATTCGATTTCTGTTGACCAGCTTGGCTTCTGACATTCGCCAATTTGGCAGTTTTTCGGCAACCAAACGAAGGGCTTCGAATGATATGCTGATGCCATAATTGTTCTGCAATTGGGTTATATAGTATAGAAGTTTAGGGGTTTTTTGATAAATACAAACTACCCTTTTGCGATTTATAGAACATAAATAGAAAGTCTTATTCGAAAGGAAATAATAATATCATTAAATAAGATTGTCTGTTCTTTAATATTTTGTATACACTCGTAAAAAAAATCGGAGAATTCCCCTAAAATTTAGAAAATTAATTCTTCAATTTTTTTATCTAGAAACATTTTCTATATTAAAAGTCAAATTTTCCAATAAGAAGATTTTTTTTCCATTTTCATAGGAAGGCCGATTCAATGGCGAGATTTCAAAAAATGTAAAGATAAATTTTTATGGGTGTAGAGTATTAAATAAGCATTTCATATTTTAAGCGATGAAGAATATTTATTTAAATATCGTTGAAGAGTGATAAATCACAATGGTAACATTTTTCACCCTCACAATCTTAAATACCTTTTATGGGAAATCTCCCATACCTTGTATCAATTGAACCGCCTTGGCCATTTAAACTTAACGGCTCCTACGTGTCTGTTTCAAAGCAACCATTTCGCTGTGGCCCCTGCATTATGTATTGGCTAGCCCCAAAAATTATGCTGCAAAATTGTTGCAACATCAATCATATCGCTCGGTTCGCATCTGGCCATGGCCAAGACAAACATCCAGGGGAAAAGGCCAAAAGCAAACCGACCCCCGCACACGGAGCGTGCCAATAAATTGCGGAGGAAAAATAAAATAAATTGAAAAACACTTTGATGCCATCAATAAACGCTGACAAAGCCAATGCCAGCCGAGCAGCTGAGGCCAGGAAAAGTTCACGACATTACCGTGAACTAATGTTGATACTGGGCACGACCTCTCCAGTGAGTTCTACGACATCGCGGACACAAACAACTCAAACAGACATAAAATATAAAAATCATTTTGGCCAACTGCAGTTTCAAATCGAACCTACACTGAAGTTTAACACAAGTTTGAATTTTTAATTTCCTTTTGAAGTTTATAGAAAGTAAAACACTTCTTCATGATGTCCATATAAATTCTTATATATTTCTAATGTACTTTAAAGTAAGTTCATAACTAAATTAAGAACTTTGATAATATAAACAAAAAAGTCTCTTTAATTTTAAATATACAATTTGGAATAAAATAAAGTATAAAACATTTTTAATCCACTAAAAACTCATTTTATACGCATAACTTTTTGACGAATAGTCCGATTTAAAAAATTTCTTCTACATTTCGATAGGTATTGATAAGCACAATAAAATTGTATACATTTAGCAAAACTCTCCTGTATTTCTCTTAGTGTAACAGGCTCCCAAATTCCTTCTTCTCCTGCTTTGATTTCCTTCTTTTTCTTGGCAGCTGTTCCCTTTGTCTCTTCTGTCTGTTGTTTTTCCTACACTGTTTTCTTTCCTATATATGGCTTTAAATTAGAACACATTTCTGTGATTGCTATTATGGTGGAGGGGGTCTAGGAAAAGCGGGAAAAGGGCACTGCAGGCTCGTCATAAAGTGCGACAGGCGCCACTTTGTTCAATAGTTTTGTTCTCGATTTTTTTTGCTGTTTCTGCTGTCAAGTCGGCAATATGCCAAACCGAAACAGCTGCGGCATTTCGAGCCTACGAGTTGAGTTTTCTTTCGGGTTTTCTGCTGGCCAAGCTTCTGTTTCCGTTGTTTGTTGTTTGCTGTTTGCTGTTGGCAAGGATATTGGGTTGAGCCCTTTTTGCTCTTTGGCCTACTATCGGGCCTGCAAGTCCTGGCAGCAAATGTCACTGGGATATATGTGAGTGGGTTAAGCTTGAAGCCGACTTGGGCTTTTGTCTCTTCAGTTTTTCAGGGATTTACGAAAATGTCACCCCTTTTTTGCCATTGTGTCCATTTTCCTCCCCCAACAAGTGCGTTTTATGGGAGGGCATCCTTTTTTGGCATATGACATATTTACATTGAAAAACTTTGCCCTAGGCAGCAGTTTTTAATAGGCTAAATCGATTGCCAAAGAAAACATAATAAATCTGAAAGGTCTTTGAAATATGGAACAATTTGGGGCAAGGAAAATATGTTCCAACTGGGTTAACAATATTGAAAAAATAATAATAAAATAGCTACATTTTAAATATTAGGAATAGTGCGAAAAAAATAAAACAGACAGATGGTAATTTCAATTCTTTCTTGGGTCTTTCCAATATATATGATAAAAATAAAATAACACAAGACTTCAAGACTTTGTATTTCTAAGGGATTAAATATTTATTTTCTAAAACTGCAATAAAGTTGTGCTCTCCTAAAAAAATTATTAAAACTAAAGTGCAGTAATCCCTTTGAGACAGCAATTTCTGCAACCTTTTGATAGTGCCCTTGTATCCCCCTACCAGTAAATTGATCTCGTCCCAACACCGTTTTGGTTTTAGCCAAAGTGAACTGTGCACTTTTACTGGTATTAAATATTTACGACAATGCTTTGGCTACTGACAGCGAAATTTCAAGACGAAAACGAAGGAAAAGTAAAAAATGAAGTGAGTGAAGGAAAATCAGGCTCCCAGGAAGAGTGAAATCCGAGCTAAATGGAATTCACTTAGCCGTGGCAGATGATGATGATGGGCATGGGGATGAGTCGGGTGCGGAATCTGAAGGAGGATCTGAATCAGAATCTGAATCTGAATCTGAATCTGAACCCGAGTAGTGGCCTTGAGAGCAGTGGATGTTGCTTCAGCGATGCGAGTGCCAGGACTCTCCTTGCTTGAGTATCTCCTGCAGGCGTCGTCTTTCCTTGGCGGTGAGAACCTGAGTAAAATTATATTTAAGCCATGTTAAATCTGAGATTTATCCAAAATGTTTCTTACCTGTTCGAGGGTCTCCAGCGTGGAGTTTATCTCCCGTTTCGAGTGCAAAGGCAGCCAAAGTGTGGTTATGGCAAAGGTTCTAGATTAAAACGGATTAGAATTAATATTGGAAAAAGTGATGTGTCTATTCTGTGTGAATAAAATAAACATATTATTTGTTTTGTAATACACAACCACACCAGTTTGTCGGTAAGAAATTTTAGTTATATAAATAATATACACATAAAAATTTGATTGGTAAAATTGACCTATACGGATGGTTACGTAACTATAAAAAAGGTATTCTACTAGGTACTACTAAAATAGTTACGTGTATTTTGTTTTTGCTTTGGGTGTGTGTCTTTGCTATTTGTGTGATTTTGTTTTTGTAAGAGTAACTATTTGATTGGTAGAATTGACAATTTTTGTGTTTGGGGACTGTTTAACAATTTTTATTTTACCAATCAATTTTTTTGTGTGTAGTTAAGAATTTATTTGATATATTTTCTTACGAAAAATTTTAAAGAGCATTTAATGTCCCTCACCATTTTTTTCTAATATTAATCTCCAACTTGAATAATGCCTTATGTTTGTATATTTAAGACCCAATTTATACCAAGTCATAACAATTTTTTGATAAAGAATAAAAATTAAATTGCAATGCAAAAAATAATTTTTTCCTTCGTAAATTTAAACAATTTCTTTGCAAATTTTTTTCCGATCTAAATTTAAAATTGAAGAAATATTTAGATTTCCGTTCTCTCACCTGTGGACCCTCATGGCATCGATGGCGCATCGCTGCATCTCCTCCTGTTTGGCCATTTCCCGGCGGAAACGTTCGTTGTATCGCCGGAACGAGGCTGTATAGCGCTTACGACAAATGTCGGCGCTTTTGCCCGAGGCATGGGGAAATTGTGAAATGTATTAAATCAACAGGAAATTGCAATTTTCACACAATTTGATTTGAACAGAGGGCTGCGTGTAGCTGCGTCTGCTACTCCAGCTGACTTACTACGTTAGCTCCTTTTCATCGGGCGGAGGACGCTGCCCGAATCCCACTCGACGGGCCAGTAGAACGCGATACCACTGCTTCTGGAGGGCATTCATTGGCCGCTTGAAGGGATTCTCGCCAGCCGCATTGTTGCCCCGCAGTTTATCCATCCTAACAAGTTTTCCGTTTTATGCCGAGCACTCAGCCAGATACCAGATTTCCCTACTTGCTCACCGCCGGGCATTTGCCAGGGAACTGAAACCGATTGGTGGGGAAAAACCGGGTACTAGGTGCAGCTGGGATTGGGATTGGGATTTGTTTGGCTGTTGGCAGGGAGTTTATCGAACCAACAAGCCAACAATTGCTTGAGGGATTGGTTGCGAGATGGCAAAAGTGGGTGGCACACAGACATGGGCAACTGTTGCATATGGGAAAACTTTTCACTGCACAGAGAGATACAATTAGGTAACTGATCTGGTAAAAATTTTTTTTAATAATATAAAACAAATTCACATTTAAAGCTAAGGAAACTGTTAAGCTTTTTGGATAATATTTTACACATTATAAAGTATATATATATTCTTGATGAGGATCACTAGCCAAGTCGATCTAGCAATGTCCGTCTGTCTGTGTCTGGCGCCCACATTTTTAAACATTTCGGAGAAGTATAAATGCAATTTTGTTGTGTTTAGTTATACCCACTAAAATGTAGAAAAAAATACATTTTTCAAATCGAACCATTCGTTAAAAAGTTATACCCGATCAAAGTTTTATATCTCCATCTCTTTCGCACTCCCTTTAGCTGAGTGACGGGTATCAGATAGCCGGGACACCCACCCGACTATAGCGTTCTCTCTTGTTTTATATATTAAAAATATTAAACTAATCACTTATTTTTTCCAGTACTTATTGGATACCTCCGACTCCCTTGTGAAACATTCGAAATCAAGTTGTCTGGCTTTGATTTGCCATCAAGTGAGCTTTGAATGTGGGTTAAATAAGAGAATAGATGGCAAGGCAATTGCAATCGATGAGTTGGTTTCCACTTTCCAGCTCCCCAGCGAAAGTGCAAACTGTGCATTTAGTTGATTAAATGGGATACAAGATGGCAGGTCTTCAAGATCTGAAAGTCTAGCTATTTTTCAATGAATATAGGAACGTTAGGAACCCTAGTTTATGGCTAATTTTCGCATTAACCTTTAACAAATGAACCCATTTCGCTGATATATGTATAGAGACCTGGAAATAATCATATGCAAAAACGTAATGGCATAGCCAAGACAAATGTCTTTCAAATTTAAGCCCGTCTGCCGCTGTCTATGGGCTCATTATTAACCCACATTCCTGCATACACGGAGCACCGGGAGCAAATGCAAAAACCACACCCGCCAATCCTCGAATCAGGCCATTTCTCATGCCAACCCAGATACGACACTGTCTATACATCATAGAACAACCCCACTCGGCGAAAATCCGAAGCTCCCCCTTGTGAAAGCGGAAGGGGAAAACATATTTCCGTAATGCGCGACGCTGAGAAAGTAGTTTCCATTTCCCGGCGCAAAACTCCAGGGCGATGGGAGGAAAAGCGAAAAAAATGGGATTATATTAATTTGAATTAATAACATATTTTCCGTTCCGTTCCGGGCTTTCCCTTCCTTTTTTCCTCGGCCGTGGAATGTTGTTGCCATGATGAGTTTTTCCCGGGCAATGGCAGGCAAACCAAGGGTTTTTGACTTTGGGCATTTGATCTTTAATGAGCTTTTAATATGAGTAAATTTGCAATGGAATTTTGTTTGCTTGTGAAGAGGTCCGTTGGCATTTCCAATCGGAATTCGGCTTTCAAATGCCTTTGGACATTATTTAATCAAGTGCCGGCCATCGCACGGAAATTGAGTTAACTTCGGGGAGGGTAGGGGTTAAAGTTAGGTTGGCGCACCGAGGGTTAAAGTGCACTTGCAGTTTTCGTTAAAAGAAAAACGGCACAACATCAATTCGGTACTCGGGTGCAAGCACCGTAACTCCCTCTTTTCTTTTGCAAACAATTGAGGGTAAAAAAATATAAGTCTGATTTCTTCAAAAAAAAAATATAATTTAATAAATATTTTATTTATAAAATTATCTTTATTTAATTACTATATTTTAAGATAATAAATTATTTTCTATGAAAATCAAAGATTAGTTCCTTAGATTTTTCTTAAATATTCCTAAACTTCCTAATGTATTAAAATGACCAAAGAGCTAATAATCCCACTGCATCTGTAAAATTCCCTTTCCCCCCTTTTGGGATGCGGTCAAGTTGCCCGTTTCTAAGCAGCCAAACGCCGCCGCAATTTATCGAGTGTATTGAGTTGGTCTACGTGCTGCACATAAACCGCACTTATCTGGCTGACTGACTAACTGACTGGCTGAAGGATGTGGGCTCTTCCCATCCGGGATCCTCGAACCCTCTCCTTGCCCCTTCCCCTGTCCACTTCGGCCCCAGGGTTCGCTTCCTGCCATTGAAAGGCGATAGCCGAGGGAGAGCGAGCCAAGAAAAATTGCATGCGGTTAGAGAAGCGAGCAGCAAAATTAATGTGTCTGTCCTGGCTAAAGTTTCCTCCAGCTCCAGATCCTCCACATCCATGGCCTGCCACCCGATGGGGCATCCTTCCTTAAGCAAATAGACGGACGGAACGTGTCCGTGACCATATCAAAATGATGTATGTGTGTTAGATTTGTTATAAATTTTATTTGCCGTTTGCTTGATTTTTTTCCCCAGTCTATTTTTATAACCCATCCTCGATTTGATCTGTATTCAACCGCAGATGCAGTCAATTATTGAACGCCTGAGTGATTGCGGGCACAAAAGGGGTGGGACTATCGCAAAAAAATACATAAAATATACCATTTTTCCATCCAAAAGGTCATAACCATAAAAGCCAACATGACGGATGGGTAATATTTTATTCCTAAAAACAAAAAACGACAATTTTAAAACTTTTTATAATTTAGTATATTATTTTCGACAAAATATTGCATATTAAACTTGGTATTTCCGGGTTATTTGGAACCTCTTAGTACTTCCCCTTACAAATCAATGCTGGTACGCCCCATTCAAGCACATAAAATCACCATAATAATCATAGTTTAAGTCTGACTAATTTAAGCAATACTTCTATGACCAAATGCGTAATTCCTATTGATAAGATAACGCTTTCAGATTGCAAAGCATTATCGTGGTTCAAGTCCAAACAACCCATTGATAAGGTTTACAACAGATATTTACGTATGATTACTAATACTTCACCTTTTCAAAATAACAACAAAAAACATTTTTGCTAAATAAATGAAATTTTGGGTAAGAACAAATAAATCAAAGATATGTTCAGTCAAGAATACATGACATTCGACTAATGCGATAAGCTATTTATCAACACCAAGTGATTGATTGATTGTTTTTTCAGTGAAAGGTGACCAGTAAAATATTTGAGATTTCATACGAGATGAGAGATTTATTATAACCCAAAAATAGTTAACATAACTTACTTATAGGGAGAGTTATTCCCCTGTAGGATGACGACTCTTTCGAGTTTGGGAAGGTCGGTTATCTTTATAGCGGTATATTGGGAATTCCGAAATGCTCATGGGTGCCCACCTTATCTGGATAGGTGTACTTGAAATATTACTATTCTTTTCATATAAATGGTAAGCCTAAAGCTGGTAAGTTCAGTACTCAACTGAAGCTCGTCAAGCAAAGATGCCTCCTCCACCACCGCACCACGACCATCACCACGGACCTCCCCACCATGGTCCTCCTCATCACGGACCTCCACACCACGGACCTCCGCACCACGGACCCCCGCATCATGGACCCCCTCACCATGGACCTCCGCACCACGGTCCTCCTCACCATGACCACCATCACCACCCTCCCGGACCTCCGATGCACCCACGCTAAGAACTGAATCGATATGGATCCGATAGTTATTTATCAAACTAAGAAATTTAATTTTATTGCCTAAACAAAAATGGTCAAAAATATAATGACGTGGTCAAGAAAATTTATGTTTTGTTAATATAAAAACAAAAACTACCAAAAATATAACCAAATATAAAAATATAAATAATTCGTTGCAATTTCTCGTCAAATAAAAAGAAAAAATGTGTATATTTCCAAACGCGGATAATAAAATAAATATTCAGCTACGGATTAAAAATGGAATATGTGTATATTAGGATAGTATGAACTGCATTTCTCAAAGCCCTACAAACACCTTAAGCTGTTTATCAGTCTAAAGTGAAATGATTGCTCTTGTTGTGAAAGATGACTACAAAATTATAACTCGGGGGTTTTGAAGAAGAGTTCTTCCCCTCGATCGCGACAACTCTGGGTGTGTAAGTAAAGACAGGAAATGCTTATGACATCATACTCTTCTTTATAAGTCAAAAACCCTGAAGTAATGCATTCAGTACTCATCTGCAGTTCACCAAGTGAAGATGCCGCCTCCTCCAAATATTACAAAAATGACAATTCAAAAGCCGATCGTCTACGGACCATCTAACATTGGACCGCCGTATACTATGGAGCCCTTAATTTATGCACCGATTCATTCTCCGGTAAAGAGTTGGGTCTTTGAGCGAAGAT
Organism: Drosophila prostipennis; assembly: GCA_037075205.1. Classification (NCBI taxonomy): domain Eukaryota; kingdom Metazoa; phylum Arthropoda; class Insecta; order Diptera; family Drosophilidae; genus Drosophila; species Drosophila prostipennis. The sequence goes on from JBAMCJ010000817.1 coordinate 275,896, forward strand.
TCCGATAAAAGAGCAAGTGTTCTTTAAATTAACCGAAAGTTAATAAAATTAAATTTCAAATAAATTCCGACTAATACAAGAAAACTAAAAACATTCGTTTTATGTGTAACTGTCTAGAAATCAGTTTTAGTTTAATCACATTTAGTTGGTACTTTTTATGTTATCACATTATAGAAATATATAAATCCCGTTTGTAGTTCAGTCCTTATCGTGGTTGCATTGGAGGTCCTGGCGCCACGTATCCAGGATTAGGTGGGTATGGATATGGTCCATGTGGCGGCGGTGGGCTGTATCCGGAACTATTTCCTGGGTTCTCGGGATTTGGGAAGTAGTAAATCGGATGCACTGGCGTCTGGAATGGTGGGTGTGGCCCATGGGGCGGTGGGTTGTGATGGTGGTGCGGTGGTGGCGGCGGCATCTTTATTTGTTTAACTACCTCTGTGTACTAAACATTCCCGCTAATGTCATACCATTTATATAAAAATAAAATCGAAATCTTATCTTGGTTTCAGATAAGGTGGGCCCCTGTTAAGCCCATAAGTATGTCGGACTTTCCAGTAAAACCACTATGAAGATAGAAGGTGTCGTTTTTTGCCGACAATAACAAACGTTTGTTTTTGAAAAATTAGTAATAGTAAATAAACAAATTGGTCGCTTAGTCTTCATTTATGAGTAAGTCGACAGGAAGTGATTCACTTATCGCAACACACAATTGAACCTATTTCAAATTTTATATTTTTGCAAACAAACATATTTCTTATCGACTTGTTGTATTTATTCAGGAATTAGGTTTTTTTTTACAAACAATTGTGGAAATAATCATAAAATAAAAATAACTGTAGAACACCTTATCCGTGGATTGTTGATGGCATGTGCATGATAATGAATCGCAATCTAATGGGATAACCTTATCGAAATCTGCTAATACGAATATATGTATTCGCAGAATTCCCCTAAAATTACTCAGAATAATATTGTTCTGTTGATTCTTTATACGTGCTAATTGGTTGAATCCAAAGCAGTTGTTAATTTAATGAGTATTTGCTGGGGGTATTTGCCATATAGATAGAAAATGAGTGGAAATTTGTTATGGATTTTTTAAATATTTTTAAGAACCGCATTTGGATTATCTATAGATAGGAATACCTGCATCACGAAGTTTAGAATGGCTAGAAATTCAATTTAAATGAAACTTTGCAGAGGTAGATAGTATAATAATAATATAATATAATAATGATGGTATAATAATAATACTAATAAAAAATCACAATATTAGTTTTTCAATATTTTGTTTATTTCTTTGGCTTGTTTAAAAAAAAACCCCAACGGTTTTATTGGAGTTCTAGCTCCTTAAAATATATCCAACATTTTAGTTTTGATCCTATTTATTATCCATGCTTAGTGATGTCCATGGTGGGGCTTGTGATCTCCATGGTGGGGTGGATGTGGCTCCGGGTGGTGATCTCCAGGATGGCCAGGACCCTTTGGTGGGTGTGGGTTGTGAGGCGGCTGGTGAGGTGGTGGCGACATTTTTCCAAAAGCAAGTTTGATTCTGAACTGAAGTTTTGCTTTAATTTCCACCCTATATATAGTGGCAAAAATAGGGTTGAGTTCTCGGTTTTCCCATCAAAGCGTTTTATCAGCCTTTGTGTCGCGATAAGGTCAGTTTAGTACCTGTCGTTTCATATCGGAATTTCCCAATGACAAAACAGGGAGAAAAACAAAAATCTAGCCCCCCCTGAGTTTTCATTCCACGTGGATTTATTAACTCGTCTCATCGGTTTCAGTCATTGTGTGTTTTCTTATTATTTTGCAATAAAATTTTCTCGTGATAAAGTGATGAAAAACCAGCTTTGGGATACGCTGCAGGAAGTCGAGGAAGTTAAGGTTTCTTTTGAGCAAACCGTGAAGAATATTCATAACATCCAACAGCGATACAAAATGGTATCGGCTTTGAAGAGAAAGGCGGCCAAGCGACAGGAATCTTTCGAGGAGGAGATCCAAGCTGCCATTAAAGAGACCCAAATCCCCAGTTTGCCCAAGAAAAATATCGTCAAGAAGAATAAGATCAGATTGGTAACCAAAAAAAGGGTCAAGAAGAGCAAGAAGAGTCCTTTGGTCATTCCACCTAGCATTTCGATATCGGAAAATATCCTGGAAATGGAGGAACCTTTTGTGTGCCTTCAAACAAATTGTGTCTACGAAGTACACAAAACAACTACTCATCTGGTGACCCGGAAACCATATGGAGCTCTCATTCGGAGACTTTATCGATCAGCAAAGGGGATGGTTCGGGAGGAGCTGTCTTATAATCAAGATCAAGATCAGAATCAGGATCAGGAGGTTTATCCAGATTTCCAAAACTCCTTTTGTTCCTGCGCTTCTTGCTGTTTGGAATGCAGATAAATTATTTGTCTTGCATATTTTTAGGCTTTCACAACAAATTTTGTACGAGCATTGAAATTGTTGATAATAAATTAGAGATGTTTAAAATGCAGGTAACAATAACTAAGCCTCTTATTCATGCAATAAAATATTTTAAAATAAATAACAGCTTAAATAACCAACGTTCATGATTCTCACGGCGTACACAAATTTCATTGTTCATTTTACAGCAAATCTTCGTTTAATTTAATCGGATCATTTTCAATAACTAGCCCGGGCATCGATTACCTCGGCCTTAACAAAGAAAAACAAGAAAGGAAGCCAAAACAAAGAAACGTTTGCTTATTTACGAGTCGCATTTTGTATGGGCAACTTAAACGCTAATGGCATAAACATCCGAGACGTGAGCGAAATGTTTAAAATTCGCTCTCCAGGGCTTCGAACGCAGGACAACGAGACGGAAGCCGAGGTTTAGCGACTGTAATGTGGCCGCCGTCCAAATCAAATCTCAAATCATGCACGTTCCCTTTTGGCCAGCGGGAAATCGGGGAAATTCGGGGGGCGGGTGCGGAATTGAAAAGCGCCAGGAACAGAAACTGAAACCGGGATAGCAACCAAAAACCGATGACGAGCACCAGGACTGCACTCCCTGCACGGGGGAAAATTGTTTGAAAATTCAATTCACACATTTGCCAGTTGTCGATGATTTTCTGTGATTTTGACTCGGCCTCCACGTCGTCGTCCTCCTCCTCCTGCCCTCCAATGCTAATGGCACAGCCAACTTCTTGCTGGCTCATCCGCAGCCTCAACTTCGGCCTACTACTTTGAGGTTTTCCTTAGAATTCTGGGGAGTTCCACACGGGAAAAAATTTAGGTATTTTACATTACTATTAAAAAATATCTTACACAATAAATATTTTTGAAAAATCATTGAATTATCTAGCTTGCTGACATAAAATTAAAAAAAGAACGGAAAAAATTCAGGTACTTTACATTATTTTTAAAAAATATCTTACACAATAAATATTTTTAAAAAATCATTGAATTATGTAGCTTGTTGACATAAAATGTAAAAAAAAAGACGGAAAAAATTCAGGTATTTTACATTATTATAAAAAAATGAAATACACAATAAATATTTTTAAAAATTATTGAATTATCATGCTTGCTGACATAAAAGTAAAAAAAAATTTTACCTTATTATCTTTATTTTTTATGAATTTTACAGAGCCTCTAAAAAAGTATACTTTTAAATTTTAAAACCAAGGTCCTATTAAAATGAAGAAGTACCTAGTAGTTAATATATTTAATTTTTTTAAGAAAATAAACTACAAATTTAAATTGGTTAAAATCTCTTAAATCTTATTCAAATGAAAATTATGAATACGTTTAAATAAAAATACTTGAACAACTTTTTAATTTTTTTACATTTTTTTATTTACGTTTTACATTACTTTATTTTTTTCGTATACAACTTTTAAGGAAATATTTTTTATAAACGGTTTCTTCAAAAGTTCACACCAACACGGATGGCTAAAAATTGTTAAAAGTTGTAAAAGTTTTATTTTACATATTTTTCAACTTTTTGCAAAGTGTGGGGCTCAATTTCTTTTTGGTTTTCCAGCAAATAAGTGGAAAATCGCAACGAATTGTTACAGAGTCAGCGCCAGAGGTCCGTGGAGTGTTCCTGTTCCCGGCACGTGCAGATCGAACACTCCACTCGACTGCGGACGGTGGACTGCGTCCCGTATCCGTTGCACATCATCCTGGCTCATCCTGGCAGCTCCTCCTTCTCGTCCCGAGCTCCTCTTCGTCGGTGGCATGTGTTTGAAATCTGAGCAAGCTCTTGAATCTTTTTTCGGCCATACTTCTCCATCGCTATTTTGTATGCAAAGAGTTGCCCGAAATTTAATTTATTTACTTTGCCCTCGAGTCGTTGTTGCTGCCTGTTTATTGTCTGCAAATGAAATGCGTCTATGTCGATGTCTAAGTCCCGTCTGTCGCTGGCTTTCTTTTTAAACGAATTACCATTTGCCAGCTTTGATGTTGGTCTCGTTCTTCCAGCCAACTTTCCTACCATTCTTTTATCCCATTTTAATTTTTTTTCGGCTTTCTAGAATTTTCCTCCTTTTTTCTGGGTTAGTTCGGCTTTGACGCAAACTTTGCAGACCATAAAGTTTTGACTTCATGCAATTTTAATGACTTAACGAGCAGCATTCCGTTTGACATGGGAGTGTTTTTTTTTTGATTTTTTGGGGGGCGACCGACTGGAAACGGCAGCTAATTAGCCAAACGCTTTGCGATTACCAAAACGAAAATTTCACTTTTCCTTTCACAGTTTCCCTGCGAACTTTACAATTGCAGGAACATGACTCCGCAGATAATTTTTAATTTTTAAGGAGTAACTTTTCCTTGCACCCTAAAAAAAATACAAAAACACATTTACCATTCGCTTGTTTTTTCTTCCACATGTTTTCTGTATGTGTGTGTGTAGTTTTATTAAATGTAGCTTTAATTTAGACAAATAAATTAAGAATTAATGATATAATAACTATGGTCAACGTATATATTATGCAAACATGTTCGTGGCGTAGATGAGCAAAACCGATTGTTAAGAAAGAGTTCCTGTAAGAAATGAACACAAAAACAAGCAAAATGGAGGAGGAAGATATCGATGGGGGGAGGTGTTAAAAGAAATGAATAGGACATTGATTGGACAGATGAATTCGGTTTGTTTTTAGTGCGTTGTTTGTATGGATGACTAAGTCCGATTTTCGGGGCGGACTGTGTGTGAGTCTGAGTCGTCACTGGGCGGATGGATTGGATTCCGATCCCTCATAACATGTCCCTGAGCACCTCCTTCTGGGCGGCAGTCAACTTCTCCGGAAACTGGATGTCAAACGCCACCAGGAGATCGCCCTTGCGTGTCGTGTCCTTGGGAAACGGCAGCCCGTATCCCTGGATCCGCTTCACCGTGTTCGGTTTAATAATCTCCTGCATGGTACTGATGCGCAACTTATCGCCGGACATGGTAGGAACTTGGAAAACAACGCCGCACAGAGCCTAGAAATTAAAAAAAAAATTTGTTAAGAAAAAGTACTTAAATTTCTAAGAGAGATTTTCTAGAGATTTTAGGAGACCTACATTTATTTTATTTAAGTCTTCTCGTAAAGCTTTGCAATTTATTTATTTCCTTTTTATTTTATTTATTTTAGTTCTTGGCTTATCAATCAAAATGGTCAGCAAATACCCCGGCCAATAACTCAATTTCGTTTTCTTTCTCACCCGAAACCAAACCGAAATGAGCAAACACAACACATGAGTTCCTCAGTCGAGTGGGATCTATCAATCTTTTTTGGGTAATCCTGTTTAGGTGCCCCAACCCATGCTGGATTTTTTCCAGCTCCTTCGAGCTTTTATTTCTCCCCCGAGTTGCATGTTTGCTTTCACATCGAACATAACATTTGTAAATCCTTTTTTATGTTGCCTAATTCGTGTTTAAACATCTTGTTGACACGCTTCCATGTCCTTTTCTGTTTACTTTCCCTTTCTTGGCCCAGACATTTTCATTGATACGTTCTTTCGGCCCGTCCGTTTGACATACGACTTGTTTAATTGGCCCACTAAGAGATGGGCATCAATCAGCTTTGGGTTTTGGCCCCATAGACATTGATGTGGCTTACCCAATTAATTCCCGTCCGAACTTGGATGGAAATCTTATTGATTGAATATTTCTTCCCCAGAGGAAATGCTTTGATAAAGATTATATAATTAAGTTCTTAAATAGCTATAGATTTCTAACTATTCTATTAAAGTTCTATCATAGCGAACAAGAAATATATAAGTCAAGCTATAATATAGCACTACCTAAATATTAATAAAATAAAATGTTAATATTATTTATGATCTTAACTTCTCATTTTGACACCTCCATTTCGATATGCCTTGTTAGCATATCGCTGTGCGAAATCTCGTTGAAGGAAACCCCAGAAATGACAGATTAGCTTTGGTAATCCTTTTGGGGCCGAATTCTAACATTTTCAACTGCTAAAGCCTTTATTTTTCAAGCCCAAGCCATAAACAACCAATAACTGGAATGTCAATCCCTTCCTCAACGGTGATTTATGGAAGGCAAAAACAAAAAATGTTTTTGATCTAGGCCCGCAAAACGAAACAATCCCTGCGATGCCCATCAACGGATGATATAATATTTTATGCCATTCCATAACTTGTCACAAGTGATTTGTAACCAAAGAACTTGCCGGACACGTGTTAAATAGTTCTCAACGTGCCCCACGCCTCACCCAATAAAATACAAATAAGTTATAAATACAAAAAGAAATCACTTCAAACATAAATAAATAAATTGCGACAAAACCAAAGTGCACACCTTATGAATATTTAAATATATAGGTATGTACCGATGTGCGTACTTATATATCGCGGATCGGGCATTGAGTATTATTTGCCGACTGGCGAATTTAAAGCGATGACAGCATAAACTGATGACGACAGACCCAGAAAACAGCAGCAACAACGATAACAACCTGTCCCCACGATGACGGCGACCAGCATCAATATTTTTTTAATGGAAATGTTGAAAATGTTGTCGCAGCGCAAAAAAAAAACAACGAACTACATATATATAAATCTGTAACGCTTAAATACTTTGCTACCTTTTACGGAAGCTGAAGCATAAAAATGCAAAACAGAGGGAACCGAAAATAAAGGGAATACAAATGTGAATGGGGCAACGATAAAGTTTTGCGAGCACTCTGTATCGGGATCAGGAGTTTAGAAAAAATATGGAAACCCGTTTTCAAAAGCTATTACCATAGATATAACTATAACATAAAGAAATACTTATAAAATATATATTATATTAAAAATATTTTGAATCTAAAACTTAAAAACATTGAAATATTTTAAATATGATTTTAATTTGACCCCTTTTCTGAATGAAAAGTATTAATGACTCAAAAACCTTGAAATATTTTAGATCTGATTTAAAATAGACCTTAATTCTGAATAGAAAGAATTATACAAAATGTAAAATATTTTCTTTTAATATTCCATATTTTATTTATAAAATCGAGTACCTAAATATTTTTTCTGTGTAAAAAAATCATCATTGAAGCCATCAGCGGCTAGATGATAAATCTGAATGTCAGGCTCAGCTTAACGGAAGGTTCCAGGCAGTAAACATAAATTCCCCTATATATTCCACCGCTTTATGCTTTTATGCTTTTTTCCCATTTTTTTACGAAGTGCTCTAGACAATTACTCTCGCTGAAAGAAGTGAAGGTTTAGGTGGAAAAAACAAATCAACAGCATTCAATCGCATGTCATAAAGCATTATTCTTCTGCCTCTTTTTTTTTGTGTGCCCTCCCAAACTCTTTTCCTCACCCCCAATTGACAACTGTCATCAAAATGCAAACGAAGTTTTCGACTACCAAATGGTTTTGTATAGAACTTCCAATTTTTTTCTAACAAAAAGGAAAAAAAGAATGAGACCAAATCATTTGGGCCACCAATCGAATGACAATGCCATTGGGCAGACATCGAAAACAACAACGTCTGGCCATCAGTTACAAACGGGGAGTCCTGGTTACACTCGTACATCCTTGAATTCTTCATCAATTTTAGTTTGCTGCATTTGCGAGAATTCTGACGCAGGCACTTGAAAACAAAACCATTGTTAAATTTGATTTCCATTTCGAAAATATGTATGTACAACGCAGACAGAGGGAGAGAGATTTAAAATTCAAACCGAAACGTGCTAAGTCTATATATCATCCGCCATATGCATTAAAATAAAATATAAGACCAAAAACGTAAAGCAAAAAATTAATTCGAAACTCATTGACTTCAATTTTTATCGTAAACGATGATGTAATTTATGAGTCGCATTAAATTTACTGCTGCAGCGACAACAAAAGCAAAATATGACAGAAAAAATTGAAAACGTTGTTGGCAATTATGTGGATGATCATATATGGAGCTCCAATTGCCTTATGGCTGCTTTATTGCGGCGAACAGAATCTTACGAGCGTTGAGTTGGGCGAGTGATTATAAAAGTCAAGATTTATTGGTTTCTATTAACCAGATTGGCATGCTAATAGCATATACATTTAAATTTAAAAGAAAAGAATTAAATTCTTACATCTTGAAATCGAAATCATTTAATTAAGTTCAAAAGAATATACCATGTAGTCACTAATAGCCCATCCAAACAAGTTTTATCCCCAATTCAAGCTTTAAAATATTTCAATTAAATCCATTCACATTATCCACTCAGAGCCAAATAACCGTGTCAAATATTTCTATATAGAAAGAACAACATGACACTTTTAGCTCAAAACCAAAACCAATATGGAATTCATAAATTCAAAATAGAGGCAACAAAAATATTTGGCCAACTATGCCATAAGTGGCTGGGGACCGAGAGAGAAGCCCAAAAATATTTACTAAATTTGTCGCACTAACAAGCAATAAAATGTTAAAAATCTCCAACGGAGCCAAGTCAACTATTTAATCTACTTAATGCAATTAACAATTTTAACATGACTGCAAACTCAGTGGCGTGTCATTTCAGTTTGTTCGTCTGTTAGTTTTCTGAATTTCAAAATTTTTGATATTTTTTCTATATTTTTTTTGGACTTGACCATATTGGTTTCTGAGCGAACTAACAAAAAACAAAAATGTTGTGCGAAGTTTTGCGCTTTGGCGACTGTGTAAAAATCTAACACCTCAGTGGGAGCCGCTATAGAGCAGATTGCTGGCCAAAATCCCATTCTCTGTCTCCGTTAATTGAAACTTGACCATGTTTACCAATTTGGCGGGGTGCTTTGCTGCTCTGCTGCTCGGCTGCTCACCGCGTATATGGTAAATTTGCCATAACCATTATGCCTGCCTGATTTCATTACAATTTGATTTAGGCACTGGCTGCGCCTCTAATTGGGCGCCATACTGTGAGAACCCAACCGCAGGTCCCTCATGAGATATCTGGTGGAGATCTAAAGCGAGGTTTTTAATGGATTACAGAGGGTCAAGTATAATAAAAGAACCAATTTGTGAGAAATGTGACCTAAATCCGTTGATTAGGAGATGCTACAAACATGAAAGTAAATAGATACATCAGCTGAAAAACGCTTTAATTGCACTTTTTAAATGAAAATATTTCAATTCAATCATATTTACTTTTAATATTTTACGTAATTAAAAAAAATTTAAATCAAAGTTTAAAATATTTAAATTAACTATGAATATATTATCATATTTAAAATTAATAAAAACCGCAATAAATGAAAAGCATACAGAAAAATATTTAAATTGAATATGAAATCTTTGGATTTACTACGTTTTTTAAGTATACTTTAATATGGTTATTTTCATAAAACTGATTATTAGTTTAGGATAAAATCCAATTACGAATTTATGTTTTATATTTATGTTTAATCAAAGCTCGCTTTAAAATTAATAATCAAATTTTTATAATAAGTAAAATCCCATGCCCACTTGTTTTATTAGTTTTTCACCAACATTCAAGGTCATTCCCGATTATTCTCCCCTAAGAAATATCTATAAATATTTTAAATAAACCTTAAAGATCAGAACATAAGAATATAAATACTGTTATCTTTTAAAAAACTAAATTTCTTATTATCCTAACATTTTTACACTTCATATTTAAAACTTTGCATTGAACCAGGGATTTTTGCCAACCTTCAGATCTCCCATATATATTTCCCAGATTAAGAACTCACCTGCTTGAGCGTTAGTCTCGCCGTGTAGCGGAGATCGCTGCCCTCGCGCTTGAACATGGCATGCGGTTTGTCCCGGATGATGAACACAATGTCGGCGGGGATTTTGCCGGGCGCCTGGTCGCCCTCCTTCTGGAAGGTGACCTTCGTGCCGGACTTCCAGCCCGGCTTGATGGATATCTGCAGGACCTTGTCCTCCTTGCGCGAACTGCCATCCGCCTGGACGACGCGTCGGGAGATTTTCATTTTCTTAACACAGCCGTGGTAGATCTCCTCCAGCGTCACATAGAGATCGTGTTCGACGGGCGGATCCTGCTTCTGCTCCTTCTTGAACGGAGTGTGCACATTGAAGGAGTGTGATCTGAAAGAGGGCCTGTGAAAGATTAGCAAGGCATTTCGGGGTTAACTTCCTACGGAGATGGACCAACCTGAAGGCACTGCCCAGACCATGCCGCGAACCAATCCCACCGAAGGGCGAGGAGAAGAAGTCGGGTTCCGTGTCCAGATCGAAGACGTTCTTATCGAACAGATTGTCACCCATGTCGAAGAACGAGGCGAACGGATTGCTGTTGCCGAAGAACTGGGCGAAGGTGGCTCGCGGATCTCCATGGAACTGATATGTAAACGAGTTGCTCGAGGGACCGCCGTTTCGTGTGCCTGGAAAATAAATCAAATAAAATATATTTATTTAAAAATATTATTTTTACTAACTCAATAATTTAATCAATAACTTAATTTTTTAGCAAATTTAATATTCATAAATTTATACATCATGTTAAATAGTCTATTATGAGGCTTTATCATACAAGATAAAAAACCGCGAATTCTTAAGGAGATGTGGTCATTTATATATTTACTTGAATTCCCAATGGAGCTCTATCATAAAAGATGAAAAACCGCAAATTCTTCAGAAGATGTTTGTTTACATTTACTCGTTTAACAGCTTCCCCAATGCCGCTTTATCATAAAATATAAAAAAAACCGCGATATTTTTAGGAGATATGATCATTCGGAAAATGATAATTTCACTTTTTTACTTTTGAACAAGTAATGTACGAAATCAAAATTATTTCGTACGCATCATAAATGAAGTACACGACTTATTGTACATGTCAGAATAAAATACATGTATTTTTCTCGTGTCTTTTATTTTAAATAGAATACTTCACATTTGACATGTGCGTATCAATCATATTCAAGTATTATACATTTGTAAAGTACTTTGTGTGTTAATTTCCGAACCCTCCTATTACACAGGTACACAGCCAAAAATTTCCACGTACCATTTCAAGTTTTCCATGATATTTGGGTGCTCCTGAATAAAAGTCCCATACAAAATTATTTTCCATCACCTACAGGTTCCGCGGTATAGCTAAGAATACAAAAAACCGATGTTTGCCGACATTTTGAATTACGTTGCCTTTATAATTGGACTTACCCTTATTATTTTCGCTAGGACCTTCTCTCAATACATCACGGCACTACTAAAAAATAGTCCCCATTGTGAACCATTGTCCATGTCTTTGGAATTCAACGCCAAAGTTGAAAATCCCAAAATTTTCACAATTTCTCTGATGAAAAAACAATTCTGAGAATTAAATCTTGAATGGAACTAATTTTAACTATTCGTTGAATTTATTGTCCATTGTATGCTTTAATTTCGATTTAAAGCGTTTTCATGAGGATATTTTATTGGATTTCTTATACCAATAAAACCGTTTTTTTTTATTTTATTATCTACTCCTATGTGCTGTCAAATTTCAAATAAGTCAAGGCATCCTACAGAATGGGAGTAAACATGTATGTTTCTCTATGTATGTTCAGTGAACGTTTTTAATTTCTTAGTTCTAGAGGTTGCCATGACTTATTTGAAATTTGACAGCACATAGGAGTAGATAATAAAATAAAAAAAACGGTTTTATTGGTATAAGAAATCCAATAAAATATCTTCATGAAAACGCTTTAAACCGAAATTAAAGCATACAATGAACAATAGATTCAACGAATAGTTAAAATTAGTTCCATTTAAGATTTAATTCTCAGAATTTTTTTTTCATCAGAGAAATTGTGAAAATTTTGGGATTTTCAACTTTGGCGTTGAATTCCAAAGACATGGACAATGGTTCACAATGGGGACTATTTTTTAGTAGTGCCGTGATGTATTGAGAGAAGGTCCTAGCGAAAATAATAAGGGTAAGTCCAATTATAAAGGCAACGTAATTCAAAATGTCGGCAAACATCGGTTTTTTGTATTCTTAGCTATACCGCGGAACCTGTAGGTGATGGAAAATAATTATGTATGGGACTTTTATTCAGGAGCACCCAAATATCATGGAAAACTTGAAATGGTTCGTGGAAATTTCACAAAGTTTAATTTTGTGTTCCTGTGTTATCTCTTATAATATTTTTTTCAAAAATAAAAATATTAAATAACTGCTTAAAAAGTTCTGTAAACATACCGCCACTCTTTAGACCATCCTCGCCGTATTTGTCGTACACCTCCCGTTTGCTCTTGTCTGAAAGGACCTCGTAGGCCTCGGCGACCTCTTTGAATTTGTCCTCGGCATTGGCGGCTTTGTTTTTGTCCGGATGATAGCGCAGGGCCAGTTTCCTGTAGGCCTTTTTGATCTCATCGTCGGTGGCAGTTTTTGGCAGCCCTAAGGTTTTGTAGTAATCTTTACCCATTTTGTAGGTTCTATCTGTGTATGTGAGCGGGTTCTATATATGTAGGTAAAAAGTTAACACTCAAGTTCACTGTACTCTAATATCTGTAATTAAAAAAGGAAATGTTCTATGAAATGTTAAAAATATTACGAATGTAAATACCTACAATATAATATCAGTTGTCGGTTTTCCATATATAACAAGGACCTCCTTAGTTGCTATGATACTGCTCCTGATAATGTCCTTCCCTTTATCTTTATAATGGCACATGCATCTTGTCGTTCTCCCTTGTTGTTCGCTTGCTCTATTATCAGCCAAGATCTGCAAGAAATCAGAGAAAATATTTATTCAGCTATGTATAGGTAGTTCCATTCGGCTGTTCGGGTTGGGCTCATAGACACGTCACAGACCCTGGTCATGTTCAATGCTGAAACGGCCCACGCCTTTTTACTAATTTTAGACCGGCTAGCAAGAAATTGTTTTTTCTTCTTTCCGGAACATTGGATCTACATATTTGTATGACCACTTTTCACCTTTTCAGTCTGTCCATCCATTGATGGACACTTTAAAATTAAGTATTTGCCAAATGCAAGTTCAATTAACGCTCTATGTATTTATCCATTTATTTGATATTCCTAAGCACTCGACAAACAGACATCGATAAACAAGAAAAAGTCTTTTAAATACTTATATTTGCTCACAAATACATTGTTAGGTTTTTTTTCGAGAAAAATTCATAAATGAAAATTGTTCCCGAGCCAATTTGCATTGACCTTAACATTTCTGAAAGATCTGAAGAGCTGGGTGTCCAATTGAGTTTAACATGAGCCATTTGAATTAGAATTGACGATGACATTTATGAATATTTCTGCGACAGGCAGAGATCACTGGGGGTTGGAATACCCCCTTTTTGGGATCGTGAGCCAAGAACATTAGAACTTGATTGGTTGACAAGTCTATCAAGGGGGCGTTGAGACATCTGTAACTTAAAACTGTTCCTGCTTGCGGTTTCCCCAAACAATCAATCCACAGTGGATCACCAGACCTTTCATCGTGAAAAGTTAATCAACATTGTGCGATCTTAACCACAACAATCAAGCCGCATTATCTTATAAAACTGAGGAAACTATATAATTTTGGAGTGATTACTTGGCAATGATTGTTTTAAAGGAAATATAATTTACTTTCTAAATTTCTAAATATCACTGAATTTTATTTGTATTTTTTAAATGCAAGTTCCACCATGAAAATTAATTATATTTGACGATATATCTCATTCCTAAATTCATTCACACTTCATTCACACAGAAAAACATACATCTTATCACAACAACATTCTATAATCCATATAAACATGATCTTTAATTGCACCGAAGGTCTGTTATTGCTCAAGTTCAAGATCGCATCCCGAAAATTCATTAAAATTCAAGATGTCAACACTCAGGACGGCAATCCATACTCAAAACAGTTTTCAGCCTTGGGCTTAACTGATTTCATCTTGGAATATCATTTCGTATATAGAGGCGAGAATATATAAAACTTGTTGCGTTGACAATTTTGAACGGCAAAAACCGAAAAAAAAAAAAAATACCAAAATTGCTGCGAAATGTCTGCCTTGAATCGTGATTCTCCGAGAGAGGGAGACACTTTGGGGCACAAGATTTGCTGGCTATTGACAGCAGACGATTGATGCGATCAGCGCCATTCCGTTCCAGAAATTAGTCAGCTGCAGTTTGCATATAATTCAACAGCGGATCGTGAAATCTATTCCGGATCGGATCGGTTCATCGATTCGTGCCAAATGTGTGCCAGATTGAGCGTTCAGCGAACAGGGGACAAGGTCAGAAAGAAAATTCATGCGAATATAGATATGCTATTTTTTCCGAATTTTCCTTCAACACATTTCTTTCATTCAAAGAAAGTTTTTCTCTCTCTGCCAGCAAATAAAGATAAATGAAATATATGAAATATGTACGTTACGCAAGGCGATTATGCTATGTGTTTTATATGTTTTGTACATTCCAGCGATTAAATTGAATATTTTTTATCGACAGAGATTTTCGCACGCGTTTTAATAATTCTTTTTATGGTTCTTTATTGATATGCATTGTTTCGTGTAAAATTACGGGCTTAAGGTGGAAAATAAATTCATGCTGAAATCGAAATTATTGCCGGCCATATAAAGAGGCTTTTTATGGCCCCGCCCAATTGACAGTTACAACATGTTTCGAGTGGGTGGTTTCGGTGGACTTCCGCATATATTATTCACCAGACACTGGCGGCAGCTCATTTATTGATTACAGAATAACATTTGTTTAACAATTTATTGGATACTCGCATACTGCATTATTAGTGAATTGCTTTTTCAACGTTTTTCATTGTCATTTTGTTTGCGAGCTTTGCAAAATTTGCATTTGCATTTGAATTTCTTTCCATTTCTGCGCAACATTATAAATTGTCGTAGGTTATGAGAGGCCAAGCGTTTGGGGGGAAGTGTTTGGGAAAATTGTTTGTGTCGTCCCCGGATTGCACTAATTGAATTGAACTTGATTTATTAATGCCTCGACTCGGCAACTTTAATTCCCATTTTGTGTCTCGTTTTTGCCCGTATTTCCAACTAATGCTCACATGTCCAAAAAAAACAAGAGAGGTGGAGAAATAGAATTAAAAGAAACGAGATTTAATAATAAACGAATATCAAATTGAAAGAGTGATTTATGTTGGGCTATTCAAATTTGTTATTTATTGCTTCGCAGATCAAAGCTTGGGGGCTGATATTGCTGATAAAATCGGTTACTAATGCGACAGTCAACATTTGTCTCCTTGGTTAAATGAACTCAATACCAATAGCTAGATCAAATATTTAAACCACAGCTAATTGATAAAATAAATATAAATATATATATTTTGTTTAACTATAGAATCGTATTCCATTGATATATAATTTTAGAAACTAGCAAAGCTCAATTTTAAAAGTAAAATACTATTTTAAATGCTCTCAAATGTGTTTAATATTATCCTTAAGTTTGAAAAATTTTTTTCCTTATTAAAATCATATTTTATAATGCGAGCTAAATAAATTTTACAATTAACTTCATTTAAGCATCGAGCAAAAAACTTTACCATATGTTACCAAATTTTTAGTTTTCGTACTTCTCCATGTCCAATTGATTTTTTGGCATTACACCACAATATTTTTAGTGTTTCAAGGTTGTCAAAACTTTTGGTCCCCTGACTCTCATTCAACTCCAGCCATTCACTCTCGCTCTCAAAGAAGCGAACACAAAAATCTTTTTTGTTTGTGCTATTTCTCTTTTTCAAAGTCAACAACAAAACCCATTCATTGTCAACCCAATGGTGTTTTTTGTTTGTGCCAATCGAAATCAGCCAAAAACTGATCAAACACCGTGAAGTTTATTCACCCACACTCGACAAAAAGTTGCCAAAAATCAAAAAAAAAAAATGTTTAAATGAAGAATAACGAGTACGGCAAGAATCTAAAAAGTTGCCATGACCGAGGCAAATCGTTTAGGCAAAGCAACATTAGATGACCAAAAAGAAAACCAACGAAAGATTCCGGCAAATTATCAATATTTTTGGGGTGGGTGTTTCTAAGCCGCAAATCTGATGCAAAAATAGGTCCCATGACTAAGCGTCTTTACCTTTGGACGTACAGTAAAATCTCCCACACAATCATCAACCAAACATTTTCGATTTTGGAGAAATTTTTTTTGTGCGTTTTGGCCAAAATGAATCAGCATTCAGCAATTTGGACAGTGATTTGCATGAGGTTGGGTAATATTTTTTTTTCCGACGTGGTTTATCTTTGCAGATGGATGATCCTCTGTTTACACAGGAATTTCATACTAATTTGCTAAGAGCATTGATTCCTGAGCAACAAAATATGCAGGCAAATATTCCATTTCCGTTTATTTTGGTTTCGGCGTAACAAAAACAAATGCAAAAGGCACACAACCGATTTGCATAGAATAACTATTAGAGCGAACATATTGTGTACGAAGATATTTGAATTTGAATTTTTGTCTCACCGAAAATTTGCATGCGACGATGAAAATGAAAAACTCGTTTCAGCTGGTTAGAATAAATGTTGTTTGTGCGGAAATTGTTGTTGATTTTGTTTGGTATATTGATTAAAATGTTGTTGCAAATGATATTTAATTAAAAGCATAAATGGAAAGCTTTTAATGGAATTGTTTGGACAATACAAAGATTGTGGATAAAAAAAAGAAAAGAATATCATTCAGACAGAAAGAAATTTATTTAGAGAATTTATCGAAGGTTTTATAGGATTTTAAATAATATTTATTTTGATTTCTTTTTTTTATATTTTTATTAAATTTATTTAAAAATCAATTCGTAAAAAATTGCAATAACTAAAATAATTTAAATTCTTTAGACATTTTTTTTTTGTTAAAAATTTTGATTTTAAAATAACTTTTAATTTAGTGGTCAGCTCTTCTGAATGTTTTTAATTGACTGATAAGCTGTATTTTAATTTCCGCTCATATAAAAGCGTTCATTAATTTATATAATTAAAGCAGGCTTTTTTTAGCTTCGCGACTGAGAAGAATGAAATTAATCAATTGCAAAAACAAAAGCGCGAAAGTGTATTTCCTTGTGTTTTCTTTTCCCCATAATTACTTTGCTTAATTGCCCCACCAGTTCTTCTTCTTCGTTTAGCTCTCTCACTCTCGTTGGCGAAAAAAATGACGAATTTTGCATGTGTTTTGCGGCTCAACGACCATCAAAACAATACTGGGGGCCATGCCCCCTTTTGGCTGCCGCCCACCCAGCAGCTGTTCAAAGAGTATTACCCATGGTTCCACTTCTCGAACAAAAAAAAAAAAGCTGAAGACCCCGCTCTCTCGATCTCTTTGCTACTCTCGAATGTGTCATAATTTATAAATACTAGGCAAAAACCGAAGAGCCAAGAGTCTACTAACGGTACGAACTGACAAATTCTAGTGTGATTATGATTAGCAGCAATCATTAAAATTTTCTTTTATTTCTTACACTCTTCGGTGGTAATTTGTTGCCATTTGGCTTTTCGCCTTTATTGTGCTATTGACCATTTGGAGGCCAAATCTTTTTTTCTAAGCTCTTTCAATCATAATCGGCTGCCTTGTGTGTTTACTTTTTATTTATGAATTATGGCCAACAAAATTTGAGTGTTTGAAAAATGAGGCAATGGCAGAGGCCAAAAAAAATGACCACGAAAAATACAGAGAGTATTTTTAGAGTTTATTTATGGGAATAAAATTAAGATATTTTCCATTTCTCGTTCGTTAAGAAACGATTTTGAAAGGCAAAGTAATTTTTTTAATTACTAAAAATGTGTTCCTTTGGAATTTTGTATTTCCTTTAAAAAACAACACAGTTTTCCAAAGTTTTCCCTAGATCTTCCTCAATTTCTGGTCCACCCTATGTGCACCTTTAAGTTAACCGAATTTCAAACACAAATCTTTTCACACATTGTGTGTACACAGAGTAGAAAGCCCATGAATATTCCAAAGAATCGGCATGAACATTTCGAAAAATAATCAGGCGAACTGGGCAGCAGCGAAATTGGTGAGAACAAAAAAAAACATATACACAAAAATAACTAAAAGTGCTAAAAATAAAACTTATTTAAAGAAATGAAACCATGAAAATTCAAAAACACACAGGCCGAAGCGAAAAACGATGGCAAATACAAAAATATAAATAATAAAATGAGCGGAAAAATCACTTTTGGACTTTGCAGATATACTTGGCGTATACTTTATATAAGGGTTCTTTCGGTTTTTGACTTGTTGGCCACTCCAAAGCGAAATCCTGGCGATAAACAAAGGCGACCGAGCCATAAAAAGCACGGATTACAAGGCACGATTGTTTATGGTTTGTATGTCTGGGTATACGAATATATTTTTTTTTTGATTTTTTGCTTTTACCACATTTGGCTAACGATACGAGGCAAAAAACACACACGCATATGTATAGTCACTCCAGCACTCACACACACTCACTCACACACACACGCACTGCAAGTCCGTGATTAATTGTCATTGAAAAACCAATAATACATTTTGGGGGACTCCTTACAATTGATTGGATGATTGGGCGTATGCTTGATATGGATGGAAGATCCTCCGATTTGGCAATTTCAAAAATGTATTATTAGCGCGGGCTTCTCGCTGCCAATTTGCCGCCAGATGCGTGCAGCAATACCGTTAGTTAGATGGTGCGAATCCGCGGAAAGAACGCGATAAAGTGGATGCGACAACGCTTGGGGACTCACTGAACGATCCACCACCACCGACTGGCACCACCAGCACCACCGCTCCACTTGCCCCAATCTCACGCTCCCGCTCTCTCGGATCTCGAATCTCGATCCCCCGGAGAGCGTCCAAGAAAGATATCCCCCGAAAAAGCAGAGAGAATGAGCTGCCGAGAGACCCGAGTTAAAAGTGAGAGGTTTCTTAACGATCCGATTTTTGTTTTTTTTTTTCTTTTATTTACCACACATGTACGCTAAGTACGATCGAGAAAGAAGTCGTGGAAATAGGCGAAAATCAAGTACAATATCAAAAACGGCCGTTCCACGCGAGATCCACGATCGCCACCGATATGCGTCATCATACTATAGCTACATTCAGCTTTTTCTCATAGGTAAAAACGAAAGCTTTACGGCAAGAGCGGAAAAAACGTAGGCAAAGCAGAACCGAAAACCAGTATTCTTATGCCCTTCATTCGGGTATAGAGGATTTTTTAAGTTTTTGAATGAAACATTTAAGACAAAATAATTTATACAACTAATTAGTTATAATAGATTAAAAAGAAATTATGAAAAAAAACAAGAGACAACGCTATAGTCGGGTGCCCCGACTATCAGATACCCGTTACTCAGCTAAAGGGAGTGCGAGGGAGATGGATATATAAGACTTTGATCGGGCATAACTTTTTAACGAATGGTCCGATTTGAAAAATTTTTTCTACATTTCGATGGGTATAAAACTGCATTTACTTATCCAAAATCTTTAAAAATGTGGGCGCCAGACACATTTTAGTATCGTCTGTGGGCGTTACTCTACGAGTAACGGGTATAAAAATTTTAAATGATTAGTTTGTGCCAAATATATTCAAAAAGTATTAAAAAATACAATGGTTATTTTCAAACAAAAAAAAATTTTTTTAAATCAATTGTTTTTATACCCGTTACTCATAGAGTAAAAGGGTATATTGTATTCGTGCAAAAGTATGTAACAGCTAGAAGGAAGCGTTTCCGACCCCATAAAGTATATATATTCTTGATCAGGATCACTAGCCGAGTCGATCTAGCCATGTCTGTCTGTCCGTCTGTCCGTCTGTCCGTCTGTCTGTCTGTCCGTATGAACGCTGAGATCTCGGAAACTATAAAAGCTAGAGGATTGGTATTTGGCATGAAGATTCTTGGAGCTCCTACGCAGCGCAAGTTTATTTCAAAAAGGTGCCACGCCCCCTCTAACGCCCACAATAGTTAATAAACGATTTTAAAAATTTAAATATTTCGGAAAACTAAAAATGCAGTTTTGTTGTGTTTATCAATACCTATCGAAATGTAGAAGAAATTTTTTAAATCGGACCATTCGTTAAAAAGTTATTGCTGATCAAAGTTCATACCTCCATCGCACTCCCTTTAGCCGAGTGACGGGTATTAGATAGTCGGGACACCAACCCGACTATAGCGTTCTCTATTGTTTTTTTTAGTAAATATCTTTTGTTTAGAAATTTACTTTATAAACTACATAAATTAAACTGCATTTCGTTTTGACTTTATTCTTATAGTTTTATTAAGTTATTTGCCCATACTATGTACATGATAGTTGTCATGTATAATTAATTAATTAGGTTTTTTTGCCTATACTATGTACATGTATATAAAATGTCTTCAAGGTATTAAGGAGTGTTGATGAACAATCAGTTCCGAAACACAAATGCCTCTTTAAGGGTATCAGAACTTTGCGTAGTCCAAACTTCGGTGATGTTAGCTGGTGGCCATTTGCTCCTCGGCCACCACCTCCGCCTCCTGCCTCTTGTCTGTCTTTGGCTTCTCCTCCTCCTCACTTGGCTTCTCCGGATCCGCCGGCAATGGGATATTCACAGCTGCCAGAGCTTCTCGTATCCAAGCCGGAATGGGTTCGGCCTTGAAGTGTCTCGTCATGAAGTCCTGGACAAACTGAGGGAACTCATCCCGCTGAATGGCCTCCCGCATGCCCCTCATCAGTCGCAGCTGATAGGCCACATTGTGGATGCTCAACAGCGAGCAGGAGACACTCTCGTTGGTGGCAATGTGATGCAGATACGAACGGGTGTACCGCTTGCAGGTGCTGCACTCGCACTCCTTGTCGATGGGTTCCATGTCCAGTTTGTACTTTGGTTGCTTCAGGTTGAGTTGTCCACTGTCCACCAAGGCGCAACCAAAGCGAGCTGTCCGGGTGGGAAAGACGCAGTCGAACATATCGATGCCCAGGGCCACACAGACCACCAGATCCGCTGCGAAACCCACGCCCATCAGGTAGCGCGGCTTATCCTTGGGCAGGTAGCCCGTGCACACGTCCACCATCCGCCAGAAGTCGTGTTTGCTCTCGCCACCACTCAATCCGCCCACGGCAAAGCCTCGAACTTGGCGCTCCATCAGGGCGGATACGCAACGCTGCCGCAGGGGCACGTCCAATCCTCCCTGGACGATGGGAAACAGCGACTGATCATCATCGCGGGCATGTGCCTCTATACAGCGATCCACCCAGCGAATGGTCCGCTCCATGGCCTCCTCCACTCGGGGTCCCGTGGTGGTTGTCTTGACCACATCGTCCAGCTGCATCATAATATCCGCACCGATGGCATTCTGGATTTGAATAGAGTGCTCCGGCGTCAGCATGCATTGGCTGTTGTCGAAGGGCGAGCGAAAGTTGACCCCATGCTCATCGATCTCGGCCAGCTGCAGCAGGGAAACCATCTGGAAGCCACCGGAATCGGTCAAGATAGCCCTTGGCCAGCCCATGAACTTGTGGAGGCCACCGGCTTTCTTCAGCGTCTCAATGCCCGGGCGCAATCCCAGGTGGTAGGTGTTTCCCAGCAGGATTTGGCAGTTCAGTTCGATGAGTTGGTCCGGCAGGATGCCCTTCAGGGTTCCCTGAGTGCCCACGGGCATGAAAACGGGAGTATTCACCTCACTGTGCCTGTTTCGTGGGGATTGTAAAATGGATTAGTCAGAGTTTTCAAGGGTTTGCTATGTATATGGAGTTACTCACCTGAGGGTCATCAATCCCGCCCTGGCCTTGGAGACGGAGCACTCCGCCACGACCTTGTAGGTCAGCGGAGGAATCTTGCTGGGACTCATCAAGTAGGGAATACCAAGATGAAACCCCAGAAATATCCTATGTTTACGCGGAATAAAGCCGGTGCACGTTTTCAATCGCAATTCTGTGTGACCACTTCGTCATAAACATGAATATACCAAAATTGAGTAGTCGATGCTATCGATACTACATAGATTACTTTGTCCGGACAATTTAGAGGGCGGGCTTACGTGTATCTTGATTAAGGGAGTATATATTACCCAGATCATCATTGATTCCCCCATCAAACGTGGTCAAAATGTCAACGCAACAGCAGCAATTGGACTTCATTGAACGCCACCTGGTGTACGATATCTTCAAGGACTTTGGTCCCGATGCTACGCTGGATTCCCACAGTGTGGAGTGCTCCAACGGGCTGGATGGCTTCATGTCCGCCTTGTACACCGTAACCCTGGATCTGGTCATTGCCGAGCGCAAGCGGACGGAGGTCGTCCTGGTCAAGTTCATGAAGGGAACGGAGGAGTTCCGGGAGAGCAGCAATTCGTACATCCAGTTCGCCAACGAGATCTTCGCCTATGCCGAGATCCTGCCCGTCTACGAGAATGTCCTGAGGACGAGTCATCTGGAGAGCGATGTGGTGACCAACTGGGTTCCTCGGTGCTACTTTGCCAGGTTTGGCCAGGTTGAAGGTGGGTCACTAGAGGAAGATTTTCTGTCCTCCATTACTGACTGTTGTTTGGTTTTAACACAGGTCTCGGCGACGGCCGGGAATCCGTTTTGGCCCTGAAGCATCTAAAGGGCGATGGCTACCAGTTGGGTCCCAGGCTCACCCTTCGCCGGGATCAGCTGGAGGCCATGGTGGGTCTGATTGGTCCCTTCCATGCCCTGGGATATGCCACCAGAATCCTCCAGCCGCAGGTTCATGCTCGTTTGCGCGCCGGCGTGGTGGACATGCCCTTTGTTTCCAGCTCGGGCAAGGCCATCTTTGATGTCCTCTATCGCGTGGCCTTCGATCGATTCTACGAGTTCTACGACCGGCAGAAGGAGCAGCTCCTCAAGGGTACGGATCCTGGATTCGGGGCCGCCATCGAGCGTCTGCGGGAGAAGTATTTCAAGCAGCCCACTCAATTGCTGGAGTGGATTCGCACCAATTCCTATGCCGAGGATCAAGCGGATAGCCATTTTGCCACCTTCCTGCACGGCGATTACAATAGGAACAACGTGCTCTTCCACTACGGAGCGGATGACAAGGTGGATGGCATCAGAGCCATCGATTTCCAGGAGCTGCGCTTCAGCACCACTGCCATTGACCTTAGTTTCTTCATGTACATGAACACGGCGTCCGAGGGAAGGGCGGAGATCTACGCAGATTTGCTGCGCAAGTACCACTCGCATATGATCCAGATGCTGGAGCTGGTGCTGCGACGCAACCAGGATGAGTTGACCGAAGAACGGGTGGATGAGCTGCTCAAGGAATACAGCTTCGAACGCTTTAATGCGCACTTCAAGCGTTACGCTTTCTACGGCGCGCTGGTCTGCATGCACTTCCTGCCCTGGCTGCTCGGCAACGAGAAGGATTGCGCCGAGTTGTCCCGCCTGTTCGACACGGATATGCACGGTCCCGCCTTCCACCAGTTGTCCCTGGACATTGCAGGGGACGAGGCGAACGAGGAGATCTTCAAGATAGTGCGTCATGCCTACGAGCATGGCTACATGGACGAGATCTAGATTATTTTTAACATTACACCTATCAGCATTAAATCAAATCTAATTTGAGACTTTATTCATGAACTATTTACATGTTAACTTCGCAAGTATGGCTAAATGAGCGCAATAAGGTGGTGGTAGTGTAGTTGAGGTAAACAATGCCTAAATGCTCCTATTTCTAAGCGGAATTAAATCATACATGTCTAAAAGAAGTCTCAAGCGTTCTCATAGCGCTGCTTCATCATCTTTTTGATGTAGGATTTGTAGTCGTTGCCAGGTGGCATATTTCCAGACTTGTTGCCCAGACCCACATTGTTGGTGCGACCATCAGCCTGAGGATTTAAAATAATATATATTTTAGTTATCCCTAAGCAGTATTAAACTTCGATATTTACCTCTATGATCTGGGTGCGTCCCTGGTTCTTCCTGCCCAGTCCCTGACCCTCCGACCAGCCCATCTTCTGCATCAGACGGCTGCCCACGTTGCTCGAACTGATGGGCATGGCTGGAGTAGCTCCCGAAGCATCCTTCTGCCGCGTCTGCAAAGTCTTTATTTCCTGCTCGAAGCGCTCTCGACTGCGATTGGGCGGAGGAGGATCGCTCTCGCCATACTTCAGCCTGCGCTCCTTGGCTCGGTCACGATAACTAGTTAAAGATATTTAAATTAATTGGGTATTTATCATTTTAACAACCCATAACCACTCACGATAGTCCCTCATCCATGCCTGCTCCTCCTCCGGAATTCTGCTTAAGCTTGGCCAGATTTTCCTTGTGCAGATTGGACATCTTCAAGTGCTTCTGCAAGATGTCTAGCGACTGGAAGGCACGCTTGCAGAGCTGGCAAGTAAGCTTCTGCAAATCCACATAGTCCGACTCATCGGCAGCGGCTCTTCCGGCTGTCTCCATTGCTTTCTGAAAATTCTGGGAGCCGCCAGCATTGTCGTCCTCCGAGACTGATGGACCTCCATACGCGTTGACCAGTTTGTTTATAGCCGGCGGTGCTGCCTGTGGTACGTAATCGTTGAGCTTGCCACGCTCCTTCTTCTCCAGGATCGAGAATCCCACATCAGCATAAGCTCCCTGGGTGCCACGCGACGTGCTGGGAGCCTCATTTTCCGATAGGATGGGCTGCGGTGTGGCCACTGCTGTGTAGTCCTTCCGTTGGTTCAAATGCTTGGCCCATTTCTCCATGTCCTTTACAATCTTCTTGGCCACCTTGACTTTGTCGGGCTTCCCGCTTTCCTCCTTCTCTTTCTCCTTCTCCTTGGCCTTTTTGGCCTCCTCCTCTTTCTTCTCGGCATCGGCTATAACCTCCTGTAGAGCTGCCTGGGTGGAAGCGGGTGTGGCCAGCACATAGGTGCTTCTCTTTTGATCCCAGTAGAGATACGCACCCGTCTCGTTGTTGTAGTAATACTGCGAGTGGGCATCGTAGTAGAGACCCGTAATGTGGTCGTAGTAGTAGCCGGAGGTGTCATCGTACTGGTACTTGGACACATCGGGAGTGGCTAAAGACAAGGAAATCCAAGGATCAACATCACAGTTATCAATAATGGTTCATTCATCAACTTACGGTACTTCTTTCCATCATTTCCCCTGGGAGCACTTGCTCCCCTGGCAAGGAAGGCGGCCTTCGCCTCCGGCACAGTACAAGTTGCGATTTCCATGGAGCCAACCTTCTTCTGCTTACGCTGAATGGCCGAGAGCGCCACCGCTGCTCCAGAGTTGGCCTCCGTCAAGTGCGGATCCCCCATGTTCTTGCTTATTTCAGTCGTGTAATAATCCGTGTAGTACTGGACGTAATGAGCGTGCTCCACGGGATTCGAGGCGTACACAGAGGCACTGTACTCGGCGAGACGCGGAACATCGGCCAGCGTGTAGGCTGCACTCACTCCAGAGGGCGGCATCGCTGCTCCGCAGGATCTAGAGGCATTTGAGTCTGATGACAGCATTTGACGATTCTCGGGATCCATGCAGTAAGTGACGATAACTGAAAGGAAGGATTATTGTTAGCATAGTATATACTTGGCTTCTTAGAAAGTAACCACTAACCAGTTTTGTCATCTAGTGTGAGGGGCGGATCCAGCGCCGTCAACCCGTTAAACACATTCATCGAATCGACTAGTGTGTCAAAGTTTAAGTAACAAATGCCCCGAGATGCCTGGGTTAGGGCGTCGCGACTGATCAGCACCTTGCTGACTGTTTTTGCCAGTTCGGGCAGGTGCTGCTGGAGGGCAGTGAGCACGCCCTCCTCGTTTGTCAGCGCATCCAAGTTGCGAAGCATGATCTCTGCATTGGGAAAGCGTGTGGCAGGTTAGTGGGATATTTAGCTGATTGGCTAGCTAGGAAAACGGCATTGAAAGATATGGCTCATGGTGGATATACTTTTTGTCAGGATGCGGCTGATCTCGTCGACGCCCTCGCCGGCTCCGGAAAGAACATTCTCGCTTTCCGCCCGCGAGGAGCTGCACATGAAGCATTGAAAGCGGCGCTTAAAGTTGCTGGCCCCACACTAAAAGATAGAATATAATTGAAGGTGCTTATTTTGACTGGTGACTTGTGGTCACTCACCTTAACACAGGTCCAATCCGAGATGCGAGTGTGGCTATACTGCATGGATACACGATGATCGCCCAGCTGGAGAACTCCCTGTTCGGAAAAAGAGAAGAGAGGAATCGTGGATCAGTAAGTGCACTTGGTCAAAAACTAATCATAGCTTTCACAGACTACACAGTCACCAGGTTGCTTCTGTGTTTTGGGGCAACGCGCGGATGTCGCAGATGCAGGTTGACTCCTTTGCGTGAAATGCTGGCTTTGAGTTCAGTTTCCTCCTTGGCGACTACATAAGCAGGACAATCTGATTTTAAAGGGGGAAAGAGGGATAGATGGAAGCCCATTCAGGAGAACTGAACTCAAGACTTTGATTTCTGTACAGTTGATGCCAAGTTTTGATGCCATTTCTCTTTATTTTTTTTTGGCAGATTCAAGAAGATTCATGTTTCTTGTGGTTTGTGGTGATACCTGGGTTAACTCCATCCAATGTCTCGCCTCCTCAACGGTTTTAAACTCGACAAATGCAAAACAGCGTGAGGCACCTAAATTTTAGATAGAAGCAGATACGAAAATGTTTTTGTCAAAAAATGTTGTTGGTTGTTTTAATAGCATTGTAACATTTTTGGGGATTCAGTTTGTATTTTTCTATATATTTCTATTTTTTGTGGAATTTTGTTGCTGATGTCGTAAGCCAAGTATAATTGAATTTTGTATAAATCCTGTTCCGAACATTTTGCTGGGCACGCAATACTCACGCTATGTTTATTTTTATTTTCACTCTAAATCGAATATAAAACGCGGAAATGTAACCCACCTGTTGGCTGTTTCCTCATCACGCGAATGGAACTGGGTTCCATATCGACTTTGATCAGCTCGCCCATGATCTGTGGGGGATTACAGAGTTATTTGCTTAATCGCAGTGTTTATACTTCTAATATTACGTCTGCCTCCGTGACGTGCTTCTTCAGACCGAAGAGGATTATGTTGTTTAGCGGCTCCACGTTGCCGCCACCATGATGACCGCCTCTCTGTTTGAATTCATTGGCCATGTCGCTGTCCTCGTCCGAGGAATACTGCCGGTCGCGATCGTGTTCGCGTTCCCTCTCCCGATCTCTATTGCTGCTGTTTGAGTTTCCGTTTCCATTATTATTATACTGCCGATGGTCACCACTGCGGCTGAAAATTAAGGGAATTAGTTAACCTTATTCATGAAAATTCGTTCTTTATAGCATATAATTTGAATTTGATTGTATTTCTTCACTCAAGTAATGTATACATCCCCTTGAATTCAGTAGAACCAGCATGAATAATTCATTTGGCGATTTGTATGCATTCAAGCGGACTTTTAGACACAATACTATGTAGGAATATGGTAATTTTCTTAAATGGTTCAAGATTTTTACTTTATAAGATATTAATATTTATTAATTGGAAGCATTTTCAATCCCTAATCGATATACTACCCCAATCCCTAAACTTTCTCACCTGCTGCGCTCAGATCCTCTATCAAAGTCATCATAGTTCCGCTCCTTCGACTCCCGATCGTAGTTCTTCCAGCGATGATCGCGATCATTGTCATATTTATCCTGACTACGTTGATCGTAGTTGTTCTGCTCATTACGATTATGATTATTATAGTTATCATGATCCCTGCGGCCGTGATTATCCAGATCCCGGCGATCATAGCTGTCCTCGTTGCGATGCTGACGATGATCAAAGTTATTCCTCGAGCTATAGATGCCCTGATCCTCGTAATCATCGTTGATCAGATCGCGGTAGAGATCACGATCTGGACTGCGATCGTGTCTGTAGTGGGAGGATCTCTCCCGACTGCGAGAACGGGAATTGCGTCGTCTATACTTATTACGATCCCGACTTCGCTCCCTGAAAGATACAATCGGAATCCATTAAAACGGGTAACATATGTTTTTGGGCTAGCAAAGAAGGATTTCCCACCTGGATCGGGAACGGGAACGGGTATAGCGCCTGTAGCCCGACTCGTTGCCATTTCCATTCCCATTGCCTCCCGAGAAGCTGCGACCATATCGAGAATCCATTCTACGCGTATCTAATGCGAATCGATGGTAATTATATTCAGTCTGTATGCGTTTTTGGCCATTTGCCATTTAGTTGGGCCGCGTTAAAGTGCACATCTTACTTGTTCACCACGTTTCTAACAGGATGCGAAATCTGGTTAAACTTGTTCCCAAGTCTGGAAGTCTCTGCTCATTTGGACAGAAACAATAGAGCTATACGGGCAAAAAAAAACACGAATAGAAAAATCTCGGCCTCCTTTTGCCGTTCACCCGAAAGCACCGACTGGCAGTTATCGATAACTGTTTTCTCCTGGTGTTGCAGGGCGCCTGCAATCGTCTACTTTACAACACTCGAAATTTTTCAAATTTTTAGACGTTAGATTTATTTTTGTACAATCAAATGAGGATATGAATTTGCTTAATCATAACTCAAACTATAAAAATCTTATCTAAAAGGCCGATTTCACATCTTCCGAAAAGGGAAAAAATGCTCAAGAAGTTTCATATATAATATGCTAATAAATTTCTAACTTTTGCGGCTATTGTAGCTAAAGTAAGTTCAATTCTAGTTAAAAAGGAGCATGTGAAAGCGGCTGTAAATATTAAGTCAAATAAAATAACAGCCTATTCTCAGACATTCTCATAGCGCTGTTTCATCTTCATCTTGATGTAGGATTTGTAGTCGTAGCCCGGCATCATGTGTCCCGTCGACTTGTTGCCCAAACCCACATTGTTGGATCGTCCCTCAGCCTAAGGAGAAATAAAATATATATTAATAAAGGTATATTTTTTGGAAGAACTTTCTCTTTTTACCTCTATGATCTGGGTGCGTCCCTGGTTCTTCCTGCCCAGTCCCTGACCCTCCGACCAGCCCATCTTCTGCAGCAGGCGACTGCCCACGTTGCTAGAACTGATGGGCATGGCGGGAGCAGCACCAGAGGGGTCCTTTTGCCGCGTCTGCAAGGTCTTAATTTCCTGCTCAAATCGCTCCCTGCTGCGATTGGGCGGAGGAGGATCGCTTTCGCCGTACTTCAGCCTGCGCTCCTTGGCTCGGTCACGATAACTAAGGAGAAATATTTAAATAAATTGGGTATTCATTATCTAGCAACATATTTCCACTTACGATAGTGCCTCATCAATGCTAGCATCGCCTACAGAATTTTGATTGAGCTTAGCCAGGTTCTCCTTGTGCAGCGTGGACATCTTCAGGTGCTTCTGCAATATGTCCAGTGACTGGAAGGCACGCTTGCAGAGCAGGCAGGTTAGCTTCTGGAAATCCACGTAATCCGACTCGCTGGCGCCTCCGCCCCCAGCTGGACCTCCTGATCCTGCTGAACTCTGTGAGCTTTGGAAATTCTGAGCACTGTCCTCCTCAGAGTCCGATGCTCCGCCATAGGCATTTACAAGCTTATTCATCGGACCCGCCTGAGCCACCTGAGGAGCATATTCATTCAGCTTTCCCCGCTCCTTTTTCTCGAGTATCGAGAAGCCCACATCAGCATATCCTCCTTGATTGCCCCGTGACGTGGTGGGCCCTTCGTTTCCCAATATTGGTTGCGGGGTGGCCACCGCCGTGTAGTCCTTTTTCTGGTTCAGCTGCTTGGCCCACTTTTCCATGTCCTTGACAATCTTCTTGGCCACCTTGACTTTGTCGTGCTTGACACCTCCCCCCTCCTTGTCTTTTTCCTTCTCCTTGGCCTTTTTGGCCTCCTCCTCCTTCTGTTCTGCATCCGCCAGCGTTTCCTGGAGGGCAGCCTGAGTGGAAGCCGGCGTGGCCAGCACGTAGGTGCTCCGTTTCTGATCCCAATAGAGATAGGCACCCGTTTCGTTGTTGTAGTAGTACTGCGAGTGGGCATCGTAGTAGAGGCCTGTGGAGCGATCGTAATAGTACCCGGAAGTCTCGTCATACTGGTACTGCGTCACATCGGGAGTGGCTGCAAGAGGAGGAGACATAAATTAATGTAATTGAAGGCTTAAGAGCATTGTGCACTTACGATAGATCTTTCCATCGTTGCCCCTGGGCGCAGTGACGCCCTGAGCTGCAGCGAATGAGGCCTTCACCTCCGCCGCTGCCTGGGCGGCAGCTGTGGCCGCCGCCGTAATCGTGGTCTCGATGCTATTCATCTTCTTCTGCTTGCGCTGGATGGCCGAGAGGGCCACCGCTGCTCCGGAGTTGGCCTCCGTCAACTGAGGATCACTGTTCTTCTTGTTAATTTCCGCCGTGTAATAATCCGTGTAGTACTGGACGTAATGAGCGTGCTCCGCGGGATTCGAAGCGTACAGGGAGGCACTGTACTCGGCAAGGCGAGGCACATCGGCCAGGGTGTAGTTGCCACCCAATCCTGTGGGTGGAACAGCAGAATTGTCCCGACTTTTAACGCTTGCTTCGCTGGCCTTAACTGCTGAGCCTTTGGGGTCCTTGGGCAATGCTTGGCGTTCCTCCAGATCATTGCAATAGGTAACGGCCACTGAATGGAAGTAACGAGTTAGTTGTGGCTTATAGAAATCATCTCCGAACACCTTACCAAGTCTGTCGTCCAGAGTTAGTGGAGGATCCAGCGATGTCAGGGCATTGTGCACATTCATGGAGTCGACGAGTGTGTCGAAGTGAAGGTAGCAGATTCCACGCGATGCCTGGGTCAAGGTGTCTCGGCTGATGATCACCTTGCTGATCGTCTTGCTCAGATCCGACAGGTGCTGCTGGAGGGCAGTGAGCACTCCCTCCTCATTGGTCAGCGCGTCCAGATTGCGCAGCATGATCTCTGCATGGATTGGGGTAGAGTGGTAGAGAAATCGTGGCTGTCAGTGGTCAATTCATTCTCAGTGCGATCGACGCTACAAAACGAGATGTATACTTTTGGTGAGGATGCCGCTGACTTCGTCCACGCCCTCGCTGCCGGAGGAGAAGGTGGTTTCGCTATCTTCCCGGGATGTTTTGCACACGAAGCAATAAAATCGAAACTTGAAGTTGCAGACGCCACACTGAAAAGGTCAATATGTTATAGTTCCTTCAGTGGAAAGGATAGCTTTCTTAATGCAACCCACCTTGTTGCAATTCCAATCCTGAATGCGCTTGTGACTATACTGCATGGTCACCCGCTGGTCGTTCAACTTCAGCATGCCCTGGAGCGCCAGACATGGAAATAGGAGAGAGAAAGATTGAGGATTAGCAACATGTCGAAAGGATTCCATCTTTCACACTCTACACAGTCACCGGATTGCTTCTGTGTTTCGTAACGCGTAGTTTTAGCTGCTTGAGATCCCCTCGTGGCGCTTCCTTGGGCACTAATAAGGAAGCAAGAGTTTCGTGGAATATCTAACTTTCGGATGGGATAAGGGAAGCTATCATTGCCAAGGGAAGAACTTGGGCTGCTGATGATCAAAGGTTCAAAGGGGTTTTCTGGTCGATTGCGCTGATACCTGTGTAATATCCATCCATTGCTTCGCCTCCTCAACGGTGTTAAACTCGACAAACGATATACCGCGTGATGAATCTAAATTTTCGGATAGAAGCAGATACAAAATGTTTTCGTCAAAAAATGTTGAATGTTTCGATAGGTTTGTAACAATTCTGTGGTAAATTGTATTCTTTTCGTTTCATATGTGGCCGGTTAAATTCGATTTGGTACTTGTTTCGTCTCCATTGGCGCATAGCGGCAATTACTTTTTGGACCTACTCACGTCTATGCTGTAAGTGGAAAGTCAGTGATATCGTAACCCACCTGTTCCATGTTTCCGGATAATCCGAATGCAGGCTGGCTCCATGTTCACCTTGATCAGCTCGCTCATAATCTGTATAAGTTAATGTATAATTAAGACGGTTCTTGTTTGCATTATTTCTTGCTAAGCTTACATCTGCTCTAGTCATATCCTTGGTAAGGCCGAAAATAATAATTATATTGAGTGCCTCGGCGGTTCCTCGGTACTTGTTCCTGCGCATGTGACCCTCATCACTGTCATAATCTGATGAACCCCTTCTTTCCCGTTGGCGCTCCCGGTCCTGATCCCAATCCCTTTCTCGTTCTCGATTGTGATTGGGCATATTGTTGTTCCCACCGCCGTTGTACATACGATTATCTCGCGGGCGTCTGGAAGGAATATATCATATTTTTTCAGGTGCATTTTATAAATTATTATGTATCGACTTACGCGCTCCGCTCGTTGCTTCTGCTTCGGTCGTCGTGATTGAAGTTCCTGTTGTTCCATGGTCTGTTTTGCTCCCGGCTGCGACTCCTCTCCTGAAACCGGTCCCGGTCCATGGAGCTTCGATCCCGCGAATCGAAATCCCGGCACCGCTGCTCGTACTCATAGTCATTCAGCTCTCGTTCACTATCACAATCTCTGTCCCGATTCCGTCGATCAAAGTTATCATCCCGCCGGAACTGACGATTATCAAAGTTATTCCGAGAGTTGTAGTTGCGCTGATCCTCCCTGTAGTCATCGTTGATCAGGTTGTGGTACAGATCGGGGTCACCATTGCCGCCGCGACCACCACGATGATCGTTTCTGTAAATGGGCGAGCGATCCCGACTTCGGGAACGAGAATTTCGGTGCCTGAAGCCTCCAAAACCGCGATTCCGCTCACTGAAAAAGGTTTGTATTCATAAATATGTGATGTCCTATGGGTTTGGGAGTTAATCATACCGTGAACGCGACCGGGACCTGCTGTATCGGGATCCCGGCCTGGATCTGTAGTAATTATTGCCCCGACCCCCTTCACTTCCACTGCCCCCAGAGAAGCTGCGCCCATTACGCGAGTCCATTGCCGACTTGGAATGATTTATCCAATTGCCGGGCAATATTTATTGGGGAGATCCTGTCTAAGAACTCTCCAGTTTCCTTAAAATTAACTTATTTGGATATTTATCCCCGGTGCCGTTTTGTCGGACCGTATTTTTTTTTTCTCAAGAATACTCAGGCCCCCTTTTGCCATTCACCGCGAGCGAAATATCGATAAGCTCAAAGAATCTAGGGATGGTCCTAGATAATTGTAATATTATTTATATTAATACATTTATAATAACTTTATAATTCGGGAAATTAACTAGAAATAATAATAAATACAAAACAAAATAAGAACTTGAAATATATCTTACTATCTAAAAAATTTAATAAAAAATATTTAAACCAAAAGGTTTAATATTCATAATTTTCAAAATGTATTTTCTATACATAAAATAACTTAAAGTTTAAATATTTTAGGTAAAATTAAAGGTATTTAATTATATTAAAACCCCTTTTCCAGTTCGATTGTTCAGTCAAACTATCGACCATCACCAGAAAAAGTGTTGCAGAGCGCTCAGGTGTCGCCACCTTGCCATTCCGTGCAGCGTGTCTTGGGGAAAAACCAACTTACGTTTTTACTTTGGATCCATCTAAACTTGGAATTCCCCCGAAATCGATCGCAAACAGAGGCATCTTATCGCTAGCGAATATTGTAAACTCGAGTAGTATACTGAAACTCGGTCACGATGAAGAAAGTGCTATTAACGAAATCGCAGCACATCCAGCCAGTTGGCTCAGGCGGATCGGATCTTCTGCTGACCAAACAAGCAGCTGCTCCAGTTATATCAAGGGTTATATCCATGCCCGCTCCACTGGGCACCACCACCTACATCCAGCGCAAGTCCTTCCAGCCCGTCTACGAGGACATTTTCAGATTACTCATGCGAATTCCCGATAAAGCCCTCACCCAACGGGTGATCGACGCAATGAACGGTCGTAATAGTAGCGATAAGATCGCTATCTCCCATCAAGGTAAACAATGCTCTTGTGGGGCCGGGGCCCAAAAAGTGGATGCCTCTACACAAACAGATATGGAACCCGAAGAAAGGACTGCCAAATCCGAGGAAAAGTATGCCATTAAGAATGAATTAACAGAATCTACGGGGAGCACTAATAGCCACCTGAAGAGTCCAAGTTCCACTGCCCTAGAAGTACCTACAGAGCCCGTAAAAGTTCCTAAAAAGCGCGGAAGAAAGCGAAATACCTGCGTGCCACAAGTGGTCAAGAGATCAGCGGCTGAAATGGCGCTCCAGGAGCGGGAAGAGAAGCAACTGACACCCGTGGTCACCAAGAAAAAAAAACAGGAGGTTACAGTAAGTAAAAATTCATTTAATGGTAAAATATTCAGGGCTGAATTTAGGTCACTTGCTCGGGGATTTGATTACAAGTCAGTGACGCGTTCTGATAACATTTGTTTCTAAGGCAAAATTAGTCAGAATTGTGAAACGTTAAATTTCAGCCCCTTATCTAAATAACACGGAAATACATACATTTGATTTATCTGATATAAACTCTAAATATATTTTCATAGGATTCCTCAAATTCCGGGGAAAATCGTTCCTCGAATGCCACCCCTCAGCGTCGAAACTCCGACTTTTCCGATATATCCATAGATTTGGATGTGTTCACCCGGGTGGAAGACTATATAGATGGCAGCAGTAAGGACCGGATTTTACGCATAATGGCCAATGAATTCAAGAGGGCGCGTATAATGTCCGAAGAAGGATTGCTGTAAGTATCAATGAGATCATCGAAGACTCATAATATGATATCATCCTGCCCATAAACTCATATTATTACCTTTCAGTCCCATCCACGACGAAATACTACACGGCGATGTGTACGGCGTTAAGCGTCAGATGTTCGTCTGCTATCACGCCAACGTGGACATCAACGAACTGGTCAGCAACGATGGCGAAGATTGCCTGGAACTTGCCCTGACGCACGACACGGACACGGAGATTATATCGATCATTTTGAAGGCTGGTTGCCAGACCCATCACCTCTACGAGAACTCAAATACAGCTCTCCACCTGGCGGTGATAAACAATATAAATATCGAGTCGATTAGGTTACTGATGCGCAGCATCGATCTTAATAGTCTACTGCTAACCAACGATGATGGTTATACAGTTTTGCACCTGGCCGTGCGTAATAATCAGTTCTTGGTTGCGGAAGCGATACTGGATATAATAGACGAGCGGGAATTGGGGGAAACGGTGTACAATAGAACACAGGAGGCTGCGAATGCGAATGAAAGGGATGAGAAGGCTTTCGCCAAGTACTACGATCGCGCCTGCGAAAGACTGGAGTTGAGTAAACACAAGTTGAAGAACCGTCGACATAAGCTGAATGTTATTAATGCCTCCGAGGCAAGGGGCGGCAATACGCCCCTTTTCTATGCCGTCGAAGGGGAGCAGGGTAGGTGTTGAATAATTTACTGATTAACAGTCGCTCATTTCGAACAGGAAAGTTTGACTGAATCAGTATTTCTTTATAAAGTGTAATACTCATTTATTAAAATCCCTGTAATCTTATCTTCTTACAGAACACCTATGCTATTTCCTGCTGGCTCACCTGGCCGATCCGGATGAGGAGAACCTCAGCATGCACTCCCCGAAATCGTTTCACTACGAGTATGCTAGGACATTGCGGATTAACCTGAAAGTGGCCCGCGTCATGGAGAAAGTAGTTGGCATATTGAATACTTGACATTAAATGTGCTTATGTAAATATATGTATTTGTTAATTAACCCCAGCTTAGCTCAAAATTGTTTTGTTTGAGCTTGGCTAATTGAATGGGCTGTAGAGATGGAGGCAACCCCGTTTGCGTATGAGTTTTCCAGGGCCATTTTGTGGATTTCTTTCTTTTCCGTGAGTTTAGCTTCTTTTTAGCAAGAACTGAAATGGTATAAGTAAACTTAAAATCTCATTTCTTATACATAAAGGATTATTGAGTTATAATACCTAATTTTTCCAGCTCTTGTAATTCCTTCTCGCTATAGTGACCATATTTGCAGTACATTTCAAATTTGCAGTAGCCACCAAAGTATCGCTTACATGGCGTTTTCCGGCGCTCTTCGGTTAATATCTTTTTCGGATCTAAAATATTTAAATTTTAAAATATAGTCTTTTTAAAGTGTTTAGAGCTGGTTACCCTCATAACGCTTCATGTAATTGGTTTTTGCAATTGTGTGGGAAATACCACCATTGTGCAATTTGCGCACATTCAAATCGTTTTTCATAAAGCAACAGCAGTAGTCGCAATAGTAACTTTTTCCACCCATGGCTTAAAAATGTAAACAAAAGAATTAAATACTTCTTGGCATAGGGATGGCAAACTGGATGGTAATGTTTCTGATAACGTTTTTAAGTATCGATACTTTTTTTAAAATATTTATGTTGAAGTTTGAATAAATTCATAACTTTCCTCACTTCTTTCTATTTGAATAAACAGTGATAATAATACAATTTATTTAATAATATTTAAATCAAAACTAGGTTTTTTCCAAATTGGTTAAAAGTATTAAATTTAAATTTCATTTTATTTGCAATTAAAGCAAAAGAAACTAAATTTTCTAAATATTTATGTTGATGTTAAAGAAAAATTTCAAGCTTTTCTTACTTTTTTATTTCTATTTTTCAATAATATTTAAATGAAGTTTCTGTGTTTATTTTTTTTCATTGGTTAAAAATATTAATTTAAATTTAAATTGATCTGTAATTAAAACAGAAGAAACAAAAGTTCCAACTTTCTTGGGATATAAATATAAAATATTATTTTATTACTTAAATTTAAATTGATAATACCTATAAGGAACTATCGCATGAGGTTTATTGACCTTGACCGGTTGGATTGGCACATCTCTATCTGAGTGTGCAGATTTTTTCGCAGTGAATGGCAATAGCGGTCGACAGCCGGCGAAACAAAGTCACACGGAGCTTCGGTAGCACGAAAACCAGGATACGAGATAGCAAAGCAGGCCAGACATGGAGCCAACGTTGGACAACTACAAGCTGAGCTGCGAGCTCCTGGGTCACAGCATGGATGTGCGGGCGGTGGCTGTGGGCGCTGGAACTCCAGAAGGCGGACAGGTCATTCTCTCCGGTTCGAGGGACAAGAGCACCAAGCTCTGGAAGCCCACTGGGTAAGTTAGCCAGGCCTAAGCCAGCTCTAAATCCAAATCCAAATCCCCATCCTAAACCTTCACGGCAATCCTTCCCCCCCAGAAATGAGTACTTGGAGAGCCTGACCCTGCAGGACCACAAGAACTTCATCTCGTACATCTACTACCTGGAGTCGGAGCAGTGGATCTGCACGGCCAGCAACGATGCCACCATCTGCATTTACCAGCAGGACGGCTTTGTGCCTTTGCTCACCCTCAAGGGTCACGGCTCCACGGTGTGCGCCCTCTCGGAGGGATTGGAGCCGCGCAGCCTCATCAGCGGCAGTTGGGACAAGACCGCCCGGGTGTGGACCATCAGCGAGGCGGGAGATGTGACCTTTGTTTCCTTAGAGGGTCACGAGGCGGCTGTTTGGGCAGTGGCCACCTTGAAGGAGCAGCGGAAATATGTGACCGGTGGCGCCGACAAGAACATCTTCTACTGGAACGCGAAGGGCGAGAAGTTGCGGCTGCTCAAGGGACACACGGACTGCGTGAGGGGTTTGATCGGCCTGGAGGCCAATACTCTGCTGTCGTGCGGCAACGATGCTGTCCTGCGGTTTTGGAACGAGGATGGCGAGTGCGTGCGCCAGTTGAGCGGCCACACCAACTACATCTATTCGATGGACCGGAATCAGGCTCTGGGCGATCAAGTGGTGGTCTCCTGTGGCGAGGACAGCACGTTGCGCATGTGGAATGTGATTACCGGCGATGAACTGGGTGCTCCCATCATCCATCCCGCCATTTCGGTGTGGTCTGTGGCCTGCTTGAAGAACGGCGACATTGTCACCGGCTGCAGCGACGGTGTGGTGAGGGTATTCAGCCAGGTTCCGGCTCGCCAGGCCAGCGAAGGAATCCTAAAAGCCTTCGACCTGGCTGTGGCCACCAGGAAGTCACAGATGAACGAGGAGATTGGGGGTGTCAAGAAAACAGAGTAAGTTTTTCAATGGTTTCCCTTTTGGAAAGATGGCAATCCTTGTTCAGTCTTCCAGGTCCCGAGGCTCTGCTGTCCAATGGAACCCGCGATGGACAAACGAAGATGGTTCGTCATCCGGATGGTTCCGTGAAGTGCTACAGCTGGGAGTTGGGCAATTGGAATCTGGTTGGCGATGTAACTGGTGCCTCTGGGGGAACGCAGGCCAGCTCCGGCAAGAAACTGCACGAGGGCAAGGAGTACGACTTTGTGTTCAACGTGGACATCTCCGACACGGAGCCGCCCATCAAGCTGCCCTACAACCGGGGCGAGGATCCCTGGCAGGCGGCCCAGACCTTTATCCATCGCCATGGCCTGCCGCAGGCCTACCTCGATCAGGTGGCCAACTTTATAGTGAAGAACTCGCAAGGTGGTCCGGTGGTGATGGAGCAAGCGCCCACTGGCTATCAGGATCCCTTCACTGGCGGCTCTCGCTACGTGCCCGGTTCGAGCAACACCAATGTGAGGGGTAGCGGCAATATGGATCCCTTTACGGGCGCATCGAGCTACTCCACAGCTAGTAGCAATGCCCAATCGCAGGTGGATGTGAACTTTGTGCGAGCCGGCGACAAGCACTTCCCCGTGAGCAACTACCGCACCTTCGACACGTGTGATGCGAAGAAGGTGCTGGAGAAAATGAAGTGGGTTGCGACATGTCCTTGGGTTGAAATTCATCTAATTCCTTATATTTTCCAGGGAGTTCAATAACAAGCTAACGCCTGCCGATGGTAAAGTAGGAGATGAAGTCTTATTGGCTGTCATTAAGCTCACCGAGCAAACACCGGAACTGGATCTGACCTCTCTCGAAGCGCTGATTATCCTGCTGAAGTGGCCGGCGGCCATGCTCTTTCCCGTGCTGGACATCCTACGCCTGGCCGTGCGCAATGAGCCCATCTTCAGTGTCCTGAACAACAGCCACAACTTCCTGGGCATTGTGATCCCCCAATTGACTGGATCGGCAGCCAACCAGCTAATGGTGGTGCGCTGCCTGGCCAACAGCTTGAGTCACACCACCGGACGGCAGCAGGTGGAGTCCCGTCTGCCGGAGATCATCGAACTGGTGGGAGGCATCAAGACGGGAAGTGCCAACCTGCAGATTGCAGTGGCCACCTTCTATTTGAACCTCACCATCGCCCAGACTGTGAGCGTGACCAAGTCGGAGGTGTGTCATGTGGTCACCTCCGGTGTGGTGGAGCTGCTCAAGTGGGCCAAGGACCTGGAGGCGTGCTACCGTTCCATGCAGGCCATCGGCAACCTGACCACCACTTCCTGCGGCCAGGAGACCATCGCCCAGGTGGTGTCCGTCGACTATGTGATGGACAAGCTGAGGGAGCTGACCAACACTCCGCAGGGCGAGAACTTCAGCAAGGTGAACCTGGTGGGTCAGGCCCTGCTGGCTGCGTTCTAGGATCTCTGCACCGATCATTCTAAATTATATATATATATTGGAGAACGTTTTTTCTAAATACACAAATATACAACGCTAATCTTTCTTAGACTTGGAATGCTGGGGACTGTCCGCCGACGACGTTGAGGGTTCTGGCGGTTGCTGTCGGTTGTTTATCCGATCCAGGAGCTCATGCTTCCAGCGCTCCTCGGGCACTCCTTTGGCCCAATCCGGCACGGTGATGTTGGGTAACGTTATCGTAGACATGGCTTTAAGGATCTTTAGTAAGAGGAGGGGCATTACTACACTATCTTAATACATTTTACAGGGAATATTTAACCTGCTCCGTTCGCGTTTTATCCAGATCCATCTGGAGTTCCCTTGGCCTTGGCTCACTCCAAACTTGTCTCTCGATCTCCACATCTGCCGGCTCAATTGGTGGCATGTTGGGGTCACCATGGGTGACTTCAGCCGTCATCAAGTCAATATCCCCATCGTTATCCCCAGTTGGATCCTCCGGTTCCCTGGGAATCTCCTGGGGATCCGCTCCATCGTTATCCTCATCCAAGGCGAGTGGCTGATAGCCATCGTACACATCCGAATCATCATCCTCCTCGCTCTCCACTCCTCCCCGCGGATGCTCAACCGTTGGAGTCGGAAATATGTCCTGACCAGGATCCGTGGGCAATTCCGGACTTCCCATTGTTATTATTATTTTTCGCCTAAAATGTAAAGTTTTGTCATCGATAACGATAGGCAAAGAGGCAAGTGCTGTAAAGTACAAAAATGTATAAATAATACCGCTAAATTTAAAAATTCATTGAAATAGGCAATACAAATCTATAAAAACCAAAAAAAATCTTTAAAATATTCAATTTGGTTTATACTCTTATAATTATAATTTTAGAACAAAGATATCCCCAATATTTAAATATTTAAGTGCTGTAAAATTTAAAAATATTTAAAACTTTCCACTAAATTTAAAAACTAGATTTTTTAAAGATTTTTATGCCTGCAAAGCGTTGTTGAAGACTATAAAACTCTTAAGAAATATGTAATCACCCTCGTATTTAAACTTTTAGAACCAAAAATAACGCAGCTCTTTTATAAAAGTCATTAATTATGTTTTAATACATGTACGCGGGGGCAGGAGCTGTGGCAGCTGTGCTGCCCGCATCGGAAGCCCCCACTTTCTGGAGCGGTATAATCGTGGACTTGATATCTCTATTCGAGGTCTTTCGCAGTTCGGTGGCCGCGTGCTGCAGCTGCAGGGTGCACTCGTTGCTGGCTCCATTCAGGCTGAGATGTGCGCACTCCTTCTCCAGCAGCATGGCCAAGGCCTCCAGCAACTCCACGAATCCCAGGGCCAAGGCAGCGCGCCGAATCCGATTGAGCTCCTTGTAGAAATGCTGCGTCTTATCCGGCATCTTCTTGGCATGCCGCAATACCTTCTGGACATCGGACTGCAGGCTGGCTTGCCGTATCCACACGACACTGCTCTGGGAATAGGATCTCCGGTCGGCGCGCACCGGAAAGCTGGCCGTCTCTCCAGGGGCCAAGTCCTCGGGAAAGCCCAGAAGTTCCAGATCTCCCACCCAGGGTATCACATTTGTGCCAGGTGGCAGAATGTTCAGCATCAGATTGGACTTCTTCTTGCCGTCGGTGAAGGCGTATATGAATCCGTACCATTTGTCGCCCACTTTAACCAAGGCGGCCATGTTCTCCATTTTGAGGGCTCCGTGAAGCAGAACGCAAAGGTTTTCCTTTTGCTGCTCCGTCTGGGGACCAGGTTTCAGTACAATGGTCACATCATCATCGCCGCTCTCTTCGGTGTCCTTGGGATCCTTGGCGTAAAAGTCGCGTATATCGGTTTCCAACTTCTCCAGCTCGTAATTGGGATTGCTTGTATCCAGATTGAGTTTCGGTGGCTTGGCCGCTGCCGGCAAGCTTCCAGATCTTCGGCTTCCACCACTCTTTTCCCGCTCCACCTTCGGCAGCACCCAATGACGACTAAGAGTAGCCGGCGAACCAATGTCCGAAAGGGCG
The DNA here is from genome assembly GCA_037075205.1 of Drosophila prostipennis. Taxonomy (NCBI): domain Eukaryota; kingdom Metazoa; phylum Arthropoda; class Insecta; order Diptera; family Drosophilidae; genus Drosophila; species Drosophila prostipennis. The sequence goes on from JBAMCJ010000817.1 coordinate 317,694, forward strand.
AGAAAACCGCACACCTCGATCCTCTGATCTATGTGACGAGTGGTGGGCTCGCGGCCAAAGACTGAAGACTTTTGCTCATACGGTGCCGTGGGTGGCCAGAGCAAAACGGGCGCCTCCATGCGGAAGTAGCTGCCGCACTTTAGGGTCACCTCCGAGGACTTGTAACTGGACTCACACAGCCGTTCTATCAGTTCGAAAACCGTAGTGCGTCCCAGTTCACTTTTGTGGCTGGGATTCGGGTTGGGATTGGGATTTCCCTCGATTGCTTCGGGTGTCTTGGCTGGTTTGGTCATGAACAGCTGGCCTGGAACGAAAAGCAAATCATTAAATACTTGTTAATCCATAAACATTCCTAGCTCACCCTTTAGGGAGACCTTGTCTAGTAGCTGTTGGTACACTGCCAATCCCCTAGTGAAATAGTGATCGCCGTGCAGACCCAAGCAGATAAAGTTCAGGTTGTAGTTGGCCAGGGTTTTCAGGAAGCTGAACTCCGGTTCCGTTTCCTTTTCGGTATAGGCTTCAAGGAAGCCTGTGATGGAGGTGTTGCCGAAGCCAAGGCCACAGTCCGTAAAGACGACCACCTGCAGGACGTTCTGGTTGCCCCACGGCGACATGATGGACACCACCGCCTTGAGCATACTCATCAGGCAGGCCTTGTCCACCGGCTCCACTTTTTTGACTGCCTGCCGGATCTGGTCGTAGTCCCGGGTGAAGTCCACCTTCAGTTCCGCCGTTGTTGAGTAGGAGAGCAGAGCAAGGTGCTCCAGTTTTCCGGCCGCCGTCAGGTTGTCCAGCAAGTGCTGGATTCCCTTGATGGCCAGCGATTGGTAGGTGTGCTCATTTCGTCCTGGAACAGGACGAAGCATCGACAGCGATGCATCCAGTGCTATCAAGGTGGGCATATTCTTGCTTTTTAAATTGAAATATTAATGGTTTATTTATATTTGCGGCAATATTTGTTATTTATGCATCTTCTTCTTTCCCTCCAGCTGAAATGCCATTCACAACCTGCAAACGTTTGTTGTTCCAGGTGAATGTTGCTGTTCCATGAATTGGCGCCAAAAAGAATTTTGAATATATAATGGTGCTAAGTATGTTTTATTTAATAACACAGGAACACAAAATTAAACTTTGTGAAATTTCCACGAACCATTTCAAGTTTTCCATGATATTTGGGTGCTCCTGAGTAAAGGTCCCATACAAAATTATTTTCCATCACCTACAGGTTCCGCGGTATAGCTAAGAATACAAAAAACCGATGTTTGCCGACATTTTGAATTACGTGGCCTATATAATTGGACTTACCTCAATTATTTTCGCTGAAACCTACTCTCAATACATCTCGGCATTCGTAAAAAATAGTCCACATTGTGAACCATTGCCCATGTCTTTGGAATTCGACGCCAAAGTCGAAACTCCCAAAATGTTCAGAATTTCTCTGATGAAAAAACAATTCTGAGAATTTAATCTTGAATGGAACTAATTTTAACTATTCGTTGAATCTATTGTTCATTGTAAGTCCAATTATATAGGCCACGTAATTCAAAATGTCGGCAAACATCGGTTTTTTGTATTCCTAGCTATACCGCGGAACCAGTAGGTGATGGAAAATAATTTTGTATGGGAAAATTTGAAATGGTTCGTGGAAATTTTTGGCTGTGTACCTGTGTAATTTGTACAATTATGACCTTGTCTAGTATTGTAATGCTATGTTATTTCGATATTTAAAATAAATGTATATTTTGTTTTATTATTATTTATTTTGTATACTGATACTGATACATTTTAGATTCCACAAATAAACAAAACTTTTGACCAATTCTTAAATTAATTTGTACTCCAATTTCTTGGAATTGGCGCCTGCAGAATTCAATTATATTGAGATTCCTAAGCATCTTAATTTCTTCGGGATGCTCGCTTTTAATTGTCTTGGGTTTTGCCGCAAAACCATCCCGGGTTCGTCACGCATATCATTTATTTGCATTGTACTCAATGGTTTTGTATTAGAATAAATTGAATTTTGATTAGATGGCACCCCGACTTGACTTCCCGCATCGAGGAACTCATCATCTCCCGATTCTGATTATTAAAAACATATGCAGTGCGCCAATCTCCAGCAGCTGAGAAAGACGGAGAGCAGAGAGCATCGAAATCGGGGAGGAATACGGATCCACGTCTACTCCGGAATAGACGGCACAACCCAGCATCATTCCTCGATCTCAACTCGAGCTGTGAGGACGTCAAGTGGTGGTAGTGCTCCGATTTCAGACCAAAGTGATCCAAGTGCAAGACTCTAAAGTTTTTTCGACCTTAAGTTTTTCACTTTTGCAGTCAAGTGAGTATTTTATTAAAAAAAATTAATCTAGCAAATGAAACATTTTTTAATTATTAAATAAAACACGAGCTCATCATTAATCAACCTTTAACCCAATCCTTATCAACGGAAATACATTCGCCTATCTTGGAAGATTTTCAATTTTTTACTCATTAACGGTGTGTTTTTTTATTTTTGCGCTCGTAAATTTCACTCGCTTATTTCTGACCCAATTTCCTCAATGCATCACTTCCTCTCCCTTTTGAAGGAGAATCTGGCACATGCAGTTGTCCAGTGGATATTTTTGCGTCATTTGTTTATCGAGGCAAGAACAATATCGCCGATTATATGGCGCTCTATATGCATATATATACATTTTTAGCGAGGTCTATCCGCAAAAATGGACAAGGAACCAAATCGCTTTGTTTGCAGTTGTTTCAGCTGCAAATCAGTGGCATTTCTTTATTATTTGTTTGCGCCCCCATAAATATTGCACATAAATTTGCCTATATTTGTTTATACCATAGTTACTTGCGATAAACATTTTCTGATGTAAGTCGAAAGGAAACGACGCCATTGCAATTTATTTTCAATAATCATTCGCCCATTCCACAGGTCACGCAGTGGATTTGCATATCAGCATCCCAATTGAAGATCGGAACGGATCAAAACGCACTTTATATACGAACCATGGGTGGAGGAAGTCGGGCACTTCAATTAGTATTCCTAGCTCTAATTGCAATCGGACAATGGCAGAGGATTGCAGCGGGGCCAGTCTCGTAAGTAAACTAGATCGATCCATTTAAGTTGAAAGTAGGAGAAATACCATCCCTGAAATGTGGGTATCTGATTGTGGGATAACTAAAAACAGATTGTTTTTTATAAAAATAAGTGATTTACCTATTTTATTGTCTTTGCAAAATATAATAGAAAATATAATATCAGTTTTCCAAAAATTATAGTTCTGGGAATCTAAAAAAAATCATCAAAGATGATTTACTTATTCCCATTAATTTTCCTTTACCTCCCTCCCCATTTAATATTCCAATTTCATTAGGCAAACTTCCATTTCAAAGATAAAAACTCGTAAACCATTAAGATTTCCCAGTTTTAAGGGCCCAATTAAGGCACTTTGAATTCGATGCTCTCGAAAGCAATAGCTCCGCGATCATATCTCTCGCAAGGGGCGGTAATTGGATGCTCAAACTTTAGGAATCCCCGCCCCCAAGTCTAGATTCAAAGGAACTACAATTTCTAGCCCTGTCGTTTTATGGATCTGACACATGTCACACATTCGTTCGCACTTGGCTCCGGAGTGGTTCTTCCATCTAGTACCCTCCACTGTGAGGAGTTTTTAGCGAAATGTGCAAGACTTCAAAACTAAAAGAAGTTGTCGGCGCCTGGGGCCATCGCATGGATATGGAATGGATGCATCCCATGCCTAATGACTAATGCCTTCAAAGGGAAACCAAGATGTTGGCCGTCCCGCTTGTTTGTTTGTTTATTTTCGTACTCTGGTTGGGACTGGGGGCATGTTTTTACTGCACACTTCATGCAAATGGGCTGGGAATTCAGAGGGTGACTGGGTATAGTAGCATATGTTTCATGTTCCCCCTCTATATATCTATGCTCTATCCATCAGCATCAATGCATTTCACACAAATAGCTTTCGGAATAGTAGAATAGGGTTCCTGACCCTGATCTCCCGGCCATCAGGCATTCACCACTTATCCTATCCTCGATCGCGCCCCTCAATATTAATAGACGCTCATGTTGGTGGTGGTCTCAGTCCCATCTTTTCTGCATATCCACCCCCACTCCGATGATTAATGGCCCAGAGCGAGGCTAATTTTAAGCAATCCCCTTATTCCCCGACTCTCTGCAGCAACGAGGAGCTGCGTGGAACCATCCAGTCGCTGATCTACTCCTACAACCAGCTGGACAATAAGTTGGAGCGACACGAGCATCGGGAACGCGCCCTGGGCGAACTACTTAAGAAGGCCCTGCAATCCCTTCAAAAGGGTCAGAAGAGCCTGGAGCCCATTAATGGGATTTTCGGACGTCTGGACGAGAGGGTCAGCCAAATAGAGACCATGCTGATTACGGTAAGTGAGGGATAATATCATATCATAATAACCTCTTAATGTACTTAAATAAATCAATTTAAATTGTTAATGTAGTAAAGAAAATTAATATTTATTTAAGATACTCATTTCTATTTATATTCCAATTTATGTATTGAAACTGCAACACTTTACAATTTTTAAAATCTTTTCAAAAATTAATATTAAAGACTTTTAAAATTCTTGGGAGATCAATAGTACAAAGCTAAGTAGTATTATTACACTGATAAAAAAATGGAATAGTGAAAACAAATATCTGCATATTGAATGCAAAAAATCGTAGTACATATTTAAATTAAATACAAAATCATAATATTTAATATAAAACATATTAGATTGCATGATTTAATTTGAAAATATGTTACAGTCGTTGTTAATCATATTTACTTTATATATTTTACGTCATTAAAAAAAGTATTTCATATTTAAATCAAAGTTTAAAATAATTAATTTAATTATAAATGTTAAATGTAATATTTTCATATTTGAAATTAATACAAAATGCAATGAATGAATACCGAAAAATATTTAAATTGAATATGAAATCTTTGGATTTACTACGTTTTTTTTATCATAACTACGTTCTTAAAGACGTTTCAATATAAGAGGATCATAATTTTTGGAATTTTTGTTTAAACTCTAGGAAAATGGTATACCATCTGAGATTTTTATTTATTCCGCATTTGGTTGACCATCTGATTTTTAGCAAGAGGAGAAGTACAATGCGCAGTCGGATCGCTTCAACCAGGCCACGGAGCACATGTTCAAGTGGATGAGGGAGAACGACGAGTGCTTCAAGAGGCCACCAGTTAGTGGCAACCTGATTGCTCCACCAGTCGCGCCCGCCGCCCCCGCCATTCCCAAGGAGTTCCTGGAGGAGCAGAAGCGCTTCAACGCCAAGTTGCTGGAGGAGATCCAAAAGCTGAAGGAGAGCAACCAGAAGGCAGCCGACCAAGCCCAGAATAACTTCGAAAGCCTGCCCAAGGGACCGGAGTTGCTGTCGCAGATCGAAGCCAAATTGCAGGAGCACTCCGCCAGTGTCACCACCGCTGCTCCGCCGAAGAACAACGAGTTCGAGGCCCAGCTCCTGGAGCGTCTGAATTCGCTGGGCGGAAAGGTTACCGAGTTAAGTGAGACTGTTCAGCGTCCTGCTGCTCCAGTTGGCCTGAACGAGAAGGATCGGGCCTACATTCAGGAACTGAATAACGACACCCTCAATGCCTTGGCACAACTTAAGAGCGAGTCATCGGCCGTTCAGAAATCAGGTGGGCTTAAATTTATATAAGGATTTACCATAGGATTCTATTATAATTGTTCTGTTCTAAGAAACTTTTTTAAAACTAATCATCTTTAAAATATTTAAAGGTTTCTTAGTCCTCTCCAGTTAAACATGATATTATTATTTAAAAATCTCCTGAAATTTAAAATTGTTTTATTGAAAAATTTTTTTAAGCAATAATTTATTTTAGATTTATTTGTATCTAACATTGAATTCCTATTTTCCTAACATTTAATCTTGTCTCGAATAATTTTAATTTTATGAAACATCGTTTTTCCAGAAACAGGTTAATATTTCTTAATTTTAAAATTTGATTTAAAATTAATAAAAGGCATTTTTTTTTATAACTTAAATAAGAAGAGTCTAAAGAAATTTTCTTTATAACTTAAATAAGAAGAGTCTAATAATTGTAAATTAAATTTTAAAATTAAACCGGCAGTCAGTTCATACTTATGATTTTTTCTATTATTTACCTCATTTTTTCTCACTTAGCTGCAACGGAGACCACGGAGCGACTGCAGCAGACGGAGGCCAATATCCAGGCGGACGTTCGCCAGCTCTCCACTGACCTGGGTGTCCTTAACAAATACTTCGCCTCGACGAACGAGAGCAGCGCCAAGCTGAACGAGGGACTGGAGGCACTGAGCAAGTTCAACAACATCATGATGACGAACTCGGAGGTTGTACTGGACACACAGCGCAAGGTGGATTTCGGAACACTGAACGTGGTGCAGCGGGTGGGCAAACTGTTGGAGGTGGAGGTGGCCAAGCTGAGTGAGCTGCTGAAGGAGCGCTTCGCGGCGCTGGACGGAACGGTGGTGAATACCCAGCAGGAGGCGAACAAGAACATCAGCGGACTGCTGGAGACCGAGCTGAATCAGGTGTGGCACCGCATAGAGATCATGGCCGGCGAGCTCAGCCAGAGTAGGGAAATGCTCGCAGTGATCCAGTCCGCTTCCGATGGCTACATCAACAGCACTCTGGCCACGATGATGGGACTGGGCAGCAAGGTGGAGGACACCAAGAAGCACATGATCGACATGGACGAGAACCTCAACTTCCTGCTCGGCAAACTGTCGCTGATGTCCAGCGAGTTCGCCAACATCAAGAAGGGCCTGGCCGATTCGCTCGAGGATCTGCGCAACTCCTTCCATGTGCTGCACGAGCGGATGCCCACGGGTCCGGGTCCCCATAACATCGACAAGAACAAGTATCTGACCGATGTCAATCTCCTGTCCAAGCGCCACGCTGAGTCTGAAAGGGAGTAGAAGGCATCGGGGGTCTTGCCCAGGAATTAACAAAATACAATACTCCTAACCATAGCGCCTAAGTCTGCCCACTTACATGTAAACATCTAACAGTTGCGCTTAAAGTAATAGCACTACAGATATCCAAAGAAACTAGATTCACTACAAGATACGATTATTTTACATGCTGAATAGTCTAACTGCTGTGCTATTGACTTAAGCGCAGCTGTACAAATCGATCTTAAAACTCAAAACCCTGCCCTGAATACACTTCATTATGAACAATACACTTTTGTGGTTTATTCTTACAAACTAAAAGGAATTCCTGGCGATAATTTACATAAAGTTAAGGTAACTAGTTAATATACGGGGACTCGTTTACGTGCCCCAACGTTGTTCGCAGCGCGAGTACTTGCACAGGATGTTGGCGAACGTCTCCACGTCGAAGTGCCGTCCGCTGGGATGCGTGTGGAACTCGGTGAAGCGCACATGCCACGGCAGCAGGCCGTAAGTGCAGGTCTGCCGGGCGAACACGATGCCCAACTCCGGTTCCGGGGCCTCGAATCCGAGTCGCTTGTTCAGCATGCCCGTGATCTGCTCCGTGAGCGCTTCGCGCTTTTGATTGAGTAGATTTTGCACCATCGCCGTCTCCCTGCCTTCGTACAACTCCCGGCAGACGTCGGCGATTAGGGCATGGCCGTCGGAGGCGCTGATTTGATAGAGCTGCAAAGCGGGGAAACCAAAAAGTCAATTAGAAATTGATAAGAGAACGAATAGTTCCGGGAATCGGTTAGGTTAATATACCCTTACAAGCGGTTATTGGCTTTTTTGAATGAAAGATAACATTAACTACAGTAAAAAGAAGTACATTGAACCTTGAACGAAATAAGATAACAAGTCTGTAAGGGTATTCCACACAATGTTCCTTTAATCCAGCTTATCAAACCCCGAAACTCACCTGCAATTGAGGGGAATGTGAGCCGTTGGCACCGTTCACATAACCATTTGTCTTTTGTCCGTTCTTCGACTGGTTCTCCTGCTTGCTGGGGCTTGGAATCGCTGGTGGCCACTTGAAGCAGCTGCCCTGTTCCTCGCTGGCTGACCGACAGATCTCGGCCAGCTCCACATAGCCCTTGCCTTTCGTGCGCCTGTCATACAAACTGACATGCTTGATGCCCACGTCCAGGGCAAAGTCAAAGATCTTCCGCAGGAGCACCGCATCCACGCCAGCGTCCATGGGCGAGATGACCAGGACCAGATGCTGCGGCGTCTTGGTCAACTGGGAGCGGCAGTCGGCGAGCACGCGCTGCTCGTGCAGCTCACGTGCCGTTCCGCTGCGCCAAAGGTCATATGACCACCTGACCACCAGTGCATTCAGACGCTCTCGCAGCCGCCAAATCAGCTCGTAGCCGCCGATCAGGAGCAGCAGGATCCTGCCCAGCAGCAAGCACAGCACCTCGATCATGTTGGAGAGTCCAGGGGCGGTTTCTCGACCAGCGGGCAATCTCTTCGGCTAGGAATCCGCTCCTGTTGCTTCTTCGGTTCCCCGTCGCAGTGTACACAAGCGAACATAACCTGCAAAGTGGGTTGCCAATCTGGGATTAGGCTTTTTCAGGGGAGCCGGCGGCGTACCCACGGTTGTCCAGGGTCACTTGGCTACCTGCACAGTCACTTGGGCGGCGGGCTCATCGTGTTATCCAAGCCTGTCCAAGTTTTAACCGATGCGCTCTCTCAGAATAATTGAAATACGTGTTCTTGAGGGTGACCAGACGACGGGGGCTGCAAAATACTAAAAAAGTTATTCTAAATCTGTTATTTAACGGTGATTTTGCTTAATATTTTTTACTATTTGTAATATTGAAAAAAAAATTAAAAAAGTAATTTTGTTGTCTATTAGCAATTATTGAATTATACGGTAATTATGGATACTGTTATATTTGGTTATAATATCCCATAAACAAATTAATTGGATGAATTACTGAAATTGAAATTACTTTTTGTTGATTTTTTCAGTGTGTAAGGATTATGAAATATAACCTGGGTATTTCCTAAACTGTTACATTTCCAAATTGTTTAATATTCAACAGAAAATTTTAACAATTGAGGGAACATTTCTAAAATCAAATTTCAAACATTAGTTATTTGTTGTTTAATTTTTAGGATATAAAATTGTATTTTTTATTGCTAGTTATTGTCTAAAATTATTAATAAGGTAAATAACTACAATATAATTTGATTTTGAAGACATTTTTGTATATATATTTTGCTGTAGAATAGCCATGGTAACAACTCTGGTTTTCAACGATTTATTTGCGAAGATTTCTAAAAATTGAATTTATATCGAACAGCTGATTAACAGCTTATTAACAGCTGACCGAAACTCAAAAATTTATAATTTTTAACACGAATCCCCTTATTAAATTATAATTATAAAAAATACCGAAAACAAGGAAGCCACTTAAGGGTTAAACGGACTGACGTTCTCCACCGCACTCATCTGGCCACACCGAAAGCCACGCCAATTTTGTTTCGCTATTATTTTCGCCTTTGCCGGTTCTGTGACTCGTCTTCTGGATCTATTAAAGCAACAACTGCGAATCCTTGCCAATTCAACTGCAAAAACCAAGGTGAGTGCCACCAGCTATTTGCTTTCTCTGTCGCACAGGGTCTTCTTAAGCGGGGCTTTTATTTTTCGCAAGCCTTTTTCGCCGGCTGAGACTGTCTGCTTAATTTGAAGGATAAGGGTTAAGGGGAGGGGATGGGTGGTGTTCGCTTGCGCGTATGTGTGTGTGTGTTTGCTGGCCGTGGGTGTTTGTACATATACAACAACAAAAAGAGAGCCAAAAAGACAAGAGACAGCTGTGTGATGGCTATTTTTGTGTGATTCATTTTGTTTTGTAAAATTAAATCTACATGGTGTATTTTTAACGATGATTTCATATCCGATTCCATGCTATTAAAATTTAAATTAATTGCCAGCAAGTGTATGCAAATTAACCCTTGGCAGGTGCCGTTGCGATTGCTAACCCCCGATAGGAAACAACAAAATGTAACTACTCAGCTGTTGTGGCCATTTTTTGTTTTTGTTTTTGCTGACTCACAAACACACACTGTCACAGAAAATAAAATTTATATGTACAAAAAACTATATACATATGTAGTTTACGCAAGACCGAACCCATTTGTTTGTGTTTGTATGCGGATGACTCAAAAAGATGGCCAAAATGCTTTATCAGCGAATGGCGATTGAAAATAGAGAGGCAGATTACCAAAGTTATGTTCTCGATACCGGTGGAAAAAAAAGAACACTTAGCCTTATAAGGCCAAAGATTTTCCTTCTCGCCATTTTCCATTACTTGTAATTCGAGCTCTTTTACCCACACACATGGGCGGTTTAAGTAACGGTAACTCAGCTGCAGACATTTAATCTTCTTGATTTCTAGTTTTTTCTCAGTTTTACTTCTTCTGCTTTTTGCACGCAACAAACGCATCTGCCGCAGAAAAAACAACAACAAAAACTGCAAGGAGAACTAGTATCGTCAGGCGAAAGTTGAATCTCGGTTTACTAGCCCCTCTTCCTCGTACTCCTCCTTTTCAAGACACCGATGCATTTCCCACTCTAATTGCCAGCCATTTGTTTTAAGCTACTTAAAGACAAAAACAACCCGCCGGTGCAACAAACTCATTGCACTAAGGCCAAAACAAAAACACGCAATGAACGGGAAAGAAAATCGCAGGAAATTCGAACTTTTTATACACTTGTCGCAAAAAGTTTACTCTATAAGCTAATCCCAAGATTTTTGACCAGCTTTATATTATTAGATCATAATATCATATTATTGATCATCATAAATCCAATCCCCATAACAGACAGAAATATTTCTTATATGATGGTTTCAATTTCATTGAAGTTCATATAATTTCAAATTAAATATTTAAAAAAAAAAAATTTTTTTTTAATTTCTAAAAATTTGACCTTTTGAAATGAATCTTTGAAAGCCGGTATTTTCCATGGAACATTTTAAAACACCATCTATAGAAAACTTCCAGTTGTAAATTTCAACTGATAGACCTCTCCTGTTTTATAAAGCCAATAAAACTGTGGGATCGGTTCAGTTATCTTTCTTGAAAAGCTAGTAAACCCACTGCGAGGGTATAACAGAAATCAATGCAATGTCTGCGCAACTCTCTCAGAGAGTTTTTCCATTTTCCAGCCTGACTTGAAGCTTTCTCTGCACTGCAAAATGTGCAAGATATCAACGAAGCTTGCATAAAATCCTGAATGCCAGGCCAAAAGCGGTTATTAATGAAACACATTTTCATTGCCAGTCGGTTGGCTGGCCTGAAATGGTCAAAAGCAGCGCGAAATAACCCCCCAGAAAAGGCAACTTAACAGAGGGGTTAAATCTCGGTTGTTAACAGAATCCTGTTAAGGACTTTCGAGTTCGAAAACGAATCTCAATCGAAAGCCGAGTGCGTGGGCGTGCGCTTCGTTTAGGGTGTGTTCCGTTCTCCGTGTGTAAATCGCATTTGTGTGTCATTTGGTCCTGTGTTTGGTCGGCAGTCACTTGACCCAGTTGGAGGTTCGGACTTCATTTTAATGTGCCAATAATTCTCGGGCGAAGGATGTACCAATATATAGCTAAATGAGCAAGGAGTGGCCACATCCTTTTGAAAACTGCTGCTGACTTGATGTTGTGACCGCCGCTTAAGCAAAACGGGGAATACGGAATTTGGAAACGGAAATTACATAATGTGCTTGATTCGTATTTAAAGTGTTGATTACCGGAGAAGCCCAAGAAAACCGCCTGCAAAATGTTCTCCTGCTGCCGATCGAATCCCAAGGTGGCTAAGAAGGAAAAGGATAAAAAGAGCGAGGAGGCAGAGGATGAAGTGCAGGGGGAATCCCAACTGAACGGAAAGCCGGAGATTCAAAAGGAGGCGCCTGAGAAACCTGAAAAGCAGACCATCGAAGCGGATAATCCAGCAGATGAAGGCACCCGGGCAAACACTGGTACTGACGCAACCCTAAGTATTATGTACACCACCCCATGTACTCTCCGGCCTTTAAGCTCAACAGCTGTCTCGGCTTTTGTTTGCTCTCCGGAACGAATACGAATCGCCGTTTCCGGCCAATCCTCCGTCACTGCAATAAAACTGCAGCTGACCATTACTACTACCTCTTTTAATTTTTGTAAACCATGTACTAAGTACTTCAAGCGGTTTTAAGAGCCCTCTTCAGTTCACTTTTAAGTTGTCTTCACTGTGCTTTCTCTTGGGTTTATTTCTGTGAATTTTATACTTGAAGAATATCAAGGAAAAGCGCTGATTCTCAGTTGATTAATGAGGAATAACTAATGATATTGCATACTATAAATATTTTTGTTGAGTATTATAATCGTGCACATCGATCAACGTGTATGTATTCATTAGACACTTTAGATGACAAATATAGAAACTTAAATGAAGGTTGAGGTGTTCTCCAAACGATTACCTACTACATTTTTCAGAAATATTTTAATTCTTTACTTATTTTAGGCATGAAAAATAAAATCAAACTAGTTCAGACCTTGAAAATATGATTTTTGTGGTAAATTCCATTCCATAATATATTTATTTTATTAAATAACGTCTTACTATAGACTTTGCATAGACCATACATGATATTCAATTAAAGGCTAGCAATAAAAAACTAACTACTTAATCAATCACTGACCATGTCATCATGGCTTTAGTAAATGTGGCTCTTTAAATGCGCTAAATGAACATAATAAAACCAGGAAGCGAAGTAGGCAAAGACTACAGCGAGGTAATCAACTTAAGTATCGGCGCTTTCCTTGATGGTCGTCTTTGTGTAATTCAAGCTTCATGTAGAGTAATCTTAAGCCACACTTCCACAGCCCAACCGACTCAGGCTGAAGCAGCTAATAAATCACCACCAGCAGCTGCAACTCCACCGGCACCAGCACCACCAAAAGAAACGGAGGCATTGGCCCGCTCCACGCACTCTTCCACATCCACGGCACCGCCAGCCTCGATGACCAGCGGCGAAGCGGAGGAGGCGGATGAAGTGGTGGTGGTGGCTGCAGTTACTCCGAGCACACCGCCTCCCCAGCCACCGCCCACCAAGAGCTGCCTGTCCAGGCACAACTCCACACATCAGTCAATCAAGAAGAAGGTGAACATCAGCAACCGGGCGGAGATCATTGAGCCGGATCCACTGCCGCTGCTCCTGCTGGCCAGCCAGAATCAGAGCTCCCTGCTGGACGACGACGAGGTGTTCTCCGACTCACTGCCTCCGCCAAAAAGGGAGAGCATGTGTGCGCCGTACATCGAGGGGGATGTCGTCTCGGAGACACTGTTCTTTGCCCACGGATTGCCCTCCTGGTTCGACGACGAGCGACTCAATGAGCTGTACGCTGCCCTTCTCAAGATCCTGTTCTGGTTTCACCATACTAGGGATTAAACTGATCAAAAATCCATCAAGTTTTGTTGAAACCAGAACAGGTTGATCCCTTCGTAGATTTGCTTTGTCTGAATATCGCCTCCTCTGACCTCGTTCCATGTCCAGCGGCTGCATCGAGCCCCCGGTCACGCCGGTGGGACGCGACGAGCTGGAGCTGAAGCGCCAGCGCCTCTACACGGAGCTCCTGCGGGCTGCCCACGCGGCCGTGGAGCACAGCGTGGCCGTGCGGGGTATGCGAGCTTCGATAGAGTCTGAATCTTTTGTTCTTTTCGATCTCAGATGTTAAGGGTACTTGGCTTGCTATTACTATATTTTCTATTTGAAAGATTTGAGACTCTAGCAATTCACATGTCTTCTTAATAGTAAACGAGAATTAAGCAAGTCAAGTAACTTTGTTCAAGGATTCAATTTAGTCTTTCTCTCTTCTGTTTTCCTTTGATTCTTGTGCCGTTTTTGCATGTGGTTTATTACTTTCACTCGTTGGGATTAGCTCTTTTTGCATCATTAATTGATAAGTGTTAAATGCACCAGTACTTCATCAACCACAAACTCATATGATGAGAGATTCTTCTCGAGAAGCTTCAGTTTATATCGCCTTTCGTCAGATTTTGTAAGTGCACGATTTAGGGGGTGAATCACGCTTAAATATTCAACTTTCTTTTGTAAACTAAATGTTTATGTAATAATAAGAATTAATTGTTAAACATACTATAATAATTTTCCGCTCTCTCTACGCATTATGCTGGTTCAGATAACGAGCCGGAAGCCAAGCCCACGGCCGCTGTCGAGCACTTGGAGAGCATTTGCGAGCGACTGGAGACCCTCGTCGATCGTTTGGAACGGACTCTAACGGCGCCACAGCCGATTGAACTGCCCACGCCCACACTACCGCCCCCACCAGCCGAAGAAGAAGTTGAAGAAGAAGCTCTTCCTGTTGCCGAAAAAGTAGAAACACCACCACCACCTCCTTCGCCGCCCAGCAGCAACATGAGTGTCGCCGGATTCGAGGACATTGTGGCGGGTCCGCTGAGCCAATATCTATCACTCTCCGCCAAAATTGGCGGCGATGTTGCCCAGCATGCGGAGCTCGTGAAGAGCGCCTTTGGGTGAGTCATCCTAAATGAGTCATCTTTGTTTTAAAAAACTCAAAAAATTTTTTCGTTAACAGCTTCCAACTGCAGTACGTGACGCTGGCCACTCAGCTTGCCCAGCCGGCGCAGCCCAAGCAGGCGGAGCTCCTGAAACCGACCTCGACGCAGATCAGCGCCATCCAGGATTACCGCGAGAAGCATCGCTCGTCGGCCCTGTTCAATCACCTGTCGGCCATTAGCGAGAGCATTCCCGCCTTGGGTTGGGTGTGCGTGGAGAAGACCCCGGGTCCCTATGTCAAGGAGATGAACGACGCCGGCCAGTTCTACACGAACCGAGTGCTGAAGGAGTGGAAGGAGAAGGATGTCACGCATGTGGAGTGGGCCCGCGCCTGGGTGCAGACGCTGACCGAACTGCAGGCCTACATCCGCCAGTACCACACCACGGGTCTGGTTTGGTCTGGCAAGGGAGCCGCCCCCGCCGGTGGTGCCCCACCACCACCGCCACCCGGTGGTCTGCCGCCACCACCACCGATGCTCGATCTCAGTGCCCTCAAGGTGGACGGCGGAGATGATCGCAGCGCCTTATTCGCCCAGATCAACCAGGGCGCCGACATTACCAAGGGTAAGTAGATAACCCGTATAGAGATTCTCGAATATTTGCTAATTTATGAAAAACCAACAGGCTTGAAGAAGGTCACTGGGGAGATGCAGACCCACAAGAACCCCTCTCTGCGCACTGGCCCTGCTCCGTTCAAGTCGCCAGCCCAATCGGGTGGCAGCCAAAGCGTTGCTGCTGCTCCTGCCGCTGCCAAGGCGCCCGTTTTCGAGCGCGACGGCAAGAAGTGGATCATCGAGTACCAGAAGAACAACACCGGGCTGCTGGTGGAGAACGCCGAGATGAACAACGTGGTGTATGTGTTCCGCTGCGAGGGCTCCACGCTGACCGTCAAGGGCAAGGTGAACAACATTGTGTTCGACTCGTGCAAGAAGTGCTCGCTGCTGTTCGACTCCGTGGT
Source organism: Drosophila prostipennis (assembly GCA_037075205.1). Taxonomy (NCBI): domain Eukaryota; kingdom Metazoa; phylum Arthropoda; class Insecta; order Diptera; family Drosophilidae; genus Drosophila; species Drosophila prostipennis. The sequence continues at coordinate 333,230 of JBAMCJ010000817.1, forward strand.
GGCCTCCGTGGAGTTCGTCAACTGCCAGAGCGTCCAGATGCAGGTGCTCGGTTCGGTGCCAACGGTGTCGATCGACAAGACCGACGGATGCCAGATGTATCTGTCCAAGGACTCGCTGGGCGTGGAGATTGTCAACTCCAAGTCCTCAGAGATGAACATCCTGTTGCCCGACGCCTCCGGCGATTATGTAAGTTACTTGTTCTCCATTTGAAATTTATTTATTTATTAAAATTATTCTTACAGACCGAGTTGGCTTTACCGGAGCAGTATAAGACCACCATTGCCGGCAAGACCCTCAAGACTGTTTGCGTCGACAGCCTCGGCTAATGCGATTATCCTCCCAGGGGATCCAATCCGTTGCTTTTCCAACTATCATCAGCAGCAAGCATTAGCCAGTCAGCAATCATAATTGTATTTAAACTTAAGCGCAAAGTTTTCGTAATTCAGAGATTTTTAGATCAAAGTTTTCGTAATGATGAGATGTTGCCAAAACATTGCTATCCTGGCTAGTGGAGAAAGTATTTATATAATTTATTTCGATGGAAAAGCGATGGCCACAAAACCGAACCCAATGTATTTATATCGAGAGTGTGTAATGAAACTGAGCACGAAATTCGAACTTTTTAAGCAGACTCTTTACTCGATCATCAGAAGTAACTCTTTTTTATATTCTATTTAAATAAAATTTAAACATTTTTTATCAGATAAATGTGGGAGTTATTCCAAAAGCTGGTCGTTTAAATGGGTTGTTGGGAATTTTCAGATTATTTGGAAGTTTAAAAATTAAATATCAAAGATCTTCATTCGATCATAACTTTATTTTCTATTTAAATAAAATGTCAGCATTTTTTATCAGATAAAAAAATGAAAACTTGATTTATTGCTACGTACATTTACAATTTCTTTAATAAAGCCAAGCTCAGGCGGTCAGGGATTGGATTGGGAATGGCTGGTGGCTAATACTAGGACCCTAGATCTTCTTGTACTCGATCCGCTCCACCTTGACCTCGTCGCCAATCAGCTGGTAAACGTAGGTGACCACCGTGGTGCTCTGTATGTCCATCAGCACGAACGAGGGCACCACATTGGTGTCCAGGGGATTGAAGGCACCCGTTGCCGAGCCCGGGTTGATGTAGAACTTGTTCCCGTGCTCGTAGGCCTCGAACTTGTACGTGTGCCCCGTGATCAGGATGTCCACGTCCAGTTGCCGCTGGATGAGGGCCAGGGCCTCGGGATCTCCGCGGGGAACCACCTGGTGGCCGTGGCACAGGCCGATCCGGAACTGGCCCACCGTCACGACCTTCTGTTCCGGATACGTCAGGTTCTCGTCGAAGTCGCCGCGCACTATGTGCACATCGTTGGCCAGGGACTTCAGGTAGTCGTACGACTCCTTGGTGCAGATGTTTCCGGTGGCCAGGATGTGGTGGATGCGGCCCGGCACCAGCAGCTTCTTGAACTTGGCCGGCAGGCTGCTGCACCGGTGCGGAATGTGCAGGTCGCCGAGTACCAGAACGAGCATCGTGTCCTTTGTGGAGCTTTGTTGTTTCCCCAAAAAAAATATGTGAAACGCCCAGCAAATAAGACGATAGGTGGCAGCGATGACGATAACAAGTGTATCGGTGGTGGTGGGACTTTTCGGTTGGAACGATGGAAGGGATTTGAAAATGATTTGTTTATTAATTTGAGCTTGAATTTTATTAAGAAGTATAAGCAATTTTTAAACATAGCAGCTATGTTTTTTTAATAATTAAATAACCTACTTAAAAAAATTAATTTTTTAAAGTCGTTTTCCATTAGTAGTTCTTCTCTAATAAATAAATATTTAAACAATTATGTATTATAATTCAAATAGGTTTTCACATAATCAGTTCTTCAGGTTGATAACTGTGCAGAATACAATTCTTTCGAGGTACCCTACTAAAAATATCGACAGCTGCGCACCTCTAACGATAACATTGCCGGCGAAAATGGAAGCGGATCAAGCAGCTAGCAAGGAAGGTGCGTCTTTAAAGCCAAATAAAAAGGGGAAAACAATTGTTTACGGGTCCGAATTACAGCCGAATCATGCATCGACCTCTTGGTGATCGTGCTGGACACGAATCCCTCGCAGCACATCGTTCGCCAGAACCCGCAGAACCTCACCCAAATCCTGGAGGCGGTGATTGCCTTCGGCAATGCGCACCTCATGCAAAAGGCCCAGAACAAACTGGCTGTGTTATCCTGCTCCCACCATGCCACGTAAGCGGGGAATCCACAAGATACGTGCTTTGTCTAAGCATCCTTCCGTTTCAGAAATTTCCTCTACCCTCTGCCCAGGAGACAAGTGGAATTGCGCCAAGTGGACGGGCAGTATGAAGCTTTCAGTCTGGTGGAGAAGACGGTGAAACAGCAGCTGGGCAGCATCCTGATGAATGCTCCGCGTCTCAGTGCTCCTTGCGAGAGTCTCCTGGCTGGCAGCATGTCCATGGCACTGTGCTACATATCCAGGGTAAAGAAACAGCCGAGGATCACCTTTTAAATAGAGTATTTACCCCGAAATATACCCCTACAGCTTCAAAGGAGTGTGGCACCTGGCGTAAAGATGCACTCCCGCATCCTGGTCCTGACCGGCAGCAATGAGTGCGCCTCGCAGTACATGACCTTCATGAATGTCTTTTTTACCGCCCAGAAGCTGGGCATTGTGATCGATACCTGCGCCCTGGACAAGACGCTCAGTTTGCTCCAGCAAGGCTGTGATATCACCACCGGGCAGTTCCTGAAGGTCACCCAGTTGGACGGCCTGCTGCAGTACCTCTTGTGGGTCTTCCTGCCCGCCCCGCAGATACGTCACAAGTTGGTCCTGCCACCACCGCCCAAGGTCGACTATCGTGCCTCCTGCTTTTGCCATCGTGAGCTCATCGACATTGGCTACGTCTGCTCGGTTTGCCTGTCTGTCTTCTGCAAATACAGTCCCATATGCACCACTTGCCAGTAAGTTTGGATAATTATATCAATTAGAACTCTACTTATGATTGCTATTTCTTTGCAGCACAATATTCAAGAATCCAGGACCTTTGCCCATTAAGGCTAAAAAGAAAAAGAAGACCGACAAACAAATGTAAAATGCTGTTTGCCAAAGGGAACAGTATGTTAAATATAAAGGTACTTTTTAATTTTAAAACGATATTCGTTTGGGTATTTATAAAATAAGTTGCATTATTCCGGAATGTATCCCCTGATTTATATCGCCATTTTATCATTTTATAAATCCCCAGATTACAAATAGCTGTTTCTAAAGCTCCACCGTTCATCTTTATTGAACCTCTTCCATTAGTTGATCACACATTTCTGGTTATTTTACTGAAATACATGGGTCCAAAGTTGGCCGGCAGGTAGGGCACCACCATTTGTCCATACTTAAGGCCCTTTGGGTGCTCAAACTTGAAAATATCGCTGAAGAGGGCCGTGTGCTGACTCAGATCCTTGATGGTGGCTGTGATGCCGAACTCCGTGAACACCTTCTGCAGTGCCATGTGGACAACACCATCGTTCTGGATGGGCGACAGCGAACAGGTGGAGTAAACCAAGCTTCCGCCTGGTCGCAACAGGCGCAGACAGTTGGCCAGGATGCCTGCCTGGAGTTCAGGGATCCGCAGGCGCTCCTTGATGCGCGTTGGCTTGAAGATATTGTTGTCCTGTTCGTTGAGCACGTGGCGATCCGTGGTGCACGGCACGTCCACCAGGATCTTGTCGAACTGCTCATACTGGTCGAGATTGCGGGCATCGCTCTGGTTGAAGATGAGCCGCTTGCCCGCCCAGCGTTCCTTGTAGTCAAACAGGTACTCTTGCATCACTTTGCGCAGCTTGTTCAGTCGGGATTCCTGGATGTCATTGCAGACGAGTTGGTCCAGGTGGAGGGTTTGGAGCAGAAGCAGGGATTTGCCACCAGGAGAGGCACAGGCATCCAGCACCCGCTCCCCAGGCTTCACCTGCAGGAAAAGAGGTGGCAAAGTTGAGGCACCGTCCATCATGAAGTGGGAGAGGACACCGGTCAGGCACTTCTTGGGCCCCTTGAAGTCGGAGCAGTTGCCCATTTCGTAGGTGTACAGTGAGAGGTGCTCGGGGTAGTGAAACGAGGCCTCCGGTTCAATGGAGAGTGGAAAATCGGCGCTCGTTTGGTAGTACTTGTAGTGCTCCGACTCGGCCACCCAATCCTCCATGCCCTTGATGCTGTGGGCGGGCATGTATTCATAGAGTCCGCCAGTGCCAAACTGCGGATCCACCAGACGGTGCTCGTCCAGCTTAACATCCTCCTCCAATGCCTTTGTCAAGCTCTGTTTGAAGGGATTATTGACTTCCTCCGGCTGCTTTTCCTGGATGTTGTGAAACTTCAGTTCCAGTGGCAGTGGACTGGATGAACCATCTTCTCCGGGACTCGGGTAAATGGAGGCCACTTCACGTTCTTGCTGTTTTCGCAGCAGTGCATCCAGTTTCCCCTCTATTTCATGGCGGGATTTCCCCTGTTCCGGCATCGTTTCCTCGCTGTCCTTCAGGCGATCCCGTGCCAGGTTGATCAAGGACTTCATGTTGATGGCTCCATCTGTCTCCAGCATGCTGCACGTCTGCTCCGTGTCCCCGAAATTGTTGACCATGGCAACGTACTTGTGCCGCGTGAGAAGTGCCGCCCGCATGTTCTTCCACCGGCTGCCGTAGACACTCCCGTAGAAATCATCGAAGTTATCCAACGCCCGGTCGCAGTTGTTCTTCTTGTTCTGCAGGACATTCCATCGCTTCTTGGCGCCGCTCTTCCACCTCCTTGGCAGCAGAAATACGCTGCGAACTTTCAACATTTTAAGGAACCTCCGTTGAAACCGGCAAGCTGATTACATGAAATCATATGGTTCTTCAGGCATATCGATTGATGGGGGGATGGGCTTTTGGCGCTCTCAAAAATCGGAATTTAAATAGTGATAAGGAAAGATTCATCGAAAAAAATAATGGAACATTGGAAGATAATAACTTTAATTCTACACCTTGTTTATTTCAAATATTTTGTAAATTTGTATGCGTTTTTAATGTTTGTAAAGTTCTTTTACTATTTTTTATTCGGTTCTATAGTAATTATGGCAAAGGAATCCCTATTAAACTGGATCAAAAGCTAATAAGGTTTAATTGACTTTTTAAAATTTAAATTATCATATTTAAATGATCAATTTGTTAACTAACTATTCTTATAATAATAATATAATTATCATTTCACAACGTAAGCTCCTTAATTTTAATTGTGATATATTTGGTGACATTGAGAATTCTAAAAATGCTATGTAGAATTTATATCCCCTGTTCATATGTGCCTTTATTACATGCATATCCATAAATATTCCGAGTTCTGTAGAATTGTAAATGGAAGCTCATATTGTTTGCGTTGAAAACAAAAACAAACGTTGAAAGTGCGGGCATTCACCCAGCATTTCCATCAAAACCGAAGGTAAAAACAATTTTCCTTTACCCTCCCAATCTATAGAAAAACTCATAGCATCCACTAAGAGGTCGCTTTATTTGTAGACAACTTTTGAAATCAAGAGTGTTAAGTACATTAGGCGGGCTGAAGTGTTTATCCGTAATGGTGTACGGCTACTAACTAAAGGGTTACAGCGATTTAAAAATTACAGTGCACACTCAAAAGGGAGAACTCTTAAAGAGGGTTTTCGATATGATCTTAACATGTTCGTTGTCTTATCTTAGCTAATGTCATATTACGAAACCTTGTAAATCATTTTGAAATTTCCTTTTTTAAGAGTTCACGATTCCGGGCGTACAATGCATAATTGTAATTTTGGTATTTACAGTCCAGTGTCGACCATTCCATGTGGTGCATGCTTCGTCCAAAAGTTATCTGAATAAGCAGCATTTTTCGAGTAATTTAGGCAGGGAAATCAAAGCGAGATTAGGGACTTAGGACTTAGTGGTGTTCAGCTCCTTCAACGGAGTCTTTTCGTCCTTGGCCTCGGGATCCTTGGGGCTTCCAGACTTGTTCCACGACTGCTCGCTACCAGAACCCAAAAAGACAAATACCAGGAACTCTATGGCGAACAGAACAATGGTCACTCCGAAGATGATGCGCCAGGCTCCAATGTTTTGCTGGAAAATTCGAGAAACCAATTAAAAGGGAGGAACTAAGGTTACTTTAACTTTAACTTACATTTCCCTTGGTAACGAATCCCACGAAAAGGGGCACTATGATACCAGGCAAAGTTGCCGCCGTGTTGGTCAGAGCCACCAGAGTACCGGCGAAATTCGGGGCAATATCGATGTGATTGGACAGGAAGCCGGAGAACATGGAACCCATGGCCACAATGCCAACGGACATGACGGCTACCGCTTCGTAGTGACGGCATCCAATGTAGCAGAGGACCAGCAGACAAACTCCAGGGATCAGGGTGCAAATGGAGGTGGCCGTCTTGCGGGCAACGGTGGTGCTGATTTTACCTGTTATTCAAGAGAAATTATATCAAATTGAAGTTTAAAATTTTATTTTAAAAATAGAATAATATTAGGAAAATCCGAGGATTTTTAACTAGACCCAAAAAATATCGATATGAAATGTAGATTAATTTTACATTATGTAATATGAATTCGTAAATTCGATATGCTCGAAATGAGTATTTCATGTTAAAACGATATGCGTATTGCATAACCAGAAATTTACATGCGCATATCGATTTTACGGCGACATGTTTTTTTTTGGTGTGTACATTTTTAACTAAAGTTACCTGTATTTACTAATATTTTTTAATTCGGTATAATAGGGATCCCTTAAGTCTTTCGGAAAAACCCCCAACATAATCATTTTAAATCTTTAAAAAGAAGGTAATCAAATTCGTTTGAAGATTATTATTTTTGATAATTTTAAATGATTGACCAGGAAAAAAATACAAATAGATAAGATAAGATTATTAAAAATTCAAATACTTTTCCATTCTCAAATTCCAAAAGAGAAAACTCTCGTGTGCGATTTTTTTTAAAAGATATATCCCAAACTCACCCTTAGCCTGCAGACTATCCAAGAGCTTTCCAAGGCAAATACTGAAGATGATCATGGGGAAGTAGGGCAAAGCACTGAGAGCCGCATTGCTGGCCACGTTGAACTTGAGCACTTGCTTCATGTAGAAGGGGATCTCGATGAGGAACATGTACCAGCCGAAGTTGCTGCACGTGTGGGCGATCAGGATGGCCCAGAAGGGAACCGACTTAAAGACCTTGACCCATGGAACTGAGGGATGGTGGTCCGACTTCGTCTCCGTGCCCAGCGAACTGGTGATCATTTGCCGCTCCTCGGGGCTAATGAAGCGCTGCTTGTTGGGATTGTCCTGGACCAAGATGACCCACAGCAACATCCAGATGCAGCTGAGGGCACCCATCACGTAGAACACCGACTCCCAGCCCCATTGGGCGGAGCAAACGCCGGCCAGGAGGATGGACAGAGCAGTGCCCGCCGACGTGCCCACATAGATGATGGTGGACATGACCATGCGCTCGGTGGGCGGAGCCCAGGAGGCGATCATTACGTGCATGGCCGGGAAGGAGGCTCCTCCGCCGACGCCTTCCAGGACGCGCAACAGGATCAGACCACCGTAATGCATATTGGTGAATACCGGAGTCAAAAGTGTGCACACCACGTTGATGGCCACCGAGAAGAGCATCACCCATTTGGCGGAGAAGTTCTCGGCCACGTGGGCCAGTGGAATCTGAGAGACCAAATAGCCCCAGAAGTAGCAGCTCAGCAGGATTCCCTGCAGGGGTTCGCTCCAGTCGAAGGGTCCATCCTCACCAGTCGCATGGGCAGCAGTCGCATTCACATCACCCGGCGGGTGGCACTCCTCCACCAGGGAAACTTGCGAGGCATTCGAGAGGGTTGGTTTGGCTTGGGACTTGATGGCCGTGTGATTCAACATGGCGACCATGGCGACACTGAGATTAACTTTGAGTCCATAGACAATGGCCATGCCAATGGATCCCAGGAGAGCCAACACATAGCGGGCGGGCACAAGTTCTGGAGAGGATAAGAAAATAATTAGAAATATAATAAACAGGGATTGTATAAAATCATTTTAAAATGAAGAAATTTAAAATAGGTCTTTTAACTTTATAAAATATTCTAAATATTACATTCTAATATCTAAATTGTTTAATTTATATTAAATCTAAAGTGGTTTAACCATAGATCATCTTAAATATTTTTATTTATCATAGAAAGACAGAACCATTAAAATGTCAGAAATATTTAAATATTTTAGATATTTTATAATATTTTTATATATTTTTAGATATTTTATAAAAATCTATTTCAATATCCGGAAGAGGCAGTATTCCATAAGCAATTAAATAAATATTTCATTCGGTTGTGTGAGGCAAGTCAATTTGATTAATGCCAGCGATATTCATATTGGCCAATTCAATTGCTGCTCGACGAGTTTCAATTAGCATTGATATGGAATGCTAAACAATACCATTTAAGCAAATTAAGGAATTAGTTCTAGTTCTCGAACCACAAGGAGTAAAGGCAAATACCTAAAGACACTGAAGGCTACCCGAAGGAACATTACCATTAAGGTATTTTTAGGGACATGACATTACTTGGGTGTTTAGAACTCAATCACCTGGTGACCCACGAGTTCTATATTGAACCGGCCACTGATTACTGACAGTTGGGTAGGGTCAGTATATAGAACCATCGCACGCGCATCGATACCTCAACGATTATAATCCACCCCCCTTTTGAAATCGGAAAGGGGGACAATCAAGTCTGGCAATTATGAGCGCACGTTGCGATAACGATGGGTATAAATTTGTGGTCTTTGTTTTCAATTTCACTTTCATGGCTGTCAGAAGTGGGCCTTCCGAGCTGGCAACACGATTATTTATATTTGCTAATTGTTTCATCAAGGCAGGGAGAATTATTCTCTCAGTGTCTTGAGATATTCCCTTTCTTTTGATATGTTAATGGACAAGGCGCTTTAAATTGTATCATCCACTAAGGTCTACAAAAATTAGTTAATATTTGGTTCCAGTAAAAGTTTAATTTGAATTTGGTTAAATTTTTATATAGTTTTATATTTACTATTTAATTTTTTTTCTTCAATATTTCCTGAAAGAGTATTCCTCTTTCGTTGATAATTTCTTTACTTCACTTTATTTCTTAATCTCTATTTGCCTTGGGTTAAATGCTGGAAAGCACCAATACCTTTCAGTTGGTAAGTATTCATAAATTGCCCTAGACTTATTTGCTTGTTTGATTAGGTGTGGCGTGGTGGTAAAGCTCAAGTGCTTAGGGTAATCTATGAAGTGCTAAAATAAGAACGACTGATCCTGGATAATTTCTCCATCCAACTACTTCTCTAATTGCTTGAAAAATTTCACAACTGTTTATTCAGGTTTTAATGAAATAGTACATTTGTGAATAATATTTTAAATGTATTATTATTTTATGTAATTTTTTAAACATTTCCATTTGTTATCAAATATTGCCGTCTAAGTCTCAAGATGACTATTGAAATAATTTTTGTATGACAATATAATGTGATTCGGATTTATGACAGACTATACAAATAAAATAATCAATCATCATTTCACAATTATTTGATGAAATATGAACATTCTTATTGAAATGTTTAGCCTGAATATAGTAAAAATTTGTTTACCACTAAAAGCTTATTTTTATGCATCACAATTTGTGAAACCCCAGTTGTTTGCCATTCAATCAAAGGTTTTTTATCCTGTGGGAGTCATAAAAAGAGCTAATAAAATATTTGATTAGAACTTCTTTAAATAACCCCTATAAGCTACTCAATCGTGTGTACAAATGCTCTTAAAAAAAATATACGATAAAATTTGTTATCATAAAACTCAAACTTAAGCAAAAATGCCGCATAAAAAGTTCGCACATTTTGATTAAAGTAAACATTATTATTTACCGCACTCAAAAGCTTGGCAAACTTTCGCAGTTTTTGTTGGGATAGGTAGACGAATTTCAAGAATGTCGCGTTTGTTTGGCCTACGTATACAAATTGGCTATATATTTGTATGCCAATATTGTTTATATCTATGACTTCCAATTGACCTTGCCCGGACCTCATTCCCTGGGCATAAAAACGCCAAAAACAAATCAAATATGCCTCGTGGCGTGGGCAGTAATCCTAAAAAAAGCCACAGCAACCTAAAAACCCAAAGGATATGGCACACACACACACACACACGTATACCTTATACGCAATAAGGAAGATTTCTGGAACTCACGCACACGAACGACCTTTGTGCCGGTTTTTGGAGGTCAAAGATGTATCTTTATCATTACCTTGGCCTTGCCGAAAAAAGTATTTTTCCCACCCACTTGTTGCACTTGTGCATCGCCACCGTATGATGCAGTCCACGACTGCAATCTTGAAACAGATGGTTCCGATTTACGTATAATCCATAACTTACTGCCCAAAACGCTGCCTTTGGCGGGCACTTCGTCCGTCATCTTGAGGATTTCGAATATATATCTGCCTTGCTGCAGCTGGCGACCCGGGATAGGCTAATATTTTATTCAAACAGATTGAGATATATTCTCACGCGTCGGAGGCGAAATAACGAAACCGAATCCGATACCGAAATCCGCGTGCGTTGCCTTCGAAAGTTGCTCACCAACTGAAGCGGCTAGCTGGAATACTCTTTGATTTTGTGCGTCGTCCCCAAAAAAAATTCTCGTTTCGCTTTGGTGTACGTGTGTATCTGTGTTTTTGGTTTTTGGGACCCAGTTGGTGGTGGTGGGTCTCGAGTTTTGGGATCTTGTTCTCTGGTTCCAAGTGGCTTGCCTGTCGTTTGGCGCGTATCTTCGAGCTTCGTGCTTTTGGGGTTCGGAAATTGTTTGTCATACTGCCCGACATAAGAACGATATACCCCCTCCACAATCCCCAAGTCGTATGCCTCATATAGCAAACGCCACTCCCCTTGTTAAAATTTCATTTGCCTTTCATTCGATTGCATCGTTACTTTTAGATACTTTCGGTTTGTGTCCCTGCTGGGTGGCGATCCCCGATAAGTTGGCTTTTTCCTATGCGCCCACGCATTCGACTTGGCCAGCATATCAATGGTCTATCCCCGTGTTTAGGCCAATTTCGAAATACTTCATGAATGAAAGGGAAATAACAATAAAAGCTTCTAATTTATTAGCCATCTCGGCGGAATTTCAAATTAATTTGATAAGTTTTGTGAGGCTACCAAAAATAGTTGCTTGGAATTGTCTAATTTTGTATTCAAACAGGTGGCGAGCTTTTTAGTTCATAACATACCTAGTGTAAAAGAACAGTTATACATTTTTCTAAAAACTGAAAACATTAGAATTTATATACAAAATAAAATAAAATAAATTTTATAAAAATTATCGATTATGATTTGAAAAATATATTTAAAAACTCAAAAGGTAGATGAACTTTCTTTATGTCCGTTACTTAATATAAACAATTATTATATAAGTATAGGAAATTAACGATTAATTCGCCTTACTCAACTCAAAGACGAAACCGCAATAATATAATTTTGTCTACAGATGGGTAAATCGAAGCAAGCCGTATATAAAGTGGTTATTAAACATGCAAAACGCGTGCATGAAATTAGTATAAATTTGGTTCGGAGATCTAGACCCAGTGGCCTATCAAGAAAGCCCAATCAAATGTATCAAAAATTATTTTTATTGTTTCGTTAACTTGGCGTTTTTGAAGACTAGAGTTTATGAATATAAAATAAGTTATTATTTGAGTAGTTAATTAACGCCAATCATACAAGTTTTCCAGCGGATGAGATCTCATGATAAGAGGTGCGAAATCGTGATGCCCGTGGGGGGAATCGCTAAAACAAATGCTTCCTATTGGGAAAGACTCGTGAGCATTTAAGAGAATGAGGTCTATTAGTTATTTTTATGGGTGCTGGAAATAAATATCAAATTTCTTAATTTAAAGTTCCCTTATAAGACTTTCCTTTTTTTCAATGTCTAGCAGGTTTTCTTTCTGGTCGTTGCTCATTTGCTGATGAGATATGCAAATGTCCCTCCAGTTCCCATTCAAACCCGCATCTAGTAACTCCGACACCATTCCTCCAGCTTCAGGCTCCAATGCTCTTTTACTCGTTTTATGAATGTATGTTCAACACTCTATACATATTAATGCCCGCTTTTTGCCATTTTCTCTGTTGTTTGTATTTATTTAGTTTTCCTTTGCCATATGGCAACAATTTGGCATTCAATCGGTGTTATTTAATGTGTGTTACATTCTGCAACTGACAAAAGACCGACTATACTTGATAAGATATAATTTAATATTCAAACTAAACCTTAAAGCACACACATTGATTAACATTTAATTATTTTGCATTTTATTAGAAGAAAAAAAAATTTTTTTTAAATTACAATCTGTTAAATTAGCCTGTTTTGAAAACTGTAACTAATTTTATTAATATTGTAGAATAATGTGAAAATTTCTAAAATCCCTTAATTTAATGGAGTTTTATTATAAGAGAAAATAATTTAAAAAAAAATTACAATCAGTTAAATTAGCCTGATTTGAATACTGTATTTGTCTAATTTTATTAAAATTGTAGAATAATGTGTAAATTTCTAAAATCATCTTAATTTAATGGAGTTTTTAATAAATGCATTGATATTTTTATAAACCCATAACTAAGGTTAAAAGTTTAAAGGGTAAACACTAGTCATAATAATACTGAAGTTCCATTGATCCACCCTGAAATATCTGGACCTCAGCTTCGTAACTCAGTGTTTTGTTTATTTGCCTTACTGTTTATGGTAGATATTGTATTGTTTATGGATGACAAGGGCCTGTTTGGGTCTGTTTGCATAAAGTTGGACCTCATCAAGCGTCCGGGCCAGAACTTTGTTTTCCATTTTCAGTGTTTTCCACAATAGAGACTTCATGGCTGCTTGGTTCTCTGGGTTCTCCGATGGACATGCATTTGTGTCATTGGGACTTGCATGGAACATTAAAGAAGTACAAAGTACTGGGGGGTACCGATGATGAAACCCATCTGAATTCCGATTGAAGTCAACGCGTGTGCGGAGGCCAACTGGTTTTTATTTAATTTTGGCACACACTTTGCCTAAAAGTCCAAGAAAAAAAGTCCACGCGATGTGTCTAGTTGTTAATTGGCTTTCATTAAATTGTCTCCCAATTTTCAATTGTTTAACTTTTCCTTCCAAATATTTCGTCTTGGATTCGGTTGACAACAAAACGTAGAAAAAGAAAATGATTTTTATGACTTTTTCATTGAGACGCTGTTACTGCGCAGCTGAAAAAACGAATTCCAATTCGTCTAATTGTAACTGATGATGATTGTTGTAAGCCCCAAATTGACACATTTCTATGATTTGATTCCCATTTTTATCCAAATATCTGCCATTGACGATGGAAAATTGATTTCCAGGTCAATGGACTAACCCCTCCCCTTCTAAAAAGTCCCCCATTTATCCAATTTTTCATTGGTTTTCAAACCAAAGACGTATTTTATTTAATCGTAAATCAGTTGCTTGTAAATAAATATATTTTCAAATTAAGCTCGCGCTCGGAACTTAAGGCGTAAATTAAAGGCCAAATATTCGGAGACCCAAAAAGTGTAAGGGAAAATATATATTATATTATAGTTACTTGAGTGTTCATATATATATATATATAGTTTTCTGTATTGTATTGTATACACACACACATATACGCTATTAATGCATTTTAAATACTCCTCCTCATCGTGTTTATCTCTGTATAAGTAATTTATAATTTATTTTTTATCATATTCCATAGTACATATGTATGTATATTTGATTATTACCAAAAACAGTCAGACAATTTCATTCAAATTAAAGATACGCCTCTCCATCGACGGCATAAGATATTTAAAATATTTATGCTCCTGAGCCACTTTTAATTTTGACAAATAGTTTGCATATTGTATACATATATATATATTTTTACCAACATATTTTGCTGCGGATATTCAGTAGGTATATACGATTAAAATTCTCATCAATTGTCAGATCGTTTTGTCCCCAAGTCGGCGCGTGTCTATAAAAAAGTATAGTTCTCAATGTGGTGGCTTCAAAAATATTTAGTTATAAATTAAAGCAGTTAAGAGGACCATTGTCGCTTCTGAGCTCGATTAAAGTTGATAACTAGCCGATTTTGGCGATTGTTGCCATCGATATTTGTATATATTATATATATATATTTGAACGTTCTCCACTCATTGTTTTTGTACTAGTCGGGAAGCCTCTAGTTCGATAAGTATTACACAAGTAGATACAGATAGTTGCGGTTTCTCTGGATTTCAGTAATTGTACATTTAGTTGCCATAGACATCGATTTCTTACAGGGATTAAGTGGCATAGATTCGGTTTAGTTCCATTTCGGTTAGGCTAAGGTTAGATTTCGTGGGACAAAATCGCCGAACCCTGTTCGGCGTCCTAAAAACATTGATTTGATTATGTTCTTGACGTAGTACAATATATATTAATGTTCATATGCATATAACAATAATTTAATTCTTGTTAGTTGGTTTAAAATTGAAATTCTACACAGAAATTGCACACGAGTTGACCTTGACACTATCTCATTACTATAATTGAATTAGAAATTTTGGATTTTTGTTTTTTTTTTTGGGTTTCTTTGTGTTTCTTTGTGTTCCTTGGATTATGTTATGTTCAATGTTCAAAAAAACGAGAAATACTCTTCGTGGGGCCTGTGGCTATCATTAAATACTATATAGACTATCGATGCTTTTTGGGATCTTTAGAAGTACTTCTCGCCATTATAGCTGGATCCGCGTTCGGCTACCGGTTCGTTCATGAATTGGCTTTGGCTGACCGAGCGCTTCTTCTTGGCCACCATATATCGCTGTTTTGAGGAACCGAAACCTAAACAAATTTTTTAAAATGTTAAATATATTTTTTCTTATAGGTATAGATCTAGACTTACGGCTATTGACTCCACTGTACTTGTGCTGACGCGGCACATACTCGTATTTGGGCATCGCCTGGTTGTTCTGGTTCTGGTTGTCGTAGTAGTCCACCAGAGCGGGTTGCGCCTGTACAGGCACATCCATCCAACTGGCCGCCGGCACATAGTCGAGATCAGAATCGGAGGCAATCATGGGCACTGGGATGGCACTATCTACATCGCTCTCCTTTCGCGCTCTTTCTCCGGCCTCCACCAAGGCGACCAGGGCCAACATATCGGCGGGGTTCAACTGGGTGTCGCGTTTCAGGCTAAAAATGGGGAAAATAAATATGATTAATATTTAAAATATTGTATTTCTTAAGCAAGTAAAAAGTTTAAATTGTTTGTGAATTATAAATATTTTTAAAGATAAGTTTTAACATCATTACATCAGAATTTATAACAATATTTCTACATTATTATAATTTTATGCAGTTTTTCTAACGAGAATTAATAAAACACTGATCTTTACAAGTTTACAAAATTATGGAAAATATTACTCATACGTAGTGTTGTCCTTCCTTATTATAACTATTAGTAAGTAATATCATAAAAGTACTTTTTATTTTAAAAATCTTTTCATAATATTTAACTTACCGCATATCATTGAAGCGTCGGTATTTGTTGAGGTTGATATTTTCGCTATTATAGCCGCTTCCGCTGGAAAGGCCACTCGCACTGTTACCACCGGTGTAGTAGATCCCGCGCTTGTTCCGGTCATCCAAGTTGTAGTTCCGGTTGGCATAGGTCAGTGGAACCGAGAGGGGAATGCTCTCCAGATAGGCCTCGGCGTTCAGGAGATTTTGCAGGTTATCGTAGGCCTTGTTTCGCGCACTCGATCCACTCACTAAATATTCGAAATAATAGAGAAATATTTTAAAGTTTTTTAAAATAATTTAAACTAAATGCTTACTAACTGATTATGTTATAAAATTTTTTATTTGACTTTAACTTTTACTTGTAAATGGTGATGAATTTTTAGTTTAAAAGGAAATAGATTGTATTCGAAGTTAAAATATAATTTAATTTGTTGTATTATACCCCCCACTCGGGTGAAAAATGAAAGGAATTTCGGTATTCAAAAAGTATGCAACATAAAAATTGTTCTGATATTACCCCCCACAACAAAATCCTAGATCCGCCACTGATTATACCTTACGATTACATGTAAAGTTCGGATAAAATTCTCCAATAATTTTGTTCAACCCACCTCTTCGCTCCGGGACGTAGTCTTCGATTTCCTGCAGATCCCGTTCGCCATAGTTGACCGGAACGGCGGCCTCGTAGTCATCCGACCAGACGCCACTGGGCACATCGCTGCCGTAGTCGCTGGAGGCCAGCGAGGAGTACGGGTTGTACTCGTAGTTGATGCCCCGCTTGCGCATCGTCGAACTGGCCACCGCCTCCTCCAACGCAGTTGGCTCCTCCTGCAGCTGCTGTTGGCTATTCTGGGCGGCGGCTGCCACGGCGGCCAGGATCTCATCGTTCGAGGGCAGGGCATACAGGCCGGATGGCACCTGTTGCGGCTGGCTGGAGACGGAGATCGGAATGGGATTGTTCCGGGCCGAAGGAGCATTGCTAAAGGAAGCGGGCACAATTTCCGGACTCGACTTCTTGTCCGCCGTTGGCACGGCATTCGCAGTCGCCTCCTCGGAGCGTTTCGCTAATGGAGAATTGAGAATCGAGAGTGGAAAGAACGAGCGGTTAACACAAATTGAAATTGAAATTTTCCATTCATTGCCCGCTGCTTCTGCTGCTTTGGGGCACTCCAATTTTCCATTTCCCATTTCCCCGGGGCTGATTCAATAAATTCGCAACCCCCGCAGCCAAGTGACCGCAAAACCAATTAGCCGTCGTCCGCCAAACGAGTACCATAATTGTTTTATACACTCGAGCATATTTCTCGGTCTGCGCTAATTGCTTTTGGCGCCCTGACAGCCGGGCTTATATTTATTTTTATGTTTATGTTCAGGGCAACCAATGTAATCCCCAGAACGAAGGTCCCCAGGACCGACCCCATTAATCCTAATCACATTGCTCGGAGGGCATCGAATTGAAAAGGGGTTTTTTAGCTCTTCGCGCAACAGTTGGTCCCGCTAATTGGCCTGGTTTCTAATATCTCGGATCGGTTGATAATGATAATCGAGCGCTGGCTGCCGCCAATTAGGTTTCAGTTAGCACTTGACATGAGCCCTCCACATGAGCGGTTATTCCATCTCCGTCTCCAAAGCCAATCCCGAGTTCAGGTGGAGCAGCCCCTTGGGTCGTGATGAGAAAAACTCGTTAAACTCCCCAGCAGCGGATTTGGATTTGGCATTTGGCAAGGTTCCGCCGAGTTGCTTTAGGGGGTTTTATTCTCTATCTATAAGCTTATCTCTATGGAACTTTGATAGTCGATTATTGAGAACAGAGATATCATAAATGGAAGGGAGTGGGAGTGATACCCAAATAGCTATGATTTATACGACCCCAATGATTAATGTGTGATTAGCTTGTGCCAATTGAAAGGGCCAGGTGGTAGTAAGTAAATATATCTATCTATCAGGAAATGGTATGCCATAAAATGACATGCGGTTTGGATCAAATGGTGAAAGAACCTTTGGAAGTATTTATCATATTTACCATTTGGATATATTATATTTGCATTATGCTTGTCATGTCTAATAAGGTTGTGAAATACATCAGTGTGAATAACTTTTTATAGGTTTTTAGACAGATTATTTAATTACTAGAGTTTCCAAGAGATGACTAATATTCTGCCTTGAAATATGAGTTTCGTCCAAAGCCATACCCACCTTTCTTTGAAATTCTAGCTTAGCTGTAAAAACGTACATACTTTAAGGCGACAACACAATTTATGGATTACATGTAACCCAGTTCGCAATGCCCCCGAGTCCTTGGGTCAGTCGAGAATTCCAGAAACCGTCGCTGGCTAAATGATTCCAAGAATCCCCCGGTTATTTAATACCAACAATGCTCGTGTTTCGCTTTTATTCCCATCCACGCCATTGCCGTTAAATATGTTTATATGTGGCAAATGTCCTGCTCTCGGATGTCCATCAGTTGGGGTGGTACTTTGGTACTTGTATAAATAAATAAATAATAAAAAAAGCTCTGACGTTTGCTGACGTCGTCCTCGTCTTTTTTTCCCTCACAAGAGTGTTCACTGAACTGTAAAAGTATCAACAAGTTGTTTGCTCCCCGCACACACACACACGCACACATGCGCAGAGATTAAGGGGTGGGGGTGGTTCTCCCCAGTGGGTGGCTCCTTAGCCAGCAGCTGTTCGAAAAGTCGGGCCACCACAGACAACACGACATGAACATGAACACAATTAACGCCATGGCAAAGTCCTTGGGCGCCTTTCTTTTTTCTCTCTCCCCCTAAACACAGAAATAACTTAATAACCACGGCATATGGAAAAATTTGTTAAACGCATTTGGGAGCCTGCGGTTTTTGGGATTGCTGTGGAATTAAATCCAGGATCCTTTCCCTGAATATTTCATAACCAGTCGATGATGATGATGGTGGCGACGAGTGACAGGAACGGCCAGCAGCCATTGCTTTTATAAATATTTAATGTGCACACTTGACTGCCGTCGCTGCTGGTGCGTAATTTTCAACGCTAGGGTGGACCCTGTTTTCACTTTGCATTTTAAAGAGTGTCAGGAGTCCCCAACAGCTGGACACTTGAAGGCTGAGCCAGTTTGCGTTTGTCATTAAGCTGCCATATGTAATTTAATAAACACGATGGGGGGGTGTTGGCTTGCACCCATTACACCCACCCACCAGGGGATTTAATAAATCTATTTAGGGGGCAATGTGTTGTGGGGGCGAAATCTATTAGTGCTTTCTCCAGGGACAAGCACTGGAAAGTATACTATGAAATATGTGCTGGGAAATCGAGAGGTTGATTAAAATGTCAGCCGAAATCGTTCTTAACTTCAGGAACTTTGCAATCTAAACTACTTTATAAAAGTCTTCGAATAAAACATGGGTCAGTGGTAAATTCCTACCAGAGCGGATTGACATAAAAATCTAGAAAAATCAGCATAATTCTGAAATATTTAGGAGACGTGTGTGAGGTACAAATTAAAACAATAAACGACCCCAAAGTGCCCCAAAATTCGATTCGTTTTTTTTTTAATTCTTTCTTTTGCCATTTTTCTGTTATAAATGTTGTTAAAATGGTTTAAAAAAATTATGATCATAATCTTATGGCATACCCGCAACTAACTGCATTTAAATTTTTTGGAAATTCAGCCTCCTTAACCAAGTCCCCAATATTTTCCAATTCTCTTATGCGTGACGTCACGGCCTCCACATATGTTTGTATGTATGTTCTGCTGGCGCACTTTGCATTAAGTCGTAAATGTGTGTATGTAGCATTTTAAGTGTGACCGCGCAGGGGAAAAAATGAAAATACCAGTCACAAAAAATTTAAAATGCGCGGTTAAAAAATCGATTATATCGCAAATCTTTTCATTTGTTTTCAAATGTTGAGTTATCTACAAACTTTGGATTTGTAAAAAACAAAAATAAACAATGATTCGCTCTGCTATGTACACACACACGCACGAAATATGTATATCCAAAAAATCAAGATAATACTGATATCCTTTTGCTAAAAGAATATTTAATTTACATTTCCACAACAGATTTAAGACATTTTGTAACCGATTTTTGTCATTTAAAATTCAAATCGCATTGATAATATTAAAAGAACATTAAATATTCAAACCAATTGATTCTCACGCTCTTTATTACACGTGCCTCATATTGTTTAAACAAATGCAAATGTTTAAACAATTTGATTCACGGCGTCCCCCTCCACCTGTCTTCCTGCTATCTAAACTACTTTATAAAAGTCTTCGAATAAAACATGGGTCAGTGGTAAATTCCTACCAGAGCGGATTGACATAAAAATCTAGAAAAATCAGCATAATTCTGAAATAATTAGGAGACGTGTGTGAGGTACAAATTAAAACAATAAACGACCCCAAAGTGCCCCAAAATTCGATTCGTTTTTTTTTAAATTCTTTCTTTTGCCATTTTTCTGTTATAAATGTTGTTAAAATGGTTTAAAAAAATTATGATCATAATCTTATGGCATAGCCGCAACTAACTGCATTTAAATTTTTTGGAAATTCAGCCTCCTTAACCAAGTCCCCAATATTTTCCAATTCTCTTATGCGTGACGTCACGGCCTCCACATATGTTTGTATGTATGTTCTGCTGGCGCACTTTGCATTAAGTCGTAAATGTGTGTATGTAGCATTTTAAGTGTGACCGCGCAGGGGAAAAAATGAAAATACCAGTCACAAAAAATTTAAAATGCGCGGTTAAAAAATCGATTATATCGCAAATCTTTTCATTTGTTTTCAAATGTTGAGTTATCTACAAACTTTGGATTTGTAAAAAACAAAAATAAACAATGATTCGCTCTGCTATGTACACACACACGCACGAAATATGTATATCCAAAAAATCAAGATAATACTGATATCCTTTTGCTAAAAGAATATTTAATTTACATTTCCACAACAGATTTAAGACATTTTGTAACCGATTTTTGTCATTTAAAATTCAAATCGCATTGATAATATTAAAAGAACATTAAATATTCAAACCAATTGATTCTCACGCTCTTTATTACACGTGCCTCATATTGTTTAAACAAATGCAAATGTTTAAACAATTTGATTCACGGCGTCCCCCTCCACCTGTCTTCCTGCTATCTAAACTACTTTATAAAAGTCTTCGAATAAAACATGGGTCAGTGGTAAATTCCTACCAGAGCGGATTGACATAAAAATCTAGAAAAATCAGCATAATTCTGAAATAATTAGGAGACGTGTGTGAGGTACAAATTAAAACAATAAACGACCCCAAAGTGCCCCAAAATTCGATTCGTTTTTTTTTAAATTCTTTCTTTTGCCATTTTTCTGTTATAAATGTTGTTAAAATGGTTTAAAAAAATTATGATCATAATCTTATGGCATAGCCGCAACTAACTGCATTTAAATTTTTTGGAAATTCAGCCTCCTTAACCAAGTCCCCAATATTTTCCAATTCTCTTATGCGTGACGTCACGGCCTCCACATATGTTTGTATGTATGTTCTGCTGGCGCACTTTGCATTAAGTCGTAAATGTGTGTATGTAGCATTTTAAGTGTGACCGCGCAGGGGAAAAATGAAAATACCAGTCACAAAAAATTTAAAATGCGCGGTTAAAAAATCGATTATATCGCAAATCTTTTCATTTGTTTTCAAATGTTGAGTTATCTACAAACTTTGGATTTGTAAAAAACAAAAATAAACAATGATTCGCTCTGCTATGTACACACACACGCACGAAATATGTATATCCAAAAAATCAAGATAATACTGATATCCTTTTGCTAAAAGAATATTTAATTTACATTTCCACAACAGATTTAAGACATTTTGTAACCGATTTTTGTCATTTAAAATTCAAATCGCATTGATAATATTAAAAGAACATTAAATATTCAAACCAATTGATTCTCACGCTCTTTATTACACGTGCCTCATATTGTTTAAACAAATGCAAATGTTTAAACAATTTGATTCACGGCGTCCCCCTCCACCTGTCTTCCTGCTATCTAAACTACTTTATAAAAGTCTTCGAATAAAACATGGGTCAGTGGTAAATTCCTACCAGAGCGGATTGACATAAAAATCTAGAAAAATCAGCATAATTCTGAAATAATTAGGAGACGTGTGTGAGGTACAAATTAAAACAATAAACGACCCCAAAGTGCCCCAAAATTCGATTCGTTTTTTTTTAAATTCTTTCTTTTGCCATTTTTCTGTTATAAATGTTGTTAAAATGGTTTAAAAAAATTATGATCATAATCTTATGGCATAGCCGCAACTAACTGCATTTAAATTTTTTGGAAATTCAGCCTCCTTAACCAAGTCCCCAATATTTTCCAATTCTCTTATGCGTGACGTCACGGCCTCCACATATGTTTGTATGTATGTTCTGCTGGCGCACTTTGCATTAAGTCGTAAATGTGTGTATGTAGCATTTTAAGTGTGACCGCGCAGGGGAAAAAATGAAAATACCAGTCACAAAAAATTTAAAATGCGCGGTTAAAAAATCGATTATATCGCAAATCTTTTCATTTGTTTTCAAATGTTGAGTTATCTACAAACTTTGGATTTGTAAAAAACAAAAATAAACAATGATTCGCTCTGCTATGTACACACACACGCACGAAATATGTATATCCAAAAAATCAAGATAATACTGATATCCTTTTGCTAAAAGAATATTTAATTTACATTTCCACAACAGATTTAAGACATTTTGTAACCGATTTTTGTCATTTAAAATTCAAATCGCATTGATAATATTAAAAGAACATTAAATATTCAAACCAATTGATTATCACGCTCTTTATTACACGTGCCTCATATTGTTTAAACAAATGCAAATGTTTAAACAATTTGATTCACGGCGTCCCCCTCCACCTGTCTTCCTGCTATCTAAACTACTTTATAAAAGTCTTCGAATAAAACATGGGTCAGTGGTAAATTCCTACCAGAGCGGATTGACATAAAAATCTAGAAAAATCAGCATAATTCTGAAATAATTAGGAGACGTGTGTGAGGTACAAATTAAAACAATAAACGACCCCAAAGTGCCCCAAAATTCGATTCGTTTTTTTTTAAATTCTTTCTTTTGCCATTTTTCTGTTATAAATGTTGTTAAAATGGTTTAAAAAAATTATGATCATAATCTTATGGCATAGCCGCAACTAACTGCATTTAAATTTTTTGGAAATTCAGCCTCCTTAACCAAGTCCCCAATATTTTCCAATTCTCTTATGCGTGACGTCACGGCCTCCACATATGTTTGTATGTATGTTCTGCTGGCGCACTTTGCATTAAGTCGTAAATGTGTGTATGTAGCATTTTAAGTGTGACCGCGCAGGGGAAAAAATGAAAATACCAGTCACAAAAAATTTAAAATGCGCGGTTAAAAAATCGATTATATCGCAAATCTTTTCATTTGTTTTCAAATGTTGAGTTATCTACAAACTTTGGATTTGTAAAAAACAAAAATAAACAATGATTCGCTCTGCTATGTACACACACACGCACGAAATATGTATATCCAAAAAATCAAGATAATACTGATATCCTTTTGCTAAAAGAATATTTAATTTACATTTCCACAACAGATTTAAGACATTTTGTAACCGATTTTTGTCATTTAAAATTCAAATCGCATTGATAATATTAAAAGAACATTAAATATTCAAACCAATTGATTCTCACGCTCTTTATTACACGTGCCTCATATTGTTTAAACAAATGCAAATGTTTAAACAATTTGATTCACGGCGTCCCCCTCCACCTGTCTTCCTGCTATCTAAACTACTTTATAAAAGTCTTCGAATAAAACATGGGTCAGTGGTAAATTCCTACCAGAGCGGATTGACATAAAAATCTAGAAAAATCAGCATAATTCTGAAATAATTAGGAGACGTGTGTGAGGTACAAATTAAAACAATAAACGACCCCAAAGTGCCCCAAAATTCGATTCGTTTTTTTTTAAATTCTTTCTTTTGCCATTTTTCTGTTATAAATGTTGTTAAAATGGTTTAAAAAAATTATGATCATAATCTTATGGCATAGCCGCAACTAACTGCATTTAAATTTTTTGGAAATTCAGCCTCCTTAACCAAGTCCCCAATATTTTCCAATTCTCTTATGCGTGACGTCACGGCCTCCACATATGTTTGTATGTATGTTCTGCTGGCGCACTTTGCATTAAGTCGTAAATGTGTGTATGTAGCATTTTAAGTGTGACCGCGCAGGGGAAAAAATGAAAATACCAGTCACAAAAAATTTAAAATGCGCGGTTAAAAAATCGATTATATCGCAAATCTTTTCATTTGTTTTCAAATGTTGAGTTATCTACAAACTTTGGATTTGTAAAAAACAAAAATAAACAATGATTCGCTCTGCTATGTACACACACACGCACGAAATATGTATATCCAAAAAATCAAGATAATACTGATATCCTTTTGCTAAAAGAATATTTAATTTACATTTCCACAACAGATTTAAGACATTTTGTAACCGATTTTTGTCATTTAAAATTCAAATCGCATTGATAATATTAAAAGAACATTAAATATTCAAACCAATTGATTATCACGCTCTTTATTACACGTGCCTCATATTGTTTAAACAAATGCAAATGTTTAAACAATTTGATTCACGGCGTCCCCCTCCACCTGTCTTCCTGCTATCTAAACTACTTTATAAAAGTCTTCGAATAAAACATGGGTCAGTGGTAAATTCCTACCAGAGCGGATTGACATAAAAATCTAGAAAAATCAGCATAATTCTGAAATAATTAGGAGACGTGTGTGAGGTACAAATTAAAACAATAAACGACCCCAAAGTGCCCCAAAATTCGATTCGTTTTTTTTTAAATTCTTTCTTTTGCCATTTTTCTGTTATAAATGTTGTTAAAATGGTTTAAAAAAATTATGATCATAATCTTATGGCATAGCCGCAACTAACTGCATTTAAATTTTTTGGAAATTCAGCCTCCTTAACCAAGTCCCCAATATTTTCCAATTCTCTTATGCGTGACGTCACGGCCTCCACATATGTTTGTATGTATGTTCTGCTGGCGCACTTTGCATTAAGTCGTAAATGTGTGTATGTAGCATTTTAAGTGTGACCGCGCAGGGGAAAAAATGAAAATACCAGTCACAAAAAATTTAAAATGCGCGGTTAAAAAATCGATTATATCGCAAATCTTTTCATTTGTTTTCAAATGTTGAGTTATCTACAAACTTTGGATTTGTAAAAAACAAAAATAAACAATGATTCGCTCTGCTATGTACACACACACGCACGAAATATGTATATCCAAAAAATCAAGATAATACTGATATCCTTTTGCTAAAAGAATATTTAATTTACATTTCCACAACAGATTTAAGACATTTTGTAACCGATTTTTGTCATTTAAAATTCAAATCGCATTGATAATATTAAAAGAACATTAAATATTCAAACCAATTGATTCTCACGCTCTTTATTACACGTGCCTCATATTGTTTAAACAAATGCAAATGTTTAAACAATTTGATTCACGGCGTCCCCCTCCACCTGTCTTCCTGCTATCTAAACTACTTTATAAAAGTCTTCGAATAAAACATGGGTCAGTGGTAAATTCCTACCAGAGCGGATTGACATAAAAATCTAGAAAAATCAGCATAATTCTGAAATAATTAGGAGACGTGTGTGAGGTACAAATTAAAACAATAAACGACCCCAAAGTGCCCCAAAATTCGATTCGTTTTTTTTTAAATTCTTTCTTTTGCCATTTTTCTGTTATAAATGTTGTTAAAATGGTTTAAAAAAATTATGATCATAATCTTATGGCATAGCCGCAACTAACTGCATTTAAATTTTTTGGAAATTCAGCCTCCTTAACCAAGTCCCCAATATTTTCCAATTCTCTTATGCGTGACGTCACGGCCTCCACATATGTTTGTATGTATGTTCTGCTGGCGCACTTTGCATTAAGTCGTAAATGTGTGTATGTAGCATTTTAAGTGTGACCGCGCAGGGGAAAAAATGAAAATACCAGTCACAAAAAATTTAAAATGCGCGGTTAAAAAATCGATTATATCGCAAATCTTTTCATTTGTTTTCAAATGTTGAGTTATCTACAAACTTTGGATTTGTAAAAAACAAAAATAAACAATGATTCGCTCTGCTATGTACACACACACGCACGAAATATGTATATCCAAAAAATCAAGATAATACTGATATCCTTTTGCTAAAAGAATATTTAATTTACATTTCCACAACAGATTTAAGACATTTTGTAACCGATTTTTGTCATTTAAAATTCAAATCGCATTGATAATATTAAAAGAACATTAAATATTCAAACCAATTGATTCTCACGCTCTTTATTACACGTGCCTCATATTGTTTAAACAAATGCAAATGTTTAAACAATTTGATTCACGGCGTCCCCCTCCACCTGTCTTCCTGCTATCTAAACTACTTTATAAAAGTCTTCGAATAAAACATGGGTCAGTGGTAAATTCCTACCAGAGCGGATTGACATAAAAATCTAGAAAAATCAGCATAATTCTGAAATAATTAGGAGACGTGTGTGAGGTACAAATTAAAACAATAAACGACCCCAAAGTGCCCCAAAATTCGATTCGTTTTTTTTTAAATTCTTTCTTTTGCCATTTTTCTGTTATAAATGTTGTTAAAATGGTTTAAAAAAATTATGATCATAATCTTATGGCATAGCCGCAACTAACTGCATTTAAATTTTTTGGAAATTCAGCCTCCTTAACCAAGTCCCCAATATTTTCCAATTCTCTTATGCGTGACGTCACGGCCTCCACATATGTTTGTATGTATGTTCTGCTGGCGCACTTTGCATTAAGTCGTAAATGTGTGTATGTAGCATTTTAAGTGTGACCGCGCAGGGGAAAAAATGAAAATACCAGTCACAAAAAATTTAAAATGCGCGGTTAAAAAATCGATTATATCGCAAATCTTTTCATTTGTTTTCAAATGTTGAGTTATCTACAAACTTTGGATTTGTAAAAAACAAAAATAAACAATGATTCGCTCTGCTATGTACACACACACGCACGAAATATGTATATCCAAAAAATCAAGATAATACTGATATCCTTTTGCTAAAAGAATATTTAATTTACATTTCCACAACAGATTTAAGACATTTTGTAACCGATTTTTGTCATTTAAAATTCAAATCGCATTGATAATATTAAAAGAACATTAAATATTCAAACCAATTGATTATCACGCTCTTTATTACACGTGCCTCATATTGTTTAAACAAATGCAAATGTTTAAACAATTTGATTCACGGCGTCCCCCTCCACCTGTCTTCCTGCTATTAATAATATAATTCTAATCGGGGTGAAAAATTTATGAAAACTAAAATACTGAAAACAAAATAACAATTTTAAAACTTAACTTTTAAACTTAACTTATGCAAACAGTCCAAAGGAATGCGATGGAATGGATTGGATGGAAGGACAATGGTTGTTTTTGCAAGTTTTTGTTTTTTATTAAATAGTTTGCATACACAAAAAAAAATTTGATTGGTAAAATTTACGTTTACGGATAGTTACGTAACTATAAACAAATATTTAAGTTTTTTTTGCGAATTGTGTTTATTTGTTGTTGTGAAAGTAATTATTTAATTGGTAGAATTGAACATTTTTGTGGTTGAGAACGGTTTAACAATTATATTGGTTAATTTTACCAAGTTTTTTTTTGAGTGTAGGACATAATACTGTTGTTTTTGTGGAAACTAAGAAACAAAGTTCTATAAAATGATTTCTCGGCTTTTAGGCTAATCTTGGGAATTTTTAAAATTTTAAATAAGTAGTAAAGGTAAAGGTATTGTCAATATATGTAGCTATTCTACATACATACATACATACATACATACATACATATTTTCAATCTTATTTTCCGCGGGCGAAGCTGCGGCCCACCTTGCTAGTATTATATAAAATCCCTAGAGATTTATTTAATGTCTTAAATGATAAGTTATCATTATCATTGATAACAAATGTGACCCCTTAGTATTTGCCTATAAATCTTTTGCTTCTATTAAATATTTTTATAACTTTCTTATAAATTGGTTTTACTGGTTCTAGATAAAGGAATAGAATATGAAATATATCGCTGCATACTTTCAGGCACATTTCATGGTTTTTAATTTGAAATATATTTGATAGGTGTTCTTACTTTCAGGAAATCTATATGATTGGTTTGTCAACGTAGCAAATTAATTTGATTTAATAGCAATGATTTTTCCTGACATTTTAATTGGCTTAAATTTTCAGCTAACGATACAAATTGTCCACCCCAATTCAATTTATACATTTTTTTCGAGGACCTGCGTTTGACATTTTGATGTGGCTGCCGTTGGCTTTGGGCGATTGACATTTGACCAAAGCCCTGCTGCTTTTTTGGCCTTACTTTCAGCGGTTTGGGCCGCTAACGAACGTGTTGCATACAAGGGTGTATGTATGAATGAGTGAGCATTCGAAAATGGGGAGGGGCTGGATGGCCGTAGAGAAAGGGGATCGAAAAGGCTTAACAGCTTGAGCTGGCTGCCTACTTAAAGGCTCAATTCTGCGGTGAAAGTGGGTGGCTGGTTTGGAGTTAAGCAAGAGATGGGTGGCACTTTCTCCCAAGATGTGGTGAATGTTGAATGGCGATGCTAGGCGAAAGGCGCCAGGCAAGCAG
The DNA here is from genome assembly GCA_037075205.1 of Drosophila prostipennis. Lineage (NCBI taxonomy): Eukaryota > Metazoa > Arthropoda > Insecta > Diptera > Drosophilidae > Drosophila > Drosophila prostipennis. The sequence continues at coordinate 361,574 of JBAMCJ010000817.1, forward strand.
AAAATGCTGAAAGCGCAGAAGGGGCTGAAAACTTTCGCCTAACTCGCTTTCTAAAAATAGAAATGAAATCGCGCGCACGTACGCACACTTTAGCAGGCAAGGAGGGCAAACACACACACACACACACCGAGTACGTGTATTTGGTGCATACGTATGTATGTGTGCACAAAGGAGGCTGGCCGCCATTTTGTGTGGCGAACGCCTACGCGATGTTTAACTGCGCTGTAGGTTCCTATGCGCTTGTGTTGGTGGGCTCTTAGCCACATTCGTATATGTACAATGTAAGTGCACGGAAAGAAATGGTTGGTTTCTATTTTATACAGCTTTCAAAATCAATTTATCTACATTTGGTCGGCATTTGGAACATTAAATTATTGAATATTTATAAAATAAATTAATTTTAATTTATTAATTTTGTATTAATATGAATTTTGTTTAGCATTTCTAAATGTATTTATTTTTTTAATTTATCAGGTTTAAAATATAATAATATTTCTTCTACACATTATATTTGAATGTAATTTAAACATTAAAAAAAAATATGGCATACTTTTTGAACTTTTAAATTGTAGTTAGTTTGCTATTAAAGAGTAAGTTAACTTAAAAAAATAATAATACTTCAACGTATTTAAAAATATTAGTCATTAAAAAACATGCAATTTTTTTCTCTTTAGTTCATGTAATTTCCTCCTGATTAATAGCACTTTTTTCGCAGTGTAGGGACAGTAATGATTCACTAAGCCAGTGTAAGAACAACAACCGCAGGATGGAAATTTGTGAAATCGTGCAAAAGGGAGGGGTAATAGAGGGGAGCAGGACAAGACAGCGACAGCGACATCGCAGGAGAAGGCGACAGCTGTCGTCCTGGCGCAAAACACCTACGCAATTTCCTGGCGAAAACGGCAAACGGTAAATGGGAAATGGAAAATGCTAAATGAGATGAGCCCCAAGATGGAGCCACTCGAGCGGATGCCCGAGAACGAGACCCTCCGAAAAATCAGCAGCCCACCCACGCAAGCGACGTCGAGCTGAGCAGATTTCGCCTAGGGGCGAGCATTTTTCAAAAAACTCGAAATTTCCCAATGACCTTTAGCATTAAACACAGTGGCGCGGGTGGCGAGTGGGCGGGCGTAGCTGCTCCCAACCGAAGAACTGAACTTTGGCACTCACCTGCTGCCGGCTGTTGCTGCTGTTCCAGCTGCTGTTGCTGTTGCTGGAGCTGGAGCTTATGATTGGCGCTGGTGGAAAGCTCCGTGTCCTGGGCGAGAACGGAGGCGGGCACCGCCCGGATCGGCGGACTCAAGCACAGGATCAGCGCCAGGATGACCAGCAAACTGCTGCTGGGCAAGGATACGTAGGCATTTGGCATGTTTGCGGCCGCTTTATTTTGGGTGCACTTCACTACTCTGAACGGTGTCCCAAATAGGATTCAGATTCGGATTCAGATGGGTGGGAGGTCGACTTCGACTCCTGGTCCTTGCGTTGTCCTTCTTCTCCAGTGGTGGTCTGCGCACTTCGACTGTTCTGAATGAACTGACGTCCCAGCGACGCAGTGCAACAGTTTTTAACGTACTGGCCCCGATTCCGTGCCGTTGGCCGTTGTTTTGCAGACCCAGTAGCACCACCCATCCACCCATTTACCCACCCACCCACCACTTCCCGTCCGGTCTGCACACAACCTACGTCACTCTCATTGATAAAGAATTGCGGACCTCAGAGGAGCCTGCTTACGTAGTTCCCTGGCCAGGCAGCTCGACAATCCTCCACTGCGCCTGCGCCGAATCTGCAAAGAGCTGCGTTACTGCCTGGCCATATCTGTGTGCTTCTATGGTGCGATGAGTGCCCCTATGACACTGGTTGTTATGTAAATTAAACACCTAGTTGCACAATCGCCAGTTTATAATACAATGGAGTTTCCTTTAAAAAGGTACTATCAGTAATATTAAAAGCCTATAAGAACTTTTTATAAAAGATGATTTTTAAAATAGGGTGGTTTTTAATATATCAAAATATGGATATATCAATATTTTTTGTATAAAAGTTAAATTTTTATAGCTTGGAATTTCCTTAAAAAAAAATACTATTAGTATTATTAAAACCTTATTCGAATTTTTTCTAAAAATTGTTTACTTTTTATAAAACCTGATTTTTAATATAGGGTGGTTTTTAATATATCAAAATATCGATATAAGAATATTTTTTGTATAAAAGTTTCATTTTTATAACTTGGAATTTCCTTTAAAAAAATACTATTAGTAATATTAAAAGCCTATAAGAATTTTTCTAAAATTGTTTACTTTTTATAAAAGATGATTTTTAAAATAGGGTGCTTTTTAATATATCAAAATATCGATAAATAAAATTTTTTTGTATAAAAGTTACATTTTTATATAGTCTTTCTTTCAGAACACCAGCCACTTGATTTACTTGGAACTGCAACTTCGGAGCGATGATCCTTTATCTGAAGGACATGACGCCGAGAATGGAGAATTTTTTGGGGGAGCCGACTGGCGAACAATCTCCCGGCGAACTGCTGAATGCCAATAACTGTGGTCGAACTATCATAGATCCAGATAGCGAGAACGAATTGATCGTGTCGCTCTTGGAGCTACGCAGTAATAGTTCCAACAACGAATCGATCAATTCGGTCTCGATATCTGGATCTATGATAGTGCGTCCACAGCGCAAGGTATTCTGTATGTATCCGGGCGTACGCTTGGAAGATTATCCTGAGCACAAATGTTGGCCAGACCTCGATCACAATTCCAGATCTACTCGAAATCACCCGTGGCGATTACGTAGATTAGGTCCGGAGTGGAGATCGAGGGTCCAACCAACATTCGTGCTGAGGATAATCTTTAAACGTACACCAGAATACAAACGGGGGACCTTGCGCTGCTCGCGCCATGCCAAAAACTCGACCAACTTTCTGTTTCTGTTCTTCTGTTTCCAATAGGCCAGTACTTGGGGTTCATTCTTCGATAAGGTAGGAAGGTTTCAAGCAGCTCTTCTCTTGTTCGCTTGGTAGAAGTCGAAGGATTTTCTTAGTGAGTGGATCCGGATTGTGGAAAAAACCCGTAATGCTGACCAAAAGTCATAGCTGGAGCTCACGAGCCTGCTAATTGGCCTGATCCCCATTTGGCAGGCGGATAGCAGTTCCGTATCGAATCTTTTGGATCGCAGATATTTCTATGCCTGGATTCTTGCGTCCGACCAAAGCATCCTAATGATTTTTAAGGCTGCGGACGGTAACGACTCTGCAATGGTATACAAAAATGCAATAATTATAAGTAAAGGCATGGAAAAATGTACCCTTTTCTCAGTTTTGATAGAGAACTATTATATAAATACTGTCGATACGATTTTTTAAAGGTAATCGACTTTTTTTAAATTTTTTATTTTATTTTCATGAAAATGTTATTAATTTAATTTTTTTTACTATAGGCGTAAAGATAGTACTAGCGAGTTCCACTTAAATTATTTTAACGGATTACAGACCTTGTATTTTGTAGTGTGCTTAGTCTAATGAATTTATTGTCGACTATATAAAATTTAAGCGAGGCGCTTTCACTACATATGCGGTCTTAAAACATTCGACTTAATAGACAACTGACACTGAAATGAAGGGTTACTAATTTATTTGTTTGACAACTTAGTTCCTATGAGAAAAAAAACCAGAACTTTCTACTGTCAATGTCATATAAATGATGCGGCTTAATTTTTTGGTTAATTTAAAATATGTATATAAGTATTATTGAGACAAATTGTTATCGAACCTCGCGGTTTCGTACACTGTTTATAGTTTGGAATATTAATTGTTTCTTTTAAAATAAATGTAAATGTTATATTCTACTTTTAGTATTGAATAACCAGTTACAGACCTGCAGCTCCGTAAGATTTGCCTCCAGGGAAAGGGTTAACTTATCCGCACCGCTGGAATAGTCGTTGTAGCGGTGCTAGTCCTTTTTTAGTGCTCTGCGTGTTCATCAAGTCCTTTTCGTTGCCATCGGCATGTGTCTATTACGGTCATCTAGTCGTTGCAGCTTTTTCTTTTGCCTTCAAGTAAGGAAACAAAAAAAAAACATTGAAGAACGCCCGAAAAAAAATGTATACAACTTAAAGCGCTTATTTACAGGTAATTTTTGATTTTTGTATAATCTTTTCGGTCTGAATATTTTTGTGTTGTCAGCACGGACTCTGATTTTTGACTAACTTTTCTCGAAGGCTGGCAAATTAGAGGTGGAGAAACATCGATGTCTATGTCAAAAAAATCGGTGTACTTCGATGTTCTTAAATAAAAATTGTGAATTCTATGATTCATGGCCATCTAGTGTTCGAAAATGGATTTTATACAACATTTGTGACGAAAATGGATAACACACTCGACGAAATACACTTTTTAGAATTTTTTTATCACAATATATTTATACCCCTTACTCGTAGAGTAAAAGGGTATATTGTGTTCGAGCAAAAGTATGTAACAGCTAGAAGGAAGCGTTTCCGACCCTATAAAGTATATATATTCTTGATCAGGGTCACTAGTCGAGTCAATATAGCCATGTCCGTCTGTCTGTCTGTCTGTATAAACGCTGAGATTTCCGAAACTATAAAAGCTAGAAGATTGGCATTTTGCATGCAGCGCAAGTTTATTTCAAAAAGGTGCCACGCCCCCTCTAACGCCCACAATAGCTAATATACGATTTTAAAAATTTAAATATTTCGGAAAAGTAAGAATGCAGTTTTGTTGTGCTTATCAATACCTATTGAAATGTAGAAGAAATTTTTTAAATCGGACCATTCGTTAAAAAGTTATGCTTGATCAAAGTCTTATCTCCATCTCCCTCGCACACCCTTTAGCTGAGTTACGATTATTAGATAGTCGGGACACCAACCCGACTACAGCGTTCGCACTCCCTTTAGCTCAGTGACGGGTATTAGATAGTCTGGACACCAACCCGACTATAGCGTTCTCTCTTGTTTTGTTAATAACTATAGTTAATTTTTTTTGTTTTTTAAACCTTGTTGGTTAGTTTTACACAACGCTGGATTTGCAAAAAATGCAACGCCCTGCAAACATACAGATGTATGTATATGAAACATATATCAAATCAAAATGCTAAATCAGCAAATCCAAACTGTATTCAATACCTTTGGCACTCACTTCTCAGTAACTTGCTTTCAGTTTAACAAGGGACTTTGTGTTATAAGGTTACAAGCGCGGAAAATGATAACGAAAAGTTTTCGGTTCATACTTATCACGTTTTTGATAGGGTTTACTTATGGGACTCCAGTTGAGTGGAGAGAGGATGGAAGTCCCATGACGATGAAGGGATTCAACAACAACCTAGGCACCTTCGTGGAGTACACCGGTCGGGCATCCATAGCATTTGAGGATTGGACCTTTTATGCGAGCTTTAATCTGGAGTCACTTTTTCCGGTTATGAAAGCCCTTAATAAAGTCTATATAACTCTTCTCGATAGTTGCGTAATGAGTACTATACCGTGCAGCGATATTCTCGAGTTTGCGATCACCATTCTTCGGGAAGGCCTGATTGACACATATGATCCGCTGGTTTTTAAAGTCAAACCACTCTCTCTCGGTGAAGATGAAATGGCCACCAAGTTGATGAATAAATCCTCCTTCATCGACAGCACTATAAACATTCAAGTAGGTCCACTGGAACTCGACGCGTATTCCCCCTATTTTGAAGGCACAGATAGTCCAGACTGGATCATCGAGCAGAAGAAACATCTACGTATTTTGGGATCCGAATTAAAAAGGTCAGAGGATGCCATACTTGAAGCATTGGCTTCCGCTTATCAGCGGCAACTCAGTCCTCTTGTTCTCACCACCAATCAGTTGGAAGCGGAAATGCTTAAAATCCAGGCCCATCTTCCACGGGGTCGACGACTGCCCCTTGAGCAATCTACAATCACCGATATTTACCGCATCGCCTCCGTAGTCCCTCAACAGTTGGAAAACCAATTGGTCTTCCGAATCTCAGTGCCCCTGGTCGATGTGGAGCAGTTTAATGTTTACCGATTGACTCCCATTCCACGGGTGGATAATGGCGAAATCCAGCTGGTGGACACCGAAACCCCGTTTCTGGGTATCAACGATCACTTGGACAGGTACTTTCCACTCCAGAACCTGGATGACTGCACTGAGTTGGCCGGCGAAAGATTCATTTGTAGGCCCAATCAAATAACTTATGGAAATGGAGATGATAGCTTTCCCTGCTCCTTGGCGGCTATTCGCAATCAGTCGGCCCAAGTCTGCACTTTCCGTCAAGTGGAGAGGAGTAGCTTGTGGACTCAGCTGGTGGCACCGAATTCCTGGATGGTGGCCCTCACTAAGGAAGTGACCTTGATGGGTGTTTGCTCTGGAGAAACCCAGGAGCTCAGGATAAACGGCAGTGGAATCCTAAGCATTCGAAGTGACTGCATCGTAAGGAGTTCAGCTGTCACACTGCAAGGAGAACCCGAGAAGGGGATTCCCTCGAAAAAAGGTTACGCAGCGCTGCAGTTGACTTACAATCCATCCCGGGAAGCAGGAATCCTGGAATCTTTTAATCATCTGCTTGAGATCGTAACTCAGTTGAAGGTGTATCAGGAAAACCTCGAAGCAGTCGGGGATTATCCAATGACCGTCGTCATTGTGTGTCCAGTAATTGTGCTGATCGCCCTATTAATTTCGCTTACCTGGTTATATCTCGCCCATCGTAGAAGACAACTCCAAGGGCCAGGGCCACAAAATCCAGTCAGCGATATCCCAGACTCAAGCAATGAAATCAGAACCAGTAATCTTCCACTGCTGGAAAAACAAGAAATTTAATGCCATAAAAAACAAATAACCTTTTAACTGATTTAAAAATATAATATTTGATTTTCCTAATAAATCTTTTATAACAATTGAAATGACTTACTTTTCTTTATTAAACTTTTTATCAAATAATTTTAAGGGCTTGAGAAATATTCTTAAGAAATATTTGTAACCAAAACACTGGCTGTGCAGTTTTGAAAAGCCGATAAATAAAAGAAAAATAAACGTTGAAATATAAACAGAGAGATGCATACAAAATCTGCTAGGGTCCGCATATTTCTCATATGCACTCGGCCATGTATATATGGAGGAACACATATATATCTATAGAGGATGCTAGGTCAGCTTCAATCTGCACTTCAGCCAGTAAAAACTGCAGAATACTTTCAGTATGAAAAGAACTATTGAAGAGATCGGTTCGAGACAATGAGATCCAAAATGAAGTGTTTTCTAATGTTTCTAATTTTATACAATCTCAGTTCCTTGCATTCTACAAAAAGTCACATAATCGATAGAAGTGAAAACCTCATGTCTTTTACAAAATTCAATAACAATCTTGGGACCTTTATTGAACCCAAAGGGCAAGTGGTAATCAAAACTGGCGACCGTGTCATGCGTGTCTTCCAAAATGTTGAAGCAATGGAATCAGACTACAAATATCTGCAAGGTGTTTGCCATAAGTACTATCAAAGTCAATGCCCAAAAACATTCAATCCAGATCTGGCACAGTTTCGTGACACCATAAAAAAATTGGATACTGTAGAAGTAGATGTAAAGTAAGTTAAAGTTTGAAATTTTAGGGACAGTTCCTGATTAATTAAATATTTTATTAAACAACTTATTTCAAGGCAACTTTCTTCACGTAATTTCCAACCTCATCAACCTGTTAAAGACATATTAGATAATGCATTGAAAAACATTGAAGGACCCAAAGGTTTTTTATTTACCTGGATTATCGCGAGTTTGGCCTGGAAATTACAATCGCAAATGGAACTTGTTGTCCTTGAAGTAGCTTGCGCCCGCAATAATACCATGTGCCCATCGTATGAAACCATTAAATCTATAGAGAAGACATTTATTGGCACAAAATTCACAATATCTGATTTTATAAATACTGCCGCTATAAAAGTTGGAAAATTTGATAACTATATTGTCTTTGAATATACAATGCCATCAACTTCGGATATAAAATTTAACTTATATCATTTGACGCCCATTCCCAAAGTTCATCCAAATGGCACAATCGAGATTTTGGATATTGAGAGCCCATACGTATCGTATGACAAATCGAAAATGTATTTTAACCTACAAAACTTGGATGACTGCTTGAAGCTGGATAGCAATACAATAATTTGCGATCCTGATAAAATCTCTCAAATAAATTATTTTAAAGATCTTCCTTGCGAGGTTGCCGCGATCCGAAATCAAACCGCCAAAACCTGCACTTCGCATCTTATCATGCGAAACTCCATATGGACACCACCTCTAGCACCAAATTCGTGGATAGCGACTCTCACCAAGGAGCTCTCTTTAAAGGCTATCTGCTCCCAAGATGAACAGGAACTGAAAATAAACGGCACCGGTGTTTTAAGGATTCGAAGTGACTGCAGAGTTCATGGAACATCTGTACATCTCCAGGGAAGTCTGCGGAAATGGACGCATTCAAATCAATCCTATGCATCACTGCAGGCCACAAATGAAACTTTAGAAGAAGGCGATATTTCCGCGTCCATAAACGAAATTCGCAACGCCATAATTAAACTCACTGCGGATCAAGAGAAACCGGAAACCATTGTATTTCTTTATATCATCGGAGCAGCCGGAATTATTATAATTCTCCTTGGTGCCGGCTGTTATTATCACCATCAACGCCCCAGGATTTCAGTGCCAGGACTCGTAGTTAAGTTGAACGAAATATCCTGAAAATTGTATGTCTTTTCCTTTTTTTCCAAAACCGCAAATCCATAAATGGAGCGAGGTTTTCTGAACTACTGATTGTATCGATTATAATACAGGTTTATTTGTTTGGTTTAATTGCAATAAATATTAGTTACTCTCTTCATTTACACGTTGTAAGTCTCAAGGCTTCAGTTAAGGTTTCCTTTCATTGCACTTAGAAATTTAGAAAATCCGGGCCAAGGGCAGGGCATGCTGGCGATGTGATGGGACTATGTTCCTCTATTTTCTCCATTTCCGGACTCTGCATCGAGTGCTCTATTTTACAATTGCAGCTAGGCCATCGTTTACAATAAGAACTACAATTTGTCAGCTACTACAAGGAAAACATTGCCAATTACAAACTAAGTTACAGCGCTCTCATCAGCGCATTGCACTTTGTGTCTCTCTGATTTTGTATCAGTTTCTGTCCGTGTTTGATTGTGTATGAAATAAAGCTTTATGCGGAAAGGGGGTGGGGGGAAACAAGAAAAGCATGTCGAGGATGTTCCGTCTATCCTACTTGGCGTTGTCCAGCACCTTCATTATATGCCGCGAGACAAGAGCCGTTGCCTCGGCGGCATTGGGGATTAGGAAGCGGTCCATGTCCGTGATAAGCAGGCCGTCGCCATCGGGGAAGCCGTACTTGAAGGTGATCAGGTCGCGGTGTCGTTTCTTGGCCGTGATCTTCACGATGCTGGCCAGCGGGCGACGCACCATTATCTGCGCCTGGCCGCGTCCCAGTTCCCGGAGCACCACCAGTTGGCCCGGCGTGATGATCAAGTGACTGTCGTACATGTAGCCGCTCATGTGCACCTCCTGGCACTTGAAGGCGTTGATTATGTCGGCCGTCTTGAAGTACTGGTTCAGATTCACGATCTCCTTGCCATCGCCGGCCAGCGGTTGGTCATCCCGCTCGCCCGCTCCGTCCAAGGCGTCTTCGTTCTCGTCGTCAATGCTAAAAACAGGCGCCACATTGCGGTACCGCTTGCCATTCCTCTCCTTGGCACTGACATGCCGTTCCTGGGCCGGCGCCGCTTGCACACCATTAGAGCCGCTGCCCGAGGCTCCGCCATTAGCACTGGGATTGACTATGATGTCCAGCAATTTACCCTTGACCTCCGCAGACTTTGACTTCATGGCGGCGGAGAACTTGCTGAATAGGTCTGTAGAGGAGGGCGTCGAGTTCTTCAGCGGCACTGATTTTGTCTGCAGAAGGAGAAGTAGGACTTTATAACTGATTTAAAGTAAATTTAAATTGTATGCTAATTTAACCTGCTGGACGTTGTGCTGCTGGCAGACGAGGCACTTGCGCACATTGTGATCCTCCAGGCAGTCGGCCATGTGGTCGCCAAAGTAGTCGTGGATGGAGGCATAGCCGCCGGTCAGCAGCGACACGTAGTGGGTGTTCTTCTGCAGGAATGAGGCCACCACCATGTGCGTGTACTGGTCCTCTTCGACGCGACCGCTGCCCATGAAGCACAGATGCTCGCCCCCGGCATTCGAGTTGGCCTCGATGGCCTGCCGCTGGGCGGTCAGGAGGCCCTGGACGGCGGTGGCGAAGGCGACCGGTTCCTGGAGCATCAGGTTGCAGTCCAGGTGGAATGCCGTGGACAGGTGACCGGCGTTGTACTGCTCAGCCGGTCGGCAGTCGACGAGAAAGAAGCGCACTGCATCCGGCACGGGGAACTCTGTGGCCGAGGTCTCCACCAACTCGTAAACCGAGACGGGCAGGCACAGTGCCTGTGACACCTTGTTGGCTTCCTCCTGGCTGCGCGGCGTATCATTCTGCTTGCCATACAGCGCTTTTAGATAGTCGGTCTTGAAAGAAGTGGGTGTCTTGAGGGCATAGTACTGAGCCAGGGAGCAGAAGTCGGGGACATCATCGAATTCCAGGGCGCACGGCATCAGGCCCAGGAACTTAATGATCTCCTCCTTGGACGAGCTCCGCATCTGCAGGATCTGCTCCCTTCCGTTGATCAGGATAATCAACGCCAGGAAAAAGACCATGAAGGGGTCGGCGTTCTGGAAGTACAGGTCCCACATGGCGATGATCACCGACAGGCTGCTGCAGGAGGCGAAAAGCGACTGGAACCAGGTCAGCGAGTACAGGTCGGGCGTGATCTTCTTGGTGTCCAGCAGGGTGCACAGCTCCGGGTCGTGGTAGAGCAAGAGCAGCCGGAAAACGTGGAAGACATTGCCCTTGGGTCGACAGCCCTTGGGTATATAGGTGTCCCGGATGGACTCGAACAGGTTGAAGGTATCCGACCGGTTCAGCTTCAGGGCGAACAGCGGGAGCAGCAGCTCTATCCAACCGTTATCGGGCTCATACTGTAGATTTCGGTTCTTGCAGTAGAACGTGATGATGGACTCGAGGTCGGAGACCACCGAGACCTTGTCCTCCTCATCGTTGCCCATGCGATCGACGTGCCGCTGGCAGTCCTCGCGCAGTTGGCTCTGGAAGGGCAGGTCGTAGATCTCGTTGAACAGCGACATCTGATCCGATTTGTGGCGCACATCCAGGCACACCTGCCAGACATCCGGGCGCAGGGCCTCCGGCAGGGCCTTGCCCTGGCAAATGCTGTAGACATCGTTGACATTGCAGTCGTCCAGTAGCGCCGACTCCAGCTCAATGATCCTACGGAGAAGAGAGATCACAATCATTAGCTTGTTTTAGTCATGTACATATGAAAACAGCGGGGAGAAGGCGACGTCAACGTGTCTAAATAGCCAGCTGCTGATAAGACGGAGCACCCACACTCGCAGCCCCCCCCCCAGGTGCTCCACCCCGCTGACCTTGCTCCGAAGTGCTGACTCAATCACCGAAACAAATGGTCGTCTGTTCGAGAGAATCTAAGGCTGTGGTGGCGATTGAAAAACAGGCCTTGCCACTACTACCCAGTTCCACAACTGGGATGCTGAGTCTCCGAGGAGAGGCTCCCCCTGACTAACCTTAGTTGTTGACGTAGCCCCAACCCCATGTTTATTATTTACCACATATTCTCCTCCATGACTCCGCTTTTGGCCGATTACAACGATTCCGTTTACAAATGCTGCCTTAATGCACTCTCTTTAACTGGAGTTGGCCAGAAAGGTGCATTTTCTTTATATTTCAGGTGCGAATTATGATTTTTGTGATATTCCAAATTTATTTTGATCGAATTTTGGTTACGTTTTAAGATGGTTACGTTCGTAAGGATGGGAGGCGCTTACGTTTAGCACGGGGAATGTTAGAGATGGCAAATGCTTACGTGATTACCTTACAGTTACTTTTGCAATTTGAATTTGGAAATTAAAATTTCTTTTTAATACAAAAGCAAAGAAATAATATTAGAAATAAATAATAAAGAAATTTTTAAAATTAAATAAATGCTTAAAAACTATTTTACATTTTAAATAGTTAAGATCATAGTTAGAGCATTAATTACAACAAGACATTTTTAACTTCTAGTTTCAATTACTTGTATTTAACCCAATTTTCTTTTTAATTTATGTTTCAAAATAATTTCACTCATTATTTCAAATGCCCAACGTATTTTATCCTACCGATTAATGTTGCCAACTACAACAATCGATTGTTTGCCACCTCTAGTTGCCAGCGATTTGGCAAGCAAAGTTTTGTTTTGCAGCAATTTTATCCAAATTTAAGTTCAAATCCAGCTGTGGGGGCTTCAATTTGGAGAATCAACTCTTTGCTGGTTAACTAAAGGTGCTGGCACTTAATAAAGGTGAGCAAAATCAATGGGTGATGCAGGTAAAACTGATTAGAGGTCTTTTCAAACAAACACACATGCAAACGGGGCCAAACAAAATTTGCAAAGGCAAAGGCAATAACAAAAATAACAACATTAGGCGAGTGCAATTGCACACGCGTATATATTTATATACAAATACACATACATACATACAGCCTTCACCTAAATAAAATGCATTTTGCATCTATTGATTTTGCAAGTAGCATTTTAATAGGATGTTGCAAGAGGTGTGTGTGTGTGTGTGCGTGAGAGTGCAACAGCTGTGTTACAGAACCCTCCTTTCCCCCTCATTAAACCCCCTTTTTATCCGATTTATCAGCACTTTTCCCCCATTAACCTGGCCAATCAACATAAATTGCACTTTGAGCCACGTGTGTACTTTGCTATTTGCATACCAGCACGTACATATGTACTCATTTTCCAAACCCCCTTTTTAATTGCGTCTCCTTTTTCTTTCATACAGATGAAAACGGGCAGCAACAACAACCACATCTCCACCAGCAGCAGCAGCAGCAGCAACAACAACAATATCTGCATTTCCGGCAGCGGAAGCAACTCCTTAGTGCCCGGCTCCTCCACTTCCGTTACCGTTTCGTCATCGCACATTGTCACCGAGTGGGAGGATGGCATCATCTTCGATGTGGATGATCCCGACTTTTGTAATCTCGCCACCGACAAGCTGAACTTTATAGGTGAATATACCATAGCCAGGGGTATAATTAACCCACTGCCTATATTTATAGTCTAGACATCGCAGTAATCTATGTTATTTACGATTAGCTAGACCGAAGCCCACTAATTGAGCGGCGGGAAACCTTTTTCGCACCTTTGTACCAACCAGCTGCAATGGCTTATCGGCCAGTGGTTTTCCCGATTTCTCGAGTCCCGGCTTTTGTCTGATCGGGCGGAAACTGCCAAACACTTTTATTAGTGCCAATACACTCCGGCTTTATCGCCGAGTGCCGTTGATAATGGGCCATAAATATAAAGAAAACAAGGGCCTTCAATTATACAATACCCGAATAGCCAGCACTCTGTCTTCCCGAAAGTGTTCCATTTAAATTTAGACGCTTTCCGTGCTGTTTTTAGAAAATTGGGCGATCCATCAATAACCATTCGAACAGCCACCAATGGATGGGGACTCTCTTTTGGCTAATTGTTTTGCCCGTCCGTTTATCTGCGATCTGATTAGCCGCACAACCGAGTCGTGCGACTCGCCTATTCACACGTTTCGCTTGTCACCCAGAATTCAGCCGGCAAATTCACGCGTTTGTCATGTGACTCCGGTGCGGATCGAAGCAGACCGGCCTCTCCGCTCGATCATGCTTCTCCTTCGGCTCACCGGCTGAAAAATGGGTGCCAAAAGAGTGTGCAAATATGTCCGATGGCCCAACAATGTGAGTGGAATTTTTCCCCAATTTTTTGGTCAACAATAACAGGGGCAGAGCTTATGCGTGCTAGCGTGAGCTGTTTTTTGCATGCATATTGGCACGTGTCGCTCGTTAAAGGCTTCTACGGAGTAGAGTTTAGGGAGTCGGGGTTTCAAGCCACCCCATCAATATTGCGTGTGAAGCAGCCATGAGTGTTGGATATTATGTCCCTTATCCGGTCTTAAGTGGGCCAGTTATTGAAAGGAAAACTTTAGCAGCAACTGGTGGAGCTAGTTTGTTTCGCCTTAATGACTTCACATTAAATTTCCTTAATCATCTATATTTTTTACGAGGAAGAAAGCGAATTTTACGATCCTAACCAAACCTTAGCTGGTGGGATCAAATGTCCAATTCCTGATACATTTTTGAGAGGCTTTACAATTTGTTAATTAACGAAAAAGGAAGCGAAAGTTGAAGCTGCATTTGCTACTTTGGCCTCTTATGCCATATTTCCCCCTACAAAGCTTAGCTCGCTTATTTGCGAATGATTAACATATTGCATCAGACTATTTGCAATCGGCTTCGTCTGCCAAAGTTACACAGTTTCAGTTCACGTGGATGTTGTAAGAGTTTAAATGAATCAGAGAATTTGCAGTCAATCAAGCTAGTTGAAAACGATTTATCGTAGCTATTTATAGGACTAGGCTTTATCTGCGTGACTCACTCAAATTAGATCTGATCTTTCTCCTGAATACACCTGAATACTTTGCCACTTATCATGATAAGAATAGTTTTTTAATAGTTTTTCTAAATATATAAACATAAAAAACCGAAAACTTTTGTGTGGCGATAAACTTTAATTTTAGGCAAAGCGAAAACGAAAAATAAGAAAATACGTGTGGTCGATCTAAATCAATTTCAACGAATGCCCGACTATATTTTAACAAAGTTCTTAGAGCCTAGCTTAACGACGGTTGACGAAGACGGGGCGAATTCGCAGAGAGCGAGAGAGACCTTTATTGTGCACCCGCCTTCGTCCTAAACTAACTTACACTAAACTTCAAACTTCAAGTAAATTCAAATCTCGCAACACCGGCCCCGTTGAACGCTTCAGGCTTCAACAAATGGGAAGCGGCGCCAATTTATGGATGGCTCGCCGAAAAACGCCTCCTGCGCCCGTCCTAACGTCGACGACCCTGACCATGCCGTCCTCCCCTGCGTGCCTGGCGATGATTCTCCCCAGGAGCCATTGTTGGGGCGGAAGGTTGTCCTCGGCCACGACGACGAGATCTCCCTCGCTGATGTTCGGCTGCTCCTGGTGCCACTTGCCCCGAATTTGTAGGCCCAGGACATATTCCCGGGACCATCGCCGCCAGAACATTTGCCTGACTGACGAGACAAGCCGCCATCGCCGTAAGCAGCTGAGACCCTCCTGGTCCGGGGTCCGGAGTGCTGGTGTGGCGAGCAGCGGCCCGCCTGTCAGCAGGTGCCCGGGAGTTAGCGCCTCTCCGTCGCTTGGGTCCTGGCTGATCGCTCCGAGCGGGCGCGAGTTCATCACCGCCTCGATTCCCACGAGCACTGTCGCCAGCTCTTCTGCGCTTAGGAGCGCGCTGCCCACCGCCCGTAGGAGTAGGTTCTTGGCAGTTTTGACACCTGCCTCCCATAGTCCGCCCATGTGCGGAGCCCGAGGCGGTGTGAACGCAAACTCGCATCCGCTTCTTGATGCGAATTCGCGTATCGCGTCGGCTTCCTCCTCGATCCGCTCTCGAAGGGCCTGGAAGTGGCGACTGGCTCCGACGAAGTTCGTCCCGTTGTCGCAATGGACGACTTGGGGACATCCTCGGCGCCCAACGAACCTTTGAAAAGCCAATAAAAAGGAATCTGTGGTTAAATCTGAAACAACTTCTAGATGAACCGCCTTGGACGCGAAACAAACAAAGAGCGCAATGTAGGACTTATACGGAGGCCTACCACGAATTTTCAGTGTTGTATAGACAGGGCCACAAAAATCAACGCCACATATAGCAAATGGGCGGAGAGCACGGAGACGATCTGCGGGTAAATTTCCCATAATTTGTGTCATCAGTCGAGGCTTGCACTTGAAGCAGCGGATACATGATCGAACTGTCTGACTGCAGACCTCCTGAGCGTTTACGATCCAAATTCGCTGTCGAAGGAGACTCACAAGTGCTCGTGGACCAACATGAAAATTAGAATGGTGCAGATGCCGGACATAGCTCTGCACAAATTGGGAGCGTTTCGTCAACAACAATGGAAACTTGGCATCGTATGATATAGGAGCGTTAGCTAGTCGCCCCCCAACTCGCAACAACGAAAAGTGACACCAAGTCCCCTTTTCTTCATGAATGAATGGATTCAATCGCTGAAGACTTGGGCCAACTCTGGAGCCTTTACGGACTTTTTCCCTTTCTTCGTGATACTCGTGTTTTTGTAATACCTCGACAATTTTTAAAAAGGCTTCATTATATTCAGTGGGTGACAAAGTTTTTTCAAATACTTTACTTTTGTCTTTGCATTTTCTAATGAAGCGGAACATATAAACGAATACCCTAAGCAGTTTAAGGTGTGACGAAAATCCCTCGATGACATCTACCAAGTCCGAATTTTGTACAGCAGCGGTCAGCCCGACCACAGTCTTCCTCGATTCTTGCAGTAGGACTTGTTCATCTAGGTCAAAGTGTGCATTTTGGGGCCAGTTTTCTTCTCCTTCCGTTAGATACGCTGGTCCAGTAAACCATATCGACTGTATGATTTCGTCGACGTCACAACCTCTTGATACGATATCTGCTGGGTTCTGTTTCGTGGGGACATGCCGCCATGTAGCTTCACCTGACCACTCTTGAATCTCCGCAACTCTATTCGATACAAATGTGGACAACGAAGACGGATGAGACCGGATCCAATGAAGCGTAACTTCAGAGTCCGACCAATAAACAATTTGTTCGATAGGTACCTTTAATAGGGGCTTGATTCTGTGACAGAGATCTGCGAGAAGGTGAGCGGCACATAACTCAAGTCTTGGAAGAGTCTTAGTCTTGAGCGGCGCTACTTTTGACTTTGACGTCAACAAGGATACTTTATAACCTTCTGCAGTTTTGCTACGAATGTAGACGCAAGCTCCGTAAGCTCTTAAGGATGCGTCGGCAAAGGCATGTAATTGGACCGGTGACATCGGATCGGTATGCACAAACCGAGGAATTGATATTTCTTCTAAATTAGACAGTGTATTTTTTATCATATTCCATTCTGTTTCCAAATGCATTGGAATCGACTCATCCCAATCTAACTTATTGAGCCAGAGTTCCTGCAACAGGATCTTTCCTCTAATTACTATTGGACTTAATAAGCCGAGGGGGTCAAACAGCTTCGATGTCACCGATAGTATGTTCCGTTTTGTCGCTCGGAGACCCATGACAGCATTGTCAATTTGGAACTTAAAGGCATCTTCGTTGGGCAACCACGATATTCCTAACGCCTTTGTAGACTCTGAGTCCGAGATGGGTATGGATTTAGCTGTGCTCTCAGATGCGGTGACGTCAGGTGAGTTTGAAAACCACTTTGTCAATTCAAAACCTGCAGTTTGAAGAACCTGAGACACTTCAGACTTAATAGTCTTTAACTCCTCTACGCATGCAGCACCAGTTAACATGTCATCGACATAAAAGTCGGATCCAATAACTTCAGCAGCTCTAGGAAAAGAAAGTTTGGCAGACTCGCTTAACCTTTTTAAACACCGAATTGCCAGAAATGGGGCTGGTCCAGTCCCATATGTTACGGTGTTGAGCTTATATAATCTCAAGGACTCAGAGGGGTCTCTTCTCCACACTATAAGTTGAAACTGCCTATCCGCTTCATTTACCATCACTTGGCGATACATTTTCTTTACATCGGCGGTCAAGGCGAACCTATGCAGCCGGAAGCGAAGTAGCGTTGAGTACAACTCATCTTGGATTGTCGGCCCAACCATCAAAATATCATTTAGAGAGATCTGAGTTGACGATTTACAAGAGGCATCGAAAACGACACGTAACTTGGTTGACGTACTTTGGGGTCTCAGAACGCATTGGTGTGGGATAACATAATGTGGAGCAGAAGGAATTTTATCTGTAGGAGACATATGACCTAAGGAAAGGTACTCTTCCATAAATTCTAAATACATTTTCTTCATGTCAGGGTCTCGAGACAACCTTCTTTCAAGCGACAAAAACCGCCGTTTTGCAACTTCAAAGGAGTTGCCCAACCCATTTGGATCAGATTTAAACGGCAGCCTTACTTCAAACCGACCTGATGGCAAAACCTGAGTAGTCTTCCGGTAGTGTTCTTCACATAACTTTTGCTCAGGCGACAGAATTTTCTTTAGAGATGGCATTTCTTCCAGTGACCAAAACTTCTGTAGTGTGCTGTCAATAGATACTAACAGCTCTTCACTACAACTAAAACTTTTCACAACTTCTGTAGGGGAAGATGCCTTATATCTTCCTGATACAACCCATCCTAGGAGGGTTTTCTGCAAAGTTGGAAAGTCGGGACCTTGTCTAATTTGTCCAACAGCTAATAATTCGAAAAAAGATTCTGCTCCTATTAACATATCTATTCTTTGTGGCTTGTAGAAATATGGGTCCGCTAAAGGTAGGTTCTTTGGAATTTTCCAGTCATTGATATTGACAGACTGGTCAGGATGGTATCCTGATATTGATTTTAAAATCCAAAAATCGAATGAGAACTCACTACCATTTATACGCGACTTCACCACTGTATGTACCTTTTTCTTAACTTGAGAATTGGACTCGCCAATACCAAGTAAGTTGATACACGACTCCTCTTTACGGATCTGTAAGCGGTGAGCAAGGTCCTCTGTTATAAAGTTAGTTTGGGACCCAGAGTCAAGAAGTGCTCGGGCCAAAATATATTCACCGTTTTTGGTTCGTACACTTACGATCGACGTGGCCAAAATCACCCTCTCCGATGATGTCGCATGCATAACATGTGACGTGGAAGGCTGATCTTGATTTAAAGGAGGAGTAAGAATCTCTTGGGGTGGTGGCAACGCTAAACTGTTCTCGGAAACTGTATATCTATGCAGTAAAACGTGATGCGAGCGTCCACAAACTCGACATTTGTTAAATTTGCATTTCGAGACAGTGTGACCCTTTCGCATACAATTGATGCATAATGAAGCAGATTTTACAAAGTCAAACCTTTGCATAACGGAAAGACGACCAAACGGACCACAGTTCGCTAGGATATGGTCGTCTGCATTGCAATAGCTACAACCTTGCTGGGATTTACTGTTGGACGAAGAACATGTAAATGAGCTACGATTATGTGGCTTGCTCGACGTAACTTTATCTAGCTTTGGTTTCGTCGATTCTTCAGCAGATAAATGCTGATATCTGCGATTTAACATTTTTTCAAAATCGGACCAAAGAGGTAATCTTTCATAATCTAACTGTTCTTCCCATTTTTGTTTGGTCACTGGGTCGACTCTGTTCAAGACGAGATAGATCAACATTGCATTTGAAATCTTGGTATCGTCTCCTATCGATAACAAAGAACCGTATATCGATGACACGGTATCGATAAGATTCCTTAGAGACGACGCAGACTGTTGCGATATTTTCGGAAGACTAAACAATGTTGAAATATTATTCATAAAAATTAAACATTCGTTATCATACACTTTTTTCAAGCTGACCAAAGCTTTCTCATAATTGCTCTCTGTAACTTGGTAGGCCTTGATAGTCCCCAAAGCTTCACCAGAAAGGCAAGAGATTAAGTGATTAAACTTTTCAATAACGGGAATGTTATCGTCTTGATGAACTAGAGTTTCAAAAAGGCTCATGAAATTTTTAAACTCCGAGTATTTGCCGCTGAATTTCGGCAATGCCAAATTCGGAAGTCGAGCTCGAGTTGGGACTACAGAAGCTGACCCAAGAGTTTTGGTATCGCTAGCTGTCTTCAAGGCCGAGATAAGCGACAATACTTTTGCCTTGGTTGTTATGGAAAGCTCTTCCAACTCTTCTCCAAACTCATCGCCATCATCTAAATCTTCTATCTTTTCTTGTAATTGATTTGCCTTGTTAATTACATCATTTAAATTTTCTAGCCTACATTTTAATTCGTCTTCCAGAATCGGAATCTGGCCGGCTTCTAGCCGATTATTTAATCGGCGGATGCTATTTACTGGCTTTTTGAGCTTGTTTTTAAGGTCAGCAAGAAGTTCAATACTTTTTGGCTTATCTGGACTCATTTTTTATATTAATTTAAATATATATAGGCCACGAAAAAATTATATATAAATAATTATGTAGAATAAATTATATCCAGCAACAATTTACTAAATTGAATAAATTTAATTTAAAGTATAAGTGATGAAAATAAATTTCGAAACAAAACAACGAGAGTTAATAATTTTTGTCTATAATTATTAAATTTGTTCGAAAAATGTTGTTACCAAATGTTGTATTATTCACAACAAAAGCGACGAAAATATTTAATTAAATCAAACCACGTAGTATCAAATTAATAGTGGTGACGGCAAATCAGTATACCCGACCGAATGCAGGGTAGCGCGTCACTTAACGGTCAGCTAATCGTCAGCGCGCCAAACCAAATCCTACAACAATAACAACTTTGCTAGCGGCGGACAAGCGAAAGCGAAAACGAAAAAATTCACCGCTGCAGCTGCTTGTATATGAGGGCCTATGTATTGGTTATGTATAGCGGCTGGGATGAATTTTCCCAACTATTAATTTTTCGAGTTTTAACACAATGTAGTGGGGGGGCGACAGTGATTGCAATAATTTTCGTAAGAAAACACAAATTAAATGTTGCATCCAAGGGCGGTTCAAATGGGTTATGTAATGTGTATGTGTATATGTGTATATGTATATAATAAATATAATATAAATTTTATTTATTTTTTCTGTATATGTGTAAGTTTGCAATTTTTCCTTTTTATTATAACTAATGCATGCACAACTAGCTCTACTATATCGATACGTCTGTGCCAAGAATTGAAAGCGAGGTGCAATTTTTCAGCACAAGACAAGAAACAAATAAATTGTTTTGTTAACAAACTCTAGCTTTCAATTTTTTGCACAAATACCTCGGGTTCTGCGTTGGGGTCTTTTAATCCAGCTGCCACTTTCCTTTTGCACATCGAGCAATCACAGGGCATCCCTTGGCAGCGGCAGTACTGGCGGATTAACGGGGTATTTCGCGACCGGCACGATAAATTTAGCAAAGCTGCTATGTATTTAACTTTTTTACTCGCCGCGGGCAACGATTTTGTGGGTTTTGTTATTAATTTTAAATGCAAATCAAGTTTGCTATCACTTGTTGTGTTTTCACTGTGTCACTGTCACTTGTTGCCTTTAATTATTAATAGTTTAAAGTCCACTCGGGAGCGCCATGAAAATTTAGAATAGTTTTTCTAAATATATAAACATAAAAAACCGAAAACTTTTGTGTGGCGATAAACTTTAATTTTAGGCAAAGCGAAAACGAAAAATAAGAAAATACGTGTGGTCGATCTAAATCAATTTCAACGAATGCCCGACTATATTTTAACAAAGTTCTTAGAGCCTAGCTTAACGACGGTTGACGAAGACGGGGCGAATTCGCAGAGAGCGAGAGAGACCTTTATTGTGCACCCGCCTTCGTCCTAAACTAACTTACACTAAACTTCAAACTTCAAGTAAATTCAAATCTCGCAACAGATGTCGTGGAATATTATTATCTTAACTGATCGCTCTTGTGCTTATCTCGTGCGGGACTTGAGTCATCCCGCTGTCTAGACTCGGCTATTCCTTATACAACATTAATTATATATTTCTTTGGGCGGTGGGAAGCGATTTCCATGCGCGGACATGGGAGCTTGCATAAGCATTTCGCTTGCATAAAATGCTTATTAAAACGACAAACGTAATGAGAATTTTTAAAAATAAAACCGTTTTCGATTTCGCAATGTCTGTGTCTGTCACAGTCTGTGTTTTATGTTCCCATGCTCATTATTATAGAACGAAAACGCCACGCGCAGTCCGTTCACGGTTTTGTTCAATTTGTCGACGCGAGCGTCTCTGGCTGATAAGTCTCGTCCGCTGCTGGAATTGCGCAGCAGCCCCGTCGTCTCAGGTTCTCCAATCTCCGTCGAAAGGCGATAGCCCAGTCCCTCCGCAACGGAGTGGAAGTGTGCTGGAAGGTACGGACATGTCGTGATGGAAAATGCCCAAATGCAATCCGATCTGCGAGCTCTGACTTCTGATCGGGATCTGGCGCCGGGCTTTGTGGTCAGACCACCAGTTAGAGGCGGCTCCAGATGGCTATCAACCGATTTGCTTGGGTCTCAACCGGTTCGAGGCTGAATACCTCCCGTTTGCCGGCTATAATCCAAATACAGAGAGAAAAGATCACCAGAGTGTGTCACCCATTGAGTATTTATTCTTTATTCCGGGAACCATTAATGAGGTTTATAATTATATCTTTTATACACTTGTCTGTTATAGCTTAAAAACAAAACCATTCAGCCAATTCTTCAAGAACTTTCAAGAACTGGAAATAGCTTATAGAATTCAGAACAAATTGATAAGGTGAAAGGAATGTCTATACTTACAAATAATATAATAGAATCCCTGGTGGCAACAGAGAACTAATCTATAGTTACATGTATTTTTGTATTCTGTAAAGCTAACGCGCCTCTAATGCAGCACCACTCGACTTGGAGAGGCCCGACCGATCCGATCGCTGGGTGTGTCCGTGTGTTTGGGGGGTGTCGAGGATTGATTTCAATTCGAATTCCGCCCGTTCATTCATTCATTGTGCTGGCTTCGTTCTTCGTTCTTTTTGTTTGTATTTTTTTTTATTAATTTACAATTTTAGCACACACAAGCGAGCATATATACTTAGGAGATGGAACCCTTGCCGGCCACTACGGCAGTCGTAATCGGTTCAAACCGGTACCGGTTGTGTATATGTTTACACTGGGCAAATGTTCCGTGCGACGCAAATCTAACAGAGAAGCCAACAACCATGATGTGGATGCGGCTGCCGTAGTATACCATATACCATATAGTATTCCCCTCAACGAGATGCTGATGCTGATGACGACGTTGTCAGATCTGACGACGTCAGTTAGTCGCTCGCGCCACTTTATTGACTAAATATACCCCCTCGAACTTGTTGTAAATTCCCACCATCTGCATCACACACACGGTAGTCGTCATAAAGATAGGCACCCAAAGGGTGAAGAGCCAGCACCTGGGAAATAAACTGCGGAATATTTCTGTTTATTAATGGTTGAACTTTTTATGGGCTATTTTCAACTTGCGACTAAATCAAATTTTAAATTAAAATCGCATTCAAAATAAGCTTTCCTAAGAACAAAACATTTAAGACCCAAAGATAAGAGTCTAAAGTGAGCTATAATCTCTCTTCTTTGGAAAAATACTAATACTAAGTTAATCAAAACCACAATTATTAGGAAACCTTTAAGCCGATTAGTTTATTAAATAGAAAACCTGGAAACGCTGAACTATAAACATTTCTTTGTTCAGTCATATAAGATAGATGATATATCAAATTATCAAACTAGTTTCTTTATTGACACTTTATTAATTAGGGGCCATTCCCAAGCTCGCACTTCAAAATGACTTGTCTGAGAAAATTAAACACTCAAAAACCAGATCAAACTGAACTGTTCTTTGTTTGAATTCCAAGTTCATTATTATATGAAGAAATGTAGAACCTTTGTCAATTCACGGAACCAGTTTGTTTGTTAATTAAATATTGTCCATGGCGAAAGCCTAAAATACGAACTATATAAATTCATTGAACAAATTAAAAGCGAAACCAGATTGAACTGAACGCAATCTGTGGGGAATCTTTGGACGTGCAAGCCGCAACATCTGCGAAGCCGAGTGCTAAAACGCCTCCCAACCACATTCCCCTCTGGAAATCTCCCGTGTCACGTGTAATTAACAAACTGT
The DNA here is from genome assembly GCA_037075205.1 of Drosophila prostipennis. Classification (NCBI taxonomy): domain Eukaryota; kingdom Metazoa; phylum Arthropoda; class Insecta; order Diptera; family Drosophilidae; genus Drosophila; species Drosophila prostipennis. The sequence goes on from JBAMCJ010000817.1 coordinate 385,464, forward strand.
TGCATTATGCAAATTGCTAATTAAGTGTTCTCCAGACTTCCACAAGTGTTAATTGTCGCGCGCCAAACGAAACCGCAAAAACCCTACCCAACCCCTATGGGGGGAGCATTATATTTCTCGGACCCTCTCGCTCCGGTGTGTTCTAGTTTTGCGATTGGGGATTGCGCACTTTGCCTGGGGTTGGGATTTTTGCAAATACCGATTTTGCGTTGCAAATAGTACCTTGAACTAGTGTTCAATGTGCCGCGGTTTGTTTATGCATTTTAATCGAGTCGCGTAATGTTCCGGGCATTGTTTTTTTAATGAGTACCGCTAAATAATCCAGAAAACCAAATAGAAACACAAAAACATGTTTCTAGGCCGTTCCATTTTGTTTCCCACTGACTCTGTCAGAAATTATCAAGCCTAATTTGCGGTTTAGCAGGAAAAGATATAACCGCCTGATAATATAATATAAACCAAATGTTAATAATGAGTTTCACATCGATTCCCAGTAATTTTGTAAAACAAATGTTATTGGAACGATACATCACTTAAGTTTTCTAATTAAACACATGTAAAGGAATATCTATTACTTGGAAAGATTAAAAAATAAATTTGAAATTTTTTTCAAGATAGGTTTTATTTATTTTAATAATTCATTATATAGCATAAGTACTCACTACGCCGTAAATTCACAAAGTTTCTGAGGTTTCCTGGTTTTTTATTCTTCGATAATTAAGTTAATACGCCATTATGCTATTGATATTGTTTTATTGTTTGCTATTTCATTTCGTTTTAATATCTGAAAATGTTAGCTACAATATTATATATGGATTAAAAGATAAAAGCCTTGCTATCGAAATAGTTCAAGGGAAAAAGGTATCTTAGTGAGACTTTGTTCTTAGAACCTACCCTATTTTTCTTACGTACTTTCCTTTTGATCTAATCAGCTTAGGGGTTTTATCACCCATCATTGCAGTCAAGTTTACTGAAGGTTACGTACGAATCGGGTATATAATCGTGAGACGATCAGACGAAAAGAAACGAGATCTATAAATATTAAAGAGTCGTCATTAAACCTGAATAGAACACGTTCTATTTTTAAAAATGTGTATAGGAAATAGTTTTTCCCATTATAGATAATAATATAGATCTTGCTAAGGCGCTCCCTTATAATATTAGTAATTATTTATTTTTGTTTAAACAAAGAGCTTATAAACAACCCCTTAACTCGTAGTGATAATTCAGAAATAACTATGTGGTGCAATGACTGCAATGATTTAAGACACTCATTTGTGGGACACTGATAATAGAAGTAGTCATCATCAGATTCATTGGGGAATGCAGTTCCATTTCTTTGGCCGCACTTCCAGGGCCAGGGTCACGTAAACCAGAGCTCAATGAGACCCACCTTCTGGGGGTTTTTCAGTCATGGACAGGGTCGCGTTGGCAGTATCAGTCATCACTCCGTTCGCCGATCTAGAGTAACGAGATCTATATTTATGTACATTTATTCGTAAACATGTAACGCCGCCGTGAGATAACAAGTCATAGACCTATTTATAGGTGATTTTCCCATTTCTCATTGGCTGGCTCGCTTTATCAGTCACGGTATGCAAATTAATTACGTGGAAGTCTTACAAAACCCATGGAAATTAGTATAGCCGAAGGGGGCCAAAGGTCAGGGTCGTTCGTCGGCATTCTAATTGCCCTTGTCAACAGTTTCGTCTGGCGGCTGGGCGAGATGGGCTCGTAAATCTTTCCGATCGACGATGAGGTGGATCGACTGGGGTGGCAGAGGGGATACTAAGTGCAATTATCAGGCCTGTGATTATAGAACCAATGGCCACTTTCGTTGGATTATGACCAGACGAAGTCACGCCCCGCTTTTGGCAGTTTACCCCGATATTCGTGTGGGTACTTTTCCCCCATTAATTAAGTAAACGGTTTCCATAGTACAGCGCCGCAGGTTGGAATTCCGAATCCGAATCCGATTTCGGTTTGTTTACACTCGAATCTCGGGGCGAGGGAATCCCGTGGAACGGGTTTGTCGCATTCGACCGAACTCATTAGCATCAGCATGTGATGATGGAAGCAACGCTCTGTCCGAAGATGAATTTAACGATCAACGTGTGGCCGGAGTCGTAGATTCCCCATAAGTCTAATGAATCAGCCGCCCACAAAAACTCCAGATCATCGCCACAATGTTCGATTTTAAAAAATCAAAAACAAAACAAAGCTGCGCTTCTGCCGCTGGATGGTTTCTGTTGTTATCTTTCGGGGTTGGGTTCCTCATTTCCCCTGACAATTGACGTCAAGCCGCCTTTGTTTTTGCATTTGGCTGTGACGGATCCACCATCCGCATGTATTTACACACCATACACAACATACACCCATAACAATAATTAACAGCTACTTTCAGGAGCAGCTTTGTTTGCTTAGCTGCGGAGCAAGTTGCTCGAAAACAGAGCTCAAAACCGAAGCTAAAGACTAGCGGGCAGGCCAAATCCAAAAGAGGAAGCGCATGTCTTCAAGCGGCACTTGAGCACAGTGGTTATGCATAATTCCAAGGGGGTTGTCTTGGCAAACACACACACTATAGTGAAATTGCAATACCCTGTTCAAGCTGGGTAAATAGTGGGTTTAATAACAGCAGGAAAAATAATATAGTTTTTAAAAAGCTACATTTTTAGATTTAACTTTAAATACATTATTGGATTTATTTCCTTTGAAATCCACAAATAAATTCGGTTTCAAAATAAACATTTTTTGAAGAATGAATAGAAAAACACAACAGACAATGATCTAAAAATACCAAAAACGTTTCATAGATCTTTTTTATTTCCTTAAGGTAGCTGAACGATAGTAAAGTGTGCAGTTAAGTCCAACCAAAGATTTATGCCTATTAAATCAATTTTTTTTAGCTCAGTAAATTCGCCAGCAGCCCTTGAAAGTTGTAATAATTTACATATTTAATTGAGTGCAATACTGAAAACAAATAGTTCGTTTTAGAAATTAGTAGTGGTTTTTCCAGAAGAAATTCCCCTATGACTCTGTTAATACAATAATAATAAACAGATTTATATACAATGCATAGGGTTTTTTTAATCCATTCTATTGCCGTGCGTCAAATAATATTTGTTTGAAAATGTCAAATAATAAATATTTTAATAATAGCCCCCTATAAACAGATATTTATGATATTCCATCTATTGATAGCACTTTTGCCGACGAATAAATCAAGCGATAAGATAAAAATATAAATTTCTGGACATTGTTAACCTAGATCATCCGGTTGCGAAATGCATTTGTTTATATTTTCGTACTGCTTTCCAAAAAAAAAATAATATCTGGACAACCGACTGGATATATTTAGCAGGAAAACGATATATACCAATTTGTAATTGGATTGGCCCTCGTGGAAGAGTATAAAAATACACACGCATGAGTGCGGGGGCACTTAATAAGTTTTTAAAAGGTTTGCAAAATATTGTTTAAATATTGTTATTTTCGGACTAATATCCTCACGTTGTCTGACGCAATTTCCGCTGAGGTGAGACTGTCTCTTTTGTGTGATCTTCTCAGGCAATTGCCGTGTGACCTTCTCCGATGACAATGGTCCCCCGATTCCATCTCCACATGGAAAACTAAAGTGCCGCAAAATGATCGGGGTCATTATGCAATTACCCAATATTATACAATTTAATGTACAAAAATGATCGATGTCATCAAATTGATATAAGTACTTTATACGCATCACATATTGAATGCACGTAATTTGAGTATTTGTCTGCTCATTAAAAGCGGTTGGGTTTTAGGAACCTCAATATATTAAGAACAGAACGTAATACACCTTGTGGTTTTTCATGATATGTATATATTTATTTCCATTTCCCCCTTATTTATCCGATTCCATTTCTCTCCGTGCACCAAAGTACGAAACTGCGCCTCGACAAAAGTTGAATGCCAGTGAAAAGCGTGCCCGGATCGCCGAGGGCTTCGTTCTTGCTTTCTAAATAAACATTAATTGTTTATACTATATGTTCTTCCCAAGTATACGTCTGTGGTTCTGTGTATTCTGTTGACCGTCGTCGCCTCTGTCGCTGAATTGCATTAATTTGGCGAGGGTCGCTTGGATTTGGCTTTGGTTCGTCTCTGGTTTTGGATATATTTGGTCGGGGTGCTCCCTTTTCGTTGGGCTGGCGTAATTTGAAACGCCTTTTCGAGCGACGCGCGCGCCTTGGATCTCTCGGTTCATGTGCACAAGTTAAGCTCGGTCTAGCTGCACTTTGGCAACTTTTTTCCTATTAACATGCCTACGTTAGCGAAAATTTCCATACCGCCGGGATGACAGCCCCCGGGAGTCACCTCGTCGTCATATTATACATACCGAATGGGTTTCACCATTACACTTTTTTACAATTTGCTGCAGAGACACGCGCATTGCAAAAAAAAATATTTTGCCGATAAGATTACCAGTAGATTGATAAGCGAAAAATTGTGTGTTTGTCAACGTTTATGTATATTTATAGTGGGGAAATAACCGGAGAGCAAAAAATATAATTTCAGCATGATATTGCCATCTTGTGAAGATTAAATATCTTTTTTAAGATCTCTAACTATAATTGTTGATATTTTTCCATTTTAGTTATTTTGATAATGAATATTTTTGAAATGTTTTAAATAACATGTTATTGCAAAGATAATAACCATTGTAATTAAGAGAAAAACACCTCCTGATGGAATTTTCCGTTGATACCTTTGCGGATCTGGTGATTAGGAATGCATTTTACCTGCCCTTTTATGAGGATCGCACCTTCCGGCTACCACCCTCTGTCTCCTGTCCTTTGCCCACAGCCATTCACTCTTGTTTTTCACCTGCCGCTGTTTTCACGGACACGGACCCGAACCCGAATCCGAACCCGTAACCGTCCCTGTCCTTGCCCGGCGCTCTACCTGTCATATAGCGCAAAGTGATTTGTTATTCAAATGAAACAACGCTGGCGATTCTTCTGACGGCTGACGGTTGCCAGGGGGCATCTTGTTTTGCCGTCTTCTTGGACATGCGTCAATAACCGGCGGGCGATTACACCTAGTCGATGTACTAGTGTCCGTCCGGTCAATGTGTCGTATACGTACTGCCGGGCAGATGGGGCGTATGGAGGAGATATCGGTAAGGGTATCTGTACGGGTAGGGGTGCCCGCCCGCTGCGCTTGACCGTTAAATGTTCTCGCTCTCTCGCTCACTCGCTATCTGTAGTGATACCCTTTACCCGAAAAGTAAAGGGGATATATATGGCATATATCGTATATGTATAGTCCATGTCCATTCTTTTATTGGTAGGTTAAAAAAAAGGTTTGAAAAGCTCTGCTGAAACGTAGGCTACATTTTTTGAAGCTCGGCAGCGAGTAACGGGTATCTCCTAGTCGGTACACTCGTTCCTTATCGTTTTGTTTTGGTTTCTTATCTCTCGCTCTCCCTGAGAGCCGCTCCTGTTGCCAACTACCGCTAATTTGGTCAGCATCTGACTTTGTTTTGGCATTTCGCTTGTGATTTACCCCCCCGTTAATGTTTATTACGAGTTTTGCACGGCACTCGGGTGTTTATTTTTTTTTGATTTTTTTTAATTCGCTTGTGTGCTTGTATGGTTGGCAAGTTCAGTTCGTTAGCTTTGCTTTGTCATCCGATTCGAGGAATATCACTCGCTCGCTCTCGCACTCGCTCTCTCTCTCTCGTCTGAATGGTGGCTCTCTCGCCACTTGGATCGCCTATAAAAGCGGAGCCATTTCAGCGAGCGCCGTTCATTTGAGTTTCGCGGTTCGACGTGCTTGCCCACTTGGTCTTTCGGCTCTGGAGAAAACTATTCGAATCTGGTGAAAAGCAATCCAATTCCCAGCTACTCAGTTCAGTTTCGCTTCCCAGTCCAACTATAAAAGTGCGCTGTAGTCTCTGTCAAACAACTGCATTCAGATACATGAATACTATTATTATTGCCAATTGCATTTTCATGAGCTAACTGTCTTTCGCATCGCGTGTGAAAAGTTACAAACAATACAGACAATTGCCAACGGTTAATGTTAATATCGAGGCAATTATAAAAAAGTAATTTGATTGTCTGGCTTACGCAAGGCCAACTACAATTACCAACAACTGCAACAAAAGCAACAAGCAAAACAAATCACATAAAAAACAACACTGAAATCCCAATTTGGATTTATTAATAGCGCTGAAAAAATAAAAAACAACAACCGTTGCTGTAAATAACACAACAAATGTAAGTATTTCCGTGCCTAAAATAACAACAAAAAAGAAAATTAAGCGACCCGTCGTCTGTGTCCCTCCGTTTCTGTGTGCGACTGTGTGTGTGCCCTTCTATAAATAAATAAAATCAAATTAAATGCAACTAGTTGTGTGTGAGGCACAATATGCTCGGATAAATTACAGCAATTTCGTTTTTGCGCCGTTGCCTTTGCTGAAAATTGCCCCCACAGCCGGGGCTCGAACCAAATTGCAGCCTGGCAGCCGGGCAGCAGGGACGCAAACCATCGCCCAGACTATCCCATGTTGTTGGGTTTATTTCGGGCACGTCTCATGATTATACTTTCTCGCTGCGAGTCAGCTAAATATAGAACGAACGTTCAACGGCTGGCCGCATAACAACGCTGAAAATGTATTTATTTATTTATTATGATGCCAGGCCAGGCCAGCAGACGCCGAGGCAGTCATGTGCCTAGTCAAAAAGATTTTGGCATCTTTGCCAAAATCGTGGAGACAATGTAGACACAGGTCTCGCATAGTATAGTATAGTCTACCCTATAGACAGTATTCCCCCATGTGTAGGAGACAATTAACGTTCCGCTTCCAATTCCGAATAATTCGCACATTAAAGCCTTTTAATTGTCCAAGCCCAAAACAATTGAAACTACACAAAGATGACGCACTGATCAGTCTCCGATCGGCGGCCTCGGTGTGTTTATGGTGCTTTCAACCGGATTTCAGCGGTTTTGGACTTGGTCCGCACTCCACCTTCAGTTGCCCCACGAATAGTTGTTAATTTTAGCCAAGAATGTCGTCCGAGTTGCTGCGGAAAATATCCATTTGAATGATCTGCTCTCCAGTCCAGAAGCTGGTAAACTTGGTACAGTCGAGCTCTGACATTTGAGTCACGCACCTGTACAACAAGCTCGTTTACCTTCGCCGGCGATCGTTTACCTGGCCAGCATTGAACTCACCACCTTGCTGTTACATTTGATGAACTTTAACTGACGTTTTTCTGTTTTCCTCAACTCTCTTTGCAGTGCCATCAACAGCCAATATGTCGATCGCCAGTGTTCACGGTCCCCAAATCGCCGACATCTGCAGTCCCCTGTCGTAAGTATTCAAATTTAGATGCCCATCTATAGAATCATGATTCATTTAGCTGGAAGCAGCGATTCCAACGATTCGTTTCGACTCAAATCGTTTCCATTTCCGTTTTTTTCGCATTTGCTAAATATCGCTGTAAACAATGTCAGGGTTGATTTACGGGGGATACGAAGGGGGCGTGAGTCGGTGGTGGCTCATTCATGATTTTAGCAATCTTATCGCGAAGGGGCCAGGGTGCAGAGTACACAGACGCAATACCACTCAATACAATACAAAACAAAAGCATAGACAAACCACACCTGCAATTTGGCCACGACTTTGGCCCATTAATGAAGGGGGCCAGCACCTTCAGAGCTCAACAGTTCGGCGTCCGTCTGTGTTTGTATATAGCTACAGCTACAGTCATATACCTATGTATATATTCGCATTCGTATCATTATCATTTGGCATTTTGGGGCCGCCGCACAAAAGCAACAAAAGCCCGTCGCCATCGCTCACATGATCGGGCGAAAGTCGCGCCGTAGAGTACAGTCGCCAATCATTGCCCGCGTCCCCATCCCCATTCCCATTCCCACATCCCCACCCATCCCAAAAACCCATTCCACCTCTGCGTACCGGCACGCTGTTCATTATCATAATCACGCCAGCGCAAGGTCACGGTTGCCCGACGCCCGCCACAATTTGTCATGATTACTAACCAAGAATTCCCCGCTTCGCTTCTAATCTCTTCCAGGCATCACAATCTGGGCCTGTCTGCCTCGCTGCCAGATCTGGTCGGTAGTCCCCTGGAGATCAGCATGGACAACGTGCTGACCATCGAGGAGCTGCGCCAGCACATGGGCTCCTGCTTCACCTGCGGCGTCTCCTGGACGGATGACCATGTGTCCCTCGACTGCAGCGAATGCGGTGGCTACAGCCTGGAGCGTCCTTGTCCCCTTTGCGACGGCCAGTGCGGTGTGCAGTGGAAGCGTGATTTCGCCATGGTGAGTTGAAGGCGCCGAGTGGAATCTCCCGTTGTCGAACGTTAACTCGAACGTTAAGCCAAATTTCCTGGATTTATTGGACGTCATAACTCAAATTTCTTTATCTCGGATCAATTGTTTGCCTAGCCAAGTCCCCTTTTGATAGATACTAATTTTTTGCGAGTACAAAAAAAAAATGAAACCGATAATAATTGAGAAAAGTTAATATACATAACAGCTCTGGTTGACACCTCTACATTTTGTGTTCGATAAGTCCATGCAAATAAGCATTGAAAGCAGGGAATTAACATTGAGTTTTTCGTTAAAATACATACACATTTGGTAGATTATTTAAACAAATGTTCTAAACAATCAACATAAATATTACGCCTTTAAATTCTCTATTAAATGAAACGTATTCGAGTTATACAAATTCAACAGAATTTATGTTTGTTTACCAAACTAAACATTTCCTTTTGTTTTCCTTACAGTCCCATGCCTGCAGTCAAGCTCGCTGGGTGGGCGTGTGCATCAGTTATCCGGAAGTGGTGGCCGGAGTCCAGTTGCCCGTCGGAGGAGCCCCTGGAGCTGCCACCTCGTGTGCCGCCGCCGCTGCGAATCAACTGCGTTTGGCCCAGGAGCTGTGCTCCCGCCTGGAACAGCTGTCGACGTCAACGGCGAGCAAAAGCGGACGCCTGTAGAGCGAGGACCGCCAAACAGTTCCTTCGACAGCCAGACTGCAAACAACACGCCTCCACACATCAGCCACACCCCCGCACACAGCCATTCATCCGGATAGCAGATAGCAGAAAGCTGAAAGCTGTAGCAGAAACAGCTCCACCTCCACACAAAAACACACAGTCTCTCACCCGTAATTTAGGGCCTAATTACTAAGCTTTTTAGTTGTTAGTTTTTATTGTTGTGCAGCGTTGAGTCTTTATTTTTCTTTATTTTTGCACACATTTTCTTTTGTCTTATGATTTCACTGGTTTCGTTTCGTTCGTTGTGTGACTATGCAAATGTTTAGCAGCTAAGTTAGTTCCTTTGTTTACTTTTTAATGGCACCATTTTGTTTGCACACATGACCTGTTCTATCCAGGAAAAAGCCTTCTTTCTGCTTAGACTTAAGCCGAGTTTAGGCAATGCAGTGATAACGGTGATATTAGCCAGAAAGAATCGTGAACAAATAGTGAATTTATAATGATGTAGCAAATGTCTAACGATAGCTATAGCGATGATGATGATCATTTTTGTATGACCCACACACTAAACAGCCCGTGTAATCGTGTAGAGATTGTTGTTAACAATTAGTTAGTTGTTGTTGCTTTTTGCCTTGTGTCAAAGCTTGTTCGAAGCGAGGAGATCCGAGAGCACAGATCAAATTTAACTTCGATGGTGCGAACGAAGGGCTCAGTGAGCGTAACAAAGAATCTTCCAAATTGCATAATGCTCAACAAAGTAACTACAGGATTGAACAGTCTCTCCAAAGGGGAAAGCGAAAGCGCGAAGAAGAAAGATGCAAAATTAAGGATGTTAAAACACGCACAAGGAAACAATTAAAAAGCATTACTCAAAAAGTTGAAGATTTTCTGTGAAAATCCATATGACATGTAGAAGTTTATACCTAATATATACACCTATATATTATATATCATATAAATCTGCATACAATATACATCTATATATATATATTTTTAATGTAGAGATATGTTTTGTAAAAGACAAAGGCATATTTTTAAAATTAAATACTTAAACTATGCAAAAATCAAAACAAATGTATTCTAATTAATTCGAGGCTTCTTGTTGTCAAGTCGTATTATCAGCGAGTCACGGAATCGCGCTTCGCCCAACCCGGTGGCCATTGTCCAATGACGAGAGAGGCACGCGGTGTAAGCCGGAATCTAATCAGCGTTTATGGTTACCAGGTGGGCTGGGCGACGCCGCTCCAAAGCCGACATCACCTGGTTCGCTAAGTGGTCGGTAAACACTCTTGAGGCCTCTGGGATTCTCGCCAATGAATATATGACATCTTTCTTAGTCGTCGTAAAGCGGGATTTCACCTGCTCTCGGTGAATTTATCGCCCTTTGTTACCATGTAAATGGCACAGATTTCGGATTTCATCATTCTGTTTGGGATTCCTCGAAACGAGAAAACACCAGCTCTCAATTTGTATTTCTGGTTTGTATTTCTTTTAATCGCTTTCATTACGGTTATTGCCTTGGGTCTGTTTTGGTGTTCCACACTGCCGGTATTATCATTTCTGGGAATACATTTTATCGGGTTTTCAAAGTTGTTCCGTTATCATTGAGCATTGCGGTAATTATAGATTTAATGACTTGTTTATGGATGTTAAATCACTATTTTCTAGCTGATAAGGGCTAGTTTTTAACTTCCTTTACATAAATGATTTTAAGAGAAGGTTAAAATTAACCAAAGGTTACATTTATTTTTAATTTAGATAGGTATTGCCTTTCCTTACGTATTAGTTAAGTTTATATTTAATTTCTAATCAAAAAAATCACATTCTATATGAACCTACTAGAATGTTTAAATTAACCAAAGGCTAAATGTTGAAAATTTGATTTTAAAGATAAGATTTAGCCTGATTTTTGGCTAGACAGCAACATAGACTACGGCTCCGACTTTTGCAACTTCGTCTACGTTGCCGGGCGTACCAAACTGGAGTGTTGAGTGAAACAAGACTACTTTCAGCTAAATGGATATATTATATTAAAATGTGATATATATTAAAATCCATTATATAACTTACATTTCTGTGCTGGATCCAGTTCAGATTCTGGCGATGCCTCTGCCAAGGGCATGTGAGCCTGCAGCTCCTCCAAGAGTTCGGTCAGCTCCTGGGAATCCTTGACAATGCTGCACAGCTCCTCCTGCTGGAAGTCTGGATTTATTTGCTTGCACAACAGGAATTGGCTAATAACGTTGCCCAAGTTGGATGGAGCAGTGCGGGAGGGAGCTGTGAAATAAATTTAAATACTAAAATCTGTAATTACTTGTATATATTTGCTCACCAACCATAGTAATCCGTCATGTCCAGGGGCACCAGTTGGATCAAACGATGGCTCTTGATCAGCTCATGCTGAAATTGCTGGGTGAGATGAAACAGCAGGGTCAAGTGCATCCTTTCGCTGGGACTGCCCAAGCAATGACGTGGCTGGGGAGTGATTAAGTGGGCAGTGTGCTTGCAGGCATCCACACAGTTTCGCCTCAGCTTTCTGATCTTCTCCCTTAATTCAGGGGAGTCTCGGGCCTGTCCTATAAAGATGAGCAGCTCCCGGAATTGGGCCACATGACAGTTAATTTCTGTAATGAGCTGGCAAAGTACTAAATAATATAAGTATAAATATATTTAAACCGAGAAGGGGAGGCAATGCTTACCTTCTGGGGATCCCGTGAAGGTAGCAGCAATTGGGGCAGATAAATGGACAGCCGATGGGCGATTATAGTGGAATTCCTTATGGCCAAGGCCGTGCTGCTGGCCACACAGGCCGCTGGCTTCTCCTCCAGCCCAGCCGTCGAGCAGATGCCTCCTCCGTGGGCCATGTTTGGATGCAGACTGCAGCAGCAGCAGTGGTTTTTAGACCTCGAATGGGTTCTATAAAAAGCCAGGACATGTTACTGCTGTTTGCCTGTGTATTGAGTGCTGCTGCTGGTGGACTGTCTTATGTAAGCAAATCGCTGCTGCCCCGTCTCATTACCTTGTGTCAACAAGTCACGCCAGCTAAACAGCAACAAATGAGCCTCGTTGCAAAAAAAAGCATAGCCATGAGATGAAGCCAACCACAGACCCCCACCGTTCCACTTTCATCAGGTGCACACACCCATATGAAGCCATTATGAATAGAATAGAGCAGTCAGAATGTTGGACTTTATGGGTTCGAATTCACAGCACAAAATATACGATTTATTAACTTGACTGTGACACCCCGAAGATGTCGTCGACCAACTGACTCGGAGAATCTATATACAAGTCAACGGAATCATAGTCAATGGCATCCAGCTCCTCATAGATCATCATGTCATCAATGGCAAAGTTGGGCTCCTGGGATTGGGAAAGTAAAAACAATAGGATGATGATATACTAAGTGGTTCTTACTATTTTGGCGTACTTCCAGCACTCCACAGCCTTGTAATTTTCCCCCAGTCGCAGGTTGATTAGCGCCAGAAATCCCCACACATTGGGGACATGGGTCTCCAGATGGGTGCAATCGGCAAAGTATTTCAGAGCCATATCCAATTCGTTCAGTTTATAGTAGGACTTGCCTAGCATGTAGCTGGCCACGAGGGAGAGCAGGTTGCCAGCGAATGGCACGCTTAAAGCTTCAATGCATTTTTGGTAGTTGCCCAACTCATATGATATGTATCCCAGTCGCAGTCTGCTCACCTCGAAGGAATCGCGCTCGTTATCCTCGGCAGGCGGCAAGGTCAGGCAGCATTCATAGTATAAGGCCGCCTCCTCCAAGTTGCCTCGATGAAACTCCACGTTACCATTGACCTGGGCGTTCATGGCGACCTTTAACATAATTTTGGGTTATTAATGAAATTATTCCGATAAAAGGAAATCAACCCACCGCTTTATCAGCCTCCTCTTCTTCACCGAATTCAAAACTCTGCAACTCAAAGTCCTCATCCAGTTGATTGAGCATCAGCATCAGCTGGGTATTGATCATATACCGATCGGCATCATCGAACAGATGCTCCACGGCGGCGAAGACCACCTGGGCGAACTCGTAGAGACCCAGGCGCACAAAGGTCCTGAAGACTTCGAAGAACAGGGTTCCCCGAGCCGAGGTCAAGTTCGTGGTCAGGGTCAGAAAAAGACCCCAAAGGCTGTGCGGAGCATGGGAGGAGGAGTTGACCCGGCTGTGGCCATTCTGATCCGCAAATCGCCAGAGGGCAAAGGCGCAACCCGGTTCGTACTTGAACCGTTTGTAATAGCAGTAGAGCAGGATCCAGCCGTCCTGCTGTCGAGGATTCCGCTCAGCATAGTTCGTAATGCTCTTCAAAAGACACTCCGTGCAGTCGGCCGAGGTTTCCGGATTGTTTCGTGTGTCCACGTAGTTGATGTACAATTTAATCCAGCCCCTAATTTAGAGAGATAGTGTCTTCTTTTCGTTTGAAATATCAATGGGTTGCTGCTTACGCAAAATAGTCGTGGGTGTCCGCCAGGTGATTCTTTTGAAAGTACAATTTAGCCTTTTCGAGATCGCCACGTTCCATGTACGCGATAAGCATGTAGAACCAAAAGCGTTCGTCACTGGGATACTCGGTGGTGGCCTATAAATGATAAGGTAATTCAAGAAAGATTCCCCAAAATGCCTCCATCATTTAAACTTATCCTGAACTTTGAGTACATTTGGGTTATTTTTAAACATATTGCAATCGGTACAAAGGAGTTATGTTGAATCGACAAATTTATCAATAACAATTAGATAACATACCCTAACAACAAAAATGATTAATTGTTTACTTCCGAATTTCGTTCATTCATAACTGAAATACCTACTATCGGAAAGGTGCAAGTCTCGCAGTTATTCATTATTTACAATCTAATCAAATTAGCGTACAATTTATGTGAATCACTTACAGGTTTAGATCAAGTCTTATTCATTTCCGTTTGTATCACATGAAAATTTGTGTATTTTAACGGAAATGTAAATGTATTCAGTTGATTACTTCATTTTCTAAGAATGTGTCATATTAATGTGAATTAGTTACTTTGTGAAAACTATTATAGTAACTAAAAACTAACGTGTTTATAAAGCTTTCTTTGTTAACTGTAACTGTTTTCCTATAATAACAAAGAAGATAAGTAAAGGGAACTCAATTAGTAAGCCTGGCGCTTAGTTTTTTATAGAGAAAGTTACTAATGGCTGGACTGGTCACTTTATATACCCAAACCTAATCAGTGAATCACTTTTCCCGCAATTGCGAGGCATGAATCAAATACTGACCTTCTCAAGCAGAAGATTAGCAAGGCTATCATCTTTCACTAAGTGGAGCAGCTTGATGGTGTTCAAGTAGTCGATGATTCGCTCTATTTGGAGTCGCTTATGGATCGAATAATTCTCAAAGCCCTCGTTCTCGATCTGCTCCACCATATTATGAATCCGGGGCTCTAAATCATTGTAGGCAAAAGCGCAGAGGTTCTGGGGATAAGTAAATTGGTTAAACCAATAGTTGGCTATACACTCATAAAAATTAATTTCTAAATTTTGGAAATCTTGCCATTGAATCGGCCTACCTTTGAAAATAGAAAAAAAATTTCTTGTTATTAGAAAATTTGTCTTTGAATACAGAAAACCTTTCTTGATGGAAAAAATTCAAGAAAGAATTTTTCTTAAAAATAGAAAAATGAAAATCTCATATGTTTGTTTTGCCGTCGCAGCCAAAACATTTTTGTACGTATTTAAGGACAAAATCACCTTTGAATATAAGAATGAAATGACCCTAGAATATAGAAAGGTAGGCATTGACTTCCTTCGGCTGCCGAATGTTAACGACAAGAAAAACGAAGTGGGACGAAGGGCCTACTCGGCCCGACTACTACCCGGCTACCGACTTCTCTGATCACCCGAGCATCAGTTGTGAAAAAAATTCGTAAGTGATGGACGTGATTTTCAAGCGGATAAGAGGTGAAGCCTTTTTCCAAATATTCAAAGGTATGTAAACATATAATTTTGTGTATATCGCGCGTACAATTGTATGTATGTAATTAAAGGATAAATTCCAAATCTCTTTACCAAGCTTATACCACTTTAGTTGAATTGTTTTTTAGCTAAGCGCTACGTACATACATACATTTGTGCATAAATTTGTGGGTGTAGAGTTCTATAATAACTTTATCTTATTACTCGCATTTTATTTATTTTTCAGAGTGAAAATACCTGCAGTTGCATCAGCCAAATAATTTGTTTGGCGAAGCTGTAATTTTGTTTTAAAACCTTCTAAGGTAGGAAAAATATGTTGTATTTGTTTGACATACTTGTGTATGCATGTAAATATCTATGCATGTACCCGGCTCACCCGATCTGAAACCCGATTTTCAACCCTTTCATATTCTGCTCCTCTCTCTCGCTCGCTTGACCTACGCGTCGCGACGTTTCTCTCTTCTCCTTCTTAAAATTGTCATGATCTGACCTGCTTACGTGTCTCTCCCGTGCCTCTCTCTCTCTGAAATTCGATTTTCAACCCTTCATTTTCTACCTGTCTTGCTCCTCTCTCTCGGTCGTCTGACCAACGTGTTTGTATTTTGGCTATTCTTAACATTACATTACTTCAAAAAAGTTGTTTATCTAAAAACAAATCATTGATATCCCAATAACTCTTTTTTTCTAGATGAGGAAAGGCGAAGAAAATGGATCACCTTAGGTCATATGAAGTTCAACAGACCTTGGGTAATAATAATGTTTTCTTGAGTCAAAAATGTGTTATTTAAAAATTTGTAAATGTTAAGTTTAAATGTTTTAAATGTAAATAAATATAATATGCAAAAGAAAAAACCAAGTTACTTTTTATTTTTAGGGTTTCAGTGTTAATATAAAACTTCATTTCAAGAAATATTATTTCTTAAATCAAGAAATAAAATTTCTTGAAAGGAAATTTGAACAAGAAAGAATTTTTCTTGTTTAAAAGGTGCCTTTCTAAAAAACCCTTTCTTGAAACAAGAAATTTAATTTCTTGAAACAAGAAAGAAAGCACCTTAGAAACAAGAATCGCCTTTCTTGTTTCAAGAAATATTTTTTCTTCTTTTAATGGTGGGTTTCTAAAAAACCATTTCTTGTTTTAAGAAATTTACTTTCTTGTTTCAAGAAATATTTTTTCTTGTTTTAAAGGTGCCTTTCAAAAAAAACATTTCTTGAAACAAAGGCGAGGTCACCTTTGGCAAAAATTCAAGAAAAATTTTTCTAGATTTAACGGAAATTCTTCGATTTTTTTTTATGAGTGTATAAATACATCAACCAACCGCAAACTCTGCGCTTGAGGATGTGGGAGTCCTCGTATTATAGACACTGCCCACCAACTTCATGAGGATATTGGTCAGGTTTTGAACAGCACAGCAAAAGTGCTGCTTTCTATCCTCGATCTTCATCACCTTCTTGTCGATAATGAAAGCAATGCAATCCCGGATGAACTTGTCGAATCGGGCATATGATTCCATTTGGATCTCGGCCAGTGTTGGGACCTTCGGGGAACTATAAGGACGATCGCAGAAGAGCAGTCGATTCTGGCGAACAAAGCTGTCGCGGAACACCTTCAGTTCCTTGTAGATCTCACCAATGGGCGCCAGCAGACACAACTTTATGATGGCGAATGTGGGCATCAGTCGTTGACGCTCCAAACCCCTTCCACTAACTATGCTGCTCATCTGCTTTTTGGCCTTGATTTTTCCCAGATAATCCAGTTGCACAGCAAATCTCATGTTCTGTACTGTTTAAATAATTATAAAGTAAGATTAAAGATTAAAGTAGATTACCGAACTAGAGATACCCACTAATCAGTAACCTATTCAAAAATACCGAGGCTTAAAAATAATTTTAAAAAGTAAGAAAGTATTTTCTATCTAACTGGTTTGTGGGTTTTATTTAATTTTGTTATCAGGTAACTTAGTCAAGATCTTAACGATGTTGCCTAAACAAAATTTATTATAGTATTATATAATTGGAAAATCATCCTTAACAATCCTTAACTTGTACAAAAATACAGTATACCTAATAAAACTATCGTACATCTGAAGGTCCTTAAGATTTGAACTCACCCCCCGGAAAGGCCATAATAGATGGATCCAGAACGCCCTGGAAAACTTTCTGCGGCTTGCCGGCCCCAAAAGATTGAAACACCTCCACGGCTATCACATACTGCTGACAGGTGATGACAAACGACAGGATATCGGCCATCTTTTGGGTCAGGATAAAGCGGTGAAAGGAGTTGCAGACGAGAGCCTCATCCAAACCAATGTCGATTTCCTCAAAGTCCACCGTCATGCCCTCGGTGGTGAAGAGTTCGGCGAAGAGTCGATGCATTTCCACCTCCATGGCGGACTTTAACCCAGTCACATGCCAAGGATACACGCTGCGTCGGAAGGACTCGAAGACATGATGATTGTCCTGCATGCTGATGATCTTCCGCTCAAAATTGCCGAATTCACAGAGCGGTATAAACGTATAGTCATTTCGATCACTCGGCAGCCGGGAGCGGAAACTCACCCGCACCCACAGGGTGTCCAGGTCCAGAACGTACTCCTCCTTCAGGTTGTAGATGCTCTCGAACGTCACGAAGGCCATGTTGGTGAAGGTGAGCTTTTTGGCGATGGGCAGCAGGGTGTAGAGATGCCATTCCGTGTGGACGGTTGTGCGCAGATCGTTGGGAACATCCGGCATGGGATAGAGGAACAGCTGTTCAACTATCATGCTGCGCCGGTGGCCAAACAACTTGATCACATCCAGGTAGCCCACACAGAGTAGAACCAACTTTTCCGTCTCCCTGGCCTCGAACTCGTCATCGCTGTTCGTGGTCGTTCTTCCCGTGGATATGGCCAAAGCGGAGTCGGAATCCGCCTCCAGATTATCATTCGCCTCCGCCTCCTCCTCGAACATTTCATATTCCACTTGAATGACTGGTTTAGGCGGAAATACACGCATGTAGAGTTGAATCAGGAGAGGATTGTCCGCCGCATGATTGATCCTGTCCACGTTGTCCTGCTGGAAGATCAGCGTGAACGTGGGCTTTCCGTAGAATTCAGCCTGTACTATGATCCCATCCGTGTTGTAGTGCTCGTCGCATTTGACGATCAGGCTGCCTCCCTGGCTAATGTGAATCTCAAGCTGATGCTTCGTTTCCGGCAGGTTGCCTATGTTGGCCAGCTGGATGTAGAGGAAGACATTCGGCGGCTGCGGGTGGTTGCCGAGGTCCTCCTCCTTCTTATCCGCCGCCCCCTTCTTTGCCCTTTTCGGCGGCATTTTTCATTAAAACTTTTGGTTTGTGTTTATTATTGAAATGTCTGACTTTCGGATTTCTGACCTTTTTTCTAGACATAAAAAAACGCCTATTTATACCCGTTACTCGTAGAGTAAAAGGGTATATTGTATTCGTGCAAAAGTATGTACCAGCTAGAAGGAAGCGTTTCCGACCCCATAAAGTATATATATTCTTGATCAGGATCACTAGCCGAGTCGATCTAGCCATGTCCGTCTGTCCGTCTCTCCGTCTGCCCGTCTGTCCGTCTGTCTGTCTGTCTGTATGAACGCTGTGATCTCGGAAACTACAAAAGCTAGAAAGTTGGGATTACCAACACATATTCTTGGGCTTCCTACGCAGCGCAAGTTTATTTCAGCCGAGCGCCACGCCCCCTCTAACGCCCACAATCGCCCATAGTCGCCCACAAACCATACTAAAATGTGTCTGGCGCCCACATTTTTAAATATTTCTGATAAGTATAAATGCAATTCTGTTGTGTTTAGATATACCTATCGAAATGTAGAAGAAATTTTTTAAATCGGAACATTCGTTAAAAAGTTATTGCTGATCAAAGTTTATATCTCCATCTCCCTCGCACTCCCTTTAGCCGAGTGACGGGTATTAGATAGTCGGGACACCAAACCGACTATAGCGTTCTCTCTTGTTTATGATTAAAATAGTACTCCTATTTTGCAACTTTAATAAATTCTTTTATTGACCAAAATTTACATTTATTAATTTAAATATTTACTAGAATTCGTTGCCAGATTGACAAATTACACGTCGGTAAAACGTACAGTCGGAGACCTTCATGGCTCCCCAATGAAGGCCAACGCAACGTAGTGCATCGTCGTTCCAATCGTCGGGTTCACCCGGAAGCCACTTCAAATAGGAAACTGCCTTGCCGGTGTCCAGATATACGAAATCGCCCCTGTTCGCTCTGTCATTGATGCCCAACCAGTATGGCATTTCGGGATCGACTTTCGAGCTAATGGCGATAAGCTCTTCTTCGTTTTTAAATGTCGCCAAATGACCTCCCCTTGCCATACAAAACCTTTCAGCCTCACTCCAAGATTTTCTAGTATCATGGCTGAAATAGAAGTATCTAGATTTCACTTTCTGGATGTTCAAACCAAATCTTAGTGTATCCCTTATGTCTGCCAATTGCTCTTCCAAGCTGATCGCAAAAGCTTGCAGCTTACTTTCTAGGGCTGATTGCTTTTCCTCGAAACTGTTCAGTTTCTCCTCGGACACCTGCGGGATTAACTACTTTAAAGATTCTTCCATCATCTCGAGGCGTACTTTACTTACTTTGTGTAGAGCTTCTTGGACGGCTGCCTGAGATTTCTGGGATTCCTGAATGCTGGACATAGTTTCTTCAAGGGATGCGAGCTGGATTTTTATCTCGCTCTCTTCAGCTCGGGTGTCGTTCGCTATCATCGCCTTGCAGGTTTTCCATTGATTATCGTTGGCCACGATGTAATCCATCACACCTCTCATCGTAGAGAAAAAGTGTCCTTCACAGCGGGTTTTCAAGTCATTCGATTGTTTTCCAAGACTCGGAAGTTCTGCAATTACTCCCTGAGATTTATTCAATCCAGCAACTAAGCCGAGTAACAATATGGCTGAGAGCTTATGCATTTCTTGATATTTTCTACACGAACAGATGAGCTTCAGAAGGCAACATAAAATTTGGAGCTCATGTGCGCCTCTTTTATACGGGCGCTTATCAGTATTTAGCTGAATTGTTGAAAATTCAACAGAAAAAATTCAGCACTTTGGGGTTACGACCCAGAATGGATCTTGTTAAATTTTTAAACAGTTGTTATTCTAATTAGACCTAGACGTAGAAAAATAAGTAAAAACAAAACATAACCTAATACTATTAGGCTAATAGTTCTGTTGCTTTTTTTTTTGTGTTAAGCAATAAAACTATTAGAAAACTATTTACGACATTTTCATGTATTTACTTGGTTATTTTCTTTCTTAGGTAAATTAATAATTATCATACAACTAAAATCGTAGCCCAGGTTCGAATGCCTCGTTTATTTATTGTGAAATGTACGTGTTTACTAATTTAAAACAAATTGTAATAATAATACAAAATAAATAAAACTAGTTAAAAAATCAATAAAATTTTTTCGGATAATTATTATTTCTGCGGAATACTTATTTATTATAAACGACAAAAAGTTTCTCATTGACGGCTGCAGTCGGCTGACGTACGCGCGCTACGGCATGTGCTGTCCAGCCAATTTTCACGAGCAAGTCGTTTTTGTATGGGAAACCGCTGTGCGCCCACCGAAAATTAGGTATTGCGAAAAACCTTTGGCCGGGCCCCTCTTTTTATACCCGTTACTCGTAGAGTAAAAGGGTATATTGTATTCGTGCAAAAGTATGTAACAGCTAGAAGGAAGCGTTTCCGACCTTATAAAGTATATATATTCTTGATCAGGGTCACTAGCCGAGTCGATATAGCCATGTCCGTCTGTCCGTCTGTCCGTCTGTCTGTCTGTCTGTATGAACGCTGAGATCTCGGAAACTATAAAAGCTAGAGGATTGGTATTTGGCATGAAGATTCTTGGAGTTCCTACGCAGCGCAAGTTTGTTTCCAGAAGGTGCCACGCCCCCTCTAACGCCCACAATCGTTTATATACGATTTTAAAAATTTAAATATTTCGGAAAAGTAGGAATGCAGTTTTGTTGTGTTTATCAATACCTATCGAAATGTAGAAGAAATTTTTTAAATCGGACCATTCGTTTAAAACTTATGCCTGATCGAAGTTTTTATATCCCTCGCACTCCCTTCAGCTGAGTTACGTTTATTAGATAGTCGGGACACCAACCCGACTACAGAGTTGGCAGTCCCTTTAGCTGAGTTACGTTTATTAGATAGTCGGGACACCAACCCGACTACAGCTCCCTTTATCTGAGTGACGGGTATTAGATAGTCGGGACACCAACCCGACTATAGCGTTCTCTCTTGTTTGTTTTTGGGTCTTCTTCATGATGAATTAAACTTCATTTTTAAATGGTTTTGAACTCAGTAGCTGGTAAAGAACACTAAAAAAAATACACTGAACAAAATTTTTCTTATTTTTTTATAGAAAAATAATTTTTAAAAAATTGTAATATTTTTTTATGAAAAGCTAATACAATTCTTGATTGATTAGTGAAAACATCATAAAGATATCCTCTACCGTTCAAAAGATATGCAATAAAAACTGAGTGTAACTTTTTCGAAAAAGTGGCAAAAATACCATATTGTGACCGCTATAACTCCGGTAAAACTTAAAATTTCGCAAAACCGTTCAAAAGAAGTTCTTATATTGTCGTTGTGAACAGGAAAAGCCAACAAGTTTGATGAAAATCGGACCTTCGGATCAGGGGTGGCCCACTTGGCAGATTTTGACTCTTAGGTAAATTAAGAATTATGACACAATTAAAATCGTAGCCCAGGTTCGAATCACACGTTTATTTATGGTGAAATGTACGTGTTTAATAAATTTAAAACAAATGATAATAATAATAAATTATAAATAAAACTAGTTACAAATTAATACAATTTTGTTCGGATTTTTTTACATATACAGGGGTGGTCAAAAGTATTTTCACAAATTTTAATGTTAACTGTACTCATATTTTGAACTTATGATATAAACTTTTGGCACCTATGGAAAGACCACTTCAATTATGTTCTTAAAAAATGTTCTTAACCCATTAAGACCCCTTTGAAAAGTGAGCAAATTTTGCAAAAGTCAAATTTTAAACTTTTTTCCTGGGGCTTAAAACAAAAATGTTTTGATGCAAAGTGAAAATATTTCAAAATATTTTTCCTTGTATTTCTAATGGGTTAAGAAAATTTTTGTGTCATTTAAACGGAATTGAAGTGCTCTTTTCATTGTGAGTGTCGCAGTTTTGAAAATATTTGTTTTCGCAAAGCTTATCAACAAGGGATAGATGTGAGTACGGCAGTCCAGCAGAATCGCACCGAGAGTGCGCCCGAAGGCGTCTACTATAAATACACTAAGAAAGTGAAAGATATTATTATTTATTTTCAAATTTTGATACTACGATTTTTTTAGATGTCAATTGGTTTGGGAGAAATTGCGGTGAAAGAAAGAAACCGATGGAAGCCAATGCACTATTGATTTAATTTCTAATTTTTTTAACAAAATATGCAACGAACGCGAATTTTAATAGATTTTTTGGTTTTTTTCAAATTGAGAACTAAATGTTTGTCTGTCAGTTTGTACCGTCTATTTTATGCAGCTTGAGCCTAAAAAGTTTTGTTCCACCACTTTTTGAAAATCGCTAGTTTGGCGGGAAATAACTAGAAAAAGGTTAATTTTCATATTTAAATGAGCCAGCCGAAATTATTTGATTAAATATTAATAACCTTAAATTTATATTTATTTATTTGTTATATAAATTAATTTTAATTTTATATGTTACAGCTAAAAAACAGCTTAGGGAATTCCCAAAGTAAAACAGCAGAAAATGTATTTCGTGGTATATTTGTTGGTATTTTTTACTCGCCAGCCCTGGCAGCGCAAACAGCTGTTCGGCCGCCACACGTGAAGTGCGGGAATAAACAACAAATTGGACGGAATCGGTGTGTAATTATGCAACGAATGCTGTGAGAAAAGTGCCGAAAACTGCGATAATTTGATGTCATTTGCCTGGAACGCGTGCGCCTAACTGCAATTCCTCGAAATGTATCGTCTGTTGAGTGCAAACCGGGCGGCAGCCGTGCAAAAAGCACTGCGAGTTCCACCCACCGCCCACCCAACAACAACAGTGTGCTGCGGCTGCGGAAGCGGAATTGCGCCTTCAAATTTCGTCCATTATCAGCAGTATTATCAAATGCTATACCGCCAAACGCCGGCAGGTGAGTAATGATAATGGGAAGATCCAAAAAGAAGTTAAACATGTGCTTTTCCAATTGCAGTGACAACTACATTAGCAACAACAACACGCACACAGACAACAACACCCACACAGGCAGATGCACTGGCCCAGGCGAAA
Organism: Drosophila prostipennis; assembly: GCA_037075205.1. Classification (NCBI taxonomy): domain Eukaryota; kingdom Metazoa; phylum Arthropoda; class Insecta; order Diptera; family Drosophilidae; genus Drosophila; species Drosophila prostipennis. Next base: position 408,781 of record JBAMCJ010000817.1, read on the forward strand.
AAAAAGCGATTGCGCAAGCCGCGCTATGCGAAATATGTGGAACTCCTGGAGGGTAAGTTCTAGCCGGGATTCGGACCAGCTCCCTAGATAAACCAATCCCCCATCTCCTTTTCCAGTTACCGAACAGGCCATCAGCGAGCGGAGGTCACGGGTGAAGCGGCTCAAGTCCAAAAAGCTGGCTGACTTTATACAGAAAGCACAGCAGCAAATTCTGGAGCGGCGTGCTCGGGAGGATCGCAAGGATAAGAAGACCAAGGGCATACTTGATCTGGCGCAGAGGCAACCTGTGGAGTATCAGAAAATCGATATGGAGGCATTGGATGGTTCTGTTCTGGAGTCCGGCCTATACGATGATCGACCAATGCTCTTCTTCGGCAAGGATGAGTACACCAAACAGGTGATTACGAATCCCGACGAGGTGCAAAATATACTCAAGAGCTTTCACAACTTTCGGGATATCATCGAGAGCATGGGAAATGATCAGCACGAAGCGGATTTTGGGTAGGTCAAGGATTGGCAGAGATTTCCATAGAGCGAACTCCTTAAAGATACAATATATCATCATATTCGCTTTTCAATCATACAGGCTAAGTACTTCCAAGGTGCTTCCTGAAGAAAGCGACGTCCTAGATCCTTTCGAAGCCATCGAACCTTACATTAATCCCCTGGACAAAAGTAAACCCGCGGTGACAGCCGTGGCCATGCCCAACGCTAATGCGGTTACAGCCAAATCCAAGAAACGGTGAGCAGGGAAGATTTTATAACCAGGATTCTTATATTAACATATTCCCCTGCAGATTCAAGTCCAAGGTACACGTGAACGAGGAGCAAGAGCGTCTTGCCAAGCAGCGGGCATTGCATATGAACCTTAATACCTACCTAAACGTGTGTGTTTCGGCCAACATGCTTAATCGCGCCCTGTCCACCATTATCGCTTATCGGGGCAGGGTCAGGAAGAGTACTTTGCCCCATATGTCCGAAGGCCTCATCTCCATCGATCTGTACAATATCCTTCTGCACGGCTACGCGGCCAAAGGATCCTTTGATCGCTCCCAGGAGCTCTTCAAACTCATCGAGGAGGATGGTCTGGGGTTCAACGAGCAAAGCTACGCCGCCGTCTTCGAATGCTTGGGCCGCCTGGAACCAGATGAACAGAACCAACAGTTTATTTCCAAGTACATTGCGGAAGCTGAAAAGGATGGATTCAGTTTAAATCAAATCATGGATAAATCCAAGTTCGTGGCCGATCAGCGGGACATTGCCCTGGATGCCATTCGACGACTTCGTCCGGACTTCAAACCTGTCTATGTGCCACCGCAACTGGGTTACGACAATGAATTGCTGGATCATCTTAACAAGCACGTCTTACCTGTTGGAGCAAAGGAAAACCGGGAAGAGGACTTGGACTTTGCCATAATGAACTCCAAGCGAGGCTACACCACAGCTCAATTGGAGCAGCTCGCTCGGGAGCAGCTCAAAATAGAGCTGGACGGTAGCATTACCATTAAGTCAATCGAGAAATCAAAGGAGTTTGCAAATTCAGAGAAATGCGTAAGTTAGAAATAAATATAAGATATAATTTCTTAATACTTATATATACAATAATTTTTAGCGCGAACGTCTCAAAGAACTTGAGGAAACTTGGCGCAAACAAATTTCATCGGCCATTGTGCGGGATCTAAACACTTTGCGAGCTCAAGTGCGCTTCAAACCACATGGCTTCATGAACTACTACACATATCTAAAGACCCTGGACACCTCGCACTTTGCCGACATCCTGATCAAGGAGCTGTACAAGCTGGCCGAGGGCTCGGAAACATTCAGTCCAACGGTGGGTCAGCTGTACAAAGAACTCGGACAGAAGGTACAGCAGCGATACCAAATTGAGCAGAAGAAACATAACGGCACACTTGAGAAGATTGGCGAGATATACAGCTCGTACTGCGATCTGTGGGACAGCGGAAAGTCGCAGGATAACACACGGCAGGCGTGGCAGCGTCTCGTTCACGATCAGCGAGAGAGTGGCCCCAGCATGGATCTGCCGGAAGTGCCGTGGCCATCCAATGTCCTGACTGGCGTGGGTCGCTTCCTGTACAACATTCTGATGCGGGACATCAAGATCGACGCTCATGTGATGAGGCAAAAGAGCAAAGCCAAAGCGGTTTCTCAGCCACAGAACCTGTTACCCGCCTTCTACACTCTTTTCCGCAATCAGGGACGCTTCGTCAAGGAGGAAGTCAAGCCACATCCGGTGCTCTCGAGATTATTCCGAGCTTCGCGCCAGCAGACACTCACCTTCGACTCAAATCTGGTGCCCATGCTGTGTCCTCCGCAACCGTGGAGTACACCACACAATGGTGGCTACCTGCTCAACAAGTCTGAACTGATACGCCTGCCTCACCAAGCCATCCAGCAGTGGGACCGGATTACCGCATCCAACCCTCAGCACCTTTATCCTGCCCTAGATTCTCTGAATCAGTTGGCCAGTGTCCCTTGGCGGGTGAACACGCAGTTGTTGGATGTGATTATTGAGGTGTTCCAGAATGGTGGCGATGCGAAATTGGATGTTCCTCAGCCACCTAGTTCCCTGCCTCCGCTTCCGACCCTGCCGCCCAAAGATTCCGAAGGTAATGCTGCCTCCAACGCTGATCGTGCTAAGCAATTCCGTGACAAACTGGGTCATCGAAGAAAGCAGGCCGAGATGTACAGCTTGTGGTGCGATGCTCTCTACAGGTTGTCCCTGGCACAGCATGTAAGTATTCTTCAAAGTAACTATTATTAATTGCCTTTCTAATAATATTTCCAACTATTTTGTTTAGTACCGCGATAAAGTCTTCTGGCTGCCACACAACATGGACTTCCGTGGACGTGTCTATCCAGTACCACCGCATCTAAATCACCTTGGCTCTGACTTGGCCCGTTCGATGCTCATCTTCGATCAGGCGCAGCCCCTGGGCGTCGATGGTTTCAGTTGGCTCAAGTTGCACTGCATCAATCTGACTGGGCTGAAGAAGCGCGACTCGGTGAGGGAACGTCTCCTGTACGCGGAAGAGATTATGCCAGATATTCTAGACTCTGCGGACAATCCACTCACAGGACGTATGTGGTGGTCGAAATCAGATGAGCCATGGCAAACGCTGGGCTGTTGCATGGAAATAGCCAAAGTACATCGCTGCCCTGATCCCGCCGCCTATCTAAGTCGCTTTCCCATTCACCAGGATGGATCCTGCAATGGATTGCAGCACTATGCGGCCCTGGGAAGGGATGAAGCGGGAGCTTGCAGTGTTAACCTGGCGCCATCGGCCATTCCGCAGGATGTTTACAGTGCAGTGGCCACCCTGGTGGAGAGGAGTAGGAAAACCGATGCCCAGAACGGACTACATGTGGCTGAAGCACTAGCCGGATTCGTTCGTCGCAAGGTGATTAAACAAACAGTGATGACTACAGTTTACGGGGTGACCCGATATGGGGCAAGACTGCAGATTGCACGCCAGCTAAAAGACATCGACGAGTTTCCCAAGGATTGGGTGTGGCCGGCGTCCACCTACCTGACCACCAAGACATTCGAGAGCCTGCGAGAAATGTTCACGTCGACGAGAGAGATCCAGGATTGGTTTACGGAGTGTGCCCGACTTATTTCTGGCGTTTGTAGCCAGAATGTGGAGTGGGTAACGCCACTGGGTCTGCCGGTGGTGCAGCCCTACAATCGTCAGGAGATGAAGCACTCCCCGCGCGCCGGATTCAAGGTGTCGGCCAACATGCCAATGGACATGTACGAGCGACCAAACATCCTTAAGCAGAAAAATGCCTTCCCGCCGAACTTCATCCATTCGCTGGATTCCTCGCACATGATGCTCACCTCGCTGCACTGCGAACGGCAGGGCATCACCTTCGTTTCGGTACACGACTGTTTCTGGACCCACGCCAACACCGTGCCGGAGCTGAATCGGATGTGTCGGGAGCAGTTCGTTGCCCTGCACTCACAGCCCATTCTCGAGCAGCTCTCCCAGTTTATGCGGCAGACCTACAGCTTCAAGGATAAGTGAGTGCTGATAACATTAATACCAAGTTTATTTTTATTATATAATAAATATTAAATTCCCCCAGCGACTTTACGAACGACGGTTCCGTCGAGGATCTGTCCAAGCGTCAGCTGAACCGAACTGTAAAGCAGCTGCCGCAGAAGGGAGATTTTGACCTGCGCAACGTACTCGACTCTGTGTACTTCTTCAGTTAGGAAATACGACATTTGCTACAGTGCCTAATCGTAATCGTAGTCATTAGTTTTATTTAATATACCAGTTAAATTTGTTAAACAATTCGGCTTTCAATACCAAAAAACAAAAAAATGCAAAAACAGAAACTACCAAAGGCGAAAAGTGAAGAGACGCCAAATGTGATTTTGTAACCTTTAATTACATAAAATTGATTAAAATGCTTTTAAAAAACTGTCTTTTGTAATTATTGTGTAGCGGGAGTAGCCAAATAGAATGGAGATTATATAGAAAGTACGGGGAATATTTACTTAATACCAGACATGACCAACAAGACAGGAAACGTCTGCTTTCATCCGTTGATCGATTTTGTTTTCCATTTTATTTCAATGCCATTTAATTTTTATGTGTATTGCTACCTCAAAGTTTTTCTTAGCGTTTCGGGTCAGAGCTACTTGAACATGTGTGGTTGTGTATCTGGGCCATTAAGCGATTGTTTAATTAAATTTGGCTACTACATTGTAGATACTACCTGCTATGTGTGTATGAATTCATGTGCAAAAACTTAGTAGTATGTGAATTTATCTTGCGCTCATTTCTATTTAAAATAAAATATTTTTTGAGTGGAACAACCACATTGCGGCTTTTTTTGTTTATAAATATTTTATTTATTTTTACACGCTGCTTTGCCTTTTTAAATATTTTTGCTATATTTATTTTCCTTTAAATTTTATGTTTGTTTGTTTTAGGCGAGTTAATTTGTAGCAATTACATTTGATTGTTTCTAATTTTTAGAAATGCTTTTTGTCCGGGAGAACATAAAGAATCCATTGATTTATGGCCACTTCCCGATTTGGTCGGTTCCGACCGCTTTGTGCTGCTTTCAGTTTAACTCACTCAATATTCCGAGAGAGTGCATCATTTTATTTGTTTAAATAAATAATTGCCTTAGGATCTATTTATTTAATTTATGTGTCATTTCTTTAAATATTCGGTGATTTTTTATTTAAATTTGTTCTTAATTGTTCTTAAATTACTTTTATTAGTTCTTTATTAGTTCCGTTCTCTAAACGGAAGTTCTGAACCCATCTTATCTTTTGACTTACGACCTATTCCCGCTTTCAAGATTTAATAAAATGATTCTTTAATTTGGAGAGCTGTTTAAAGACTTCTGCTTGGAGAATCCAAAACTAAACCCCATTAAATTTTAATTTATTTTTTATATTTTTATTTATTGAAATTAATTCTTTTAAGTATTGAGGAATGGAACATTATGATTTGCTCCGCTTTCGTTTTTACTCACTCGGGTTTTGAGTGGATGTTCATCGGAGCACGCCCACGCTCGGGTTCACTCCCCCTTTTACATGCGCCCACTTTAGCTTTAGCTACTGGTACTATCTCTGCCGCTGCTTCTGCCTCTGCCTCTGCTACCGGCGACCGGCGGCGTTGGCGTCGGCGTCGACTTTCTTTGGCTGCTCCGCTCTCGTTTTTTTTTTGGCTCGGCTGGCCGCTCGCTTCCGACTTGCCGCTCAGTCTGAAAAGTTCATGTGACGCGTCGAGAACGCTGCGATTTCGAGTCCGCTTCCCGATTTCTGATTTCTGATTGCCGAGGCAAACAGCGCGCTCTAGGGCAATTCCTTTGGCATCTGCAATCGCATCTCTTGCACCTGTTCCGCCGCCCAGGTGGAGGTGGATCGCTCAGGTAACGAGAGCAGCAGCCTGATTAGCTTTTTATCACCGCATTTCACACAAATCCATGGGATCGAGATGATCCCAAAAGGGGGCGGGGTAACCGCAAAGTGTAGTGCAAATTAATTTCAGCAAAATGAATATAGCCAACAAACAAAATACACTAAAAAAAGGGGAAAAAACCTTTTTTAATTTTGTAAAAGTTTGTGCCAAACATATACAAATATTTTGTATATTATTTTAATAGTATTGAACTGTTGATTATTTAGAAAACACGTGCCGTGCAAACAATTTTGAAAGTAATATAAATATTAAAATATTTATAGAACAAATTGTTTTACACTAAATTGAATGTCATTAAAAAACACAATAAATATGTTTTAGAAATTTAAGAAAAAATCTTCCTAAAAATAAAGGAACCCTAAAAAGATCAACCTCGAACAAATATCTCTTAAATTTTCCTCTGAACACAAAACGATTTTCGCTTTTCCCCGCAAATTTATGCTCTTTTTTGCGGTGTTTTTGTTATAGTGACTCTCTGCTTTTCTTATTTTCCCAGCGCTATATCTTTTCGGGGTTTCGTGTGTTTTGTTGTGCCTTTTGTTCGGGTAATTGCAAGTGAATTGTGCGAGTTGCAATTGATAAATGACCGTTCATAAACGAATAAAAGCGCTATCTGGGTGTCGGCCTTATCGCGCCAGAATATCGCATTAAAACTAATTCAATTACTGGCAATGTGAGCAGGGGCATGCAAATTAGAAGGAACGCTCCCAATAACAACAAAAATCCACAGCGGCAGCAGCAGAAGCGGTTGCTTACGTATATGTAAACGCATATATAGATAAACGCACACACACACGGACGCACTTTGTAATTGGGACAATGTTTCGGGGAAGGATTGCAAGGGGGCGGGGCGGTGATGGCGATGGCGATGGTGGTGAAAAGTTGGAACTTAGTTTTCTGTTCGTGATAATGTCATAATTGACGGCCTGTGGACGGGTTTGATTGAATTTCCAGGGGAAATTGAGTTGCAAATGAGTTTTGCCAGCAAGTGACGAAATTATCGCACAGCCTTTGATAAAAGCAAAAATTGATAAGGCCTCGACACGATTTCAATTTGAAGCATTTGAAATGGAAATTAAACGTTTGATGAGTTGCAGGACAAACTGCAGTTCGATAACCATTTATTTATCACTTTTGGGTAAACACAGTGCGTATACGTAATATTTTCAAATTTAGATAACAAACGCTAAAACATTTTTTTTTTTATTTTGGGTATCATAACGTATATTTTTGCATTGCTGTGGCTAAAACCTTTTTTTTGTTTTTTTTTTTAATTCTGTTAAATTGGGTAAAAACCAGTTTTTTTAACTTTTTTAATTATAAACCTAATCTAAAAATTTTTATCGCGTTCGGGTTGATTTAAATCAATTAATTTTTTAAAAGAATATTTGCAGTTTTTTTACTTACATTGTTTTTCTTTTGGAAAAAAATCGTCCAAAGTTAAAGTTTCTAGGCTTAAACTCCAATCGATTATGTATTTTATTATGCAGTATAAAATTCAATAAATTATCAATTTTCAGTGATTTGTTTTTAACTCTAAAAGTAGTATTTTACAATTTAATAATCTTTAATAATCACGTTTGTTTGGTAATTAATGTCACCTGTTTCGAGAACATCCCTTGCGTATACGTAATATGCGCGCACCTCCATAGGAATTTAAAGGACTTTCTTCACCTTTGCAAAACTTTAATGGGGTTTTAGAGGGAAAACTAAACTGAACTTTAATTAAAAAGGGTTTGAAAAAAGATTATTTCCATTTTTTTTAATAACCCAATTAGTTTTCAGTTTAAGCACCCCTTCCTCGCATATGCAATATCCGAGAACATCCATTAGCTGTGGGATACAAGAACGAATTTTACCAGTAAATACCACCCGATAGAGGCTCGACACGATTTCAATTAAAAACAGTTAACAATCGCCATGAATAGTGAAATGATTTTTTATGGGCCAATCGTGCGTATGCGTAATATGTGTGTGGGCCATAAGTTGCGGGCGTAAAAGTGTTTAAGTCCCGCCTCATATAATTCCGCCACGCCCCGGAGACCGCCTTCCTCTCGCGACGCCTTGTAGGCCATATTTTTCCGGTGTGCGAGCATCGCATTGTATTTGGGATTTAATGGAAAAAGTGTGTCCGTACATCAAATGGGTTATTATCCATTTTTGCGACTCTGGAAATGGCCATTTAAATTTATTGTCGTGGCCTGCCTTGTGGCGTGCGGCACGATGTTGCAGGATAAAATGCTTAAATCATCGTGATGGTGATGCATACGTAAATGTTATGTGCTCTTATATTGAGTGCCAACTGGTTGGCTTCAGTAATAGTTGGGGTTTTTATTTTATTTAGTTAGAGTTATGACTTTGTTGGCCTCAGAATTACCGCACCCGAAGTAGTAAAGCCAGATAGTAGCTGAGATAAATCCAATGCTGACGCAAGCATAAACATCTTGAATTTCCAACAAAATATTTGATCAAGAAAACTACATTTTGTGAATATTTTTGGGAATATTTCCTAGAGGAATCCCTCTCTAATCTAAGTTATTGAGCAATATTTTTGCGAATGTCAGAGGCTGTCAATATCAGTTTCCTTGCACTTTTCCACACCATCATTTATCAGAGACCCTAAGGTTGAGTCATTTATAATGCGCACCCGGACATATGAATTTATGCCGTGACTCAGCATAGTATTTTGCTCGCAGCGCACATTATTATTTATTGCATATTTAATAGGTACGCGTGGTCCCGATAATTCCCATTCAATGTCAGCGAGAGCGAAGGAAGGATTTTCAGATTTCCAGAGGCGCGATCCGAGCTGACACATTCAGTAGTGCCGCGGGGCGGGAGATAAGAAGTCAGTCAACTGCAAGCCCGCCAGCTGTCAACCTAACCGCTTACCGCTTACCGCTCATCGTCTGTCACTCCCCCGACACCCACCCCCAATCCTCCCGGTTTACCCTCTCCAAACATCCACCCACTCCACCAGCCTCGCGTGAGCTGTGACCATTATCGGGCAGGGGAAGTCAAATCAAGTCAAGTGCGAGTGCAGGCAGAGATTATGCTATTTTGGCAGCTCACTTTTTCGGCCGCTCGGAGGCACTCACAAAAATATGGTGATAAAAGTGGCATTTTATGGCAAATAATATTTGAGGAATATTCGGAAATAGTATAGATAACATATTTAATATCTAATCTTAATTAATCATTTTTAAAAAATCTGAAAAAATTAAGAAAATAATGATAGGGGGTTTTAAGGTTTGCTTATTTCTAATAGATCATTAAATACAAATTCTTTTAAATTAAATGTAAGTTAATGAGAACGGGTTTTTTATTTATTAAAAAGATAAATATTAAGTGCAAAATTAAAAGAAATTAGTTTTTGGAAAACGCATCATATTTTAATTTTACTTTTTTTAAACAATACTTACATAATTGCCAATACTTCTTTCTTACAGATTAAATATTTTTATTCAATAAAAAGATACCAGAAAAATCACCATGTTTTCTAAAAATACGGCCTAATATTCTACAAGATCGTATTAAATTATTTTGCCGAGTTTTCCCATTTATTTAGCTTATTTAATAGATTTTTATTTTTCAATTACTTTATTTTAATACTTTCTATGGGTAGCAGAAACAGTTCTTAGCTTCCTGCTCCTTTTTCTAGATGCATTCAATGTGAAAATCTCATTGTATTTTCATGGAACCCCTAACAGTCCGAATAATTTTTTTTACTCTGTTGACCTGAACTCACTAATCCCCCCATTTGTCAACCGGCCGCCTAGCGTGAGTAATTAGGCCCCCTCCCGAAAAAAGAACACAAATCAGACAATCTAGACAGAAAACGCCACTTGCTACCCGGCTTTCGTCTTTGGGCTTTCGTTTGCGACTGCATTGATTTCCACTTTGCCGGGCGGCTGGCTTTATTTCGCTTTCGTTAGTGTTATTTATGAATGCGAATTAATGTACCGTTAGCATGCACAACAACACTTTGGGCCAAAAGCGAAAGGGACATGGCCAATGCCACTGCCACTGCCAAAGCGGCAGCACTTCACTTTGTTTGGCTAAATGCGGCGCTGTCGTCCATTTCGGGTGCCATTATTACGAGCGTTTCCGTTCGGAGATTTCCGGTGATTATTTCCATGCTGGCTGCCATGGAAAAGTGAAGGGAGGAGGTCTTTCGTGGGACGAAAGGAGGAGGCTTTGAATTGAATTAAGCCCAAATGATCCTGGCCAGCAATGCATAATGACACGCAGCTTAATTATGCCCCACGAAACAACAACAGCCGGCACACCTGCCCCACTTACCCTAATTGAAATTGATTGTTGAGGCACCCAGATATCAAACACCAGATACCAGGGAACTAGAGCCATTTGTAACCTTTTGAGTTTTGAGAGTCAAAATTCCACCTGACAGCCAAGTGCCAAACAATCAGTGGCCGGAATGCAGTTGTTATTGCCGCTGATATTTTGTATCGATTAAAATCGCGACACACGGTGCCAAAATGTATTCGGTGCCCCCACTCGTCTTCTTGTGTTTTTTTTATCGTTTTCTGAAATATTAAAGTCATGTCAAACAATGCGCCAAAGGCGGCTCAATACACGGTTCTGTTTTGTTTTACTTTTACTGATATAGGATAGGACTGTTGGGGAGGGAGGTCTCTATGAGGTGGGAGAAAATCGGGGGTACGACCCACACGAACATATATGACAGCGGGTCGGCATGAGATACTCGAAGGCAGAAGCTAATGCAAAGCCACAGAAAAGCCAACTGGCGGAAATACTAGTAGAAAACAAATAAAAAGGCAAAAGAAGAAGAACAGGAAAGAAGACAAATTAAATTCGGGCAATGCGAACGACCTATACACTTGTTATGACGATTTTTTAATTGGTTTATTAAGTAATTGGTTTAATAAAAGTAAAAAAAACTTTGGCATGCTCTTTTTTTTTTAAATTATGTAGGTAAACACAAAGGGTTTTCAAAAAATCCTATAAAGGTGACCAAAAGTATGCAACAAAATATTTTAAATTCAAAAGAAAGCTAAATTTCTGTTTTCCATTGCATACTTTTAGACACCTTTTCAAGGGTTTTCAAAAATTATAATTATAAAGTTCGAAATCCATATACTTCTTCTACCCGTGAATGATAGAATTGTTTACCTCAATAGTACGAATTTTTCATCACACTTCGCTGTAGGTGTGACTTGACATTCTGACACCTTGCGACTTTCTTCCATGGCCAAACGCAAAAACGCGTCGACTTTACACATGTTTACAGCCAAGTTGACACGGTCAGTCACTTTGTTAAGCCAAGGTCATCCAGAGGTTGGAACATATGAATATGCATATGCGACAAAAATAACCCTTCGATATTAATCTGTATATCTTAAATCTTCAATCGCCGAGCCAAGCAACTTTTTTAGTGTATGAAGAAAAACGATGAAAGAGGCAAATAAAAATTGTAACAAGTTGAACGTGCTGCTGAGCTGGGCATTAATAGGTTTTTGACTTGCTATAAAACCGGCAGAAAAACAGAAACAGAAAATGAAACAGAAACAGAAGCCACAACACAACAGAGTTGTCCATTCTGTAGGCAGTGGAATGATGGCCAAGAAAATCCCCACCTAAGCTCAAGTGAGCCGACCGAAGCTTAAATTGCTCGTTGGCCTTTAAAAAATGATTTTGTTCAAATCAAAAGGGGGGAGGAAATATTCACGTAACTCGATTCAGTTCAAGTTGAAACATTTTTGGCAAGTCTTTTTCCTTCATTTCTGGGGTCTTGATTAGGTTTGCCCATTCGAGCTGCTCTTGTAATTGGCCTGTTGCGGGTCTGTGGCTAATAGCATTGGCCCGGTAATTGGCCAGCGATGGGTTGGGAAATTAATGCGATTCTCCTGCACCGAGCGGACGTTGCCATGGCAGTTAATAATTATCATGGGATTCCATGGGACTCCAAAAAAAACCAAAGAATTGACGCAATTAGGTTTGTTCACATCATTTTCTGGCCCAAGCTACACAAAATATTGGAGACTTTTTTCGGAGAAGTTACGAAAAAGGTGAAACCCGCTAAACGAACTCTTTTTTCCTCTTTTGTCGCCCTTCCGCTCGATTTTCAGTTTGTCAACGGTTTTGTGTTACATGTTTCCACGTCTAGACGTCAACTTAATCAGTGAAAAAGCTGAGGGCCAATGAATTGAATTGGCAGCCAATAAATAAATAAATGTCAACATGACAATTATTCTTGTTGGCTCCAATTGAAATATTAATGGGAAATTATATGTAATCAACAAATCAAGAACATCACAATGTGAAAAGGTAAATTTTGAATTTGTTTCTTAAAAACAATACAATAATTACTATCATTAAAGGCCAAAACAACTTCCAGACATATTTTAGTATCGTTTGTGGGCGATTATGGGTGATTGTGGGCGTTAGAGGGGGCGTGGCGCTCGGCTGAAATAAACTTGCGCTGCGTAGGAAGCCCAAGAATATGTGTTGGTAATCCCAACATTTTAGCTTTTGTAGTTTCCGAGATCTCAGTGTTCATACGGACAGACAGACGGACAGACAGACATGGCTAGATCGACTCGGCTAGTGATCCTGATCAAGAATATATATACTTTATGGGGTCGGAAACGCTTCATTCTAGCTATTACATACTTTTGCACGAATACAATATACCCTTTTACTCTACGAGTAACGGGTATAAAAATATGGGAAAAATACCACTTACTTAGTTTGGCTTGGCAAATGGGAAAACGTGATAAACCTTCTGTTTCAAATTTTATCATAAAAATTAAAAATAAGTCTTACGTAGAACATATATGGTACATTAAAAGCCATTTTAAGTCCTTAAAATGTCAAGACCGTGTAATAGCTAATGCGAAAGGTATTGACTCGGAGATCAATCCTGTTTTTAGATTTTTGCAATGTACCCATTGGTTCAAAAGATATTTGCATTAAATTTTAATAATAAAAATTGAAAATAAGTCTTATTTTTAATTTATATAATACAAATTGGAGAATAAGACCTATTTTTAATTTTTAAAATAAAAATTGGAGAATAAGACTTATTTTCCAATTCTTTTTATAAAAATCAAAAAATAATTATTATTTAAAAAAAAAAATCATAATAATTACGATCCCTGAAATTTATAAGATAATTGTGTTTTTTCCGCTCTAACTTGAAAATATGTATAACTAGCCACCAAGCTCCCAATTTAATTTCCTTTTCTACATACCTTCACAAACCTAATGCAATTTAAAGTATATTTCCTTTCGTTTGATTAGAAATTTGATATGGATGAGCCCCTAGTATATACATAGTATACATAGTTAGGGTCGCGAATCTATCCTTCAACCTGTTACATACCCACCGACTTGTTGTCAGCCTTGAACTCTATGGGTAAACAAATTTGTTATCAGTTTACTTTGCATTTTTGTCCGACTTTTCTTTCGACTTTTATATTTCATTCGATTTCATTCTATTCATGTCTATCCATTTGTTCTCCAGTTTTACATAAATACATATATATATATACATATACAAATTTATTATACAAGTTCGCATTGTGCTATTCAATCGAGAAGCCTTCGCCGAGCCATCAATTTTCAGTGCTTTTCCGTCCTTCATTTATCTATTCAATCAGAAAGTCAACCCCCGTCACAATCGCCGACCTCCTTGCCAAAAAATTGAACATTTTAAGCTGGCCGAGAAGGCTCCTTCACCTCTACTTATAAAGCTCACCCATTACCCAATTCGCAAACTTTTCAAAAATTCATTTTTCTCAGCATTTCTGTGTGTTTACTCAATTGCAGTTTTTCGTTGCTGTTTGCACTGCTATTTTTCCTCCTTTGCATTTCCCACTTTCCCTGGAATTTTCTTGTTGCTCTCCACTCAATCACTCTATCTCCTCGGCTCTATCTCTCTCCCACCCACACACACCGTCCGCTTGCTATTTTATTTGCTGATTTAATCGCGTCTTGAAGCTTCCTTCCTGTGAGTACTTGTGGGTGTGTAGGGGAGTGGGAGGGGGAAAGTGCTTGGGGAAATGAGCGGGGAAATGGGCAGGGAAATTGGGGGGCTTTGTAGGCAGAGGGCAGTGGCATTTTGTGAGGCGTAGTTGCCGACACGCGCACACAGACTCATAATCAAATGTAATGTGCTGTGAGGCAATCTATAACCACCGGCCAAGCAACAGCTTGTCCCTCTGCGGAAAAAGGGGTTAGGAAGGGGGTTAGAAAGGGGGGCTAAGGCAAACAGCGAAAGATGAGAAAATTATTACGAAACTCAAGTGGCGAAAAAGTGGCCAAACGAGTCTTCAAGATGTCTTCGCTCCATCAGCGTTTTGAGAACATTATACGCTTGTTATTAAATTCAACGATATTGCCATTGAATTCGGGGAATTTCGATTCAATTTCGATATTGAAACGGCTCAATACACTCATACATATGTAGTATTTTCAAAGATTCTTCGAGGAAAAAGGGGAATTTATTCCCAGAAAAATCAGAAATCTAATAATGTCTACAGGTATTTTCTGTTATTAGAATATTTAGTAATGGATTAGAAGATTTATTTTGTTAAAAAGCGATTTTATATATCTAACATCCCAAATAGCCCAAAAATATGCGCACCACCTCAATGCAAATACCAATTAGTTACATAATCATTTATTCCCCTCACTTAGCTAATCACTGGATCAATTGTCTAACCGAGAAAGTTTGCTTTCGTATGTTTGTTTTATTGTCTACGCTTCGCACAATTATCCATTCCAAAGTGGGTGCGTGTCATAACGCCCGGTGTCATAGCGCCCGCGGGCGCTATGACACACTAAAAAGTGTCATAAGGCCCGTGGGCCTTATGACACTTTTACGAGTGTCATAACGCCCTTTCAAAAAATGACATAGTGCCCGCGGGCGTTATGACACTTTTAAAAGTGTCATAACGCCCGCAACTTCTAAAAAATTTTAAAATGCTTTTTGAGTTAATGAGAATACCGATAAGAGAATTACTATTTGTTATGTTGTAAAGCGCATTCAGAATCAATGAGATTAGCGAGAAGAGAAGTACCGTTTATTATGATACCTCTTAAGCTTTTTCATATTTTAGTCAGTTAATCACTGATCTTTAAACAACGTGGACGCGATATGGAGGCTGTGGAACCTTTCGAATACAAAATTGTTGCTGGCTTTCGCAAAAATTCTAAGCTATTGCTTCTTACAACGCAGCAACAATTGTTTAAAATTAAATGTTCGGCGGCAAATAAAAGTTCGCGTTATATTTGCTACGAAGACTATGCTACGTCCGTAATACTGTCCAATGTCCTTGATGGAGACTTAACAGCGTTTAACATTAGACGCAAAAAGCTTAGAATGAAAGACAACCGTATAAATGAACTTATTAGGGATTTAGACGCGTCAAACATTAACGAATTTTTTAACTGTTTGATAAATCCAAAAAATGAGCTTCTTAAGTGGGAAACCACTTTTCAGGAGGTATGTTCCGGTTCTGATTCGGAAGATGAAGATGTGGAAAATACTTTGCAGTTCAGCCAAATGGCTGACGTTCTAAAATGTATTATTTGCGTTGATAGGCCGCGGGACGTAGTTTTTCTACCATGTAGGCACTTCAAAATATGCTTTGAGTGCTTCAAAAATCTGGAAAAGCGTTCAAAAAACTCTCTATTGCTCTGCCCATACTGCAGACAAATAGTTGAAAATCATTTACAAGTTTTTCAATAAATTGTTAAATGGACCGCAGACAAAAATTTTTGCCTGCGGCGCTTTAATCTAATTTACACATTTAACTCCAAGCTTATTGCTCATTGCTACATTATTCTATAATATCAATATAATACTCCATGTAACTCGCATTTATATGAATTTCAATAAAATGTTAAATAGGGCGCAGGCAAACATTCATTATTATATTACTCTATGTTACTCGCATATACAAGAATTTCAATAAAATGTTAAATAGGGCGCAGACAAAATTTTGTTTGAATAAAGGTGCAAGCCGCAATTTTCTTTAATGCGCGCGTTCAAGCTGAATATGACTTCTTTACTTATATAAATAATAGTTAAATATATTTTCCCTGAGGGCGTTATGACACTTTCCTGGGTGTCATAAGGCCCTCAAAAAAAGTGACATAGCGCCTGCGGGCGTTATGACACTTTTGAGTGTGTCATAAGGCCCGCGGGCGTTATGACACTTTTGAGTGTGTCATAACGCCCGCGGGCGTTATGACACCGGGCGTTATGACATGCACCCTTCCAAAGTCTCTCAGTTTTTCCTTGAGGAAAAGCGACTCATTAATTGAATTAAACAGATCAATAGAATAACAGGGGCAACAGCAACTGCCAGACAATCGAACATGTGAGTTAGCAAACGACATGGGTAAGAACATCTCAATCTTGTGTTGAAAATTCAGTAAACCCAGTCTGCTGGTCAATGACAGACAGTAGATGTCTTTGACTTGCTGTTCGTACTTTTATGTACTTGTATTTCCACTTGTTTGTTTATTTTCACTTTTCACTCCACGTTTCCCACTCAGCCAAAGCCGTTTGTTTGCCTATGACATAGACACATGGCTGGCACTGTGTTTGCTCAATAAGTCGGGCCAAGGGGGCGTATGCTCGATGTGCCATTTAGAATGTGGATTTGTGGATATGGGGATGTTCTTCTCGGTGACGGTGGCGGTGCCACTGCCACGCGAATCGACGACGACAATTCAGCCGAATGTGTCAAACGGCAATAATCAGTCCCAAGGCGAAACCAGTTGACAATGCTCGCACATCCTCGCTAACATGGAAAGTAAAGCCATTACAACTGGGGAGAATTACTGAGAAAAAAAAACGTATACTTCCTCGTTATGTATTCTCTGACACTCGCTTAAGATTATTCCATATTGTGCTGGGCCACGCGGCGTATGCGTAACATTCTCCCAGCTTCCACAGCCGTCGGCAATTCGCCATTAATCGCCCGTTATACATAAACTTTTTGCTGCATTCGAATTTTCCCGCCGCTGACAAGGGTTAAGGGTTCGAGTTCGAGTTCGACGCTGAGCCCCAAGGAGATGAAGATGACCTCGGGGAATGGGGAATGGTTAACATAACGTCAGACCCCTTGTCGCTGTCGCTCGGATCGTCTTATCAGGCGAATTGAGCTCTCTCATTCGCACGCAACAAATAAATTCGCACAAAAAAATAAAGAAAGAGGCAAGGGATGGAAAACTAGGAAAAGACAACCGAAGCGGAAAATACACTAGGTTATAGTGAGGGGATTAGGGGTTTTCAAAGGGATTTTTTAATTTAAATATTTTTGTATAAATATTTCTAATATTTCTAAAAAAACGGTATTAATTTTTTTTTAATTTTAATTTAATTTAATCATTTAAAGTTATTTGGAAGGTTTTAACTTGGTATTATTTAATTGATATATTTTTGTATAATAATTCCAATTAAAATTAAAAAAGTTAATATTCATTTTTTAATTTTTAATTTAATTGTAAAGTAATTTTGATAGCAGGGTAGTTAAAATATATTTCTTCATTTACTTGGTAAATCCTTGTTTAATCATTTATTTGGTCTGTTTGAGCTGCCACTTACGCTCTGTCACTCAATCGGTCACAGGTTGCTCCTGATTCGGGACACTCTAAAAGACACGTAGACAAATTGACAGAATCATGCATCTATAAATAGAAGGACAAATATAAGGAGACGAAAAAAAAATACAAGGATTAGGGAGATTGATTGAATTTCTGGTACAATAGATAGAATGTGTGCACGAGACCAGAAAAAAGAACCTTTAACAACATTAGGTTTTACAACTTATTCAGGACGTCGTATAGGACCCCTTCAATGAAGAGTGCTAAACAGCGGCAATGGCAAATGTTTATATACCTACATACATTTGTTTGCGGAGCGGGGGGTGTGTATAGAGAGGGGGACCTATAGAGGAATGTGGGATCTCAGAAATAGAGGTAGACTTCCCGATGTCGCGCGTCTGACTGCACTTAATGAAGTCGACTAAATTGACTTTATTGTTGTGCAAATAGGCGAGCTCTCCGCTAGACTCTCCGGTCTTCTGCTCTTCTCGTTAAGTACGTATTATAATAATATATTTACATTGTCGGGAGGCCTATGCAAACACTCATTGCCAGTGCGTGCGTCTGCCCATTGTACTTAAATGTTATAAATAAATAAAACATGGCCCATGCTCTGCGACACCACCCCCTGCCGCGCTATAAATATTTCATGGGCCCCACAAACGTCCCCCATAAACGCACACAAGGCGCTGTGTCATTTAAATAAATAATTTTCAATAAGGTTTAAATAAATTAAGTGTAAATTGAATTAAATGCTTGCATGCAGTGGCTGCTGTCGCTGCAGCTGCAAAAACCCCGCGACATGCAAACAAAACTAAATTATTTGCCTTTCAATGTTTCCCTTTTTTTGCGCGTTGAACCTCTGCAAATTCCGCTGTCACGTTTTGCGGGTTGGAGAAAAAGTCTTTAAATTTAATCCACTGCGGTTCATGAAATTTCAATTGCTTGTTTTTCTCTCGCTTGCAATTTAATATATAAATATTTTTTTCAAAAGCCAGGCCATCAGATAAAAAGGGGGTTATATAATTATTTTAGGAACAAGCTTTTTGATATAATTTCTTATCATCAGTATAAAAGTAACTCTTTTATTAGGGAAAGCATTAATTAAGCTTAGTACCACTATTTAAAAACATGTATCCATAATATAACTAAGATATACGCAAAGGGTATTTAAAAAAACATTTTTTTCCTCTTTGTACTAAAGGTGTGAAAGTAATCCATATAGAAAAGTAAATATTTGTTCTGTCAGAGGAGGGACATGGACAGAAAAAATATGGTCTAAAATAAATATAATAAAATATGTAAATGGGTTTTGTATATTCACTTTGTAATTTATTGCCATTGGCAATATTAAATCACAGTTTTTTAATAATAATTTAATATGATTTATTTTCGCATCTATTTTTTGCAGGACTTTAAAGTTTTTATAAATACGTAATGATAAGAATAAAACCAAGCAAAACTGATGAAATATGGCATATATTTTTCTGGAGAATTCTAAAAATATATTTCCCACACTTATCAGGCGTGTGCGCTAATCATTCGTCCGAGATTTAGCTCATCTGTTGGCATTGACTCTCGCTTATAAAAGCCCGTTAATTCCCTGAAATGTTTTCTGTTGACTCTGCTGGAATATTTTTGGGCAAACGCATATTAGAGATAAAATACGTTTACGTACACGCTTATCTAACAATAATAAATTATATGGAAATGCGTTTTATGAATGAACCCATTTTTGCTTTCTTCCCAAAGGGGAGATTATTCGTTCATTGCGCTGGACATTGTCAATAAAAATAACGATTGGTAATTCAGTTTATTTGTGGAGCATTGGCTATTATTACAGTAAAAGCTACTGTACATTAATTTATGTGTGCAATTCAATGAAATTAAGCTGCTGTAGGCAAAACAAAGTATAATGTAATAATTTTTCAACGAATCCTCAGCCCTGTTTACTCTTTCACATGATTAATTTTGTGTAAACCAGCCAACAATTTGAAATGTTTGATTAAACGGCAAAGCATAAATTTCGCTTTATGAGGATTACAATGAATCCCGACATAGGGATATGGCTGCCAAGGAAAGGTTACTCATGGCCGGTCATTAATCTTCCACATTTAGGAAGAATTTTCACGCATTTGCACCCAGACATCGGACCCACATCAGGCACATAATCCAGCTACCCAGATACCTCGTTCGGTCGAAACAGTTACGACTGAGTTGCGAGCGCGTTTAATTAATATTAATTTGCATTCCATGGCACCGAAACTGAAGCTGTGACGACATGTGATTCCCGGGGGGTCTATAAAGAAAAGAGTGAAATGTCGAATTTATTTGGGGGCCAACAAAGTGATCAATGAACCCAATCAATAGCACTGAAAAGTAATTTTGAGAGTGCTCTGGTACATTTCTCGAATTCGCCAATATAAAAGATTCGCTTAGACAATCGAAAACTTTATATAGAAAACTTATAAACGGACTTACTAAATAAACCATACAGGAATTTATTTTGTACTTATAAAAGTAAAATAAAATTATGAATGAAACCTCCTTGCAAAAAATCAGGGAACGTAACAGTTATAAGTTTTATTGATAAAACTCACACTGTAAAACTTATTTCCTGATTTTTATTTTTATTCCTCAAAAATAACAGTTATTTTTTGAGTTTTATTATAAAACTATGATCATGATGAGCAAAAAAAAATAAAAATCATCAATAACGATTATGTGTGATTTTTATTTTATAAAACTCAAAATAAAACTCAATTCGCATTTGCGGCCATGGTATTAAGAATTTAAATATGGTTTAAATTGGTCCTTGTTCGTTTGGCCATGTAGTTTTAATACATATAATAAAAAAAATTATATTTTACCATTAAGCTATTTTAAAAATTGATTTAAGGTGAAAACTTGGTGTTGCGAGATTTGAATTTACTTGAAGTTTGAAGTTTAGTGTAAGTTAGTTTAGGACGAAGGCGGGTGCACAATAAAGGTCTCTCTCGCTCTCTGCGAATTCGCCCCGTCTTCGTCAACCGTCGTTAAGCTAGGCTCTAAGAACTTTGTTAAAATATAGTCGGGCATTCGTTGAAATTGATTTAGATCGACCACACGTATTTTCTTATTTTTCGTTTTCGCTTTGCCTAAAATTAAAGTTTATCGCCACACAAAAGTTTTCGGTTTTTTATGTTTATATATTTAGAAAAACTATTCTAAATTTTCATGGCGCTCCCGAGTGGACTTTAAACTATTAATAATTAAAGGCAACAAGTGACAGTGACACAGTGAACACAGCAAGTGATAGCAAACTTGATTTGCATTTAAAATTAATAAAAATCCACATAATCGTTGCCCGCGGCGAGTAAAAAAGTTAAATACATAGCAGCTTTGCTAAATTTATCGTGCCGGTCGCGAAATACCCCGTTAATCCGCCAGTACTGCCGCTGCCAAGGGATGCCCTGTGATTGCTCGATGTGCAAAAGGAAAGTGGCAGCTGGATTAAAAGACCCCAACGCAGAACCCGAGGTATTTGTGCAAAAAATTGAAAGCTAGAGTTTGTTAACAAAACAATTTATTTGTTTCTTGTCTTGTGCTGAAAAATTGCACCTCGCTTTCAATTCTTGGCACAGACGTATCGATATAGTAGAGCTAGTTGTGCATGCATTAATTATAATAAAAAGGAAAAATTGCAAACTTACACATATACAGAAAAAATAAATAAAATTTATATTATATTTATTATATACATATACACATATACACATACACATTACATAACCCATTTGAACCGCCCTTGGATGCTACATTTAATTTGTGTTTTCTTACGAAAATTATTGCAATCACTGTCGCCCCCCACTACATTGTGTTAAAACTCGAAAAATTAATAGTTGGGAAAATTCATCCCAGCCGCTATACATAACCAATACATAGGCCCTCATATACAAGCAGCTGCAGCGGTGAATTTTTTCGTTTTCGCTTTCGCTTGTCCGCCGCTAGCAAAGTTGTTATTGTTGTAGGATTTGGTTTGGCGCGCTGACGATTAGCTGACCGTTAAGTGACGCGCTACCCTGCATTCGGTCGGGTATACTGATTTGCCGTCACCACTATTAATTTGATACTACGTGGTTTGATTTAATTAAATATTTTCGTCGCTTTTGTTGTGAATAATACAACATTTGGTAACAACATTTTTCGAACAAATTTAATAATTATAGACAAAAATTATTAACTCTCGTTGTTTTGTTTCGAAATTTATTTTCATCACTTATACTTTAAATTAAATTTATTCAATTTAGTAAATTGTTGCTGGATATAATTTATTCTACATAATTATTTATATATAATTTTTTCGTGGCCTATATATATTTAAATTAATATAAAAAATGAGTCCAGATAAGCCAAAAAGTATTGAACTTCTTGCTGACCTTAAAAACAAGCTCAAAAAGCCAGTAAATAGCATCCGCCGATTAAATAATCGGCTAGAAGCCGGCCAGATTCCGATTCTGGAAGACGAATTAAAATGTAGGCTAGAAAATTTAAATGATGTAATTAACAAGGCAAATCAATTACAAGAAAAGATAGAAGATTTAGATGATGGCGATGAGTTTGGAGAAGAGTTGGAAGAGCTTTCCATAACAACCAAGGCAAAAGTATTGTCGCTTATCTCGGCCTTGAAGACAGCTAGCGATACCAAAACTCTTGGGTCAGCTTCTGTAGTCCCAACTCGAGCTCGACTTCCGAATTTGGCATTGCCGAAATTCAGCGGCAAATACTCGGAGTTTAAAAATTTCATGAGCCTTTTTGAAACTCTAGTTCATCAAGACGATAACATTCCCGTTATTGAAAAGTTTAATCACTTAATCTCTTGCCTTTCTGGTGAAGCTTTGGGGACTATCAAGGCCTACCAAGTTACAGAGAGCAATTATGAGAAAGCTTTGGTCAGCTTGAAAAAAGTGTATGATAACGAATGTTTAATTTTTATGAATAATATTTCAACATTGTTTAGTCTTCCGAAAATATCGCAACAGTCTGCGTCGTCTCTAAGGAATCTTATCGATACCGTGTCATCGATATACGGTTCTTTGTTATCGATAGGAGACGATACCAAGATTTCAAATGCAATGTTGATCTATCTCGTCTTGAACAGAGTCGACCCAGTGACCAAACAAAAATGGGAAGAACAGTTAGATTATGAAAGATTACCTCTTTGGTCCGATTTTGAAAAAATGTTAAATCGCAGATATCAGCATTTATCTGCTGAAGAATCGACGAAACCAAAGCTAGATAAAGTTACGTCGAGCAAGCCACATAATCGTAGCTCATTTACATGTTCTTCGTCCAACAGTAAATCCCAGCAAGGTTGTAGCTATTGCAATGCAGACGACCATATCCTAGCGAACTGTGGTCCGTTTGGTCGTCTTTCCGTTATGCAAAGGTTTGACTTTGTAAAATCTGCTTCATTATGCATCAATTGTATGCGAAAGGGTCACACTGTCTCGAAATGCAAATTTAACAAATGTCGAGTTTGTGGACGCTCGCATCACGTTTTACTGCATAGATATACAGTTTCCGAGAACAGTTTAGCGTTGCCACCACCCCAAGAGATTCTTACTCCTCCTTTAAATCAAGATCAGCCTTCCACGTCACATGTTATGCATGCGACATCATCGGAGAGGGTGATTTTGGCCACGTCGATCGTAAGTGTACGAACCAAAAACGGTGAATATATTTTGGCCCGAGCACTTCTTGACTCTGGGTCCCAAACTAACTTTATAACAGAGGACCTTGCTCACCGCTTACAGATCCGTAAAGAGGAGTCGTGTATCAACTTACTTGGTATTGGCGAGTCCAATTCTCAAGTTAAGAAAAAGGTACATACAGTGGTGAAGTCGCGTATAAATGGTAGTGAGTTCTCATTCGATTTTTGGATTTTAAAATCAATATCAGGATACCATCCTGACCAGTCTGTCAATATCAATGACTGGAAAATTCCAAAGAACCTACCTTTAGCGGACCCATATTTCTACAAGCCACAAAGAATAGATATGTTAATAGGAGCAGAATCTTTTTTCGAATTATTAGCTGTTGGACAAATTAGACAAGGTCCCGACTTTCCAACTTTGCAGAAAACCCTCCTAGGATGGGTTGTATCAGGAAGATATAAGGCATCTTCCCCTACAGAAGTTGTGAAAAGTTTTAGTTGTAGTGAAGAGCTGTTAGTATCTATTGACAGCACACTACAGAAGTTTTGGTCACTGGAAGAAATGCCATCTCTAAAGAAAATTCTGTCGCCTGAGCAAAAGTTATGTGAAGAACACTACCGGAAGACTACTCAGGTTTTGCCATCAGGTCGGTTTGAAGTAAGGCTGCCGTTTAAATCTGATCCAAATGGGTTGGGCAACTCCTTTGAAGTTGCAAAACGGCGGTTTTTGTCGCTTGAAAGAAGGTTGTCTCGAGACCCTGACATGAAGAAAATGTATTTAGAATTTATGGAAGAGTACCTTTCCTTAGGTCATATGTCTCCTACAGATAAAATTCCTTCTGCTCCACATTATGTTATCCCACACCAATGCGTTCTGAGACCCCAAAGTACGTCAACCAAGTTACGTGTCGTTTTCGATGCCTCTTGTAAATCGTCAACTCAGATCTCTCTAAATGATATTTTGATGGTTGGGCCGACAATCCAAGATGAGTTGTACTCAACGCTACTTCGCTTCCGGCTGCATAGGTTCGCCTTGACCGCCGATGTAAAGAAAATGTATCGCCAAGTGATGGTAAATGAAGCGGATAGGCAGTTTCAACTTATAGTGTGGAGAAGAGACCCCTCTGAGTCCTTGAGATTATATAAGCTCAACACCGTAACATATGGGACTGGACCAGCCCCATTTCTGGCAATTCGGTGTTTAAAAAGGTTAAGCGAGTCTGCCAAACTTTCTTTTCCTAGAGCTGCTGAAGTTATTGGATCCGACTTTTATGTCGATGACATGTTAACTGGTGCTGCATGCGTAGAGGAGTTAAAGACTATTAAGTCTGAAGTGTCTCAGGTTCTTCAAACTGCAGGTTTTGAATTGACAAAGTGGTTTTCAAACTCACCTGACGTCACCGCATCTGAGAGCACAGCTAAATCCATACCCATCTCGGACTCAGAGTCTACAAAGGCGTTAGGAATATCGTGGTTGCCCAACGAAGATGCCTTTAAGTTCCAAATTGACAATGCTGTCATGGGTCTCCGAGCGACAAAACGGAACATACTATCGGTGACATCGAAGCTGTTTGACCCCCTCGGCTTATTAAGTCCAATAGTAATTAGAGGAAAGATCCTGTTGCAGGAACTCTGGCTCAATAAGTTAGATTGGGATGAGTCGATTCCAATGCATTTGGAAACAGAATGGAATATGATAAAAAATACACTGTCTAATTTAGAAGAAATATCAATTCCTCGGTTTGTGCATACCGATCCGATGTCACCGGTCCAATTACATGCCTTTGCCGACGCATCCTTAAGAGCTTACGGAGCTTGCGTCTACATTCGTAGCAAAACTGCAGAAGGTTATAAAGTATCCTTGTTGACGTCAAAGTCAAAAGTAGCGCCGCTCAAGACTAAGACTCTTCCAAGACTTGAGTTATGTGCCGCTCACCTTCTCGCAGATCTCTGTCACAGAATCAAGCCCCTATTAAAGGTACCTATCGAACAAATTGTTTATTGGTCGGACTCTGAAGTTACGCTTCATTGGATCCGGTCTCATCCGTCTTCGTTGTCCACATTTGTATCGAATAGAGTTGCGGAGATTCAAGAGTGGTCAGGTGAAGCTACATGGCGGCATGTCCCCACGAAACAGAACCCAGCAGATATCGTATCAAGAGGTTGTGACGTCGACGAAATCATACAGTCGATATGGTTTACTGGACCAGCGTATCTAACGGAAGGAGAAGAAAACTGGCCCCAAAATGCACACTTTGACCTAGATGAACAAGTCCTACTGCAAGAATCGAGGAAGACTGTGGTCGGGCTGACCGCTGCTGTACAAAATTCGGACTTGGTAGATGTCATCGAGGGATTTTCGTCACACCTTAAACTGCTTAGGGTATTCGTTTATATGTTCCGCTTCATTAGAAAATGCAAAGACAAAAGTAAAGTATTTGAAAAAACTTTGTCACCCACTGAATATAATGAAGCCTTTTTAAAAATTGTCGAGGTATTACAAAAACACGAGTATCACGAAGAAAGGGAAAAAGTCCGTAAAGGCTCCAGAGTTGGCCCAAGTCTTCAGCGATTGAATCCATTCATTCATGAAGAAAAGGGGACTTGGTGTCACTTTTCGTTGTTGCGAGTTGGGGGGCGACTAGCTAACGCTCCTATATCATACGATGCCAAGTTTCCATTGTTGTTGACGAAACGCTCCCAATTTGTGCAGAGCTATGTCCGGCATCTGCACCATTCTAATTTTCATGTTGGTCCACGAGCACTTGTGAGTCTCCTTCGACAACGAATTTGGATCGTAAACGCTCAGGAGGTCTGCAGTCAGACAGTTCGATCATGTATCCGCTGCTTCAAGTGCAAGCCTCGACTGATGACACAAATTATGGGAAATTTACCCGCAGATCGTCTCCGTGCTCTCCGCCCATTTGCTATATGTGGCGTTGATTTTTGTGGCCCTGTCTATACAACACTGAAAATTCGTGGTAGGCCTCCGTATAAGTCCTACATTGCGCTCTTTGTTTGTTTCGCGTCCAAGGCGGTTCATCTAGAAGTTGTTTCAGATTTAACCACAGATTCCTTTTTATTGGCTTTTCAAAGGTTCGTTGGGCGCCGAGGATGTCCCCAAGTCGTCCATTGCGACAACGGGACGAACTTCGTCGGAGCCAGTCGCCACTTCCAGGCCCTTCGAGAGCGGATCGAGGAGGAAGCCGACGCGATACGCGAATTCGCATCAAGAAGCGGATGCGAGTTTGCGTTCACACCGCCTCGGGCTCCGCACATGGGCGGACTATGGGAGGCAGGTGTCAAAACTGCCAAGAACCTACTCCTACGGGCGGTGGGCAGCGCGCTCCTAAGCGCAGAAGAGCTGGCGACAGTGCTCGTGGGAATCGAGGCGGTGATGAACTCGCGCCCGCTCGGAGCGATCAGCCAGGACCCAAGCGACGGAGAGGCGCTAACTCCCGGGCACCTGCTGACAGGCGGGCCGCTGCTCGCCACACCAGCACTCCGGACCCCGGACCAGGAGGGTCTCAGCTGCTTACGGCGATGGCGGCTTGTCTCGTCAGTCAGGCAAATGTTCTGGCGGCGATGGTCCCGGGAATATGTCCTGGGCCTACAAATTCGGGGCAAGTGGCACCAGGAGCAGCCGAACATCAGCGAGGGAGATCTCGTCGTCGTGGCCGAGGACAACCTTCCGCCCCAACAATGGCTCCTGGGGAGAATCATCGCCAGGCACGCAGGGGAGGACGGCATGGTCAGGGTCGTCGACGTTAGGACGGGCGCAGGAGGCGTTTTTCGGCGAGCCATCCATAAATTGGCGCCGCTTCCCATTTGTTGAAGCCTGAAGCGTTCAACGGGGCCGGTGTTGCGAGATTTGAATTTACTTGAAGTTTGAAGTTTAGTGTAAGTTAGTTTAGGACGAAGGCGGGTGCACAATAAAGGTCTCTCTCGCTCTCTGCGAATTCGCCCCGTCTTCGTCAACCGTCGTTAAGCTAGGCTCTAAGAACTTTGTTAAAATATAGTCGGGCATTCGTTGAAATTGATTTAGATCGACCACACGTATTTTCTTATTTTTCGTTTTCGCTTTGCCTAAAATTAAAGTTTATCGCCACACAAAAGTTTTCGGTTTTTTATGTTTATATATTTAGAAAAACTATTCTAAATTTTCACTTGGCCTTTTTGTACAACTTTTTTGTGAAGGCAGGATAAATATTGATTTTATGGATCTGATAACTTTCGATTAAGTTGCAATATCTTTGAAGTTGTTCGCAATACAAAGTTAAGTCGGAAGAATTCGCGAATTTTATTTGATCCGTTCTTTCATAAAAATTATGACGGGAAAATATCATGGTCATAATTGAGAATGCAGTTCAACTTCAGTTATGTGACTGTTTTCACTATTTGCGATTCATTTGACCTAAAGAAATCGAATAATCCGCGAATTCTTCAGTTCAAAAAATCCGCGATTTCTTCATGTCAACTGAATCGCAAGTGGTGAATCAATTCGTGAATCATTTGACCTGAAGAATTCATGGACTCTCTTGACCTGAAGAATTCGCGGATTATTCGACTTTAACATTATCAGAATCATATGAATCATACCGATTTCTTCAGGTAAAGTAATCCGCGAATTCTTCAGGTCAAAAAATACGCGAATTCTTTAGGTCAAATGAATCGCAAATAGTGAAAACAGTCGCATAACTGAAGTATTGCTGCATTCTCAATTATGACCATGATATTTTCCCGTCATAATTTTTATGAAAGAACGGATCAAATAAAATTCGCGAATTCTTCCGACTTAACTTTGTAATGCGAACAACTTCAAAGATATTGCAACTTAATCGAAAGTTATCAGATCCATAAAATCAATATTTATCCTGCCTTCACAAAAAAGTTGTACAAAAAGGCCAAGTTTTCACCTTAAATCAATTTTTAAAATAGCTTAATGGTAAAATATAATTTTTTTTATTATATGTATTAAAACTACATGGCCAAACGAACAAGGACCAATTTAAACCATATTTAAATTCTTTATACCATGGCCGCAAATGCGAATTGAGTTTTATTTTGAGTTTTATAAAATAAAACTCACACATAATCGTTATTGATGATTTTTATTTTTTTTTGCTCATCAATAACGATTACTGCCTGAGTTTTATAATAAAACTCAAAAAATAACTGTTACCATGGATTTTTAAAAATAAAACTCACAAAATAAAAATCATTGCAGATTTGCATAACTTGACCAATTTGGAACTCATTGGTGTTCTTGATTTTTTTATAGCATTTTTCTAAGTGGATGATTTTTTTAGTCAAGAAAATTTGAAATAACTGTTATTTTCGGTCCCTGCAAAAAATATATTTTTTAAATAAAGAAAAAAAAATTGATATGAAACGTAGATCAATTTTACATTATTTAATATCAATTTTAACTTGATATGCGGCCCAGTAAATTCGATATGCTCGAAATGAGTATATCATGTTAAAATGATATGCGTATTGCATAACCAGAAATTTACATGCGCATATCGATTTTACGGCGATGTACTATACGTTTTTAAGTATAGGTTCTTACTTCTTTATATAAGTGTTTTTATTTCCAAGTACAGGGTATATAATAGTTCATAAACCAAGCATATATTTCTTATTCGCCATGGGGTTTTGCACAATTTTTGATTGCTTTCAATGGCGCTTAAGCTGGCGCTCCCCCGCGACTCTGTGTGTGTTTATGTTTATTTGGAAATTTCCGTGTGGGTGTGCGCCTTTTAATCGCCTCAATAGATTTGACATTCAGTTAACAGAACACTTTATTTCGCTCACTGTCTGGGGAATCGAATCGAGAATTTAAATTTGGGCCGGGGTTGGACGGCACTTGATGGCGCTTAGCGGTGCGTGGCTCATAATTTCAACTTTTCAGCGGAAATTCCCACAAGGTGTTCCCAAGTTCCCCGTTCTTCACCCCACAAAATTACATACAAGCGGCAGAAGATAGCAACCAAAAACAAAAAAAGAGAATATAAAATAAAACCAAGGAAAGCAATTTAAAAATTTACGACATTCCACACTCATTACACCTTACGGGTTTTCACGTTTTTCTATATCAGTCTTTTTTTTGGTTCTCCTTTTTTTTTGGCTTTGGCCAAAACGGAGGTCTACTGGCGGCGCCACGCCCCCTGCGTCCAGGTGCGCCCATGCGAAATTTCGCGTACAACTTCCGCGCGACTTTTGGGTTTTTGTATGCAAATTTCCATTTCTTATTCCGACTCTTTTTGCTTTGTTTTTGCGCTGGGAAAATTTTCGCCGTTGTCGTCGTCGTTTATTCTTGACTTGAGTTGACTTGGGCTTGGCTTAGAGCTGTCCGAAAAGAAAAACATATAAAAACACAATGGCGAGCAGAAGCGGAGGAAATTTTCCAGTCTTATCGGTTGTTGCTGTTCGAAATGTGTGTAGTACATATAGAGTACAACCCCTCTGGTTTTCCCACAATCCTCCTCCTCCTTCGGAGTCCAAGTATTTGCATTATTGCTAGCTCTTTTCTGTTCTGTTCTGGCATCGGGGAATTACCTATAATGACGGTCACTCCGCAGCGGTCGCCTGCTGATGGATGGCTTCCTCTTCGTGGAAATTTCATGATCATTAAGCACTGAAGTTCTACTTAAATGGGCAAATTAAATTTGGCATTAGCCGGGAACTGCGGAAGGGAAATATCGTAAAAAAATATATCTATTTGTATTTAATGCAAGCAAAGGAAAAGTTGTCCAATCAAATATTTTTGGGGGTCCCTATTTATTTACTTATCTGCTTTTCCTCTTGGTCTTTGAATTTTCACAAAGGAAATCGAAACAAAATAAAATAAAATAAAATAAGTTGGAACTTTATATTTAACTTCAGCTATATGCATTCCCTTTGTCCGCTACTTTTCTTTGATTCTTATTATTTGCTTATTCAACTTTTTTATTACACTCTTAAAAAGTTTAGTTATAGAGGGGGGAGAAATTAAATGCAAGAAATATTTATTCATACAATTTTGTTATTATAATATTTTGTAATACTTGTAATTTGCTTAATATTATATTTAGGGGCCCAAGTGATTTCCCTAATATTTTACATATGAAATATAAAATTCTTTTCGCTTCTTTGATTCTTATTATTTGCTTATTAAACTTTTTTATTACACTCTTAAAAACTGTAGTTATAAAGGGGGAGAAATTAAAGCAAGAAATATTTATTCATACAATTTTAAGTTTTTATAATATTTTGTAATACTTGTAATTTGCTTAATTTTATATTCAGAGACCCAATTGATTTCCCTAAAATTTTATATTTCCTATGTTAAATATTAAATAATTCAGATTTTTCTCCCTGTGCACTCATTCATTCACTTTAGTGCTTTCGACTCTTGTTCTCGTTGTCGTCGTTATTTGTTTTTGGACTTGTAAGTAGCTGAAATGGGGAAAATGGGCGAAAGTGGGCAGGGTATAACGACATCGTTCAAGTTGAAGGACATAACTGAATTTCGGTCGCTGTAGTTTTTGCTTCTTTCTGCTTTATGAAATTCAAATTGCAAATGGGAAAAGCGAATGGCGAGGAATCCGTAATGAATTCTCTGGCTCTGCCTTACGCCCCGTAAAAACTAATTAATTACACGTGCAAATTGTGATAAATTCCATTTGCTGGACTTCTTTCGCTCTAATTATTCGTTTTTATTGCCTCTGCTATTTCATAATATCATTTACATACGCCACAATGTGTGGGATGTGTTCCTTCTATGTGCTACGCTGGGCAGATTGCATCGATTTCTTGAGAGGGTGTTTATGGTACACTGGTGACCGCAACAACAAGTGTCCTTGCGCCACTTTTGCCCACCGAACAGCCTCTGCAGTGCACTGCACATCTGCTCATCTCGTTTTGGAGCATTTTCTATTTATATTCATTGGCCCCCAGCGATCTTCCACCCACCTGAACCCCCTCCTTTCAGCATGCACTACTATAAACAAACAGAATTATGCGCTGTTTGTTATTTTTAATCACACGACATCCACGCACTTGTGCGGTTTATGATTCTAAATTGCACTAGGATGCATGATTCATGTAGGAAAATAGAGCTGTCAACGTATCTAAAATTATTATGAAAATAAATTTAATATATATTAAAGAAATTAATACAAAATTTAAAAGGGAGTTATACAATTCGTATGAACGTTATAAAACCTTTAAGATTTAATGTACAATCGATAGTTTTTCATACCATTTATTTAAGTGTCTAAAAGTATGCAGCAAAAAATTAAATCCATCGTACTACCGAATGTAAGATTTATTATAACATATTTTCAGAAACTTTTATAGTGATACGTTATCTACAATATTATCTGATAGATTATAAAGATAGTACCATATATTTTTCCCTGCCAACTCTAGTAAATAACAAAGACATCTGCCAAAACAAGTCGTCACACTCACTTTGATCTCATCCAACGGCATGCAATTTCAATTCATTTGAACTTGAGTGCCGAACAAGAGAGTGCCAAGTCCTTATAATTAATGCCTGCAATTGAACTTGACCCAAAAAATGTGTGAATTATTTTCAGGCAAATGCCGACATTCTACGGGGGAGGCTGCCAAGAGGACTTCAAGGGAAATTGCCTTGGAGCAGCCATGTCTTAAATTGCGAAACTCTAAACCGTTTGTCTGTGTGATTTATGGGACGGGCGGAAGGGTCTAAATGGGTCAATTGGTATCTCTTGTGAATATTACAAGAATTTATGAGCTTCAAGAATTAAGAGGATGCTGGCTATTTGTTGAGGTAAATGTGTGAGGATTAAAGGCTTACGATGCTGAGAATTATAACTGACTTTAATTATTTAATTACACAAAATAGCTTGGCACTTAGTTCGTACGTCATTTATTATTTTATAATCATTTGTTATTATTTCATTAAAATGTCTTAAAAACTTCACTTTCATGATGAAAATAGCATAAACTTTTTCTTTATCAAAATATTTTATTTTTACTATTGAATTTCTCAAGGGTTTTAAGAAATTTGTATATTTCTTTGCTTTAATCGTAAATAAATTTGATTGCTTTTTCCGGTTACCTGAGTATTGGAATTGAAATGTTTATGATTGTTAAGATATGCAAACTAAATCTACCTGGAAATTGGTATCTCTAAATATTAAAGCAATTTAAATTTTTTTAAAATTACAGAAATTTTGTGATGGTTTGAAATGAACAGAAGAAGTGTTGCAGAATTTTAAAATGGATGCTTCAAGCCGTATCCTTTATGCCGTATCTACTTATGTGTCCCATATGATCTTAGTTTTTGTGCATTACCCGTTTCGCTTTTGCCAAGAGCTTGTTTTCTTTTATACAAACACTTTTGACCCAGTTATGCGACTCCTTTCACTCGTTGCCAGCTGAAATTTCCATCTAGCTAAAATAAACTTAGACCGCCACACTATCTTTATTTCCTCGACGTTTCTACCTCCCTCTTCTTTTTCCCATTCCCATCACTCAAATTGCAACTACTCAAAGATTTTGAGTCGCTTCTGTTTTGCTTTGATATCAAATGCATTCACGTTTAGTTTTGTAATTAAAACTGTAATTCCACGTAGATACTCGTTGGGGGGCTGAAGGGATGTCATTAGCATGCAAATGTATGCGTGACGGGTGGAAAGCCCATTCAAGGTAACCCCAACTCCCCCCTACCCCCAACCCCACTAACTCACACACAAACACACTCGCATACAAAACGGAGCCTGCTTCTGTTTGATAAGTGGGAAACTGTAAAAATTTCGTTGCATACTTGAGCGTCGAAATGAAATTGCGGCTGTGACAGCTGGCACGAAAATGAAAAAGGAAAGCTCTGCTCTTGTATTCGTACATGCGAATGTAAATGTGAATTTAATTGTGCCACCCACACACACACGCACGCCCACAGGACACTATAAATATGGATATGACAATAGTTCAAGGCTTGTACAGATATTTTTTAAACTTCAATCCAATAAAAACAAGACAATTTGGCTATGATGATTTTGCTAACATTTTTTCAAGTACAAATACCATATTTTTTTAGGGAAATTAAGTCAATTTATCATTCATATCACTGCATATTAATTTCGTAGGAGAGATAAATTCACATGTTATTATTATTTTTTTACAAGTAGATAGGTACAGAAAGTTGAACACTATAGCGTGCATTAGGTTTAAACATATTCCAGTTTTTATTTTGGCAGGCTTGCATGAACATCACTCACCCGTACTTTATTCAAATAAATAATTGCATTGGTATAATGCATTAATGAAATATTTCTGCATTAAAAGTGAAAAGAGTAAGGTTTTCGTTTGTCTTAATTTAATAAGTTACTTAGTAATTTTAAAATTAAACTTTTTCGTATTTTAATTTGTATTGATTAAACTTTAATTTAAAATGATGTATTTTTATGTAAGTCCTCAGACTCTTTTTGAAATACGATATGTTTTAAGTTACTTTTTTATCATGTTGTAATAGAAAGAATATCATAGGGACTATGAAACAAAACCTTACAAATTAATAACTTTAAAAATCCCTAAACCAAGCACTATTTGTTTGCCCTCCCCTGTGCCGGCACGCACATCTTCAACGTGTTAAAACCACTCGAGGCGGCGGCGAGTTGGTGGCCGTCAGTCAATCAGAGAGATGGCGTTTGCCTGTCGCCGACTTGCCAAGAAACTTGGGCCAGCCCTGCGGCTTTTATAATAATTTCAAGTGTTTATAGTTGAAATATATGTGCAGGATGGCGCTCCACATAGTTACACATAGTATGCGGGCCCATTGGCATGAATATCTGACATATCTCTGTGTAACGCCTTGTCGCCTGCCGGTCGAGTTTCGTTTCGCTTCGTTTTCGGGCTTAGTCGCTGCTGCGCCTTTGCTCGCTTCCTTCCTGGCCAACTTCCTGTCACGCTTGAGGGGGTGCTTTAAGGGCTAGGGATTGGGATTGGGATTGGCCCTGCCGATTGCTATATAAACATTACCCCGATCCCCATCCCTTGATTCCTGCGCAGTGTTTGCCCTTTCTGTGTTTCATTCGAGACGACGTGCAGGAAATTTGAGCAACGCTGGGATGAGCAACGCAAAAAAATAAAAAAAAAAATAGTAAAAAAAAAGAGGAAAGAAAATCCATTTACGTAATTACTTCGAGTTAACTTTTGCCCTCGCTGCTCCTGCTGCACAGGGATGTGCGCTCTTTTCGCAATTGAATTATTGAAGAATTGCTTATTCGCTTATTGGAAATCTGTTCCCGCTCCTGCAATGCCACTAGTTGAGTTACAGCCACCATAATTGGATGAAACGGGGTCGAACCTGAACTGGAACCCGAACCCTCAACCTATATCGATTACATTTCGGCCAAAAGTTTTCCCATTTTCGTGGCCCTCCAACAACCGTTAATTATATTTGCCCAGCAACATTTTTTACGAGGGTTTGAACGTGTTGAAGTTGCATTTAATTATTCTAATTTATGGCTCACAGAGTATCCATCATTGAAGTTGGTTATTTTTGGGAACCCCAAATCTATGTTCATAGGCAATCTTTCTGTAGTTAGCTAGCGTTTAGCTGAGGTGGGTAAAATATGGGAAATTAATGGCCCGCAGGCGTTTCCTTTGAACGAAACTCATTAAGGACAAATGTATTTCATGCAAACGTTGGTAATTACCAGAATAATATTATTACAATTTCTTTCGAAAGCATTAAATCATTCAGGGGTCACTTACTTTTTGAAAATTCCTAAGAATAGGATGACACTTGATTTATTTTCTAAATCATATTGCCTACTTTTAGGCACCCAAAATAAAGTTTTAAAATTGGTGGGCTAATCCAAAGCTATTTTCTTTTTGACACAAAATGGTTATAAAAACAAAAACGTACTATAAAACTTAGTAATTAAATATTTTGATCGATTTCCCTATAACAAAAACAGGGCAACTTTCGTTTACGACTCTGTTACACCGAAAAACAATCAGCTTACCTAATTTCAATTGACTTGCCTTGCAATCAAATAGAATAAGACGCTTACCGAACAACAGAAATCAACTTGGCTTAACTCTTCTCCCTCACTTACCAACTTTCAGAACAGTGTTTGCAGACAAAGCATTTAATAATGTAAGACTGCCCTAAGACTTGCCGTTCTGTAATTACACACACAAGTTGGGGGAACGAAGGAGTTCAAGCACGAGTACGAGGCGACTGCACCAGAAAGGACCAAGAAAGGAAAAGGACTTGGAGGACCAACAAGTTGCCAACCCAAACCAATCAGGAACCCAATTTCCAGGAAGTGAAAGCAGCAAAACGGCAGCCGTGGATACCAACGCGCTGCGCAGCTCAGCCACTGTGAAAGTGACGTCGGCGCCGCCGCTGACGCCGCTGCCCCCCTCGGCGACGACGCCCCTGACAATTTGTCAGCCGCCCCCTCCCACACCGCCCTACCAGCGGCTAACCAAAGCGCTGCAATGCGATCCGCGCTGCGGCCACGAGGTGAGTGCAAATTGAAATGCCTGTGGCGGCGAAATCAAGGGGGGTCTCGTTGTCTTGCCCCCACAACTTTTGCCCACCTGTAAATTCAGGGGTTCTTCTTCTCCGAGTCGCGGCCATGGCTCGGTTAATGTCAATTACCTCCGCCATTAGTCGAACCACTCCGTGGCAGACCAAGTTTTTTAATAAATTTCAAGGAACTCGACAAATGAGGTTTGGAATGGGAGGCAGAAGATTTACAGACGCAAAAACAGTTTTTAGCTAATTTAAATTTATTTAAAAGACAAAGACAAAACTGTGTAATATTGAAATTTTTAAAATTCTACTAAAGTCTTTGAGTAATTTATTTAATTTATTTATTATTCAAGCGATATTTTTCTTCGAATAAAAATAAAAATCATATTTTTCTTTTAATTTGGTAAATTCATATTAAGTTTTTTAGTACAAATTATTTAATTTATTTATTAATTCAGCGTTATTTTTATTCAAATAAAAATTGCGTAATTTTGGGATAGGATGTAATATTCATTTAATTTTTTTAATGTTTAAACTACAAGTTCATTTTCTTTTATTTATTTTCTTTATGTTAAAACTAAAAGTTCATTTAAATAAAAATATTATTCCTAATTATTTTAATATATCCAATAAAAATATCCCCTTAAAATTTAAATTCAAATGATTTCCATATTAAGATTAACAGCTGAAAAACCTCTGTTATTTTACAACCCAATCAAAATAATTCAACACTATAAAGAAGTGTCAATATCTGGGATACAAGTGCTAAGTTATGTTCCATAACCAAACATCATAAAATCGTCGCTTAGATAATTTTGCTTTCCCAAGCATCCGTATCGTAAAACAAATTTCCTTCGGCATCCTTTTGTGATGTCGCATCCGTGAAGGCTGCAAATTGTTATGGCGAAATTTATCTCCGCATTGTGTCATGATGTGCCAGATTTGCGTGTGTCCTTGTGCATGATGAATTGTGTCTCATATGCGAGTAGGTTTCGAATGCCACCAGAAAGGGTTTACCTCTGGCGCTCTGACGTCACAGTGTTAGCCAGGTTATTGTCGCTTGTTGTTTTTGGGCCATGTTCCGTGTAGGTGTGCCCCCGTATTTGTGGGCGTGTGCGTTTTTGTGTGTTAGCTAATACACAAACCCTCTGCTGCAGCGGTGCAATTATGTATGGGTTCAAGGCTAATTTGCTTGTGCAGCAATGGCGTTGTCAGGTTATACACTGGAAAAAATTAAATTTTTATAAATTAAAAGTAAAACAAAATTAAACGTTTTAAAAGTAGGAACGACTATTGGTAGGAAGGTCTATTAAATGAAAATATTAATATACAAATAATTTAGCTTAAAGGGGAAGGAAACAAAAAACAGTCCTTAAAAATTAAGTATATTTTTCCATCCATTAAAAATAATTTAAAATGTAAACCAAAATTCTGAAAAAATATTTCTCGACTCTATTAAAAGTAAAAACAAATTAAACATTTTAAAAGTACGGATAACGGAATGACTATTTTCAGGAAGGTCTATTAAATGAAAATATTAATATAATAATAATAAGAAAACAAAAAGTCCTCAAAAATTAAGTATATTTTTCCATCCACTAAAAACAATTTAAAGTGTAAACAAAAATGTTGAAAAAATATTTTTAGACTCTACTAAAATTTTTAATGCTACTTACGCATTCCCGAACAAATGATAACATTTTTTCCAGTGCACATAGGGGATTTGTTGTCTTTGTGTGAGCTCATTCACCGCCTGTTTGTGACTTGCGTTGCAGAATGCGCGTGTGACCGAGCGCCAGCTATCCGCATTACGTATACGCCGCGTTGCGTTCGCTCATTCCTTAATTAACGCCCGCCCCGCTTGCGATGGCTCAAAAGGTGGATTAAAGAACAAAAACACATAGAAAGCCGAGGCGGCGAAAGGAACGGCCAGCAACAAGCAAAAAAAAAACAGCAGCAACAGAAAGCGGCCACGTCAAGTGCACAGGGCACAGTTCAAATTACATTAACAAAAAAAGTGTACCGCACTTGACCTTGGCCAATTGCAAGACCAAGAATTCTTGAACGGAAGCTTTCGGGGGCGCGAGTGCATAAATTACGGGCAGCGGGCTTCCAGCCGGAATGGGAGCAGTCAATGTTAATTGGTAGAACATGTGTACACTGTGGAGTATCAAATAATCGCTGGGTAGGATTACTTAACCTTAGGCGGAGCCTTGTCCCTGGGGAAAATGTTCCGGAAATGCTTAAAACTTTGGCATTAGTTTGATGAAAGCACAACTAGAACTTTGAGTTGTATTACAGGTAAATTCTTTATGTGAAGGAAAAGAAAGTTTCTTAAGGTTTCAAGGGTTAATACAAAATTTTTAAGTCTAAAATATGTATTTAAAATATTTTCTAAAATTTATTTAGGTAACCATCGGCCGTCGCATTGGCCTCTACAGATTTTGTGGCGACATCGGACGCGGCAACTTCTCCAAGGTCAAACTCGCTGTCCACCAGCTGACGCGTGGTAAGCCAAAAACCTTAGAGATACTATCCCAATACGATATTAATCAGTCAATTTGCAGACAAAGTGGCCATTAAGGTGGTGGACCTGGATCGGGCTGGTCTCGATGCCAAGGCGCTGCGAATGCTGTCCAGTGAAATAGCCACTCTCGAGTGTGTTCATCATCCAAATATACTAAGGTGGAAACGCAAGCCATCTTAACTAGATGTTGGGTCTACATTTTGAACATTTCTTATAGGCTTTTCGAGGTGGTGGAGACTTTGGGACGGGTCTATCTGGTCACCGAATGGATTCGAGGTGGTGAGCTCTACAACCACATTACCCAAGGCGGTCCTCTGAGGGAGATTCATGCGGCTCCTTTGTTGAAACAGCTCTTGCTGGCTGTCAAACATATGGTAAGCTGGCAGAAACATACAAATTAAGTGTGGTCCATATAATTCAATTGTATCTCAAGCCAAAATCAATATTTTTTCATTTGGGTATAATTAATTTTAAGCCACGATTTAACAGACAGATTTATGGCCGCTTTAATATTAATTTTCCTGACTGTTTATATTTATTATTTAACTTTCCTGGGTTTCATTTAAATTCTGTGAAATTAATTGAACTGAATTCCGCTTACAGCACAGTTTGGGCTATGTGCATCGAGATATTAAGGCGGAAAACGTCCTGCTGCTCTCGGAAGATCGCCTGAAGCTGGCCGATTTCGGTTTCAGCACTAAACTTATAAATGGTACGCGGTCGACAACCCGTTCACTCCGTCAGCAAACTAATCAATTTCATGCTCTTTGACAGGTGCCAATCAAAAGCTCGACACGTTTTGCGGCTCCCCGCCGTACGCGGCCCCCGAGCTCTTTTCCGATGACCACTACATCGGAGCCCCTGTGGATGTGTGGGCCCTCGGCATCCTGCTCTACTTCATGGTGGTCGGAAACATGCCCTTCCGGGCACCCACAATTCCCGGCCTGAAGTCGGCCATTCTCAAGGGAGACTATCTGCTGCCCGGTCAGCTCAGTTTGCCCTGCATAAGACTTATACGTAAGTTGTTAAACCGTTATAATGTTTATGAAAATATAGAAAAATATAAATCATCCGAAAAACATTTTAAAAATATCTATATTTATTTTATGTGAGCTGTTTAAGCGCTATCTATTTTCGAAGTCAGACAATCTCCTAGAGAAAGAAATTAATGAAAATGATGTTATGTAATATCAATTTTACCAGTATTGCATGGTAAATGCGATATTCGTATAATTGCCAGAAATTTACCAAGCAGAGAGTAGAGAACCATTACTTTATTTTAATATTAAG
The DNA here is from genome assembly GCA_037075205.1 of Drosophila prostipennis. Classification (NCBI taxonomy): domain Eukaryota; kingdom Metazoa; phylum Arthropoda; class Insecta; order Diptera; family Drosophilidae; genus Drosophila; species Drosophila prostipennis. The sequence continues at coordinate 448,383 of JBAMCJ010000817.1, forward strand.
CCATAAAAATAATATTTTGTACTTAAGGTCAAGTGATGAGAGATTATAAAACTTAAGTAATACGGAGTATAAGAGTACATTTTCCAAAAAAAGTATAAGTAATTGGATTAATTCTTCATTACATAAATCTTACCTTCCAATTTTTTACAAGTAATGAGAGATTATAAAAATAAATAATATCAGAGTACATTTTCCAAAAAATTATAAGTATTTTGTTAAATTCTTCATTACATTTGTCTTACCTTCCAATTTATTTTAAATTTTAATTCAAGTGATGAGAGATTATTAAACAAAAATAATATCAGAGTACACTTTCCAAAAAAAAGTATAAGTATTTGGATTAATTCTTCATTACTTATATCTTACCTTCCAATTTATTTCCAGAACGCATCCTGATCCACATACCCGCCCAGCGGCCCACAATAGACGACATGCTGAACAGCCAGTTTGTGACCTGTCCGAAACTGAGTGCGGATCTGATGCAGTGGGAGATCAACCAGCACAGCAAGCCGGTCAAGCGATCGATCTTCTGGGTGCGCAGCAAATCGCATCGCCTGAGGAAATCCGCCTCCCTAAGGGATCGATATGCGGAGGTGGTCAAGAAGCCGGCCATTAGTATGAACACCCGGCAGCAGGACGAGATGTTTGTGCAGAACTTCCTGCAACCCATCGAGATTGGTCACGAACTATTGCTCCAGGGACCCGGTCAGCTGAAGGAACCGCAATCCACCGAACAGGTCAAGCGGCCGACCAGAAGATACATGTTCTGCGGCAGCCTCAAGAAGAAGGTCACGCCCATGGAAACGGAGCCGGAGAAGCAGCTGGCCAACGGCGGACAATGCGGTTCGGCCAAGATCAATCCGTGGAATGTGGAGGTGGCCGAGGATTGTCCCCTGTTCAAGAACTACGATGCCGAGACAGGCAGCTGCATTATGCTGCCCACGAAGACCGAGGATCTCAGCCAGCTGGGAGCACTGGAGTTCGAGGCGCGGCAGCTTCTGGCCGAACTGGGTCTGTCCTCGGAGATGCTGATCAATGCCAGGCAGAGTGGTCCCCGTTCCGACATCATTGGCGCCTACAGGATCGTAGTCAATCGGTTGCAGAAGCAATCTTGGCTGGCAAGGAAACATGTGGAGATGGCCCTGCACAGCGAACCCAAGGCGGAGAAGCGGATCGAGAGATCGTGCTGCATACTTTAAGAGGCCAGCGAATAGTTGTTGAATGTTTATATTACCCTACTGGTTCTTGAGATTCCCCAAAAAGAAAGGCAAACTTGGGTTTCTCTGGCATTTTGTCTAGAAAAGGGTTGTTTTCTTAGCCCTTCCTTGGAAAGGAAAAGCAGAGGTTCAAAGAACATCAAGCTGGATTACAGAAAATAGCTTAAAAATCTTTTATACTAGAGGCTTTTTCATTCATCCTAGTTGTTATGGTACCGAATTCGAAGCAGCAAATTGAGATTAGCAAAATATTAGAGTTAATGTTCTAAAAATCAAGGAATGAAAAATGAGGAGGATAATTGAATCGAGAGGCTTACAAAGTCCCAATTAGATAAATAAAATATTAACCTTTTGCTTGAATAAGAATAGAAAAATGGAGGATTGCAGTTAATAGCAAATGAAAATGGATACTTTGGAAAACCCAAGTTTACCTTTCTGGGGGATCAAGACCAGAGGATAAGCCCAATTAGTGTCAATTTGCCAGCTGCATAGGCGCGAGTTTGTTGTTAACGTATGTAGATTCCTACATTCTTTCCTTGGTTACTCATTCGAGAAAGTTCCTTATTTCGTGTAGCTTGAGTTTGTCCAACCGTTGAGTCCAGAGGCGGATAGCAAAGTTGATATATACATATATATAGAGATATATACATATAGTCCAAGTATTATGTATTTAGTTGTTGGTCCATTTTTGAGCATATACAGACGAATATACGAAACGAATATGAATATTATAAATACAAACATATAAATACACTCTTGGCTAAGGCGATCGATCTCATCGAGTCTTCAATGTACAACGTTGCATAAAAATGTTTAATTGATCATCAAAAAGCGAGTGTGTCTGTCTGTCTGTAAGTGTCACTCTGTGTGTGTTTTTTGCCAAATTGTCTCCCGTGGAGTCAATCGCGTACAATAAAGCAGCATTATGAATCGCTAAGAATCGCATTCGTACAAATCGTAAACATTCTAAAATCTAAATCTCAACCACTCGTCTAATTATGCACTTTAGCCTTAGTTTATTGCATTTGCAGCATCCGCAGGGGGCTCGTCCTCCTTCCTCCGCTCCTCATCATCCGCCTACCCATCGGCTGCTCCACTTTCGCCTGGTTGGGCTTCATCTGTTCTAGTGCGGCGCAGGCGCTTCACCGGCGACCTCTCAAATGACGGCGCTCTCACTGGGTTTTTTGCCGCTGCCACTGGCGCCGCTGCAGCCGGCGTCGCTGTCTTTGCCGCTCTCTTCTGTAAAATGGAGTGAATTGATAAGGCGGTTTGAGTGAAATGCGAGTGGAATTTATAGGGTTGTGGAATCCGACTGCGGGATACCAAGCATTAAATAGTTTGAGGCAGTTTCAAAGGCGTTGGACTATATAAATTCTACAAATTATCGAGTAAAATTTAATATAACACATATTAGCAAAGCAAGTAACGAGTCAACTAAAACAAAAACAATAAATAAGTTAAGATTAGATAATCTAAAAGCCATTATTTTGCCCAAAATAATTACTCTACTACCGTACGTGCCTCTTAAATATTATCCCCCCTCTTACCAACTATGGCAAAAGAGTCCGAATCCGAGGTGCCCGCGGGCCAATCGATATCCGGCATGGTGGGCCAGTCGATGTCCTCCGTTGTGTCCCAATCGACGGCGCGCGTTTGACTAATCTCGAAGAGAGCCGGCGAGCAGAGACCGAGGACCTCTTCCCTGAACTGCGTTAGCAGGGATTCAAAACTGTCACTGGTCTTGCAAAGGAAACAAACCGCCAGCGAGGGATCCATGGCGGCGAAGCTCAAGCGAGCGGCATGCTTCTGATGGTACGTTTCGTCGTAATCCTGTTCCCCCGCCACCGTTTTCTGGCCCACCACGCCCGTTCTTTGCGTGGTGTGCGGATCCAGGTAGAGGACCTCGTCGTCCACATAGCCCAGGAAGTACAGAGCCTGATTGGGCCGACCGCCGATCATGCCGCAACTGCTATCTAGTTCAAGGCATCGCTTTAAGGCTGGCACATAGAGCGGGTTAATGTCTGTGATGCCCAGGCGCAGGGGGATGATGAGTAGCAGTGGCTTCCAAGAGCCTCCCTCCAAACACGAGGAGTCTACGAAATAATATTATAAGTAGGAAATTCCTAGGATATCAGTTCATTATATCGCACTTACATACGTCATCCAGAACCACTGTGCTATCCATGGCCACATGGACCGCCAGTGAGCTCCAGTCGTCGAAGCGCACTAGTTTTCTGAAATTATTAAGTTATCAAGCCTTTCCTTTATATAAAGCGATAGGATTTCGACTTACTTGAGAATCTGGGCTACTGTATTCGGTCCCAGCCACTCGCCCACCGCCTTGTTCTGGGTTTCTCCCATCAAGGCGATCTGGTGTATGGAGTAGTAACTATTCCTAACGTCTTCGAAGCGGTTAACGATCTTGAGGTAGGTGGCATCACGGCAATCCGACGTCCAGAACCAGTCGCGACCTAAATGCAGGTCGATCAGTGCCTGGGCGAGGACCATCTGACCACAACGCAGCATGCAGCCCCAACCTTTGTCCGAGGTCAGCTGTACTTCTCCCAAGGGCGAGAAGCCATGGCGATAGGTGCACCACAGCCGGGACTGAATGTCCTGTCGGATGCGCTCGAGTTCTGGAAAATACAAATATTTAATATAGATTATATATCTCAAAATGGTTGTGTAAAAGATGTTTTTAAATCTATTTGCTAAAATTAAACTATCTGTAGCTTTCCTCAAAACGCAAAGAAATATTTTCCGGAATTAATATGTATTTGACATAATGTATCACATTGAATAAAACATTTGTAATTCAATGTAGCACATTACAAATCTTCGTAGCTCTAATATGTTCGATCTATTACCCTATAGTACATGCATAAATGCTCTTATCTTAGCTTACTACCCAGATATCGAGGTTTCCCAGGGGTATTCTATCTATAGGGCATGGAAACCCTCGTTATGACTCATCCTATCCCCAATATGTTACTTCCGTATCCAACTAACACCCACTTAGATGGTTGCATCTTACCCTGTATGGCATTGTACTTTCTTCCCAGGACCCAGACATCGGTGTTCCTCCGCGGGATGTCCTCCGGCTCTCCGCTGCCCACCGCCTGACCAACTGCACTGGCCAGGGCGCTATCCGGTCCCAAGTAGGCCTCGAAGACGCTCTCCATGATCCGCGAAAGCTGATCGCTGAGCCCGACCAGCATCTACTGCCCGGTGGGAGGAGGACGGGGTGGACACCGCCTACGCTTCCGTTCTGCTGGCTAATTGGCTGCCAATGACGTTCCGCTTTTCGGCTGGGGCCTTTGTTTTGGCCTTTGTTTTCGCTGGCAGCAATGCTCCTGCTTTTGGCCCGAGGTCACAGAGGTCTCATTTGTTGCTGGCAGTGACGGGCGCTGATTACAAGCTAGGCGATAACTAACTTTTGATCAGTCTGCGGCGCGTTTAGTTTGGTTTATTTTCGTTTTTCTTTTTTTTTTTTTGTTTGTTGATTACAACGATAACAGCAGTGACGTAGCTGTTTTGGTATGACCGCAGCTGCATTAGTATTTCATGGTACTAAAATACTAAAAGTCACACTTAAGGGCTAGTACTAAAAAAATACTATTTTCAGTCAATTATTTCTTGAAGTTAATATTCAAGTAATATTCGTGCGTAATTTTTAGGTCACACTGACTCACAAACCTAAAATTCAAATTTTTAACTTGTATTTTACAAGCGAAATCAACCGTATAATTAGGTTGTTATCGGAATTGATCGATAGCTCAAGTTATATATAAAATGAATTATTTCTTGAGCAGTTTTTTAGTATTTTTTTTGTGAGCATGAGTACTGCCGTCCAAAAACTTCAACCTTAATTTTGCCACCAATAATTTTGTAACTTTTTTTTTATATGACGTTTTTGGTTTTGGAAAAGTGAAAATAACAGTAATTTTCAAAAATGTATGGTAATTAGTTTCAAAAGCTGTTTTTCGGATTTTCATCGTACATATTTATTAAAAAAGAATTGAAAAACTTAGCTTAAATACATAAAAATTGCACTAAAAAGCTTCAAATCAGCTACGCTACTTTGAGCGCGCAAAATTTGTTATTCAAATCGAAGAAGTCATCTTCGGGATCAGCCTCCTTAACCATATCCGCATTGGGATCCGCATTGGACTCCTTTGCCTCCGCTTTCCTGGTCGCCTGCCTCTGCTTCTTCAATCGCTTCTTTTGCTGCGCCTTCACCGCCGTCTGATCCACCTCCAGTCGCTTCCAATGCGGAATAAACTCCGCACACCAGTCGTACAAATAGCAATAGAAATCAAACATCATCTTGGAGTCGGGCAGAAGGAAGTTCTCTACATGGTAGCGGACATCGGCTCGATTTCGCAGGAGATCGTACATATTGTAGATGAAAGCGCCGCAATAAAGCTGATTCATTCTAGGACTTAACAGCGGAAAGTCCAGAAGTGAGTTTAGTCCATTGAGCTGATAGACCACAGCCTGAAATTCGGCAAATGCGTGGATAACCGTCGACGAGTACAAATCAAACTTCTTCTTGAAGATCTCCTGCATGTGAAAATGCGGCAGCAGACGCTCTTGGGTTAAATAGCAATCCGATTTCGGTACATGTGGCATTCGATCTGGTATTGAAAGCTCTAGGAGAGCGGGTTTAATTCCCCGCCTAACTCCCTCGGCGACTTCTTTGTCCCTCACGGCTCGTTCTGCCTTTAATGTCTTGCCAAATCTCTTGCGGAAGGCTTTTACCTCCCTTTCAGCCGGTATTTTCACATCAATGGTTCGCAGCACAAGCAAACTGAGGATCAGCGAGTGGAGATGCAGCAGATCACAGTGCTCCGAGCGATGTAACCAGTAGATAATGGACAGGAAGTAAAGCCTCAAGTCCTCCGGCAGTTCATCCAGCTTGCTAAACAACTTTTCCGTATCCGCATGCGGAATATTGGCTTTAAATACAGCCCTCAGATGTCTGGCATCCGGTGAAGATGGATCAAACGTATAAGCAGGTTCCTTTTCGATGGGCATCTTAATATACTTCACATTGGTCACTCGAAGAACTCTGGTGAGGTATGTGAACTCAATAGGTATGGGAGATCCTTCCTCATCAAATTGTGGCTCCGTTTTCGCACCATCCACGTGATGGAGTAGGGAGAACACGTAGTTTAGGATGGGCAGGGCCAGTTCATTGGAGTCGTGAAAGGGAAAGTGCTCGATCTGTGGGTTGTTGATGTATTTGCGCAGGTGCATAAGGTCCACAAAGTAGCGGGAAAGGTGAGCCGGGTAGAGTTTGTCCAGAAACCATTGTGGGAAGAGCAGGGTTTTGTCCTCCACTTCTACTTCATCCGTTTCCTCTTCTTCAGCTGACTCAGCTTCTTGTTCCTCTTCCTGTTGCTCCTCCTCTTGATTTTCAGCTTCCTCCTGATCATTAACTTCTTCACCTTCTGATAAATTATCATCCACGCTAGCCAATTCTTCTTCATCACTTAATTCCTCTTCACTGGCGGGTTCTATATACGGAAAAGCATTATCGTAGTGCTCCTCGAAGAAATCGTAGGCATGGCACAACTCATTGGAGTAGCCAGAAATGGCGGAGTTGACCTGGGACACTAGAGAATCTCGCTGGTTCTGCAAGAATATTATTTATTAGTGTAAGGAAAGCAAAGATGTCTCACAGCACTAACCTTTTTCAGCCTCGACAGCACTTTGGCCAAGGCAGACTCGGCCGTTTCTTCCTTCAGCCAGGTGAGGATGACTTGTATGCGTTTCTGCTGAATCTTCAGCTTGCGACTCCGACCAGCTTTGCCCATTCCGGCGGCAAAGAAGTTCTTGAAGGCGCCGCGGGCAATGTAATCGTTGCCCAGGAGGGCGGCGAAAAGCGGCAGTTTCTCGGGACTCAAAGTGCTGCGTCCGCAGAGATGGGACACTCGATAGATGCAGCAGTCGAGGTACTTGTAGCTCTTGGTACTGCCCTTTGGAGATGCTGCCTGCTCTGAGGTTTGTATGCCAGCCACAATCTTGTTCGCCTTGGTGCGCTTCTCCACATTCTTGGCTTCTTTGCGCCGCAGATCCCGTGAGTCCTTCTGTTTGTCCTTCACCTGTTTGGTGAGCACCTGGGGGCATAAAATTGTTTAATATATTTTAGGGATATTAATGATATATCTCATACCTTTACAGTCAGCGTAATCAGCGGGATATACTTGACATTGTGAATGTAGAAATCCGAGTCGTACGAGAGCACCGGGCAATTGAGTTTCCTGGCCAGGGCAGCCAGCTCGTCGTCGGCCTCAAAGACGCACCGCATCACTGGGACTCCGCAGTCCCGGACTGCATCCACAAAGACCTCTTTCAGATGCAGGGGAAACAGTGTGATGGAGGCGTTCGGATTGATCTTCTTGATCACCGATATCTTGCCCCTCAAACGGGTGCTCACGGTCCGCAATTTGCGCTCCTCGTAGCCACCATCCATGAGGACGTACGGACGTATGTTGCACTCGGCGAGGACCTGGAAGAACTGCACCACAGCCCGGTAAAAGTCGTCGTAATCCCCGCCAAAGGCGGAGTAACTCCCCGTGACATCCTTGTAGAGATTGCAGGACAGATTGTCGCCGTCGATGACCAGCGCCGTGGAGTGGAGTTCATAGGGCTTCAGATAGATCTCCGCACGCTGTGCTATGTAACTGGTTAGGCCGCGAACTCCCATTTTCCCGGCACTTGTTGCTCCGCTGCAGTTTGTTTATTTTCCAATCGAAATGGCAAACGCGTGCTACCAACAGTGTTGGAAAATTCCAAAAGGTTGAGAGCTGCACTGAAAAAAAATAAGTGAGCCATTATCATGATCACTCAAAGAAACTGTTGGCATTTCTGTACGAATGTATTCTGTATTCAAAATTAATTACAAAACTGTATAAAATACAAAATCATTGTAAAAATAAAATAATGATATTCGTGTCACCTCTATTTTCTAGTGATGAGTCGTTGACGATAGGCCAAAAATACGAAATTATACCGAAAAATACTAAAGACTCCGACAAGACTCCACATTTGGCTATCACTAGTTTCAAGCAAAAGCTATGTAAATTTTACATTTTTAAATTGTAAAAACCACCTTTATGTAAACAAACTTTAAAATTTTAGTGATGTGGAAACTTTACTAGTCGCCATTGAACATGATTTTTCAGGGTGACCACTTCCAATATTTTCGGTATTTTTAGTTATTTGGTATTTTTAGACCTTCGGATTAATTTACCAGTCACCCGCCGGTCACACTGCTCCCAATATCCAAACCCGACGCTTGTCGTTTCTTCGTGCGCGCATCAAAAAAACGTAACATCGCGAGTGCTTCGAAAGCCAGGAAAATTCGGCAGCAATTAACAACACTGCGACCAATCAAGGAGGAAAACTGGGAAATTGGCCCCAAAAAAACACGCTGAGTGCAGTGGAAATCAAAATCGCCATTCAATCGCCGAGCGCGTGCATATATACGGGTTCCGCACACACTTTACCACTTTACCTTTGCGTCTCTCGTTTCGTTGCGTGAGTGTGTGTGTGTGCGTTCGTGTGTGTTGTTTTTGTGTCTTCGTTTAACTAAAACACAGGTAGAAAAGAAAAGCAAAGAAAAAAACCATGGGCGAAATATGAATATGGAATTAAGTAAATATAAAAAAACCAGAGCAACAGAAAACATCCAGTAGCAACAGCGACGAGCACCACACAATTAATTAATAACTTTTGTGCGTCTTTTGCATTCATTTCACATAGTATTATTTTTCTCTTGGATTTTTCAACAACAACAACATGAGTGAGAGAGCGAGAGCGAAGACCGTGATCACCGTATCGTGAATGAATATTTGTCAGTGTGTGCGAGGCGTGCTCTACGCACACACACCCGTACGTAAACAACACACACACAATCGATCAAACAGTGTGTGTGCGGCATTTAATAAATAATTGTGTGCAAATAAATGTTCCAAAAAGAAATCGTTAAACAACAACCAAAACAACAAGAAAAAACCCAAAGCAAAAGTGCGAAAATTCTCCCCCGTCTCAGCGGATCAATCAGCGGTGAAACAGCATAGTGTGTGTGTGCAGAATTCTTCTGGAGATTTGGAGCGTCTTTTTTGGATACGGAAAATCTACACTTCCCTCTTCGCCGACAAAAGGTGAGTCTCTTAACCCAAGGAAATCGCTTTCCCATTGGCCAAGGCCGTTCCGGGAAAACTGCGAGCGGTCCTGCCCACGTTTCCTGTCTTCCGCACATTTTCACACGTCCTGCAATTGCAATTTTCTCGTTTTTCCCATTTCTTCACTCCATATATTTTTCGGTGATTCCCACGCCCCTCTTTTATGTCTCGGGCAGGTATTTGCAGGTAGACGTCGTGAAAAACCCTCGGGAAACCCGAAAAACTAGAGAAAACCTCTGTTGGTGGGCCGAGAAAATCCAAAAAGAATTGAAATGTTTTCCACTGGCTACAAGAAACAGCGAAATTGAGAGAAATTAGCCACCCGCTGATTCCAGAAAATTGCTGGAGAAATATGAACATCTCACCGGGGGAGAAATAAATCATCGTTATTATCATCTGCAGTTGCAATTTGGCACAATTTCGTTATGACTATGCTCCCGTTGGTTCGCCGATTATGTAATTTTCTGCGCAGTGCTGTGAAATCAGGTTGATTTTCCATATAGATTGGGGGGTAATACGGTTCATACATACGTATATGCCGACGATCCGGCGACCGCCGACAGTTGCCAGCAATTTCCGGCGCTTTTTGGCAACTGGAAAATCGAGCACAAAAGTTCATCCCGGAGTTTTGGGAGGCAGCAGAGTTAGAGGCGTAGCCCTGCCAAAAAATAAATAGATTCCTCCGGTCACCCCATCCCAAACGCATTTCCCAAAGTGGTTTATAGTTTTCCTACAGCTGTTGCGACTGCGATTTTTACGATTTTTACTGGTAACCCGGGACCAAAAGAACCTGAATGCAGGTTCGACATGTTGATACCGATTATATTATTTGGAAAAACACCAAGGTAAATAACGGTACTAAAAATAGTATAGTAATCATAACGGACATAGTATAACCTTATGAAGAATAGGTTTCGTTTTGTCTATACTTTAATGTTTTCCCTATTATAATACCCTCAGCTACCCTATAATCACTGGGTACCATAAAAAGAGTTTGAATTTCAAATAAAATCCGCTCTCTGACACACACACAAGTCCATTGGGGAGCAGCTGCTGTTTGTCTCTTTGTGCTTGGGTCTCAAATGACACTTGCCAACGCTGCTGCTGCACATAATTCTGAATTCTGGAGAATTTCCTAGTAGGAAGTGCAGGGGCCACAGCAAAAACACCAGCAAGAGTCGCACTTGACGACTGTCTTTCCATGGCTATTGCCATCCCACTCTAGAAACGTAAATAGAGAGTCGGATAAAGAGGGATCTTGAACTTCCCCCAGTAGAATTTTCTGTAACTTGAACATAATTGAGTTGGAGTTTAACAAAAGTATTAGAGGTTGTTCCAAAGAAGCATTGTAAAATATATGACAAATATTTTTATTTCCATCTTGCTAAATTTTTCAATTTGTAGGATGACAAATGGTTCGTGTAGGTGTCTCATCCTCTGTTTTAGTTATTTTGCACTTGTCCCGTTCCCATTTCCTTGCTCGTACTCCAGTTATTTGCCGTAATTGAGCAATTAAACAATTGTCTTTGATTAAATGTGCAAATTTGTCTAATGTTCTGCACTGAGCGTATCTGCAAAACGGATGTGACCGCTTAAAGCTGCGCTCAAATTGCCCGCGTAATTTGTCACTGATCTCACTTTCTCAATTGGCGATCTCTGTGATTTGAGATTTCTGTCTGGGCAATTATGCGTCATTATGGCAGGGGCATCGAGTGAACCGTTAGGTACAAGGCATATATTGCAACAGCGGCCAGAACTGGGGATATAATGGCCTATTCCTTTGCCCATCTAATGCTTCTTGACCTACAAGCGGCGGCCTCTCGCATTTCCTGCCCATTTTCATTTACGGTTAATTATTGTTTAGACGCAGGCAATTCCGAAAAAAAGCGGGGGAAGAAGAAACCACATTGGCTAATAAAAGCTTGCAAACAATTTTAAATTTCCAAATTGTTTGAAATGCAGCCCAGCTGGCAACAGAGAAAAAGAGGCAACAAAATCAACCAAAAAGCAACCCGGCCATAACAACAATCTTGCTCACACATTCATAATAGGCAAGACGAATGCGGTCAAAATAATAGAGGTTTTTCTTAAAAAAAAAATTAAAGAACGTTTTAATGAGCAAGATTTCACAGTTTTAATAAATAAATAAGTATGAAATGTGGAAATTCCTTCAGCAAATACAAAAAAATTCTTAGTGAGATATACCAAATTAAAATAAGAACTTTACTTTTAAAATATTTAAATATTTGGTATATTTTTTTAGTTAATAATACCAGCATTTCTATATATTGAGTGGCCTCCTCCATTATTTTGACCCCGACTGTACGCAATACACACAGAAACAACAAATAAAGTAATTATTTCCTTTCACATGGCGAGCTACCTTCCAAAATCGGAAAGACATAAAGAAGAATATAAAAAGAGAAGAAGCCGAAGCCTCAAGACCCAAGACCCAAAAATAAAATCCAACAAAATCCGCTTGTCGGCGTGGAGGCTTTTGTTGTTGTTGTTCCTTCTGCTGCAGCGGCTCCAACACGTGCAATTGGGAGCAAGCGAGAGGGGTAGAGAGACGGAGCGAGAGCAAACTATTAATAAAGTTGTACTAGTAGCCTATCGCCAAGGTGTGAGGAGTGCGGTGGTATTTTCGCATTGATCTCTCACTCAATTGGCAAAAACGGAACTCGAAATGAATGACATGTGTGAGTAAGGCCCATTGTTAATGAATACACACATCTGTGGAATCTATTGTGATTGATTCATGCAGAAATAGATGACTAAATTCGCTTTTGGCCCATTCCCATATCCGTTATGTGGCCACTCCTTTTGTCCAAACTTGGTCAACAGATTTCTGCCCGTTCTTTTGCCGTTTAATTGACTCATTTACACAAGGAGAAATACAAATAAATCTAAATCGATCGCGAATATCACCAAACTTTATTCGCTTTCGATTTGTGAATGAAACGCTTACGTATTTCTATGATTTCCCTTCTCTCCTTATCGCGCACATACATACTTATATGTGGGTGCGAATACGCCATCGTCTTACGTTGTAATTTCTCGGCTCTGTGTCCGTCCTTGTCTGTTGCTAATAAATCAAGACCCGCTGATGTAAATTTTGCATGTGCTTGAGCTTTGGGTACCCTACTATGGATTGCTTCATTTGGGGATTCATATAACACCTTCAATTAAATAAAAATTAAACTAAATATGTATGTATTCCGGTATTGCTATTATCATGTATCATACATCTTAAAGAACAAAATCAATCAATCTTAATAGTTTTTTAACTTGTTTAAGATATCAAATAAAATAAAAGCGATCATCTATAATCCACATATTTCTTTTAAATATCAAATCTATCACTCCTTATCAAAGTAATACTTTTACAATTTGTAGATTTACCTATAAGAAACTTTTCAAATCGATTATATTTAATGAGCTATGTATTTATTGAAATATCCTGATAAAAAAAAAGATATATCAGTCATTGGAAAACACCATTTGCAAGGGTAATCCCAGACTCGATGCAATATTTTCGCTTCTTGTTCGCTAGTTTTTGCCTATTTATGCAGCTACCGTGGGGCGCTTACGTCATGGGCCGGCTTCGTACATATTTGGCCATGTTTTACTGTTGTCAATTGGCTGCTATTTGTGGGCTAAATTTCTCGCTGGCGTCAACACAAAATATTGAAAGTAGGTAATGTAGCGCAGCAGCTCGGATTGAGTTGAGTCATTTTCTTTTTCTTGAGTTGTGAAATTTGCTCGAATCCATCGGATGGGCAAGTACATAAGTACATATTTACACACAGCCTGCCGCTTGTCTGGCTGCTCTACACATTTTCTCAATTAATAATTTTGAACAAGCAGATGGAGGGAGAGATGTCCGATACATATAGCCCATATATCATTGCCAAGATCATCTATTTGGCCTCTCTCTATCTGTTTCTCTCTAGCGACACATTATGTCTGAGCAAAATCCGTTTGGCGTTTATTTACTTGACTGTCTGGGCCCCCATTTCATTGGAAATTCACTTTTCGCTAAACAATTTCCATAATGCAATAAATTTGTACAAATTGCCCTGTTAATAGAAGATTAAAACATCTCGCGCATCGATCTGAATTCGGACATTGGTTTTGATTTGCTTACGTTAATGCAGCATTTGGAATAAATCGAGCTACATTCATGAATGGAATAATGAATGGGATGGTCTTGTGAGCCTAACATCGAATGCCTTCTGTTTTTTCGACTTTTTGCGGTCGGTTTTGTGGTCTGTGACGTCAGGTGCTCATAGAAAATGTTGTAATGTAATTAAATTTTGATTTATGTATTAATGTTTCTTCGAATCATTAATCTAGTTTGGAAAATTTCTAGAATTAAAAGTAGCTTTGGACTTTCTTAAACAGAAAATGATTAATAAGCTAAGGGCAAATCTTACGCATGCTAATGAAATATTTTTCAAAAAATACTGAATAGTCATTATTAAGCGGAGAAATCCATTCACCGAAATGGATCCCACTCATCATATCGTTATCCAGTGCAAACAGCTGACTAACCTAGGTGATCGCCGAGGGGCCCCCAACTATATAGACGCAGTTCCCGACTGCCTGCCTGTGGGTGGTGCAGCTTTTCATAGCCACCTACACTAACTCACTGCGCCAATATTTACACAACATTGATGGACATGTACGGTATGTTTACCTACTTTGTAGGTGCTTCGGTTTCGGTGCCCCCTTGTTATGTGTTCAAACACCCATACATACATTGGATACTATGTACTAGATCTGGCTTATTTATTTATGTATTATTCTGCCGCTATTTATAACTGGCATACTAATTTGTAATTTGTTTAATGATTCACTTAGCGAACTTTATGAACTGTGGGAACTGGAGTTGTGGCGTGGGTCCTATCGTAAACCCTATCTATACACATTGCAATCCATTGCAGCACTTGGCTTGTTGACCCAACTCGTTAGTCGCGATAAGATTGTTTCCAAGAAGTCCATAAAGAATATTAGCTCTGATTTGTGTTTAGCATTGCCCCAATCAATCAGCGTTACCTGTTGTGGGGGGAATATAACACAAACCATTTCCATCTATTTTGGCTCTTCATCCTCCGCATGGTGTAAACAATTTCTGGCTGCGATCTCTGCCGCTTTAGATAAACAACGATTTTCAATGGGCTATCCAAAAATTAATTCGCAATTTACTGATGAACATCTCTTTCTGACTTCTCGAATTGTCTCAACATTTTCGGGGCAAAATTAGTACAGCTTTAGGATTCCCAGACACTTTTCTTATCGATTACATCAAAATTGTTGGTTCTTCTGGTTCGTTTTAAAACCAGTTCTCAGTTCCCTTTTCGGAAAAAGGTAAAGCCGAGTGAAAACCACAATAATAATTCCCATAATTATAACAATGAACCGCACAGATACAGAAATCCGACCAAAAAAAGAGATATCCAAGTGTCGCCGTCCCCAAAACAACAACAACAACAACAAATAAAGCAACCAAGAAGCAGAAAAAGAGGAAAAAAGAAGAGTAAGAGGTAGATGGAGTAGAAGAATCACAGTGTGGTTTGCTTTGAAATACAAACTTTTGTGGTTACAAGTTTTTTTTCTAGACCACAGCAAAAGTCTGTTTCTTCTGTCTTTCATTCAATGGCAAAGCCAAAGAAGTTGTGACTGCCAAAACAAAAACAGAAAACGGAAAAATAACCAAGAAGAACCAAAGACTGGAGAGATGGATGGATGGAGAAAAAGGTGTGTTGTGTAGGAAATGATACGGATACCAAACGAAATAAAGTCGGAAGAAGTCTTCAGGAAACAGTGGCGTAGGCAGTACTGATTATGGGGGTTAAATAAGCAAAGTACCCTGTTCTATTTAAATAATTCTAGTATCCCTATACTAAATTTAATGATAAATTCCCTCGGCAGATTTATAAAAGCCCCTAGATAAAATTCTGCACCAGCCACTGGTCGCAAAGACAGTTTCAAAGTTTTCTCAGTTTTGTTATGGTTGTTATTATACATTTCTCTTCTTCATTCTTCTCGGTTTGCGGTGGTAAAACTTTAAAAACTTCTTAAGAGTTGGGGAGGGGCCCCCAAAATCAAGTTCCAGCCAAGATAATCAAACAGACCTCGCCTCCAATCATATAAATATGACAATGACGGGGCACAAACGACATTTAAATGTGCCCAAAGTTAGTTGGAAAAGTGTTTTAGGCTGGGAAATGTGCCGTTAGTACAGTTTAAGTTCAATTAAAAGCGTCGTCGCCATTTTGCTGCCTTAACTTCAATTTCAATTATGTACGAGGGGAGAACAGACAAAAAAAAGAGATGAGGCAGTCGGTCGGTCTTCTGCGTTTCGCTCCAGAAAGGCCCGTAAAAATGTGTCATGGCTGGCAGTTGAACTAAATTACCGCCAACCGAAGCTAACTCGTCTCTCAGTTTTGTTCTACTCGTTAATGCACTGCACACAAAAAAAAAACTTGGTAAAATCAACTGTAATAATTGTCAAACAGGCCCCAAACAGAAAAATTGTCAATTCTACCAAGTAAATATTTATTCCGCAACAACAAAATACACACAATTAGCAAAGACATACACCCAAAGCAAAAACAAAATACACGTAACTATTTTAAACTAAACTATCTTTGTTTGTCAATTTTACCAAGCAAATTTTTTTGTGTGTGGGAATAATATGATAAACGTTTTAAACAAAATGAAGAATCAAGTCCGGACTTTTTCTTGACCCAGGACTAAATGGTACAAAAACTAAAATAATATTAACTGTGGATTACGATAATCGTGGTTAAAGTAACGTTTAGTATTGGGCTTTAAATGAAAAAGGGGACATAATTACCATTACTTCTAACATTTAATACCTTTGTTAATATTTTTTTTGTTTGATTGTAAACTTTTTTTAAACAAATTTTTTTTTTTACAAACAATTTGAACAAATTTTTTATATTTTTATTTTTTGTCTCAATTTTTTTCTGTGCACTCAATCACTCGACGTGTCGCACCACCTGATGATGAGTGGCTCGGCCGTAATTTGTTGGCTTCCTGCTGCCGCCTGCAACAAGCCGCTGCACATGCACCGCTTGGCTACACTCCGCTCTACTGCCCCTTCCCCGGATTCCCTATCGTTCCTTCCGTTCCCTTCCCTTCCATTTTCACGCCCCACCGTTTGGGTTCAATGCGCCACAGGTTCGGACCCACATCAGCCACATCGAAGAACCCATTATCCTGCCCCTTCTGGCAATGCCGGCACACGAGCCAAAAATTGATAAAGCAAATCCATCATTTTTGGCAAATTAAGGTGCCACCCGGTGGCAGACACCACCTGAGGCACCTGTCATTAGATCCACTAATTACGCCTACCTTTTCCATCGTTTGACCAAAGTTAAATGCCTTGAGAAAGAAATTCACGCACGTGCCCTCCCGATTTCCCACTATACAAATATGTATAATCGTTAAATACAGTTTGCAAGCGGGTTGCGAAAATAAAGTTTTGTTTTATTTGATTTTTTCCCGGTTTATTTAGTTTGGCTTTCCGCCCGCCCATCCACAGCTCTTTTGTAATCCGCACGTAAACCGTTTTACTTTTCCCAGACTTTTATGCGAATTTCATAGTCGCTTTGTTGTTGCTGCTTTTACTTAATGCTTCGCACACGTCAACCTAAAAAAAAAGAGCTGAAAATGATGAAGAAAAACAGAGTTACAGCAAAGGCAAAAGCGCGGAAAAAGGTCACACACCTCGATTTTGGCAGTACAGTGGTCGATTTGTATAAAAGAACTCGGAGAAGTTTTAATTTTAAGACTTGAACAAAACTGAATTAAACCAAATTTGTTATTCACACATTATCAAGTAAGGAATATAGTTAAAACGATAGATATAACCATAAAAACCAGATTATTAAGAACTTTAAAGTGGTATCACTGTTCCCATCACCTTTGTCTCGTTCACAAATCGATTTCCCCACGAGAAGTTGTGATTTCGCAAGCCATGGCAAAAAGGATGAACCCGTCCTAAAGTCCAAAGAACCAGGACATTATGCGCAGGTGCGCCGCTCCCTTTCGGAATCGCATTGCGTTTAACCCTCTGCGTGCGGCCCGTTTCAATTTCAATTTTGTAAATTGAGTTTTCATTTCGATTTATTGACACGACCTAACTTCGATTGCGACTTCTTTATGCTGCTCCCTGCTCTTTCGAGCGCTTCTCTTTCCCGATCCCTGCACTTTGACTGACATTTATTACCATTTGTGTGCCGGCTTCGGTTTCCTGGCGCTTTTGCGATTTATGCAATCGATGGAAGGAACTTTCATTCAAAAGGGAAAATGGCGTCCAAAAATGTTAAGGGAGGATTGCGAAAAAAAGGATTTAATTAATGTAAGTAACCATGTGAGTTTGGAGATTTCCATTTTAAAAGATTATTTTATAATCCAGCAGATGGTTGCTCATTGCTCATTTAAAAAAGATGGCCATCATTTTATGGGGGGACTATTTCCTGGTAAATCCCTGCATTATCTATTATTTTTTTGAGCCAAGCTCAGGCTGCAATTTGAGCAATTCCATTTAAATTCGGAATCCATCCAGAAATGTGAAATGTCATGCCATTTGAATGTGAAGTCAGGCAACATGGCATGCAGTGAACGTGTTGCAAACAAAAACAGAAACCGAAATGCACATGAAAACTCTGCCTTTCGGATCTCTCTCATCTCTCAGCCACGCATCCTAGTGAAAATTTTCCACTTGAGTTTTCTTGCTTTTCCATTTTCTCTTCTTTTTGTTTTGCTGCCCATTCATGCATGCCAAAGACTTCTTCCGTTTTGCCCGAAAAAAAGGAAAATAAGAGCGGCGACATGTGTTTGAGATGAAGTGTAGTTTTCCTGGTGGTTGGAAAAAAAATCATGAGGGTGAGGGTGAGGATTTCTCTTAAACATAATCTCAATTTTCATTTTTCACCTGCCTAAACGGGCCCGCATCCACTTAGCCATCTTTTCCTCTGATTTTTCCTCTTTCCTTCTGCTGTTGCCGCCGCTTATCAGTAGCAATTTGTCTATTATCTGCTGGTTTGGACTTAGGACTTGTAGGCCAATTTCGCTGCCTTCTTTTCGGCATTTTTTCCTGTCTTTTGCCGTGATAAATGTGCCGAGTCGGTAAATCCGCTCAAGCCTGATTAAGTGAATTATTATGCCAGTCTTCCAGTCTTTCAGTCTTTCAGTCTTCTACTCGGGGTTCTCTGGGTTTCTTCGCATTCGTCATGCATGTGTAGACACACAAGAAGCAGCCGCCACCGTCGACGCATCATCATCATCATGATCATTGTAGTCATTATTGTAGTCGGAAAAGGCAGAGCAACAGCCATAGCCATCAAATATTGTTTATGTTTCCAACAAATAGTGCCCGCTCTTTCTAATCAGCCGAGCGAACGCTTGTTGCATTTGTACCTGCTTGACCTGCTTGATGGTGTATCTGCATCTGCAACTGCATCAGCTTCCCCTCTGTATATCCATCCCTCCACATATCTGGTGTACGAGTATCTACTGCTCTTGATCCATTTCCATTTCTATGGATTTTGTGCGTGTTGCTCATTACGCTACTCGATGCTTGCCCCTTTTGCCTTTCGAGCACAGTGAGGCTTGGGAAAGGAAAATTAAAGCACTTACTGAACTTATTTTCAATACCAACATTAAATATTTCTAAACATAATGAGTAATTATGCAGAACTTTTTTATATTATTAGTGAATTATCAAAAAGTTATTATTGAACAAATAAAATTCTGTATAAGTAATCCAGACTTAAAGTCCTAAAAATTAAAGCTTGAAAATATATCGACAGTTTGCTATTTCGAGATATTTAATGTGTTTTCCCTTGAAAACATCAATATTGAGAAATTATCGAAAATATCGAGAATTTTTTGGTTCTTCTAAAATTTTTTATAAAATGTCACATTTGAGTTTTTCAGTTAAAAATGTAATTTCCTATTCTTCTTTCTTGTTTGTTACCATTTTTTGGAACTCACTGAATCTTTCGGCATTTACTGCATTTCTGTTTTCTCACTTTGCTGGCTGCTTCATTGAGCTTTGGTTGGCTGTGTTTTCCCTTGAAAACATCAATATTGAGAAATTATCGAAAATATCGAGAACTTTTTGGTTCTTCTAAAATTTTTTATAAAATGTCACATTTGAATTTTTCAGTTAAAAATGTAATTTCCTATTCTTCTTTCTTGTTTGTTACCATTTTTTGGAACTCACTGTATCTTTCGGCATTTACTGCATTTCTGTTTTCTCACTTTGCTGGCTGCTTCATTGAGCTTTGGTTGGCTGCAGTCACGTCAGCATAAACATCAACATCTAAACATCTCGTGGATGAGCGGGGTTCAAATTAATATAACGTTCTGATTCCCTGGAAATGCGAGTACGCGCTGGCAATTGACTGCGATGATGTGGGATAGATTATGGACTTCAATTTAATTGCGAAATTATGCCGAGATGAACATTGCATAATTATCATCCAGCTGGCCAGCGGCTAGTGTAATTTGCAGTTAACTTTGTTAATTGAGGAAATTGAATCATCATATATAGATGATGGGAAGTGTGTTCTTTTTACTAAAAATAAACCAGAGATTGAAATAGTTATGTAATGCATGTAAGACACTCTGCAGACTTCCGTTGGCCGTAAATTAAAAACTTAATAGAAATTCAATCGAAATTTCCACTCTAAACAAATGTCATGGGATATCAACAAACCATAGCCAAGGCAAAATATTATTTTAGTTGAAGTCAACAAATGAGACTCTCATCATCAATAGATGAAATTTATGGCGTTCGTGGAGGGAGAGCGACTAAAGTAAACAATCAATGGTCCAAGTTTATGGTGTAATTGGCCAAGTAACTCCCACAATTTTATTGGGGCGCATAAATATTATGGTTTTTTTTTCTTTTTCGGCATCTGCCTGCCGGCACATTAAGGCAATTTTCATGCCTCAACCAAGTTGGTATTGTGGCATGCAGACACGTCAACTTCTCATTAAGATAAGCGCTTTTGGGCTTTTTGGCTTCCTGGGTTTACGGTTCCTTTGGGTTCGGGTTTGGGTTCCTGATGGATCTCTTCTGAAAGGGGCGAAATCAAAGTGCCCCGCCAATTGTCGCATGCAATGCGATGAATTGCATTTTGCAAGGAGTCCTGCAGCGAGGGCACCTCTTTAGTCCTTAGTCCCGGTGGCACACGCCATCTGTCGTCCGGGAACCGAAGCAACTGCCAAGGAGCCCGGTTCCCAAAAACCCCCTGCTGCTTTGCCTTTTTTTTTTGGTAATAAATTCCAAAACATGCAAAGGCAGTGGCGAATGCAATAAAATAGCAGCGGCTGCAATGGAACCCATTCGCCATTTGCCATTCCCAACTTACCCTAGATTCCTCAACTGCCGCTTTTTTATTTGGCAACTTTCCAGCCGCATTTTTATGTGCTAATTTACTAGAACGACTTGCTGAAATAACCGTTGTAGCTGCTGCTGCTGCCGGCCAACTTTTTGGGCTGGCAAACTCCTACAAACCGACGCCTTGGGCACAAACAATTAAAACGACGACGCTGGCCGATAAACAAGCCAAGATAAGTCAACGCCGCCTCGACGACCACACAGGTCCCAGGTCTCCCAGGTTTACCAGTTACCAAGTCCCTGTTTTCATTTGCCCACTACCAACGACCAAGTCTGCAGCATATGCTACACATTTGGCCAGCAGTCGTCTCGTATTTTTTCACGTTTCTGTGTGCTACCAATAAATTTCCGAAATACCTTCTTGCCTTACCTGGCGAGAGCAATTTTTTCATTAGCGCGCTCAGCGTGGCGGGGTAGCTCATTTCTAAGTAGTCATCGCCATCAGAAGAATATAAAGAAGGGGAAGATCTCTTGGTTAAGGGCTTGAGTACTTGAAACAATTGCAGCAATTGGAAAATTTCAACAACTTTTTAGGGAACCGCCTGGCAGAGGCGGAGGGTCGGTCACTTAAGGCGTTTGTGAGTTTATCTGACAGGAATGGGGCAGTTATTTATGAAGGTCCTTAAGGAGACAAGTGGGAGTGTACATTTTTAGGGTTTATTTAGGAAAACTAGGGGAAAAAGGTGACCGAGCACTGCAAAAATTTAGGGAGCTCCTTGGAATGATAATATAAAGCATTGTAATTTAAAATTTGCGACTCTATAATAAAATTTCACATTCTGAGTCTCCTTTCTCCTAAAACAACTTGTCATTTTTCGAAAGGAATCCCAAACCTAACTTTCGTAATCCCCCAGATCGCCTGGCCTGTTATTTTCTATGCACAGAAAAAAATTAAGAAAAGATCGGATTGATATGTGCTGCTCAATTTTATATTTTTTTTACGATGAAGTTATTCATATCATTTTGATATGAATAAAGATTATGTTTATCTTATTTTACAATATTTGTTAAAAAAATACTAAATTTGGTATTTTATTTGATAATATGAAAATAAAATGTTCATATGTTTGAATCATAAATTTGACATAAATCATATCGGCTCTTTATTGATATGAAATAAGGTAGAATTGATCGTATTTCATATCGAATATTTTTTTCTGTGTGGGTTCTTCCCAGTGCCAAGTGTAGAAAACGAAGAATTCCTATGTGCAACGTTCGCCGAGCTGTTGTTGTTGCTGGCTTTTTAGAATTGCATTTTTATTGTCTGCCACTTTGTTGTTACCAATGTTGGCGAGTGGCCTGGACTGGACTGCCACTTCTTGATCTTGTTCCTCCGTTGTTGGTGTTTTTGTATAAATAAACCATATGGTTAAAAGCGTAGCAGAATAATTCTACGAGCTGCCTGCCTTTTTCTTACTTGGCTGCCCATCGTCAACGCTTCTTGTCTCTCTTGTTCTTGGGTTTACTTCTTTTTTTTCTCTCCTTATTTTTTGTAGAATTTAGCTTGGTGGTTATACCTTCCTTCTAACTGTGTTGGTAGTGTTGTTGTTTTGTGCTGGGCTGCGATGATGGAGTTCTGCTTGAGTGCGTTTGTAAATGTTTTATCAAAATGTCTTGTGCCGTTCGCCCTCTCTTTCTGGCTTTGTGTTACATTTATACGTATACGTATACCTCGCATCGCACGATCATTAACCGCAAAACATTATTGTGGCATGTTCGCTCGCTGGTTCTTCCTCTGCTGCTGTTGCTTCTTACACAGAGAGAAAAATTACCAAAATCGGTTAACTATAATGCTTGCTTACTTCTGTAATCTGGGGATAATCACTATACATTTATTTTTACGATCGTCTATCATCACGTTTAAATTCTTAAAAAATCCAGAAATTTGAAAATCAAGTTTGTAGGAAAGTTTTTAGATATTTATTGAATGATTAAGGTTTACTATCTCTTGAAAAATACATTTTTGAAATAAAATTTCAATAAAAAATCCAAAAACTTTGAAATCAAGTCAATAAAATACTTGGTTCTGGTTTTTCCCTGTGATTGTGCCACCTTGTCCCACCTTGGCTCACCTTTTCTTTTCCTTTTGCCCCCCTTGATTTTGTTGTTTGTTCAGCTTGGCTTGGCGATTCTCGGAACTGGGGCCGCAAAATATGTTGCACAACGCGAAATGGCTAAAATTGCAAGGCCTAAATCGCCTTCGTCTCCTAAATCTTTCATCCCTCCCTCCCCTGCCACTTGAGTCTCGGGGTGACCTCTCCAATGGCGCCAACTGGGAGGTGCCTGTGTCACAGAATATATAGGGACAGCTATATAGATGGTGTTGCCAAGTCAACAATTTCCCAGACAGCCAGCAGACACAAAAAAGGGCAGCATCAATGAAAGCGATGCCGGCAAAAGCGCGCACACAGCTATTGATAGATATACGGATACAGATACAGATACATCTATAGATATATAGCTATAAAGATGCATAGATACATCCGTATGATGTCGGCTCCCTCTGATTTTCTATTTGGTTTTTTTTTTGTTTTTTTCTCTCGTTGCTCTTTCAAATCGATCGATTTCATGCGCTGCGACAAGCCGTAAATCACACGCCAGACCGACCGCCTGCAGTATCTATATATCTAGCTATCCACCAGATATATAACCATGTATCTGCGGCCCTTTTCAAAGTTTTTCGCTCCGTTTCAATTCGATTTCATGGCGATTTATTTACGCACTGCAAATCAAAGACGGAGGCAACTAATTACTGAATTAAAAGCCCATTAAACGCGTCCATAAACTTGAAGTTTCTTTTAGAGCTGTGAAAATGCATCTTAATTGTTCGATACCATGAAAATAATTTGGCAGAAAGTGTGTAGAATAGGATTAAAAAGCTGATAGTTGTGGGAAAAAGTATAGCTAATAAATATTTTTGCTTTAAAGAAGTGTAGTATATATTTCAGCTAGAGGTTCTATAAAAAGTGGCTAATAACACGCTTCATATCGATTAAATGGACTGCTCCTTTGGAGATTTAATGGCTCTGAAACTGCCCACTTGCAATTGCAACCTGCAGATGCTTGACTTATCTTTCAGATGGACCCATTTAAGCCGAGCACATTCCAGGAACTATAACGTTTAACGAACGAAACGAAGGCAGGGAAGAGTATCATTAAATGCGAGCATCCAACAGCAGGCCATTTAATCACAGGCCTCGAAGACCGGGCTTCGCTGGGATATGTTTCAATAAATTCCAGCAAATCAAAACATACAAAACATATTCCACTCTCCAGGGGGAATTGAGGGGAAGTGGTCGTCGAGTTAAGAATGGGGATCCCAAGATCCCGACCAAGACTCAAAGAACTGGGCGCACGCGTAATGGATAATGAATGCGCGAATGCCTCGCGGCGGCATCCACATAAGTCAATGCAACCAAGACTCCGCTGCTGGTCAGCGATCTGATTCTGATTCGTATTCCGAATCCGCTGGATGGATGGCCAGGGCAGCCTTGCCCTTAGCACAAAGGAGCTTTACGAGGCAGAGCAAAAAATACTACAACATCGAAACCCGAAGACGTTATGGTTCATAAAGCAAAAACTTAAAAAGAAGGTATTACATGAATGGAAGGTTTAGCCAGTCTAGAGAGAGACACAAATACCCTTAAAATATTCAGAAAAAATGCATAAGATTTTCATTATTTAGAGATGTTATCAGGATAAAAATGGTAATGGTAAAAAATGGGTATTTTTTATGCTATTAAAATAGTGGGTAAATATTAAAAATAGCAATTAAATAATGATGAAATTCTCTCTTTATTCATGAAGCAATCTTGCAAGAATGTTTCTATGGCCAAAAATAAACCATATTGCAATCCCAGCCTGTTGCTTGGTCCATTACAAATCTCTTGTTAATTTGTGCATACCTTTTTTTTGGGTGGGGGACAGGGCAGAAGAGGTACAATATGAATAAGAGCCAAGAGCAGCAACAGCCGCCAAACATTGGAAAAACATCTGCTGTTTCCACTGCCAGTTGATGAACTCGATTCCACTCGCACATTTTGCCGTTTCACTCGCTCCCGTATAAAACGAGCATGGCTTCTCTCGTTCGCGCGTCTGTTGCGCAGGCGCACAAGTACACGGCACTACAACCATACGATGGTGGTCAAAATAATAGCAACGACATTGATATTTATGATATCTTATAAATATTTAAAGTTTTGAACTCGAATTTTTTAATTTTTCTGAAAGAACAGATTTAAAAACTTAAATTTAAATAAATCTAAAATGTTTTTTAAAATATTTAAGGACGCAAAGATTTTAATATAAATTCTCCTGCATAAACTACTATTTGATATTTGAAAAATAGTGTTATGCAATCTTCCCTAAGATTCTTAGAACATAATCCATTTTTATTTTCCAAATTCGATTCTTAAAATTTATGGTAAAAAGGAAGAATTGAAATGAATAATTATTTTTACCAAGCTGTAGGTACTCACATTAGTACACAAAACGGCTGGCACTTCCACTGTGGCCCTCCGCCTTCTTGGAGGCCCGGGCCCTCGATCGCCTTCTTCTTCTTCTTTCTGTGAGTCTTGGTAGTCAGTCGTCTTCAATGCTTTTCCATTTATAATTCTCATGCCTCGCTGCAATGCATTTTCACCCCTCCGGTGCTCCGGTGGCCACCATCTCGCTTACTCTCGTTCTGTGTCTTTTTTAATTTGGTTCACAAAATACCTCGCGTTGTTGTTGAAATTCTTTGGCAATCAAGCGCTCTCGCTCGCACTCCCATCGTCTGGCCGGGCAGCCGTCTCTTTCGCACCCGGCTTATTTTGTCTGGCAGTCGCTCGATTTTTGACAGGTGGTGGAGTTTTGTATTCAATTTCTTCGGGCCTCCGTCTTGGAGCGACTTTTGCTCTTGGTTTTTGGGTTCGAGTTTGAGTTTTGAATTTGAGTTCGAGTTCGAGTTTGGGTTCCCCTGCTTATATCGTTTTTAGTTTTCTGTTTTTTTTTCGGGCTGTATTTTTGCCTATTCATAAAAATGAAAATAAGTTCAGACAGCAGCAGGAGCAAAGGAGCAGACAAAAGATTGCCAGACATATGGAGAAGCTGGCTGTAAGGAAGCTGGGACGGGATGATGATGCTGATGATGCTTCAGTTCAATGCACTTTATGAAATTAGTTTTTGCTTTGGTACTAATTGGATTCTTCTCTTCCAGGATGCGGCTGTAGGAGAGGATACTGCGACCAGGAGGCATTCGAGACCGAAGGAACCCACACGCATAGAAGTCGTCATGTCGCAGCAAGTGTTCTCGGCGCATCCAGCGCTGGCGGTGGAGCAGCTGCAGCAGGCGGAGCAGGAGGAGAACAACCCAAGTAGTAGTAATCATTACCAGCAGCAGCAGCGATCGGCGGCACAGAGCAGGCGGCATGCCAAGGCCACGCCCAAGAAGTTCACGCTGAGCAGGAGCTGTGCCGCCGGCGGAGGATCGGGAACCCTGAGCGGAGTCCACCAGCAGCAAGTCACAATGCCCAGCAGTTCATCAAATCCCGCCATCAGTCCGGAGTCCAGGAAAACCCTGCCGGTGCGAACAAATTACGCGGCGGTGGACGATGACGATGACATCGAGTGTGAGGATGTCGACGAGGTGAACTTTGGCCAGCAGGAGAAGGAGACGACCGGCAGCCGGCAACCAACCAAAGACTGTGGCACCGATGAGACGGATCATGTGCAGCTGCGCCACAAAAACGCCACATCGACGACATCGGCGACGACGACGAGCAGGCACCATCACCAGGACGTCGGAGGAGGCGGTGACCAGAGTGATCTGAGCAGCGTGATCAGCTCGCCGTCGGTTAGCACAGTCTCCTCGCCCCTTTCCACGCCCACCCGGCTGCCACAGGCGCTGCAGCAGCAGCTGCACTGTTGCCAGAAATCCAATGGCATGGAATCCCGGGCGAGAACGTCGCCCCAACAAATCCAGCATCCGCATAGGCAACACCACCACCAGCAGCAGCACCATCATCACCACCATCATCATCATCTCACGGCAGCGGGTTGTGCGGGGGGAGGAGGTGGTGGTGGAGGCGGCGGATCCTCTGGAGGATCGGGATCCTGCAAGGCCAAGAAGCTCGATCCTCGACTGAATCCCTCACCCTATCGCCAGCTATTGCCCATCGCACTGTGCCTGCTCTCCTTCGCGACTGTCTTCGCCACATTAATAGTTTACATGGATACGACAGGTGAGTCCACAGACATATATCCTCTATCATCCTGTCCAGTGTTTACTTATTTAAATTTGATATCTTTGGCATATGTCATCTGTTTTTAGTTGTTTTTTCTTCGGTTCTTTGCCCGAAACCCAAATACAATTTTTTCCACCGGATGTAGGCTGTGTTTGCCTTGGCTGAAGATCCGTTCCCTGTTTTTTTTTTTTGGTTTTTGTTTTAGAAAAGGTTGTCCCTTCCCGGTAATGGGCACACTTTTAAGATTAGTTTACGCGTCATCTAAACTGGCCGGCAGCGCATCTTTTGTCATAGATCGCTGTTTTTTTCTCCCCTGGAGTTTATTTAAGGTCTGCATTTTTCTTTTTTGCCAATATCTTTTTGGCGTGGGCGTGTTTGCTGCGTTGGCTGGCGCAGTGGCGCTTCCTGTCAGCAATCGCTTGGCAACAGGCAATATCGCAGCTGTCGCTGCTGTTTAAGTTGCTTTTCTACGTTGCTGTGTTGTCATTGCCCCAAAACGTTGCCATCGATGAGGCAGCCCAGACACGTGCTGCTTGCCCCCGGTTACTCCTCCGCGTTTCAAAGACAGCCGCTCCAACGTCAAAGGAATATCTAATTGCCTTGTAGGAATAGAACTTGTGGCTAGTTGACTTACTAGAAGAGTTTAAATAGTCGTTTGGTAACAAGAGAAAAATTATTGTGGGTTCTTCTTAAGAATTACAATGATATTTGCAGACTGAGAAAAAATGCAATAGAATAAATAAATATATGCATATTAAATGCAAAGATTCGTATTATATATTTAAATTAAATACAAAGTCATAATATATTATAGAAAACATATTAATTGCATGATTTAATTTAAAAATATTTCAATTAAGGTCGAATATATTAGATTCGTTGTTAATCATATTTACTTTAAATATTTTAGGTCATTAAAAAAAAGAATTGTCTTTTCAAGTCAAAGTTTAAAATATTTAAATTAACTAAAAATGTAAAATATTTAAAGTGTATATGAAATCTTTGGATTTACAACGTTTTTTATATCAGTGTAGAGGGAAACTGTAAATCACATTTAAAAACACATTTAAAATAATCCAATACATAAATTTAGTTATCAATGAGGTAGAAAGAATTATTTTTATAAAATTCCTTGAAAGTGCAATATAAGTAGATATAGATATATGGAAATGCGCATTTCTCAGGTATTTTCCTTTTGTCCCACCATCCATTCGATAAGGAAATCATTTTGCAAATATTTATCTATGATAAGGCAGCCGTTGATTTGCAAGAATCACAGGGCTATACTATAAGCTTTATTGTTCTACACACAGCCTTCCCTTGAATAATGGCATATCGCAAACCTTGTGACTTATCAAGATTCGAGGGATGACGCATTGCCTGCATTTTAGCTTAGTTAGCTTGGCCATCTATCCGCATTATTGTCCAGATCGCGGACAGCTGTCGGATGAGGCAATTTCTTTTAATTCGCTAAAAT
Source organism: Drosophila prostipennis (assembly GCA_037075205.1). Lineage (NCBI taxonomy): Eukaryota > Metazoa > Arthropoda > Insecta > Diptera > Drosophilidae > Drosophila > Drosophila prostipennis. Next base: position 476,936 of record JBAMCJ010000817.1, read on the forward strand.
ATTCTGTTGTCGCCGAGACCAAATTACAGCCCCATCGAATGGAGAATGCCTGTCTGTAAATTTTCGTCGCGATCTCGTCGAGCTAGACTAGTACGAAAGTACACCACAAATTTGCTTAATTTGGATTGCCTTCCCTTTTTTTTTTTCGTTGTGGCTGGCGCTAAATGAAAGCGGAAAGTATTTTACATGCGAAATTGTTTTGCATATGATGTGAGCTCGCTGTCGACGGATCGCCAACGCTGGCGCCGAGGTATTATTGAGTGATTCATATGGCCCACAGAGTGACTAAGGGCTACTAAGAGTAAACACCCAAGACCAGACCCCAAAAAATCAATGTCAGTCCATTGTTGTTGCAGCTTGTAAAAATCAACATCCACACTTCTAGAGGGACATTTTAAAATTCCACTCGGGTGTTGGCAATTTTCGCTTTGACGTTGATTTTTTGCCCCCTTGAGTTGCTTCCTTTGGGCTAAAGACTTCTTCTTCCGTAGCGCCAACTTCTTCCTATCTTGTTTTGTTTTCTTATCGATGTCTTGAGAATTTTATGCAAATTCATTAGGAAATTGAATTTGAACAGCATTATTTTGCAGCTGATTAAGCAGTATTCGATTTGCATTTGTGCTAATGAGATTGGATGAATGAAAGTTTTTGAGATTAGTCATTTCTGTTTGTTATTGGTAATCTCTGATGAAATTGTGAGGAATGTTTCATTGTTAAAAAAGTAAAATCAATAAAAAAGTGAATAAATTCTACTGGGAACTTGGTTTATAAATTCGTTTATTAAATGTCAAAATTGTTATTAAATTCATGGCCTGACTTCTTCACTTATCCGATTTTTTTTCCTTTCTTGGTTTATTGCCATTAAAAACTGTATAAAATCGAAACGATGATTGCTGCTGATTTCTTGCTATAAATTCGTAATTTCATGCACTCAGTTAAGTGCTCGAAGGGGGTTATAATTCAACATCTTATTGGCTGTAATATCCGACTCTTTTGTTTTTTTCGTCGCCACGTCGACTAGACTGTATGGGCTTGGGTCTCTTTTTGATTCGATTCGAATGGGTTCGATGAGGAGAAGGAAGGTCTTATATGATATCTCCAAGTTTCCAACTTGGGCGTGTCACTTGTCGACTGACGTTGCTGCTGCTGCTGGACAGTCCCATTTTTATGGCTCATTGATGGCTCTATTAGGTTTATACGAGCGAACGGATTCATAAACAAAAATAATCATAAATTAGGCATTCCTTCTTCTGCCCATTCTCCTTCATATTCTTCTTATTCCCCAATACAAAAGCAGAGTGGATATAAATTTAACACGTTCCGTGCGGAGGAACAAAGGTTGAGGTTGAAAAGTTGAAGCTTGGTGCCAGCTCGAAATTTCCTCAAATCATGCACTTGACAGAACCAAAGCGAACCCGAAATGCGCTTATTAAAGTGACAAATTTTTTCTTTTTCGGTGGCTTTTGGAATGTGTGTCGGCCTCCCCTTGTCTCCCCCTGAATTTCCCAAGCTGATAAACCTCTGACCATGACTTTCCAGAACCCAAATACCAAATGCCAACTCTCACACTCGTTTTTTTCTGCTTGCCTACGCTCTTCTTGTTACAAATTCAGCCTCGGCCGCATTTTGCTTCCATATTTCTTTACTTCTTGGGCACTTCTCATGACCATATGATAGTGGTGATGATGGTCCCCCACAATCCAATCCCTTGATTTGTTGTAACCGTCACGTTCCAGTCTTGATTGTTGCAATGACCGAGGCACTTCTGAGTTTTTTCTCTGGGGAGAGATTCCGAATCGGAAATTGCATTTGATGTTTGGCGGCATTTTGTAATCGCTGGATGTGATCCTTGGGCTGGGAAAATGTATTTCGGAAAGGTAAGGGAAGATTCTAGAAATCATCAGAAATAATAAACACAAAGAGGTATTTGTAGATGGTAGCATTAAAATAACTATAATTAAATGTGGGTACCCAAATTAGAATGTTTATCGACTTGGAAAGTTGGTCAATGATTTTGCATAAAGAGAAACCATTAGTTATTATTAAACTATTTTTTTAAATTATATGTTTAATTTTAATAAGTAATGGTTATAAAACGAGGTTATCGAACTCTTATTTAACTGCTGGTATTTACCATTCAAAAGTTTAACGATATTTTGCTACTTGCCAAAACGGTTTCAAAAGTTATTTCATTCTAAGAACTGGTTTTACCAATATAGTGAGCTGAATTAAGGGATATAAAAAGATAAACAAATTCCATCAACTCATTTCCATTTCTATCGACTGTCGAACACATGTCCAACATCAATAAAATGTATTTCCCTCCAATATCCGTCACCCAATTTGGTTTATTCCACCCTCGGATTGCATTGATTTGTGCCATAATCCAAACATAGCCTACTTATTGACGCCGTGCCATGTGATTACTTAGTCATCGATTAGCTGGCTTTCACTGTTTCACCGTTCACTTTTAACTGATTGGTAACTGGTAACTACTGTTGCCATCTTCGCACGCCATGCCGCGCCTTTGGGCGACGTTGCCGCAATTCACTTGTTGTTGACATGGCTCGTGGCTCTCTTCAAAAAATAAAAAGGGGGAGTGTGCAGGTGGCCAGGTGCAGTGTCATTAGCCTCACCTTTGACAGTAGTTGGTAGCCAAACGGAAAAAAAGACGACCCTAACAAGTATTAGTCCATTTGTGGAATTAATAGTAAAAGAAGTAGATCTAGTTCTAAACATAATATTCTATTATATTATAATTGTATACTTTTACTTAGATTGTCATACTCAGTTTTTTCCCAGTGTTTTTGCTCCATGTTTGCCATCCGTATCGAACACGCCCCCAAAGGTCAAAGCATTAATCATGTTAAGAAGGCATTATCTTCACACTTGCGGTGATTACGCGATGTCGTCGTCACCGTCACTGTCGTCTGGCCTCCATTGGTGACAATTTGCAAATTGCAACTTTAATTGAAATTTACAACTTGAACTCCATTGCACACACATACAACTACTACCACTAATGACTTAATTCCCGTTAAGCACGCAGTCGGTCTATAGGGAGGTTTCCAACGATAGAGGGGTTTTTGACAAGTACCTCTTTGGTCTGACTGCTTCTAAGCAGTTTTAACTACTCTGGATTATTTTTTGACTTTAATCCTGTACTTAAAAAAAATCCTAGAAAAATTTATATTTTTTAATTTTTTTTTTATTTAAACTGAAATATTATTGGGAGATTTATCAAACTTATGGAATGATAGATAGATAGATAGTATCTAAGATCATAACTTATCAGTGTTGCCAGATGAAAATTTAGCTTTCTGCCTAAAAAATCTCAGACAGTCGATATTTTTCCCTAAAAAATTCAGTTTTCTCCCTAAATTAAAAAAATTCGTTAATTTCTAACGTGTACAATAAAATAAGAAATATCTCAATATAACGTTGTAGAAATGTTAAGATCGGAAAAATATGTGAACTTGAAAGGAAGGTAGTGCGTAGTGCTTTTTTTAAATTTTTTAGGAAATCACATATTTTAGGATTTTTTCAAAACATTTGGGTAATAAAATGTCATAAAAAAAACTCCTAAACTTTCCCCCTAAAAAGTTCTCCCTCTAAAATTCCCTCTAGCACGTCAAAAAACACATAAATCTAGGGGGTAACTTTTTTCGATTAACTACAGGTTATACTAGATTTTGAGCTATTTTTTCTGTGTGTACTATATAGTAACCTCCCCTGCTAGCCACCGGATGTCATTCAGGGAATACTTCTCCCACTCCCGGCTTAGTTTGCCTTGTGATTCATATTTTTCGTGTGCAGTTGTCAACATTGTTGCATGGCCCCCAAATGGCCCGGTGGAAAGGCAGCGGAGAAAATCCACCCCCGCAGCGTTGAAATCGTCGTCGTCGTCTGGACTGCGTGTCATCATGGTCTGCGGTTCGTCGCTGTAGTGCAAGTGGTTCGCTCGTTCGCGTGGCTCCGCCGGCGGAGATGATCAGCCATCAGAGGCGGTCGTCTATCGGCTACGTCAAAAGCGCAGCGAGTGCTCAATTTGAAAAGCAAAGCTCAAATGGCATTATCACAGCATGCGCCACAGCGGACTCACGATGACTATATGGAAGCACTTCTTGTACTTATTCCCTTCCTTTCTACACCCGCATGTGGGTTTAGGGTTTTGCAACCCTCCCTGCTGCCATTGCAATTGCGCAATTTCTTAGGCGTCGTGTGGGTTCTCCTTGGGAAATGGCCCAGCGATAAGGTTAATAAGAAAAACAACAACAGCGGGGAGCTGAAAAACTGCCCTTGTGTGTGCTTTATCGGGATTTCGTTGAGAGATATTTCAATCAGGGTTGATAAATGGTTGAGAAGGGAACGTTTAACACATTAAAACGGGGTCATTTATTATGTTAAAGGTTTCTTGGCACGTTTCAATGGGGTCATATATCATCTAGAGTGTTACGTAGCCATATATCAGTTTCTAAATGAGAAATAAATTTATGGTTTAAACCTTTTTGTAGGTTTATGGAATATATGAATTTATTTTTAATTACCTGGTGTGTTATTTGCATGTTTTACCTTTTTGATTGCACTTTTCCCCTGTTTCTCCGCCCACTTAATGCATTTCACACCTGATCACGTGATGCAGAAGTTTGCCCTGCATTGGCCTTTTTCATTTCGCCACAGTTAAATTGGCTTTTGGCGGTGATTAAGATCCGACCCACTTAGATTAGGCTCACTCTTGGACTCATTTGCTAAATAAATCAGAGCTTGCGTTGCCGCATGCAAGACATGTAGGAACATTCGTCGTTATCAACATGGAAACAGGCCATTTTGAATAGCGCCGAACAAGCAATTACAAGCCCGACAAGAACCAGAAGCCGATTCCAACCGAATCGTTGCACAAATCAATAACTGAACTACTAGGATAGGAACACAGGGCGGGCACGCAATTCCATATCCCGATTTCAGGCCGCGGATATGTATTACACAACAAGGGTAACATTGCCCGACGACAGCCACGTCGCAGTGCCCTCAAAAAAATAAAAACAAACACAAACTAAATTGGACTATGAAGTTTTCGTACTTCTATATGCATGCACTTAAAATAAAGTGGTTAGAATATTAGAAATGTATATATGTTTATGTAAAAAGTTAAAGGATTTCATATTTAATATTGTAGAAAATAAATAAAGTAAAATAAAACAACATTTCTTTTGGTAATTTAATCACAATTTACAACATATATGTATTTATGAAAAAATTTACAAAATATATTTATGTAATAAATTTACAAGATATATTTATGTATAAAATTTACAAAATATATTTATGTAATATTTTATTAATTGGTTTATTATTTTACTCTTTTAAGTTTTTTTTTTTATAAATCAATTGTCTTCTGAGGACTTACAAATTCTTCTATTTTATAAGTGACTTTTGTTAAATTCTTTTCGAGGAGTGTATTTTTTTTTTTTATTTTTTTTTTATAAACTTTTGGCCGCAATTGAAAATGCATAAAAGTTGTGGGTCTTACTTGTGCCTTTCTCCCTCTCTCTGTGTTTTTATTTGCCTGCCCTGCACGCCTTTGTTGAATTATTGAAAAGGGCGTGCACTGGCAGGGCAAGTCCTTCTTGTGCTACCCCTCGAAACCCCAGAGAACCCCTGAATACCCCCTGAATGCCCCCTGAATACCCCTGAATAATCTGAATTAACCGCCGCTGCCTGAGGACGACGAGAGCGAGCAACCAGCAACCAGGCAACTTAAAGTTTGCCGCCGCTTAACCGCAATTAAACGTTGCTCCTCGATTCCTTCTGGGTAATGTTGTCCGCCGCCATTGAATATAATTTTCGGGACCGTCCTGCCCTGTCATTTGTCTTGCCCACCCTGAACTGAACCACGACGACGATGTAGACGACGACCCCTTGTGCAAATTAGAAATGTCAGCTTTTGACACCGAAATTGCTGCGCCCGAGGGCAGATTTCATTCCATTCTTTTCTTTCATTTTCATTTTCGGTTTTTATACATCGGATTTACATGTGTTCGCATTTAACGGTTTAAGGCGGCTTTTATTTTTATTGCACATCTGTCGGGGGTATAGGATCATAATTGGATTGGAGGTGGGTATGCTGGTAGACAAATGATCGAATAATTCATTTGACTTCTAATCGTTACGGGGTAATGTGAGACCCTACATCAATCGGCTATCAGATTTCCACAACTAATGGCCGCATAAATTTCCCCCAATCGGGTTGGGTACTTTCCCTGCCACAAGATCGGCTTTTGGTGTTAATTAGTGCAGGTTTTCACTCGAGGCCTTCGGGGCGTCTCGTCTGGGAAATTACAGAAAAATGTCTCCTCTCCTCCGTTCAGCTAAATTATAGTGGTTTGTCTAAATGGCCGGCAACTGTTTTTGCCCTGGCTTTTTCAGCCTGTGTCTATCTGTTCGTATATGCATTATAATAAACTTTATGGCCATTTTGTGACCGAAACATAAAAATTTTAGCTGTTCTTTTTTTTTGCCTCAAAATTTGCATGGCACATTTGCGTTGAATGGGCAACGAAAAAAAAAGATAAAATATAAAAATGTATATATTTGTATAACGACTTGGTTTTTGGGTGAGGCGGCTGGCTATAACGATGTGAATTCGTCTGACGAACCGGAGCGAGAAATAATGACGTATAAGTTATAAGTAGCCGAAATAGAAGATCGATTTGGCGAGATTTTTGCCACGCTTTCCCGCCCACGTCACATTTCTTTTTGTCAAATTTATTTAAATTATTTTCGGCCATAATTTAAGTTTGCAAAGGTTCTAGGAAATGGCCTGATTTTTATTCGGAATTTGGGATTTGGTTTGTTGTATTTGAATAAACTTTTGTAGTTTAATTTTTCGTTACGGGCTCAACTTTGAACTTTTTCTAGTAGTTCCCAATTTAGCTCTTGAAAATCCTAAAATGTAATCACCAAACCTTGGCCTTTTGGGAACTTAAACCTTTCCAAAGCAGCCACCAATTGTTGCAAGTACATTTGATATATTTGAATTTCTTTTGGCTTTTACGATTTGTTTCGCCGGAGGCCAGGCCATGCTAAAACGAAACAAAAAGTGGAAATTGGCACAAGGAAAGTGTGAAAAGCAAATAAAACCCAAGTGTGTCTGAATGTACTATATGACTGAGCGGGGAGTGTGGCAACTGAAACAAAACTACGGCAAATCGTTGGCTTTTTGTGGCTAAGGTTTATGGACAGGTTGGGCTGGCTTGGCTATTTGACATGAGTCAAGTGGTCGGTCGGTGGAGCCCGGGGGAAAATCGCTGAGGATGAGGAGGGAATGGCGATGGCGATGGGGTCATGTGCTAAATATCAAAGGCCGTGCGCTCATTATACTTTATGGGCCGGCAAAGCAACCGAAAAAAAATCGAGCCGCCTTTCAAGGCGAGGCCATCGTAGCAGCCAAACGGCTGTTTCCTTCTTCCGACCTTCAAAGGGGTCTCTTCCTCTATTTCTTACTATTACATGGCATTTTGCCCAAAAATTTCCCTAACAACTTTATGGCTTCAGTTCTACAACTAGTGGTTTAGAATCCAAACTTTTATCCTATTATCTAATAGAAAACCTATCTTAGAGAGTTTAATATGTGTTTTATCTGGCTGATTTTGAGGTCCCTCTGGTTACATTTCTTAGCTGATTGTATTTATTCAACATCAGCTTCTCAGTAGTGCTCACCGCCTTCGTAGCGCTCTCAATTGGCAATGCAAATGTGGTCAATGCGCTCCAATTGGCAGCGAAGCGTGGCAGAGCTTGAGCCACACACGCCATGCGTCCAGTGGTGCAACAACTTTTAATTAAATCCAATTACCGCCACCGCACCAAAACCTAAAACCAACTTGCAACTGATCTTTCGATTTGATTTTCCTCTTGCAGAGATTCGCCATCAACAGTTTCGGCTGAACATGTCGCGCGACTACGAGCTGAATGGGGTTGCGCAAGACGATCCCGCACTCATTGCATTCCTGCGCCAGATCCACATGGGCAAGTACCTGGGCAAGGCGTCGCCCAAGGTCGCGGCAGCGGCCAACGTGGGCTTGGGTCCGCCAATTCCGCCCAATTCCCCCCGCCTCGCCACCGCCGGCTCGACGTTCGGCAGCGGCAACAGCAGCGGCAGCGGAGCCGATCAGCTGGCCCACTATGTGGCCGATCTGGTGGGCGGGAAGATGAATGGAGCGGTGATCCAGTCGCTGAGCGGTCCGCTCGCCCATCTGATCACGGCACCCTGGCTGAGCGAGCAGCTCAACTGGATGGGCGTGCTGGTGGAGCCGGAGCCGCGATGGTACTTTACGTTGCGCAAGCAGAATGCCCAGCGGGCGCGCATGCAGGTGGTGCACGCCTGCGTTTCGCCCAATACCTATCCCAAAGAGGTGAGTTGTGGACTGAGATCGGCGATTGGAGCGATAACTAGCCTTAAATCATTTATTCCTTATGAAAAAGTCGCATTTTAACGTGTAAAAATCACACAGAAAAACATTCTATATGAAAAAAGATAGAAATGAATAAAAAGCCTATATGATTAATGTCAAATTTATGATTCAAACATATCAACTTGATATTTAATGATTTCAAAAAAGTTACATAAATACTATTTTAAAATACCAAATGAAGTATTTTTGGAAAAAGTATTGTAAAATAAGATTAAAATAATCTTTATTCATATCAAAATGTCCAGCAGATATCAATCTGATCTTAGCTTAGCTTTATCTCATACAATCAGTTTCTAATTTGCCCCGCTTTCCTTGCAGATTACCATACACAACGAGGATGTGCGCATCAATAGTCTGCACGACGAGGAGACCTCGTGGTTCAACTCGCGTGTCAAATGCTTTCCGCTCTACACAATCATGCTGGCATGTGAGCGCACCGAATACGATCTGCTTAGTCTGGGCGTACAGGGGCATGAGCTGGAGGTGAGTGGCCCACTCGCATAACTTTCGTAACACTTTCGCTAAATGGTTTACATATCTTTTGTTGCAGATCTTGCAGACGCTGCCCTTCGACAAAGTCAAAATCGATGTGATATCGATACATTTGCTCGAGGACCACGAGGACGTGCACGACTATGTGCTGGACATCACCAGGTTCCTGGCGGGCAAGTCCTACAAGCTGCAGCGCAAGATCGGGCGGAACTACTTCTACCAGCGGCTCAATGCCAGCGCCAGTCGCACGCGCAAGAAAGACATCCTGCTGCTGAAGACGCCCTAGGCTCGACACCGACAACGAACGATCGAAGGATCCTACTGGGAATTAGATGCCCCCAACGACATCGAAGTGAAGACAAGCGTTAAAAATCGAGAAAATGAAAGTAGTTACTGAAAGAGATCAAGAAAACACTTGGCAGCGAAGCGAGAGATTAGTAAAACTCTCAAACTGAACTCTATGTTATAATGATAATTATTACTATACATACGCGACACTAACGATATCGTTTATATATACTGTATACCGATTATGATATATTGTACGAGTAGAATCTTAGTTTTTGTAAAACTCAAATCTCCTTTTCCCTCCCCCAAAAACATATTATATCGCCTTTATGTTATTATTTCCATTTATTTTTTGTCGAAATTGTTTTTTTGTGCCCGTGTACCGAGCAGAGTACACAGAACAAAATTGTGTTGAATACAAGAACACATTACTATATACATATATGCATATAACGTATTATGATTTGCTATAAGCTATACTAAATGAATGTTAATCTAAGAGTACGCACGCCCGCCCGCCCCTTTTCGATGTATAAATTAAATTGCAACTGGCGCGGCGAGTTCGGATTATGAACGAGAAATTATTGTAACTGCTCTGCTACTAGGCTTAGGTCGGCTATCTCCTACAAACTATCCAATTATCTATCTACGCAAGTTTATGTTATATCCAATGCTTTATCTAGTAATCAATAAGTAAGCGAAACCTAACGTAAATTATTGTTTAAACTGGCGCCGGACGACGACGAAACAGAAGCGCAAAACTAAATACAGAAATATTTAAATTATATTAAATTATTGAACCAAACCAAGCACATCCATACACATACACATAAACCCCACCATTGTACACACATACACACACTAGCGCAAGCGAATAAATATATAGAAAACTCATTTGCAAAATCTGCTTTCAACTCATCTCATACTCATAGTTACAACATAAGCGAACCGTTAAATTAAATAACAAAAATGAAGATCGAAGGAATCGAATTAGTAAACGAGGCAGCGTTCAAAAGAATATTACAAAGCAATTACGAAATAGAGCAAAAATCGAAAGAACACCCAAGAACACTCACACTACACTCATGCACATCTTACGTACTAAAGGTACTAGCGAATAAACCAAGTAAATAAATGTAAATGTAGCGCAACGAAATTAAATGTAAAACCACTCGTATTTCAATTACATTTTAGTAATTATTATGTATTATTATTTTTTATGTGCACACTTAGACGCAGCTAAAGATCGGTGACAGTTGTTGCAAGTGCCGCGAACTCGTTGCACCTCGCCCCGCCCCAAATAAAAAGAAAATATAACTCACAACACACACAGACTTATAGCCAGATACACAGATATTAAATTGAGAGCCGAGTAGAGAATCAGTGCCTTCGACTTAGACTTGAAACGAAAACCAAAATCTAAGCATAACTCATATTGAAATCGTTGTACATAGAGAAAGAGAGAGAGCATTGAGCAGCAACCGTCACTAGCAGAACATTTGTTGTTACCATTTGCCGTCTGTTAAACTTGCCTTACCGATGATGAGACGACGGTGATGCCCACAGTCTTCACTCAGTTACCACACTCAAATCCGTCACAACTATAAACTATAACTACAGAAACTCGAAACTAAATCACAAAACACATCACCTTAGTCCTAAGTACAGTGCTAATGTCTGTTTTTTTTAAGCCTAATTCTAATTACTTAGTTGTATCTTGTGTAAATTAGCGTTTAACCAAATTTTAAGTAGGCTATTATGATAACCATTTGATTTTGGCCTTGTCCATAGCACATACATCCCGCATTGCATCACGCCCCACAAAAAAAGAAAACCCCATACCATACACACCACATACACAAGCAAAAGGCTAACTCATGCTAAGCTCGACATCGAACTAGAAATTGTATTTACAGCGAGCCTAAAACTAAGGAAACAAAATTTATAGTTAATATAAAAAATAAAGAATCAAAAACTTATGAAATTTCATTGACTTTTGTTTGTCCACCCATCGCTTTTAGTTCACTCGTTCGAAATCATACCAAGAACTATATCTATGGCATAAATCGAAATTGTTTATCTTATGAGATTGACTTGAAAACTGTTGAGAGACACAGTGACACGAGTACATATTCTAAACTACCCAAAGAAAACTAACTGAAAACGCAAACAATGAATACTTATGAAAATTTTGAATGCAACTTTGCCGCCACTTATTATAGTTAGATACTTGCTAACAAATTGAAAAGAAAAGGCCTGCAACTATGACAAAATAATAACTATGAATACCAACAAAATTTACACGAATTCAATGAATGAAATAAAAAAAGATTTACATGAAATGTAAGAGTTAATGATTTTAATGGGGTTGAGGGTTTTTGGGAAGTTATTCCTCCTATCTGAAATGAATATATTTATCCCCGTTACTCGTAGAGTTAAAGGGTATATTGTATTCGTGCAAAAGTATGTAACAGGAAGAAGGAAGCGTTTCCGACCTTATAAAGTATATACATATATTCTTGATCGGCATTTTACAAAATTTAAATATTTCGGAAAAGTAAAAATGCAGTTTTATTGTGTTTATCAATACCTATCGAAATGTAGAAGACATTTTTTAAATCGGACCATTCGTTAAAAAGTTATGCGTGATCAAAGTTTTATACCTCCATCTCCCTCGCACTCCCTTTAGCTGAGTAACGGGTATCTGATAGTCGGCGCACCCGACTAAAGCGTTCTCTCTTGTTTTTATTAAATACCAAATCATTCAAGAATCTTAAACAGAGCCGACAAGTATGCAGCACTTTATTTCAGCCCTTTTTCATTGCCTACATTCCTGCTTGCCATTCAAAATGGCTTCCCGTCCCATTAACAATAATGGCCGCCGGATGCGGATGCCATTGGCAACCTGTTGCCAAACAGCACTAACCCCTTGCCGCAAAGTGCAAAGCTCAACGTTTAACGATTGTGTTCTGAGCCCCACCAGTCATAATCCCTTCCATTCAGGCGGAAGCAGAACTCATTGAAGCGGCATTAGCATGCAGCTCGCTTTTTATCCGAGTGATCAAATTAATTTGCTGAGCCAACTGCGACGCCTTGGCATGTGCACGGTCATTGTCTAGGTTTCGGTGGAGGGTTTTCTGGGATGGGTGTACTCAAGAGGACCTCTTCCAGTGCATTGGCGCCACCTGGAAGTGGCTGCCATGGGTGGCTGTTCTCCGGGTGCCGCCTACATCGGCAACAGGCTGTTGCGGCGGAGCTTTTCCGCACGGAAAACCAGCGCAGGCGCCGCTTTGACACACTAACACAGAGGCAACGGACAGGCGCAGTGGGTGGCGCAGCCTCGGAAATCATCGGCTTCGGGCCACGAAAGTGAAAGCTGCGACTTTCAAACTGTTGCGCCCAGACTCGGAATTCAGAATTCGGGGCAAAATCAATAGCCATAAAGTTTGGCCAGGGCAAACAGCTGTCAACCTACGTCAAATGGTTTGCTGGGGTGGTGGGCGGCATATTTGCGTAGCCCGGCCATTGTTGTTGTTCTAGGACAGCTTTTGCGGGAGATAACCCTTCGATTCCAGGGGCTTATTTGTTGCAAAAAGCTGTAAAAATACCCTGTAAATTTTCAGGGACTTACCATAAGTTTAGTATTATTTTCTTGTATATTAAAGTTTTAACGGGGTTTTATAATTTAAGTCTTTAGTATCAGTGGCTACAATCTCTGACTATTGACTCTTAAACGTCTCATTGTCACTCTCCAAAAATGTTTCAAAATACAGTTGCGGACACGTTAAGAGGATTTATATGGATCAAGAATATTATTTTTAAAATTAAGAATTTCTTTAATAGGTTCCGATATATAGATCTTATAAAATAGCAAAACATAAAAAAAAATGTTTTTTATTAAAATTTTTAATACATTTTTAGGATGTTTTTTTTAATATAAATTGAGATTTCTAGGTTTTTATTATATCTAAAAATTTTTAGGTTGATAGAAATCTTATACAAGTTTTAGGATCACTTAAAACGACAAGTTTTCAAATCAGATTATACCCAAAAATTTTATAGTTAGTTTCTCTAGTGCTTTAATTTCGGCCGCATTTGTGAAAGCAGTGAAAGCTTGACGAGCTTTCTCTTAATAGTGCGTGTGTGCCTAACCTACAGCACACACACATACGCTGTAAGCGAAATGCGTAGGAATTTTGGAACTGCTTCTGAGTGCGTGCGAGAGTGAGTGTGTGTGGGTGAGGGCACACTGTACAGTACATACGCTGGCAGGCGAACAGACGAAACCCAACTCCGAGCTGCGAGTCCACGAAAGCAGCGACTACGAGGCGAGGCTGCCGAGGAATGGCGCTTCAGTAGGACAGGCAGTCCTTCGGCTGACGGTCAACGCGAGCGAAAAGCCAGAAAAGAGCAGCAGCAGCAAGGACTTGGGCAGCACGAAAAATCAAAAGAAAATAACAAAGAAAACTAGAGTAAGGAGGCGTTAGTCTTTGTTGTTAAATAACATTTTTCCCAGTTTTCTAAAAAAAACAAGAACAATATTGGCCACCGAGGAAATATGGCGACGGAAAAGCTCGGTTGTGTGTTTTATTTTTGTGGCTGAAAGCGAAACGAAAAATTTGACACTGAACTTCATTAAATGAGTGAGCATGTGTGTGTGTGTGACAGTGCGGCAGTGTGTGTGTGAAAGAACATTTTAAGTGACAGCCCAGAAGTATGCTACACAAAATGTCATCCAGCAGCCATATGCTGCTAATGTTTTTGCAACCAGGCAGCATTTTCCCTCGGCTTTCCACCATTTCCCTTGGCCTTTCCTGGCTATTTCTGTTTTGCGTGTTTTGTGCACGCGCCCACAATTAGCCAGAGACCGAAAACAAGGGGACTTGAGGCCTATTTTTGAGAGTGCGAGTGTGCCAGCTTATTGCGTAGTTAAATGCCCAGTTTCTCCCTGAGAACTCTGCCTCTTTTACACGCCTCCAAAGGCGTGGGCTAAATAGTGTTTCAACTTTTCCTCTTCTTTCCTTCCTGTGGCCAAGAAATTGAAACATGTGGGCCAATATCAACAGCAAGGCGGCAATTAGACGCCTGTGCCAGTGCCCACAAATAATCGCACGTCATCCGTGCGCCTGCGAACACCTGCAAGCACACCCACACAACTACGCAGGCACCCACACAATCGCAGCGTAGCCGGTGCTCTTGGAAGCTCGCTCTCTCTTTTGTTGGCCCCAACCGAAACTCTCTTTAACGTCTTCGAAGCGCTTGGCTTTCAGGTTTCCCGTTTCGATTTCGCTGTCGGCTTCAGGCTGCTGTCGTCAGTCGCTGACGTTGTTTGCGTCAAAAAGAAGTGCTGCTAACGAAATATAGCCTTATATATAGAATATATACATATATGTTGTGTACATAACACGGGAGAATTAATCAAAATTTATACGATCCACCTAGGAGCAAACGGCAAGCGGCAACAGCAACGAGGAAAATCAACTGGAGAGAGGGCAGGACACATAAGAAAAACGTACTTAACTTAATATAAAAACCTATAATCACCGCACATCAATTTGCATGTCTTCGTTCGTTTGCGCTGAATATGAAGTAAACAAATACATGAGCCACGCCATAAATGTCAAACTGAGGTAAGTCGAAAGCCATTTGTTAGCCCGTAGAATGTGTGGTATAGGGTTACCAACCGCCCGCTGTAGTAGTTGGCTAAGTGATTTGACCTTTTCGCAACAGGTGCGTGCACCCATTCAGCCAGTTCCATCCATTCCGAGCTCCTCACCTGCCATCTATACCCTGGGATGTGGGCAATGGGAATGCAAGGCGAAGCAATTAATGACGCGTGCTTCTTGATTGCTAAATTCCTCACAGGGGGTCACTCTAAATATTTAATTAAGGGGATCGTTCAGAGTATTGATAAAACGTCAAGGTGCCAATCGATTACTAAGTGCCATATTAAGTTGAAGCTTGATTAATATGGTACTCTTCTTGATTGCTTCAAGTTTGTTTTGTTTGTGCTAAATATAATTCCATTAATATTTGCATACATATCGAAAATAATATAAGTATAGTCACTAATAGTCAGTTTCGGTAATGTATCTATGAATCTATAAATGACATACTAGCTATGGTAAATAACTAGCAATTAAGCTTTATATATACATAGATTAGCAGTATTTGGAGGGGCTATCATTTGTTTACAACGTATACTTGATGTACGTATGCGTAATATTTGACTGCAGAATTTCTAATAATTTCATTTAAATATAATTAAATTAAATAATTATGAGGATAAGTAAAATAAAGTTAGACAGGCATAGTGGCCCATTTCCGTTGTCATATCATCAAAAATAGATAAGCAAAGCATGTATGGTTTATTTATTTATTTTATTTATGTATGGTTTATATTTTTAATGGTACTTTGAGATACGATATATGTAAAAATCGTAGATAACAAAATAAAAGCTTATATGCAGTTGAGTACAACCTATACTTGCATATCGAGAGACAAAAACTTTATAATAACTTCACACCCACATGTCAGATATCATGTGGTAATACATATACCAATCTCGATGCAGTCGCTGCTTTATCAAAATTTCTGATTACCGTGCAATCCCTTTATGACATTGTTTGTTCGGGGATTCAATGCATGACCGGGCACCACCACTGCCACTTGTTGTTGTTGTTCTCGTCCTCAGGCGGCAGGACATGTGACTCGATTGTATTTTGAGCACGGATATATGAGAGGGCTGCCGTTGCCATAGTCGTCATTCTGGGAATAGGACTCGCAGGATCCACTGACTCATTCATCAACAACAGGGACCTGCTGGGCGTGGGCTTTGTGTCGACTTCAGTGCGATTGATTGAATGCCGTTGACATGACCGATGGCATATGTATGCAGGCTGTGAAAACTAAAGAAGGAAAAGATGAGGTCGTGGTCCACAGCCACAAGTGCGTTAAATATAGCCCTGGTCATCGGACAACGGACATTGGACATCGGCCAGCGGACGGTTGCTATAAATGTCACACAAAAGCCCGCTGTTTGATTAAGAGTTGCGTCAACAACCGGAAGCGAGGGCGGCGGCGGGGGCGTGGCAGCTTATGGAGCCATACTAAAAATGAAACGAAAATATTTTCGCGTAAACATAAACAAGTCGGCACATAAAATGGGCATTCATAAAGACTCCTCCTCGCATAAAAGCGCGCTCATCCGCCACTGATACAAATACGTTTGCCATCCCATCCCGAAAAAGCCAAACTTACGAGGCCACTTTAGTTTTAATACTAAACCAACACAGAACCAGATTCAGATACGATTCAACCAGAAGCCGTAACAGTTAAACATGCATGAATATAACATTATATTTTGATGGCCCCTAAAAACAAAGTCTAGCAATTGCACAAATATTTTGACTCCGGGCCGAACGAACAAATAAGCAAACGCGTTTCCGTTCTGTGGGCATAACAAAGATTGATGGAGGCTGAAAGTGAATTAAATTGGCTTTAACTTTGGCCCAGAATATTAAATTCGCCCTTTTAGTTTGTCCGAAGGTTCTTGGGGCGAGATATTTAAAATTAAAATTAACTTCGAACCTTTCAAAAGATTGACAATCATTGAATTTCATGAAACTTATTGATCAAACACGTAGTATTCACCCCAATGTTACGGTTTTTACTATAAATGATGACTTTAAATTCTTACCTTATGTCTCCAAATTAGTAAGTGTTTTAAAATTAGCAGTTCTGTGACGTTAAACTAAAGTTTAAAAGCTTAAACAGAACCTACTCAACGTTAACAGAGGACTCCTACTTGTTTTTAATTGAATTTTTAACCCCGTAAACTCTGCGCACATTGCGAATTATGTATAATAATAACAAGAAATTATATGACAAATTAAATCAACTGTTTGGAATCTATTTATATCCCTTTTAATTGCAAATGAGACCCATCTGCGCCTGGGGAGAATCATCAAAGGAAGCGCAGATTAGCTCTACCTTTTTATATAAATACATTACCGTAACGTAACGTCGTTTAATTAGCTGGCCCGACCTTGTCCCATGTAATCATTCACGGTAGATCCGTGCAATCCCAAGCAGGTTCTTGTTAGGACCCCGATAGCCTGACCTCAGGCATTCGTCTATGGGATTATAAATGGCTGAAAAGGTGGCAGGATTAGGGGGCGTGCGATGGAAACGCCTGTCGGGGCAATAGCTGAACGCAATTAATTTTAAACTGAACAAATATTAATCATAATTCCATACGCCAACGGAGCCCAGCGCCCCAGTTAAACCATATCCTTGCTCAAACACAAACACACACACACACTCAGTCGTGACATCAGGCTAAGGATACAAAATACACGATACAATGGCGTCATATGGACAAATGTCTGTATTACAAAACCTCGACTATGTCGTCTACGACAAGGGCAATCCATTTACTTAATGAGATTGCAAGCATTTTGGTGACATTGAAAACGCGTTTATTAGGGTTGCCCAGTCTCCCGAAAAAACCCCAAAATTCCACAGAAGGGTGCAACGCCCCCTCTTTTTTTGGGGGCTGGGAGTTATAACAAATGCTTATGTGAGCCAAGTTCATTCATAAAAGGCGCTGCGTCAGGCAACAGCCGAAAAGCCCGGAAAAAAGGGGCGGGGAAAGTATGGAGGAGCAAAAAGAACGAGAACAGTGAGAAAAATCAATGGTGGCAATGGCAACCCTGGCTACACCTACAGCCAGTGCTAAAAATAGCCCGGGCAGATATATCAAGTTATAAAATTTTCGACACAATTTCGGGGGGAACAGTTGCGGTTGGTCGTGAGCTGAGCTCCAAAACTGACTTGGCACTTTGTTAAGCAGACAGAAAGTAGCCCGCACACTGAAAATGGAAAGCATCGACAAACGAAAACGAAAGGAAATTCGGCAGGCACAGTAGAAATTCTATAAGTGAAAAATAAAATAAGTTGAAAAATTAAGTATAATAATTAAATGGTAAAAATTTATTAAATGTAAATTATTCTATTTCCAATATAGGGATTTTTTGGGTAATATTATAAAAAAGTCTCAAAATTGACAATCAAAGTTTATTATTTTTAAATTGTTCAAAGAATTTTATATGAATACCAGAAGGTGAATTCTTGTAGGTACAAAGATTAAGTTCATGAACCTTCTAGATCTTTTCTCGAAAAAAACAGGATTAACTTGTAGAGTTTTTACTGTACTCTGTTCTTGGGTAGGAGAGGCAATTGGAACTTTCGCGCTGTTGCTATTTTTGGCAACGCCTTGGGGGCCCGGAGAGCAGGATGGCCAGGATGGTTAAGCGAGAGAGCCAGATTCCCGAGTGTCCCGACGAGAACTCGGTCCCGAATCCTACGAAACGTAGGCGCCGCCTTCAGGGAAAGCTCCTCGTGGGTTGCGCGGAAAAGCTCGTTGCGTGGGCGTCGCGCTGACAGCGCAACAGGAAAATCGGAAAAGCGGGCCGCAGCAGCAGCTGGCGAAGCAACAGCAAAAGCTGCCAGAGCTTGCGTTTCCAGGCATTTCCCCAGGCAGCTGGAAAAGCAGCTGGAAAGCCACTTCGGCTGGCCATGCTCGGCTCCACTTCGGGCACGTCGGCCGCTGTTGCCGTGCGCTACCTGATGCTCAGAACGCTCCGCGGGCAGCTGAATCCATCGACGCCGTTCAGTTCAACCTGGGGAGCGGAGCGCAGCGAACGCTGCGCCAAGTGTTGAGCGGTTAAATAAGAAAAGTGCCCGCCTACAACAAGTAGGCGGTGGATTCCCAGCCAGTGTTCTGCGCCAGCTACTTCAGCAGCCATCCGACGACCGAGTGCCCAGTGGCCCCAAGTGCCACGAAGAGTCCTGCGGCTGCTCTAGGTTTCTGTTCCTGGTGCGATAAGCGTGTAAGCCTAACATATGGCACCCAGCGTCGAAGCCAGCCGTCGGCACTTCATGCGGTGAGTCTAGGGGAAGGGAATTTGGATGGGACTAAGACTGGGAATGGGGGCAGGAACTTGGTCCACTTTGCAAGCACAACTTTTACTTGCTAAGCTAAATGCAGGTCTGACAGTAAATTACGTGAATTTCATACTGGTATACTTGATATAAATTCTTCAAAAAAAAATGTTCCCATTTCACTCAAGTAAATTAAAATAATTACAATTCCTCATATCTATGGAATGGAAAAATATGTAAAATTTAGAAGTAAATAACGTGAAATTCATGCTGGCTCAACATTCTTTAAAAGAATTTATATATTTAACTTGTGTTAATTTAAATAATGGTAGGTAGGTAGAAGTGGTGAGGTCCTCTCTGAGAGCCTCCAAGTAGAGCTGAGCTCCGTTTTGATCCACACCCTCGTAAATTGTTGTCTCCGCGTTCTCTTCAGTACCAGCCTGCATCATTTAGAAAACCTAGGATTGCAGTTATCCTCTGCTTTCCTATTTCTCCCAATGATTCCAGCTGATACGCCCCGAAGTATCTCGCCCTGATATGGTTTAGTGCTGGGCAATGACACATCATGTGCTCAGGTGTCTCCTGTGTGTCTGTTTCTTTGCAGCTCCTGCAATTAGCATTGTACGGAAGCCCCATCTTCATGGCTTGCGTGCCAATGGCCCAATGGCCTGTGATGAGTGCCGTGATCCTTCTAATATCCCTTTTGCTTTTGGATATTAGTTCTCGAGTTCTCTTGCTATTGATGGTTGGCCAGCAGAGCTTTGATCTCCTGAGACCCTGCTTTTCTGACCAACTTTTACTAGCTAGTGTTTTGTAGTGTTCGTGAATCCTTGCTTGGACTGTATTAAGGGATTCAGGTAGACTAGTTGTATAGGAGTCGTCTGCCGACCCCTTTCGTGCAAGTTCATCCGCCTTTTCGTTTCCTGGTATATCATTGTGCCCTGGCACCCATAATTTAAATAATACAATTTTGTATTCATAGATATTTTAAAGAAAGTTATTTAAGGTCAAGGGCTTTTAATAAAGACGCTGGTACTTGATATACATATCCTTAAATAAAATATAGTTTATTTTTTTTGGAATTTTAATAGTCAAATAAAAAGATATTATTTAAGTTATAGGCTATAATTATATTCAAGTTACATATATGATAAGCTAATATGATAAAGTTAAAAAGGAGAAAAGATGTGAAACAAATTTTGTAACCTAAGGGACGTTTTCTCATCCGTTTGTTAAATTTAAAGTAGGGTTAAAATTTTCTAAACGATTTCAAGGTTTTAACCCTACTTTAAACTTTTAACAAACGGACGAGAAATCGGCTGTAAGTTACATTGAATTTAAAGTTATATTTTGAAATAAATATAGCTTAAATCCTGTTTTAAAGCATGGTCCTAGATGGGATTAATAAAGGCTAAATTCGATCGTTATACAATTTTAGAGAATTTTTTTAGTTTAGGAACTCTTCTAAACAAACTTTTATAAAACTGCCTTATGAAATCTAAGGGCGTATACTTAATATTTTTATAAAAAGGTCTATACAATATTATATTAAATACGATTTTGCGAAAAAAAGGTTATTTGTTTCAGAAATAAAACAAGTAAAATCTTTTGCTTTCACGTTTACAATTTTATAAAGTAGACCAGTTCAGTATTTATATTAATGCCTTGGGGAAATGGCATTGCATTTCTAGTGAGAGCAAAAGCTTTGACTATTTGTTAATATTGACACATGCCAATTTACAGAGTTAGCCATCCGAAATTAAATTGATATACGATGTTCTTTGCCCCAGCCGACATTACTTTCGTTGGACGCCAGCTGAAATGGCACGGGTCGTGCGCTTTCAATTAAATGCATTTAAGTAAATCCGACAGGTAGTGGACAAGAAAAATAAATAAAGCTGATCGGCGGGCAGGAAAGGGGAAAAGGGCCCTCAAAAGTAGGCAACGGCACTCACAACTCACTCGGCCGGAAACTCGAAACTCGAATCGCACTCAATTCAGATTCGGTGTGATTTAATTCGAGAATTCGAGGCAAGACAGGCATATTGGTTACATAAATTCAATTATAGAATGCAAATGAATCTCGTTGCGTATTGTTCACTTATTTTCATGACAATTGCCGTGAAATCATTGGCATTTCACAAGTTATTATGAAATTGTTCAGCGAAGGGGAAATGAGTTTGCATATCAGGTGTCGTGATAAAAGGTCACTTAATTAGGAAACCATTACTTATCGAAAATGGGAAAATGGCCCGCTATCAGTTTCCCATTAAAAGTAGTTTCACCGCTAAAAGGGTAGATAAGCGGACACGGACAGGAAAAGAGTACATCATAAAAGCAGAAAGTGCAGCAGTATTATTTTCACAGAGCTTTCGGTAACAAGCTGCGCAATTTGTTTTTCCCGAAATTGATTTCGCTGCCCGCCCCCTTTTTCCCCACCCACCGCCGCCACACCCACTGCCATATATGTATGCACTTTAACAACATTATCAGTTCGCTGGAAATGGAAATTTCTACCCCACTGCTGACTGGTGTTCATTATCCATGGCCTTTGCTCTCCTTTCACCAGCTGCATTTATGAAGCGCAATCTGAATAAAATATGGCACATGAATTCCAGCAAACGGAAATGCTTATTAACTGCGAGAATTTTCTGCATGCGGGAAAATTCAGTGGAAAACTGAGGGTTTTCACAGTGAAACATAAGCAGCTTTCCCTAACGAGCACCTCTAAGAACCGAGTTTTGGTAAAAGACCCTCTCTACCAAAAATTCCTTGAATATTCCCTAGGCAGCTTATAATTGCTGCGATGCTGAAATGGGGTAGTAAAAAGGGCCAAGAGGTAAACTGTAGAATGCCAAAACTTTTCGGGTTGAACTGTAAAACAATTTGGCAAAGGAAAAGCAATTTGCCTTACATGGAAAAGATGACGATAGAGCCCCGTAAAAATAATCTGATGCTGCATACCTGACAAACCGACAACAAAGCAATGGTTTAGATGTTTGCAACAATTAAATCCAGATGGAAGTGAGATATGTGAAAACAATCACAGTTTAGAAAAGCAATTTGGGTGAGATTAGTATGGCATATAGGAACCCGTTTCTGTTTCCGGTTAGGAATTTAAGGATTTAACTTTATAACACAGTGGCATTTCAATAATTAAAATAAATTCCTTCTCCTTTTAAATGAATTATGTAGGTAGTCTAAACAAAGGAAATAATCCATCCAACCCCGTAAGAATAATTTATTCGCTCAAGCATTAAGTCATAATTCATGGCACTTAGGAGAATAATTCCACGCTGATTCCCCTAACCCGACCAAATTGTTGAATTATCCAATCCTTTCGCTTCATAATTGTCCTGCCACTCGCAGCTGGCCCCCCGCAATTTTCCACTTTCGCCCACTTTCAATTGCCGAATCCAGCTGGCAAGTTTATCTAATTGCTTTTTGGGTGGAGAGGTCCTGCTTTTTTGAGGCCGAAGCTGAAGGGGCGCCGGAAATCCCTTTCACGCTGGGCTGGCCAAAAAAGGAATTATGAATCGAGTATTTGTACTTGTGGATGGGCGAATTGTACACATTGTTCGCTGTTCGGGGCGGAAGCGAAGTCAGGATGAAAGCGATTTGTTATCCTTTAGCCGGAGCCGTGCATCAATTACACAAAGGCCGGGAAATGTGAGCCTTAAATCACCTGCCAGGAAGTCACTCCCACGCGTTGGCTTTTCTTTCCATTCCTTTACGCGTTTCGTGTGCCCAGGTGCTCGATATTCACAATAATAGAACCCCAAGGAGCCCCGAAGAGCTCTAAAGTGCAGGCCAGCAGCCAGGTGTGGCGTCTCCGATGCTCAGCCTCTCGAACCCCCTGCCCACTTTAGCCCCTCCGGAAGGCAAACAACAGGCGTCAAATCAAATGACAAAAAGCTTGCCAGCACTTCAAGCCAAAGTCCAAAGGCAACACAGCATTCGACATTTAACCCAACCGATGGAAATGGATATGGTGAAGGAGGGAGCCACATCATCGGCGTCATGATTAGCTCAGCAGTATATATATGATGCCCCTCCACTGAAGTCAGCCATGAGGAATGCCCAGTCCCAATCCGAGTCCTTAAGCCCCAGCTCGAGCAGGCTAACATGCCCCGACGGATGCGGGCAGGCGAAGACAAATCTTGCAGATTTTGGTCAAGAAATGCGCACCGAAATGCGAAACCCAAATCAACTTGAAAGTGAATGAATAACCACGAAGAGGGAAACTTCTCAAGCGCACCGGCCAGTAGGCCAAATGTTGGCCGCAAAACCAAAAGGAAAAGTTTATAAGCGCCGGGGAAAAGCCGAGGAAACCAACGGCGTTTTATGCCTAAGAAAAGACTTGTAAAACAGGAACAGAAGGTGGCGCACTCAGATAAAGGAAGTCTTTAAGCCTACACAAAAAGAAATATGGTAAATTCTTAAGACCAAGTGGATACAATGGGAATCTTATGATGTTGAGTTTAAAATAGAGGGTTCTTTTACAATCGAACAATAAAAATGCAGAACAATAAAATACAGAATTAAAACCCAAAACTTTTTAAGGACCTTACTAAATATAAATATTTTTTAAGACAAGTTTTTGTTCTAAATATAAATATATTTAACACCAAAAAAAGTTAGTTTTTTTCACTATTTTTTTTAAATAAAAGAAAATCATTGTTTTTTAAAACTTTGAACAAAATTAAAACATTTTCATGTGTAGCGGAGCAAGCAGTTTTCTCCAAGGAAGCCTGCCCTCGTAGTTGATGAATCCTAGACTTAAATGATGCCATTAAACATTTTACAACTTTCGAATTTGTTGCCGTATTTTCTGGGATTTGGCCAGCAACGAGATGGAATAGCCGTAGTCTGCTGTCCGAGTGGAAAGTACTTCAAAGTACCATTTGAATCGGACAGTAAATTGCGCAATACAGCTGCCCGACTGTCAACTGATTTGTATTTCGGCAGCATCTTCAATTCCGCTGATTAAAGGCAAACCAACTTAATCAATTTCCGGCGGAGAAGAAAGTTCCAGGGGGAATGCGATTGGGATTGGGAATGGAGCGCCTACTTTGGGAACCCTAAAAACTTTCCATTCGCAGCCGACACGCGCGAGCATTTTCCACTCGCACTGCGAACACACCTACAAAGTTTCCATTTCCACTTTTCCGGCGGAAAAGCGGGCACGTGCCCAGCCACACGGACTGCTGAGCGCCCACAATGCAAAACTAAAGCCTTTTTTACGGCTGCTGACGACAGCTGCAAATTAAATAAAATTAAGTTAGAGCCAGAGCTATTTATTAAGTGGCTTTGCGCATTGTCTGTCGCTGCTGGGACTAAAAACAAAAAATAAATAAAAAGAATAACAAGAAAGTCAAGCCATTTTAATTGAGTGGAATGCCCGCGGAGCAGGGCTTATGAAGCCACGTCACCAGCAGCGACATCACCTGCCTCCGCTGGGAATGGGCTTCCACCTCAAAAAAGTAGAAACGCAATCATGGCGTCGTCAGGAAAATTCCCTAGCAAAAAATCCAGAAGTCGAGTGCCAAAACGGCTGAAACTAAGTGAAGAATAAACAAAAGTGCAGCGTCAGCGGCACAAAGAAAGAAGCGATTAAATTTCCGCCACAAAAGAAAATGGACAAGAATGACAGTACCTGAAAGGAAAATTGGCAAAGTCTAGCGCTGATGGAAGAGCAAATAAAAGGAAAATAGCACAGTTTCGCATATACGAATTTTATAGCATTTTTTGCCCTTTAGAAAATCACTTTCTCCTATTCAACTTTGTGGAATTTAAAATGGGAATTTGTCAATTCATTAGGAAATTATAATAAACGAACCAATTTGGCCAAGAGCGCCTGCAAGTGAAGCTTGTCGTAAACGCTTCAAAGGGATACTTCCGCTCAATTCCTAAAAATGTTCAAAAACAGGAAATGCGTTTGCCAGCAAATAAGTCTCACTTCTTTGAATCTAAATAAAAAATGGCACCGGAAGTTGCTGTGCTTGTACAACAAGTTGCTTGTGAATTTCCACATTGAATAAGGCAATAAGTTCAAATAGGAAATGTGCAGACTTAACTTGCCACCGAAATGTTCGTTTACCGGAAAATGATTGTAAATTAAATGGAGATCTTTCACCCTAATTTGGGAAATTTTGAAATTAATATTTATGCTAAGGAAATGTTAAAAAAAAACACTTTTACAGACTGCAAAAAGTATATTTTTAAGAAAAATTGAAATTTTTAAAAACTGGTTTAAAAATTGAAAATTATAATTCAAATCTATCCTGTAGTGAATTTGGTGTATTCAAAATTTAGTATACAAGTTTTGATTAACATTTTACAGTGAAGATATTTCAAAAACTTGTAGTTCTTAAATTGAATTTCAACGTGTCACTAAAGTGCAATTTGCGTTTTCGAAATTTGGTTAACCACATATCGATTAACCTTGTTGGAGAGGCGGGGCTAGCCCACAGTTAAGGCCATGATGGCGTTGACCACATCGTTATCGTTCTTCAGCAGAGCCTTGATGGCCGTCTTGCGCGAGCAGGCGGCCTGCATTTGCACCAGTTCGATGTCCTTCTCGTCCAGATTGGCATCCGCCAGGTCGACCTCCTCGCCATCATCCTCTTCGTCGGCCAGAGATTCTCCGCCCGCGGCTTCCCCATCCTCACCACCTCCGGGAGTGGGCACACGGAAACGCTCGGCCGCTTTGGCAGCTGCCTGGGAGGCGGCCGCCGAGCTGCTGATGTCCTCCACGCGCACTTCGCCAAAGCAGATGTACGTCTCCGAGTGCGGCACCTTGTAGACCTCGGGGTGTTGGATGTACAACATGATGTTCTTGCTCTTCCTCATGGTCACCCGGGTCACGTTCGCGACGGGCTTGAGGTCCAGCTTCATGAGCATGCGACGGGCCTTCTTCTCGCCGCGCGATTGCCTTGGGCCCGGCAAACCCAGATCGCCCAGCTGGGAGGCCTTTAGATCCGGATCCACCAGATCGGGGGCCTCGTCATCGCTATCGGTGGACTCAGCGCCTCCACTGGAATCCGCGACGGAGGCGGCCTGCTGCCCCTCCGCCGACTGCTGAAGTTTCATCACGTTGCTCGGCAGCTGTTGGGCCAAATCCATCAGCTTCTTTAGTTTCTTGCGGTAGCCGGGGTCCATTGGCTCCCTGCTGCAGGGCTTCTCCTTCTGCCCACCACTGCAGCCTGGAGCGGCTGAGGGATCACCTTGTGGAGTCTTCTCCGTCTCGCTATCCTTCAGCAATTTCGCAGCGGCGGCTGCCATCTGGGCGGCTTTCTTCAACTTCTGCTTCTTGCCCATTTCGCTCGGGATAAAATATAAACGGGGGATTTGCGAAGCACAAGTTTCGGTGAATAATTTCCAAGCTCTGACGCACGTGATGCGATTTGCTGGCAGGAAAAGACAGGAAATGGAAACTTGACAGTGTGCACGTATTTCGATTGGCAGATTGGGGCGGCTCTACACGGTGCGATAGAGTGTTCGAAAAGGTTTCGACGGACCAGGGATACAAATCTATCGAATATGTAAGTATAGCGTATGCAGTTACTTTAAAAATTCAAATTCAATCCAATCTGGTTTTTTAAATGCTAGAACTTATTAAACAGTTTTCTTTATACAATTTAAAAATAGTTTCATTTTTTCGTCTGGCCAACAGCTTTTGATTATTCCATCTTTTAAAAACTATTTTTGTCCGCGCCAATGTGCTCTTGGCAAACAATTTAACTTTTTCCATGCGGCTGCTGCTTGCGAAGCGTAATAAACAACATAAATTGCTGCTTTCGAAAAGTTCATAATGCAATGAGTGGCTACTCAAAGGCAAAGGCTGAAATGAATTGCTTTTATGGCAGTCAAACACAACTGCTGTATAAGCAAACACGAATACGAATTCGAACGTGCAGAGCGGGCCTTTGACAAGTCTTAATCTATCGATATCGATATTTTTCGTTCGAAGAGAAAATTGATTAAAAAAAGTTAGCAGCACTGTGCTGAAAAATAGACGTTATTTTTCAAAACCAGAATGCCAGCTGCCTTCGAAATTTGCACTTTACTGGGGGTTATAAAAGTTTTGCAGCAGCGCCAAACAAATTCAATTGAAATTGATGATTGCAAATCCATGGCAGAGACGTGCCAGTCGCAGGAATATTTTGGCTGACAAAGCCAATTGAAAAGTGCCGAGGAAATGGAAAGTGCAGTGGCTTTTTGCGGGGGAATTTTTGAATGTGCAAACAAGTCGCGTGTCACCGCGGAAAAGGCGGAATCGCAATGGGAATGTCGGTGGATCGGAGGACCGGGACATGCACAAAGGCTCATCTGGAGCTGTTTTCCTCCATTTTAATTGCAGTCGTGGTCGCGGTTTGTTGGCGGTTAAAACGGAGAGGTCCCGCAAACACGGTTTGCGTGGAGCAAACGCGGTTACACTGGTTCCCTCTGCGGTTTTTCGGCTTTAGATTTCCCCCGCACAAGAGGGATCCAGGGCGTGCCAGTGTGCCCCTGTTTGCATGTAACGCAGAAACGCTTTGCTGTTAACTGTATTAAAAAAGTGCCACGCCCCATTAGCGCACCCTCCTCACTCCGGAAATTACATTTACATTGTGATTCCATTGCTTTTTTTTGTTTTACTGAGTTTCGAGGGTATATTGGAATGAGCCTCATGATGAATTTTAATATTTTTTTTTGCCTTGAACATATTTTATAATCAGAGTGATGGTAGTATGTATATCTCCACTCTAATTTTGCAGAATTCGTTTAATAAAACCGCAAGTATTACAAGCTTTTAAATAAAATACCAGGTACTTTGTAGTCGGGGTACTGGGCTTTAACCAACCCTGAGTTTTTTTCTGCCCTGCGTTGTGCTCTGTCCGATGATGCGTTTTTAATTGCTCGGTTCTTTTAATTAAAGTGCGAGCAAAAGAAGGGCGCCACACCACCTGCAATTATTAAACTTTATCGCCAGGTCAACGCCTAATTGAGTTGCATAAATTATTCAACGGAGGCAAATGAGGCGACAGCAGGAGGAGGAGGAGGAGCAGTTGGAAGTGGAGGTCCAAGGATGATGCATCCGGCTGCCGCCGCAAAGTCTGTCCTGTCACCTTAATTAAATTCGAGAGGCCAACTAATCAGATATTCCCTTTTGCCAGCCATGAATATTCGCATTGGCTTTTAACTTTTCGGTCGATTCGATTCAATGTGCTACGGTTCAGTTGAGTTTTGCCTTGGAGCCAGGGACTTGGAGACCCTGAAAAGTTTTTGGCTGTCCTGGCACGTCCATGATTAATTATCCCGCCCCATATGCTGCGGTGTCATCTGGGCCCAGGCCTATTCCAACCCATTCCAACTCATCCAACTTATTGAAGCTTAGTCTTAGCTTTGTAGTTTAGTTGCTGCTACGGGCTGTGCATGAAAAATGAACCCAATCCCGAGGCCCAAGGAGACATATGTATAGCCAAGAATGAGGTCTCCATTCGCCGCCGCCCAGGCAATAAAGTCCATTAGAAGCCGCTTTCTGGGGGCAGGAATCTGTAAGACATTAATCATGCAAGTTTCGAGAAATGATTGAAATCATATTACCATGGTCGAGACATATGTAACAACTAAAGATGTTTCCGTAATTGAGATGTTAGCCAAGACGTTTATATTGTGTCTGCATAAATTTCTCCTGTTTCTGCTAATGAATTTCCCCACTGATTGATGCTTGTTTGGCTTAATTTTATTATTATAAGTGAGTCAGCAAAACTACATAGTTTCCTTTCTTTATTGATTAGTACTTGCTTGTACATTGGTGAGTCAGCAAATTAGTTTTATAGAGCCGTAAGTTTCCCCTACAACTTGATTTTATAAACGATTGAGGGGTTTATTGATTGATGTTTCTGGTAATTCAATTTTGAATGATTTTTCAAATTAAGTTTTTACTAAAAGAAACACATGTTTGCCGTTGACAAGGGCCATTTTATTTGCTATTCTTTTTCGCTCGATAATTTGACGTTTCTTTCGTTTGGGGGCTTAATCTGCCACATCTTTGCCAGGCTGTTGATGAGCTGGAATCCCATTTCGTAGGCGGTCCTCTTTCCGAAATATGTCAACCTTGAGCGAGGCTGACGCGCTTATCGCCAAATGACCCCAGACGGTATAAAGAACCGAGAATACTGAACCCAGAACCCCAACCACCTGGCGGCCTTCACAATGTGGAGCCACTGGAGCGGCAAGGAAAATCAATTTCCCCTGCTGGCTGCCAAGGTCTAACCGAAGTCTGACATTTATTACCATATAAAGAGCAAGAAATACTCGCTAAGCATTCGGCAGCAGGAGTCACCATCACCTCACCATCACTTCACCGGAGGCTAAACAAAAACCGCACAAAGGAGGAGCAACTAAAAAAGCGGAAACTGCAGCGCGACAAATGTGCTCAAAGAACAGAGATTCCCCCAGATTCTCCTCCACCTCTCCCCCAATTCGCCTCCCTTTGTGCGCATTGTGTGAAAATATGAAATATGGAAATGCCGGATAAGCGAAAAGTTGTCCCTGGCACAATAAAATGCAATTTCCCTCAAGTGCGGCAGCCGAGGCAGCGCCCCCGAATATACATTGCTAATTTCCGGTAACAACAATAAGGAGCACCCAAAATACTTTGGTACTTGGGGTCTGGGAATACACCACCCACTTGGCGGAGGAGGAGCACCAGGTTATTAGTGCAAATTCCTGCATAAATTTGTGTAAAGATTTACGAGGAAAATGCGGGTTTCGTGCAGCCCGAGAAGCTAATTGGAAATGGGAACTTATTAAAAGCGGTGTTTATACAAATGAGTTTTAAAAATAGTTTAAGGGGCACTAAAAATTAGCATTTTTAAATAGGCTTAAATATTGCAATTTAAAAGGAAATGTTCTCTCATGTATATTTGATTAGTTTTGATATTTAAAGAGGCTATTAACTTATTTATTTTCAATTTTATGATGCATAAAACGGTGTAAAGTGCACAATTCATAAAGAAGAAAAAAAATGTATGTGATGAATTTCAATTAGGAAACCACAGTTGTAAAATAAATACTTTAAAAATTTATTGGGTTTGGTATTTATTAATACAGGCAGATGCTCTAATTAAATATCTGTTTTTTCCTACGGCTTATCGTTGATATAGTGTAGTTTTCTTCATTGAGAATTTAATTTAATTTGCCCTCGGGCTGGGATAAAGATAAACCCTCATGCTAATTAATTGGTTTTCCCTTTTATATCCAGGTGTGCCGATTATCATGGCAAGCAATGTACAACAACGGCAGCAAGATCCATGCACCACAACTGAAGAGCCGAAGCACCAGAGAGCCCGACGAGCAGCAGCAGGAGCAGCCAAGGACCAGGAGTCGGCGACGACGGGAGCATGCCAGCAGCAGTCCTGGTCTAATCAGCGACCTTCATTCCACCATCAGCAGCAGCAGAAGGATCCGCATCAGCCGGAGCCAGTGCAGCACCACCGAAGCAATCCGCGCCAGCACGAGCTACTGCATCACCAGCGGAAGCTGCCGCCAACGCTGCCCGCCCGCGGTCGCCTGTTGATCAGCGAGGGCGCCCGACGGCGCGAGGTGAGGGGCTGCGGATCGGGGGGCGGCGGCCTGCTCTGCTGCAGCCTGGACGCCCTGAGTCGTCCGGCCAAGCTACTGCAATTCGGAGTCCTCCTGCTGATCCTGCTGCTCGCCACCCATGGAGATCTTGCTCAAGCGGAGGGCAATGTTGGTGAGTGTCCTTGAATAAGTTTGGAAATTTTTGAAATTAAAACCCAAAAGGAAAGCAGAACAGCAGAAGCGATATTATTATTTAATTCTTTCTGAATAAGGTTTAGGTTTTTTAACCTAGAGCCGCTTTAGGTATAAGAAAAGTCCATAAAGGTGCTAAAAATTTAAATCTATTTATGATTATATCTATGTATTTTTGTGGAATTTTATTTTCATTAAAAATTGCCATTTTTGATATTCTAAACACTTTAAAACTTTCTTTTTTACGTTTTTTCGGTAATTTCTACAACAATATATTTATTTCACTTATTTATTTGTAAAAATATATGGTTTTTTTTATGTAATTCAAAAAGTATTCAAGAACTGCAGTGAAAATAATGAAATTTCTAGCATGGTTAATAATGGAGTACGTTTTAGATGTTTCTCTAACTTTATTATCCAGGACTTTCTTTTTAATTATATTCGAAATATAATTAAATACACATTTAACAATCTATAATTTACTAGTACAACACGAAAACCGATAAAAGGCGTGCGTTTTTAATCCTAATCCCTGGTGTCTTTCGATTTCCCTGGCGAATCTAAAACACACCTCGTGTGTTAACTTTTTGTGTGCTGTGGCGAAAACATAAACCCGTTTAATTAAAACTTTGACGCACAAAACCAAACACGCAGCAGAGGAGCAACATGGCTTTTAGCCCCGATTCCCGCTCCCCGCTCCCTGCTCCCTGCTCCCCGGACGACAAGATGGCCGATGTTCATGTCCAAAAGATCTGGGCGGTGTGCAAATATGTTTTTAACTAGTTTAGCCCGCACCATGCATAATCCAATTGGCCAGGGCGAGGAATCCGGACTGCAACAGCAACGGCAAACTGCTGTTTGGGCCAGGAAATGACCTACACGGCCGGAACCGAGCCGAAAGCTGGCTAAACGAGTTACCAGTTGCCAAACGAAACTATCATGTGCAACAGGCCCCGAAAAGCAGGGCCAATTACCAGTTGAGGTGATTTCAGTTCACATGTCAGATTCACAGCTATTGATTTTTTGGCAGTCAGAAATTTGATTAAGTCATGTGGGTAATTGAAGAAAAGGTTTTTGCCGAAATCCACTAAAACTTACAAATTGAATTTTAGTTTTCCTTATTGAGTAAAAAACATTTTAGATACCAAAAAACTTTCATTTTCATAAATTTGGCAAGCAATTCAGTCAGAAATTCATTGATTAAGTTTGATAATTGAAGAAAAGGTTTTTGCAAAAATCCACCAGAACTCACTAATTGAATTTTAGTTTCCCTGTTTGAGTAAAATGCATTTTAGATACCAAAAAACTTTCAATTTCATAAATTTTGCATAGAATTCACACCTCGCTGCTTTTTGTATTACCAGATTAATATTTTTCTCCACGTGCCAACTTTTATTTTTCGTCCCGATAAAATATTCAATATGTATTCGCACACATTCGATCAAACAAAACATTTATTGCTTATGAATATTTCAAATGCATTTATTTTTCTTTTTCAGCAAATATGTTTGCAGAACATTAGCAGACATTTGTTTATTTTCATAGCTAAATTATTCAAATAAGCTCATAAATTTCATGCAAAATGTTATGTTTGCTAATTTTTACTATCGCACTTGTTAGAAAGCGTTTAAGCCAAAGTCTGCTTATGTTGCTTAGTGATTACTATTTTTACCCTGGCTTTTCTTCTCCGATTTCCAAGTCATAATCTGATTGACGCTATGCTTGCTACTTAGCCAATTTATTTAGCATTTGAGAGAATTTAATTCTCGTAATTGCATCAGCCGGGCATAAATTATCCACCGCAAGCCGTCAGTTTGGTTTTCCCGAACTCAGCTCGTGCTCGAGCTAACCATTTTCCAGCTTATCGTGTTCATCGCGCTAAGTTCCTTTCCTATTCATGGGAAATGCCATGTTGAGAGGCGAGGAGGTCTGGTTGCAGGACTCACAGCTCATATCCTGCAGAGCATCCCTGCTGCTGCGGCTGCTGTTGCTGCTGCCATGACAACAACTAGTTGCTGCTTTTGTTGGGCATGCAAATTTGCAGCATGCACGTCAGACATCTGCCCACATGCAAAGTTAACCAGGGAGCTACGCCCCTGCATTTATGCACAGAATTGCGCAAGAATCAACAGGAGCTGGGTCCTGGGATTTATTGATTGCTGATGTTGCTGCTGCAGGTGCACATACATACACATCCTGGTCCGTTTTTACATAGATACTCGGATACGTGGATACACAGACACAAACGGACAAACAGATAAATGTCCTGGCTTTGCAGTTGACTGCTTTTCGAACAATGTGTGAGTGTGTATAAATTAGCAAGCCAGGCGACAGGCAACTGGCAACAAGCAACATCATCATTAGCAGCAGCTGATGCTCCTGCTCCTTGGTTGCCACATATTTCATGGTGGCACTATCCACCCTTCCTGTTTTTTCCCCACCACCCATTGTGGCGTGCAACTTTTGATGGCTGCACAATAAAATTTAATTAACAGCAGATGCTGCTGCTGCTGCTGCAACCGGAGGAGGAGCCATACGTACATAACACGCCTCTCGAGAGCTCCCTGTTGCATGCAACAGTGTCTAACACATTGACCTTTGACACAGCCAACCAAGCGGATCAGCACGGCAAACTGGCAAAAACAACTTCATTAAACTGACAACAAATAAGGGAGAAGGCTGAGGAGAAGGAGGAGCCAACTTTGTCTGCCCGCTCTGCATTTATTCATTTCATTTGAAAAACAAATATTTGCACTCATTCTGAAGAGCTGCTTTCCGCATCGCCAGATAGTTTTCATATTTTGCGCAGCATTCTCGGCATTTAATGAAATTCAGTTCAATCTCAAAGCAAAATCCAGGCCAAATGCAAAGCCAACTTTGAATTGGATCGAAAATTGGATTTTACATTTTCATTTTCGCGCATTTCGCACATTTTCAAATCAGTTGCGAATGCATTATTAATTAGTTGGCCGTCGTCGTTGCAATGCAGGCTGGGGCATTGAAAACTTTACAAACGGACGCAGTGCTAATGCAATTTCCATGTAGAAAGTAGAAACCTGGACAAAAAAAAAAGTCTCGTTGCGTATACGCCGTGGTGTGCGCCCTTTTATATATATTCCATTTTCGGCCAAATGGAATGCGGCTTTACATCATGCTCTGCGGTTGATTTGGCACACAAACCGCAATTGTGCTGGGCTATATAGACGTCGATATAGGCACTATATACCATGGCTTTGCAGCTCGAGTTAATCCCAGCTACACCCAAAAAAACCTTGATATGAAACGTTGATCGATTTGATGTTATGTGGTATAAATTTTGGCTTGATATGCGTGCACCTCAATTCGATATGCTCGAAATGTAAGCAACAGGCTAGTCCGAATTTCGAATGTGTCTTTATCCCTCTATTTCGAATTGAGAGAGTTTGTACTTCTCGCTCCCACTCACGTAATTTAAGTTGCCACATAGCATCTTCCTCTTTTTTTCGAAGTCAGAGAATTTCCGAGTTAGAGAGATAAAAACAAGAGAGAACGCTATAGTCGGGTGCACCGACTATCAGATACCCGTTACTCAGCTAAAGGAAGTGCGAGTGAGATGGAGATATAAATTGATAAGCACAACAAAACTGCATTTTTACTTTTCCGAAATATATAAATTTTTTAAATCGTATATTAGCTATTGTGGGCGTTAGAGGGGGCGTGGCATCCTTTTGAAACAAACTTGCGCTGCGTAGGAACTCCTAGAATCTGCATGCCAAATGCCAAACAGACGGACAGACAGACATAGCTAGATCGACTCTGCTAGTGATCCTGATGAAGAATATATATACTTTATAGGGTCGGAAACGCTTCCTTCTACACCCAGAGAAATGAGGGACTAATTTTTAGGTAATACATGACCTAAAAATTTTTAATAGACTAAATTTTCAGATTTAGGTAATGGGTTACCTGAAAATATTGGCATGTGGACTATGTTCCTACTTTTTAGGTTAAGCTACAAAGATTTTTATAGGCCATCGTAACCTTAAAATTGGTCCATAAGACCTAAAATTTAGGAATAGCTTGCAATTGATTTTTACTCATAATTTAATACAAATAAAGGTCCTTAATATTAATAAACAAATTATTCGATTTTCAAGTTTAATATTTAAAAATATTATTAGAATT
The DNA here is from genome assembly GCA_037075205.1 of Drosophila prostipennis. Classification (NCBI taxonomy): domain Eukaryota; kingdom Metazoa; phylum Arthropoda; class Insecta; order Diptera; family Drosophilidae; genus Drosophila; species Drosophila prostipennis. The sequence continues at coordinate 512,060 of JBAMCJ010000817.1, forward strand.
AGCTTAATGCTAGTGATGGAAAACTTTCAATATATTAAATCAATACCAACGTGGACTATTTTCCTACTTTTAAGGTAATAGTGAACTATTCTAAAAATAGAATTCGCTTATGCCCCTAGAAGCAGCCTTTGGTTTTGCCGCAGGGCTCTTAAATAGTTCCGTAGGTCAGAGGCTAGCCTATTGGACTCTCGCGCAGAAGGCCGGGGATCGATTCCCACCGAGGACAAAATAAAATGTTTGTTTTTTCAGAACGCTAAAATATTTACTTATCCAAAAATAACAATATAAGCAATTAAAATAAACAAATATGTTACTATCAATAGTAAAAATTTTAACTTTTTTAAAAATACCTAATATTTAGGTAATTCTGACCTAAAAATCTAGTCCACTGGCCATTTTTTTAGGTAACGATTACCAAAAATAAATCCAAGACTGCGTACAAAATATAGTCCATATGACCAACATTTTAGGTAATGATGGACTTGGCGCATTTTTCTGGCCATGTTTCCTAAAATTTTAGGTAATTAGGCCCCTTTTTAGTCCATTTTGTTTTCTGGGTGTAGCTGTTACATACTTTTGCACGAATACAATATACCCTTTGACTCTACGAGTAACGGGTATAACAATATGCCTATGCAATACCAGAAATTTACCATGCGCATATCGACTTGACAGCGACATGTTTTTTTTTGTGTGTATAAGGTTTGAATTTTTCCTACAAAATAGAGAGAGCTATTGAATTAGTGCTGCAATTTGAACAGAGCTGTGAAAATTGCTTTTTATATGCTATGCCAGAGGATTTATTGGTTGGCAAATTGAATGAATTTATTGAAAGTCCCCAGTTTTTGTTGGCTTAAATTCGAAACTTTAAAGCTGATATTTTTTCGTCACCTCTCAACTTTTCTTGCAGCAAAGTTTCCGGGTTCCCAAAGTCTGTGAAACAAAAACATGACTACGGACTTTTCGGTCGAACAGGTGGAAGTACTAATGCATTCTTCTTCTCCTCGGCTTAAACCAAAAAAAATCTCCTGCTGACGTCCTGTGGCTGTGGGAATTTTTTCCTCACTCCAACCGACAAAAATATTTTGTTTATCCCTCCGCCATCCAGTTTAAAGTGGAGCAAGGTCCTCCTGGTTCCCTCCTGTTTGTTTTTCTACACTTTTTACACTGCCAAATAACTTTGCACATGGTCGAAATTCATAAAGGTTGGATGACTGCGTCGAGAGGGCCCGATGATGATAGTTTCGGCGCTATCCAGTGGATAGTTGGTTGCCTTTGGCTGGCCAAGGTTGAGTGCGAATGTGAGCCGGAAAAATAATTGCTGTTGGGCAACTTGAAGCCCCTCCGATTTCAACTCCTTGAATCTCTCCGCCTCTCTCCCTTTCGACGGCAATTTAATTTCTCAAATGGCAAACAACTTGCAACTAATGAAAATGCACTTAATTTGCGCCACGCTCAAGTCATTTGGAACAAATTGCTGTCTGCAGAGGAGGTTTCCTCTGGCTGGGGGGATGGGAGGAGGGGAGCTTTGTTAACGTAAACATATTGCCGACATAATCGAGTATCAGTGAACAGTGAACCGAAAAGAATGCCTTGAGCCGAAGAAAGGCTCTCGATGGAGGAGATATCCTTCCGCTTCAGTGGATGGAAAACTTTTTACGAGTTATTCTCCCCCGTTTTCGGCATGCTCAATTTAAGGAGGAAATGGCGTGGGAAAACCCCAGCAGCAGCAGCAGAAAGCATTGCGAAAATGACACTGAAAATGCAGTTGCATCCCAGCAGCTAAGCCCTAAACTCTTCTGTCGTTTTAAGCGCCGCAATTACTGCCGACAGGCTCACAACGCACTTTCTGCCATGCAGTAAAGTACATCCCATATAGTATATGTATGTAAGTGAGTGGGGCAGTTAGTGCTGCATGTCGGTGGGTTGCCCCATTGTCCTCGTCCGCCGCCGAAGAGGAGGACTTATCCCAGTTCTCAGTTTGAGTTTCCGTTTAGGGGATTAAGTCGTGCTAAGTGGAAAACAGTTAGTTGCATTGGCCGGCGGAGATTAGAGATTTCTCTGCAAATTGGTTGCTGAAAATTGTGGATGAAAAATAAATGTAAAATTCGTGTGGATTTTTTATTGTGAGGAGAAATGAAAGATAAATGTCATATAAAGATTTACTATCAATATTTAACAATTTCTAAGAATTTAAATACAATTCTCTTGGAAATTCTGGTTATTTACACTACCATAGAAAATAAAATTTATTTGAAAAATGCAATAAACGTAAATATTTTCCACAAAAATGACTGCCAAGTTTTGATTGTAAAATAATTGAGAAAATAAAAATAAAATCATATAAAATAATTATAATTAAAGTGGTATAGAAAAAAAGGATAAACAACAATGGTTGATAATTCGGTGAAAATGGCAAGCCACAGAAAATAATATTTGTGCTGTGGAACACGAAATGCGGGCTTATTTGATAGCCTTATCTGCAGCATTCCTGAAATTAATGAATTTGCGGCCATCCAAAGCCGCCTGCACACGCCTGATTCTGATTCTGTCATATTTAGTAGATTTTAGTGGCAATTCAATTATGTGGTTACATGAAATTGCGCACTGGCCAGCAGGATGGCCAGAGTATCGGTTTGGAGCACTCGCATCTGGCGCCCATCGATACTTCAGACCGGCCAATAGGAGGTCCTTGGTCAGTCCTGGCGAGTTAATTAAACTTTCCGAGCCGAAGGCTTTCAATGGCCAGATGAAGATGTAATTAAGAGATAAAACGGAAACAATGAAAACAGACACACACATACACATCGGTTAAGCCCCTTCTCAAGATGTCCACCGCCCACCTGGACACTCCTCGAAATGCAAGGCTTCAATCTCGGGCAAAACAAAGAGGTCGGAGGTCATGCCAGGTCCTGTCCGTTGTATTCCATCCAGAGATAAGCAATCGAGCGGAAAAAAAAGATATTGAATGGCCAATGAGCCATGGCCAGACACTCCCCCATTTTCCGATTCCCCACTGACGGGAAAAATTGCAGATAATCAAGAATGGCCAGGGAAAAGACCAGCTGGGAAGCTGACAAAAGCGGGACTAATGAATAATAACCGTAATCATCGTTAAGATGCAGGCATATGAACATATAAAATAAGAAAAATATATAACAATAAAATGGTAGCCCTAATCGATGGCATCGAATGTCTAAGGCTCCGTAAATATTCGAAATGAAAATTTAATTCAGACAAGATAACTTGGAATTTATTGGAGATAATTTATGATTTTTAGGTTATTTAATTTTTTTTAAAGAATTGTATTTCTCTTTTTAATCATCCACTTGCTACAAAGAATAAATAACCCCCACTCTTTAACAATGATATATCATAAGAACTTACATAACAAATTTTTATTTTCCGATCCATATGCTTGCTATAAAAGGGACCAAATATGACTTGAAATTTTCACAGGTTTCCTAAGCCTCCTCTCAAACATTTATCACCAAATTTAATAGGTTTATTAGCCCGCACTTCTGTGCCCTTTTCAGATATATATACCCTTCATAAACCTGACATAATGGGAATCGGAATCGCTGTCTGGCGGCGGGCATTTTAAGGGGCCAACCGAATTGCCAGCGAGGAAATGTCATAAAAATTAACGTGCCATCGTAAATATCTGGGCGTTTTGGGCTCGCTTTTGCCCAGGCATATACGCATATACACATACGATGTTATATTTAAGTGCAAATATGCGTAAAATTGCTCAAACGACAACCCATGCACAGCAGTTACAGTTATACATTTTGGCACATTAAAAAAAAGAAAGAAAACGGAAAACAAAACGAGAAAATGGCGCGGCAACTGGTTGCCAGTCCTTCGTGTGTTTCGGCTCCCCGGCAAACCGCCTCTTTGAGTACTATTTACCCACATATATACTATATGTAGCAGCAGGGAAAACGGTCTAGGTCCAATCTCACCCACTCTCGCAAAAATAATTCCCCATCGAGGTGGCCGCAAGGCAAATCCCTGCAATTAATTTGTTGGCACTTTGTTTTGGCTTGCCTTTTGAAGTTCCCATTTTTTGGGGTTCTTTCGTTTTTTTGTTCCTTATTTTTTTGTGGATTTTCATAAGTTTGCCCTTGGCGGCGGACTATTAGAACATTTTAATGGCAACTAGAGAGTAGGGAAAAAACTAAAGAAGCCCTCATATGTTGCGTAATGTATGTAAATGTATTTATTTGACGCAAATGGGGGAGGAAACCTTTGGCAAAGGCAAATAAATGTTAATTTAATGTTAATATTGTTTACTTGGCCTACGCCTTCAAGGTGCAACAAGGAGATCCTTTTGTCCCCAAAGGCAAACAACTGGGAAGTGGGAAATGGGAAACCAAAGTCAAGCAAGTGCTTCTTGGCCTGCGGCAAGTGTAAGAATAAACAAGAGAAAACGCTATAGTCGGGTTGGTGTCCCGTCTATCTAATACCCGTCACTCGGCTAAAGGGAGTGCGAGGGAAATGGATATATAAACTTTGATGAGCCATAACTTTTTAACGATTGGTCCGATTTAAAAAATTTCTTATAAAATTCGATAGGTATTGATAAGCACAACAAAACTGCATTTTTACTTTTCCGAAATATTTAAATTTTTAAAATCGTGTATAAGCTATTGTGGGCGTTAGAGGGGGCGTGGCACCTTCTTGAAATAAACTTGCGCTGCGTAGGAACTTCAAGAATCTTCATGCCAAATACCAATCCTCTAGCTTTTATAGTTCCCGAGATCTCAGCGTTCATACGGACAGACAGACAGACAGACGGACAGACGGACAGACGGACATGGCTAGATCGACTCGGCTAGTGATCCTGATCAAGAATATATATACTTTATGGGGTCGGAAACGCTTCCTTCTAGCTGTTACATACTTTTGCACGAATACAATATACCCTTTTACTCTACGAGTAACGGGTATAAAAACATACGTTTTCCTATACACATATATGGGCCGAGAAAAAACATGCAAAATTCATTGAGCCAAATGCCAGGGAACAAGCCCAACAGCTGCGCCCAACAGGCAGCATGGGTTAAGGATTGTTTGGGTGGTTGGTTGGTTATCCCGCCAAGGAATCAGCGAATAGGACATGTGTAGGCGTGCGGAAATTTAATAAGAACGGGATTTTTATGTGCCACGCATACGCAAATAAGCGTTTTGCCCCAAACCCGAAAGGCAAATGTGTATTTATGTGTTCCTATTGCGATGTTTGGCCTGCCGTAATCACGCTCCATTGGGCGTCTCTAATTTGGCATTAATACACCCTGCCTTTTGGCGACCTTCCCCCCACTCGAGTGACCTGCGAACTAATGATTTGATTTATCTGCCGGAGGAGAGACCGACCGCACAATAAATTGCCCCACCTGCGTGGCACACTTTGTGGCGCCACCGTAATTGATTTGGATGGTGGGCCCAACAAATTAGGGTCAAAAATCAAATATTTCTTCATTACGGGTTTGTTGAAAATGACATGGAAAAGTACACTTTTCACAAAATTACAAACAATTCCACGCCATTTATCATGTTTAATTACAAAATCACAGCAGGCAGGCTTTCGAAACCCTAAAACTTCGTTGATTTTTAATCAAAAATCATCATTATTCTCCCATTCGTTCGATACGAACCTAGTTTTTTATAATAAACCAAAATTCTCTGTACATATCAAATTTCAGTGATATAACTCTGAAAATGTCCAAGAAACATCGTGATTCGGAGCAAACTAGCAGGAAGGCTAATGATTTAAGCCTTGCGTGTATGGATGACTTGGTCAACCAGGTGTTCGATAAGTCGGAACAGCTGAGTATGTCTATCAAAGACCAGCGTAAACTGGTGAGGAAATATATGAATGCCAAAATTGAGGGTCACGATGAAAGCGAAGGGGAGAATACAAGTGATTCCGATTCTGATGGGGATTCGGAATCCGAGGAAGATAGTTGCTCAGATTCCGAAGAAGATTTCTATTCCGATGAGGATACGGAGGAAATCAGCGATGAATCGGAATCGGGATCCAGTGAAGATGAGGGTAAACCCGAATCGAGGTGTTCTACAAATTTGGATAGGAAAATCTCCAAGGAAGAACCTGAGCTAACTCGGCTTATGGCCCATGTTGCTCCACCCAAATCAACCTTTTCACAACCCGCATCTCGCATTCAACGTCGCATGACAATGGCCGGTGGTTTGTTAGCTTCTCCACTTCGCAATTCCACACCATTCACTAAAGCTAGTCCAGTGACTCCCAAGTCAGCAGAGGCCAAATCCTTTGCCATATCAAACAAAGTGAAAGTCACGCCACGTCTGGAAAAACAAGAGACCTCGAAGAAACCCAGTGTCGATTGCTTGGCAAAGCTGAAAGATTGTAGTTTCTCCAACAGAATTAACAAACCGATAATTAGACTTCCTGATCCTAGGAGTTAATTTCTTTTCAAATGTTTTTAAAAAGATTGTTTAATTTTTGTGCAATTATTTGTAATTTATGGAACCCAAACTAAATCAACTGTAGTTTAATTAGTTTATAATTTTTTGGTTTACTACAAAACCCTAATCGAAATAACCATTTAGTGGCAACCAAAATACCTTTTAATACAACACTTTGTTTCCACCAATTTAAATTAATATACTACTTTGAAAGTAGGTCATATTTAATTTGACATTTTCGGGTCCTGCGTTGAACAACTTTAATTGGTCTCCGGGGGCCTGTCAGGTGGAAACTTTTGGGTGTCAAATATTTGACCTAAGTTTGCGATAAAATTGGACAATTTTGTCAGCCAAATGTTTCTGGGAAAGTTTGCGGAATAATTTCCAGTTTGGTTTTTGGCGGCCTTTCCTATCTTCGCTGTACGGCCATAATTTATGCAAAAAATCTAATGAATTTTTCATGCACAACAGCAAGACAACAACAACTTTGCGGAAATTAATGAAAATTCATGAGCGAATCTTGTTTTTCAAGGCCCTCCCTTCGATTTTCCGCCCCCTGGCCGCCATTAATGAGCGCAAATTAAAAGCTGCCTAAACATTAATGAAAACCAAAGAGCCGAAAAGGAACAAGAAATGAGAAATGAGAAACAAGAAACAAGAGGAAAATGAAGGGCACGTGACGTCGGACGGGAAATGGTGAAAAATGCGGCCCGAGTAATAAGCAATCAAGATTTGTGTGTGTTTTCTTTTATGGCAAATTGGAAAAGTAATTGCACATTAAATCCATTGAAGCGCAAAGTGGCGACAATGAGTACAACTTATTTGCATTTAATTAAATCAATTTAAACCACGCCCACGGGCGTTGAGTTCAATTTGTTTTATTCTATTCTATTGAATTCTATTTTGCGTCCCCTTAAAGCCAATTGCAAGGCGTTTGCATGGGATTGAAACCAGCTAGCCTGGCATAAATCCATGCGAAATGAGGGGGCGGTGCCTTTTGGGCCCTCGGAATGCATTTGCTGACTTGCAACTGAGCAGTGAGCAGTGAGCCGCAGGATGGGAATCACAGGATGCCTAGCAACCGGCTTTACCTGTACGCCCCAGGCCAGCAATCAGTCATCATATTTGAAATTTGGATGTCGATTTGGATTTGGATTTCGATTTCGCTTTAGATCCAAATGCGTAGTCTGCTGCCTTCCAATTTCAGTTTGGCAAGGAAAGAATGCAGGTGGGTCCGTTTCAGGTCACTTTGGAAACGGAATTTCTAATAAATCGCACACAAGGTGCAGGTAAAACCAGGTACATACGAGTCCTAATCAAAGGACTTCATGAATGAAATGCAAAATTGATGTGCAGTCCTTGCTCTGTCTTATTTTTGCAGTGAAATAGGAACTACACGTTATGTATGCAAGGTTGGAAACCAAATAATGCTACTCACATCTGGTTTTTCTGTTCCGAATTGAAACCTTATACCCAGCACATACATCACCTTTTCGAGAGTAATTTGAACCTGGCACACACTGCGGATGACCAGGCAGAGTCATGCTAATGAGACAAGCGAGTTCGTTAGGAATTTCATTGGAAATTTGTCATCCACACAGCAGGTAGGATAATGAATGAGAATGTGAGATGTGTTTGTATGCTCTGTGGCTGAAACTTAAAGACAAGTTTTCTGATTCACAAAAGTCTCGAGGAAGCGGAGATTGCAAATGGTGCAGAAAGGAAATGCAATAAATGTTCGTGCTTAGTATTTATTATCCTTTAAGTTTTCTATTGCATAACTTGAGGCGTCTTTAAAGGCTCTAATGAAATATCATCTTTAATCTTTACGTTTATATAACAAAGTTTCGATTTCACAAGTGCACTTCAATTGAGAACACAAATAGATAGAAATACATACAAGCATTCTCTGTCCCTAAACTTCATGCATGAGCTGTCAACTTTCATGGCATACTTTTCGGCGTCATCGAAAATTGCTCTCAAGTCCTGTCAATGTTTTCTTGGTTTATATTTCATATGCCTCTCAGAGTCCTTCAGATCTTGCTTATCTGATAAACAAACAATTTTTGGACAGGTACTTGACACATATTTGAACAGTGCTGACATCCAGCAGTCTCTTTTGCTGGATGAACCGTAAACAAATAAACATTTTCGTTGCCTCACAAAATACATAGCTTGAACTCCCCCTTCCGCCTTCGAGCACTTTATTTCATTCTGTCTACTGGTTTTTTCGGCCTGGTCAGAAGTGGCACTCAATTTATTAGTCCTAGGCTGACGAAGGAGGCGAAGTCAAAGTGGCTGCCATAAAAACTTTATATTTATGCTAGAGTGGACCAAAAAAAAAACAGAAGAGGAGTAGAACAGAGCCCGCCTAATTGCGTGCCAAATTTGTTTGGGTCACTGGCGTCGGTTGTCTGAAAAGGGGCCAGAAATATTTGTTTAGAAATGTGGCTAGATAAATCAACGAACCACCCGCACTCGGGAAAAGCCAGAGAACCCAGAGACAGTTGGCATACCAGAGGGAAAACCCCTCCACCCGATTTTCAGAGCCCCCAGCCTGCGAGGACGTCAAACGTGTTTAAAATTTATGAATAAAATGAGTTCGCATAAATCAAGGAGCCGGCGGCGTCGGAGAGAAAATGAAAAACAGCTCAGTGGCAGCAACATGTTGGAGGAGCTGGCACAGAAAACAAAAATCTACTTAAAATCTTTGAGAATCTGCTTACTCATTTAAGAGAAATAAGCATCAAATGTGACTTAAACTGAGCTTAGTATCTACTTGGTTTTAAATTAAGTCCAGATTATTGAAAAAAACATTTTTATGAAAATAGGTGGGACCAAAAAAATGATTTTCCTTTGAATTAAGATATTAAAAAGAATATAAATATTTATTAGTTAATTTAAACCACAATAACTTGTGAAGTTTTACCAATATAAATAGTTTCCTGGCACAAAATCCTCGAAGAACATTTAAAATTCCATTTTTTAAGTTCTTGTGAAATACAAACACTATTCATATTTTTTTGCTGCCTTGTGAAAAGCCTTTTGAGCTTCTGAGTTACTAGTTTCGTGGCAAAAAGAGAAAAGCACTTAATTTTTTCCGTCTGTGTCCTGGGCTGCCATAAGGAATGCCCCACTCAAAGGAATGTGGCTGCAGGACCCCGAGCTGCTGTGAAATGCCGCCGCTTATTTACACTTAATAAAGCTCCAAAGCAGCGACAACTTTTGCAGCTGCAACTAAGCCGTGGGAAAAGCAAAGAAAAAGGGGAAAAGCCGTGAAAAGAGGCAATGCATCCTCGGTGCTTTTTATTTGTTTGTTATTCTGTTTGCCTGGCGCATGTGTGCGATGGCATTAAACGCTTAGCAAGTCAAGTAGGCAGGAGCAGCAGCAGGACTTTAATGCGAAAACAGGTCCTGGGTGTCTCATATGTATGTATGATGCATGTGTACTTGTTATGCTGCCCTTTAACGAGCTGTGCATCATGTTTGCTTTGCCATTGGCCCTGCTATCCCCTCGCCCCCTTGCCAGCTACAAAAAAAAGAAAGCAGGAAAGTCCTTTGCCTTGTCGTTGTCATGATTAATGTCCTTTGTTATTATTTATTTTCTTTGTGCCTTCGCCTCCCTGACAGTTGTTCGCCTTGTTCGCCTCGGTCGCCCCAGCATTGACACGTACTGTCAACGCAAAATATTAAGTATTGCGGCCCGCGGGGCGACTTTAACGCATCTTTTCATCCGGCCAAAAAGGAAAATATGAGGCCCTGTTTTCGTGTTTTCATGGTTTTCTTGTTTTACAACATCCGGCTTGCTCTGGTAATTGAGTTTTAAGCACCCGTTGGTAAATCTGTGATATATGCAACTGGTTTTTGGAAAAACTATCGCTCCTTAAGTTGCAGAATATTAAATGAAGAAATATGTTGCCTTGTGATTCTTTTATTTTTATTAATTTTGTTTAAGTCGCTTTTCTTTCTATTGTAACTCGATTTTATACCTTTTGTCTTCAGATTTTTTTTTTATATGTGGAATCTTAACCTTTCTTGGTAATATACTTTAAAGTACTACAGATTCCTTCTTTAATAAGATTCATTTTGATTTTTATATAGATTTTTTTCACAGTATCTCTAATGTTTTATTTACCTTTTCGAATTCTTATCATTCTAATTTAATTTTCAAATATGTCTGATGCAATTTCACCCTTTTTTTCTGATTTTTACCTTTTGATCCCTTCCCTGTTTGTATTATAAAAAGTGCCATAAAATCCTACTAGACCGAATTTTGAGTGGCCCATGAAATGTGTGTTGGCACATTTTTTATGGAGCGTTGCCGCTTTGGCTGCTTGGGGTAAATGTCGCACGTAATCAGAGTGCGGACATTCGTTATTGTCATTAAAGATGTCGGCAGAGCTCTCAGCACTCGCCTCCGCACATTACATTACACATACCACACGTTGGCCGGGCCACACGTGCCGTGTGTGGGTTTGTGTTTTGTGCCTGCGTCGTGGCCAGATGACAGGAGAAAAAATGTCGTTATGAAATGAAAATCTTTCTTTCCTTTTCTCTTTTTTTTTTTAAATGCCTTGACCCAAAAGCAAACAGCACAGGAAACCTGGGGGAGCAGCGCAGGGGAGCCTCATAAGTAAACAGCCCTGGCCAGGCGGAAAATTCCGAAGGAGCTTCCTCTTAACTATGTGCGGTGTGCCGGTGGACATCAATCAAAATGTGGGGAAACGGAGGTGGGCTTCCTGTTCAGGCGGCGGCTGCCACAGCAACCACAACAATATGTGCGGGAATGGGAATGCGCTTGGAATTTTCAATTTCGCCTTGGGGCGGCAAATTTATTAAATTGTTGCGTCTTCAGTGTTTGCCCAGCCGCAGCCGTTGGCCTCGGGCATTATTTAGGATGGCTGGCTGGCCCAAGATTTCCCTACTGGGAGCCAGCAATCAAGTTGCCAACTTATCAATCAATTCAGGAGGACCACAAAAGGATGAAGGTCCCCCCACCATCATCTCCTATCGCCCATTCGTCATTACAGATTTTGATTTGTTGATTGGCAATCCCGACGATGAATGCATTTCCTCCTTGCGGTCTTCACTTTTCATTCCCCTGCGTGGCGAATCGAACCCGCCATAAATAATAGTTGCATCACCGTGACGTACAGATAGTTTCTGTCCGACGAGGATTTTGTTGGCGTAAAAGCTTTTAGCCTTTGCCGTTCGCCGGAGGATGCCTCTTACTTTTATTGCCACACTCGATGGCCAGTGAGCATTTGCATGGCTCAACGATGGCGTTAAAATGGCCTATGAATGCGGCACGTAGCCCCACATTGCGCATACGCCATGTGGCCTTATCAGTTGGTTGGTTCGTTGGGAAAAAAAGGAAACGAAAAAAAAGAAGGGCCGGGAAAATGGGAAAAACAATGCAGCCCAGCTTACCTGAACATCGATGGCCATGAGCTGGCATATTTATGAGGCGAGTCTGCGGACCTCTGATCCCTCGGGTTGATTGGTCTCTTCAAGTCCTCCATTGCAATGGGGAATGCCGTCGCAATTAGACCGCTCAATTGCCATTGACCATCTCATTTAATTAGTTTCTATTTTCGCGCCAAGGCTTTTAATATCGCTCTGCCGTCTGGCATTCGGGTCACGTCTCTGTTGGCCTATTGATAAATAGACAGACGGCCAGTGTCGCCACATTTATTGACTGTTTTCCCAACGGCCCGGGAATTTCACAGCCACAAGGAGACAAAGTGAGCGTTTATGGTCCAGGATACTGGATCCTTGGTCCTTGGTCCTCGGGATGTGGAGAGTGCACTTCAATCTGTCGACTCGACAATGCTGAAAGGGCAGAAAGAATAGAAAGGACTTCTACACTCCATATGGCCAAACAATGTAGCCACTCGACTAACTACACAGAGAATAAAAATCAAGTTTATCGCACTTAAGCAAAGAGTCATTAAGAATTTAATAGTCAACTTGGATGGCAGGTACTTAAGTGAAAAATGACAGAGCTTTTCTTGCAGCTCTTTGGGCTCTTAAATTTTTAAATAGTTTTTTTTTGTATAATATTTATAGTGATGAGCTAAGATAGTAATTTTCTGTTTACATTTATCACAGCGTTGTAAAATCTTAAAAAGGTGTCTAAAAGTATGCAGTAAAAAGTAGCGTTGGACTTCCGAACTTGAAATTTAATGTTGCATACTTTTAAGCACCTAATTTAACTTTTAACTTGCGGTTTTAAAGTACTACAAATGTTTTCAAATAATTTTCTGACTGTTGTTGAAGGAAATTATCCAGCTGTCTGATGAATTCATCAGCGAATCTTTTCCCCTCCTCGGGCGAACTCTTTTCCTGCGAAGCTACTTAATTTCTGGGCATTCATGGAGCCCTTCTTATCACCAAGGGACCGGGAAACTCTCCGACCGTCGAGATTAATATTCGCTGCCCTTTTTGCCCCGACTGCAATTATTCAGCAATTAAAAACAAAACAGCCATAAATGCGGTATTTGTGCGGGGATGTTGGTGGGTCGGAGGTTGCGGCAGCTAAATGAAATTACTTTGGCTTAATTAATGGCCAACGAATGTCGAAGCGTCGTCGTCGTCGTCGGCTGTCACAGCCCAAAAGTTAAAGCCAGGCAAAGACCACGAAAACTGTTGACAACAAAGTTCCAAAGTGACGCCATTTTTGGGCGTGGGTTTTCAGGGTTTTCCGCCCAGGACGTGCGTTACACATGATGCTAGCCAAGTCCCCAGGAGAAGGAGGCAAATTTTTCACTGGCAAATTCCCGATGCGATGCGGGCGTTCTTGTTGACGTCACACAAGCTAACAGACATTTGACTAACGGCCAAAAGGGGATATATTCGGGCCAGGAATTTGTAGTTGTCTTCGCCTGTCGTGCGTGTGTGTGTGTGTTAGCCATGATGTCGCACATGCTCATAAAAAGCGTTTATTTAGCCAAGAGTCAAGCAAGCGACACATGACACCAGCAGCACAGGATGGTGAATGGTGGTGAAAGGTGGGTGGTGGGTGTTTTTGGGGGGCTCTTTTGGGATTCTGGGGGGTTGGGGGCTGTAATGCTGATTTGGCTCTTACCACATCATTATGTCTCAACTGAAAGACTGCTCTGCTCTGCTTTCCACTTACCCGCTCATAATGGCGTCGCTTAAACAACTCTTTCATGTACTTTCTGCTATACTAACCAAATACTTTCCCTTTTTTCTTCTTTCTTACAGGCTGCCAGTTTGTTAGGACGCTATGCATACCGCACTCCGAGGTCTGCTACGATGGTGAGTGGGCGATAAGACGGGCGACACCCAGTTAAGACGGACTTAAGACCCAGATTGTGGTTATCAGTGGGAACAAAGGGGCGCCCGGTTCGTGGAAATTGAATTTAGCCAGCAGGAGAAGGGATTAGCAGGATAGTTTCACGGGAAGAGGAGCTTAAATGCTCCCACTAATTCGGTGGCATTAAGTATGCTAAATGACAGTGAACGTTTCATTCGAAAAAGAGAGAGAGCCTTTAATAGACCATTAAAGTAGAAAGTTTTTTGAGCACATTAAGCATGCAAATGTGTTGACAAAAAAATGAGGGCTAAGCTTTGGGTTTTTTATTGGAGAATAATGAATTTTAATATTCAGCTTCAACAAGTTGCCGAGTTTGTGTTCCCAATGCATATAATTAATTATGGGAAACCATTTAGCATTCAAATATTCAGTTAAAGCTTTTCATAAGCCTGATTTTCCACTTTAAAACTTTAACAGCAATTAGTGTTTGCTGAGGAAATATAAATATTAGCTGAAATTAATCAAGTGTAGGAGAAACTAATTATGGAAACACAAACTTTTTGAAGCAAACTAAATGAGGAAAAAGTTGTTTTGGACAGGAAACTTTAAAAGGATTCCTACATTCACTGGAAATGTCTAGATTTCTGTCTGTTATAGTTTAAAATTATTTCTTTTTATGGACTTATTTATTTTCCTTAAAATAAAAACTCTAAGAAGGACCTGACTTAACACAATTTTACTGTCGATTTCCGCTGCCATTAGCCACAAAGTAGTGTTGCCCAAAAATGCATCTTTGTGGGTCAAAGGGCAAGGAGTTGCAGGGAAACTCTGAACTCTGGCCCCGGGCATATTATTCGTATTTGCAGAGCTCTCGAATGCCGGGTCAGAGTTCGCACAAAACGACACCAAAACAAAGTGTGAGAAAACTATGGTGCTACTACTTGGGGGAAGGGGGAACCAGGCGGTGTGAAGGGTGCCGACTGGCAGTGCATTATCGAGAACACACTCAATTACTTATGTAAGCACAGCGCGGAGGGCTAGAGGGCTAGAGAACAATTGGAAAAGCAGCTGCAGCTGGAAAAACGCTGCGGAAAAATGGCGAAAATTGCAGTGAAAATGGTTGACCTCAAAAGGGAGGCGGCGGCACTTGGAGCGGGGGGCGTGGCCCACACATGTACGATCTGCAGTCGCAGTTGCAGTTTCAGTCGTCCGCAAGAGAAGCATTTACATTATGCAAATTACGCCCGAGACAAGCCACAAGGATATGCATTTAAATGGTCGTAAATCACAATGAAAACAAAAGGTGCTGATGGCGGGAGACCGGGGAACGGGACATTATACGAACCATTGTAAGAAGAGGTCTATTAATGCAGTTACATGCCCTATTAATATCGGCGACTGATGATGACAACAGTAGTGCTGAATGTAAAAGAGCGCGTAAATACCATTCAATTTGGGCGAGTGTAATTAAAGGAGTGCAGGAAATGCAGAGGGGATAAATTGGGTTTTACGATACTCGGATATATGATACAGAAAATGGAGCTTAAAAAAAATATCGACAGTTTGCTATTTCTCGAAACATCGATATTATCGAATCAATATCGTAAAAATATCGAAAATATCGATAATTCTCAAAAAATGGCAGTAAAAGGAAGGAACTTTAAAACAAGAGAGAACGCTATAGTCGGGTTGGTGTCCCGACTATCTAATACCCGTCACTCAGCTAAAGAGAGTGCGAGCACTGCAGTCGGGTTGGTGTCCCGACTATCTAATAAACGTAACTCAGCTAAAGGGAGTGCGAGGGATATAAAAACTTTGATCAGGCATAAGTTTTAAACGAATGGTCCGATTTAAAAAATGTCTTCTACATTTCGATAGGTATTGATAAACACAACAAAACTGCATTTTTACTTTTCCAAAATATTTTAATTTTTAAAATCGTTTATAAGCTATTGTGGGCGTTAGAGGGGGCGTGGCACCATTTTGAAACAAACTTGCGCTGCGTATGAGCTCCTAGAATCTGCATGCAAAATGTCAATCTCCTAGCTTTTAAAGTTTCCGAGATCTCAGCGTTCATACAGACAGACAGACAGACAGACAGACAGACATGGCTAGATCGACTCGGCTAGTGATCCTGATCAAGAATATATATACTTTATAGGGTCGGAAACGCTTCCTTCTACCTGTTACATACTTTTGCACGAATACAATATACCCTTTTACTCTACGAGTAACGGGTATAATTACTTATGTATTCTTACAACTAAAGTTTGTTTATTACGGGTATCTTTAATTATTAAATTAAAAGAAGAGAGGTGCATATAAAATCCCTCAGCAGGCACTTCAGCTGGCGAAAAAGTTTTTAAAACAACATGAAAACTGAAGAACAGAATATATTAAACTTTTTGTTAGGATATAAAAGTTTTCGCTGGCTTAAGATAAATACAAGCAGGGGAGACTTAAAGTTGCCGATCCAGTTTCTTGACTATACTAACCCAGTTGTCTGCTTAAATTCCAGACAACATATTCGGCAAGTGCATTCCCACCACCGGTGTCGACGTTGAGGACATTGATAAGTAATTACCCTGATTTAAAATACATTTGCAGGACTTAATTAACGTTGTTTCCCACCCCCCCTTTAAAGGACACCTCTCACTGAGGAGCAGTCCCGTGTGCTGGCCACCATGCTGGAGGAGCTCCAGGGCGCCGGCCTAGGATGGGACCATCCGTACGTGCAGTGCCGCATCCAGGGCTCCCTCTTCTCGCTCCAACGACAACAGCAGCTTCCTCCGAATCTCTGCGCGAATCTGGCGCCGGCTCCTCCGGAGTTCGGGGATCCGGCCAGTGCCATGGCCTATGTGCGCTTCACGCCGCCGGAACCGGAAACCGAAATCGATTACTACGAGCAGCCAGCGCAGTTCTATCCGCCATTGAGGAAGAAGCAGGTGCGGGAGAACCAAGCGGATGAGGATCTCTACCTCAACCGGATGCTGCAGGATCGCCGGAGGCTAAGGCACGATCCATCGGAGCTGGAGCACTTCGGCAAGGTGGACGGCCATGGGCATCGGCAGGTGGGTCAGGTGGACGAGCCGAGCATCATGGACGCCTTCCTGGACACCGAGCGTCAGAGGACGGAGCGCGAGCAACAGATGGCGGCGGCGGAGCAGGATGCCCATCGGCGGGCCGAGCAGAACCGCATGGAACTGTATCAGATTCTGGCCGCCTCCGAGCCCGATCCGCAGCCATTCCAGAGGAAGCCGGCCGCCCAGCCGAATGCCATGGACCAACTGGAGGCGATTGTGGAGCAGCAGCAGCAAAGGGAACTGAAGGAGCAGCAGGATCAGGAGCAGGCCAAGGCACCGGTCTACGTGCCGCCGGAGGAGGTGAACGAATCGAGTGAGCTCTACTTCCCGGACAACTTCGCCCCCTTCAAGAGAGCTAGGGGTCGCTCCCGGGGGGGATTGGCCGAGGAGGTGGAGACGGAGGTGGAGGCGGATGAGCCACAACCCAAGCGTTCCTTCTTCCGAGAGCTGGCCAGCGAACAGGGATTGGTGCAGGAGCCGCCTCTGAACTTCAGACAAGCGGAAACCGACTTAGAAACCAATCCCGAGATGGCCAAACGACGTCCTGCGGCCTTCAAGCAGCTGGATCCCTACGATGCGGACCTGCAGCAACAGGAACTGGCCTTCGAGTCGGGTTTGTTGCGCAACTCACTGACGCCGCTCGAGGAGGAGGCCATGCTGGCCTCCAACAGCTTTCCTAGGCAGTCGAAGGGCCAACGCGTCTACACCGAGGGTGGGCTGCTCCTGATGCCCCAGGACGGGCAGGATGCCATGAATGCCATGCAGGCCGATGAGCCGGATGTGAGTGTGAAGCAATCGCTGTTGGCCAATATGTTGGGATTCGCACGGCACGAGCGTCTGGATGTGAAGAAGCCGGGACCGCTGCTAGGACCTCCGTCCTTGGGCTCCTCCGCGGAGGAGCTAAGCAATCAGCTGGAAACGGAAAAGGCTCGCAAACTGGACAGCAATGGCAACAAGGAGGTCCTGCCCGCCCACATCAAGGGCAATGCTCCCGCGGACGAGGAGGCGCACAAGAAGAAGAAGGTCATGAAGCAGCAGCACTCGGCCGAGGATCATGCGCCGCACACCGTTGACACTGAATATGTGCATGTGTTCGTCAAGAACCCGTGAGTCCTTATATCGTAGTTATCCATAACCCTAAATAACCCTACTTTAAAAACATAAATTAGGTATACCTAAAAATTAGGAAAAACCCTTACAGATAATTCCTATTAATCACTAATTTTCCGATCGTTCCTATGGCAGCTATATGATATAGTCGTCCGATTTTGATTTAAATGTATCCGAAATTCAGAATTAGATACAAAATTGTATATCTAAAAGTAGGAGATGATATGTTCAAAAACACCCAAGATATAATTTTTTTACATTTTGTTCCCCAATTATTCCTATGGGAGCTATATGATATAGTTGTCCGATCCGGCTCGTTCCGACTTATATACTACCTGCAATAGATATAAGACTTTTGGGAAAGTTTAAGCCCAATAGCTTTAAAACTGAGAGACTAGTTTGAGTAGAAACAGACAGACGGACAGACGGACATGGCTAGATCGACTCGTCTAGTGATGCTGATCAAGAATATATATACTTTATAGGGTCGGAAACGTCTCCTTCCCTGCGTTGCAAACTTCTTACTGAAATCATAATACCCTCTGCAAGGGTATAACAAGCCTGATTTAAGGAAATTTAAGAAGTTATAACTCAAAACATTTTTATTATTTACAGATTAATTTTTAACTTTTTTTTTAGTTTTATTATATAACATAATCAGTTCCCTTAAAATTTAAGAAACTTTTAAGAAATTTAACCTAACTGTAGGAAAATATCCCACATTTTGTTATTTTCTGTAATCTATCTGACGAAAGTCACATTAGCTATGGCCGATCCCACCTTGTATTATATTAAATTAATTTTCAGAGTGCATAAAATACAATCTAATTTAATTTTATCCTATTTGCACCGCAGAATCGACAGTTGGAACGATGGGCAGCGCATCATGAAGGAGCTGGAGCAAATACTACACATGCAGGGATACTTTTCTTATTTAACGTGAGTCGTTTAAGTGTTTTCCTCCCGAAACATAACCCCTAACTCTACCCCTATCTGCACCCCTACCCGTTTAGCGTTCAACAACACGAAGTGAGCTTCCGGGTGAACTCAAACAACCCCGAGCGCAAGACGGCCGGC
This sequence comes from Drosophila prostipennis, assembly GCA_037075205.1. Classification (NCBI taxonomy): domain Eukaryota; kingdom Metazoa; phylum Arthropoda; class Insecta; order Diptera; family Drosophilidae; genus Drosophila; species Drosophila prostipennis. Next base: position 531,056 of record JBAMCJ010000817.1, read on the forward strand.
GATGTGGCGCGGACGATCAACGAGAACCGCGGCGTGAAGAACAACATCCAGCGACGCGTCGGGTTCTACGTGCTGCACGCCGGCGTGGGTGATGTGGTGAAGGACCTGCAGGACCCCGGCGTCTCCTCCTCGCGCATCGAACTGGCCGAGCAGGGACCGGACGTCACCCACATCATGGCCTACATGTTCGCCGGCGCCGGAGCGGCCGCCGTGATCGTGATCTTCGTCACCCTGATCCTGATCAAGCGGCACGATCGCAAGCGGGACAAGCTGGGCGGTCTGCAGTCGGGCATCGCGGGTGCGGAGACCTGCAGCAAGGACTACCAGGAGCTGTGCCGCGCCAGGATGGCGGGAAAGACCGGCAACGGTGGCAATTCGGCCGGCGGAACAGCCGGCGGTGGGTCAAACGAACCGGCGCCAAGCGGACGGATTACATCGCTGAGCAAGGAGAACGAGGGTCGTCCGCCATCCTCGCGATCGAGCACCTCGTCCTGGAGCGAGGAGCCAGCAATGACGAACATGGACATCTCTACCGGGCACATGGTGCTGGTGAGTCATCGATACAAAATCTACTAACCTACATCCAAAAAAGAAATTCACCTTTAATTTTTTGAAATTTGTTTGAACCATTAATAATTAAAAATAATTTTTATTTTAATGAAAAATCAATGCTTGAATCCTAATCCTTAACGAAAAAAACTCTCTTATTTTTAATACAATTAAAATATAGTCAAGATCAATATAGATCCTTTCTTTATTTTGTAATAATATTGATGGTTGGATTAAACCAATGTTTTTTATATTTTCCATGCATTAATATCCCTATAAATTCTTGTAAAATTGCTTCACCAATCCTTTATATCCTTTTCAGTCCTATATGGAGGACCACTTGCGCAACAAGGGACGCTTGCAGCGGGAATGGGAGGCCCTGTGCCGCTATGAGGCCGAGCCCAGTGCTCGGGAGGCCGCCTCCCAGCCGCAATGTGCGGGTCTGAACAGACCCGGAGCTCCCTTGCCATATGACCACTCGCGCGTAGTGCTTAACCACCTTGCCAACGCCGAAGGACTCGACTATGTGAACGCATCAACGATTGTAAGTTTACTTTTAAAGTTAGCAATATAGTATTATTTAACCTACCCCTAATGCCTGATCCTGCAGACCGATCATGATCCACGTGCCCCCGCCTATGTGGCCGCCCAGGGTCCGTTGCCCTCGACCTTGGCCCACTTTTGGCAGATGATCTGGGAGCAGGGGGCCGTCGTCATCGTGGCCCTCTGCCGCCTGCAGGAGAACGGAGAGGTTTCGTGTGCGCGCTATTGGCCGGAAGAGGGTGCCGAGGTCTATCACATCTATGAGGTAATGAGGGAAGGGGACATACATATATCATTGAACTTATTAATTACTTATTCCCTAAACAGGTTCACCTTGTTAGTGAACACATCTGGTGTGACGATTACCTCGTACGTTCTTTCTACCTAAAGAATTTGCGCACTAGCGAAACCAGAACGGTCACCCAGTTCCACTTCCTCTCCTGGCCGCTCATGGGTGTTCCTGTCCAGGCGAAGGCTCTGCTGGACTTTAGAAGGTGAGTGATCTGTTTAGAAATTAATAGGAACATTAATATATTTGAAACTTTTGAACTAGAAATGCTTATTAAGCACGTTTTTTGATCATCATTAGTGCTTTCTGATAAATACTTACAGTGCACTGTAACCACTGCAGTGGTATCACTGAAATCTCTTGAAATATTTTGTATTACCAAAATTAATTCTTAAGAATGTCAAATTTTATGAAATAACATAGGCACAAAGTAACTCCTTTTTTAAAACTATTTAACTACAATAACTCTTTTAATTTAAAATATTTTTGCATCATTATAATGATTTATTATAAGTGCTTTTTAGAAATATATACAGTGGTATCGCAGAAATGTTCTTAAATTCAAAGTTTTATGTATTAAGACGTTTATTGTTCTTAAAATTTGTTCCTAAAATTCTGCAATTGTATCTCCCGCCACCAGGAAGGTGAACAAATCGTATCGGGGACGTCGCTCCTGCCCCATTGTGGTGCACGGAAGTGCCGGAGCCGGACGGACGGGTGCCTACATCCTGTTGGATTTGGTGCTCGAGCGGATGAACAAGGGTGCGCGTGAGCTGGACATCGCCGCCACCCTGGAGCACCTGCGTGACCAGCGGGCAGGAATGGTGGCCACCAGGCAGCAGTTTGAGTTCGTCCTGATGGCCGTGGCCGAGGAGGTGCACGCGATCCTGAAGGCTCTGCCAGCGAACACTTCCGCCGAGAAGCGGGAACTGGACAAGGATCCCGTGGTGGGCAGCGGGAACAGCAGCTCCAACAACAGCAGCACCACCAAGGAGCCTCTGAAGGAGGACGAGGCGCAGGAGGCGGCCGAGGAGGAGGTGCCCACCAGCAGTTCCAAGGCAGCCGCTGCCGCAGCCGCCGCCAAGAAGGAGAAGGAGGAAAAGCCGGCGAAGGAGCAGGCCAAGGATCAGCCCAAGGTCGCCGAGCCTAAGACGCCGGCCAAACCGGCGAAGCAGGCGAAGAAGTAAGCCAGTCCGATCCAGGATCGGATTGAAGGTTAAGCCTCAGGTTAATGATTGTTGCAGCGTTTCGGGGGTCTTTTTTCCGTTTGTTATAGTTAGAAATTGACTTGAGTTCGATTTTGATTTGGCGTGAGCACTTGGAAGGTTCGAAAAAGGCTTCACGAGATTGTCAGTAGAAGGATTTACTATGTTCAGTTATCTACACCGCGCCGACAAGGCACAAGGATCGCCGGTATGTCCTGGGATCCCTCCTAGACTTGCCACGCTGCCCCGGTCTGCACCAGCCCGTGAGACCCGGGGTGCGTCCATGTGGGGGGATCTCCGTTCCGGCGGCAATTGTGCGGTGCAAGCAACTATAGAAACGCACGATATATAATACCATATTTGAGTGTTAAAGGATATACAAGAAATATTTACATACATACCTTATACTTATATACATGTCTAGGTGTTAAGCATTGGATTCAATTATGAGGCATTTTACTTACTCGTACATTTATCGATATCGATGTTGGCATTAAACTTAAACTCTAATCGATGTGCTTGAAAAACCAGCAAACGAACGACAACAATCGCTGAACGGTATACATATGCCAAGCCAGACAGAACAGAACAGAACAGCAAAAACAGAATCCCTAATGAACACTGAAAACAAACACTATACACATAAGACATCCCCCACTAAACACTGAACCCACTCCAATCACACAAGATACATATACAAGAGACAGACATATACAAGAAATGGAAGAATGCAAAATTTGTACCTAACTAAATTCTATTTACAACATGAAGAGAAAGCGAAAAGTTTAGTGAGGAGCAACCTATTGATGTGTATGACAATTAATTATACAAGGATATAATCACATTTAACAAATATATTTGTATACAATATATATTATTCATATACAATATGGTGAATGTCATTATTATCTATCTAATCGCAGCATCTACTCGATCTAAGAAGCGAATCGAGTAGTGTTTTACCAGACCATATGTGTGTGTGCGAAGTCAAGAAATGGTTAAGTTATCAATCGCTCCTAAACGTAAGCTACACTTTTTACCCTTCGCAGTTGATTATATCATATACTATTATTATATTATTATATTCATATATTATCTACTTAAGACCATAAATGTCAGAGGAGCCGCACCGAAGCTCCATCTTCTGCCGGCCAAACCGTGTCCCTCGGTCTCAAATTCATGATCTCATGATCTACTTCACCAACCTGAGGCAGCTAGAGGCCAGGGAGCGGAGGGGGTTACTGGGAGAGGTTGGAGCTTCGCGTGCGGTTAGAAGTATGTGCCACAACAAAATGCAGAGAATCATGGAGAAAGAAAAAATAATTAAAAAACCCAAAAAAAATACATAGTTTAAGGTTATATCAGGGTTATGCGATTTCCCAGCATCGCAGACTCCCTGGTATACTGGTAGGAACATCCCAGAAACGCATCCAGAGACGACCCAGAACGAATCAGGACAAACAGGAAACGAACCACGCAAAATACCTAGAGAATCACACGGTACTATGCCGTCGAGAGACCGCATGACACACTATACAAAACACAACCCAGGGAACGAACACAAAGATACAGTGACTAGCAACAACCGACAACACTACTACCGATTTAAGGCACCCGATGAGAAAAAATATATGAAAATCATAAAAATACAAACTCAGATTGAGGAGGACGTAAGTGCAAGTGCTGCAAATTAGCAAAGAAATATCCAAAAAAAATATCAATTAAAGAATACCATACTTAACAGTTTTACGTAGCAGTTGGAACTTAAACATAATGAAAATGAGTTATCGTAGTTCGAAATATTCCAAGACGACAAAGATAAGATACATTTCAGCTAACTTTAAGCAACTAAAACAAAATGAAAAGAAAAGAAAAATGTAAACGAAAAATTATTATCTCGACGCAAACTTTTAGTTTATTAACATTTCCTTCGTTTGAACATAACAAAAACACAACTGACACTACACAACAAATAAAAGCAAATGAGAAAACAATATTACAATAACTGTGGCGAGTCCGAACAACAACCAGAGGGCTTGCGAAAAATATGAGAAAAATTATTAACGTGGTAGAAAAAACAAAAATATGAGAATAGTTAAACATAATTGTTTTAGAGCAAAATATTTAGTAGTGAGTTTTTCGATTGATTTTCGAGTACTTGAAGCAACGTTTTTTCAAAGTTAATTAAAATACATACAAATACAACTACGACAATTTCAATTCAAATGTTCTTCGACGAAAACAAATTAAATAAGTGTACTACAAAGCAACGTAAATGTATCGTATTATAGTCAATCGCATATAAAGGCAATTATTGATGTATATTTCGACATAACCATAAACTAAAACATAAAAGTGTTAACGATTAACGAGGAAGAAACAACAACCATGCGTAGAAAATTGAAAGGAACTTACATATAATATAAAATTAATTATAAAATTAAAGCATAAATGTCTAACGGACTTTTCCATTAAAATAAACGTATATGAATATATAAAATCGTACCTATTGCGTGTAAAAATACCCAGTATGAAAAGGGTAGATACACTCAAGTCAAGCATTTCATCATTTCCCCCAAAAAATCTATTTTCATTGATGGTGTAACATAGATATACAAAAAACAAAATCAACTAAAGCTAAATCTGAATTATTATTTATAAGGCGAACGGAAGCAGAAAAAGAATAAATCGAAAATGAGGAAATAAATAAGCCGACAGAATCCGCAAAAAGGTGGAACGTTTAAGACGAATGGTTCCTGGCCGGCACTTGACTTTTAACTTTCAACGGGGCAGATCAGGTTGTTACCCGTCCTACCCGAGGATCAGAGCAGATCAGATCAGATCTGATTAGACGATGAGGTGGAGCAGATGGAGAAGACGACCAACCATAGACCGACCGACTGACGTCACGAACCCAGAACGAGGCATACAAAATGGTTTGAGTTCCTAAAGAAACATAACCCGACCACCAACAAGAGGACAGACCCAACAGAACCCGAGAACAGGCTGTATATACGCACATCTAACTCCGGACTAGCAGCTAATCCTGACCAGACTCCCATACAGACGAAGATACCGATTTACCGGACCTGACCGATCGGACGGAATTAGTCTTAGGCCTACACAATGAGATTCAACTCGAGCAGCGGGAGAAAAAAGTATGATCGAAGGGCGGCAACTTCAGGATCTGTTCCCTCAAAGGTAAAGGTCAAGTGATGGAGACAGGTTTCCAAATAAAAAGGACTACGACATTTTACTGGACCGAAAACACAAACAAACACTTATCAGACAGGCAACCAAACTTACAATCTCAACGTTCTTACTGTTTTATTTTGAGAGAGATTGAGTTTGGTGACCGCGGATGATAATATACAAATACAAGTAAATACAAAAGCACAATACAGGCACCAAAAATGTGGGAAATATATGAAGCATTGATCAGCATGCAAATGAAAATTGTTGCTGTCTATTTCAATTAATTATGGAGTAAGCAAATTAATGAAAACAATACGAGCAGGCTTTCATACATTTTTGGAAAACCAAAATAAATATTCGATTAAGGAGGCATTTAGATGATAAGCGAAACATTTAACAATATCGATGTGTATACAATATGCTACATACAGAATATATATCTATTTAGCCACTTGGCAAAGATTTGTGTTATTAAGCAAAAGATGACGAAAAAATAAATGAGAAAAGCAAAAAAAAAGGTAAAAACCAGCAAAAAATTATGCTGGCTGAGGCCACTAATATCTAAATGTACTAAAACTGATAAAAAGCGAAAATGTTAAATGATTATTGATTACTGATGAATGAATCAAGCAAATAAAATACACCGAACACCGACACTCGAAGAAAAGAACATGGAGCATACCTATTAAAGGTTTTTTGTGCAAAACTAATTAATCTATGCAATTTAAGTGTTTTAAACATACATATAACATTAAACATGCTACAATTATTTATGAGAATTATATAGCAACATGTATACCTACATATATATAAATGTTATTAATCAATTTGAATTTACGGAGGACGAAGAAAGGATATGCATACCTATATCTAAATGTATCGCGCCATTGTGTAATATGCGCTACAAATAAAAGTTGAAAAGATCACGAAACACAAAACATATTATATTCTGCTGCATGTGTAAATTATATAAATGTAAATTAAACGATACCGAAAAAAGAAACAAAACGAAAAAATGCGAACAATTTTCGATGATAAACAGCAAGCAGAAGAGAATATGATGAGATGACGATGTAGAACCGGTAATAATTACGATTACTATTATAATACAGATCAAAAAATAATAAAGAGACCCTAAAAAAACCCAGCCTACCAACAATATAAACCGAAAAACATTAGCAAAACTAAGCCAATGCCGAGCGTAGTACATAAAACCCTATCGAAGGCACACAGAAGTTTTGATTTCGCCCCGATCCCCATACCAGTGTTCACTGTGTGCGCCTAAGATTAAATTAACTGAAAAACCTTGGCTCCGAAATGGCCAATATAGCATATCTGTCAATAGAATCCAACTTGCAACTTCGCGAGTTGGCTCTAAACATCACTGTAACGAAACACCAATCACAACAACTTAACAGTCTTCAAAGGTACTGTAACATACAATAATCTGTAGAGTTGCTTATCGAGAGTAATAGTATATAGAAATATATCTAACCATAGTACACTTAGAGTCTAAATACATGCACACTAGCACGCTTTCCCATTCAGTCCTCTTAACACGCATGATTTCGATTTAATCCACATTTCTTTTACTTGCTAATTTAGTTACAGATTTCTATAATAGTTGCATGACTCCCACCTCTCCAAAAACAGAATAATGAGATTTCAGAACTCAGAAACACACAACTGCGGTACTTGTATGCCTGAATCAACAGAATACACTGATCAAATAAGGTACTTCGTAATTTTTACTTTCAGCAAACGGTTGTTTATAGATTATAATTACATTGAAAGCCAATTAGGCAAATCACCCAAAGCTTCCAAGCAGGGATAAGGTTAAAGTTTTTGGCATTTAAATGAGATTTATAAATGCAAGCGGTTTTTCCATTGAATTTTTCATTGGCGTTCTAGAAAAAGCACTAGGTAAGCATTTGTCAAGCTAACAAAGCAAGAAGTAAGTAAATATTTCCATAAAAACATAAGCAATTCGAATACTTTCATTCACTTTTTAAAATAAATGCACTGGAAGAAATATATTAGTCCCAATAGAGGGACTTAGCTACTGCAAAGCTAATTGCTATTATTAATTACATAACCACAATTTAATCACATAAAACACAATAATTGTTACACTAAAAAATATATTAAATACACAACAGCTTCTTCAACGACCCCAGAGACAAAAGAAGAATTAAATAAAAAAGTGCAAGCGGTTTTTTCATGAAATTTTTTCATTCGCGATACAACCAAATTTGCACTCAAAAAAACGTTGTCCCCTCAAAGGACGAGGCTTACATTATATTTCAGTGTCTATTGAAATAATCACAATTGAATCACAAAACAAAAACAGAGAATAAATACCCAAAAGCTTCAACTAAAATATAATACACTACAAGCAAATAGCAGGCGGTTTTTCTTGTTCAAACAATTTGCTCAATGTGCATTTAATGGCACTGAAAAAAAAATTGTTTCGTCTCACTAGAGACTGGGCTTTTAAGCTAATTATAAATCGTAGAAACACAAGGTGTCATACACATAATCCAAGTTTTCAATCTCATCGGAGAAATAAGTTTTGAACTATAGTCACAGAGTACAAGCGGGTTTTTCGGATAGTCAATGGAACATTTTTTTTCGTCTCACCAAAGAGACTTGGCTCCTAAGCTAATACCAATATCTAAGGAAATAACCACAATTTAATCACACTTTAAATGTATTAACTACATATTCAAATGTTTATTCTATGTGTGTAAAGCAAGCATTAAAAAATCCAAAAAAAAAATTAGAAAGAGGCAAACTCAAACGATGATAGTTTTATTTGCGTGTGGTACAAAATAAAAAATTCAATTCCAGGCAACAGAACCTACCCCAAAAGACCGAGAGCCCCGACCTAGACTAACACTGCCCCAAAGTAGACAATCATTAGAAGCACGATTTATTTATTCTTTTCGTATTCTGCCTTGAATTTCACCCCTTTTTGCGATTTTCCCGTTTGCAGTAGCGACCCAGACCGCCGAAAGCAGACCGCCCAGCAGAACAATGGCCAGCGAATAGAATATATACTCGAATATAATCGGGTCACAGCCAATTTTATACGCCGGCAACCCAGAGCAGCGACGCGACGCCTCGAAAAAAAGGTGGTTCGGTGGTTTGGTTGTTTGGTGGTGCGTGTGTTGTGTGTGGTGTGTGTGCCCTGGTGGCTCTTGTGCTGAGTTTTCGATTTCATTCACTTTTTGGCACACCACATCATCGCCGGCTGTCGACGTTTCTGTTCGCCTGGTAGAAATGTCGGAACATTTCTTTGAAATGCCGCAATGAAAGGGAAACAAAAATGAACAAAATGAAAAAAGCCGCCGTGCCAGGCGCTTTGATGATTTTCCGCTTGTGCCGCCACTACCACTGGTAGAGGGAACTGGGAACTGGGTACTGGGTACTGCCACTTCCACTTCCTCCGCTCTGATGATGATGTTTGCCGGTGTTTGGCCATGGCGGGCATATCAATTTAGGGGAGTGGCATGCGTGACGCTTAAGCGAACGAGATTATAGACTCCGACTCCGACTCCTATCCCCTCTGCCGATCCCGATCCCCTATCCCCTATCCACTTGGGTTTTGTTGTTCGGCTGGCCTGGTCAAAGGCGGCGTCTCCTTTGTTGTCGCTCCCCGGTGCAATTGGGCGTTGCCTAACAGTAACAGGAGCAGGAGCCGGCGCAGGAGCAGGAGTTGGGGTCACCACAGCTTCGCTCGAAACCTCAACCGCAGAGCAGGAATCGCTGGCTGTTTGGCTTGCAGCCGTTGGTTATTTAATGAAAACAACAATCTAAGAGCCATTACGTGGACCGCCCTGTCTTGGCCCCAGGGTAATCGTCAGTTTTAACCCATTTTCTCCCACTGCCGCAGAGTGTGGGAATTACAACTTTATTTATTTGTTTTGGCAGTAGTACCAAAGAGAAACAAATAAATTTATTTCGACCTTAAGTCTTTTTTACTACTTTTTCATTCTAAAAAGTATTTTTACAAAAATCAAATAAAAAGTTATTTTTAAATTTTGTATTAAATTAAATATTTAAAAAAAATAAAAATAAAAAAAAGGTGTTTTTACCCCTTTGAGTGCAAATGGGTTAAAGCCATTTCATATTGGGCATTTATCACTTGCAGACTTTTACTGCCAGCAAAGGCTTCGTAATAAAGAGTGTCAGCGAATCAAGAATTGATGATTCCCTGTTACAAAAGATACACAGGCAAATACTCAAAAAATGTCTGTAAAATGCTTGTATATTTTATTTAAATTTAAATTATAAAATAAAAAATAAAATTCGGTTTTTTGTTCAATGATGCCCATGTTTCCGCGGACACGAAAGCGCCATTTGTGATTTTCAAAAACCTTTCAAAATTTGTACCTCTACATGGGACTTGAGGTATCTCTACACTTATTCTACAGATATTCTACATGCTAATCTAGAGATACTCTACGTGGGAGTGGGAATTCGACATAGTATCTACATAATTTTTACGTTTTACGCTGAAATTGACAAAACACCCATTTATTATACAAAATAGGATGAGCCCTCTACTTTTGTAAGTCAGATCTAGATGTCGCCCACAAAATAAAGACCGAACCACATGCAAAAGTATTTTTATATAAATCCTGAATATTTTTTTAGAATTAAAATTTCTTAATTGGCATTAAAAAATTAAAATGTTTAAAATTAGTTATTTTAAAATAAGAAAAAAAAATAGGCTTAATTTTTGTGTGAATATTTTTTTTTAATAAGTACCAAAGCATCCTTTATTTAATTTTAGTGATTTTATCGCGATAATCGCTTTTCAACTGTTTAATGTATTTAAGGTGTTAATATAATGATCTTGATTTCCATATTTAATATATTAATAATATTAATAATATGTTTTTATCGATTTGTACGGCATTATTGAGCTTTTTTTATTCAACATACAAATCATTTGACTTTCAAATAAATGCCAAAAAACTCTTTAGAATAGAACCAGATAACGGGAAGAATCACGTGTGTGAAAAGAAAAATTAAATTAATTCTCAAAATTGAATAAATTACGCGAATTATGTAACAGGCGAACAGGAACGGCTGGCGAGCAGCAGCAGAAGCAGGAGCAAAAACGGAGGCAGCTGGGAAAACCGCTTAGGAGCATTCACATCCACATTCTCTGCCACTCTCACTCTAACACACACACTCTCGCCCCGGGAAATGCTTTTCCCCCAAAAAGTCAAAAAGTATTAAGTACGTGGAAGAAGCAGCAGCAGCGCCAGCAGCCGGCACACTCGAGAAAAGCGGAAAAGCGGAGGGAGAGAGAGAGAGGTAGTGGTAGAGAGAGCTAAGAAGCGGGCCATAAAACATTTTCACATTTTCCGCCGCCACGAATGGCGAGGGGTGGCTTCTTGAGGGGGTTGCAACCGAGTGTCACACTCTATCGGAAAATGTCAAGGGGAAGAGAGATAGAGAGATGTGTGGAGAATCATCAAAGGTTTGCCGCAGCGGCTTTTCCGCCTTTGTGGCAAATCCTCAAAGGAATTTTCCGATATTTGTAGCAGGCGACCAGCAGCCAGCAGCAGGAAAACTTGACCAAAGAAAAACCAAACACACACTCAACCCCGACATCGAATTTTCCGACGATTTCGTTTACGTTTTTCTTTTTTTTTGCGCGCGCGCTCGGCCAGAGAAAATTCGCTTTTCATATGTGGCTGACAAACACAGACAAGCACATGCATCGATAGGAAGCTGCCGGCTGACGTCGATCCATTTGGCGAGCGATTTATGTGAGCTTTTCCCCACTTTTCCCTCGCTCCTCGTGCTTTTCCCGGTGTCGCCAAGAGATTTCTAATGGTTTTCGGCCCGGTCATAAAGCAATAGGCGGCGTTTTACGAGCTGGCAAAAAAAAAAACCTTCGCCTTCGAGTCGCTACCAAATTTGGTCGACCATTAAAAATCTCATTAATGTGGCAAACAAAAAAGGCCTGACATAAACATAAAATTTGATGAAATGAAAAGAAGCGGGCCCTCGCATAAATTTAGCGAATCAATGAAATCGATTATCAGGCTGTGCGGAATGGTGGATTCAGATTCGAATTAAAAGAGTTGTCTGGGGGGAGATGCAGGAAGTGGTTGATGAGTGTGCAATATAGGGAATGAGTATCTACACGTGCCAAATGGCTAGGGATTCCCGACATTGCAATGCCACCAATTGCGAAAAGTTTCTGTTGATCCCTAACAAAATTTTATGAGATAGATACAAGGTAAGAAAATAAAAGATACAAAAATAATTTTCAGTTTTTTTAGTCAGGGATAAACAAAGGTTTACTGATTTAGATAATTTAATTTTGATTTTTAAATACTTTTATAGGGTACACAAAACTTCGTTACAACTACGGAGTACTCTATTTTTATTTGACTTTAAAAGTGAGTTAATGCCAATATCACCAGCTGGTCCATAACGTAACCCCGACCGTCTATATTTGGCACACTCACGCGTGTCTGGATTTGAAGTGAAAAGGGGATATACATATGTGCATATGGGCTATCATCATCAGTGAGCTCGCTGAACCATTTGGCGCGTGCTCAAACACAAAAAAAGAGAAAAACATTTGGTTAAATTTCGCATTGTTTAGTCTGCGATGTGCGAGAGTTTTTTCTTGCTCTTTTGGCACTTTAAACAAATGTTGCAGACGATGTTTGTTTTCGGTTAGCCCACCAGCTGGTGAGAGATGATTCCTCAATGTTTTTCTTTGGTCTTTCCAGACAGCGAGGCGCGTCGAAAATGTCTGCAAAAAAGGGGGCTAGAAACGTGCTCATGATTAGCTTTTTACATAAAGAAGCCTAAATGAATTCAAAATTAAAATTTAAATCAGAAATTTTATTTCCATATTATTTTTGTATTTTTTAAAAAAGTTTTTCATTTATTTATTTTTTTTGTACTATTTCTGCAATGGTTTTTTAATTTTATCCTAATTATTACTTATTACATTTTCAACAAAATCGAATTATTCCCAGAATATTTCTTATTCCTTTCCCACAGAACTGTTTCCATGAAGAGCTGTTAATATCTTTAACTTGGTCTTTAAATAAACTCCCCGCAAATTGGCACTTGTTTCAAGCACCCCAGCAGCAGCGAAATTCAATAAATATCAATAAAAATATTTACAGAGCAGGGCGAGATCATCAAAAGCAGTTGAGCCGCCCCAGAAAAATTCTGGTCCCTCAAGATGCAAGCTCCAGCGGAGTGAGAACTGCCGGCGAGCATTAACGGTAATCATATTAACTAAGCGAGCGAAAAGTTTAATTGAATTGCCCAAAAAGGCGGCAAAGGGTGGTCCTCAGAAGGGGGAAACGGGGGCGAGAACTGGTTGCGGATGCTCTGAGTCGATTAAAAAATATGCGAACTGCTCGACGACAATGTGAAACGCCAAAAAGGAATTTTGCTTAATGGCAACATCAACCGCAAGTACAACAGGAACAACAGCCAGTAACAATGGCTACACACAGAAAAACTTTTACAAGGTGGAAATATTATTATACATTTTTAAATCATTTTACAAAATGTTGAGATGTACGAAAAATGTAATATTTTATTTCTTAAAATATCATGGTAAATGATTTTATAAATGACAATATATTTTTTTTCAGTGCCCAAGAGCAGTAACAATGCTGGCAATTAACCGGCATGAATGGCAGGAAGTTTGGGGAGCGACCTTGCAATGTCGCAACGATGACGAGCCAAGATGTTCGTTCGTCTGTTAACTTTGCCGCCATTTGTCTGCAGTTGGTAGCTTGGCAACTTGGTAACTGCCAACTGGCAACAACTAACTGTTAACTGGGCCTAGACCTGGGCTCGGCCGCCCCCAACTGCATTCCAACATGCCATGCGAAAGTCAAAACTAACTGCATGTTGCATGCCACTCCAAGACAAACCACCATATCCATCCATAAAATAATGGCTAATCATAATGCAATTTTAGCCGGGGCTAACTGGCATTAGCATGGGCCGACTGCAGATTTAGGTAATGTGTCGAGCACTAATTGCTTGGGACACACTTTGAGACTAATGTCGAACTGCGGTACTTTTATTAGACCTGGCAATTTGAGATGACCTGCAGAACAATGGATTTCTATTAGAAGGGACTCAATTCGAAACTGTGTGGGGGAAAAATGTTAGCAAACGAGGCTGGAATGGCTAAATAAGGAGAATATTTTGTAGCATTACTTATGCGCATTAACTATGCGCATTTTAGAGTCCAATTACCATGAAAGTCATGAAAAATGGATACAAGTTGCGAGTAGCTTTGAATTATTTTATTATTTTAAAAAGTTTAAAAATTCTGTTAACATCGTGGGAACTTTACCACCTAAAACTATGTAATCTAATCTACTAACAGATGTTGGTACAGATGCCAAATCTATTTATCGCATATGTTGCCCATTTATTTATTTGAATAAATCAATTTGCGCAGGCGCGTAGTCTCGGATCAAATGAAAAAGTAAACAGAAAATAGGAACAGTTGTCTGGAATGCGATCTGTGATGCAACCCTCGCATTCTGACAGAAATAACGCCCCCTAAGCAACTGGTGAAGATCCTTTCCCTCCCCTTCAAAGATAATAACAGTTGGTCAGGCACACATACTACATATAAAACAGGGGATCTGACCGATTGTATCTGGCCTTCTAATGAATTACGGCACACTTTTCAATTAGTTGCATGTTTATACAATAATTTTGATGATTCTCGAGAACTCACGGAGATGTACACCCCATGATGGGAAAGGAGATAAAGGCCGTCAGCTGTTGAGTTCTGAAGAGTGTTGGAAAGAGTCTGCGCAGGGTGCTAACTATATAAAGCCACCCTGTGGTTGTGTTTAATTGTTCGAAAATAGTTCTATACAAAGCAGGAAATATATAGGATAGAAAGGAAAGACTATTATAACGCTGAGCTCAATTCATTTTATTGCGTGAATAAAGAACCTTTTAACAAATTTAGCTTTTTTGATAAAAAGAAAACACCACTTCAAGAATTTAATATCAATCTATTGAGAATTTTATAAGGAGTTCAACGTAGTAGAAAAGACCATACATATTTAAAACGTGTATTTTAAACAAATATTTATATTTTTTTGTAAAGGGTGAAAAATAAGTGCTGATAAATTAAAAAAAATTACATAAACCATTGTTACCATGTTAGGTAATTACAGAAAGCTTAATCTACCAAAGAAAAATTACTTGTGCCCACCTCTTCGCATATTCAATGAGTTTTAAAATAGCATGCAGACTCTCGGTTAATCATAGAATGTAAATAAATTGGCGCCGCACTTGGTGGCTATGTGTCAAGGCAATCGGAATAACATCTAAGAGTTGGGACCCGCAATTGGACAACTTGTTTGCCTACGCACAGCGTTCAGTCCAGATTACAATTGCCAATGCAATTGCAATTTGAATGATTAGGAGGGAGGCAAAAAGCAGAAATTACAAATATATTTCTGCAGCTGCAGCACTTTTTGTCGCACTTTTTCCGCTAAACTTGTCATTGTTGTTCGGTTTTTTTCTATATTTAATTGCAGCCACTGGGGGACGACGACGATGCTGGATGCTGGCACTCAAGTGCACACTTCCTGTCATTTACATTAACAAAGTGTTTTTTCTGCTAGTTTTTATTTATTTTCACAACGCACTCAATGGGTTCTCGAAAGCATGCGCCATTGTTCGATTCGTAACGGGGCCTCTGAATCGGAACGGGAGTCTGAATCGGGGTTGGAGTCCCTGGATCCGGAGATTGAGTCCCATTCGGGGTTCCTGCAAGTGCACACAAAGAAACCTTATAGCTATAGATTTCCCTATAAATAAAATTGTAATTAAAAATTATACGAAATTGAGATAAATATATATTTCTAGAAAATTTAACAGTTGCTTAGTATTAAAAAAATATTATACGATTGCTGGATAACTTAAACAGATTTCATAAAATATTTAATTTAATTAGATTGAGATTTAATAATTTATAAAAAATTATTTATAGAGTAGCAATAGATTATTTCTAAAAAATTTAAAAGATGCTTAGTATTAAAAAAATATTATATGATTGCAGGATAATTTGAGTAGTTTTATTAAGATCCTTTTCTTTCCATTGAAAATGATAACATAATATGTTTTATTATATTTTCCTTTAAGTATTGTATTATTTGTATGTTTTATATATTTTTTGCCGTGTTAGCGGTTGCGCTTGCGCGTGACGCACGTGGTTCATCGGGGCTTGGTGGTGCGTAGGGGTTGCGACCTTAGCTTGGGGTTGTTCTTAACCCGCAGCATTTCCAGTTCGTATGGTTTATTTGCCTCGCCTGCATTGTGCCCCGTCGCTTGTGCCTGCCACACGCATTCTTGACCCAAAATCCAAGACGGAAAAAAGCCAGCTGCAGCTGCACCAGCAACTCCTTGGCCAAAGATCAAGGCTGCCAGCAGTGGCGTGTCAAATGGCCAACCAAACCAAACCAGCTGTTGCCATCCCATCAAATCAAAACTAGTCCTTCGAGCAAACAATTGGAAATGGGAAACCCATCCTAGAACCATTGTACTTTGGTCGCATCGACATATGTGCAGCTTCACAGTTGACTTGAAGGCAATTAGCAGGACTCGCACCCTCACTTGGTTGCTGGTTTTCACCCATGCAAATGAGCTGAGTGAATGTTGATTACAATTCAACCCACTACCAAGCCCTATTTTCCTATAGGTAACCCCTGAAATGGCAGCTGGTTTTCAGGTCTGGTTATTTTTAATTTTTCAAGTCCTTTTTGTGGGCTACATTTGTCAGCAATTTGTTTTTCGGTTTTGTAATTTTAGTGCGGGTTGCTTCAAAGGGTTTTGGTGGTTAAACTTGGGTTAAAGTTAATGGAAAAAACTTTGTAAATTGTAAAAAATATATTGCAAAAAATATATAAAATATGGTTTAACTTCACAAAATAACTGAAATCTTATACAGGTCACAAAAAACGTAAATTCTTTGTCTATCTTCCCTTATATCATACAATATGGTTGCCTTGCGTGATTAATTGCCACATTTGCAGCTATTATTGTGAGTCCTGCTGTTGCCATTTGTCTGGTTTCTGGTTTTGTGCGGCACTGGCAAAAAGGATGCAGCTTTCTCGTGGCAAGGCCAATCCCAAATAATTGCCGACTGATGGTGTCTGCGGCTATCCACCAACAGCTGCTGCAATCACGCAGTCTGTCGACTTCCATTGGGGAGAAAACAAATATTAAAAACCACTTAGAGCGACGCGTGGCGAGCAATTAAAGTAAACACCGAGCATCGGTAAATCCTTTTAGCACTGTGACCTATAATTGCAATATGAGCTGCCACTCGATGCATCCTGATCCGGCCACAAAAATATCCTTTCCTAGGCAGCTACCCCTTTCCCGTTGCCCCTGTTTGTGGTGTGTGTGTTTGGCCCAACTGGGAGTTGCCATGGCAAATCCCTTGAATTCTGTGTCTGCGCATGCGCGACGGAAAGTGGCAGCTGTGAACTGAGTGACTGACCCCCAGGTCGGCTACTTTGTAATCCTGCGGAAGTTGATTTTATCACGTGTGTCCATTAGTTACCTTTCGGTAACCTGGAGTCCGGCTGCTGGGTTCAAAGTTCAGCTGAGAACAGAAAGGAAACTGAAATAGATACTGAAACCACTCGGGAAGAAAAGGGTTTTATTGGTATAGTTTTGAATTTAAACCCATTTTAAACAGCTGCTACTTTTGATCAAATATATGTACTTCGGAAATAGTTTAAACGTCAAGAGTTTAACAAGCTAAGTAGATTAAAAAATCTTACCAAATTAATCAACCCATCAAGCGAGGAGAATGCTCCCCATTCACTTGAAAAAGCTGAATGATCTCGGAATAACTGGAGGCAAATATTTCAAAGTGCAGTGATCTCTCTCGCTCAAGAACCGCTGACAGAGTTCCCATCAATTGGAATGCCATTCGAGTGTGTGTAACCTCGGAGGTTAGACCAAAAATGCCATCAGTCATTAATCTAATTTTTTCTATTTATGGCAAACGATTGATGGGCTTAGAGCGTCGCCGACGACTTGACAATTGGCGGCTAATTATGCAATGGCATCCCGAAAAGCCGGCCAGGAATGGGAACTGGCAGCTGGAATTAATTGGGCTGCCAACCGGAGATGCAAGTCTGGCGATAAGACCCTCTGGTCTCTGGGACCTCTGGAAACTATGAAAATGATGATGATGAGCAGTCGGCACCGCTGGAAAAGTCAGAATTAATGGGCCGAGTCAAGAGGCGACAGTTTTGTCGAGAAAATCAAATTACACTTCGTTCGTTCTATGTGCCCATGTAAATCTGTGAAATGGAGCAGCCGATTAATAAGATGCGATACTATCTCAAGGATGAGGTGGTCTCGCACAACAAGAAGGACGACTGCTGGGTGATCATACACACGAATATCTTTGATCTGACGCCCATGTTGAAGGATCGCCTGGACCACTGGAATCGCGTGGGTGTCGTTGTTATATTCTCCAAATAACTATCTAATTTGATAACTCTTTCAGACCCTGGACTATCTGGTAGCCCATGCCGGCAAGGACCTCACCCATTTCTTCCACCGGAACGGAGAGCCTCGCACGGAGATCTCGCCCAGCACTGGACGACCACGTGTCCTGTTTCCTCCCATCTTGGAGGTGGCCATCTCGGAGTTCTGCAAGACGCCGGGTGTCATGTGGAGCCAGGATCCCTTCTACCACATCGGCAGGGTGACAAAGCGAGCACGGGTCATTCGGATTGTTAACACCCTGACTGCCCAGACGCAGTTCATGACAGTTTGCGACGAGGACAGCATCTACGACATCCAGCAGAAGTACAAGCAGCGATATAATCATCACGCCGGCAGTTACGAGTGGCGGAAGTTCTCGAAGGGGGTAAGTATACATCAAGCGATCATGGTATATTATTTCCATAAAAATTATACGTTTTTTGGCCTTGCTCTACATTTAATATGGGGTTCCCCACATTATCATATTTAGTGCTCTATACTTAATCATTAATGGTGCCATTAAAATGCTAGATTTTGAAACCAGAAAGTTGATTAAAAATAATACTTGTTATTATTATATTTATTACTTATTTTATTAGTACTAAACGCTTTTATATGAATTTTTTTATTTTATATCATTTTAAATGACCAAAATGAAAAAATAAAAGGAAATATTTCTTAATAAATCCTTAAATTTACAAAATTTTTCAAAATAAGTAATATATTATTAAGAAGTTAATGAAAAACTATAAAATATTGTAAATAATTTGGAAGAAATCTAAGAAAAACTTCTATTTTCGGCATTCGATTATTCAGCCTTCAAAATGAGTATTATATCTCTCCTAACTCAGGGCAAAGGCTGCGGTGTCCTGGACCTGAATGGCACCCTGGACGAGAATGGACTGAGGGACGAGGAGGACAGCTCCGTGGAGCTGCCGCCGCCCTCCATTTGGCTGTACTACACGGATGACATAACAATTGCTTGAATATTCCGCTTGTGATTAATTGTTTTTGGAAATTTGTTGTGCTGTTTCGGCTGCAAGTAAAGCTCATTTCAAGCTAGACTGGAGTTGGTAGTTTACAGGCATTTTGGGCAAATTTCAACAAATGTCATGGTCGACAGCGGGCGGTAATAAGTCAGAAAAGTGCAGCCGACAGGGTCTCACTATCTACCTATCCACTTATATACCCACTATATAATATGCGCCTTATTGCTCCTGATCGCGGCTCTAATTTATGCGGGCCTGTGGAGCTGTGAACTCGTGTATGACGATCGGGGTGTCTGTTTTTTAAGTTTTTTGAGTGGTACAGAGAGCCTGCAGCTGCCCAGTTGGCACGCGTTACTTGCCGGGGGGAGTGATCACTGAACTGTGAACTTTGGGTGTTTTTCAGCGAGCCTTTCGCGGCAGAAGTTATGGTGCTTGGTTCTGGGTTCTTGGAAGTGCGCCCACCTTTCTTGGATCTCCAAAGCTAAGCTCTGGGGGCTCCGCTGGCTGGCTGGCGTTGTGTTATCTTGAGCGCATAAATAATTAATTTCAGACTCATTTTGCTTAATAATTTTTTAGTTGTTTAATTGCAAACCTGTTTGGTGCTGGCTTGGGCCAGGCCGGACCATAAATGGTCTGCGGCTGTGTTTTTAATTTACATTGCGACAAAAGAGGCTAAGAATCTGGCACTTGAACAATGTTGTGAAATATTTTAGTCGCTGAGTATGTGGGATTTTTGACAAGCCAAGGGGTTTGGCAGCAGAAGGTCGCCAATGTGTGTGCTTTTATCGCGATCTGAATAAAATAAACAAACAAAAAACAGTCTAATTAACCTCCGGGAGTCGCAAATAACAAGTGACTAAGAGGAAGTTAGACTAAACAAGTCATAGACATTAAAACTAGAACTATAAATTAAAAAGTCTTTGCTGTTGTACCAAAAATAAATGAATTATTTTAATATACCAACAGAATACTTACTTAATCCATAAACATCCAGACAATCTAAAAACCCTCTTAACTGTCTAAGGATAGGCGACCGAAGACCAGAGACAGACCCAAATTAAATCCGCCAAATCGAATTGATACCTAAGAACAACGTCTGAGCCAAGACACGCAGAATCTTGTGAAATTCCCCTACCTGTTCAGCTCTGAGATCGGAAATCTCAGTGCCTGGCACCGCTACCATGATTGGATGACTCACCCGAGTCTGTGAACACGTTTGCGCCTGTCAAGGCCTGGGAAAAAGGAGCAATATCGAACATTGGGAACCTGCCGCGGTCTGCGATCTTTTCGTTAATGGTGGTGAGGCGGGGGAGAGGGAGGGGAGGCGATGGGATACCACTGCGTAGAAGTCTTCAAATCCATTGCACTGCCCGAGTCTATGGAATTGTGTTTATCGTTTGGCCAAACCTGTTTTGGCATTCCTCCCCCCACAACTCGACCGAGTTCGTTGCCTAAGTCTTTTGTTCGAAGCGCCACAGAGTTCATTGCCTGGTATAGGTAAACAAAATGCATTCGTGTATTAAGCCATATTTGTTGGACTCGGGTAGGTGATAGGCCAGCCCATCATGAGTGTGCACTGGGTTGTTAATTAACGGGGGAGAAGCTGGAATTGGCAATTTGCATACAGCTGGAATGCATAACCTCCCAAAAGCTAATGAGATTGTACATAATTTGCCGTAACTTATGTAACGGGAAGTGATTTGTTTTTTGTTTAGATTTTCATCTTTCCGGGAAAAACATTTAAAATTTTTTTATAAAAATTCAAAAAAAAATGTTTACAATAAATAAATAACTGAAATAAGACTAACAAATAATTCACCTTTTAACATTATTTAATTTATTTATTAATTGAATATCAATATATTTATTATTAAATTTAAGAACTTGCATCCTTGGATATATTTTCAATAACCTTTCTTTCTTTAAAGTTAGAAACTTCAGTACATATCACCCACTTTAGATACAATGTCTTACATTTTAATTTATTATAACTGGTGACATCTTGCCAGAACCATTAAATAAATTTCTATCTTCACGCGACATTCCCTTAAATACAGCGGATCCAACATGGAGCATCGACATCACCCACAGTAGTAGTAGAACATGTAACCCACTTCGCTGGGGGCTTCGGCATCCCATTCCCACCTATTCAGCAGGCTGGGTAAATCTGAATTCCATGCCGGTCGCATTCTTTCCCATCTCCCCAAAGACAGGCGGAAGTCGGGGCTCTGGTATGCGAGCATTCTTTCCTCCAGCCATATATTCCCAGGCTAAGCGAGCTAATTTAGTGCTTAGCTCGACATAAACTGTGTGCGGTTCCTGTTCGGCTTGTTAATTGCGCAGACTTATGCAGATGAGCTTAGAAATAGAAAGCCAGGCGAGCGGGACAATCAAAATATTTTGGCATGAAGGTCACAAGTGGCGGTCACACCGCTCCCATCCCAAAAGGAAGTCCAAACCACCGCCCCCCCAAAAAAACCTTTCGACGGCTCCCAAATTGGACAGCGTAGATCCAACATCCGTTATGGCTCAATTTCATTTACTTTTACTGTTTTTAATTCTTAACTTCTACGTGGCCTGGGACTCCACCAGCTATTGTGTTGGGGAAAATACCCTCCGAACGATTTGCATTTGGCATACAAAGCGTTGACCGCTGCATTTGGCACTTGGCATTCCACACCCAACAGCCGTGGCAAATTAAATAATAAATTGACGAAGGAAAAAAGAGTATGCGACAACAAATAGCGGAACCAAATTAGGAAGTGGCCGCACCACAAAGTCCCCCAACTCCATATTCGGGGGCTCACTGTACCTGACCAACTGTCATGGGCATATTAATTATAATGTGATTGATAAGGTGGCTTCTTGAATGACTAAGTTAGAGACCGCGACTTGAACTCTAAAGAAATGGGTCTCAGGAATTCAACAAAAAATCTATATAATTATATAAAATGTTTTTTATATATTATTATTATTTTAATATTTTTAAAAATGTATATTTACTCCAATAAAAAATCCTTTAGCACCAAGGAACTTTACCCCTTAATAATCCCCATCAAAAAGTGACAAATTAAAGTTATTTCCTTTCTTCGATTTAAGAGTCTCTCCCGCCAAATTGATATGCCACTTTGGCACCTCACGAGCCCTGGTGATTTTTCATAAATTATTCAAAGCTTGACTGCTTCCGTTTTGGACTGAAGTGCCTGGCAGTCAGTCAGTCAGTCACTCCTCCGATGTGGTGGATATGGATGTGGATGTGGATGTCTGGTGCTCCCTGGCAGATTGACAAGGTTCGTTGGGGCCTCCACGTGGCCAGTGGGTCAGCGGGGGGTGCTGCACTTTCTTGTGGTTTCGATGGCCGTCCAGCTGCTCGTATAAATATCCATTGCCAATAAGAACGCCGAGTTTATTTTACATTTTATTGTATAATTTTCGGATGTGGTTGGCAGAGAAGACGAAGACCGTTCTGACTGGCATAAATTAACGCGTGCAACTAAACGAAAATAAATAAATTTCGTATTTACATTGGGGGTATATTCCCTGGTCTTTGGGTTCCGCTCGGTTGCCCATCAGGTATGTCGCAAAGATCGGGAGACAATGGGGCGGTTTTCACAGAGCTCTGTGGTATGTATGCAAATCGAATCGCCGGCAAGGGGTTAAGTTTTGGTTGGGCCTCAATTTATGGTTATTAACACAATATTTGTTGTCGCTCCCTGGTTAATTAGCGGGCGAGGCCCTTCTGGGAAACGCATTCGAATGGTTCCCATGCAAATCGCCTGGCCAAAAATCAATTAAAAGCGCACGTGACGTTCAACTACCCACATCTGCATCCTTTCCCGCCTTCCTGTCAATTCCACTTGGGTGTTTTTTTAGTAGACCAAGCACTTCCTGTCCCAGGGGATTTTCCTGGCCTTGTGCTTCCTGCGGATAATTAAAATATCTAAAAAGAGGGAGCGTGGGAGCCACTCTGACTTTGAAATCAATTTCCCTGGCTTTAAATTCGATTGATTTATCGCTCTGCGGGCTTCAATTGATTTTTGTTTTTTTTTTAGAGTGAAAAGGAGGATTATCAAACTGTGATCTATATTCTTTTGGTGGTTGGGGTGGTTAGGGGTTTGCCAAATTGAATTGTTTACTTCGACTTAGGGTTGAGTACTCGCCCATTAAATTCGTTTTGATTTATGCGAGACAAGTGCCTAACTGATCTTGTTAAAATTTACGAGTTCCCGAGAAGGGTTGCAACTGTGAGAACTGGGGGTGGTGGCAGGGATTATAAGGGTTCGTGATGTTTGCTTTAAATATTGTTTCGAGAGATACTGTTTTTTTGTCACACACACTGACCACAGTCAAAGTTTTCAGCTGAAAGTGGAAACCACACATTGATGAGACAACAAGAAGTCTTCAATCAGGTCTACTCACTCTGTAACTCGTTTATAGAGAGGAGCAACTACAACAGGTAGCTTCACTTTCTAACAATGATTGGTTGGCAGCCTCATCTTTTCGGTTTCTTCCTCCGAGGAGTAATGAGCGCTTTTTCAAGTTGATAATTACGATGAAACAGCAGAAACAGGGGCAGAAACAGAAGCCGAGATTCGAGAATACAATGGCAACCACAGCTCATTTGGTTAGCCCCAGAGGCCTCTGGCCAAGATGATTTGTCTTTTCTGGTCAAAAACTTCGGGGGACAGGGGCTTAGGTAAAACATTTGTTTACACATGAAAATACCAGTAGCCGATTTATACAATTAAACAAAGATCCGCGAGGGATCCAAAAGAAGGGCGGCTAGAATGAGTGATATTCTGGGAGCAGCGTGGGAAATGACTTATGTAACTAACTGGTTGTAAGGTGTCCCTCGGATTCTCAGGGTCTTATTAATTTCTAAGCTGATTTGGGGGAGACCTTTTGCAAATCAATCAAGGGCGCAACGAATTCCCTTGACACCTCAATTAGAAATGCAAATGGTGGGAAATTGGCAGAGAAAATTTGCCATGAACTATAGAGTAAAAGAGTGTGATAAAGGTTAATAAAATAATAATATATTCCATGAATATGAAGAACTTGTCACCCGCATGCCATAAAGTTTTAAAGAAATTTAAAAGAAATTTCCATAAATCACTTAATACATGAAAAACCATTAAAGTAGCAATTATAAGCTGTTTCACAGTCGTAATAAAATGAAATTGCCTGTTAATTAGCAATTATGAGGGCACACTTTATCGCTTGCCAACAGATTAATGTGGGGTTAAGCCCATAGGCTCCCCAGAAGATTGCTGGAAGCTCAACCCTCTAAAGCATTTGGCGAATCTGATGGAGCTGGCAACCACTGCCCAGGGAATAATCCAACCACCATACCATACCATACTATACCATACCATAGATCTCCAGACCCGTCGCCCGCACTTACTTGCACCACACTCTTGCTTTCATGTCGACCAGCCATTATAATTATGGCGACGAGTCTGCCGCTTCTTTCTCCTTCTCCTTCGCTTGGGCATTTTCCAGAGCTCTTTTCATTACATTTAATGCCACAAAGGAATTTGAAAAGCATAACAACAACAAAGGAATACTTCGCTGCTGACGTCGCACTGGTCGGCGAAGTAGAACTCATGGATGTGCACAGAGAGAAATTCTTCTTTAGTTTTATATGAAAGGTTGTAACTATGATTATTATGATAAGTATAGAAAATATTTAAATATTATTCTAGGATACATATGGTATAATTTTTAAAAATTTTAGTAATTTATAAAATGGAAATTACTAACTTAACTGACTCTTAAAAATATTGAAGGCTATAAAATATTGGATGTTATAGGAAATTACTTATTTAGAAAGACCTCATCACAAATATATGTACATCTAAAATTATTGTATTAATATTAAATAACTATTTATACAATGACTAATTGTACTTTAGTAAATAATTACCAAATTCATCATTAAAAGAATTTTTCAAATTTTTATTATTATTAGATGACTATTTTTCTCTCACTGCACAAAAAGTTGGGGAGGTGGCTGTGGCACTGGATGGATGCGGACGCGCTCGGTTGACTTTCATGGATCAGTTGGGGCGGGCTCGCAGCTCCACAACTCCAAAGCGGAAGCATATATCGCTGTTTGTTCTGGCATACACTACTATACTATACTATATAGTATTTGTTGCCGTTGCCTTTGCCTTTGCTTTGGCTGCAGTCATTACCGGCATGACAAGCACAAAAATGCGTCGTCGTTCGTGCGCAGACGGTGCCGCTGCCCGCAAAAAACTAAAGTTGCATTTAACTAGTCGAGGAATAGTGCTGGGCCTGGCCTTAGTCCATCCACTAGTTACTAGTTACTGCAACTATGCAAGGAGGGCCCATCGATTGATGGACTTGCAGTGAACTCGGTTGAACCCCCAGCTCGGATTGGACAACACGTGTCCAAGTCGGGAGCTGATTTCCATATCTCTATCTGGCGGACGCACTTGGCTAGTTTGGATTGGAGATACGAGTACTTAGAAGTAATCTTCCTCTTCTAAATGCAGCCAGGCGTTTCGACAACCAAAGATCAAAGGGGCCAACGAAACGAGCCACTAATTTGATTTGTTTAGAAAAGAGGTTCGAAGTCAGCGCTACTGTTCAAGAGATAAGAAGGAATGTCTAGAACTGAAGGGATTATATTAATCACGCAGTCGAAAATCTTTATAACAAATGGTTAAAAACAAATATTATCTTAGATTATTATATTATTTCTAAGTCTTTAAAGCTACAGTCTTTGAACTTATCTGGTTTATCTTACTATTTTCCCCCAACTTTATATATGACATTTACACAAGTTCGGTAATGGTAATCATCTTCTCTGCCCAAAAGTAATGTCGAAGCAAATCAATTTTAATGTTCCAGCCGCACATCAACTATCAAAGCAATTATGGCCCGCCAATAACCTGAAATCTAAGCCCAACTATATTTGGCAATCGTCGCTATCGACAACATAGGCCGCACCCCGTCCCAGTTGAGAATGTTTGGACGCCGACAAGTGGTCAGGTTTCCAGTGCCGAAAGTTCCAGCGATTGTTGCCGGGCCACTGAGCAGGCTTAATCTCGGATCTGCAAACCCGAATCGAATGGCACACGAGTATCAGTTTAAGATTTCTTAAATCTGGCTAGCTGTTAATCATAACTCAAAAAGTACTGCAAAAAATGTATGAAAAAATGCACAAACTGATTTCGACTTCCGTTGGGCAACTCATCCTGTCTGTTTCTGTGCCTGGGATGGGAATCGGGGATCCCAATTCCGATCTCGGGTTTCGATCCGCCGACTCTGAGGCTGGACAACCGCAAAGTGGAAACGGAAGTGTCGCCGTGCGGACAGGTAAAAGATGCCCTCTATTAATTGTGACCTTTAGGACTCGTCGTCTGGCACAGAAACCCAAGTAATGCCACTGCAACGAACTAAAATCGAGTCTGCAACCAGTTGCAATGCCACTTTTTGTCGCAGTCTGGCTGGGGTTCGTGGATGGAGCTGGTGGCTGGTGATCATTTAGCTGCAAAAAGGCAGCTATGAATGGTAAATGGCAGTGCGGGCCACTCTGCAATTACATGGCCAGCTGCCAGTTGTTTTGCACTCCGAAAGGTGACGAGGGGGGAATAGAGGATACAAGATATAAGGTATAAGGTAGTTGCACTCATCACGTATTGGGAGGTAGCCTACATGGGCATACTTAAGGGGCATTAATGTGGTTTATCATCGGGCAGCCACTGAGTTCGATACGGGCATGTTATGACAAGGATGAGATGTGGACAAGGCTCGAGCTGAACTGGTTGGGAATTCTTCCCCCTCGAAGGGCAACGCAATGCAGTGATGCTCAGGTGGAATCATTAATGAGATCTATTGCAAGTTTGCTACTTTTAATATTTTACTTTTAATAAAAAAGTCAGATTCGGAAACAAAATATTGTAGTCTTTAAAAAACTTAATTTTTTTAAGTATAGATCAAAGATATTTGATATAAGTTCAGAAGCCCCAGTGGTTCCCCAAATCCCGCCACTTCCTTGAAGATTTCCATCTATTTTTTCTGGAGTGTAGCTCACTGCAGATCATTAAGACGCCATGCCAGAAAGAGATGACCAAACAGAGAGAGAGAGGCCGAAGCAAAGTGCACATCCGTAGAAGGACATCTGATCGCTTTTTGTCGTGGCATTACACAACCGCAAAGTATCCGGGGGATCAGTTGGGGGGGTTTTGGGGAGGGAGTGCAAAGAAGAGCTAAAGATGAAAGTGCAGACAAAGCACTGACTGAGTCCCCAAGCCGAAAGTTGTTGTTTCCACTATTTCTTTTGCACTGGGAAAAATATCTTAAATATGTATCAGATATTACATTAATTTTTCACGCATAAAGCTTATACTTAACGTGTGTTAAATATTTGTAACTAATTGAAGATATGACAGAAATTTATATTTACTACATAGGTAATTTGAAACGATTTATAAAAAATCTGAAGAATTATTACCCATTAAATATGTATACATATGTATACAATAAAGATATATTATTCTAATCTAAAAGTATTAATTTATTTTTCAGATTAATTAAATAACTGAAAAATATGAAAAAATGTAGTTCTTATCCTTTTCTCCCTGTGTATTTGTGGCTTCCTGCAGCTTACGACGTGTGACGACATGTAGAACTAATTGTCGTCCACTCTGGCAAGGTAACCTCGGCGCGGAGGAGGCGGTGGAGGAACTGGGGGGCAGGTCCAGAGGACCAGGAGGGGAGCTGGAACTGGAAACCGACTTGGCAGCAACTCTGGCTGCAATTGGCTGCACCGTTCGCCTTGTGACAGGCATAAATCAGTTTTGTTTCAGTAATCGGCGCAGCAAGAAGTCAGTCGAAGTCGAAGTGGAAGTCGAAGCCACCTGTCCGCAGCTAAATATCATGGTGATCTTGAGATTTTCGCGTGTGTTGCGTCATAATTGAAAATGATCGCGGTGTGACACCTTAAAAGGCATTCCCAATTGTGGCAGACACTCTGCTCTTTTTGTTTTTTCGGACGACAACGGCGACAACTTTGCCAACGAGTTAATTAGAGTTCGGGTCGTGTGCTCGGGGAATCGAATTGTTTGGCTGATTTATGTTGGATCGCTGGACAGGCATTCCTTGGCCAAAAAAGGCGCAGCAGCAGCGCTAGATGAATAAACCAAAAATTAGCAACATTTAGTTAATGCACATAAATAAGATACGACGAGATTCGATATTGCGCGACTCCAAATTGGGCAAGTCGTTCGTGTGCCCCGATATCTCAAAGATCCGTGTGGGCAGAAGTCTAAGTCAAACAAACAAAAAGAGAATAAATGACGAGTTTAAATAACACTAACAATCGGCTTTGCTGATGCTTTTGTTGGTTAATGAGCGGGACCCATATTTGGCCGGATCGAAGTCGTCTCAAGATGCCCGCCCCGCCGAGCACAGTGAAGCCTG
Organism: Drosophila prostipennis; assembly: GCA_037075205.1. NCBI lineage: Eukaryota > Metazoa > Arthropoda > Insecta > Diptera > Drosophilidae > Drosophila > Drosophila prostipennis. The sequence continues at coordinate 559,825 of JBAMCJ010000817.1, forward strand.
CCTCTGGTCACACGACCAAGCTCACGACGAATGGCAAATCCAGCAACAGTAACACCACCTTGTGCAACTCCATCGCCCATCTCAGCGACTCAAGGACCAATCTCACTGCCAACACGCCCACCACCTGCCAGCGCTTAAGGTATGACACTTTTACAGCTCTTCGTTTTTCAGTCTTTGATACTGGAACTAGTTTATCGCGCTGCAAACCCGAAAAGTTCCCTCCGATTCGATATTGTCGTGTTAATAAATTATGCTAAGGCGTGGGGTCTGCCGATCCACCGTGTGTTAGGTACCATCTATAGAGTTTGGCTAATTGCGTGTCTGCTAATAAATGGAATTTGTCAGTGTAAATTAAGGCAGAACGGATTGTTTAATTCGTGTGCTCAAGATCTAAATAATAGTGGGGACTTTTCAAATAATAAATTTTTATAGAGCCTATTAATAGATATTATGACATTACTTAGAAATAAAATTAAGAAGAAGAATCTATAACTTCCAATTTTAAAATTATTACTATCTAGTATCAAGATCATTATTGTTCGGTAACCAAAAACGCAAAGGATGGTACATCATTTACATAACAATTATTACACAAAATTAAAAATGCACCAAATGTTTCTATCTTTAATTGTCTTGTATTCACAGCGAAATGTTTCGGCGTTCGATTGCCAGCAGCACCCAATCCAGTTCCAGGGAAAATACCTACGAGGAGGTAAGAGAAATATACATATGAATACCCCGCAGATGATCCTTAGATAAGCCATTACCAAAATTCCATTATAATTGTAAATGTAGATCAGGAAAATTATAAATGAAATGTTGCGCGTGAAATATCTTGAGAACTTGAGGTGGGAAATTCAAATCAACCCCATAAATGGAAAACTGATCATTCTTACCTGCTCTTTTGTTGAATGCCCATCACAATTCAGCTAATTAATCAAACAAAATGCCAAGACGAAAAAGAATTTCGTGAAAGGGGAGAGTATTCCTGTGAAGATTCCGTTACCCCCAGGAAAACCTCTCGAATTTCCAGGCGTTCCGAGTTGATTTGCTTTTCATAATAAAAATCTTTTAGCAAGCCCATCAAAGGAAAATAATTTATAAACATTTTGGGGTAGCTGAAAGGCGACTGCCTACTGTGTATCTGTATCTATGGACGCTTACGCATAGCTATGTATCTATAAGTGCGCCGTGTGTAATCCGAGATACTTTCGGGAGGGGGGGGGGCGGTCTTCTTCAGCCAGGAGCAGTCGATCGATTTATAAACAGGCCGCCGCACTCAAGTGTGCCAGCTGCCGCTCGGATTCGTTATATCTTTAAGATACATACATATACATACCTTTCCTATTGCTAAGAAGCTGCGAGGACTGCCAGGACCAACGCATCGAATCCTTAAGGACGGCAGGCATTGACCTGCTTCGGAATGCCAAGCGAAAACATCTGTCGCCCTCAAAAGGGATCGTCTTGGCAGTTACCATCCACATATTTATGAGTCTCGCCCGGGTGTCCTTTTTCGTGTTGTTACAGGCGTCGTCCTCGATTTGGCGCGCTCAGTTCGTTAGCCCAGCGAAGATCAGGTCGATGCTTGATGGAGCTGCATTCCATACAGGTTTTCCTGCTGCCTGATCGAAAACATCTGCCTGGGCCGCAGTAAGCGGGTCCTTTCGATAGCCAGTCGAATAATTGAAAGTAATTTCCCTGCACTCCAATGATGGCGGCAAGGTGATAAGCCAGTTTAGTCGCCGGCATCCTGCAAGGATTGCTGACGGTTTCCGGTGGAGGAGAAAATCTTTATGGCCAAACCAAGTAGGGTCTGAGCTCAGTACGATTAGGGTTATTTCTAATCCTGATCTCAAGAGATCTTAAGATAATAATAATTTATAATAGATATTTAATGGAACTATGTGTCGAATTTCCTTATCTATCATAAATATTTCTTCTTTAAGTATCAGAACAATATTATTCTTAATTTTGGAAAATGTTAAACTCTTCTTTTGCACTTCCCTTAAGTAGGCAATTATCTTGGTCATCTTCTACCATTTTTAATGCACTATTTAAAAAGTTCCCCCATTTTATTGGACATGTGTTCTTTGACTCCACATTGCATAATAAAAGTGTCAGGCCAGAAGGTATTGTACCCAAGTTATTCGATACCAAACGACCGCAAACTCTGGGCTCTCCTTCGATATCTATGTAGCTCCGCTGCGTGAAAATGTATCTGGCAGATACATAAATACAGTCAGCCAGGCAACGCGTGTAAAACGCATAAAATTGCAAATTACCGCGCTCGAATGCATTTCATATGACGATTTCAAAGCTGCAGCTTTGATTCGATTTCATTTGAAGCTGGGAAACCGCAATGGCAGGCGGGCATGGAATCGGAGACGCAGTTGAGATGCAGATACAAATGCAGATGAAGATGGAGGCGATCGCAGCTCAAGTTGAGCGTGTGGCAGGCAGACGACGATCTCTAATGGGCAATGGCATCATAATCATCATCATTGACAGGCGGTCTCATGTTGCATTTAGCTGTGGCCACTGATAGATGGAAATGGGAGTTAGTGAACCCCAGCCCAAAACCCTCGTTGGTTAATCTTTGGAAAGTGCAAGTGAGTGCACTCCAGTCAAACATTCCTCTGTGTGTCGTTTGCCTTTTATTGCAGCGGCCTAATCACAAATCAAATATTTTTGTACGCCTCGAGGGTTTTATGGCCTCTGCTCCGCTGCGGTTCATCGTCTCGGGATCTGGATCGGAGTGGGCTTGGTGGACTGATTGGGTGCCCTCAAATATTTGACTAGACCCAGTGGATTCGACTTCTGTGTGTGCGACTCAAAATATCCGGCTGACTTTGGCCGGATTGATAGCCTCTAATCAGTTGCTCTGTTTGTTGTCGACTGGGTCCCATAAATTACACTACTTTGCATTCTTCTTCAAGTGCTCAAGGAAAGGGGTGACGAATCCGCCTGAAAAGTTTTTTAATTTCAATGCTTAATTGTTTGATTTATGGCGGAGAAATGGAAAATAAAAATGCCCATTTATTTAAAAATTTTAATGGAAGTTCCATAGTAAATCTTTTGTAATTACCAATAAATAATTGAAAATCTCCAATGTATTTTTAAGGTTCTAAAGAAATATTTTTCAGAGATTATATTGGTTTTGTAACTTTATTAGTAAAGTGGTAAAGAAATGTAAATATGCAAGGTTCTTTCAAGTTTCCCGACATGATCCCACGGATTTTCCACCCTTTTCCCTGCCAGATTTCCCACTTGGCTAGACCAAATAAGTGTCACCTTCAATAACGGTAGAGGTTTTCACTTAAGGAGATATCAATAGTCAAACATGCGATGGCTGCATGGACTTGGGTCATGTGCCTTTCATTACTGTCTTCGTGGGGGTATCTATACGGTTTTTTGGGGAGATCCGCCCCCCGACCTCATTGAAATGCAAACAGTTACGATATCGTACCCAGCGATCCCCCGATCCTCCGCTGATCTGATCATGTTATTATTAAAAACACCTAAATGGGTCGCCAAGAACCGGGCACTGCGAACTGGGGATGGGTCGTGTGTCCGTGTGCTTTGTAGTGCAGCACGTACAATAAATTAGTGACATTATAAAAAAATTAAAACGTGAGCTCCTCTAGCCGAACATATTTTGACAATAATAAGCAGCTTTGTGCGCTGTCTTCTTGTTTCTTATATGTGTATACCATTTCTCGAGAGCCGCAAATTCGGAACGCAAACAACGTGACATGGGGATCGAGATGGTTGGGGGTTTCTTGGGTTTCTTCGGTTTTCAGGGGGGGGCCTGTGAATCCGTTTTGTTTGCCCCTGCTTTATGCGTTTTTATGTTTTATAGGCCTCCTCATTAGCATGCCGATCACGAGAAGCTTATAATTTTGAACTCTTCTCTTTTTTTTTGGAGTGGAGCGGCTAGGACAAGGCACAATTGTCAATAAAATTGCTGAACCGCCTGACAGCACGCACTCGCAGCACTTTGAGACATTTTACGGCGACTCTGAAATCCGTATCTTAGCCCCAAACAATTAACGAAATAAAAAGGCCGCTCGGCGGAGATCCCACGCTTTTTATTTTCGAGCGGCGGGAAATGTACGGCATTTAAATAATTTTTCGATGCCAGCCCACACAGTCACCGCAAGCTGATTATTTGTATACACTTTATTGTTAAAATTTATATGCGAAAAATGCATACATGCGAACCGAGACAGAGATTCATTCACAAATGGTTGGCGCATCTTAAAGTCGCTGCTTTATCATAATCGTATACAGCGGAAATACAGAAGACACAAAATGCTAGATACGAAGTACACGAAATCTACCTGAATCTCGGAATTCATGGCCCGCGAACTGGTGAATGAACTGAGGAAATATCTCCCTACCTCCACACCAAATCTTTCAGCCATTAGCAGCTTTTTAGCCGGAATAGTTTTGTATCCGTGGTCGCACTTGACTTTATCTTCGCACAGCATGTTTGGGAACGGAAAGTCCTGGGATCCGAACATGTTTTGCACACATTTCGGGCAAATCCTGTGTGGCCTTTGACCTGCAGGTGGTCCTAAAGGGTGCGGAAACTCGGGGAAAATGACCCACAGCTAAGACTATTAGGACTGATTGATTTATCAGCTAGATAAGTTATGAAAAGATTATTTTACCAACAAAAGAAAGATTATATTTGCAAGTAAGATGTCAAGGTCTTTGGATCTTTAATATTTTCCTCTTACTTATAAAGGGAACTATCTTGTTCACAATAAAATGATTACCCCCTTGGCTTCTCGTTGATAAAACAACTTTCTATTATGGCTTTCCTCTGTTTTCAGGCAAAAGAGACAACAAAATTCACAGCATTTCCTCATTAGTTTTTTGTTTGCGGCACAATGGAAGTTGGCCCAAGTTGCGACTGTCTCCTCCACTGATTATAATTAAATCAACGTTGCATGACACAACTTAATCAAAACTGAGCCAAACTGAAAGTGAATTCGGCTGGCAAAAAAGAGAGATACATAAATGAGGTCAACGAACACGGTCCAAGTTGTCAACGGGCACTGTAGGCAGAACCCATTAATGTTTCTTTGGGTCTTTGAATAGTTTCCCCAAAAAAAAAACAAAGACTAAGCTTTGTATCTTTTTCTCTCTGCCGCTTTTATCAGCCCATTTACGTGCCAAATCAGCGGGTGAAAGTGTTGCAAAATGCGCGAAACGAAATGGCGAAATTACTCTGAGGTGAAAATTGTTTTTCCTCGCTCCACAAGGAAGGAAAATGCGCTATGCTACGGAAAAAAAATTGCACCCAGAGCAGACGCCTCCAGTTGGTTTTGGAATTTTCCCACACTTTGCAGGTGGACGTGTCTGAACTTTGATTAAACAGTCGCGTTTCCACTGAGTTTTTCCAACAATCTGGAGCCGGGTAATAAATGTGTAACATTCTGTAATGGCCGGTGTGGTAGCATGAAAACCGATCTCTGAGTCATGCTCGATTAGTCAGAAGAATTTTTGGACAAGTGAACGGCCTGCCTTTGAGTCACTCACTATTTTCAACTGCAAGAGTTTTCCATTTCCATTTCCCGCGCTGCCCGCGGGAAAACTAAGCGTGTTCGCATTTAATGAGTGTCACTTTTATCGATCGCGGCGGTGGCACCTGTTTCCGTTGCATAATTTCGTTGTCCCAGACCCTAGAAACACACGAGTTCCTTCCACACCATTTTGTTCCTTGGGTTACCAAAATATTTACACATTTCGGTGAGTAAACGAAGTAAACAGGCGCTAGTTCTAATGAAGTTGCGAGGGAGTGTGGCAGGTGTCCGCTGCGGCATCTTAGGGACCATTTGTAACCCGATAGAGCCAGTTTAGAGTATAATAAGGGATCAGTAGATACAACAAATAACTTGGCTGCTAATGAGTAAAAAGAAGTAGAAAATGACCTGGAAAATGTGCATAATAAATGCCTTAATTGGGTTAAAAATATAGCTGTGGCTATCTGAAGCATACATTTATTTAAATTTTAATTTATATCCCATAACATTTTGGTTTAGAATATAAAAAGCAGTATTATTGAGGATATAAAATGAATATATGTTAAGCATTTAATGAACTTAAGTAAATTACCCGATCAGAACTTTTCTTGAACAAAACGTATGACTTCAAAGAAGCCTTGACTAATAGAAACACAATTGCTTGGCCCATAAATCTCGCTACCATATCACGAGATCTTTCCCAGAACTGCATTTCGAGTACATCAGAGAGATAGAGTGCACCTCGTGATTCTCCTTATATTTTTTGCACTGCTAACCATCCGCAACTAATGCGGCTGGAGGAACGATAAACGGGACCGGGATCTGAAGGATCAGCCGGAGACGGAAGGCCCGGCGTGTGCGGTTGGCCAGGCTGTTTATTGTTGGGAAATCATAAAAGATCATAAATAAATAGACGAGCACAGAAGATTTACATTTGCCGGGGACTGTCGAGGGTCGGTCACACTTTAATTGCCGGAGATAAAGCGAGTCTAAGCGGATCTCTTGGGCTGGGAAACGTACACACAGAGTGTGGTCCATTCGGGTCCAGTGATTCATGCTGATCTCTCTCGTTCCCTCTCGCTTACTTCACAATATCGCCATCTCAGGCCGGGTAATTGATACCCGAGGTGTTGATTTGTAAAACAAAAAACTGTTTGCTTATAAACAAAAGGCCTTGTTATGTGCACGAGTAGCAAAGGCAGTAGGGAAAATAACAACTGAATTTTCGGGAATTTAGATAAGAAGCGAAAATGTTTTCATTCGAAACTGGGAACAGATAAAGTTGGGTCTGGGTCACACCCATTGGCGGTCCGAGATCCCAATGCCCCCCCACCCAAAATGCAAATCAATGAACCATTAGCTAGGGAATCTGTGTAGAATTGAGTGTTCCCCTTTTTGAACCTCTGATGTGGGTCTCCCCATCTCAGTGACTGACAGCCTGATTGTGGGTCTTCAGTGAGTAACATACCCGACCGTTTCACTACCAATCTTTTTCTCTTGATAAGCAAACCGACTTATCAGCGAGGGGCCTCAAATATTTGATCTGCCTGTTATGATTTCTTGTACAAACGCCGAATGTTTATGCAAGATTAATGGTCAGGCGCACGCCTTCCTTCCTCGTAAAAGAGCCCTCATCCCCTGCCGAAAGTTAAGGTTTAGTTCGTATACAAATTATATCACCGCCGACTTTTCTCTGATCTTGAACTATTAATTAGGCAAATTTCATTTTGATTTGTGGGCTGGCTAAGCAGCGGATGTAACTAAGTGGAGATCAAAACTGAGATCTTAACCCGGGAATGTCTGGGAGTGGGAAAAAGCTTTGTTTTATGGGATAATCTTAAAATAATGCAAATTAGAATATATTAGATTGGGTTTTCAAAGAGAATTATAGAATACGGAATAAATGCTTAGAATGGAAAATATTATTATCACATAAAGGTTTGTTTATAAGTTTGTTTATATTTATAAAATGCGAACCGAATTGTTTCATTTTTATATGGCAATAATTTACCGTCCATCAAAAATAAGAAAATGATATTATGTATCTTAAAAGATGTACGCAAAATGAAATCTGGCTAAGCCCAGATAAAGAAATCTTTCTTTACATAAAACCTAAAAAACTGGATACAAAAGAGCACAAATTTCTTTGGCTACATGGCACATTTGTCCGGAAATCTGCACACAGCAACGGACATATTGTCAAACATCGGGCATGGAGGATCCTTTTGCTACGATCCTGATCCTCTTTTGTGCGACACCTTTGGGAAACTGTCAATAAGCGAGGGCATTGTTCGATCCCAGCCAAATGCAGCTGCCTTTCGCCATCGAACTGCGAATCATTTCCTCGGCCCCGAGAACAAAGCCGGGCAACAGGATCCGGCAGCAAGGACATGTGGCAGCCATAGGACAGCTTATTGGCCAGGCAGAGAAATCAGAAATCGAACGAGAGCATCTGCATCTGTCATGGCCGACATGTGCCGGCAAGATGCGAATGATTTTTGGCGGTAAAATGGAATTAACACAGAATTTTCGGTACGAAAATGGCCGAAATAGGGGAGGGCCATACTAATTACTTTAGAGGCCTGTTATTTGGCAGACCGCAAATTCCATTTCATTCGAAAAACTGTTATTTTAGAGAACTTTACCCTTTTTCCGGGAAAAATATAACATTAACAGAATTTCAGAGAACGAATAAATTCATACCAGAAGAAAATATTATTGAAGAATAATTATTTGTATCATAAAATATATTTTCTGATTATTATGGCAATTTATAGATCATCATCATTACCCAGAGTTTAGTTAAAATTTTAAAATATATTTAACATTAAGTAAGCCCTAAAATCATCATATCTGGTCACCCTGAGGAAACTTTCAGCTGGAACCGAAGCCAAAGCTGAATGAACTCATTTCCCATTGCTCATGCTGGCTCAGCTTCTAAGCGGCTTTCTGACCATTAACAGAGCGAAGAGAGAGCCAACTCTTCGCTCTTTCTCCGCTCAGCTCTCTCCTCTGGGCCAGAAAAAGAAGCAGCAACATGAACGGCAGCAACTTTTCTTGGTTTTATGGCTCTTTTTTTCGGCAACATGCTCAGTCAACCTTGGCAAGGCCGTTGTTGCCGGTTTTTATGCTGCCTGTGTGCGTGTGAGTAAGTATCGGTGAGTGGTCCCCTGTGGCTGTGTGTCTTTGCGTGGGTTTTCTCTGGTATGCGGCCAACGGAAGTCGGGAATGGGTCATAATCGACATCCCTATTCCTCTGGCCCCTCGACTCCTCGATCCCCTCTCCCCCTTTTCCCACTCCTGGCCAACAGATGGTGTGGCCCTTTGGATAATTGCACTTGGCAATGGCTTGTTGGCATCATTAGAGCCGAGTTTGGGTAAATACAGCAATTACAGTATCCGCAGCATGTCCTGTTGCCAAATTGAGCGGAAAGCCCATTGAATATGGAAATGGACAAAGGAAATCGAGCGCAGAAATTAACAGCTTTTGGGTTAGATTGCCCAAGGAAATGGGTTGGAAAATGCTAAAACTTTTAACTTGAAAAATTAGAAATAGGAATTTATCGCAAAAACAGACAATTCAGTGTGCATTTTTCGTAGTAATTCTTTCAAAATAGAGACGATGTTTTGTTCAGTTAATAACCTAAGCTCACAACCCACATCACTTTTGCAAAGATTAAAATTTATAAAAAGAAACAGGAATTTTCTATATTAATTTATTGTCTTAATTGCGTCAAAAATAATGTTACCTCTAAATAATTTGGTAATTACCAAATTACCTAATCTCACTTTTGTATATTAAAGTTGGGAAACCCCAAAACTACAGCAAAACATTTGTTACAAAAAAAAGATTACAAATATTAACATTCCCGAAAATTTAGTAAAATTGGAAACCCCATCGACTTGGCTTTAATGATCTTTTTTAAATATTGCACATGCAGTTTCAAAGAGAGTTTCATCATTTTACCCAATCAACTTCTGTTTGGCCCTTTTCAACCACCGCACAGTGGTAGTCATTATAAAATAAATAATTTCTAAAAATTACGTATCCGCAATGTTGTTTTTTTTGTGTGGTAAGAGTATTTATTACCTAAAAATGTAAAGTTTGTAAGAAGGTTTTAGCTTTATTGAACATTTTAAAAATGTATATCTGAGAGTTTGTGCTATCTTCGATTTCCAACCAAGAAAATGCTTCCAATGCCCACTGTGCAACCCGTTGAACAACAAGACTCTCTCTCCTCTCGCAGCGGCCACAGAAACTCTCCCCGAAAAGCAGTCGCCCTCCCGCTCTAAAGTGCATTGCCGGAGCAGATCGTCGCCTTTTGTCTCGCTTGCACAACCCCTACGCCACATCCGTGAGCGCAAATGTGCACCCGTGTGCGTGAGAGAGAACGGGATTTTGAGTTTCAGAGCGGCTTGGACGTCTCCGCCGTCACTGCGTCACTTCAATCGCTTTCGAGAAGTCGACGCAAACGGTTCGTATTCGTGAGGTTCGCATCTGTATCTGAACGAAACACAAGATAAACGATGCGCGTGCGCCGTGTGAATTTCGCAAAGTTTTGAAATAGTCAAGATCTGTGTGATGTGCCTATAAACAGTGCAATTACCAAAACCGAAAAACAAGACAAAAAACTTGCCAATTGAAACACTTTTGGATTAGTTTCACGACAAGCAAATCAAAATACCCAAGCAAACAAACACAAACAATATGGTTCGCAGTTTGGCCCAGTGGACGAAGACGCTGAGCTTCCCCTCGCGTCTCTCGCCGAATCGCAACTCCAAGGATTGCTCCACTTTGGCCGGTCCAGTGCCGCCACCCACTCCGCCCAGGAACAAGACGACCTCGGGCAGTGGCAACTGCGCCACATCGCGCTCCTCCTCGTCGACAGTGTCCTCGTCGCACTCGTCCTCCCACAGTTCACCCACTCCCGGGAACAACAACAACATGCCCATCACGGAACTGGAACAGATTGTAAGTTTCCCAAAAAAATACAGACCACAACTAGGTCTTATCATCTTCTTAAGAATACTTATTGCTGATACTGCAAATTTCATATCTTTGTTAAATTTAAATTATAAATAATATCGTATTAATATCATACAAAGAATATTTCTTTCTAAAACCCCTTTAGTATTAAATTCTTATTAGTGATCTTTTTATGTTGATATGTTTTAGTTGAAATATATATATTTCTTGGGTAAACCTAACTACCAATATTTTTGTTCAAACAAACCTTCAATTAACATGCATTTTCAAGCCCCTTTAAAATATAAATAAAAAGAATGGGGTTATCACAGAGGTGAGAGGAGCAGCGGCAGGGATCGTATCCGTATCCGTGCCCCTGTGGACGGCACTTCCTGTTTTGGCGAGCCAGCTGTGCAAACATTTAACAACTAAAGCCCGCATATAATTTCCAGAGCCATAAAGGCCTTGCCAAGTCCCCAACACGAGTGCATTCCAAGCGAGATAAAGCTCATTGACCCAATTGAATGGGGCCCTAGACCAGAGACCAGATACTAGGGCTTAGCCGGCACTTATCATTATCAATCAATCAGTTTCGTAAAACAAATAGCCGTATGTAGAGCGTGGGGACGTCAACTGATAGCGGATTTCCACACCCGATAAGCGGGCTGGCAACTATCGAATATATTTATGGGTCTTCCACACCAAATCGGGTGCAATTAAGCCCCCGCCGTTTTGATGGCCAAGTTGAGAGCAATTTGCCAAAGCTGTGCGACAGATTGCCGGGGCTCAGATCAAACACATGGCAGGAAAATGGGAATACAACGAAAAAAAACCGAATGAAATGGAAATAAAAATCCGAAAAGCAAACAGGATGTAGACGCGCTTGAACTGTTGAGGATGGGAATACTTTAATGCCTGCAGACAGGCCGATCTTGGGCGACAACATATGGGCACAACGTGGCCCGATCCCCGGTTCCCAGGCAGGGAAAGAAGAGCCGGATCGAATGGGGAAAAAAGGTTTATAGAGAGGGATAAACAAAAGGCGCTTGTTGAGGAAAAGGATTTAGCGAGAAATGGAAATTGTTTAAAAAATATGGTTTCAAAATAAATATCTATGTCTAGGTAATGAAATCTATTCCAATAACAAATCAACTCAAAAGTTATGTCATTGTAACCATAAATAAATTGAATACAATTTAAATTCAATTAACTTTTCCGAGAAACGTAAATTGTTTAAAAAATATGGTTTCAAAATAAAAACTATGTCTAGGTAAGGAAATCTATTCTAATAATAAAACAATTCAAATGTCGTAAATAAATTGAATACAATTTAAATTCAATTAACTTTTACCCTCCGCACTTAGTTTTTCCCACCGACTAAAGCCATTTCAATGCGGATTCGAATGCAATCAGAATTCCCGTACTTCGATTTCGCTGGCATTTTTTCGCAATCCGCTTTTGACATTCTCCCTGGTCAGTGGATTCCGCAGACGAGAGCTGCATTCATTTGCAGACCCAGACCCACTGCGAACGAACCACACCCACGCGGCACGACCAAGTTTACAAAAAAAACTAAGTAAAAACAAAAAACCATTAATAATGAAAAGCCAAGACGACGGCACGAGCATGCCACAGTTTTCATCGGCGGCAGGGAAATGGAGACGGAAAATCGTGACCAGCGGCGACGAGGCGCCGGAGACGCATCTGCGGAAAATGCCAAAGTTGAAGAGCACTTAAGATACGGGAGTCCATTGCAACCGTTAGGCGATGGAAAACCATGGGCTTATGTAAGGCAGCTTCGCATTTTTGCCATTTGCGAAAAACCAAAAAAAAAACCAAGAAAAACACAACAGAAACAAATCAGCAGCACAAACAAAAACAAGTTTCTTGTTTTGGTTTTGGTCTTAGACTAGCGAATCGCTCGGAAAAGTTGCCCAACGGCTTTTCAGCTGCTGCTGCGGTGCAAAGTACAAACATCCTTGGCCAAAGGTAAACCAGTTAACCAGTTCCAGTTCCACTGATCCCACTGACGGGGGCGTCTGCCCTGTTTCCTTGCCCCTGGAAGACTGGCATTCCAGGAATTTCGCAATTGCAGTGCAACCCGTTAAGTGGCTGGATGGGAGCTTCCGTCTGGGAGAATGTTTCCCACCAATCCGGATTTGAATCGCACTGATTCCGTTGCATTTCCCACACTGGGAAGTGGATTAAGATGTGGTCAACAGATTATCCCTATTTTCCAACACAAACACCTTTGATCTTGAAAAGTAATCCACTTAACAAGCTCTTATCAAGTAGAAATTCAATACCTTGTTTTTCTGCCAGCCTGTAGAACGTGCTGAAGCTTTATTTTCACAAACATTTCGCTTTCGATTAGCAATCAATTAGCATATTGCTGGTAATGACACATTTCGCTCTGACTTAAGCTGACTCAACGGATTTCTCCCATTCTCTGACTTTTGGGGACCTTGTCAATGCGAAATATTTACGCTAATGGCAGCAAGAATTTTGGCCAAAGTATGACGACCCCAAAAAAAAAGAAAAACCGATTGGTAACTGCATTTCCTGTCGCATTTCCAGACAAGCAGCTGCCATCCGGACCGAAAAAATAAAGGTCAGACGAGCCACAAAATGCGGCAGCTGCAGCAAAGTTCACCTGCCTGCAACTGCAGAAGTTTGGCAACAATGCTTGGGGTATCTAATATATATTTTACGCAAACTAGAACAACTGATCAGTGATCACAGTCATAATTTATCCACTTCTGCCGGGCGAACGCATGCAAATTCATCACCGTGATTAACGGGGGCACAAGGCAGCATTTAACATGGGTTTTCTTGGGTATAATACTGCGGTATTGCAGGTGCAGAGGGAGCAGCAAAGCAACAAAGCGGCAACATGGTGTTTTTACCTGTTTAGAAATCAGCTGCTCTGCTCCGCTTTGTCCCCTCTTTTTCTCTCAGGTGAAACCAGTTTCTGGCTTTGGCCATGTTTTGTTTTCATTTTTTCGTGTTTTGTATTTTGTATTTTGCAGCTGTCTGGCTCAGCTCGCATTCATCCATTGTGAGTTTGCTGCTGGTGGCTATTGCTGAAATTACATACTGACTGGGTATTTTGTGAAATTGACAAAACTGCGCATCAGCTGTTTCATCGGTTTCCTTTATTGCTCGCTGCCCGTTTCGCTTACAAATTCGCCATCGCTGCACTTTTAAATCCGGCATCGATGCACTTTATTAGGTCCCCAAAGCGTCGTATACCCATAACTTTGCCAACCTGTGTGACTGTGGGAAGTTTTAGCCTTAGGCAAACACCCCGAAAAAACCGATCTAATTAGTGTTCCAGCTGTGGGTAAATATCAGAAACATTTAGCACAGTTTTCATAGAGCTTACGATGTTGATACCACAATATCCATATGAATGCTGAGAATTTCTTGGGCAAACACAGCCCGGCGAGTCTCGAAATATAAAAAGCTAATGCCAATGCTCACGTACCAAATAAAAAGCATGCCAGGGGCGCTTTTAAAGGGGGGTATTTATATGCCTATGCCGCAGACCCATGCCAAGTTCCCCCACTCCAACCTCTCCCTTTGTGCATTACACAAATGAACGTCAACATATTTTGGTTGGGAATATTTTGTGTTAACTGAACAAACGGAAGTTCTCCCAGCGGGGAATGGTATCTACATAGTAGGGGGGAGGGGGGTTTTACCAATAATGGAAGGTGCTAAGTCCCCTTGCCCCAGAATTTGATGATCTTTTGGTTAGCAGGCCGAGAAATCGTGCTCCAGCAGTAGAATAGTAGAACATTCTGAGATGATAATGCCTGCATTCAGATCGAGTTCAAAATGCTTTGTTTGGCATTTGCTTATCATAAATATGAAATAATCAAGAGTTCCAGCTAATCAAATTGTAAACTTCTATTGTATTTATGTGGGAACATGTAATAATATTTTCCCTATCCCTTATTGTTATTATTTAGAGGCAGTTCCTAAATAGACTCAGCCCGATCCCGCATAACTTGGAAACTCATTTGGATAATCACACAAACAAATCAAGGAAATCCCAACGGAGTGCAACCCTTTAAATTAAAGTGCCTCCCAATCAATTTGTCTATTAATAAAGCCCCAAGAGTAACAGAACCCGAAAGTTTCGGCCGCCCCAAACTTTCAACAGAAGCATAAACAACAATGGGATGTTGTCTGATTGAAGCCAGGCCGGATCATAAAGTAAAAACAAACTTCTTCGTCTACGAGCGCCTTGAACTTTGGGGCAATGTGGAAATTGGTTGGGGGAAGGGGGAAATTCCAAGTAGGAGGCACATGTCTTACGGGGAATCGAATGAATTCGATGTCTAAAATTATAAATTTGTTTTCCTGCCTATTCCTAACTTCATTTTTATGATCTTCTCCCAAGTGGAGCGGGGCGGTTGCCACTCCAGGAGACTCCAGGTTGGAGTTCCATAAAAATAAAACAAAATGCGCCAAGTGCTGTTGCCCATAAATAATGCGTTCGGTGTGTTTCCACTTTCATTGGCCTGAACATTGATTTGGTTTGGAGTTGATTTGTCTGTCCGTTGTCCGTTGTCCGTCTCTTATTTGATTCGTTTATATGTTATTTTTTAATTACCGAAGCCTGAAATTTGGCCACGCTTTCGTGTCTGAATCGGAATTTCAATTGGCTTTGTCTGCGGCTTTACATAAGAACCAATCAAACTGAATGACTCTGAGCAGTTGGATAACAATATTCTTTATTTCCTTGCTTATTTTTGGCATTAGGAAAAAGCAAAAGTTGCCCGAAGATGGCTTAATTATATAATCATCCAACGAAATCGAGAAAACGACCTCCATCTCTTCATCTTTGTGTGGTCCCCCCGATGTGGAAGTCAAAGTAAATTAACCTTAGCAGAGCGGCAAGTAATTGCCACTAAAAAAAGCCTTCCCACTCCTCCGTTTTCTTCTCCCCTCCTCCATTTGGACCATAATTGTTTGGTTTCCCCGTAAACATTCGGAGCCGGTTGACAAACAGTTGGACGGGGATCAGCTTTTGATCTCTGATCTCCTCGGAGGCTGCTGCATGTTCTTCATTAAACCATCCACATCCACTACATGATAGCGAATTTGTGTAAACACCGACCGTTTGTTTACGGCATCTCCGATTGAGTGGCAGTTACTTCCTGAAGCAACTCCTCTGTGGGTGGTTCGACTCTTCGATTCCGAAAGTCTTCAAGCCTCCAAGTCCAATTGCCTAATTGGTCCATGGCCCCATCGAGAGTTCAACCGCAGTTCACCACTTTTCAAGTGACATAAAAATAGCGAAGCAGAGAAAAAGAGCACAAAACTCGTTTTCACGTTAAATGAAATTACCAGCTAAAGGCGATTCCATAGAAATAATATTTTATTTTTTCCACTACGCCCATTCGGCAGAGGGCACATGGGATCCCATCCCATCCAATCCGAACCCAAACCCCCGCTCCCTGCTCATGTGTTAATTGCTTATTATATCTTCGTTTTTATGTCTCTGGGACCAGAACCAGAAAACAGATGCAGCGACATGTTCATTTATCAAAAGTCAAGCCACGCTCTTCCAAAGCCCCACGACAAACTGCAGATAAGGTCAATTAAAAGAGTCAACCGGAAATGTCGCGACGCTCGGTTAGGAGCCACAGATCCCGTACAACATCTATCTTTTCCCCGACTCGACTTTAATAGATTGTCAAATATCATCAG
The DNA here is from genome assembly GCA_037075205.1 of Drosophila prostipennis. Classification (NCBI taxonomy): domain Eukaryota; kingdom Metazoa; phylum Arthropoda; class Insecta; order Diptera; family Drosophilidae; genus Drosophila; species Drosophila prostipennis. Next base: position 576,043 of record JBAMCJ010000817.1, read on the forward strand.
ATCGAACAATTACCATATCCAAATGTGGGTGGCTGGGAATTCGAAATGGGGGCGTTTTAATTAGATTAGACGACCGCAGAGAGTCCTATACATATATCTTTTCACATACAGTGGTGGCCACAAGTTTAGCACACCATGCTCCCACCATTTTATTTCCTCTCTATCTTCCTTCCCGTTAGAGTTTTCAACTTCCTGTTTTCACCCACCTTCGTGCTATAAATAGAACAACTTCCACTGTAAATATTGTCGCATTCGCATTTACCATTGATCTTTGGCAATCATTTAAGTGGATCAAACTCTGAAATGAGCTGGACACGAGTTTAGCACACTTTAGGAAATTCATATCCTTTTCACACTTCTGATTATTTTCCTTGACTTTTTACTTCGTATTCTGGTTAGTGAACCTAAATAAGGTAAGAAATTGAAGAAACGATGTTTATAGATACATCACAAGGACCCTGGAACATAAAAAACCAAAGGTGTCAAAATATCCTGTTTTTAGACAGGATAAGTGTCCAAATGCATCCCCATCAATTTTATTTACTTGTTATCCTTAAAATTAAATAATTAAAAGATATTGCGCTCGAAAACATAGAGCTGGGGCCTGATAAATGGTGATAAATAGACTCCCATTTTCATGGCATTTCAGCAGATCCTGATTTTCAAGTCCTTTCAAAAGGTCCTGGACTCTCTCAACCAATTTTTTTTGTAGCTCATGAACGGCCAAAAAAAATGAGGTATATATCATCAAGATCGGTCAACTACTTCCCGAGCAATTCTCTACAAGACTTTCATATTCCTATCAAAGTCTCGAGAGTATACTCCGTATACGGAATTTTGTATGAAAGTCGTCCATTAAGTCAAAGCAGTTATGACTTTAATATAAATATGAAAGTCTTGTAGAGAATTGCTCGGGAAGTAGTTGACCGATCTTGATGATATATACCTCATTTTTTTTGGCCGTTCATGAGCTACAAAAAAAATTGGTTGAGAGAGTCCAGGACCTTTTGAAAGGACTTGAAAATCAGGATCTGCTGAAATGCCATGAAAATGGGAGTCTATTTATCACCATTTATCAGGCCCCAGCTCTATGTTTTCGAGCGCAATATCTTTTAATTATTTAATTTTAAGGATAACAAGTAAATAAAATTGATGGGGATGCATTTGGACACTTATCCTGTCTAAAAACAGGATATTTTGACACCTTTGGTTTTTTATGTTCCAGGGTCCTTGTGATGTATCTATAAACATCGTTTCTTCAATTTCTTACCTTATTTAGGTTCACTAACCAGAATACGAAGTAAAAAGTCAAGGAAAATAATCAGAAGTGTGAAAAGGATATGAATTTCCTAAAGTGTGCTAAACTCGTGTCCAGCTCATTTCAGAGTTTGATCCACTTAAATGATTGCCAAAGATCAATGGTAAATGCGAATGCGACAATATTTACAGTGGAAGTTGTTCTATTTATAGCACGAAGGTGGGTGAAAACAGGAAGTTGAAAACTCTAACGGGAAGGAAGATAGAGAGGAAATAAAATGGTGGGAGCATGGTGTGCTAAACTTGTGGCCACCACTGTATATATTTTTTCGCACAACAACGCAATTTATTATTTTAATCTACCGGATGTGAAGTCGCACTCCTCTCGTCCCCAGCAATTAAAAGCATAAAGCAGAAGTGCAATCCATAAGGGAAAAACTGGGGAGCAAAAACCAGAAGCGGGTGCAGTTCTTTAGAGCCCAAAGTACTACAAGTATACTACGAAGGCAGTCAAGCGATGGCTGGATAAGTTGGGAGAGTGCCCAAAAAGAACGTTAGAAGGTAGGACAGGAAGTGCCTGTCTGGGCACTGGGTGTGTGCCTAGGAACATGAGCAGTCATGTGTGAAGAACCCTCGAGGGAAATGCAGCGAAAAGGTGCCGGGCAGGTAGCTGGAAAATGAAAATCAATATCTGCGATGGACTGGATAAACAACAAACAGGTCGAGGGGATCGGAAGATAAAAAGTGCCATCTCCTGCCTATCAGGCTGGGAAAGCAAATCTCAAACACCTTTATAAGGAGGGGGGTTCTCAGGGAACTCATTAGTTTCACTTCAACTTCCGCACTTGAAAAGTCAGCTCGCACATGGGTTTCTTTAAACGTTTTGGCAAGCAAATAAGTTCTGTAAATATTGAAAAGGTAACTGGGATAGAGAATATAAATATTTGCAAAGAATAGATATATAAGAAATATATAACAGCATTTTTTTAAGAAAATAGTTAAGATTTTCCATTAAACTCTCAATCGCTCTTAACTAAGCACTGTTTTCCTACTTGCAGATCTATCCTGGTCCCGATCCCAAACACATCATGGGCTCCCTGGTCTTCTGCATTCACCACAAACAGGGCTGCAAGTGGTCCGATGAGCTGCGCAAGCTGAAGGGTCATCTGAACGCCTGCAAACACGATGCCACCCAGTGTCCCAACAAGTGCGGAGCCCAGATTCCCCGCATCATGATGACCGACCACCTGCAGTACACCTGCACGATGCGGAGAACCCGTTGCGAGTTCTGCCAGAGCGAATTCTCCGGCGCCGGACTGGAGGAGCACAACGGCAGCTGCGGCCAGGAGCCGGTTTACTGCGAGGCCAAGTGCGGCCAGAGGATCCTGCGCGGCCGGATGACGCTCCACAAGTCCAAGGACTGCGCCAAGCGCCTGCGACGCTGTGCCCACTGCCAGCGGGAGTTCTCGGCGGACACACTGCCGCTGCATGCGGCCCAGTGCCCCAGGGCTCCGTTGGCCTGCCCCCAGAGATGCGATGCGGGTCCGATTGCCCGCGGGGAGCTGGAGACCCATCTGCGGGACGAGTGCCAGTCGCTGGCCGTGTCCTGCAGCTTCAAGGAGGCGGGCTGCCGCTTCAAGGGTCCCCGCCAGATGCTGGAGGCGCACCTGGAGAGCAATGCCGCCGCCCACCTCTCGCTGATGGTCGCACTCAGCTCGCGGCAGGGTCAGCAGATCCAGATGCTCAAGTCGGCGGTGTCCAAGCTGTCGATCAACTACACCGGCACTCTGCTGTGGAAGATCACCGACTGGTCGGCCAAGATGACGGAGGCGAGGGGCAAGGATGGCCTGGAACTGGTCTCGCCACCCTTCTACACCTCCCAGTATGGCTACAAGCTGCAGGCCTCGATGTTCCTCAATGGCAATGGACCCGGCGAGAATACCCACGTGTCCGTCTACATAAAGGTCCTGCCCGGCGAGTACGATGCCCTGCTGAAGTGGCCCTTCTCGCACTCCATCACCTTCACGCTGTTCGAGCAGGGCGCCCAAAGTGGCCAGGGCGGTGTGGCGGAGTCCTTCGTGCCGGATCCCACCTGGGAGAACTTCCAGCGGCCCTCGAATGAGCCCGATCAGCTAGGATTCGGCTTCCCGCGCTTCATCTCCCACGAACTGCTGCACAGCCGGCCCTTCATCAAGGGGGATACCGTGTTCCTGCGCGTCAAGGTGGATCCCAGCAAGATAGTGGCCGTCTAGGGAGCATCATCATTAGTAGCTAACGCATTTACTCGACTTGTGTAAATACTGTGTATTTAAATTTATGAGTAAATCCCCCGTAGCCTAGTTCAGTCCCAGCGGCAGCTTCGGGCGAGTTGGCCGGCAGGCGCTAACTGGCCTTGGAATGCCGACCGCTGGGCCACTGCGTCATAGTCATACTCGTTTTTCGTTTAGGTTTTAGCAGTGCTGGAATTAAACCAAAGCATACCTACGCATAGAACTTACGTTTAGGGCTCTCATCCAATCCATAATCGTACGCCTAAGTTCGTGTCTTAAGTCTTTTGCTTAGAGATTTGTATTATTGCGCGCGATGCGATCACTTTCAAAAGATCTTCAAACTAGACCGTACGCTCAAAATCAGTTAGACCATAAGTTGCATGTACATAGCGTTAAATTCGGAGCAGCCGCAGCAACCGCAAGCCTAGTTCTAGTTTCTAGCACCTAGTTAGTCGCCTAAGCCAACGCATTAGTCATTAGTACCATGAACACGAACATAAACATGAGAATCCAACTTTCAGCATAGTCAAATAAGTTTATGTTTAAAAGCTACAAAGTCAAACAAACAATAAAATGAAGTAAATATAATACAAATTGTACTTTTGTGTGTTTATTTGGTTGTGGGAGGGTTGGTCTACTTAGAATATTTAGAGAATGCCTATTCTCAAGATGCAACTCTTTTGTTACATTTCACGGATTGAGCTATATTGTCCTCCTGCTCACCATCTTCATCGACGAACTTCTTACTTTCGTTGTAATTCACTTTACGAATGCTGCACTTTCTTCTTCCATCAGCTCTTATTTTATGAGTACGCTTGTGCTTCTGAAGATGAACTTTCGTTAGAAAGGACAACGGGCAGTGGTCACAACGGTGGGGTGAAAACTTCCTGTGGTCTATATAATGCAAATCTAAATTTTTCCAAGTCAGGAAGGCCTTTGGACAAAGAGTACATTTGAAGGGATTATCCCTCGGATGAATCGCCTGATGATTTTTAAAATCGGCTTTTATTTGAAATGTCAACTGGCATTTGGTACACTGGAATACTTCGCCCGGCGACTGACTCCTTTGAAATTGCATGCATTTCTGCACACGAATGTGTTTTTTAAGAGTAGCTTTTTTTCTAAACTCTTTCTGGCACTTGAGGCACTTGAAGCACATGTGACTATTCTTGTAGTGTCTGCTCTGATAATACTCGGATTGAAAGAGCTTTCCACAATTATATTTACGACACTTAATAGCCTTGCAAGCGCAGTTGTGACATTGAACTTCCTTTTCACTTGGGAAGGACTTGTGGCAGAGGGAGCATTCGAGCTTGTGGGTATCCATGTGATCATTAAAAAGCAAAGTGTCGGAGAATACCTCTGGACAGTAAGGACACTTGTAAGATGCTTCTGCAGGCTCCTTTTTCGGATCGTCATGAGCCTGAATGTGAATGTCAAGCAAGTCGTGGTCCAGGAAATTCTGTGGACAGTAGGGGCACTTGTAATGTGACACAGCCAACATTTGTTTTTCTTTATCCTTATGCGATCGCATGTGAGCTTGAAAAAAGCTGTCGTATAGAAATATTTTGGGACAGTATGGGCACCTAAAAGGTGGCTCTTTTTCGGTATTACCCAGCGTGTGCATCACCATGTGCGCTTCAAGATTGCCGGCTTTAAAGTATATCTTTGGACATTGGGGGCACTTGAGTTGTGGAGCTGGCGCGATAATGGGTTTATCATGGGACCGAATGTGATTTTTAAATTTGGATGCGTATAAGAACATCTTGTCGCAGTGAGGGCATCTGTGCGGCGGTTCTTTCGTGCGATCCAAATCACCATTTTCCTCGTGATTACGGAGGTGAATTGTCAGAGAGATGTGATCCGACAAAACCAAAGGACAATGGTAGCAATGAAATGTTGGCGACTCTGCGCTGGGTGTTGCGTCCTGGTTTTGTTTGGAGTCTCTAGATTGGACTTCCTCAAAGTGGTCTTCCTCGACTGGTTCGTTTTTTACTTTAATTAAATCTTCCTCGACGATCTCGTCTTTCAGCTGATCCCTATCTTTGGCTTGCATAGTCTCGTATGCATTTTGCACAAACTCCAGGCAAGTAGGACAAATGGTTTCGGGGGAAGAGTTCCCCTTTTCGATTCGCAATTCGATGGACTGTGAAATCATAGTGGCAATGGTCGTTCCAGATTCCTGCGTGTCATCAAATATATTGATCATGTGTTCGTACTTCTCCTGGCAAACCAGGCAAGTTTCCATCGCAGACTCTTCCAGGCATTCTGTTATAATGAAGTATTCTTCCTGAGTGGTATCCTCCTCAAGAACCTCTTCCTTAATTATGAGATCCTCCCTAACCATGTGCTCCTCCTCAAGAACGTCTTCCCGTACTATGGGATCCTCTTCGACGATCGTTACATTAACTGTGGGCTCCTCCTCAAGAGTCTCTTCCTTAAGTATGGGATCCTGGTTAAGGACGTTTTCCCTATCTGTGGGTTCCTCCCGTAGGACATTGTCCTCAATTATGAATTCCTCTTCTTTAATTTGGACATCCGACTGGTGTTCTGTGCCAAACGTGTCCAAGTGCAGGCACAGCAGGCAAATGATCTTCGGAACTGAGCCTCCACGCTTAACCGACAAGCCTCTTCTTTCCTTGCAATATTGACACACATTATTCATGGTCCTAGAATCAAATATACCAGATTAAACCAAATAAACAACTAAAAAACTATTTCTTACCAGTAATTTGTTTACCATTTCCAGGGCTAACAATCTTTAATTAAATGCACGAGTCACCTTGTTTCGAAGATCGTCTTCGATAGTATTGTATCGATTTAGTTTTATATGTCAAATTGAAAACATGTAAATTGGATTTTTAAATAGTTTATTAAAATGAAATAAGGTCATAGTTAATTTAAATTTAAACGAACTATGACCATATTTAACTTTAATAATTTAAATAGTTGTCTTAAATATGAATTAAAGTTAAATTATCTAAAACTCATATTTAAATTAACTATGACAATAGTTAAATGAACTATAATTTATATTTAAATTAACTTTGTCCATATTTTGATTAATTAAATTAACTATTGCCATATTTTGTGTTGCTATGGAAAGGCTATCGATATGTCTCTCGATTAATTTGGCCGCGAGTTCAAAAAGTTAACGCCTATTAAAAAGTTTGTGCAAATTATTATAGTTTTTAATTGTTGTTAAACAAAAAAATAACATTTAATTAAAATATTTTCAATAAGTGGATGGATGCAAATAATACAAAACTATAGAACTAAGTGTGTCATTTGTCTCTTCAAACCTTTTAAAACCATTTAAACCGGATAGGCTCAATAAATTAGGAAAATAAGCGTTCACCAATATTGTCAAACTAAAGTGAACTCAATGGAATGATTTTTGAGGATAGATGGGTATATATCGCCTAGGGGAAGCGCTTTTTCAGTAAATTTTCCAGTTTCCTGATGCCCGTCTGCGAACTGCCATCGGCGTTCTTGTCCGCGCTTCCCGTGAAGCTGCCCACGCTGAAGATGAAGGCACGCTTGGGTGTGGAAGAAGCCGCCGTAGTCCCCGTGGTTGTACTGGATTCGGTTGCTCCGGTCGAGGTTTCGACATCGTCAGTCGTTCCAGAGGTTGTGGCCGCCGTTTCTGTGCCTTGGGTGTCTTCATCTCCCACAGACGCCTCTATTAAGCCACTAACTGCCGCTGCTGACGCCGTGTGCTTGAAAAGATCGATCAGTTGAAGCTGATCCACCCGCTTGACGGCCTTCATATCCAGAATCTTTTGATACTCCGCAATGGTGATGTCGGGCAGTAGTTTAAGCACTTGCTGAGTAAAGTGCGCTGGTGGCTGGACAGGCGTCATCACCACCTTGATGATCATCTCGGCCCGCGTCATATCCTTTACCACCACCTTAGTGTAGCTGGTGGGAGCCTTGCGATTTACACTCGAACCTACCGAAGGCAGCTCCAGAAGTGCTGTTTTCAGAGAATGGGTGTCCAGCAGAAGCTGCTCACAGCCCAGCACATTATTGGATCCATCCGAAAGGGTGAGCTTGCAGCGGTATAGCACATTGATGAACTTCGGTATAAAGGCGGCCACGAAGCGGTGGCAAAACTGAGTGAAGTACTTGCGCGAACTGGCCAAAGTGTCCCTAATAGTGGGCACTGTCTGCTTGAAGTTGCCGCACAGGCTGCTGATGAAGGCGCTCTGGTCGCCAACGTTGTTGATGTGCTGCCACTGCACCTTGGACATCGCCTGAAGCGAAGCTTCGCAGCCAGCCTCCAGATCTTGGACCAGCAACTGGATGCAGTTGGATATGATGCTGTTGGGGTTAGAGAATAAAAGGTTTTCAAGCAAAGAATACAATTTAATGAACCTTGTTTGTCTTACCGATGAAAGACGTCCTTCTCCTCGCTCATATCAATCTTGCTCACATAGGCAGATGTCACCTTCTCCTTAAGCTTATCCTCCAGCTGTTGGACAGTCTCCAGACAGTACTCACCGGTGGTCAGAACGCAGCAAATCCGCACAAGGTCATCCCTTGAAAATCGCTGTGTGTCTCCCTCCTTGAGGAAGTTGTGAAACACCTGGCCAGCGGCAGTGGACAAATTCTGCATGTCGCGCGTCAGCAACGAGACGCTCTTGCCGATGGAACTGCCCGTAGTGGCTGGCACGAGCTTAGGTGTACTGCCCTCGAGCACTTTGGAGGCGTACTCCCGCAGATATTTCTTAAACACCAAAGCGAGGTCGTACATGGGCTGCTCGTTGCTCAGTTGGTTGCACTGCACCATGCACTTCTTGTAGAACATGAAAAGATCCCCGGAGCTGGGATACACGGTGGTCTTGGCCTCGGCAAACTTGTACGGTTCGCGCGACATCTCCACGAACTTGTCCATCAGCTCAGAGAGATTCCGATCGATACTGCGTATGTAGATGTCCAGGTGCGACTTGAAGCATTGTCCGATTTGGTCGTGGAAGACGGTCACGCCCACAGGAGCGTCCGTAGCCGATGGCTCAGTGAGCACTCTTGCCGGCTCCGTGGGCTTGGCTCCCAGTGTGATTCCGGTGAAGCGTTTGGAGAGCAGCTGTTCAAAAGCCTGCGTCTTGTTGATGGCGAACAAAAGGAGTCTTACATCGATCTCGTTCGTGCGCTTGGACATAATCTGTGCCAGCTGCTCACGCGTCTGCCGGCAGAACTCCACTGTAATGCGCTCGGAGACCTCCCAGTCCAGCGGAAACACCGGGCCATACTTGTCCTCGAAGTCCAGCAGATGCCGCTTGAGCCAGGCATAGCGCTTGTCGATCTTGTCCAGCCAGGCAATGTCCTGATTCTCGTGGAACAGATGCGTGTACTCCTCCAGCTGTTGGGCAATGAACCACTTGAGCAGCTCCTTCTTCACCTTGGGATCCAGCACGGACATCACCTTGCAGGCGTCGGCCAGCTGATTGAGTCCCAAACGGTGTTGATTTTGTGCCGAAGGCTTGGCGGCGAAAGCCTCCTTGAAATCCTCGGTGATTTGCTGCGCCAGTGTGACCTGGATTTTGTCGACGCTCTGCGAGAGATTCTGAAATGAAAAGCAGTTCATTTAATTAATGATTTGTTTTGAAATATATATATTCTAGAACCACCTTAATTTCCTCGATGTCGGAGAACTGCTGAAAGTGCTGGTTAACCTCGGTGATGGCCTGCAGGGGATTGAGGATTTCGCCGTAGGATCGCCGCTCGATCAGCTTGTTGAGGCTGTCGATTCCGCCCACTAGCATGTGCAGGTGATTCAGCGTGGTGATGGCAGCGGTGAGATTGCGCTTGGCGCAGTCCAGCTGCTTGATGTCCCGGGTTATCTCCTTGACCATCTCCTCGGTGCGCTCCGCCCGGGTCTTCACGTCGATGATGTGGCTGAAGAGGGAGCTGATAACCTTCTGGGCCTCGCACAGTGCCAGCTGTCCATCCTGGCCGGTATTCGTCTGGCCACGAACCACGGATCGGATGTTGTCGTCAATCAGCGACACCTCGCACTGCATCTTCTGGATGGTCTCGTCGATCCCCGCCAGCGACTGCTCGTTGGGGAAGAGCTGGTTGATGTAGTCCACGGTGTTGAAGTCCGGCGCATCCATGGGATCGTCCGTTTTGAGGACCTTTTAAGGGTTTTTTTAATGGGTTATTAATTGCAGAATCGGAATACAATATGCTGCACTGACTCACCTTGTCGATGACCTGCTTCACCTCCTTGGAGAAGTGGATCTTGTTATTGGCCACCATGCCCTCCTCCGCCTCTACAGCTACCGCAGCCTCGCTCATCGCTTTTTATTCTTAATTTTTGGTGTAGTATAAAAAGTTATTGTTATTTTCTTTCGTGAAGATGGGGAGCTGCCAACTGGTTTTATACACCAATAGCGCGCTGCCAACTGGTTTTTTTAAGGGCAGTCCTGCCGTATCGATAGTAAAAGTTATCGTAATTTAAATTGTCTTATAGCCTCTTCCCATACAGTCCATCCGTGTGAAACGGTTGGGATTTTTGACGAATGTGAAACTCGTGTTCCCACAGAACTCCATCCACCATCTACCATCCGATGACAGCTGACTTAAGAGCAGTTGCTCAACTCAACATTGACGAAGGGGGATTTTAACTCGGCAAAACTGGCGTAAAATTGCGTTTTCCTAAACTTATTGTAAAATAATGTAATAAATAGCATAAGATAATAGTTTAAAACATATCTGAGCTTTTATAACACATTCTATAACGATTGGGCATACATATTGCTGACTGGGGGAGAGCCTAACCTCCCGTACCCCACACTCCGCTCTTACGACGCCTCTGTCTGGCCAATGTTAATGTGTAAAATTTGTAAACAAAGCCAAATTTGTGCTGTTTTGGTAATTTATAGCAACTTTGGAGCTTTTTAGAAGTACAGAGTACACTTTTAATTAATATTAGTTATTATTTACGAAGTGCAGAACATATTCTGAGACTTCGCTGGAAACATTGATGTTTTCGTACGCAGAACAGCTTAAATTTTGGCCCACACATAGCAACTTGTTGGCGAATGCTTTTCCGCTCATAACAAACTACAAATAATTGAACAATAGCCAAAAAACAATGAACTTGAGCATTATTTAATTTTTTCCCGCCATCGATTTGATTTGTTCTCGTAGTCATCGTTCCAATTTTTACAGTCAAGAGGAAGAATTCAGAGTTGCACCGAGAAAACATCGCCTAACTATCGCATAAAAGAGCCCGTCAAAGTCCGTTAAAATTGGATGGCGGACTAACTGGGAAATTTTCGGAACGGCAAAACCTTACGGACCATCCGTTCAACGGATGGTAGATGGTGGATGGAGCTCTGTGGGAAGACCCTATTATCAAAATAAATAATTTGTATCATTATCTTTAATTTTATTTTAGTTTAATAACTTGTGCTTTTCCGTTAGCTTAGATTTGCATTTAATTTAAAAGTTTAAGGGTGATATTACTGAAAAAAACAAAATTGCTTAAATCTATCTCTATTTACTCGAACCAGCACTACAATTATATTTAAGTGGTAAGATCACTGGGAAAACAGAGAGTTACTATTGGGTCCCGAGCTGGATCCCGCCATAGAGGCACTCAGCATGGAGGTGTCCCTTTGGGAGGCGGTGGCCGTGCGCTGGTATCGGGCTATGTGATCCAGGGAATAGGGCAGGATGGGGCGCACGCTGTGAATCTCGAGCAGCGTCAGGTTGTCCAGCTTCGCGTAGGTGCCCTCTCCCTTGATAAAGGCATCGATCGAGGTGCGCAGCTTGGACTCGCGTATGTCGAAGATGTCTTTGATCACAGTGCGCAGCTCCTCGCAACGGGGAACATCATCCGGCGCCGTGCTCATGACCAACTGGGCCACGACCATGTAATGCTCGCAGGGCATCTTTGTAAAGAATCTACAGGTGACTGGTAGGTAAATTTGGCTCGCGCATGGAAATACCACTTGTTACATACTTGGATCGCTTCTCCTCCTCCTTGATTTCCTCCAATATATCCATGTCCATCCATTCCGGCGGCACAATCCGGCACTTTTGTTGCTTGCGCAGATGCGTCGCCATCCACAGGGGCACAAAGACGGGAAAGCCCGCCCGAAAGGGACCCACGGATCCATAAATAAGATGCAGGGGCTCGTTGGAGAAGTTGGGTATTATGCTGATCATGCACTTTTCGCCAATAAACTCAATAATTGAAGGATCCATAGTGGCCTATAAACAAATGATAAACAAATGCGGGAGCATACGGTCATACTGGGACTAGAGCTGACAGCAGCTTACTATCGATCTTAACTATCGATTGATATAGCTGTTTGATCAGTCTGGTAGCCCTGCCTCCCTATCGACCGTTAAAAACGGTTTTATTTTGCCAACCAATCTGCTTGCATCACGAAGCTATTGCCTGCAGCTTCTGCGTCAGTGTAATCACGTCAAACCATAGACGTCTGCGGCTTAATAGCCATAGTTCGCAACTATAAATATGCCAACCGTAAAACAGCGACCTCCGGCCGGGTTATCTCACTATCACCGGATCGAATCGCATCGCATTGCTGCTCCGCTGCAACCGATGGATCAGCGCAGCTGACTAATTTGTTCCCTCCACTCGATCCTAGGCGAAACTGTTATTGCAGATTCCGGCTAAGGCGACGACAACTATCAACAATCACGTAAAACGCCAGCCGGGCGTCGTGATAAGCCCATGAATGCCAAACATGATCAACCGTTCAAGTTCAGCCAAGTTTTCCATTTTATAATATATACTAGCTGGCCCAGGCGTAATCCCTTGCACCACTCCGCCGTAAATCCGATACTAAAATGCACTAGATAGCGTTATCAGTATTACTTGTATCTTTCCTGGCAAATACCGGCTCTATAGCGAAAACTATTCGCCCGTTAATGAACCCCAGATTTAGATACAGATACAACGGTCACCACAAGGTTAGATTTGCAGGAAAGAGATTTGAAACGCAGTCTAGTCTGCAGACAACTTCGATAGAGAAACGAAAATAGAAATCTTCTGTGTACAATTCGGATGTGATGTTCTTTATAAGGCAGAATCCGGAGCGTAAACAACAGCATCGATTTGTTGACTTATCGCTTTGAGAGACAACATCGATGGGGTGGGGATGGGTGGTATGGCTATGGGTGGTGGTGGTGGCGGTGGTCGGGGGGAGGAGGCTCATCTAGCCGCCGTTGCCGTGAAATGTTCCCGAGCTGATAATATACCAGGCGCGGCCAGTTAATTCTAGAAAACTAGCTGCGATGTGTAAACTGTGGCTCCGAAAGATCAAATCAGATCAGATCACCCTGACCTCCCAACCCCTTTGAAGGATGTCAATGTCCAGTTGGTTGGAGAACCACGACAGGAGCAACGGAGAATGGGACAAACATTCACCTCCCTCAGGTTTTCGCTTCTCACACATCCGTCGCTGGAAAACGTAATCAGCGCGCGAGAAGCTGAAGCTGGACGATTTCCTGATAAGCCGGAGAGTGGACTGTGGAACCCAAGATGGGACGTTGGGAGGGGGTTGGCTGGGAGGCATTCAATTTTAGCAGAAAAGTGCGACTTGAGCGGCTAGTTGGCTTAGTGCTCGTCTATTTTCGGCAGGGTACGGAGCTGCTGGCTCTCGCGACCAACAGACCAACACACACCGACTCAAAACCTCAGCCAGGAAAAACTCAGCCACCATTTCCACGTAGAATTGCATCTGGGAGAAGAATCGATAAGAAGACAGTCAGCGTCTGGGATTCGGCCAGTTGCTCTTCAATCTTCGGTCCTCGATCAGCGCACTGGGAATCAAATTCGGCAAACGGTCGCTCTCTCCCCTCGGAAGAGCCATTGATAAGCCAGGTTTCAAAGCAGACGGTTGTCCACAAATCCACATCCGCGAGCATTCGCATCGGTTCTGGCCAAAAATTATGTGCTAAATTTGACTGCAACAGAAGATACGCACAAGTCCTCAAATAGCTGAGTTACCAAAGATCACAATGCCCGACACGGAGATCATTGTTACCAACGCCGGGGAGCCCTCCACCAAGGCGAGTCTCATCGTGGTTTCCAATCGGTTGCCATTTGTCCTCATCCGGAATGCGAAAACCGATGAGCTGGAACGCAGGGCCAGGTGAGTGGGATAATAATAAACTAAATGGTGTTAATATAAAAAGTGCTAACAAAATTGGAAAAAAAAGTGCCTAGATTTCTGGCAATAATTATGGATTATGTAATCCAATATTGAAGTTGAAAATAGCAACGTTTTCAATAAATATAAAATTACTAGAAATTATTAACGATGGTAATAGAGAATATATTATATAATCAAACATTGCTAATAATTATTTGGAATATTGAAAGTTAAAAAAAGATTTACTATCATAGTTAAAAGTGGTCTCAAAAACATAAATATAATTATATTATATTTTTAGTATAGGTCCCATAGATTTGTGAAATAATAAAACCACAGTTTCCCATTTCTTTAATTAATCTTACGAGTAGTGCACAGTTTAATCCGGAAATAAGGCCAAGCTAATAGTAAAATAAATCAATTTCAAACAAAGGAAAGTTCTGAGTAGTTATCTTTAACAAATTGAAATTTCCGATGATTTCGTAAGCACCCTTATCAACTCTCTGGAATCGGTCACCCAAAGCTTGATCAGGGCAAATTTCCATGTTCTTCGCACTCCCGAAAATCCCCAAGTAACCCAGTTCGATCCTCGAGCCTACAATTTGCATTGAAGATAAGCCGCCCGACAGCCGCCACCCCATTTCCCCTCCTCATCCAATTCTCGATCCAACTATGTGACATACCTACACATCACGGTTCATCTTGATCTCCGCTAGGCTTTCTTATCAGTGCAAAACACACAGAGAGGGAGGGAGGCGAATCGAATCGAATCAAAATGTTTTGGACCTACCGAAGTCTGGGCTTTGGGTTACGAGTAGAAAACAAATTCAATAATAATGGCGGCCTTATCAGCGAGGTTCGTTACGCGTTTTTGACCCTTCCGAGCGAAAGGGTCGATACTGGAAGGCGTTGTGGCGAGGCTGTGGTCGCCCAGTGGAACCTGAACCTGACACTGAAAAGAGGCGTCACGTGAGACGAGATTGCTTCATAGTGGAGCTGTGGCTTCCCGACCTATGCCAGGAACCAGCTTCTTTTGGGCCTCCGCTCTGCCACATTGCCTCCGGGATGACGGGATGAGATGGACCGGAGCTGAGCTGGGTCCAGAGCTTGTTTACAATCGCTGGCTTAATGGGCGTCTTATCATTTCCCGGGTGTCATGCACTCTGCACAAAATGGGCTGGGTCCTCACCAACACACAAGCACTCGGCCATTCTGTCCGGTCCAGTAGCTATAGGACACCTGATTACGTCTTTCTTTGGTTGGAGGAGAAGAACAGCACGTTTACATCACGCAGTCTTTCTTTTCTATCAAATGGTGGGCATTTGGTCTTCAAGGGTCTTGAAATATATTACATATTTAGCTAGATCCTTGAAAAATGCAATCTTTTAAAGAACAGTTTGGAAGTAACTTTAAAATGTTATAAAATTCAAGTTATGAAATGTTTGCAAAAAACAACAAATCTTTTAAATTATAACTTACAAAGGTATACAGATGGGTTGTTCCCTTAAATAATCCTTTGATATGAAGACCTATGAATGTTGAAATATTTTTCTCCAGGAAGGTCAGATCTACGAATTTGCTATCATTTAAAGAACAATTTGGAAATAAATTACATAAAACCTAGTTACAAATAACCTAGTCTTCTAAATTATAACCTTAAAAGATTTTAAAACAAAAATTAACTTAAAGAGTCCACCAATTCTGAATATTTCTTTCTATATTGCAGCGCTGGAGGTCTGGTCACCGCAGTGTGTCCGGTGGTGATCAAGGGCAGCGGTCTCTGGGTGGGCTGGTCGGGTATCCACTTGAAGGATCCCAACGAGGCCATTCCCGAGTCCAATCCCAACGACCAGACGCCCACCGCCGGCCTGAAGTCCGAGCAGGTGGTGTCCGTGAACATCGACTCCAAGATCTTCGACAGCTACTACAACGGGTGCTGCAACAAGATCTTCTGGCCACTGTTCCACTCGATGCCGGGTCGAGCCAACTTCGGAGGCGAGCACTGGCACGACTATGTGACGGTCAACAAGCACTTTGCCGTGCGAACCATCGAGGCGCTGGAGAAGTGCCTGGCCAAGAACCAGGGTAGCGAGAAGAGTCCTCCGATTGTGTGGATCCACGACTACCATCTCATGTTGGCCGCCAATTGGGTGCGCGAGCATGCCGAGGAGAAGAACCTGCCCTGTCGGCTGGCCTTCTTCCTGCACATCCCCTTCCCGCCGTGGGACATCTTCCGCCTGCTGCCCTGGTCCGATGAGATCCTGCAGGTGAGCAGAGCTTTCTCTTTTCTGCCAGGATGTCCAATAAATCCCTTTCCTTTTGATGTTTAGGGCATGTTGGGCTGCGATCTGGTGGGCTTCCATATCCAGGACTACTGCCTGAACTTCGTGGACTGCTGCCAACGGAATCTCGGCTGCCGCGTGGACCGAAACAATCTCCTCGTGGAACATGGCGGGCGCACAGTGCGCGTTCGTCCGCTTCCCATTGGCATTCCCTACGAGCGCTTCGTCAATCTGGCCACCACCGCACCCAAGGTGCTGAAGACATCCAAGATGCAGATCATCCTGGGAGTGGACCGACTGGACTACACCAAGGGCCTCGTCCATCGCCTGATGGCGTTCGAGGCGCTGCTGCTGAAGTACCCGCAGCACAAGGAGAAGGTGAGCCTGCTGCAGATCTCGGTGCCGTCGCGAACGGATGTCAAGGAGTACCGTGAGCTGAAGGAGGAGGTGGACCAGCTGGTGGGCCGCATCAACGGCCGCTTTACCACCGCCAACTGGGCGCCCATTCGCTACATCTACGACTACGTCAGCCAGGACGAATTGGCGGCTCTGTACAGGGATGCGGCTGTTTGCTTGGTCACTCCGCTGCGGGATGGCATGAATCTGGTGGCCAAGGAGTTCGTGGCCTGCCAGATCAACGAGGTGCCCGGTGTCCTGGTTATCTCACCGTTCGCCGGAGCCGGCGAGATGATGCACGAGGCTCTGCTGTGCAATCCTTACGAGGTGAACGAGGCCGCCGAGGTAATCCACCGGGCGCTGACCATGCCCGAGGATGAGCGTGTCCTGCGGATGGCTCGTCTCCGCCGGCGGGAGGCCGAGTGCGATGTGAGCCACTGGATGCGTTGCTTCCTGAAGGCCGTGGGAGCTCTGGAGATGGACGACGTGGGCACCACCATTATGCAGCCAGTGTCCGTGGACGACTTCGATGACTACTTATTGAAGTGAGTAATTGATTTCATTTCATTTGTACTACAATCCTTAATTATTCTGCTTTTGTATCCAACAGATACATCGGCTATAACCACAAGTTGGCTCTGCTGCTGGACTACGACGGCACCCTGGCGCCCATTGCTCCCCATCCGGATCTGGCTACGCTATCGCCGGAGATCAAGAATGTGCTGTACAAGCTGTCCAACCACTCGGACGTCTACGTGGCCGTCATCTCGGGCCGCAACGTGGACAATGTAAAGAAGATGGTTGGCATCGAGGGCATCACCTATGCGGGCAATCACGGTCTGGAAATCCTCCATCCGGACGGCAGCAAGTTCGTACATCCCATGCCCATGGAGTACGAGAAGAAGGTCAGTGATCTGCTGAAAGCGCTGCAGGACTCTGTGTGCCGCGACGGCGCCTGGGTGGAGAACAAGGGGGCGCTCCTGACGTTCCACTACCGCGAAACCCCGAACCACCTGAGGGGCGCGATGGTGGACAAGGCGCGCTCTCTGATCGAGAAGTACGGCTTCAAGGCCACGGAGGCGCATTGCGCCCTGGAAGCTCGTCCGCCGGTGCAGTGGAACAAGGGTCGTGCCTCGATCTACATCCTGCGCACATCCTTCGGCGTGGACTGGAACGAGCGCATCAAGATTATCTATGTGGGCGACGATCTGACTGACGAGGATGCCATGGTGGTATGTGATCTACACAGGAATCCTTTTAGCTGGCTGGGATTTAACTTTGTACCGTATTTCTTGAACAGGCTCTCAAGGGAATGGCGAGAACGTTCCGTGTGACATCGTCGGACATTGTGAAGACCGCTGCTGATCACCGACTGCCATCCACAGACTCCGTGTACACGCTGCTGAAATGGGTGGAACGGCATTTCATGGGACGCAAGGCGCGCGCCAACTCGCTGACCTACAGGCCCACCAAGGGCGACGGCGTCCAGATGCAGATGTCCCTGGAGGTGGCCTCCTCGGCGAACAATCTGGAGGTGTGAGCCCCCGTGTATTGTATCCCTGCATGCATAGGCAGCCTCGTAACTCAGATAACTTGTAAGATTTTAAGAATAAAGAAAACGGATTCGTAGCTTAAAGAAATGTACAATTGATTTCGGATTTTTGTTTTTGGTTACGCTATGGAACGTGCACTGTTTTCTTTACGAACTAATCACTAAGCAAAGCGTCACGAATTGAGCTAATTGTGGGACAGGACGAGCCACGAGATGATAAAGAAGAACAGAAAGATGGGGTAGACAGCCAGGGGTTTGCGATGTGGCGGCTGGCTCTGGCCCAGAAAAATAAAGGAAGCTATGGGGATAGTCATTAGTATTCGTATTATCACTTAAAAAAGGTTTTCATACCGTAGGTGGCCCAGGCAAAGCCCATGGTGGTGGTCACAAAGCGCAGAAAGAAGAGAAGGCGCGTCTGGTCGGCCATCAGGATTACTCGGCACACAATCAGCGAAATGGCCACCGGCGTAAGGCAGTAGCCCAGCACGCAGACGGATTGGAAGAATGAGCTGTAGGAGTACATAATAATCAATCTACTGGTCAAGTCCAGGGAAGGATTATGCTCACATATTGCCGCCCAGCAGTTTGGAGTTGAGTGTGACTATGGCCGCTCCTATCCAGACGATGACGAAGACCTGAGCGAACTCGGGTCCGTTGTCGGACATGCTGTCGGCGGAGGAGGAGCCCTGCAGGAGGGTGGCCATGAAGGTGCACAGCACCAGCGGTCCCCAAAGGTCCCCTGAAAGAGTAAGTAAACACATATCATCAAACTGCCTACGAAAGCAGACGGGAACCCAGATGATGACGCACAGTCGCGGAGCAGGCTGGACTTTTCCTTGGGATATAGCACATGGTAGAACTTGATGCCCACGGCCCGGATATCCCGCAGCACCGTCTCCCGGATGGGCTCGTCCAGGGTATTGTAGTCCGGCACTCCGCTCGCAGACGTAGCAGTTGTGGTCCTCTTGCCCGGAATGGACATGTCGCCCTCCAAAGAAGGCGACGTGTTCACGTCCTCAAACATCTAAGGGGAGGGGAGCATGTGCTTTAAAGATTAAATTCCCTTTAAAACACAAGTACTTACATCTAGTTTGGAATCCATTGGCTCCCGAATAATCTGTTAAATGTAATAAACGTTTACATCGACAAAAAAAATACGCCAGCTAATAGTGTGACCTTAAGTTGCGGCCCACTTATTACCTCCCCCTCAAAATCTGTTATCGACTATCGATAAGCCGCAATATCAGTAGTTCATTTTGATTGCCCGAGACAGACGCTAGTTGATTACAAATTAAATCAGGGAATTCCCAGAGAAGCCAAATTACCATGCCGATTCAAAAACATTCTCTGGATCAAGAGGATGCCTACGACGCTGAAGAAATTCAATGGCTAATCCAGTGGTACAATCATTTTTACCCGGAGACCGACCAGGACGTTACGGTTTTGCGAATGCCAAAGCACAAACTGAAGTTACGTCAAACAAGGGACAAGTTAAGGAATGCTCTTGAGACTAACCTGGAACTCCGAAGGAACACAGAAAGGTTGGCCTACGACTTCTATACACAGACAATAAAACTGGAGGAAACAGAGAACAAAATCTCCTTGCTTGTACATCGGGACCAAGAACACCGAAAAATCATTGAAGAGTTGACGATTGAAAGTGATGGGCTAATATTGCAGTTGGAGGAGCAGAAGACCATGTATAAAGAAATAGTGGCTAATCTGGAGCAACAGGTCCGCTCGATGGAGGTCATAATTTCGGAGTCGGAGCAGGAAATCTGCCAGAAGGAAGCAATGCGCCGCCAATTGCTCGTGAACCTCGAAGGTCAGGCGGAAGAGCATCTACAACAAATGGCACAAAACCAGAGTGAGGTGGACACCATTACTTGTCCTATCTGCTGGGAGACATGGGGTGAGGAAGGAAGCCATCGAGTCGCTTCACTGGCTTGTGGCCATCTATTCGGGGACTCATGTGTTCGAAGTTATTTAGAACAAAGAGCAAACTGTCCAATTTGCAGGCAAGCAGCAAATATCCAAGATATTCGCTATATCTTCGGTCGTCACGTCATGCCCAACTCAACAAATTAATATTTTCCGCTTACATAGGGTTTAACTTACTATATTACATTTTTCAGAATTTGTATACCCTTTCAGAGGTTATTATAATTTTGTTCGGGAGTTTGTAACTCAGCGAAGAAGATGGTTCCGAAACTGTACATAATATATTCGCAATAAATATCACTGGAAGAGTCGATATCGCTGTGTGTATTTTTTAGCACCGGTAGAGTAGACAGTTGCCGAAGCAATTTATTTGAAATTTTACCAAACGTAAAGTAACGTAAAGGTATCAAAGATTCGGCTTTGTCTTCGCTTTTTAATAAAAATTATATGAACTGCAAATAATTATCTTTATGGGGAAGTGGCACTTTTATTCAATGAACAAGTTATAAAGTGAACGATGAGTAACTAGAAGAGATTACCGAGATAACAGTTGATTGAGTAAGTACTTGATTTATTAGCAAAGAGAAATAAGTGTAAAAGAAAGATTCATATCATGTTGGTAGATTTTGATCTGAATTGAAAAAGAAATTAGTGTAAGAGAAAGTCAACAAACAATTTTGTTTAAATTGTCCAGCAGCATTTTTCGAACTTTGAGGTCCTTTTGCTAAGAATCCTTGCGTCGGAAAATTTTTTGGAAAACGCAGTTTAACTTGGGAATTCGTAACGAATCCAAAAATATAGCATCTATCGAGTTAAATTTAAAAAAGCATTAAAAATGCTGCACAGTGTTATTCATGGATACGTCCAGAGCTTAAAAGCTAGAGCACAACACAAGAAAGCAGTAGAAACGCAGATATCTACGACAATCGATAAGCCGCAATATCAGTAATTCCGATTATTCATTTTGATTGTATTGTTGAAGAACACCACACGTTAAATTGTTAATTGCAAATCAAATCAGGGAATTCCCAGAGAATTCAAATTACCATGCCGATTCAAAAACATTCTCTGGATGAAGAGGACGCCTACGACGCTGAAGAATTTCAATGGCTAGTCCAGTGGTACGATCATTTTTACCTGGCGACCGACAAGGATGCTCCGGTTTTGCGAATGAAAAAGCTTAAACTGAAGTTGCGCCAAACTAAGGACCAGTTAAGGGATGCTCTTAAGACTAACCTGGAACTCCGGAGAAACACTGAAAAGTTGGCCTACGACTTTTATACGCAGAAACTAAAACTGGTGGAAACAGAGAAGAAACCCCCCTTGTCGGTGCATCGGGACCAAGAACAGCAGATAACCATTGAACAGTTGACTCACGAACTTCAGTTTGTAACATCGCAGAAGGAACAGCTTACGATTGAGCGTGATGGGATGATATTGCAGTTGGAGGAGCAGGAGGCCATGTATAAAGGAATGGTGGCTAAACTGGAGCAGCAGATCCGCTCGATGCAGGTCATCATTTCGGAATCGCAACAGGAAATCTGCCAGAAGGAGGCAATGCGCCGCCAATTGCTCTTGAAACTCGAAAATCAGGCGCAAATGCATCTGCAACAAATGAAGGCACAGAACCCGAGTCTAGAGGAAAACGATCTGGACAGCATTACTTGCTCTATTTGCTTGGAGCCCTGGGATGCGGAGGGAAGCCATCGAGTCGTTTCACTGGCTTGTGGCCATCTATTCGGGGACTCGTGCATTCGAAGTTATTTAGAACAAAGTGCGAACTGTCCAATGTGCAGGCAGGCAGCAGATATCCAAGATATTCGCCGTATATTTGGTCGTCAAGTCATGCCCAACCCAACAAATTAATTTTTTCTGCTTAGATATGGTTAAATTTACAACGTTATATTTTTTTATTCAGAAGTTTGTAACAGAGTGACCCGGATCAATTATACATATATTTGTGATAAGAGTCACTGGACGAGTCGACATTGTCATGTATTTAATAACGACGGCCAGCCAAAGCTTATATACCCTTGCAGATCATTCCTATTAAATTACCAATTAACCATACCCTCTGCAAGGGTAAAAATTTGAAACTTTCCCAAACGTCATATAACGTGTGCACGCAAATAAAAAGGGTATTCAAAATTTGGCTTGCCGAGCTTTGTATTCGATTGCTAATAAAAATTATATGCACTGCTGAAAATTATCTTTATAGGGGAATTGACACTTGTATACAAAAAAGTCCGCGACTGAGAAACTAGAAGTGATAGATTCTTTTTTTATTGGGAATGATTCCGATTTTTTCAACAGCAGCAGCAGCCACTTCTAGAAATTTTTGCTTGCTGCTGCTTCGATCTTTGCTTCCGACTGAAAGCAGCAGCACAGCAGCAGTTCCTCAGTGCTCGGATCTTGATTTCGACTGCGATTGCCTTTTTTTCCAGAAGCAGAAGCAAAGATAAGCGCATGCAGTCGCCGATCTCCCGGCTCTTATTGCAATCGCTCGTTATCGCTTTCGCAACGCAGTCACAGAGCTGCAGAGATAAACACATGATTACATAAAATATACCATTTTTGGTTTTAAAATTCTCTTAAAAAATGTGGCATAAATTAATGCCCCCTTGAAACAAATTAAATCAGGGAATTCCCAGAAAATTAAAATTCCCATGCCAATTCGAGAGAATTCGTTTGATCTAAAGGACGCCTACGACGCACAATCACAACAAATTTTATTTTTAACCGTAGTATATCAATATCAATATTCAGCAATTTAGATCAAGATAAAATGATTTTTAAAAATACCGCCAACTAAAAGTGTGACCGTAAGTTACTCTATTATCTACCGCGCCGTCAACATCGGCTATCGACAATCGGACAAACGATAAGCCGCAATATCAGTAATTCCGATTATTCATTTTGATTTTATTGTCGAAGAACACCACACGTTAAATTGTTAATTGCAAATCAAATCAGAAAATTCCCAGAGAATTCAAATTACAATGCCGACTCAAAAGAATTCTCTTGATCTTGAGGACGCCTACGACGCTGAACAATTTCAATGGCTAATCCAGTGGTACGATCATTTTTACCTGGCGACCGACAAGGAAGCTCCGGTTTTGCGAATGAAAAAGCTCAAACTGAAGTTGCGTCAAACTAAGGACCAGTTAAGGGATGCTCTTAAGACTAACCTGGAACTCCAGAGAAACACTGAAAAGTTGGCCTACGACTTTTATACGCAGGAACTAAAACTGGAGGTGCATCGGGACCAAGAGCAGCAGATAACCATTGACCAGTTGACTCACGACCTTCAGTTCATAAAATCGCAGAAGGAACAGCTTACGATTGAGCGTGATAGGATGATATTGCAGTTGGACGAGCAGGAGGCCAGGTATAAAGGAATGGTGGCTAAACTGGAGCAGCTAATCCGCTCGATGCCGGTCATGATTTCGGAGTCGCAGCAGGAAATCTGCCAGAAGAAGGCAATGCGCCGCAAATTGCTCTTGCAACTCGAAAATCAGGCGCAAATGCATCTGCAACAAATGGAGGCACAGAACCCGAGTTTAGAGGAAAACGACCTGGACAGCATTACTTGCTCTATTTGCTGGGAGACCTGGGATGCGGAAGGAAAACATCAAGCCGTTTCTCTGCCTTGTGGCCATCTATTCGGGGACTCGTGCATTCGAAGTTATTTGTTACAAAGGGCAAACTGTCCAATGTGCAGGCAGGCATCAGATATCCGAGATATTCGCCGTATATTCGGTCGTCTAGTCATGCCCAATCCAACAAATTAATTTATTACGTTGTAAAAAAAGGTTATATTTTTAAAGATTTTGTATACCATTTTAAGGAGTTTTAAATTTTTTTAGAAATTTTTTAGAACAGTGATAAGAGTCACTGGACGAGTCGATATCGTCATGACCGCATGTTTTAATAATGGGGAAAGTCACAATAAAGTCATCGACTGCGAAACTAGAAGTGATAGTTCCGCAGTGCTAGAATTTTGCCTTTGCTTCGACTGCGACTTTTCAGAAGTAGCAGCAAAATATCCAAGATATTCGCTACATCTTCGGTCGTCACGTTATGCCCAACCCAACAAATTAATTTGTTTCGCTTACATATGGGCATATTCAGGGTGACGGACGCGACATTTTTCAACTTAAACTCTAAAAAAATAAGAGTATACATTTTTTACTTTTTAATTTTTTGTTGGATAAGCTATCCACGCTCTTGTATTTATGGTAAAAAAAAATTGAAGATTATCTGTCCAGATAGTAATAATTTATAGGATTGGTTGCTTGATCTTTAGACTTCCACAGAAGGCAGAAAGGCACAAAATGTTGGTGCGATAAACAGTATGTGTTGCTCGTGTTTGAAAGCTTCATATCTTCGTGTAAAAAATTAATTTGGAAGGAAATGTTATTGATTTACAAAATATAGATACAAATGCTATTTTTAAACCAAACAAGAAAATTTTCCGCCAACATTTAATCTTTAAGGTTTTGTTGACTTTTTCCATTACAACATTACATTTTTCAGAATTATTATAATAATATTAATTTTATTATAAAAGTAATATTAACACAATCTCAAAAGCTACTGCTTTGAAACTTTCCCAAACGTCAAGTAATAAGTGATTAATGATTCGCCTTTGTATTAGTTTTTTAATAAAAATCTTTATCTTTTTAGTGAAAGTGGCACTTGTAAACTATGAACAATTTAAACCGTTGAACGATGCGTAACTAGAAGTTGTAGAAGAGATAACAACTGTTGATAGAGTACATATTTGAGTTATGTATAATTAGACCTCGGACTTGGCATATTTGCATATCTTTATATAATAAATATATTTCAATTCCGACTACAACAGTATTTTTTCAAATAAAAAACATTCACTTTTGAATAAAAATGATATGAACTGCTGCTTGTATACAATGAACAAGCTATGAAGTTGAACGATGAGTAACTAGAAGTAATCGAAGAGATAACCACTGTTAAAAGAGTTAACATTTAAATTATAACAAAGGAAACAACAACCAATATAGTTTAAATGATCCAAATTTGCATATTATTCAAGAAATTTGGATAGTTTAAAATCTACCAACATAATATGAATCTTTGCAAATCGTAATTTTTGTATCATATTATATCATATCATAGTATCATATGTGATTAGGACCAAAATTGTTCTATATGATACGTCCATAACTAGAGCATTTCAATATTTACACACCATTATAATGGTCATGTATTACCTAAAAAATAGTCACTCATTTTTCTTGGTGTAGAAAGCAGCAGAAACACATTCAAGGAGCAGACGTTAACTGTGGGTTTTTTTCAAAATGAAATTTTTTTTCATCACAACCATAAAATAAAATTAGTTTATTAACAAAAAAAACACCAATGTATCAATATCAATATATAGCAATCAAAATCAAAATAAACTGATTTTAAAAAAACCGCCAGATAATAGTGTAACCTTAAGTTGGATTATTACCTTACACCGCCATTTCAATCGGCTATCGACAATCGATAACTGCTGAAGCCGCTATACTGCATTTCATTTTGATTGTCAAAGGAGCTTGAAAAGGTGTGAGTTTCATTTTAAAATAATTCATTGCAAGACAACTTTTAATCAGTACTTTTGAATAAAAAGTTATACTTTCAATACTATCTCATTATTTTGCTTTCTAGGAACATTGTGCTAGACCTACAAATAGTTGACTTCAAATCCAATTAAGGGATTCCCAGAAAATCAAATTTCTCAAAAAAAAAAAACGTGTGAATTACTTAAATTACAATGGAAAGTACTTTTAATACAATTCAAAAGCATTCAATCGATTTTGAGGACGCCTACGACGCAGAACAAATTGAATGGCTGCTGCAGTGGAATAATAATTTTTGCCAGGAAACCGACATGAATATTACGGTTTTGCAAATGGAGCTGCTTTCTGTGAACTCCCTAATGGAGAGGCTCAAACTAAAGATGGATCAACTAGGGAAGATGCTAGGGAATGCTAATGTGTTTAGCCTGGAACTACAGAGGACCAATGAAAAGTTGTCCTCCGACTATCAAACTCAGAAAGCAAAACTGGAGGAAACGGAGAAGAAGATCTCGTTCCTGGTAAATCGAGACCAAGAACAGCGGATGATCATTGACCAGTTGACCCACGACCTTCAGTTCATAGAATCGCAGAAGGAACAGCTTACGATTGAGCGTGATGGGATGATATTGCAGTTGGAGGAGCAGAAGGCCTGGTATGAGGGAACCGTGGCTAAGCAGGAGCAGCAGATCCGCTCGATGCAGGTCATCATTTCGGAGTCGCAGCAGGAAATCTGCCAAAAGGAAGCAATGCGCCGCCAATTGCTCGTGGACCTGGAAGGTCAGGCGCAAGTGCATCTGCAACAAATGGAGGCTCAGAAGGAGAGTCTGGAGGAGAACAATGTGGACAGCATAACTTGCTCTATTTGCTGGGAGACCTGGGATGCGGATGGGGGCCATCGAGTCGTCTCGCTGGCTTGTGGCCATCTATTCGGCGACTCGTGCATTCGAGGCTATATAGTTCAAAGTGCGAACTGTCCGATTTGCAGACAGGCGGCTTACACCCAAGATATTCGCCGTATCTTCGGTCGTCATGTCATGCCCAACCAAACTCAGTAATTTGTATAGTTTTCATTTTCAAATACTAAGTTCTAAACCTCTGTTTTGTTACATATCTACATACATATGTAAATGTGTAGTTAAGAGTAGGCACATTAAATGCCCCTCACAATGGGAAAGCTTCCTTGTGTACATATGTACATACATCTCGAATTCTTTCAAATTGTTTTCTCAAGAATATGCTACGCAAGCATTAATGTTGAACTTATGCTATAGAAAAAAAGTTTTTTCTTGGTTCGCTTTTCAAGTTTTGTTTACAAACAAACATGTACGCATCTGAAATGACGATTTGACAATATTTAGTTTTTATGTTGCTATTTCTATAGAATTCATTACATTACAGCGGAACTTTATTTTGTAACAAATTTAAATCCGGAGAAGAGTTAAAAACCGAATTAAAGAATGTTTGTTTTTATGATGTGAATGTATTAAATAAATACATACATATTTTAAGTGAGCCTTAAGCAAATAAAAATAATTTAAATAATGTTTAGTTAACTTAATTAAGTTCAAAAATAAGAAATCTAAAACTTAGCTAGAAAAGAACAAAAGCTGGGTTTAGCGCAAAACCCGCTAGCATGGCATCTCTGCCCTGAAGTGACCGTATTCTCAGCCGACGGCTGTTGCGAACACTTGATCGGCGAACCCAAATCTAAACAGACGCAAATTTTGGAAACTATGCTGTAGGCGGACGCGAATTCTTGAACTGCAGTCGCAGGAGCACGTCGAGGAAAATGGCAGCGAAGCGGGCGGAAAGTCCGGAAAAGCGGACGAGTCCGGAGCACTCGCAGCGCGGTCTTACCACAAAGGTGGCGCTGCGGCGTCTGCATGAGGAGATTGAACGGGTGCTGCTGGAGCACGAGCGGCTGTACGACGCGGAGAGGTGAGTCAAGCCATTTTCGGTGATATGTACTGATAATAGGCAATCGCTTATTTATCCACAGCTCCTATCGAAAGTTGCGGGCGGCTTTTGTGAAGCGCTATGATAGCCCACTGGGCTGGCTGTCCATTGGGGCCAATCTGCTGGCCAGCGGAGCACTCCTCATCACCGGAATGCTGTGGCCCGCCCTGTGCCTGCTGGCCATCCTGTCGCTGGACCTCTTCGTGGTGGTCCGGGAGAACAACCTGCGGCGCACAGAGATTTTCCGGAAGACGCGTCATGCGCTGGCGGAACTGCAACTGGCGGAACAGCACTTCAGCGACGACTGGCAGCCGGCCAACTATCCGCACCTAAGTAATCCCATGTCGCCCTGCGTATCCCTGCAGTGGACCTATCGCGATGGGAAAATCGTTAACCTGCCCTGGGCCTTGTTGGTGCGTGGAGATTACGTCGTCCTGCGGCCGGGACACATATCACCCGGTCCTTGTCGCGAACTCGAGACGAACAAATTGTTTACGGCCAACGAAATCTATGGAGCCGCTCCGCATGGCGATCCCCCCGTTAAGCCAGTAGCACGACCCCCGCTGCCCGATCTTGTTTGCTGTTTGGAGAGCACACCCTACCTGGACAACCTAAACGTTTGCCTCAAAAACTCCCTGAAGCGACCACCCACCATCTACAATCAGCAGCGCTATCTGGTATGGAGATCTTTGAAAGAAATTCGAACCCCTTCTTATCTCTGTTTACGTTGTTTAGCTGGTCACCAAGTACATACAGCAGTGGGGCTTCATTAGTGCCCTGGTTATCACGCTCATCTCGGGGCTACTACGCCTCCATGGGTACGGCCTGCCCACCGACGAGAAGCACAACTGGCGCTTCGTGCTCATCGAATCCTCAGCGGCGGCCATAGTCCCGCTGTTGCCGCTGATCTTTCCGCTCATGTGGATCTCCATGAATCTGTGGGGCATTGCGCGGTTGCAGTGCTTCCTAAAAACGCCACAGGCCGCCCTGGAGAAGAGTACAAGCAAATCATTCGAGGAGGACCTGGACTCGCCATCGTACGACTATCAGAACGTGTCGATGCTTCGTTCCAATGTGCTGCGCATCTGGATGCAGTTGTGGCGCGGCGACAGTGAACTCTTGCCTCGCTCAGCGAATCTCGTACAGGTGCTGGGTTCCATTTCGGCGCTCTGCTGCGTGGACAAGAAGGGCATTCTGTCGTGGCCCAATCCCACTGCCGAGAAGGTATTCTTTCTGCACAACACCGACGAGGAATCGCGCGAGGATGGAGCGGGCAGTCAGTCGTCGTCTTCGAGCGAGAGCGACGATGTACCGGATGTGGATGAGGATCACAAGGAGCGTGGGATAGTGGCCGAAGTCCTGGACCTGACGCACGACCAGCACTGCCCCTTCCGGCTGGAGTTCGACGATCACGAGTGGAAGGCGCACATCAAGTCCTTGAAGCCCCTGGGTGACACCTGCGACTCAAACTAAGTTTAGTGAACTTCCTAACGTAATCCCATTGTTCTAGGTCTCGCCATTCTGCTAAACACCTGTTCACCGCTCACCCACGAGCACTACGCACAGTTCTGCGGCCATGTAACCGCCGTGGCCATGCTCGACAAAGATCTGGTGCCTGTGACTAATCGGTATGCGTATGCACTCATTGAGTCGAGTAAAAGCTTTTTGCATGGGTACGTAGTTCATTGCCATACTCATCGTGGTAATACTATACATTAGCGGGCTCACCCCCGAAATTCGCGAAAAAATTATCCTCGATGGACCGCGATTTCTTAAGAATTTACGTGCAAAAAGAACTTGGCGGTCGGCCATGGTTCTCTTGTAATTGAATTTTAAAGTTCCTGGGTTTGCTATAAAAAACAAGGGTGCTTTTCTCATACTTGCTATAAAAATCGAGTTGTCTGCCCCCAATATTCAAATTTTTATCAAAAAATTTTGTTTATTGATTCATATTGTTCAACATGACGTGCCAGTCTTGCGTTTTTTATAGTGGTGTCCCCGTTAGGCCTAGTCCACGCTTCAGATCCGAATATAACAAGAGTCTCTAATTAACAGCTGAGTTGTTGTCGAAGGTGTCCTAAAAATATATATGCGAAATTTTATGATGTATGTTAAATTTGAAATGAAAGCATCGTGCAAGTACAAATTAAAAAAAAATGGAACGAGTCACAAGTAAAATTTGGCATGAAATTAAAAAAAAATCGCCGCGATTTTTTTTTTAATTTCATGCCAAATTTTACTTGTGACTCGTTCCATTTTTTTTTTAATTTGTACTTGCACGATGCTTTCATTTCAAATTTAACATACATCATAAAATTTCGCATATATTTTTTAGGACACCTTCGACAACAACTCAGCTGTTAATTAGGAGACTCTTGTTATATTCGGATCTGAAGCGTGGACTAGGCCTAACGGGGACACCACTATAAAAAAACGCGCCTGGAACTTTACCTCAATGGTGGTGCGGAAAAGTGTTCATTGAAACTATTTAAATAAATATAAAGATACAAATTGTTTGAGGTTTAATTAATGCATTAAAATGGTGGGGGACCTTGGATGGATGTGATCGTTCCTGGCCGTCACTAAAATCTCAATCATGTCCTTTATAGTCCACGCTCCACTCATAACATGATTATTTGCATAAGTTTTTTCATTAGACAAAAAATACAATTAAAAAAATGTGACAAAAGTCTACACTTTTTTTATAGGAACTCATTTAAGCAATTAAATAATTTTATAGGAACTCATTTGAACAATTAATTAATTTTATAGGAACTCATTAAAACTTAATTACTTTGATTGAAAATATGAGAAAAGCACCCTTGTTTTTTATAGCAAACCCGAGAACTTTGAAATTTAATTACAAGAGAACCATGGCCGACCGCCAAGTTCTTTTTGCACGTAAATTCTTAAGAAATCGCGGTCCATCGAGGATAATTTTTTCGCGAATTTTGGGGGTGAGCCCGCTAATGTATAGTATTACCCTCATCGTTAGTTTCCGTCTAACCAAATCATATATATCGGTCGATTGCTTCGACCGCAAAACTACTACTTATATAGTCTAATGATTTTCTCCAAAATGGTATTGAATACCACTGCATCCAAAGCCAGCCCGATCAAATTAGTCTTTGCTTTGGGTTTTTTTGATTTTTGAATCCAATTGGGCGATTCCCACACAAAACAAACACAAGCGATTGGTAATGATTTAAAAATTACAAGCGTAAGAAAAAAGTATTTTTGATTTCCAGTAACTCGCTATTCCTTAATCGTTTTGCTCTTTAATTTCCCATGTTCCATTCGAGCCTTTAAACTAACCGCAAAGTCGACACATAAACCTTGTATCTATTATTCTACCTCTATTAATTTGTTTGTACTCGTAAATCGATCTCCTTTGCCTCCTCGCCCCCGCCCCATCCCCATTGGCATGCTATTTTAAGTAACAAACATTCAAGAACGCTTAAATATAGTCGCCCCATTCCCGCCGCCGCCCCATCCGCCAACCTCCGCCCGCCACGCTTGCCTGCATGCTCACGCACCGCCGTCGCATCCAGCGTTAGTTGGAACCAGTTCTAATCGGTTGCTCTCTATAAACAGACGCTGCCTCTGCGAGCTGGCCAAGCAGATTGGATTCACCGACCATGCCACGGATCGGTTCGCGCTGGAGGGTCAACTGGCCAGCTACCGACATTTGGTAAGTATCGAAAACCTATTTAAACGGACTATGTATACGTTACTTAATTCCGGAATTTCCCATTAGTTGGGGATTAATTGTAGAGAAAGTTTATGATGTCCCCTCTGTAGCATAAATAGACTGTCCAAATGTTGTGTTGAAATTCCGGAATTAGCTTAATGCTTATGAACGCTACAAACAAATATTCTGTATTATAGTGGATACTAAAAATCTTCTCCGTTTTGCAGCAACCTGATGTCGTACGAAGGGATATTCGTTTCGCCCGGCAGCTGCAGCTGTCCTCCAAGGTGAAGGTTCCGTTTCCGCACTCCTTGTCCGTGGTTATGCGCGAGAATCCGGGCGGCTATTTGTCCCTCTTCACGCAGGGAACGGCTGATATCATTCTGGACTGCTGCGACGACTTTTGGGACGGCATTGATCTGCGCCCACTGTCCGCCCAGGATCGCAAGCGGGCCTTGGACTTCTACCAGCGCAGTGCTCTGACCTCCTACTGCACGGCCTTCGCCTATCGCCCACTGCGGCATGGCATCCATGGGGCCCTGAGTGGCCCCCAGCGGAGCGGCGGTGAGTGCCTGTATCTGGAGCTACCGCCGGAGTCGAAGCTGCGCATGCAGCACGTGGACAAGACCCACTGCGACTTTCAGGGCGGCCACCACGTCAAGCTGAGCCACAGCATCAGCACGGATTCATTGCTATTCTCGGAGAGCAAGGACGAGGAGTGCAACGATGTGGAGGGCTGCTTCGAGATGCAGTGCCACCAGGTGTTCATCGGCATGGTAACGATGCAGTATCAGGCACAAAACGATATAGTCCGGCTGGTTGAACATCTGGAACGGGCCTGCATCCGGTTCGTGCACTTTAGCAAAGAGAACGAACTGCGCTCGCGTGTCTTCTCTGAGAAAATGGGTCTCGAGTCCGGCTGGAACTGCCACATCTCGCTGCTAAGCGAACCGGAGCCGGATAGCGAGAAGGATCGAGTCACTGCCAAAGCCAAGGAGCTGCCGGAACATATTGGTAAACCCCAAGCCACCACCTCAACCACTGCCACCACCACCACAACAGACCATGAGACCAACCATCATCCCAGTGCCAAAGTCATGTACATATCGCCCACCGCACCCGCACCTGCCACTGCATCTGTATCCGAATCCGAATCCATACCTGCTGCTAACACCACTGAAATTGTAGGTGACGGCCCAGAAATAAGTTATCTTTTGGGGCCGCCGAATAATCTGGAGTCCTCAAAAACCCTCAGCTCTTCAGCTCCCGGTGCCATTTCCAATCCGGATGAATGCAATCCCCTGAATGCAGCCCTCAACAGTGATGATCCCCAATCCCCGGAGGCTGAGGGCAGCAAGGATAGCTCGCAAGATGACTCCCCAAAGAAAAAACTTCCCGGAGATTCCGAATTGGAGGCGGAAACCGATCCCAACAAGCAAAAGCAGCGCCATTCGCTGGACTCCGCCATGGACGAGAACTGCCGCTCCCTGAGCACGCTCACCGAAAGCACTGATCAGAGTGCACCCATCAACTTCGACATGTCCAACAGGGCGAAGTTGCCAAGAGGCATCGAGAACATAAGGCCTCATTTGGAGCAGGTTGACAATGTCCCCCTGCAGGTCTCTCTTTTTACAGACTGCTCGGCGGAGGCCACGCGCCAGATGCTGGACATCATGCAGTCCTACGGCGAAATCGTTGTCTGTTTGGGCAGCTCGGCCAGTAACGCCAATGCGGACATTTTCCTGCAGGCTGACTGCAGTATAGCCGTGGAGCCACTGTATCCGCAAGTGTGCCAGGATGTGGACGCCTACACGGAAGCCAATATCCAGCACAATAAATTGTTGTGGCAGCGGCAGGCTGGGAAATCCAAGGCCAACGACGATGAGCAGCTGCTGGAGGGCGGCCTTCAGGGATGCGCCATGCAGACGCCAGCACACACCATATCTCCACTTTATTTGAGCCGGCTGCTCAACTCGTTGCCCTGTTCCATTGCCGTTTGCCGCGACGACCCGCTTTCGCTGGTGGCCATAATTGAGCTGTCACGGCGCTTCTCTCTGGGCCTGTGGAACTGCATCCAGTACTGGGCTTGCTGCGCTGGCTCCATCTCCATTCTGAACGTGCTGTGCGCGTGTCTCTCGCAGCCGCCGCTTCTCACCCCGTTGCTCGGCATCTATCTTATGTGCGTGCCGGTGCCGCTAATAGCCATCTCGCTTGCGCACATTGACGTGGATCCCAAGATCATGAATCGGGCAACCAGCAAAAAGCAAACGGACTACGACACGCGGGCTTTTGCCTTTGTCATGTGGTGCTATGGCTGCAAGTTTATCGTTCTTGTCGTTTCTTTGGTAAGTGGTGATATATTTACATTTTAAGAACATAACAAAGGTGTAAATTAATATCTATTACAGCTCGTTGCCCACTGGATGTTCTTATCTGACCCTACATTGATACCAGAAGACCCGGAAGCTACAGAGGGACCTGTCTTAGACCTCGAGGGTGATGATGATGATGATGGGACTGATCCGGACTTCTATCAATTTCTTTACTTTTCCCGAAGCTGTGCCTTGCTAGGCATAATCCTACATTTTGGTAAAGTAACTCTGCGTAATTTTGGTAAACTTATATTTACGTTATTATTATCATTTCAGTTTTCATTTCTTTCACATTTGTACATCGCGATCATGCGCTCTGGCAGCGCAATCCATTTTCCAATCGTATCTGGGCTATTACCTGCTTGTTGATGGTCCTCTTCCACGGTGTAATCTGCGGTGTGCAACTGTTTCTGGAGGATTTCTGGGAACAGCTTCCCAAGCTGTGGGTGGCCTTGCTGGTCCTATTTGGCGGCAGTTTGCTGAGTATGATTGTCAGTGAGCTGGCAAAGTTCCAGGAGAACAAGTAAGTGATAACCGCTTATTGTGTTAGTCAACTATTAATTTTATCTCTTTGCTCTCCTTAGGGTCAACACGCGTTATCAGCGTCGGGCGCGTCTTGACTTTGGCACCAAATTGGGCATGAATTCGCCCTTCTAAGAATCACGGCTAAGACTTACCAAACGAAAAGACGCCAATGTTACACATGTACTTAGTGCCAAGGCTGTATATAACACCATCACTCAACACGCTTCTTCTTATTACTTTTACGATTCAGACTAACCATTGGGGTATTCATAGCCGTGGCTGCTGCTGCCAGCATTTGTTTGACTTGTCTTTAGGTTCAGCCGCGTTATTTTACCCATTTGTACTTCCACGTGTTTATTTTAGTTTGTGACACCACCCCCATCGAGTAACGAAGCACATTTGTTATTCTTGTTTCTAAAACGGTTTGTTTCGAGTTCCTTGTTTCAATGAGCGATAACTTTGTGTACTAACATTTAAAAGACTTGCAATTATTGTATGAAATATATATGTATGGTAAAACTGAAAACCCATCTTTAAACAAGTAAAAGTTGCAGTCATTTTGAATGGGCTGGCTGGGAAAGTGGCATGCTTAGAACTGGTTATCTGCAGATACCTTAAAATTGAGCCGTGAACTAGGAGGGAAAACAATATATAGCACGCCTGAATAGGTGCTAATCGGAAGAGGCACGCTGCATCAAGTGCCGCAGTTACTGACCCACATCCATGCCAAGGAAGTTGACATATATTATTGTCTTT
This sequence comes from Drosophila prostipennis, assembly GCA_037075205.1. Taxonomy (NCBI): domain Eukaryota; kingdom Metazoa; phylum Arthropoda; class Insecta; order Diptera; family Drosophilidae; genus Drosophila; species Drosophila prostipennis. Next base: position 610,777 of record JBAMCJ010000817.1, read on the forward strand.
ATTTCGTACTAGAAATCGCTTAATTTGGGTTACACATGGAATTCGTTTGAAGAAGATCATAGAACATATATTAATACGACTGATACGTTATAAATTAACACCTTTGGGGCGCCTAAAATGTAAATGGTTGCCCGGTTCGGATTTTTCATTCATGTATTATAAGAAATTGATATAAAATGAATTTATTCGAAGGTAACTTCTTTAAAAAAGGTTTAAATATATAATAAAATTTATTATTATTATTTTTTATTTTTTTTAAATAAAACTAGTATGCAATTCTAAATATAATAGAAAGAAAAATAACACTGGATGATGAGAATTTCTATGGTCTATGAATATTATTAATACATTCCTATTTAAAGTCATAAAGTAGAAAGAAAATATGTACCCCACATGCCTTGACGATCCGAGATGTTCCTAATTAGTTGCAAAATTGGAGCCACACGCCCCGAACCACATAAGAACACCATCGAATGGCCATGGATTAGAGGTGTAGTTACACTCCAGATAGTCACATCCCAGGCAGCCGGGAGCACATAACGGAAGATGCCATCAGAAATGTGGAGTAACAAATAATTAGCACCTCCGAAGTCGACGAAATGAAAGTGCTGTTCTGCCCGTTCAGATCGATGGTATATAGATCACTTCTAGTAGCACCTTTTGCCCGGAATCTGGGTCATGGAAAAACGAAATCACGAACTCGGCTGGACGGCGTCGGATAAAACCAATGGTCATCCAAGTGCTCCGTAGTATTCGGCGATTTCGCGCGACGCGGTACGGTGGCTTTATTTCCGAGCTCCAGCGGATATGAAGAAAGTGTAGCTGCCAAAGGATATTCAGTGTTCAGTGTGCGGATAAAGAAATACAGATAAAAGTGTCCTGAAACTATACACAGATAAATAATCTTACGATGCGATTAGAAGGCGCCCAGTGGGCGCTACTGGTGTGTCTCAGTCTCTGCCTTGGATGTGTCCAAATTGAGGCCTACTCCCAGGTATTGGTCAGTGGCACTGGAGCAGAAAACGATCAGGGACCCCGAATTTTTAAGGCCCTTAATACGGATCTGATATTCCCGAGAACGTAAGTGAATAGTGCTTGAGGATTTGTGATCGAGTCTCTAGACAATCCTTGCCTACGCAGCTTCAACTCCAGTGAGAATGTGGTATCCACCACTGGAGCTCCAGCGATAACGACCACATCCACGACAACCCTGCATCCATCCATTCCCTACAACCATCAACCCGAGGGAACAACCAACACCCCGGTGTTTGTCACCCCCTTGGTTGCATCAGATGCGGAGAAAGCCAGAGATCCTGCTCCAGATCCGGAACCTGCCCCTGTAGCGCAGGAGCAGTTAGATCCTGTGCTAGATGGCGCCTCCACAGGACGTGCCGTTGATTACAGGACAGCGTATCCCTTTGGCCAACTCATAACTCCATTGCTGAGGGGCGGCAAGCCACAGCAGTACAACGACCGACCCTCAAAGACCCGTATTTATCCTCAAGGTAGACCCACTTACTACTCCTCATCATCACGAAAACCATCTCGCTATCAGTCCTCAAGGCCCAGCTATAAAAAAGGTATCATTATCATGAAAATAAGTAATGTAGTTTGAAATATAAATTCACAAAGATTAGGTTACTATTTAAAAGTAGTCTCAAGGTTCTGGATAAAGTGATCTTTAGAGAAAACTTATTAAAAATATATTTTTTGCACCTAACATATCATTAATCACACATTTATTATCAAAACGACTATCCAATCGTTTTATCTCAAACTTTTAAATAATTGTATTTACTTTTATCCTTAGGATTCAGCGATCGCTTCACTCCTGGCGAAGGAACCGCCGCTGGTCTGTTCAAGGGACAAAAACACAACCACGATCACAGTCACGATCACAGCCACGATCATTCCCATGGACAGGATGGCAAGGTGGCCGCCGGCTCGAATTCGGTCAACTCCTATGTTGCCCCCAGCGATGCCTACTCCTTCCCGCCGTTGAACACCAAGTATCCATCGCCCTCGCAGGATCCCAAAGCAGCCCTGCCTTCGGACACCGTGACCAGTTACTTGCCACCCGCATCTGGAGGACTGAGCAATGTCGGGTACAACTATCCAGGACCTTCCTTCCCGGGTTACAAGTATCCAGGACCACTGGCAAATGGAAATGGCGACAAGGATGCGGCGGCCAGTATGGCGAGTGCATCTCCTCCGGCAGATGATGACCCCGGCAATGACGATACGATTGGAGTCCTGCCCGCTAGTGCAATGGACAACATTCCTATGAAGGATCAGGAAGGCAAGGATGCCGGCGGTGCTGCTCCAGCCGATGGCATGGATATGGGTCCCGCTTCAGATGGAGGTGACAATGGTGGAGGCGACGGCGGGGGTGACGATGGCTCCCTACCCGCGCTCCACAACGATGGCTCGCATCCCGACGACGATCACAAGTACGATCCCCAAATGGAGTATGCCACACCACCACCTGGTTGGCTGGAATCTCACCCAGAATCGGCAGCCCCCAAGCCGGAGGATCACGATCATGACCATGCGCCGGATCACGATCATGGACATGACTATCACCACGATCACTATCCTAGTCACTTTGATTACCAGCCCTCGTATCCGGATGACACCTATCCAGATGTGATTTACGATGACCACCCGCACCATCACCACCACGTTCACCACCCACCGCCGCCTCCTCCTCCTCCACCGCCACCACCGCCGCCGCCGCCGCCGCCACCGACGGAACCTCCTCCACCGCCTCCGCCGCCACCAGAGCCACGTGTGAAGAAGTACAGCTACTTCTACATCGGCCGCAAGCTCTGGTACATCCCGCTGTACTTCACCGTGTGGTTCAGTTTCTACATCCTGTGGCTGATCATCAAGTCCATCGGTCGCCACAAGGTCAACCTGCCCAACCACTATGTCTCGCGACGCAGTGCTCCCGATCCATTCACCGAACAAGGTCGGGACGAGTATATCAACGAGATGACGGTCAGGGTGCTGGAACACATCGATAGCTTTAGGCAGAAATACTTGAACTGATAAGGATGCTACTACTTACTTAATGGCTAATAAAAACCTAATTTACCACAAAATAAATAAAGATTTTTAATTAAATTTGATTAAAGATAAAGATGCAATTGATTCTACTGGAGGAGATAAGATGATAAGGAACCATTTTGAGAGTATATATATATTCCTATAGGAATAATAATTAAACATCGTCTCAGATTCATTAATTTTATCTTATCTTATCTTATCTTATCTTCTCCAAACCTATAAAAGCGCTGCATTTGACCACAATCATTAAAGTCAGGCTATAATGTTTTTGAAGTTTCTGGGACTCTGTGCCTTTTTGGGAGCCCTTTCCCTGTCTACGGCCTACAATCTAACGTCTAATGTTATTGAAGGTGGGTCAAAAGTTGGTTTACCAAATCGTTACTGATTTTATTTGTATAAATACAGCTCCATTTGTAAAGATCGGATCCGGCTATTACTATATTGAAAACGATCTTAAAAAGAATTGGTATGCTGCGTATGAATCGTGCCGAAGAATTAAAGCAGATTTAGTCACGTTCGAAAGCTTAGAGGAACTTAAAATGGTATCACAGTACATTATTGAGTCCAGAACGGATGTAATGTATTGGGCATCTGGAACTGACTTGGCGAAGGAGGGTAATCATGTGTGGTTCTCGAATGGACAGCCCGTGTCTTCGGATTTGTGGTGCCCGGGAGAGCCGAACAATCAAGGAGGTGGTGAACACTGTGATGGTTTGTGGTTCAAATCCGAGACGATTGGACTGAATGACGGAAACTGCGGAGTACTTCATTGCTATATTTGCGAGGCACCCCAGCCGAAAACAGGTTACTTTGTTGTGTTGTAGGTTGACCAAAGTTTGTTTAATTAATCAACAAATTAAAAAAAACAAAAAAACTACGAGTAACGGTTATAAATACATACAAAAAATGTTATATTATTTTATTATTATTATTCAAGCAAAACGTATGTAACTAAATAAATAAATGTATTTATATATGCAATACGATCTTTTAACATATAAAATATTAATGAAACTAACTAATTAGGTGTTATAAACAATAATTACAATTTTTTTTGTCTTTAGGCCATAGCTATATCTCTCCCAGTTAACCCACATTAGGTGCTGCTTTAGCAGTCTATATTTCTATACAAACAGTTGATAACGATGAGTTATAAAAATATATACGATTATTTACTAAAGAACGTCTAATAAATGTTTATCTTGACGATTAAAAGTGGTCCATTTCTTTTGGTAAAACGCCTATAAAAGAGCTGTATTTCACAACAGTCATTTCAATCTTGCTAAAATGTTTTTGAAGCTTGTTGGAATCAGTGCCCTCTTGGGAATACTTTCCCTCTCAGCTGCCTACAAAATAACGCCTTATATTATTGATGGTGGGTCTTAAGTAGTGTTTGGCAACATAAGGTTTAAAAATACATTTTTGCTTGTATTCTTAGGAGGCATACCTGGACTTTTAAACATAACTACAGCGCCATTTGTCAAGATCGGATCAAATTATTACTTTATTGAAGATAAAATTCAAAAGAATTGGTACGCTGCCTACAAATCTTGTCGAGAAATGGACGCGGATTTAATAGCGTTCAAAAACATAGAGGAGTTTAATGTGATGCAAAATTACATTGTTCAAACGAATTGGGGTAAAAAATTTTGGACTGATGGCACTGACTTATTGAATCAAGGCGATCATATTTGGCTTGCAAATGGACAGCCCGTGTCTTCGGATCTTTGGAGTAAGGGAGAGCCAAATAATAATAATAATAATGAACACTGCGATAATATGATAGCAAAGGCAAATGCTGGACTGAACGACGATGTATGCACGAAAACTCATTTCTTTATTTGCCAAGCACCACAGCCAAGAACAGCTTCTTTTATCGTGTGGTAGATTAATTTATTGAAAGCCTATTTCTACTTTATAGAATCAAAATAATGATAATAAAATGCATGCAATCAAAATCATATCAACATTGTCTCATTTGTCTTATAAAACAAAAACACCCCTTAACGAGGTAAAAGGTCGTGACGATCGCACCATCAACATACTAAAGTTCTGATATCAAATTTTGTGACGAAAAATAAAATCGGACCATCACAGCAGATTTTAATTTCCTCCTGTATATATAGTAGTCGCCTTCGCACACTCTTCTGGTGCGCTTCGTCACTACGTGGACTGCCGTCCACAGTGATAATATTTTTATTATATTTGTCAGGCCAAAAACTGCTTCCTTTATTGTGTGGTAAATCAAAAAGGCTATAACTCATTAATCTTATCGTTAAAAAGTACGTCTTTATTTGGTTTCTCAATAATCGTGTAAAAGGCCCGGAATTGACAAAATTCATTACAATTTGGCCAACAATTTTTTCCAGTTTGTTGGACTTTGTGCTTTTTTGGGAGCAATTTCCCTGTCTACATCCTATACTATATCACCTAATGTTATTGATGGTGGGTCTTACATTTTAATTACAAGGTGTTTTATTTATAAGAACTGATATTTGTGCATTCCAATTAGGTTTACGTTTTAACCCACTTCCGTTGTTAATATAAGGATTCACAATAAAAGAGTTGCGATGATTACAAAAAATTGGCCATGTACTTATAAAAATGTTGAAATATATTTTCTATAAAGTATATTTTGTATTATTTAAAGTACAGCAGTTAAATAATGAAAAATGTTTGCTCTTGTTTGTTAAACGACCTTTTTGAAAAATCGTTAAAAACTGGTCATCGTTCACACTGGCATCACGCCGCCATAAAGTATCGATATTTAAGAGAGTAACATTTATCGGCACTTGTCCATCTCAAATTTTTAAGAGTTTGTTTACGTTTTAATTTTTTCCGCAAATTTAAAATAAAATAACTCGCCAGGATGTCGTACATGCTCCCACATTTGCACAATGGCTGGCAGGTGGACCAAGCCATTCTCTCCGAGGAGGACCGCGTGGTTGTGAGTAATCGGAGGAGGAAGCCAATGACCCAGTGGAGCACCACTTGGTCGTCCATCCCACATGAGTAACTAGCATTGATTCTCCGCCAGGTTATACGCTTCGGCCACGATTGGGACCCCGCCTGCATGAAGATGGACGAGGTGATGTACAGCATCGCCGAGAAGGTGAAAAACTTCGCGGTCATCTACTTGGTGGACATCACCGAGGTGCCGGACTTCAACAAGATGTACGAGTTGTACGATCCCTGCACGGTGATGTTCTTCTTTCGCAACAAGCACATCATGATCGATCTGGGCACCGGTAACAACAACAAGATCAACTGGCCACTGGAGGACAAGCAGGAGATGATCGACATCGTGGAAACGGTGTACAGAGGTGCCCGCAAAGGCCGGGGTCTCGTCGTCTCTCCCAAGGATTACTCCACCAAGTACAGATACTAAAGTGGGCCCAGCATCCCCGTCATCTTAGTTTAATGTATCCCCTTTAGGCGTAACAAATTGAGAATCCCAAATAGAAGCGACTGTCTCTTGGCAACTTGTGTATATGTATTTTCTTCTGGTTTATTTTTCACTTGTCACATTTCTCATTAATATCGCTAACATGTACATCAATTTTCTTGGTTTTTCATATATATAACATTTAACTAAGTTTGTTCTTTAATAGCTCATACTTTTTAAAAATTTTAATCCATTCTTTAAAGTAATCTTGCATTAATAATTCTGTTTTTGCGCGTTAGTACACATATTTGTTTTAATTTCGAATTGCTTTCGTTTACCAATTTGATCAATTATGCTTTGAGTTTAGCTAGAGGTACATATAGACATCGAGTTCATGAACATTATCAGGAAATCAGGTTGGATTAAGAAAGGGCAGGTGCTAGTACAAAAGTATAAAAGAAAACATCGCAACCAAAAGAGGAGAAAAGAAGGAAAAGGAGATTTCTAGCATAAACACTAAGTACTCGTACTCGAAGTTCGCAAACTGAATGTTCTACGCATTGGCGTCGATATCCAAACTTTGTCGTCAACATTGTTATTGTTCATTTAATACAACAGCTCAGTTTTATTACAGATTTATTATGCTTAGGTTTAACAATTGGTTCCGCTACTCTTTGACTTACACAAGTTAGGTTTGCTCATTGGTTTCATTAAATATAGGTATGTATATTTATCTACGTAATTAGTTATATGTATATTTTTGCTCATTTGAAACAAATCAACGCTACAATTACAATATTTTCGAATTTTCATTTACTCTTACGTTCTTCAGCATATAACCAACAATTAAATGTTTTGTGTTGTTTTGTTTTTTGGGGGGTTTCCTTTTGATATACCATTTGCATTTCTTAGGCGCCTTTCGAGTTGATCTCGTCGTACAAAATACTTACTAGTATTAAAAAATATTCAAATAGGGCTCGATTTATACATGTGTGGTGTATATAAATATATACTTATGCATAGGAAAGGTACAAATCAGGCTCAGGCTGAGGCTCAGGCATATGAGAAAGTCTCTAGGGGCTGGGGCACCTCAAAATGCAGCTCTATTATCATATTATCTTGCGTTTCGACCACTAATTATGTATTTTGATTTGAATAATACAAGTTATTTGATTTATTTCCCCTTTCGTATGCATTCCTTCCCTTGGCTTTAGCTTTTCATAGAAAAATAGAGATGCGTAGGTGGGATGAGTTAGGAAATTGTTTACATATATGTTTTGTTTGTTTATTTTTTTTGGTTTTCAATTTTTATATTCGCTTTGTAACTCTATATGCTGACAACAACTCTATTTTATTTTCCAACAATTCGTTTTCAAAGAGGCAGGAGCGGGGAAATGCGGAAATTTTCCTAGAAAGTCTGCAACTTTTGTCTAGCTACGCGTAAAAGACATTTAGGCATCTTCGGGTAGACCTCCTGAGGTCCTTAAGGTCTTCTGTCAGAGTACTTCTGTTGCAAGGATGACTCGATCTCGATCGACTCGACTTGATTCGAAGTTGTTGTGCAATCTATAAAATTTCTAAATTACAATACTTTAAGTATTTGGCTGCTGTTTAAGACACTAGAAGAGTTTTCATTCCGTAATAGGGAGAGTGAGAGATAGAGATAGAAAGACTGATATATGTTTTCTGGCGGCTGGCGGTATACCTATAGAAATATGTATATAAACCTTCTTCTCAGCATGGGGCCGCATACAAATATATATGTATATTCGTACGCCTGCACTTTGGTTTTATAGATAAAGTGTGAAAAATAAATCCGAGTATCACTACTTAACTTTTAGAGTTCTATTAACAATAATAGACAACAGTCTCTAAGTACGAATACGTTGTTGTTCATGCTGCTGTTCATTACTCTCGTCATGATTAGTAGGCATGTACTACTGTAACTCCCCATGCCAGACCCAACTAACTTATGTTTTGACTAAATGCGCTTAATCTAATCCTCCTTATCTATGCCTAAATACTCGTCAATACTCGCGTTTCATAGTTCCGGGTCTCGACCAACCCAGGAAGTTGGTTGCCAGACCATGCGACTACCGAAATTACAGTGAAAGCTCCCTATGAATAGAAATACTTTGAAAACTCGTTGATTTTTGAAATAATTTTCAGAAATGTTTCGATGTTAAGATTAAAGTACTTAGGATTCTGATATCTGGAAATATAAAATCAACGGAAGATAGTTCTATTTGAGCTCAAGGATCCCTATTAATAGAAATATTTTGAAAACGTGTTGATTTTTGAAATAATTTTCAGAAATGTTTCGATGTTAGGATTAAAGTATTTAGGATTCTGATATCCGGAAATATAAAATCAAAGGAAGATAGTTCTATGTGAGCTTTTCAAAGTTTATGGGAGTGTTTAAGGATTCCTCAATTTCATTCTTGGGAAGTTTTCACTGTAGATCCCATCAACTTGCGTTCAAAGTCAGTTGCTAAGCTCTTAAATAGTGGCCCGGCCCAGGGAACTGCCTTTGTTGGAGCAGTGGAAACCAGCTGGGCTAGAAGAGTGTCTCCTTGGACCATTTCCTGGAAGTGCCGGGCAGGCTGGGATCGCGCTTCTCGCTCTCCAAGTGGCCATGCTGCTCCTGCCCCTCGTGCTGCTCCTGTTCCTCCTCCTCATTGGGCAGCCGGATCAGGGGAAGCTCCAGCATGACGGCGGGCGTCGCAGATCCACTCTCACAGCTCAGGTTGGTGGCACTCCGGCTGAACCCGCTGGTGGCAGCTGGAGCCGCACCCGCTCCCGATCCCTTGCGCAGGATGAGATCCTTGAGGGAGGCGGGCATGCAGATGCTCTGCTGCTGCTGCCGGGTGGCTATCACCGAGTCGGAGACGGACGAGGGGCAGGGATCGTGCACCAGCCGGATGGCATTCGTTGGCAGTTGAGCTGGCTGCTGTGGGGTGGCTTGTGCTTGAGTGGTGGTCAGTTGGGGAACGGAGATGGGAATGGTAATGGGACTGGGCGTGGACCGGCCCATGCTGATCACCGTGTTGAGGCTGCTGTACTGCGTTTGGGTGGCGGACTCTCCTCCACCACCTGCACCGCCGCCAAGTGCTGCTCCCGAGGAAGCCTCCACCAGTCCCAGCTCCGTGTTCAGCGTGGAGCAGGTGTCCTCCTCCGTGGTGGTGGTCGTTGTGGTCGTCGTCGTCGTCTGCGGATCACTGTACTGCTGCAGGAGCGGTCCTCGCCGCGGAGGACTCTGGCTCACCACTGCCCCAAAGTGGGTTTCCAGCGGTGGCGCCTCCGCCTGGATGGGCAGGCCCATGTGGAACTGTTGCAGCTGCAGGGGCTGATTGATGAGCGCCACCCGATCGCTGGAGGAGACGCTGATGGTGCGATGTCTTTGGAGCAGGGGTCTCCGTGGCCGGGCACCTCCTCCACCCGCTACTCCACTTAGGGCTGCACTGGACAATCCCCCCGAGCTGGGCACCGCACTGAGACTCATCCGCTTCACGGGCATGCTGCCGAGCAGCTGAGGATTGGGCTTCGTCTCACCGCCACCACCACTTGAGCGGATTAGAGAGGCGGCCTGTGCCTGAGCCTGAGCAGCCTGGGCAGCCGCCTCCTGCTCCTCGCTGTCGCTGCTCAGCTGCTGCATATCATCGTCCGTGTCCGCCGGACTCTCCAGCCCAAAAACCGAGTCCTCGTCCAGGGAGCGCAGCTCCGAGTCGGGACACTCCAGCGAGGAGATCTTGAAGGAACTTAAAGAGGCCAACGGCGCTCGCTTCTCCGGATTGTTGTTGCCCATCAGCATCGCCGGCAGTTTGTTGGACACCGAAATGGTGGCCAAGCTGGCGCTGCCAGCGCTACCCGCTCCATTCAGCCGCTCCAGACTCGCTGGAGTGCTGTCCACACTGATGCTGCTGGAACTGGTCACCCCTGCCGACGCGGAAGGAGGAGGAGGAACCGCTGCATTGGCCGTGTAGGGAAAGCTATTGTTGTTGCTCTCGTTGCGCTGCAGCTCCACCAGCGTCAGTTTCCGCCGGACACCCAGACGCAGCTCCTCGGAGGGCGAGTCGCAGAAGTGGAACGCCTGCTGGTGGCCACCGGTGGGCGGGGCCGACTGCACCGGCTTGGGAAGCGGCAGGGCCAAAGCCAGATCCACGGTGCTCTCCTCCTGGTTGTACGGATACACGTCCACGGTGTCCGCACTGATCGAGTGGATCTGCTGCTTCCGGCCGGCCTGCGCACTATCCGGATCGTAGGACACGATGCTGTGCTTCCGCTTGATGTTGCTGGCACTCAGATTGGAGGTCCTCGATCCAGATCCCTCGTGGACACTGCGCTCCGAGGGACAGGGCGAGGCCTTGGGCGTCGGCTGGATTACCTGGATGTCCGGATAGTAGTAGTCCCAGTTGTCGATGCTCGATGTCCGCGAGGCAGTCGATAGCTTCCGCTGCAGCGTCGTCGGCAGGTTGCCCATGCAGCCGCCCATGTAGGCGGAGGTGCGTCGCTCCAGGTAGGAGCTGTCCGTGCTGCAGCAGGTCATGGCACTGCTGCGCCGCGAGTCGTGACCCTGTTGGTTCATAGGATGTGGATTGCATAAGATAAGTGATCTCTGGACTCCACCTCCACTCACCGCCATCGGTACGGACAGAAATCCCGGCTTGCTGCGCGTGGAGTCCGTCCTCTGGTGATGCTGCTGATCGTCCGGCTCATCCGCGGCCGCACCTGGCTGCAGGTAATCCTCCGCCTCCAGTTCGTCCTCCGTCTCTACGAAATAGTCATCCGTGCCAAAGCTGCCGCCCATGGGATAGTTGCTGAAGATGCGCGACGACTCCGAGCCACTCTTGCGACGACCCACGTGACCGGAACCGGGTCCTCCTCCGCCGCCGGACATGGAGGAGTAGGAGAAGCGACGCGGTGGCTCCAGCAGGTAGCTGTAGCCCACGGGAACACCCACGCCGACGCCACCTGGAAGGGAATAACGTGGATTATTACTTTATTGTCGCAACACTCAAAAATATTTCACTAATTTAAGAAGAGATAAAGAATTTCAGAAATGTGGAAAAAAAAACCTTAAAAATAAAAGTTATAAAATATTATAAAATTGTAAATATTATTAGAATTAGTATTATAAAATAAATATTATTATAAAATATCTGGATATTTTTATGGATTGTTCTCAAAATTGTTTTTCAAACAAATACTGATTTTGCCTTTATATTTCTAGTTTTAAGAAGAGTGTCTACATTTAGAATTTTAGAAAAAATGTCTCAAAATGGCAAATTCTCTTGATTTTAGAAAAGGAAGTTACAGATCCTTGAGGGATTATATAAAGTGATTATTTATTGTTTGCCCTTTAAAATGTTTTTAATTTTAAAAAAAAGTACCTACTTTCAGGATTTTTTTTAAGATTTATGCCAAGTTCTTGTAAAGGGTTGATCTTAGAAAAGTGTTTCTTTTCTACAGAAAAATTTTTATACCCTTGCAGAGGGTATTATGATTTCAGTCAGAAGTTTGCAACGCAGTGAAGGAGACGTTTCCGACCCCATAAAGTATATATATTCTTGATCAGCATCACTAGACGAGTCGATCTAGCCATGTCCGTCTGTCCGTCCGTCCGTCCGTCTGTCCGTCTGTCCGTCTGTTTCTACGCAAACTAGTCTCTCAGTTTTAAAGCTATCGGGCTAAAACTTTCCCAAAAGTCTTCTTTCTGTTGCAGGTAGTATATAAGTCGGAACGAGCCGGATCGGACTACTATATCATATAGCTCCCATAGGAACAATCGGGAAAAAAAATGTAAAAAAATTATATCTTGGGTGTTTTTGAACCTATAGCCTCCTACTTTTGGAAATACCATTTTTTATCCAATTTTGAATTTCGAATAAAATTTTTTCAAAATCGGAGGACTATATCATATAGCTGCCATAGGAAGGATCGGAAAATTAGTGATTAATATGAAATATCTGCAAGGGTATATAAGCTTCGGCTGGCCGAAGCTAGCTTCCTTTCTTGATTTATATTTATGAAATTATTTTTTCTTCTTGTCAAATGTTTTGATCTTGGAAAAATGTATCTCTTCTACGGAATAATTTTTTTATATTTAAGAAAATTCTTTTTCGTCTCAAATTCATGTTAAATTTCATATTAATTAAGTAGTTAGGAACCCTTCCGCAAGACTTACCCATGGAACCACAGCGATATCCCCGGTTCAGCAGCGGCGGAGCACTCACATTGCCCAGCGAGAGCATCCGCTGCCGGCGATAGACCATCGCATCGTACTCATCCGGATAAATGGACATTCCCGTGGCCACGATGGCGTCGTGGATCTCGCGCTCCTCCTCCTCCTGCATGCACACGGCCGCCACAGCCGCCATTTTGGGATCCTTGAGGACTTTGAGGGTCTCGTTGCTGCTGCTCCGGCTCTTCCAGACGATCAGGAAGACCATCAGACCGAAGAAGCCGCCCAAAGTGGCGGCGATCCGGACGCCCGTCATCACGTCGTAGGTGGCGAAGAACTCCTCCCGGATCCTGGCCCGCTCCGCCGCATTTTCCGCCTCCGTCAGATTCCGCTCGCCCGGAGGCAGCAGCGGCATGTAGGGCGTGGCCGTGACGTGGGCGTGGGCGGGTACTGTGGGCGTGGCAGTGTTGCTGTGGTAGCTGTTGTTGCTGCTGCTGTTGCTGTTGCTACTGTGGTTGGAAAGCGCCGCCGGTGTCGGTGATGGCGGTGGATTCTCATGGAGGACATCAGGACTCGTGTCAATGAGCGCCGCTGCTTGGGGTCGGTTGTTGTTGTTGCTGCTGTTGATGTTGCCGTTGCCGTTGCTGTTGCTGGCGGCACGACGTGCAATGCGTTGCTGCTGCTGATGTTGCAACTGTTGCTGCTGCTTTGTATGTTGCTGACTTTCACCCAGTGGCTGCTGATGCTCCTCTCGTTGCTGTGCGGCGCCTGTGGCATGACTTGGATCGACCGATGTTGCTCCTGTAGTTGCGGTTGTTGCTGTTGTTGCTGTGGCGGGCGTTGCTGCAGACGACGAGGCACGTCGTGAAAGTTTGGCCATCTCTATTCAAACATTTTCTGCAAGCAAAATCAAAATAATAATTCATTTTCAGTTAAAATGTCTAATAAATGGAATTTTCTTTATTTTTTTTAGAAATATAGGAAATTATTATTTTGCTACCTATTTTCTTGTTATCGTTGGCCGCCTTTGATAAGCTTGTGCATTATTGTTGTTGCCGGCAATTCATTTTGACTTCTGTGTGGGTTCGAAGACCTAACAAATAAGTGCGTGGTTCCCACGATAACTGGGCGATTTTTATTGGTACCACTTCATGGATATGACAGCATGATAATGTTCGCGGAATTAGAAGAATAAATTTACCTTATCGGTTAAAGAGTCTTTGTCTTATCGCTTAAGTCTTATATAAGAATAGAATTCAACTACATTTGTTACAGTTTTAAAACGATGTTCATTAAGCTTACTGGTATGTAACATCTAATGTTATAGATGGTGAGATTAAAATATATTTCAAACAAAGTTATACCCGAAAGTTAATAATTTTTAATATTCAAACTACGAATTCATGAATTCTTGAATTAATATTCAAGATAAACGACGCCATTCGTTTAGATCAGATCAGGTTATTACCTAATTAAAAGAGAATAGCATTATTGGTATGGAGCATTACAAGCTTGTCGCCTATTGAACACTGATTTACTCGCGATAGAAAGCTTAACGGAAATGAATCTGGTATATCAGTACCTTAAGGATAACCAGTTAAGTCGAAGTTATTTTCGGACATCTGTCACTGACTTGGCCAAGCAGGACGAACAAGTTTGGGTTTCGACTGAACGACTAGTACCTTCAAATCTGTGGAAGGAAGGCGAGCCCAATAATTATAATAACGAAGAGCACTGCGCTATCTTTGAAGCCACTACAGTAGTGGCTGGAATGAAAGACATAAAATGCTCTAAAGAGGGTTACTACATTTACAAGGCACGCCAGCCAAAAACGGTTTCCCTTACCGTGTGGTAGAATCACCTGTGATAACCTAATATTTTATTTTGTATTTTTAAGAATTCCATAAACTAAACATTTTTGAGCTATCGATTGTTGATATTAATATTATAGCTATGGTATCGTTTATTCTTGTACGATTGTAAAAATTTTACGATTTTTGATATAGGGCATGTGTTTTTTTTTGCTGCCTTTGAAAAGCTTGATTATAATATTTGGCGGTGAGTTTTGAACCATTTTATTTTATCTTAAAAAAATACTGACATGCCGATGATTTTTGTATGGTAAGCTCCTTAAATCCTCTTTAGTTTTCCAAAGGACATAAAATCAAGATTCAATTGTTCAACTCACTGAATACATCACTGGCTTTTATTCCCTGTGGCCACTTGGCCACATCTCCGCTTATTTGGCGAGCAAACTGTGGCAGTTTAATGCTCCTCCACCGGACCTGGCTAACAGCCCATGAAAGTGTTAGTCACGAACAAATTGGCCATACAATATCGACGTGACTGCCATTCGGGCCAGCTGTGAGCTGCTGTTGCAAATGGTCCAATGAAATTAACGGATATCCACTTGCGGGGAAGGTGTGGCATCTAAATAGCTACATAAAATGTATAGTATTTAGAACTTTAAAAATAAAGTTCACTTTAATTCAGCTACTTCATGTTCCCTTTTTGATTGAAAAAATGTGATTGATTGATGGCTGGAAATTGAAAATTGAAAAAGCATGCTCAAAGTTGTGTTAATTCCCAAGGACATCTCAATTTTCTCTTCCACGCTTTAACACCTTTTTCACTTCTAGGAATGCCATCCCCCCCATCCTTCAACCCTTTACGCCCTAAACCCATTAAAAAGCCATAAACCCATCCACATTTCTTGGCGCATTCTTCGTCATTCCTCAGCGCCTCAAACTTTTTAATTGTTTTCAGCGCTTTGGCTCTTTTTGCAGACCAACCCCTTTCTCTAGGCCACATTCCCGTGGGAAAATAACTTGGTAAATTTTTAACATTTTGTTGAAATGAGTAAATTAAGGTGGCACACACACAAACACATAGAATTCGCGTTCGCCCGCAGCATCTCCCTTCTGACGCTATCCTTGGATTTTCAACAAGTTGCACGCTCAATAATTCAGAAGGACACTGTAGCCTGTTGCCTTTGGTTGTGTGTGGGTGTGGGTGTGTGTGTGGCCATTGTCCATTGTCATTGGCAGCTAGTTGGTCAGCTCCTTGTGCTCCTCCAGCTTTCCCCCCCCTTTCAGCCACCATATAATTGTTCGTTTTGTATTGACAGTCGCGCAATTGCGGAGCTCCGCTCTGCTGAATTTTTCTATCCGAGCTGTTCTTTCCTTCCCCAGGATTTTTTGTATTTTTGTTTTACACAGCTTTGTGTGTGTCCTGCCAACGCTTTGTCCTGCCAAGGACAGCGACAGTCAGTCAGGCAGCGAAATGATTATTGCAAAAGTTTTCGTCTAACACTCGTATTCCACCTCGAGCTCCGACCACCTTGGCTTATTTCGGTTTTCCATTTTCCATTTACCATTTCCCATTTTCCTGCTAGCTTTCTTCTGCTTTCCCGCTTTCCACCCACCGCCCACTTGCCGGGGCAAACAAGAAAGTTTTAATGGCTATTATACATTGGCCATAATTCGTGTCCAACTTCCGTGTGCAAATAATGAAAGAAAAAATGTAAAACACAATTTGCAGTCTAAGCAGTTTGGAGTGATTTTAATGGCCCCACAGTTGGCCGATTCTTTTGCCGGGCAATTATATTTGAATTCAACTAATGGCTGCGAAATTTGTCTCTTCTACTTTTGCACACAGACGAGAAAGTTTGAAAAGAACTTAATACCGAGGAATGAGAAAATCTTCTTTAATAATATTATAATATTATAATAATTACACTGTGCAGCATTTTTAATGCTTTTTAAATTTACCTCGATGGATGCCATATTTTTGGATTCGTTACGAATTCCCAAGTTAAACTGCGTCTTCCAAAAAGTTCTCCGACGCAAGGATTCTTAGCAAAAGGACCTCAAAGTTCGAAAAATTCTGAAATTGGCCAACTTTCCGGAGCTCTCAGAGGTAAACGGATTCATGGTTTGATTCGATGTTAAAGTTTTTTAAAAGATACACTCTTTATCTTTTAAACCCTACACTTAGAATAATTTTAGGATTTTTTTAAAGGGAGAAACAAATAGTTGAAAACATAGTCAAAAGAAGTATACAGCTGCGGACAAAATAGTAGTTGTGTTGCCGCCTTGTGTTTTCAAAAGTTTGTTGTTGTAACTTTTCTTATCCAATTAGTCTAATAGTAGAATTATAATAAATACAATATTAGCAGAAGAAGATAAATTAAAACAAGAGAGAACGCTATAGTCGGGTTGGTGTCCCGACTATCTAATACCCGTCACTCAGCTAAAGGGAGTGTGAACGCTGTAGTCGGGTTGGTGTCCCGACTATCTAATAAACGTAACTCAGCTAAAGGGAGTACGAGGGAGATAAAAACTTTAATCAGGCATAAGTTTTAAACGAATGGTCCGATTTAAAAAATTTCTTCTACATTTCGATAGGTATTGATAAACACAACAAAACTGCATTTTTACTTTTCCGAAATATTTAAATTTTTAAAATCGTTTATTAACTATTGTGGGCGTTAGAGGGGGCGTGGCACCTTCTGGAAACAAACTTGCGCTGCGTAGGAACTCCAAGAATCTTCATGCCAAATCCCATACCTGTAGCTTTTATAGTTTCCGAGATCTCAGCGTTCATACAGACGGACAGACAGACGGACAGACGGACAGACAGACATGGCTAGATCGACTCGGCTAGTGATCCTGATCAAGAATATATATACTTTATGGGGTCGGAAACGCTTCCTTCTAGCTGTTACATACTTTTGCACGAATACAATATACCCTTTTACTCTACGAGTAACGGGTATAAAAAGAAACCTTTAAAAACACAGGGCGGCAACACTACTACTACTTTGACGGCAGCAGTATGCTTTTATGTTTTTTGACTATGTTTTCTAAAATTTGTTTCTCCCTTAATAAAAATTCCAAAATTATTTTAAATATGGGGTTTGAAAGATAAAAAGTGTATCTTTCAAAAAACTTTAACATCGAATAAAACCATGAATCCGTTTGCCTCTGAGAGCTCCGGAAAGTTGGTCCTTTTGCTAAGAATCCTTGCGTCGGAGAACTTTTTGGAAGACGCAGTTTAACTTGGGAATTCGTAACGAATCCAAAAATATGGCATCCATCGAGGTAAATTTTTGATGCTGCATAGTGTTATTTATAGTATCAGAGTGTTTGGCCTCTTGTACAAAATACAAAATCACTAGAATATCTCTATTCTGTCCGAAGTCATAAGATATAGGAGTCATAAGATTATATATCAGATCAAGTGGATCATGTTAGCCAGGTCATAAGCTGAACCATTCAGATCTCGAACCTTTTTTGAAAATGTGAGTCAAAGGGCCCTATGATTGCAGGGCTTTGCTATCTAAGTGATACTAATTGATAAGACTATACCAAAAAGCCTACTTAATTCTTTTATATAACATTAAACTATGTAATCTATCTTATCTTTAAGATAACTTTGTCATATTTCTCCAACCAATTCAGTATAAAAGAGGCGAGTTGAACAGGTAAATTTATAGTATCTACAAAATGTTGTTAAAGTTTACTGGACTGTGTGCCTTTTTGGCAATAATTTCTTTGTCTACGGCCTACAAAATAACATCGAATGTTATTGATGGTGAGATTGTGACTTTTAAATGTGTTTCTCCCGTTTAAAATAATTTTGTGTATTCCATTTAGGCATTCCTGGGTTCCTGAATATAACCACAGCTCCATTCGTCAAGATCGGCTCCAATTATTATTATTTCAATGAATGTAAAAGTAAGGGCGTTATTTGGTACGCTGCCTTTGAATCCTGTCGACTGATGGAAGCTGATTTAATCGCGTTTGAGAGCCTAGAGGAATTGAAACTGATTTCTCAGTACCTTACTAAGAACAAAATGACTTCAGTTAATAATTATTGGACTGCTGGCACTGACTTCGCCGTGCAGGATAAACATGTTTGGTTTTCGAATGGACAATCCGTGAGTAAGGATCTTTGGTATCCAGGAGAGCCAAATAATGCCAATAATGCGGAACACTGCGATGAGCTAGTAATCACCAAAAAAGCAGAGGGTTTGAATGACAGAAGATGCTCCTTTGAAGACGGTTATATTTGCAAGGCAAAGCAGCCGAAAACGGCTTCTTTTATAATTTGGTAGATTGGTCGACAAAAGGCGCAATAACGTATGAATTCTATAACTATATTTGAATTGCCCTCAAGCGAGAAAATTTGTAAAGAACTTCAAACCAATAAAAAGCTTATTGATTGGTTTGCCTATAGATCTTATCATTTACTTACTTAATAGTGTGAGCAATAAGCTATCGTCAACGATATTGCTTGTAGTTGAATACGGCCTACTTGTCATTTATCTTATCTCCTGATATTAATTGTCTTTCTTTTTGTAAAAAATCAGTATAAAAGAAATTTACCAAACAAGTGTAGTTATAGTTTTCAAAAATGTTTGTAAGGTATACTGTGCTGGCTGGCGTCTTGGCCATTCTTTCCCTCTCTGCGGCCTACAAAATAACACCGAATGTTATTGATGGTTTGTGATTAAAGTATTTTTCACAAGTGTACGACCAAAGACCTAATTTGTGTGTATTGCAATAAGGTATCCCTGCATCCGCGAATATAACTACAGCTCCATTCATCAAGATCGGCGCAAATTATTACTTCATTGAAAGAAAAGCTCAAAAGAATTGGTATGCTGCCGTCGAATCTTGTCGACAATTGGATGCAGACCTGATCGCATATGAAAGCCTAGAGGAATTGCAGCTGATATCTAAGTACCTTATTGATAAGAACATAGTTGACTCTTACTGGTCCTCCGGTAGCGACTTGGCGCAGCAGGCTAAACATGTATGGCTCTCGAGCGGTCAACCAGTGGCTTCGAACTTGTGGATTGCGATGAAGGGCCGTTGAACTACTACTCAGATAAAAAAGGGCTGAATGACCTTCCATGCACGGAACTTCGTTTCTATATTTGTAAGGCTCCCCAGCCAAAAACAGCTTTTTTTACCATCTGGTAGATTTGTGAATACATTTGTATAATCATTTCTGTATTTAGAATATATTTTTCAAAATTTATGA
This sequence comes from Drosophila prostipennis, assembly GCA_037075205.1. Taxonomy (NCBI): domain Eukaryota; kingdom Metazoa; phylum Arthropoda; class Insecta; order Diptera; family Drosophilidae; genus Drosophila; species Drosophila prostipennis. Next base: position 630,462 of record JBAMCJ010000817.1, read on the forward strand.
GCATATATATCGCAAAAAGTGTATTTCTTCTTAAAGGATAATACATTTCCTGCTCGAGGAAACAGAGTTATTGAATACTTGTAATAAGTTGCAGCTTCCGTTTCGCACACAATGGAACTTGTACAAATGCTGCCGGTTCTTTTTGGGGATCCCAAAGAAGACAAAGTGTTGAAGCTCCCGTTGAGTCCTATTGATGGATTAGCACATTTGGGGATTGGGTTTGCCTTTGGATAATTGCCTTTGGCTCAGTTCGAATACTTGTGGGTGTGTGTGTGGGGAAAGGGCCAAAAAAAGGGCAAACAATATACGTAGAATACATTAACAATGTCCGTTCGATGAACGTGTGTATCAACGCCATATCGATGTCAAAGTGGGTGGGTTTTAGGGTAGGGATAGGTTTGGGGATAGGGTGGAAAATGAGCGGAAAATGGGGGGCTCAAGCTAACCAAACAACAATAACAACAACAATCGGAACAACAAAAACAATGTGTTGCTTGTTGCGCCTTGTTGTTGCACCATGATGAATGACTGTGGTCGGGCCACCGGACAAACGGACAAATGGACAGCGAGCAACGGACAACGGACAAACATGCTGACAGGCGGCCTCGACTTGGATTTGAGTACACGGTGCGTATGCGTAATGCGCGAAGGAGTGGGTTTGTGAGAGAAAAGAGGGGAAAATAATAATTCATCATGCCCGGGGCAAGTCTGCCCTATATACACACATGCTACAATATATATACAAAAATATATTTGCCTTATTTTGGAACTCCGGTATTTTTACTTTGCCAAATGAAATTGACGGCAAATCAATTGAAATTGTGTATAAATATATAAGCTCATACAAGAATGCCTTTGTCAGATTTTTGGGCCACCTCGAATTGACTTCGCCTCCAGGCAGCCAACAATAAAATCATTCATGTGAATTGAGCCGTTATGCCATAAATACAGAAGCCATAATTTAAATAGAAACGGTTTAAAAAGAGCAATTGGAATTGTTTTTCACTTTTTCAGATTTATGTTTAAACTGCGCAAAAAATATATATATTTCGGAAATAAATAGGAAATAAGCATCTAAATCTTTGTATAGCCAGAACGATTGGTGATTTATTGACGAAACTTTGTTCAATCCATTGATTTTTCAACACCGAATAAATCCCTACTTAAATGTCCATCATTGTCATCACACACACATATACACACACACTTTGCCGAGCAACTTAAGAGTACACCCACGCTTACATTTATATGTACAAAGGAGACCACATATAACAACCTAAGTGGCTTAAAGGAGCATTAGGCAAATGAAAATACTCAACGGCAAAAATGTGTGGCCTTTTTTCGATTCGATTGCTGTCCTTCTACTTGGCCTTCATTTGATTTTTTTTTAATTAGCTAAAATGCCGACTAAGCTGTGAAATTGAATATTTTAAGAGCTTAACGGCGAGTGGAGGCTTTAAAGTAGCGAAAGTAAAAATAATAGAAAGTGGTTTTCTGCGAGTCTGCCTGCCTTATTAGTGTCTGCATTGTCTTTGCCAAAGTTAGCACACAATGGCACACAGTCGTCCCAAATTATGAGAATTACGGCATTCCACAGCCGCGCCTACAGAAAGTCCTGCCCGCCACCTCCTGTAGTCCTGTACTCCTGTGCTCCCGCCCCCCGAAATACAACCGTGCGCCATTTAACAAACATTCCGTTAATCTGCTACACTTGGCAGCGCCATGGCCACGAGCCGGCCTCCCACATCCGCTCCTTTATCCTGATCCTGCGCCTGTGTTCGTGGCTCGGCCTCCTTCGGATCTGCCAGCTTGGCTATTTTCCCAACAATGGAAACTATTTAAACGGATTATTACATTTTCAAACACATTCAACTTGGCAAAAATTGCTCGCCCTTCGATTTTATAAGAATATTTTAGTACGATAATAAAATATAATTTCTTATAAAACTAAAAATAAAATATACAAAATTGCTCACCCCTAAAACTTATAAATTATGGAAAATCTATGGAAACTATTTAAACGGATTATTACATTTTCAAACACATTCAACTTGGCAAAAATTGCTCGCCCTTCGATTTTATAAGAATATTTTAGTACGATAATAAAATATAATTTCTTATAAAACTAAAAATAAAATATACAAAATTGCTCACCCCAAAAACTTATAAATTATAAATTTCACTCTAATTTTAAAGGAATTTTTAAGTTCGGAAATGTCATAGAAATATTTTTTTCACAAATATTTCAAAATATTTTAGAACAAATTTTACAAAAATTTTTAGAATTTTTTTTTAGGAATTTAAATTTAATTGTTTATTATTTGGCTATTAAACTACTTTTGTTTTTTTTTTTAATAATTTGTTTGCTTATTAAAAACTAATTCTAAGAAAGGTCTTTAAATATAAATTTAATATAAATATTCAAGGAACAAAAAAAAAACTGTCCATTATTTGTTAAATTGATTTTAAAACACCATTTTTGCTAAAATATATACCTACAATTTATGAACCTATTTAAAATGAATAAATGCCTGAGGAACAAAAGCGTTTGCTAAATAAATTATCAATATTTTGCGTATTGAATTTCTAGTTTCCCCAAACATTTAGATTTCCACTCCAAATACCTGCAGGTGTTTTAAATGTTTGATGTGGCTTTTTTTGAGGCCGTCAGCACTGATGTTGTGTGTGTGTATGTGTGTGTGTTACCTCATGCCGTAGAACTCGGCAATGTTGTCCTCGTTGTTACTGCTTATTGTTGTGCTTTTATTGTTATGGCCATGTTTTTTTCCCAGTCCCGCGCCTGCTCTTTTTTGTTTGTTGTTTCATTTGGCGGCATTGTTGCTCCAGCCCCACCGCCCCCGCCCCTGCCACGCCTCCTTCGTCCTTATAAATATATATGTACGTATCTGTATGTATGCCAGTTGCCTTTTGTCTTTAGTGCTAAGCGTTTTACGTTTATGATCCCAACAGAGACAGAACCCAGAACCATGAATTCCGGACCCCGCCCACGGGCTTATGTGCCGCTTACAAATGACTTTTGAATTGCATTCCGGTTATTGCCACTCATTCGAGCACAAATTATGCACTTAAAGTCCATTTTTGACACCCACAAAACGAGGGAGAAATCACCCGTTGGAAAAAGGGAAAATTCGATTGCTTTTCCACCCCCACTAAATGTGTCACGTTTTGAATTTGTTCTACTTTTAATATTTGCTCAAATATTTACCAGGATTACGTGCCTGGCCTCGCCAAAAGATGTCCGTGAAAAGGATGCCGGCGAAGATGACTCCAGGTCGAGATGGCTGCCTTAAGCTCCTTCTTCCATTTGGGTGGGTTGCCCCAACCACTTTGCCATTTGCCACGTTAATAATTTACTGTCAACTTGTATATTTATTGCTTAATCACTCGGAAGACCACAGATAATGCGGGCAAATGTGTGTGTTTGCGTTTGGCCTGTCCATAAATCAAATTCATTTCGGCAAATGAAGTCAATTTGCAGTCAAGAGTCAATGGGAATGGGATCAGTGCTGCCATTTTGTCCTTTTTGAGGACGAATTTGAAAGCTCTTTATTTAAAAAGAGGCTAAATATCCTTTTCTAAGGGCTTTAAAATTGGATTCTGTAGAAAGGTTTTCATTAATCTGATTACGAAAACTGATATGAACTGGTACCTAAATAATAATACTCAGAAAAATCCCCTTTTCTGCAAAAGCCAGGAAAAAAAACTAAAATTTAGTCAAGTTATTTATAACGGATTCATCAAAAATAAATCGTATATTAACAAAATGGTTTTATTTTTTATTTAATTTAATAATATAAATGGCAGCACTGAATATAATATTTCAAAAGCACTCACAAAACCCATGTTGCTTGTCGATATCAAAGGGGATTAGCAAGAATTATAGTCTCAGAAATTGATAAGGCTGAGGAAATTTCCACATTTAATTACATTTATGTCCATCTCAGGAGATAATCACTCAGTCATTGAATAACATTTGACACAAAAGTGTAAATTAAATTGATTTTCTGATTTTCTGCCTAAATTCTTAGAAATGTTTAAAGCTCTTATAAACTAAACTAAATTCTAACCACCCCGGTTTTTTTAATACGAACGAAGGCCTTTAAACATTAATTCCATTTAGTCCCCGCCATCCAAGTTCCTAGTCGACCTCCCTGGTGACCCCATAAAAAGAGCCATTAGGCGTCTTCTATGGCCAACCGCTTTGGCAGCTGGCTTTGGCCGAAAGCTGGCAAAGTAGTTAAATTAACAACTAATTTAAAACAATTTTTATGTGGCAGCCGGACAAATGGCTCGTCTCCCTTGCTTCTCAGCGGACAAAGAGCCATGTCACTCCAAGGACATTCCACTTTCGAGGGGGGAGGGGGGTTGTAATGGGTGGTGGCCTGTCATGTGAGTGGACAATGACGTCTAGACAAATTTATAACGACTGTTGTTATCCTGTTGGCGGCATTCAGCAAGGGCAACAGCAACATTCCGGCCATTCCATTCCACAGCGGACATTTAATTTTGACACCAGGATTGACAAATGCTGGCGGGGTTTTGGGTCAGCTGCCAGGGTTGCCATCACATTCGCTTGATGTGGCATTTGTGTCAGGGGAGTCAAGTGTCAATTAAATGCTCTGCGTGCTCCGCACTTAATTTTGCGACCACTATGGCCAACACATGGCGTATACGTAATTTTCTTCGCCGTTTTCCGTTCGCCACAACAAATGACATTAAGGGCGGGACCTCGTACCCTCGTTCGGTACTCTTTCTTTCCTGCAGACTGACACTTGACTTGGGCTTCCTGTTTGTTTTGTTCGCATATGTACATATGTACCATCTGTATCCTTTACAGCGGCGTTTAAGTGCCAAGCAAAGAAGTATAATGAAAGCGCCACAAAGTATGCAGCTGAAACGCACACATGCACAGGAAATAAACGTCGCTTGAGTTAACAATTACTGACACCATTAAAGTAACTCACTGCCACGCCCACCACCCACCGCCCAACGCCCACCACCTTCAACCTTTTGTCTGGCAAAAAGCTGCCTTGATGCACTGGGAGAAATTAACTTAAATCTAAAGTTAAAGAAAACACCCTTTTATAAAATTTAAATATAACTTCGAAAAAACTTAAATGATAAAACGCTGGGAAAACAAAGTTAACTTTATTTTCCAAGGAATTACAAAAAAAAGGAAGAATTCATTGTAAGCAAATATCTCTAAAAATGTACAACATGTTATGCATTAATTCAAAGGGACTTCTTAAAAAGTATATAAATGCCATAAAGTATCGAATGCCACTAAATTCATTAGGACTTTGAAATCCTTTTTAAAGGTGTCTAAAAGTATGCAATACAAATTGTTAAAATCAAAATTTATTTTCCTTAACCAAACTTAATCATTACAGTGCAGTTTTCTTGCAGCATCATCTCCATTATCCTTAGCTCGCCTCATTGTTGCGCCTTGTCTTTGTCTTTGTGTGCTCTGCGTGTTTGCGGGGGTGTCACTGTACAGTGAACACCGTACAGCGTACGTGCCTGTGTCCCTGCCTCAGTGTTTGTGTGCTGGTGACATGTGGCTGGCACAGATTGCACATTGTCTGCAGCAGGCAGCTCACATTTTCTGTGGTCCTGCAACTTTTTTGTCCTCCAGCCGACATTCACCATTCTCCATTCTGAATTCTGCACTCGCCATTCGCCAGTCGCCCCAAACGACAACTAGCAAGCAACGAGAATTTTATGCAAACGACGGCAAACTTTTGCCACAATTGAGCAAATTGCTGTCCGGAAATGTGCTTTGATTCAATAGCCTGGGGCCAGGACACTAGGACACTGGGACACCAGGCACAGGACGCGTCCCAAACTTTGGTCCACCAAGTAATTTAGAAGTCCATTCGCCCCCGAAGTTGCAGTGGCCGCCCAAAAGTGTATTTATCATAATGCCAATGGCTCTCGCCACTCCAAACTGCAATTTGGCGAGCAGTTAGGAGAAAGGGGCAGCAGCTGGCGCCATTAACCCATTAAAAGCCCACAACAAGGACCGCATCACGTAGCAGCCCGGGCATCATACACCAAGAGAAAAATTTGTATACTTTATGGTACATTTTAGAATAAATTATTTCGAATTTGGAATATTTAAAATTAATTTTTAAAGACAATATGTAAAAAATAGTTATTTAAATTTCTAAATATTTAAAACACGTAAAGATCACATTTTAAAATCGGGAAAAAAATCGTAAGGAAATATACATCCTATATTAGCCCATAAATTTGAAAATATTATCTATCAACATTTGTAAAATATTATTGACCACTTAATATTATTTTTTCTAAGTGTAGCATAGTGCATCAGGTATCCGGATGGATCTCGGGCGCCGCAAACACAGCACGTAGCCACTTCTGTTGAGCACGGGCAACCCGACAGATACGAAGGGGTTGAGGGGCTAAAGGGGGTTAAAGGGGCTAGGGGGTCTGAAAATGGGGGCTTAGAGGTAGAGGGCAGTTAAGTATGGTCGAGCACGCACACACACACACCAGGTAGTTGCAGGTACTGCAACGTGGCCATTAAATCAGAGTTAACAACTGCCTGTTCCCCTGCGCACAATGGGTCAAATAAAAAAGAGATAAATTCTCGTGTTTATAGTGAAAATTTAATTTTCATAACATTATCAAATTTTTTGGATTTACACTTGTGCATAACAATTATCTCTATAAGGATGATATTGGGTAAGGAAAGCAAGCTGAGTAAATATTTCTGAAGTTCTAAACATTTTTATAAAAGTTTAAGTTGTTTATATTTTTGATTTATTTATCAAATGAAGCTAATCTTAACTTAACAATTTTTTTAAATTTCAATTTCAATTTTAATATCTTAATAATTTTGTTATAGTTTCTTTTGAAATAAAAAGTAAAGGGACAAAGCAAAAATATAAATTAGAAATTATAAAATAATAGCTTTAAATAAAACAGTTATTTATATAGAGTCATTTCCTATCTCAGCTTAAGATCTCTATATTATACAGGCAACCATAATGGTATTCCGAAGGACAACTCGACGGAACAGCCGCCGGGTGGAAATGCTCTCAAGGATCCCACTGTGAGCCATTCACCTGACCTGTTTGCATTAGCCCCGCGCTCCTGGAGCAGCTGCATCCGCCAGCCGGCAGCTGTTGAAATCACGACGACGAAAAAAGATTAAACTGCGGCAACAACTTTGGCTTTATTTGCAAAAAAGTGCAGCGAGCTGGGTGGCTGGCTGGCTGGCCAAAAACAATTATTTGTATAAACGGTGGCGGGGGAGGGTATATTTATTCTAAGGCCAGAGGCTCCCCACCCCACGCCACGCCCACTCACAAGGACGAAGGATCAAGGCGAGGAGGGGGAGAAGGGGGAGGAGGAGGAAAAACAGTGACAGGCAAAATAAATTGAGGGAGGTAAATGCCAGCAGACGCCACCTAGCGGACAGCGATGGCGAAACGGCAACATATGCGGGAGCCACCTGTTGTTGTAGTTATTGCTGCTATCGCTGCACTCCTCCCACCCTATTTCCGCCCCTTTCTGCCACTGGCTTTCATTTTTGTCCCGCAGTTTTATTTCATTTCACTTTTCCATTCGCTATGTTGGTTCTCCCTCCGCCCCCGCCTTGACTTTCCCATTTTCCACAGCATTTTCCTTTTTCCCCCCCATTTTCCCAGCAGTTTCATCTCTTTCATTTCGTGCTGTGTTGTTTTACATTTTGTAATTGAATACTTTAAGTGATTTCTGCTTTGACTTTTCGCTGGTTAATTGACAAAAAACAAAACGAGTCTAAGCAAGGGCATCAACTTATTTGGCTTTGAAAAGCGTCACTTGGGCGAATTGAAAAGATTTATTCGCAAATCAAATGAAAAGGTCTCTCAGCAGATTCAGGGACTCAAAGGATCATTACGGTCCAGTGAGTTGTAAATAGATGAGTAATTGGTGACATTGATTTGATTTATTTGCTCCTTGAAATAAGTGAAATAAATTCCTAGAAATGTGACTAAATGAATTGAATTCTTAAAAAATCAGAAAAGTCCTTGAATAATGTAGCATAAGGATGTACATACTTATTTCTGTAATATTTGGTAAAATCTTAACTTGACTCAAATAATGAGGTAAATTAAATTATTTAAATAACGTAAGCAAGTAACAAATTAAATAATCACTTTGTCAAAACACATCGGGATCAATTTTTATTTTTTTCTGCTGATAAAAAAAATATATATTTAAAAAAAATTTTAAATAAATAGTTTCTTGCTCTTTATATTTGTAATTTTTAGTGCTGGGTTGATTTAGATTAAATAGCAAAAAATCAAATATTAAAAAAAAATTCTCTATTGACCCCGACGTGATTTGAACACGCAACCTTCCGATCTGGAGTCGGACGCGCTACCGTTGCGCCACGGAGTCTACAAGGAAAAAGCCACCCGAAACACAAATATAATGCTGTACTGCTGATATTCGCGTGCCTAAAAATAATACCCCACTAAATAATGCGCCCCGACTCTACCGATGTTGATATTGTTGCTGTTGCTGCCGTCGACGTCATTGCGTCCATTCACTTTTGCCGCCCCCTCAATCGCCTCCCTCCGCCCGCAAATTAGTTTATCTCGTTAAATTAGTTGCTTTCGATTTGGCTTTTGCTTCCAGCAATCATAAAACCATTGAAGACCTAAAAACACATTTAGCTATTCGATAATATTCCCTAAAATTAAGTTAAAGAAATTTTAAACCAAATTAATTATTATATTAGGTATTTTACTTTAGTAGTACAAGTTTGACCCATATATTGGTAAACATAAAATCATTAACACATACAATCGCGTTTAGCTTAGATTAGATAAGCCATGACGTCGACTGCGCAGTCAGCGCTGCAGCAGCAGAATTATCAGCTTAGTTAGGTTTAACCCACTTAAGTTGGGCGTTATAAAAAACTGGTTTTTGCAGAAATGATAACTGCACTTGCAACTTGTTTTGAGCACCAATAAAGCAAAGGCAAACAGAAATCCATTAGGCGAATTTCTAATGGCTTGACCAAAGTACAGTAAACTCTCAAAGTGTGTAAAATATGAAAGATTGCGGAAATATTTTTAGCACCCAAACTGATAGAAATCGATATAGGGGTGCCATAAAGCTGTCAGTTCTATCTACCATTAGGCACCAAATACTGAAAACAAGAAAATAAATATTAAGTACAATAAGTCTGTCCGAAAAAACACTTCTATGTGCAAGAAATAATCTTATTTCATTATGAAGTGATTAATAGGTAGTTATTAATTGACTACACTGAGTGAAATTGCAATTTAAATATTCATATCGGTATTAAGAAGCAATGTGGTATAGTATATTTATGTTTAGCCTATAGCTTTATTGCTTATTATGTTTACCTGGGCCATAGGTGAGCTTATTAAAGTCCAATCACCATGAGTAAGCATACTAAGAAAACATATAAGTAGGTACGTATACCAAGCATACAGACTTCTAAGCAAACACAAAACTATTTAATGCCATCTCTTTAAAGATTCCACAATTTCGTGCTGTTGGTATATTTTCTGGCTCTTGAATATTTCATTGACTCGCCAACTGCCCGAAAAAGCATAAACACGAAAGCTGATTGAGATCTCCGGCTAGCAGGTTCAACATCTGTATCCATGAAATACCAGAAAACACCTGAGTTCATGGGTATACGGGCGCCTATTTATAGGTTCTTGATTAGTTTGCCCCGAACTTTCCACTGCGCACTTGAATACATTCGCTATAATTGTATTCAAGCGCAAATCCCCTAGGGAGCCACACGAGGCAACCGTTACCGTAACCGTAACCACCGACCCCTCCAGATCTCTAAAAACACCTAAAAGACCCCGTCCTGACCCTCGACCCCTGCACTACGATACCCACACACACAGAACCATTCATGCTTATGGGGCACACTAATAAATACTCAACAGTTGCACATTTGAAAATTTCTGTGGAAAATGAGCGGCAAAAAGGGCCTGGCGAAAACTGAAACTAAATAAAAAGCGAGATATTCGTTCGGCCTTCCAGTTTTGGTTTTAGTCAGTTTGTGAATACTCTACTAAAGGATGGTCTTACTTTGACTTTGTTTTTAATAAAGGAACATTTTTTATATATTTTTTTCCCATTCAAGAAATGTTTATATTTTTTATAAAAGGTTCCATTTTTTACTGCCTTGTTTCAAAAATGAAGAAATTAATTAGGTGCCAAGACTAGGGTTGGTAAAAAAATCGATAACACTATCGATACTATCGATGATAAAAAAATGGAAACATCGATCGGACAGACAATCGATACTATCGCTCAGAAAAACAAGTCCATTTTACATGTCGTTTTTGGTATAATTTAAGAAAAAAAGTATTTTGAAGTATATATTCTAAGACACAACGGAATTTCATTTGTTAGGGCTCAACATTGAATTTTAATTTAATTTTAATAACCTTAATCGCAGTAAAATTAAGATCCTTGTTTTTTTCATACTTTTTATGATACAAGCTTAAATTTTCAATTATTTTTTCTTAATTTATCTAATTGTTCTTTATTTTAACAAATAACAGATAATATGAAATTACACGTAGTTAAATCATTTCATAATCATATGAAAACATAATTAATATGAAGGATATTATGACTTCGACTCCTTGACCTAAGCTAGTTTTTTCATTTTTCCTTATTTCAGCCGCAAACTTTTTCAGCTCGTCCTTTCACAGTGCTGTCTGTAATTGTGTGCTGCAGTGTGTGTGTGTGTGCTTGCGCCATTTGTGTGCCTCTCCGCATCCTGATTGTTTGTATGTGAGGAGTGCACGGAATTGCCAGCCAGGCGCTCAGATAACCACGCAGGCATCCTGGCAGCTCCACGTGGAGCAGGAGCAGAAACAACACCCACACCATCCAGTCGCAATGTGCAAATGTGGCGAGTACATCGAGTAAAACGAGCAAAAGGAGCAGTTCGAGTGGGTGGGCAAGGATGTCTGAGAGAGAGAGCACTCATTAATAAGTGAGCAGCAGCACAAAGAGAGACACGAAACAGGACGAACGGGAGCAGGAATCAAAATCAAGCAAGAAGACAAACTCAAACACGCACACCAACTGAAAAGCTCGCATAAAATCCGAGAGTTAATGGCCGCCCGAGTTTTTTGCTCAGTTAAGTAGTTACTGCTGGGACTCCCAGCATAAGCTCTACTTAATTCGTTTAAGGACAACGCAAGTAGCTTTGTCCTGCCCACCACCCAAAAACCTGAAATCTGAAACCTGAAACCCAAGTCACAGGGATCCTGGCTAGAATTTTCCAGGCTGCCAGAGCGTGAAACAAAAAAACCAACTGCTGGAAATGTGAATAGGCAACGAACCAGGGAACATTTGTGCAAAGTCCTTCTTAGCAAGGAGACTTAAATGAAGTTACGATTTAGTTAGCTTCCGGTTAGTCATCGCATATGCAAATGCCGCATTTTATGGCACTGCAATGCCAGTTTCTTGGCAAGAAAGTTTCAAGGTTTTCACTTTAAGTAGAACATCAAAAATATAAATATTTAAAGTACAAAATATACATATCATTGCAAAAAGCCTTTGGGGTATATAAATAAACGAAATGTAATTTTAGGATATTTTTTAAATTACCAAAAAATTAATTTTTAGGCCCTTTTTTATTATTTTTAGATATTTCTAAAATAAATTATAAACATATAAAAAATTAATTTTGAAGATCTTTATGCATTTTTATTATTTTTAGATATTTATAATAATTTAAAGTGAGTTTCAAGTTTCAATGAATTGTCAATAATGGCGTTTTGCATTAACTTTGATTGAGTGAGCCAATAAAACTTGATTAAAGGCTCTGATAGCAATTTATAAGCGAGTAAGGTTGTCATAGCCCCCCGATAAGATATGGCTATGACTATCTATAAATATCCGCCTGGAAATACATGCCATATTGGCCAGAGAAGGTGAGCGAAAGCAAGTGGTTTATGGATGGTAAAATATGTACCCACTCGTGGATAAATAAATCATCGCTTTCTAGCCAATTTGTCTTTGATAATCCAAATCAATTTACAGCCCCAGTCAGGCACTCGTAACTTTGCCCATCGCAAAGTTAAGAACTTTGCCTTAACTTGGTTAAGTGCCAGGAATATTTCCCAAGGTGCCTCCACATCCACATCCTTCCATGCCTTCATCCTTCCCACTCGCCAACTCGTTTACACCGAACATCCTGCATGTGTGGATGTGTCAACAGTTCTTTTTTAATTATCTTTACAGCATCGACGGCAGTTGCACAAACTTATTTAATTAAATTTCGCCATTGAAGCAGCTAATTAGATTTTTAAAACGCCACCATTGTGTTTGTTGTTCCTGTTTTCTGCCTCTGCCTCTGCCGCTGATGTTAATGATGATGATGTTGTTATTTTGTTTGCTGTTTGGCTGTTGGCCTGCTGCCTGTTTTTACTGCCCCGTGATGCTTAACATAATTTTTGGCGAGCTGGCCATAAAATAGTTACAATTATGTTTGCTTAGTCGGCTGCGGGCCGTGTGCGGTTTGGGTTCGCTTTTTTTTTTGGGTATTACCGAGGCCCAAGGACTCGTCGGATCCTAGCCAGCATAAATTTGCATAAATTTCGGGGTTCATTTCGGAAAAGCGGCTGCTGAAAATCGATACGTGGAATTTACAAGCGAATGGCAACAAATTAATATGATTAATTGGCACGTTGCTGGTGCGTGGCAACAACCGAAAGGGGGAAATTAGGAATTAAGTCTAGAGCTCGATGGGGAAATACTCTGCAAACACCCTACATTTTAATTCATTGGAATAAGGTTAAATTAATTAATAAATTTTTTAAAATATTTAGTATTTATAATCTTAACAAGAGGAAACGCTACAGTCGAGTACCTCGACTATCAGATACCCGTTACTCAGCTAAAGAAAGTGCGAGGAAAATGGAGATATGCATGCCGTAAAGCGACTGCTTACACTGTCTGATTTCTACTCATAACTTTTTAATGAATGGTCCGATTGGAAAAATATATTCTACATTTCGATAGGTATTAATAAACCCAACAAAATTGCATTTATAGTTTTCCAACATTTTTAAAGATGTGAGCGCCAGGCGACCATTCTAAGGACATTTAAGGCGATTTTATTCTACGATTAACTAATATAAAAACGTCTGTCCTTTAAAACTCCTATTTTATCTTTTGTATTAAATTTTAAAATAATTTTTTAAAGATATTGACGAAATGTATATGTAAACGAAAAATAATAAAATTAAATTAAAATACAAATTCTGGTGAAAATTCTATAAATAAATTAATTCATCAATTTAATTAAACAGGAGACTAATATACCCTCTAAAAAAAGCATTACCCTATGAGATTGTGGCCACTGGCATTGGGAGTTAACCTGGCACTGGGATCGGACCTCAGAACCACCGCTCGCAGCAAACAAAATCAGAGCGAAAAGCTCGCTGACAGCAGGGTTTTCCACCGGAGGCGGAGGTCAAAGGGCGCCAGTGGCGTCGATAAGGGGGGGAAAGGGCCCCGTTTGAGGTTACGCGCGCACACAAAACCGGACTGAGGTGGGGCCACTGATTGACAGCACGTGTAAAAATTGATGTCGGAGGTCAGGAGGTGGGTGGGGCAAGAGTGTGGCAGGGGTCAGCCAGGGGTCGTGCCAATTTGATAAAAACCGTGTGCGCAGAGAAGGGATTTCATTGGCAGTTTAACTGGGTGTTAAATTGACCAACAAATGCGCCACTACAGAAATATCGAGTATCGCAAATATGTAGCACCACACCTTTCGGTAGGTGTGAAAACACTCGACGCTACTCGACTGAATGAAACCATTTTGCTAATTGTTTAACACTGCTGTAAGTAATTAAGTAAACATAACAAATTACTTTTGTGTAAATAAATACCTACGTATTTTTTTTTTATGGAAAATAAGTGCAAAATACTTTCGATCCAGTTTTCGAAGTATTTAAAAAGCGAAAATAAATATTGTATTCTTTTATTTTTTTTGATTTATTTAAGCATTTCATCATTTTAAACACAACAGGAGCTTCGCTTGCCTGATTTTATTTATTTTTATCAGGCAAACGAATTTATAAAGAATTTTTGTTTCCCATTTTCCAGGTGCCTGGTCATATAAAGCTTTATGCGCACAATGTGCACGACGCTTTTCTGCGAAAAACTCATTAAAAACAGTTTGCAAAACCATTATTTAATTTGCTTCAGCAAATCCGAGACCCGAAAATGTTGTCTTACTTTTTATTATCCTTGGAATGGAAGCCAAAGTTTGGAGAAGCGGATCCCAATCGGCCATTTATCTCGAAAAAGTTTGCAACGGAATATAAATGCGAGAATTTCTGCATAACATTTGGAATTAATTCAAACCGAGCTTTCGCCATAGTGAACTCAATAATTGCGCTTGTTAAATATTTAAAAGCCAAATGCACACAACGGGCCGAGAAGAAGAAGAAGAAGAAGAAGCAGCAGCAACAGGCAGGCGGATATAGGCAGGATTTTATATAAGCAAGGACGAGCATGGATGTTGGCCAGGATGTTGGCTGGATGGCTGGCAGGCAGGCGCAACTATAAAATTCATTGAGAGCAAAGTTAAGCGCAAACTAAAGCAACAAGTTATGCAATGCCATTGGGGGCATTCGGCGGGGGAAAATGAAGGTGGAAAGTGGAAAAGCGAAAAGCGAAGGGGGGCCATGATGTCGTGCCGTGTAAGCGTCACTTAAAATGAACCGAAGCCGTTGCTAAAACGTGCTCCGTGCGCACTTGAAACAAGAACAGATTTAAGTGCACGCCCTCCCACACGAAAAACACACCCTTACACACCCACCCAAACACCCAAGGCTGCTCCGATATTTTTGTCACTAAGCATTGGGACCTCCTCCGTCTGACAAACACTCGGGCGTATACGTAATCTGGCTGCGAGGGCGGGCCAACGGGGCGTATGCGTGCGCGTGCTTTAATGAATGTGCTACTCTACGTGTGTATGTATGTTTGTGTGTGTGCGATAAGAATCCGTTGTGGGTCTCTGGGTCCCCGATAATGATGAGTATCATTAACTGCCTGCTGTTGACATTAAGTTGCCTGCCGCCATTGTCCTTAAAGTCCCTTGTTCACTTTAAGCCGATTTTCCAACCTTGATGGGCGCTCTTTTTTCTTTTTTTTTTGCAATTTTCTCAATTTTCCCTTTACCAGCCAGCCATTTTGTGACATTTCCCGTTTTGGATAAACGCATTTCGCGCGGCCTTCGGCGGCCAAATAAAAAAAGAGTGAGCAAAAATGCCATACGCAACCTTTGACACTTTTGCAATCAAGGCAGCCAAACGGCCAGCAAATGCACCTGTGTGGGTGTCATTGTGGCAGGCGAAAAAAAAAGAAAATATAAAGGACCCTCAGAGAAGCTTTGGGGTTTCATAAATGCATTATGCTGAGCTCACACTATTTTCCCCTCCATCTGCAGCAGCAGCTCTTCTTTCGACTTGCAAAAGAAAACATATTTTATACAAGTTTATAAAATCATTTTCCATCCAGCTTGTTGACGACATAATTCTAGACTTTGGGTATAATACTCTCGGTCAAATTTTGGTTATGAACGAGAAAAGGGATTGCAGTTGGCATTTGGGATTATTAAATGCTAAATATAAAACTAAACTGCAATATTTGTGGGGGTTCAGTATAAAATTAGTTTGGAGGAAAAACAAAATAACTGAAAAATAAGTGAAACATTCCCAATAAATATTTGAATAGATATTTCTATTTATTTTAATTATATTGCGTTTTTTAGCCGCTAAAACAATTCATTTTTAATGAAAGCTCTTGATAAATATTTAATGTTTAGGCATTTCCATTTAGCTTGTTTTACGTTAAGCCAAAGGCAAATTGAATACAAAAGAAGGGGAAATTAACCAGAAATGTGAGTGGGGAAGAGTGGCGAGCGGTGAAAATAGACCGACTATCCGACCGCATTTGTTTGGCGTTGGTTTAACGCAGTTCTATCGATTCGCCATGTCAGTTATGCTGCATCCACAGACACACACACCTACACACACATGGAAACAGTAACCCATACATAGAGACCCTCACACACATAGCCTTGCTGATTGCTTTGCCGATTTTGCTCTATTTTTTCAGGCTTTTTCTCTCACTTTTTTGCAGCCATTTCTTTTCAGGCTGCCATTCATTGATATATGTGAGCCATGTGTGTCCTGCGTTTTTGTGCCGAATATCAAGGTAAAATTCCAGCCTCTGCAAACTGAAAACTGCAATTGCTTGGCAGAGTTTACACGGTTATCTGATAGCTTAATTTGATTTGCTGCTCACAGACACTCACTCACACTCACTCACAGGCACTCACACTCACTCACTGGCACACAAAAGGACTTTCACTTGCACTTGCACCCAAACAATGGCATTTCCTCCCTCTCTCTCTCTGCCTCTCTCTATTTATCTCTTTCCCTGTCTGTGGTTTCCATGCTCGATTGCCGCTGCCTTTGATTTTCACTTTCATTTCTCAGTGCAACAATTTTTGGTGCAATTTTTCATAGCATACTTTGGGGAGTATCGAGCATTTGGCATGCAAGTGCTTTACAATTGATAAATGGCCTGCTTTCTGGCAAATCATTGGCAAAATAATGCATTTGCTGGCATCCAAAGAGAATTTGCATATTTATCTGTGAATTAGCTTGGCCAGAGCTTATAGCCTTCAGCATTCTTTACTCAATTAAGAAAAGTTGACTTGAAATATGGCAATTTTTAAGTTTACGAACTAAAATAAAGTTAATTTAAATAGTAGTATCAGTCTAATTTGATAAATGTTTTGTTTATTTTTAGATTTAAAATTTCAAGGATACAACTTTTCTATGGAAAAACTTTATAAAATGTTCCAAAAATAAGTCTAAATTGGTATGGAGTTTATTATAAACAAAAGAAATATTTTTATTCCTTGCAAGGCTTCTTAAGCTCCGCTCTTCACGTGAGCCTGCCAAGTTTGCTGCCTTCACATTAACATTTTTTAATTAAAAACGGAGCAGGAGAGACTGACAGACAGACAGGAGAGTGCTGCACGTGGCGTATGAGTGATGTGAGTTTGGGTCTCAGTTTGGATGTGGGCGTCCATCACCTGGAGCATTTGTTTCGCCGGAGCTGCTGGCGCTTCGCAAATTTTTCTTGGCTATTAATGGCACGCATAAAAAATGGCAGATGCCTTTTAAGATCCATTTAAATTTATTTCCCCTTATTGTTTGGCATAAATTATTGAAATGGTATTTCCATCTGTTTACTTCAGCTGTCCTCTGGCACGTGTCCATAGCCCATTTACGAGTCCGTCCATGCAGGCACACATCCGGTCAACGAACGTGCCGCTCACGGTCTCCTCATCCTCGTCTTTAACCTCGTCCTCGTCCTCGTTTCCATCATCCATTACACGGCGATAATTTGGGTCCACAGCCTTGGGCAGCTGACCCACAATTGGAATCGCCGGGAAAAGATAATGGAGAGCCAGAGGAGTCCGATTAATTACATCTCCGAAATCTCCGAGAAAGTCCTTGGAAATGAAGGCAACCTCGGTTAAGGGATGCAATTGACACTCATTGAAGTTGAACATCGTGATGACTTTTACATGTACCATAAATTATTTTTCAGATTACGAAAAAGTTTCAGTCATGAATAACTTTTTTTAATATTTTAAAATAAATATTTCGACGGCTAATCAAATTTAAAAGATTGAAAAAATAAGTATTTCAGTGCCCCTAAATTGTAAAGGTTTTAAATTCTATTTAATTTTATGAATTTATTTTTAAAATTTATATTTATACCTTAAAGGTTTCTTTTTCAAGGACTTAATGTGTGGATCTTGCTAATTTAAGACATTTTTTGTGAACTATATTGCCATTTGGCAAAGCTCGTAAAAGTTCTCTCTACATGTTTGAAATGGCTGGCCAAATATTCCTTCTAAAATTCCAGCACTCTTAATCGACATTTCGGTTCTCTTCTCTTTGGCCTCCATTTTTTTGCTCAATTTTCATGTTTGCTAAACTGCTGTTCCTCTGCTTCCTTTGGGCCGTGTTTTACATGCATGTGGCCCCCGAAAAAGGGGAAAAAGAGCGGAAATATGTATAAAATATACATAAAAAATAAACATTACTTATGCTCGACACGTTGCCGTTGCCGACGACGTCGACGGGCTTTTGTCGCTGCAATCGAAGAGCTCACCTGTTCACCGGTTCACCTTTTCCACCTGGCCGTGGGCTTTTCCCTGTGTTAGTGTTATCGTTTACCTGTCTATACAGGTGAGAGCCTGCAGGCGGAAAAGTCGGGGAAAGTCGATGGCGATAAAAGCACACATACAACCCAGCCCCCCAAACCATCCACATTCAAATTGTTTGGGCTCTGGCATTGGCAATTTGCTATCACAGTGCTCTGTGGAAATCGCAAATTGAATACGAAATTGAACTTTCGCCTTTCGGCTGGAGAAGGAGTATCGGGGTTCGTCGGAAATTTGCCATAATTGCGTTGAATGTCGATGACATTGAGCACAGGAAACAGTTGCAGCAGCAGCCTCGAACCGAAAAAAATGTACAATAAAATGGGGCAAACTGTGATTTGTGACCTGCAACTTATTCGAGACAGAGTCCCCGAAAAAAAAGCAGCCATTCTTATCGTCTCGCATCAGACACAATCAATAAACATGGCGTATACGCAACGTGGGCCCACGAACAAACACGACGCACACAATTCATAAATGCCACGCCTCGCTGGCCCACCTGAGTTATTTTTTAAAAAACGGATCAATATTACCCAGCAGCAGTGAAGAAAGAGCAGAGCAGAAAAAGAAAGCCCTTGGCTAAGACGTTGACGTGGCAGCTGTGTGTCCTTGCAAGGACAATTGTGTCGCCGCTCCCCGCCTCCTTGTCCCACATTTCTGCCCTGCGAATGTGTGAATTTGATTTTTTCCTTGCTTTCATTTCTTTTTGGCTGCCAAGGCTCGACAATGGACTCGGCTTTGACCCGGTCCCAGTACTGGGCTGGGATTCCACACTCAAGTGGCAATTAGTAGGCCATGCCACGTGCCACAAAAATTAACTCAAAAATACCAATGAATACACTCGAGAAAATCTTTAAAAATTTCGGAAACATATAAATGCAATTTTACCTATCGAAATGTACATAGAAGTAATTAACCCGTTACTCGTAAAGTAAAAGGGTATATTGTATTCGTGCAAAAGAATGTAACAGCTAAAAGGAAGCATTTCCGACCCTATAAAGTATATATATTTTTGATCAGGATCACTACCCGAGTCGATCTAGCCATGTCTGTCTGTCTGTCTGTCTGTCTGTCCGTCTGTCCGTCTGTCCGTCTGTCCGTCTGTCCGTCTGTCCGTCTGTCCGTCTGTCTGTCCGTCTGTATGAACGCTGAGATCTCGGAAACTATAAAAGCTAGAGGATTGACATTTTGCATGAAGATTTCTGGAGTGCCTACGCAGCGCAAGTTTATTTCAAAAAGGTGCCACGCCCCCTCTAACGCCCACAATAGCTTAAAAACGATTTTAAAAAATTTAAATATTTAGGAAAAGTAAAAATGCAGTTTTGTTGTGTTTATCAATACCTATCGAAATGTAGAAGAAATTTTTTAAATCGGACCATTCGTTAAAAAGTTATTGCTGATCAAAGTTTATATCTCCATCTCCCTTGCAATCCCTTTAGCCGAGTGACGGGTATTAGATAGTCGGGACACCAACCCGACTATAGCGTTCTCTCTTGTTTTTCAAATCGGACCATTCTTTAAAAACTTATGATCACTTATGATTGAAATTCAAGCAGTGCAAGCAGTTGCTTTGCTGCATCCATATCTCCATCTCCCTCGCACGCTCTTTAGCTAAATAAAGGGTATCTGTTAGTCGATTTTTAAATTTTAATTCCATTTAATTTAATTTAAATTTTACAGTGTAAAATAACGGAACGTATATGTACCTTGAACGTAACCAAACCAAAACCCAAACAAAACAAAATCATTCAACGAATACCAATGTAAATATCATCATCATCGGCGAGCAGCTAAAACAACAGAGAGCCTTGTTAAAATAAGCTAAATTGTTTACGAATTGCGGAAAGTAAAGGCGTTTAAATTACAAAAGTTCGATTTATGTCCAAAGTCTGAAAATACCAAACAAAACACAAAGAAAAATTTCCAATGCGATGCGGAAAGGAGATGTCAAACGGTGGATTTATAAATAAATCATTTAAAATGCAAAGGGAAATTGTGGAAGTTAAACGGGAAAACACAAGCTAATTATAGGTATTTTTAAATTTACAAAAATATTTTGAAATATAGAAAAAAAAAAATCATATAATATTTAATTTGGAATGACTTTTTCACCTTTTTCCACTGCAATGAACTAGTGAATCTAAAACGGCGACCGCATCATTTCGCAGACCGCAAATGTGGAAAACGCTTGGCAAAAAATTGGCTCAGCTTGGATTAATTAACTTAAAACAGCTATTGACATTCGTGTGAGCAAACACACAAACACACACACACTGGCGGAGCCAAAAACAAACACATTCAAAGGCCATCTGCACACGGACATTGGCATTGGCATACATAAATTGAATTGAAATGAATTGAATTGTGTGGCATGGTCGAAAGGGAGGTGTCGATGCAGTCCATCCATTAATGAACTGGGCCACGAACGAATATTTCTCATCGAGATATATCTTTTCTCTGGAAACCCCAGCTATATTGACATGCCTTAATTCACATTGAAAACGTTTCTTCTTTGGTTTGTGCAACTTAAATAGCAAACAATTAATGAAAACAGGCAATATTTATACGATCAATATGTGGTCGTGGAATGCTCTTGGTGAGCAATAAAAAATCCATTAAGTAAATATTTTCAGGGGACTTGAAATCAATAAATATTTTAAGTATATATAAATATATCAACTAGTTTAATAGTTTTATTAAGCTCTTGATCTCCATTCATATATTTCTGATTTAGTTTTAGGTTATGTTTCTGTAATCTTTATGGAAACACGTACATTAGGCAACTACTGACAGTTCCTGAGAGCCTATGGCGCGTAATTGTTTCGTTTCGCTTTGTTTGAATTTGGTTTTTCCCTTGTTTTTCGCTTTTTTTTGTGCAGGCGCCTAAAAATAACCAACAAATCGGCACGAGCACGTTGTCTATATAAATACATATGTATATGCCAGATTCGTATGGTACATACTATATATTGGGAAGGCATTTAGCTGATGACTACACACATAAAAGTGAAATTGACCAAAGGCGGCAAAACCGAGCGAAACGAGCCATCAAAATGTGAATGTGAGCCAGAAACCGGTGAGCTCCATTGTTGCTCCTCGGGTTTCTCAGGTTTCTCAGGCTTCTCAGGGGTCTCGTATTGGACCTGCTCCTGACCTCCTGACTAACGGGGCTGCTCCTGGTTTTCTCCGGGGCTCCTCTTGGGCGTTGATTGGCCAGCCCACATGCAAAAGTCAATGGCAGACAAAGTTCCAGCCACCTTGGGGCGCTCTGCCCTTTGCCAACCATTCGCAGGGCCAGAACAAACAAAATGCGAAATAAGAAAAAGAAAAAGAAGAAAAAATAAAATGAAATCCCACTGAAACCGAACTCGAAGCCCATTAACTGCGCTCGAGTGGATAACCTTTTTTTTCGGGGCCCCGGCATCGAGTGGAATTTTTAATTGCGTGAAGGAAAAACGTTCGGCGAGGGAGGCCCGAAATTCATTTCAAAGAAATCACTTCCTTCGAGAAATGTTCTTCGGGGCCCGAAAATTATTACAGCCGCGCCTCTTTCGCGTCCTTGGCCACCCACTTGTTAGCCTTGCGCCTTCATGGCCAACAAAACAAAGCCAGGTCGACCTGCACTTGTCGAAAATACGACGCAGAAGTGGAAAGAATACAAATCAGATAATATAAATGGCATTTAAAATTAATATTATCTTTAATTGGACTTTAAATTCGATCTATAAAATATTTAAAATCTTCAAAATCGATCTATAAAATATTTAAAATCTGCTTTAAAATATAAAAATACAAAAAACATTTCCTT
Organism: Drosophila prostipennis; assembly: GCA_037075205.1. Classification (NCBI taxonomy): domain Eukaryota; kingdom Metazoa; phylum Arthropoda; class Insecta; order Diptera; family Drosophilidae; genus Drosophila; species Drosophila prostipennis. Next base: position 652,580 of record JBAMCJ010000817.1, read on the forward strand.
AAAAGGGATCCCACGATATTCTCAACTACATAAGAAACTCTAAAATTGTTAAATTAAAAATAAAAAATTGATACTGTAAAATAAAAGCCTACATTTATATATTCATTTAAGTTAGCCAATCAACAAAAAATATTTGTTAAAACACCAAATAATTAAAATTTTTTTTTAATACCAAATTTTTTTATATTTCATTTGGTTTTAAAAAAATATTACAGTTATTTTCTGTTAGGACCAATTTTCCATTCGTTTTTATAGTTTTTCGGGGCATTAAAATATAATTACATGTTAAGCTAATTACACACAGTAAATGAGCCAATTATGTCCCGAATACCAATTATTTTCAGTGTACAAGGGCGCGGAAGGGAGCGGAGCTTCGCCACCGAGTGCTGCTTTGCATTTAATTACGCTTAAAAATTAATTAATTTCTTTTTTGTGCGGAGTGACTCGGGTCGCGGGTCGCGAGTCGCGAGTCTCGAGTCCCGAGACATAATCAAGCTGCCGCTGCCAAAGGACTTTAGTGGCGGCATCGCCATCGCCATCGCCACCGACGCCTTAATGTATGCTACATTGCGGCCACTTTTATCTGCTTGGCATTATCCTTGTACTTGGTGCTGGGTGGATGGGTGGTTGGGTTGATGGGTGGTGCGCACTTGTGTCTCTTAAATAATTCAACAAGCGCAGTTTCGCGGTCTCCAACAACAGCAGCAGAGAAAACCAGAGAGTGGCAGGGCAAGTCAAGCATTGTTAAATGCCAAGGATGAATTCCCGGGTCTGGGTTAATCCGAACTGTTTGGTCACACTCACACAGGCTCGTAGCCACAAGTCCATTATCCTTCGACTTACAACGTTTTCGTATCGCTTTGATCCCTGATAATAATTCCCTAAAACAATTACAAAAGGGTTGAGAAGGGGGGCCATTCAGGGCAGGGAATACATTCAATTAATGCCAGTAAAAGAAGGATAAGGTTTTCAATTGGAGCTCAATTCGCATTCAATAATTAAATGGAAAACTTTAAGGGGGGAGATACATATAGAACTGCAATTTTTTCATGTTTTTCATGATTTTTTTTAACCTATAGGGGATTATCTGGGAGTTCGTAACTTGGCATGTTGATTACATTGTTCTTATATAATTTTAACCAATTTTTATTTTTTTTTTATCTTTCAAAATTACGGTCGTGGGAATTTTCTTGTCAGGGTATATTGAAAAAAAGTAGGCCAGCTGCGGATCGTCCACAGGTCGCTGTGTAGATCCGATTTTCATGAAACCAAGTTTATTTTGTTAAGAAATAATGTAGAAACTGTCTGAACCTAACTTAAACAGAATATTTTAAAAACTCTGGTTGTGGCACTCTTTCAAAGTCTAAAATCAATTTTTTCCATATTTTTTTTGTTGTTTTTGCCTAACAAAAAATACTTAAATGTACAAATTTCTACATTAAGTAGGTTCAGACAGTGGGCAATTTTATTACAAACATTTCCGTAAAAGCAGCATGATGATCGAAGCATTACTTTTTGAGATACACGATCCGCAGCTGAGGAAAACATGGTTTCGAGAAAAACGCATTTAAAGTAGTCAAATATATCTACTGCACATGGAAGGTGGGTGCAGTTATCCTGGTATAAGTTCCAAAATAGCTCGAATTTCTTCGTGAAACTTTCATGACACATTCTTAAAGACTTATTCTACCAATTTAAATAATAAAAAAAAAATGTAATATTTATTTTTTCTATATGTATCTCCCCCCTTAAGTCAATCAGGGGTAATGAGAGGAATATTTTTCATTTATTCCTTTCAATTTAGCCCTTAACAAAGCAAAATATAGTTTATGAACCTACCAAATACTTTTGTCAACTCGAATAATATATATTCTCTTGGTAGCGCATAAGGAAAATTTTATAAAAATCCAGTTCCTCACCTGTAAATAAAGAGAAATATTTGAACAACATTATTATACCCGTTACTCGTAGAGTAAAAGGGTATATTGTATTCGTGCAAAAGTATGTAACAGCTAGAAGGAAGCGTTTCCGACCCCATAAAGTATATATATTCTTGATCAGGGTCACTAGCCGAGTCGATCTAGCCATGTCTGTCTGTCCGTCTGTCCGTCTGTCTGTCCGTCTGTATGAACGCTGAGATCTCGGAAACTATAAAAGCTAGAGGATTGGTATTTGGCATGAAGATTCTTGGAGCTCCTACGCAGCGCAAGTTTATTTCAAAAAGGTGCCACGCCCCCTCTAACGCCAACAATAGTTTATAAACGATTTTAAAAATTTAAATATTTCGGAAAAGTAAAAATGCAGTTTTGTTGTGTTTATCAATACCTATCGAAATGTAGAAGAAATTTTTTAAATCGGACCATTCATATCTCCATCTCCATCGCACTCCCTTTAGCCGAGTGACGGGTATTAGATAGTCGGGACACCAACCCGACAATAGCGTTCTCTCTTGTTTTTAAATAATTTTTATACCGTTAATTATACAACTTAATGTTATAGATATTTTCCAATAGATTATCACCTTGCTTCCCCCACTTTTGCAAATCACAAAGTATTTCTTTGTTCCAATAACACATAATTATTTATAGCTGAAAAGTGCATTTCGTTTCACCCTTTTCACAGCTCTCAAATTGTTTATAATTGGATTCCACTCAGCTGTTCCCATTGCATCGCACATTTTTTGGACACAAAACAGAGATCTATTTTCGAGAGTATTCCGTTGCTCGAAGTGAAACAAAGGCTAAGCGGTTTATAGACTGCAATTGCAAAAGCAAATTTTAATAACTCAGTGTGGTGCTGTCAAAAACAATAGAAGCAGCTACAACGAGGCGAGCAAACAAACAAACAAACTGGGAAACCACAAGCACAAGCAACAACAATTGACTCAATTTTAGCATTTTCAAGGTCGCCTGCAGTGGAGGCTGCAGTTGTTGCTTTTGCTTGTGGTAAGGCTGTAAAAAATGCACACAGAAAAATAAGGTATTTTCCAAAATTTTCTAAATAATTTAAATTTCTAATTATTCAATAATATATAGTTATAATATTAATATTAATATATTTAAGAGTTGAAAAAATATTTGAATTTTCTAGAATAAATCTTTAACTACATATAATAAACTTTTAAAGTAGTTTTCCAGTGCAGAAGGCATAGAAGTACAAGCTTAGGAAGAGGAAACTTGACCGACTGAATAGGATTTTATTGTTCTCCAGCATAAACATCTCGATTCCAAATTTTTGTTTACTGCACTTTGCTCACTCAGTGTGCGTGAGATGTGTTTAAAATTTTCGTTATTTTTCGTTCGTTTATTTTTGGCCATGAATTATTCAGTGAAGCGTAACAATATTGAAAATTTCATAATTGCAATGCAATAACAAATATATAATACGGCTAACCGAGTGTAAGTGCAACAAATTATTATTACAATGTATTTTTTTGAATTGAAGTGGGAAAACAGTGCGTATACTTAATATGAATGAAATTTCGAACAAAATTAGGAATTTGATTGAGAAATATTATTATAGCGTGAAAATAAATTTAAATATAAATTACAGATTAAGAAATAGGAATGTTTTCTTCTAAAATTGGATTGTATAAAGGAATATTTATATTCAGTTTTGTAGAACCAAATAGTTTTCTTGCAGGTGAAAGCTAAAAGGAAACTTTTATACACGAAACAAGCGCCTGACCTTCAGGCTATATAGTCATATCTGTTTGCTCAACTATAAATACGTGGAAAGCTAGAATTACAAATACGCAAAGATATGTATGCAGCCGTAAAAATATCCGTGTGTTTGGATGAATGACTTCGGTTAAAAGCATTCCCAGTATATCGCAAATATGTACATATATTTCTCGTCCTTTTTTTTCGACTTTGGCTGCCTGGGAACGTAAATAAATGCCGAATAAAACACATGGCCGTTGGCCTTTTAACGCAGACATTTCACTGGGAGATTGGGAGACTGGGACAGGAAGCAATTTGTATGCGAGTGTGTTCGCCCAGGTGAACAGGTGAGCAGGTGGGCAGGTGGGCAGGTGGGCAGGTGGGCGGCACCTGGGGTCACCTGGCAGGCGTCACAAAAATTAAAAGCGCCGAAAAAGTAGAGCAATAAAAATAAAGCATTTCGCTTGTATCTCATTCACTTTGATATGGGCTTTAATATCATTGAAATTATAATGATGTGTGTTTTTATGTGAGACCATAAAAAAGGAAACGAAAGCCCAGACGAAACTCTTGAACCTCTGGGTTCCCAGCCTCAGGACAGCAAAAAATAATATATATATGGGGAACACTTGAACGGTTGGTCACCTTTGAATGCCCAAAAAATAGAAAACCAACAGTTGACCCGGCATTTGACCCATCGAACCCAATCCCAACCTACCGAAAATTTTGTGTTCACCCGGCCAATTTGTTATTTATGCTCCATATACGTGTTGATTCTTTATATATGCAAATACCCTAGCCCATGTGCGTGTGTAGATGGCTCTATTGCTCTATCGATCGAAACAATTTTGGCCTTTATTTATGCCAAAAGCGGAAACAGGAATTCGTTGGTTCAGTTGCAAAGAAAGAAATGAAAAAGTAATATAGGGAACAGCAAAGGTGGGAAAATTAATAATTGAACCACAACTTTAGTTGGCACCATTTTTACCAATTTTTACCATTTTATCAATTTACCAAAATATAAAGGAACTTGTCTTTGGCTGAGCTGTCTTGCAAATTTTGGCGACTTGTACAAATTCCTCGAGCAATAATCGTATATTTAATCCGATACGGAGGTATTCATTTAATTCTGCAAATGATCGTGGGAACCGCAACCAAATTTATTAATTCTTAAAACCCAGACAAATTAGGTTGCCAGCAGCGATAATAATAGCCACGTTTTAAACCAGCTTATCAATTGCTGAAAACGATAAGACCAAGAATCGGAAGGAATGAATTGGTTTTCTAGGTGTTTACTCGTACATAAATGAATAGAAAATCGAACATTCAATGCCTGGCACCTACTAAAATTGAATCGAAGTCGAAAACATTCAAACCCAACATAAATTGACAGCTTCGAACATAACAACCGAAGGAAACCGGTTTGAAAATAAAAAATTTGTGTAATTTTGGTTAACATCTAATTTTGCAAAAAAATGTAGAAGTTGAATCATTATTTCATAACTTTTAGCTACAAAATTGTAAAACCATACACCCCAGACCCCTTTTTTTTACAGAAAAATGTTTTTTAAATACTTTTATTTTTAAATCTTTTAGACCGTTTTTTAATAATATTAACAGTCTCATTATTATCTACCAGACTATAAAAGAAGCGGTCTTTGGCTGGGGCGCCTTGCAAATATATGAATTAAGCCGGATGCAGTTCCTGTCATTTAATCCTGGCACTTCTAGGCGAATACCAAATTCAACACAACGCTCCACGTTTCCAGAATTATTTGGTTCTCCCGGAAGCCACAAATCCGCAGACAAAGCTCGCCCATGCGAAAACCAAATGTGTTTAAACTGCTCCGCCAAATCTGCGCCAGACGTCCAATAAGATACATCGGCATCCGTATCTATAACGTACTGAGCTATCAGTTTTAATTCCTCCAAGTCGTCAAACGAGATTAAGAATGCATCCTTTTGCCGACAAGATTCGTAGGCAGCATACCAATTAACATCCTCTCTTACAATCAAGTAATAATCTGATCCGATCTTCACGAACGGAGCAGTAGTTATATTCAGGAACCCGGGAACTCCTAATTAGAACACTGGAAAATTAGTTTCCAAAAACAAATTGGTCTATATAACTGTCGATCTCACCATCGATAACATTTGGTGTTATTTTGTAGGCCGCACCCAGGGAAAGTGCTCCCAAAAAAGCGCAGAGTCCAGTAAGCTTTAGGAACATTTTGGTAGGACTGTAAGAACTATTTGTTTATTTTAACCTTTTATAGGATTTTAGCGAAAAAAAGAAATTTCTACCGATAAGATAAAAGTTCTTTTACCTCTGATCGGTGCAATTAGGTAACCAAATGCCAGACATACTTATGTAGTTCGTGCAGAATTAGTAAACAATTCCACGAGCATTAATCATGTAATCAAGAAGAACTGAATGGTTATTCGAACTCAGGCAATCTTAATTGACGGCAGCGAAAATAAGTTATATATTAATAATTTCAAAATCTTAAACTACTCATCGAAACGAGTCAAATATGAGCCATGATTATCAATGGGGACTATTTTTTAAGAACCCCGTGATGTGAAGGTAACTCCAATTGCACCAAAATAATCTTCCTATTTGAAGGCAACCTTGGTTTTCCGGTAAAGTAGATCTCCAAGATAAATAAATGGACACTTTAAATTTGCTGTATAGTTTCAATTTTGTATTAAGTGTAAAAAACGTTTTTGGCTTTTTTTTTCTATCTCGAGTTCTGGTAAACCGATTGTGGTTATTAAAGACTAATTTAACCGGTAATATAATGCCCTTTAACTTTCGCATATACAGCATTGAGTTCCAGTCATTAGTTTAGAACCTACACCGCGTAAAAGTTACAAAAGTTTAAATAAATGCCAAAGCTCTGGCATAAATGGCTTCTTTAAAATAACACGCCTAAAAACCGAAATTAGTTTTATAACTTCTACTGGTAGGTGGTTCCTTTTTTGGCTATTTGATATTTTTTTAAGTATGGCATTTCTCTAGGCTGATTCTCATAGCATAAACGTAGTAATAATGACTTGAAATGTTTTTCTTATTTAAATAATAATATATTATTAAGTATACCCATAAAAATAATTATAATTATTATAATGCTTGTAAAACAGTATTTATTTAAAAGTTTTTAAAAAGGATTTACATTGTTTTTTGTATTCAAACTTCCAAATTATCTACCAGATAATGAAAGATGCTGTCTTTGGCTGTGCCGCCTTGCAAATATAGGGATTCAGAACAGAACAGTCCCTGTCATTCAGTCCCCGTCTCCCATCCGAATGGACTTTTATTTCATCGCAGTGTTCCACATTATTTTGATTGTTTGGCTCCCCAGGATACCACAGATCCGAAGACACAGGTTGCCCGTTCGAAAACCAAACGTGTTTATCCTGCTCCGCCAAATCAGTGCCAGCAGTCCAGTACAATTCAAGCAAATTGTTCTCACTAAGGTACTGAGATATTAGATAAAATTCTTCTAAACTCTTGAACGCGATTAGTTCAGCATCCAGTTGTCGACAAGATTCGTAGGCAGCATACCAATTTACAGCATTACTCTTAATCAAGTAATATTCTGATCCGATCTTCACGAACGGAGCAGTAGTTATATTCAGGAACCCAGGAACTCCTAATTAGAACACTGGAAAATTAGTTTCCAAAAACAAATTGGTCTATATAACTGTCGATCTCACCATCGATAACATTCGGTGTTATTTTGTAGGCCGCACACAGGGAAAGTGCTCCCAAAAAAGCACAGAGTCTAGTAAGCTTTAGGAACATTTTGGTAGGACTGTAAGAACTATTTGTTAATTTTAACCTTTTATAGGATTTTAGCGAAAAATTTGGAATTTCTACCGATAAGATAAATTTGTTTTACCTCTGATCGGTGCAAATGGCAGACATACTTATGTAGCTCGTGCAGAGTTAGTAGAAAATTCCACGAGCATTAATCATGTAGTCAGATTAATGTTAGTCCGATAAAGCTCTGGAAATTATGGTGGGAACCACAAAGAAGAACTTAATGGTCAATCGAACTCAGGCAATCTTAATTGACGGCAGCGAAAATAAGTTATATATTTATAATTTCAAAATCTTAAACTACTCATCGAAAGGAGTCAAACATGAGCCATGATTCACAATGGGGACTATTTTTTAAGAATCCCGTGATGTGAAGGTAAGTCCAATTGCACCAAAATAATCTCCTATTTGAAGGCAACCTTGGTGTTCCGGTAAAGTACATCTCCCAGATTAATAAATGGACACTTAAAAGTTGTCATATAGTGTCAATTGTTATACCCGTTACTCGTAGAGTAAAAGGGTATATTGTATTCGTGCAAAAGTATGTAACAGCTAGAAGGAACCGTTTCCTATCCCATAAAGTATATACATATATTCTTGATCAGGATCACTAGCCGAGTCAATCTAGCCATGTCTGTCTGTCTGTCCGTCTGTCTGTCTGTCCGTCCGAATGAACGCTGAGATCTCGGAAACTATAAAAGCTAGAGGATTGGTATTTGGCATGAAGATTCTTGAAGTTCCTACGCAGCGCAAGTTTGTTTCAAGAAGGTGCCACGCCCCCTCTAACGCCCACAATCGCCTATATACGATTTTTAAAATTTAAATATTTGGGAAAAATGTACAAGAAATTTTTTAAATCGGACCATTCGTTAAAAAGTTATGGCGGATCAAAGTTTATATCTCCATCTCCCTCGCACTCCCTTTAGCTGAGTAACGGGTATCTGATAGTCGGGACACCCGACTATAGCGTTCTCTCTTGTTTTTTAAGTGTAAAAAACATTTTTCCATCTCGAGTTCTGGTAAACCGATTGTGGTCATCGAAGACTTATTTAACAGGTAATATAATGCCCTTTCTCTTTCTCATATACAGCATTGAGTTCCAGTCATTAGTTTAGAAGCTACACCGCGTAAAAGTTACAAAAGTTGAAAAAAATGCAAAAGCTCTGGCATAAATGGCTTCTCTAAAAATACACGCCTAAAAACCGAAATTAGTTTTAAAACTTCTACTGGTAGGTGGTTCCTTTTTTGGCTATTTGGTTATTTTTTTAAGTCCGGCCCTTCTATCGGCTGATTCTCATAGCATAAACGTAGTAATAATGACTTTAAATGTTTTTCTTATTTAAATAATAATATTTTATTAGGTATACCCATAAAAATAATAATAATTATTATAATGCTTGTAAAATAGTGTTTATTTAAATGTGTTATAAAAAGATTTACATTGTTTTCTTGAATTCAAACTTCCAAATTATCTACCAGATTATGAAAGATGCTGTCTTTGGCTGTGTTGCCTTGCAAATATAGGGATTCAGAACAGAACAGTCCCTGTCATTCAGTCCATTCAGTCTCTCTTCCGAATGGACTTTTATTTCATCGCAGTGTTCCACATTATTTTTATTGTTTGGCTCCCCAGGAAACCACAGATCCGAAGACACAGGTTGCCCGTTCGAAAACCAAACGTGTTCATCCTGCTCCGCCAAATCGGTGCCAGCAGTCCAGTACAATTTATGCAAATTGTTCTCACTGAGGTACTGAGTTATCAGATAAAGTTCTTCCAAACTCTTGAACGCGATTAATTCGGCCTCCAGTTGTCGGCAAGATTCGTAGGCAGCATACCAATTTAGAGCATTACTCTTAATCAAGTAATATTCTGATCCGATCTTTACGAATGGAGCAGTAGTTATATTCAGGAACCCAGGAACTCCTAATTTGTATACACAAAAATATTAAGCTTCCAAAATAATATGCATATTAGAAATTAAATCTCACCATCAATAACATTCGGCGTTATTTTGTAGGCCCCAGACAGGGAAAGAATTCCCAAAAAAGCAAAGAGCCCAGTAAGCTTTAGAAACATTTTGGTAAGACTGTTAGAACAAATGAGGAATTTGAGTCTTTATAGGATTTTAGCAGGCAACCAAAAAAAAAACACCTTTCGACCGATTAGATACAGATCTAGTTTTGATATGTAGGCACAAATTCTTAACTAAATGACATACCTCGCGCAGAATTCACAAATATGAGTGCTTGTACAACTTGCTCGTGCGGCTTATAAATTTTTAATTCGATACTGGCTCACCCATAAAATTCTTCAAATTATCGTGGGAACTACACGCAAATTTATTGGTTCTTTGAACCTAGACATAGCCCAATTAAGTGGCCAGTAGCTATAATAATGGCCCAGTTCTAATACTGCTTATCAACTGCAGCTCTTAGAGATTGTTTCTAAAAAAACAGATTGTGAGAACAATACACAAATTCAATCGTTCAACGAGCCCAAAAACATTGAACTATAAGTTGCTAAAAAAATATGCTGTAGTAAATGATCTTGATAACAATTCCAATTAAATACCCAGTTAAACAAGAGAGAACGCTATAGTCGGGTTGGTGTCCCGACTATCTAATACCCGTCACTCAGCTAAAGGGTTGGTGTCCCGACTATCTAATAGACGTAACTCAGCTAAAGGGAGTGCTAGGGAGATGGAGATAAAACTTTGATCAGGCATAAGTTTTAAACGAATGGTCCGATTTAAAAAATTTCTTCTACATTTCGATAGGTATTGATAAACACAACAAAACTGCATTCCTACTTTTCCGATATATTAAAATTTTTCAAATCGCATATAAGCTATTGTGGGCGTTAGAGGGGGCGTAGCACCTTTTTGAAATAAACTTGCGCTGCGTAGGAACTCCTAGAATCTGCATGCAAAATGCCAATCTTCTAGCTTCTATAGTTTCCGAGATCTCAGCGTTCATACGGACAGACAGACAGACGGACAGACGGACAGACGGACAGACGGACATGGCTAGATCGACTCGGCTAGTGATCCTGATCAAGAATATATATACTTTATGGGGTCGGAAAAGCTTCCTTCTAGCTGTTACATACTTTTGCACGAATACAATATACCCTTTTACTCTACGAGTAACGGGTATAAAAATAGAGCATTTAAATTGTATTTCATGGTTTTTATACATTTTACTCAAATATTTCATTTATGGTTAGGGTGCCTTGCAAATATAGGGATCCAGATTGAAGCACTCCCTATCATTAAGTCCATCTTCCCCCGATTTAAACTGCAACTAGACCCAGTGCTCAACACCATCCCTATTATTATGCTCTCCCGGCAGCCACAGATCCGAAGATACGAATTTAATCTAGGAATTTTAGAATTTTCTTTATTATTTCTTAACTAGAAATCCAAACTTATTTAATCCAAACAACACAATTGTAGGTACAGCTTAAGAAAAACCCTTCAACATCTAAGATTCACTCGAAATAGAACACTTTATTTTCCCTTCGTTTAAAGCAACCACTTCTCGCTGGCAAATTGTGCTGTGTTTATTTGAGCTTCGAGTGGGTCGGTTAATTAGCCAGCCACTGGGGTCGAGATGAGTTCATTGAAGTGCATATTTCAGGCCCAGCTGAGGCCACTCGATTCAATTAATTTCAACTGGCGAACAATGGAGGTCGCTTGCTAATTGGCCAGCCAGGCCAGAGGAAAGGTAATCAAAGCAACACGCCAGCTAGAATCGCATTTACTTGGCCCAATAGTGGGTTGTGAAAAGGAAAGATATGTGAGTACACAGCTGCATCAATTAGATGGCTGCCACAAATTTGTCTGCCTTTTGGCTGTGTATGTGGATTCAAATGGATTGCGAATGAGCCGCTGAGTGACACACACCAGCAATCACAATTTACACAAGATACAGAGGACAGACAGGCAAATAAACCAACATTTACATTGACTGCATAGAGGGGACACACAGGGGGCAAAGGGCAGAGGACACAGAGCTCCGGAGACAGCGTCACTTAATCGAATTATGCAACAACATCAACAGATGACACAAGCCGAATGCAGCTGCAAATAACTGCATTAACATATTCGATAACTTCATCAGCATATCCCCATCCCCATCCTCATTCCCATCTGTCTGTCCTCTGAATGGATTTTAATTAAAATGCGCATATGGAATCCGCATCGAGGCAGGCCTGGCACTCCACAAACACACATTCGCAGACAGACAGCTCGGAAAATCGAATCTTTTAGTCAAATTTCCTGAAAATACACCAGGCGACAGCGACAGAGGCAGAGGAGCACAGACACAGGATGCCGCAATCCAGAGTTTTTACTATCCTGGCACTAATTGTAATGATTCATGGCGTTTTGGCAGCCAACATCAATTATGAAATCCTAGCGGTTGACGGTAAGAGGGGTATCAATAGGAAATTACAGTGAACAGAATAATATTTATTGATATAACGAAGATAACATTAGTACATTACCATCTTAAAAAATAAAAAGTTTATTCTTATGGTTTTGTTTTTAAAGTTTGGTTCCTAAAAGCCAACTAGTTACATTAATTATTATTATTTATTTTATACTCATATCTTATTACAGGGTTTCCTAACAAGTGTGTAATCGAGTGAAATATTTAAAGAAAAACTTTATTAATAAAAATTATTTATTTAATATCCTTATATCATTTCCTTACACTAAAGGACTTTCTTCAAAAGAATTTATTGTTTTTGTATGGTTTAGTTCTTTAAGTTTATCTTTTAATTGTTTGGTAAAAAAATATACAAAAACCAACTAACACAAATAATTCATATTATTCATTTTATAGCCCGTAGATTTATTTTTGCCACAGGGCCCAATCAATTCAAATATTTAAAACCCATTTTATTGATAAATTAATATTATTTATTTAATATCCTGATATCATATCTTGTCACAGGTCATCCCAACAAGTGCGTAATCGAGGGTCCCAATGGTGAGGTCATTATCGAGAGTGACAAATCAGTCCACCATCCCACAAAATGCGCACAAATCGAGTGCGGTAGGGATGGTTGGGCCCTGGTCTATAGGTAGGCTTATCAGCATTGTTTTATTGAACTTAAAATATCAAAATATTTGTAAACACCCAGTTGCGAGGAGAAATATCCCCCAAAGGGCTGTGTAGATGATGGCTATGTGAATATTGATGCTGACTTTCCTGAATGCTGCGAAAAGAGTTTCAAATGCAATTACGCTTAAAATTTTCGGTTTACGTTTAGCAAAGTGTTTCAAATTTTATTAGCATAGTGAGTGAATAAAAAATTTATTTAAAAGAACTTTTAGTTTTAGTGAAATCAAGCTGGCTTTCAGAACAACAGCATTTGGGAAGATATTCCTGATATTTCCATTTTGCAAACCCAATCTGCGAAGTTAGGGTTACCCATGGCCTCGCCTTCCTTTCTCCTTGGCGTCACGCTCCTGTGGATCCTTTTTAGCTGGGGTCATTCGGCCGAATGGGAAGGAATCCGCTCCGATCCGAGTGAGTGCAGACAATTCCAGCTGACAGCTCCACTTTCACTTTCGCCGTGACATCCGCAGACCATCCTGGTAAGTGCACCATCCACCAGGGACTCGTCCTGAATCCGGGTGTCAGCATCAAGGATCCCACGCACGAGTGCCGCAAAATCGTGTGTGGACACAACGGACGGGTCGTTTTCCACAGGTGCGTTGGCTGAAAGTTCCTCGAGCCAAAAATGCAAATCTAATTGTGTCCTTTGGCAGCTGCGGAGTGACTGTCCTGTCACCTCCTTGCCGCCACGGTGAATACATCAATCCAGAGCTCCCCTATCCGGAGTGCTGCAGGAGAGCTCCGCTCTGCAACTAGGCAGGCTGATCTATCTTTTTCATTCGTATATTTATTTATCGACAGCAGTCGAAAATGTCGCTCGCCCCAGAAACTTTTATTCTTTTCGGACTTCTCTTGAGCTTGGTTATGTTCCAAGCTTTCGCTGATATTTCCCTTAACAACTATGGAGATTCGGGTGAGTTTACGATGGGATTACTCCTGTATTATTATGTCATAAAATCTGGAAAATCTTTTAAAGCTTATCCCAATCGCTGTGTTCTCGATATTGGCTCTTCGGTGGTGCTGCTCAAATTGGGCCAGGCTTTTCGCTTAAAATCCCTGCCCTGCACCACTATTTTCTGCAGTGGAGATGGCTATGGTTTGCTATTCACGTGAGTACTTTGATTATTCGTGCAAAAGTATGTAACAGCTAGAAGGAAGCTTTTCCGACCCTATAAAGTATATATATTCTTGATCAGGATCACTAGCCGAGTCGATCTAGCCATGTGCGTCTGTCCGTCTGTCCGTCCGGATGAACGCTGAGATCTCGGAAACTACAAAAGCTAGAATATTGGGATTACCAACACATATTCTAGGGCTTCCTACGCAGCGCAAGTTTATTTTAGGCGACCGCCACGCCCCCTCTAACGCCCACAATCGCCCAAAGTCACCCACAAACCATACTAAAATGTGTCTGGCGCCCACATTTTCAAATATTTCTGATAAGTATAAATGCAATTTTGTTGCGTTTAGTTATACCTATCGAAATGCAGAAGAAATTTTTTAAATCGGACCATTCGTTAAAAAGTTAAGCCTGATCAAAATTTATATCTCCATCTCCCTCGCACTCCCTTTAGCTGAGTTACAATTATTAGATAGTCGGGACACCAACCTGACTACAGCGTTCGCACTCCCTTTAGCCGAGTGACGGGTATTAGATAGTCGGGACACCAACCCGACTATAGCGTTCTCTCTTGTTTTATAATCTAATGCTGTATTCTAGTTAAAATTTTGTCACTATTTAATTATCTAAACCAGCGGTCGGCAGCGTCCTATTAAGTGAGCATAGGAAATTGCTCTGCCCATACGCTGCCTCTCACGTACACTGTAGAACAGCGGTCTGCACACACACATCGAAGAGCTGCCCAGTGCAAATTACACACACAAGTATAAAACAAAATGTCATCGTATGTGTGTGCCGACCGCTGATCTAAACTAATATAATAGGACCTATAAAAAATGGTCAGTAGCCAATTCCACCCAGAACGGATTGACATAAAAATCTAGAAAAATTAAATTAATTTAATAATATAAATCTATATTTAATATATTGTTTATTATAATAGCAAATAATAATATCAAATGCCATTATATTTTCTCCCAATCATAGCTGTGATAAGAAAACACCACCGGATGATTGTCGCTATACGGAATACTTAAACTGGGATGATGACTATCCAGATTGCTGCAATCGCAAACTTGAGTGCAATTAAAATTTCTAGTTGGTAAATGTTTTCAGTTTTAAATTAGGTCAATGTCATGAAGTGAATTCTATTGAAATTAACCAAGCAGCTAAACACGAGCTAAATAAATCGATGAGACCCGCTTCTATAATGCTAATTTTACAGTTTCGCATAAATATGAATGTTTATTATTTACTGCACTGGGGGTCATAATTTTCCACCCAGCCAGCTAAACTGTTTATGGAGCTTTTCTTTTCTTTTCTTTTCTTGGCAGAAGACCATTGGTGGTGGCCCAGATTTATTGACCGCTGGCCAAGGTTTCGGATGTGGCCTTCAATCTCTCGATGGCTTCCCGGGGGATTGGGAAGTCGAATGGGAAAGGGCAGAGAAAGGGGCAGAGAGAAAGATAAAAGGGGCGACGTGCAGAAATTGAAACCACAGCAACAACACTAATTGACATTTGAATGCGACTGTGGGGCAGATTAAGCCCCGGCTGCAGTGCGGGTCAAATGTGACGACCTCGACAGTTGATCCCAATTCACAGGCATCTCGGTTTAAGGCCAATTGCCCTCTGACCCGACCCGAAACGACCCCTTCCCCTTCCCCTTGTCCTCGCCCACACAATCAGAGGCCAGCATTTTTCCCCTCTTTCCCACATCCCTCTAATTTTCCACAGCCCAAAATGCAATCAAAGTCGCATCTCAATTATGTGATCGATTGCCGATGAACAGTTGTCCCCAGCCAACTGTTTAATTATTCAATTCGATTTACAACCATCAAATCAACATTTAGTGGCAGTGATGAGCAGCTAGAAGAAGCATTTATTTATAAAATATTACTTAAAATACTTTTGATTTAAATCAGTAATTCTTTATTTTCTATAAATAAAATATAAAATAAAATATCATTATACCTAGAATATTTGTATTTATACTTTTAAATTGTTTTTATCCAAAACAATATTTTGAGCTTTTTATATGCTGTACTGAATAAATAAAAGCTATTATGAAAAAATGGTAAATAATTTTGAAAACTCGACCATTAATTATTTTAGTAATTGAAATACAATTTCTCATCTCTAATCCACTTGCCTATCAACCTGATAAGAGGTGCTTTTGCTAATCCGCAAAACAGAAATTAATTTGGTGGTCGTGTTAAACGCATTCTGAAACTAATTAAAGTCGTTGCATGAAGCTGATGTACTGGCAGCGGATTTAATTCCAACTTACACGCATTCCATTTGCAAATTTTCCATTAAAATTAGCGTTGGCTTATCAAAGATGAGGAATGCCTTGGAATTTGGTGGAGAAATGTGAAAATGTGTGTGCTTTTGGCCATTAACCCAAATCCAAAAAGCGAGTAGAGGACCGAAAAACGAAACAAAAAAAGCAAAAAACACGCCACAAAAGTTCCGATTCGGCAAGGACTGGCAAAGAAATCGGGTTTTCTTTGTTTGCCCAACCGAAACTTGACCATGGGTCCGCAAAGTTTCGAGAAATGCAAGAGAACCGCAGCTGGTTTTTAGTCGCATGCGAGAAGTGCCAGGCTCAGCATAAAAAGTGAATATTACACTTTTTTTATTTTCTTCTTTTTTCTGCTGTGCTCTGTTTTTTTTTTTTGTGGCAAGAGAGGCCAAAGTTAAAGCCTTGTGAAAACACATGTACATACAGCATTTATAAATTGGCAGGGAATGGTGACCTCTCGGTGTGTGCGAAAGGTGAAGGTGATGTGAATGTTGGCCAGGCTACAAATGTGTACAATGTACATAAACGGAAACTGAAATAAAAGTCGGCGCAGAAAACGAAAAAGTCGAGGGCCAGTCGACGGGCCAAAAACTCAAATTCAACCGCCGCACGGCATATAAAATGTAAAAGGTGCAAAGGAGCAGCTTAAAATATGCAAACGCACAAGCCCTCGCACCTTTGTACAATATCCATATCCAAGTTGGCTGGCTGGCTGGGAAAATCTTTAACTGCTCGACTGGCGAACTACAGCCAAACTTTATTTATTCATTACTTTTCACGCGCTGTCTTTGGGCTGCCTTTCCCAAAAAAGGGGCTTCAACTCACAAAAGGCAACCCTAGAAATTGAATTCTTGGCTTAACGAAAAGTTATAATGTTTATTCGGATAAAATAAGTAAAGGAATTATAATAAAATATTATTTTAAATATAAGGTTTTTTAATTTAATACAAAAGAAATAGATATTTACTAAAAATAATCAATAATGATTTTATATTATGACCACAATTTAACAAATAAATTTATATTTATTGTTTATTTTGTCTATTTTGCAAACTGTGTTAATCCACCAGCAGAATCGTTTGCCATTTAATGACCACAATTTATACAACGTCTAAAATGATTGTCAATCAATATGTGAATAACGTGTATATTTTAACGCCATAAATCAAATATTTAGCCAGGCTTTTTGCGCGTAAAATAAAATAACGCTTTTTATGCCATCAAAATAGTTGTCAAATTGTCACGAGTTGATGGAGTAAAATATCAATTCCCTAAATTCATATAAATGGCTTTCTCTTCCCATCTAATTTTCAATTGTTAAAGAAGGGA
This sequence comes from Drosophila prostipennis, assembly GCA_037075205.1. NCBI lineage: Eukaryota > Metazoa > Arthropoda > Insecta > Diptera > Drosophilidae > Drosophila > Drosophila prostipennis. The sequence goes on from JBAMCJ010000817.1 coordinate 669,948, forward strand.
AAACTATTTCTCTTTTATTTTTCTCACTGCCTTTGTGCTCTTTTTTGCACAGAATGGAGTTGTGGTTCCCAAAAATATCCTCTGAAATTGAATTTTTCCCCTTCAATGCTCGTTTATGTGTGTTTGCGAGGAGAGTATCCTTGTTTTGCTGCTTTTTCTTTTTTTTTTCTTATTTTGTTGCTCGAACGAGTCTGAGTGTGTATGCAAAATAAATTATGAGACTAAAGCACTGCGGACTGTTGCTCTTGTTTTACGAGCTGTTGGCAAAGATGGTTGCCATAAAAATGTTTTGGGGGGTCGAGCGAATTTTTATTCGCCATGATTTGTAGTAGTCGCATCGTAATGTTTGCCATGAATTATGAAGCAGATATCTTCTGACCCATCTGCTTGTTTGTTATTCATGAACTAGCGTTCAATAGGAAAATGTATATTGTTATGAAAGGCCATAGTTGAATAAATTTCATGCTTGAAAGTTTTACATATTTTGTAGTATTTTTTAGTGAATTAGTTATGCTAATTTCACAGCCCTAACTCATTCACTTTGTATACATTTTACAGCACCTACAGAAGATGAAGCTCTTCTGCCTGCTTTTACTGGGTAAACTAACAAAAAGATTGTTACATTTTTTAACTGAAATACATATATCCACACAAATAAAAGCCTGTGTTGCTGCGGAACATTGCGATACTCCCTGCCCCATCAAAGATAACCCCGGATGTGCCAGCAGGGATGGCAAATGCTATTATACCGTTCGACATCCATGTATTTTGCAGGCAATTAACTGTTATCGGAAAACGAAACGCTTATCTGGTAAATATCGATCGTGATTTGTTCCCAAATGTTGATTAAACACTTTTTTTCAGCTCTGAAACCCATTTCTCGCAGCAAGTGTACTAAAAAACAAGTTCCGATTTGCGATAATATTGATACATCATAATACATTCATGTTTGAAAATGGGAAATTTTATTTATATTTTTTTAACTTTCAAATATTATAAATAATATTAATTTATGCCCTTCTATAAGATATATTATATTTTTGTTTTGTCTTATTTTTAATTTGTTAGTTAATAATTAAATCCACACAACCTTATAATTAAATCCAATGTAATCGGTAAAAGTAATTGTTCGAAGCAAAATAACGTATCCGCCCCGTTTCCCCTCTGCAGAGCGCACAAAAGTAGGCAACATCGAGGCCATTAGCGAGTAACTAGTTTACTCTAATAGCCGGTCACCGCTGTCTAATTATAACAAACTGTTTTCACTACACGCCCATTATGCCACGCCCCGTCTGTGGATTGCCTATATTTATGGGCGTGTCAATAGGGTGTTAGCTATGTCAATCTCAGCTTTAGACGGTCGCTTATCCACGCAAGTATATAGTAGAAAACTCGGGGTGACACAAATCGAAAAGTTTATTGACATTTTCCACTGCTTGAATGTGGCTCGCCTTCTTCATCGCTTTGAGCGTTATTCCTTTTCAGCCAAATGGTAATATTTGCTATGGAAATAGTCAGCAAACTTGGAGAATGGACTTGAAAAGGGGAAATACAAGGATTTTACTTAAAATTCTTCTGCATTTATTTAAAACAGTGTACATAAAAATATAGTACGTAAACCTGGATAATTGATATTCATTAAATATGAAAATTAAGTTATTAAAAGAACAAAATTAAAATTTATCACAAAAAGTACGCAGGGCGAAAGTCAATTAGCTCAGAAAAGTTTGTATAATGTAGCAACAACTGCGGATTTTTCAATTGAAAATAGTTTTGATTATTATCGTTTCTCGCCTCATTGTAAACATTATCATAAAAAATCGATGCGCTGACTGCCAAATTGATTTAGATGCTTTTTATGTGCCCCACAAGCAAATATATCTATTTATCTCTGGGGAATAAAGAATACATTGAATAATTTGCCGATGTGGGCGTTTTTATTTTAAACATTTATTATGATTTCTCTTTGCAGGCCTCCCAAATGAGTATGAATTTTTCATTTTGGGCTTTTATGCGATTTTATGGCTCATTTAAGTTGGAGCTCAGTTAGGGAATAATCGATTGAGCGAGGTAAAACCGCGAAAAAAGCGGAAAAAAGCGAATGTTTGCACTCACCTTCAGAGTAGGCCACCAACTAGAATCTGCTGCGCCAAGGATTCACAAAAGATGAGGATGAACGTGAGGTCGCGCCGAGAAAGTGCCCAAGAACAACCACAATGGCCAAGTAGATGGATGCCTGGGTGCTGGGATGCCTTGGATGTTCGGCTGCTTGGATGCTGCTTTGGTTGCTTTGGTTGCTTTAGTTGCTGCAGGATGTTTGGATGGTTTATTCTTGTCCAAGGTAACGCAGACACACGCGTGCTCCGGCAAGGCAGGCAAACACAAACAAAAACGGAATCAACTCGCTGAAAACAACCGCGAAATGTAGCCAATGTTTTTTCCCCCTTTTTTATATTTTTTTGTAATTTTTTCTTTTTGCTGTTGTTACGAAAAAATTCACGCATCACCACAAGGCAATCTTCTTGGCCTTTGTTCAACTTGCCCTCTCTCTTTTTTTAATTAATGCTGAACTACCTGGCATTATGGGCTTCCACTTATCTGCATTCGTAATGATTATGGCCAGCATTGTTCCGCCAATATTAATGCAAATCTCTGCCCACCTGGCAAATGCCCCATCTTCCATTCCCATTCCCACCATCCGAATAAATATTATCTCAATGCCAGATTGCGTATACGCCGCGTCGGCGCATTGGCAATCGCACGAATTTCGCTAATGGCATTTCAATAAGAACAGCAGGGAAAACTGCTGGCTGACCACAGTGAAGCCTTTGCATGAATAATGAATCAATTTTTATTACACAGCCCAAACACAGACATCATGTGTGTGCTGAATAATAGAAGAGCTGTCGCTTAATAATGCACGAATGCATTGGGAGAGTCAGTGGACAGGAGGGGAAGGGGGAGGAGGGGGTACTGGACTCTGACAGGACCTATTTTGCATAAAGGTCAGCCAGCATACGACAAACTTCAACTTGATGTGCAACTGTAATGAAAAAGTTGGCGACTTTTCCCTACCCCGTTGCCCTCTCCTTCGCCATTTAACTTTGGACACTCAAAAAGGGATTTAAACAAACAGGACAAACTCTGGACTAACATGTGCTGGCCAAAGTTGTCCATTTCTAAATTAAGAATGTTCTCAGTGACCCTATATATACAGAAAGTTTTATTAATTTAAAATTGATATTTTAGAAAGTATTTCTGAATTTCAGTTGAATTTTGTTATAATTTTAAAGAAAATATATTCTAAAATGATTTAGTTAATTATTATTTTATTTATTTAGCCAATGGATGTTTATGCTTATCTGTTTACTGTAAAAAACTTAACCCTTAGCCCCTAAAATTGTAGTTGTACTTATTATCTTTGAAATTTCTAAGGATTATATATTTTTAGGTATTATTAAATATTGCTTATTTTTTAGGGTTGTTTAAACGGTATCTTTTGAGGATCCTTGAAATCATAATATATAATCTAATATTTTTTAGCTTATCTATTATGAATTTAGTTTTCCACAGTGAAAATTCACTCGATCAGAAATCTCCTTGGCATTTAATTCGCCTGATGCGAACTTAACATCGTTTCATGACATTGAAATGGCTCTTTGTGGCAACTGTTGTTATTGACGGAACGAGTATTACAGGACCTTACACAAAGGAGGCCCGGAGAGCGAGAGAGCGACGGAAATGCAGAGCGAGACAGGTGTCAATTGTGTTGTGTTACCTGTTACATGCCCTTGGCTATCAGTGTGTTTGTGTGTGTGAGTGTTTTTGAGGAGGGGGTTTTGGGAGGAGGAGCCGCAGCTTCCTAGCAGACTTAACCCGTAGGATTGTCCGTTTTGGAGGCTACGGGAATCGTAAATCGTATGCAAATGCCCTCGTATTGTCGCATTCGACGGCGACTGTCGCATAAAACTAAGTGACAAAGAAGGACATTAAAGTTTGTGAGCCGAGAGAACCTGCGAGACACACGCATACACTCATAATATTTTCCCTCGCCATAAGAATGAGAATGGTGATGATGATGATGATGATATTTTCTGATATTGTTCATTACATTGTTGTGCTTTTACGACTGTTATCCTTGAGTGAAGAACTTGCTACAGGATGCTAGCACACTGACACACACCGACTCAAGCAGGCACCCACACTCTCACACGCACACGCATGTGCGAAAGGAGCGAGCTTTTACGGCAATTTTTTGCCTAAACCGTTAGTTTCCGCAGGAAAAAGAGCGAAAGAGAGAGGCAGTGTGAGAGCCAAAGAGAGTGAGCAGAATTTTCACCTTCGCACTTTCAATTTTTTTTCTATTTTTTTTTTTACTTTTAACTTCTATATTTCAAATGCATTTGTTATGATTTATTATCATATTTTTTCTCTGTGTATGGCCACAAAACACGACTTTGGCTCGCACTGGTCACTTTGAAACCACTCATTCGAAATCACACTTCGCTGCTGGATTTTCTCGCAGTGTTCTTGGCCTGGGCCATTTATGAATATGTTTTTTAATTTTTAAATATTTACAGACGCGCCTCCAGCGAACACAGCACACACGGTATGTTGTTCCGTCGCCCGTTGGATTAGAACTGAACCCGAATGCGGAATGCTAACAAGTTCGCGAGCACAACCGCAATTTCCACCGAGCTTTCCGCACGGACCTCGGCGTGGGTGGCGCAAGAGAGCCGGAAAAGAGGCGGAAGAGAGCATCACGCGGCCTAAGAGAGGCAACACAATGCACTGCACATAAATAGAATCACCACTTAAAAATGCACAACTTAAAAATACATTTTCTTTAAAGTTTATTGTTAGGAACAAGTTTCATTTATTTGTTTCTACCCTTCAGATTATAATAGGGTATTTGTGATTTGCATATACTTAATTAATCATTTTTCACACAGGTCACCACAGTCTGTGGTTTCAATGACTCGCAAATATAACTACTTTCCAAAAGGCATCTCCTATCATTTATTCCAGGTAATTTATCTGGGTTCCATTCGCTCCCCATCGCATTTATTTATGAAATTCCACATGCATACCATTTCTTCTGGTTATTGTGTGCAAGTGAATAATATTTAAGTGCATATCTACTAATTACGAACAGCAGTAAAGATACTTTATACGGTCTGTTGGTCTCATTGATCCAGGCTTTAAGACACCGGGACATCTAATGCAATGAATTACTTATATTTTATATATTTATATAACATAGTCAAATAAAACCTACGTTCGTCTCATCACTGCGCTATTGTATAGACACAAAATTTCTTCACACCTTTTGGATGGGTTATACTTTGACATAATTGGTTAAATTCATTCATCGCAGCATTCGGGATAATTAGCTTTGGGTGGCTTGTTCGATCCGAACTTGACGCCGGGGCATCTAAATGTATATTTGTTATACTTATATATTTAATATGTAAAGTTATATCAAACTTACGATCGTCTCTGGACTGCGAAATTGTGTACACACATAAGATCTTCACACCTTTTTGGATGCGTTATACTTTTACCATACTGGATCGGGCCAACGCCTCTAATATAACAATTTCCAGGGTGGTCTGGATGGTAATGGAAACTGTATGAGACGTGAGCCTGTGATTCTGAATTGAGGAGAACGATGACCAACAAAAATACAACACTTGCTGGACCCATCTTAATTCCTTCAAGATAAAGCTTCATCTGAAGAGCTAGTTAGCCAGTTCGAGAAGACTGTAATCTTATGAATGAATGGCAAGCCATTAAGCAAGCTTTATATTGCAAAATTTACTTGTCAGGCTGATAATTGCTTAAACGAAAACCATAAAAAATCTCTAGTCTGTAGTTAAAAAAGGTATACATTTAGAATACCTTAATATTTGTATTTGTCATACATTTTATATAACATTTCGATTGCAACTAATGGAAAAAATAAACGTTTTATCTGCCTACCAGACTACAAATGAAGCGGTCTTTGGCTGGGGTGCCTCGCAAATAAAGTAATTAATACTGGCACAGCTCTTGTCATTCAGTCCACCAATTTCCGGGTGGATCTCCAATTCATCGCAGTGCTCATTATTTCCTACGTTATTCGGTTCTCCCGGAAGCCACAGATCCGAAGTCACGGATTGTCCAGTCGAAAGCCAAATATGTTTGCCCTGTTTCTCTATATCAATGCCAGAGGTCCAAAATAGTTTAAACTGTTTCATTTCTATGAGATACTTGGTTATTAGGTACATTTTTTCCTTGCTTTCAACGCTAATCAAGTTCGCGTCCATATTTCGACAAGTTGTGTAGGCTTCATTCCAATTCTTTAGAATTTTACTTTCTATAAAGTAATAGCCTGATCCAATCTTAACGAACGGAGCAGAAGATATATTCAGAGACCCAGGAATTCCTATAGGGATGCACTCAAATCAGCTCCATAATCATCTTGGTAGATAAAATGCCTTTTAGTTATTAAACTTACCGTCAACGACGTTCGGTGTTATTTTGTATGCCGCAACCAGGGAAAGTATTCCCAAAAAAACACAGAGACCATAAACTTTTACGAACATTTTTAGAAGACTGCAGCTAAATATAATAATCAAGACTTATTTATAGTGTATTTGATACAAATACAAATTCTTTGAATTAGCGATAAAGATGATAGATAAGATAACAAAATCAAAGTGAACTAATTGGCCACTTGGCCTAATTGTTGGCCATATATTTTTCTAATCTTCATTTCCTTTTTTCATTTCTTATTGCAAACACTCGAAAATTAAACTACAGTAAAAAAGGAAATAATCATATTAATAATTTAATTTCTTATCTTACCATCAATAACATACGGTGAGGTTCGTATGCCGCAGACAGGGAATTTTTACCGTAATTGTTAAAAGATAAGATGTCTGATAAGATAAAAGCTTTACTATTTTTTATGTTTTTTATGATTATGTATATGTTGCTGTAAAAATTAAATCATGTAATACTTTTTACCAACATTGTTTCTCGTCGAGATGTTCTAGCATTTTACTAGCTATTTAACAAGAGCTTTAATCTTCGCTAATATTTATGTTTACATATGTACTCCGACCTTCAAGTACGAGTATGTAGCAAAATTTTATGCTTTTTTGGAAAAGTCCCAATTAAAATTCAATTTTTCTTATAAATTATTTATTTTTATACTTGGAATATGATACATAAGTATATAGTAATAATTTATTTGGATTTATTTTGTGAAAGTCTACCATATTATAAAGGAAGCTGTTTTTGGCTGCGGCGCCTCGCAAATGATATATCCCCCAGAAGTGCACGGAGCGTCATTCAGTTCGAACCACCCTCCTTCATGGAATTTCAATTCATCGCAGTGTTCATTATTATTCTTATTATCTGGCTGTCCAGGACCCCACAGGTTCGAAGGCACGGGTTTTTTATTCGAAAACCACACATGTTTACCCTGTTTGGCCAAGTCAGTTCCAGCGGTCCAATAACTTGTAGGGTTTTTTTCATTAAGGTGCTGAGCTACCAGTTTAAATTGTTCTAAACTTTCTGGTGCGAATGAATTAGCTTCCAGTTGTCCACAAGTTTCAAAAGCATCGTACCAGTTCCTTCTCACATCTTTCACAATCAAGTAATAACCTGAACCGATCTTTACGAATGGAGCAGTAGATATATTCAGAGACCCAGGAATTCCTATAGGGATGCACACAAATGAGCTCCATAATTATCTTGGTTGGTAAACGTCTTTTAGTTCTTAAACTTACCATCAATGACGTTTGGTGTTATTTTGTATGCCGCAACCAGGGAAAGAATTCCCAAAAAAACACAGAGACCATAAACTTTTACGAACATTTTTAGAACACTGCAGCTAAATGTAAAAAATACGACTTATTTATACGGTCTTTGATTCAAATGGAAATACCTTGATTAAATACATTTCAGCGATAAAAATGATTGATAAGATAAAAAAATCAAAGTCGACTGATGGCCACTTGGCTTAGGTAATGGTTGGCAATCCTTATTTTTTTAATCTTTATTTCCCTTTTAATTGCAAACACTCGAAAATTAAATTACAGTGAAAAAACGGAAATGTACATTAAATTTTTTAATTGATACTTATTATCGCGAAATTATCGCGAAAGTTATTAATGATAATAGTATCAAATATTTTTTATATATATTTTGTTATATTATTTGCTTTTAAGGATAGGCTTAATTGTTGACCTTATTTTTTTTTTATCTTAATTTCATTTATGGCTTTTTAATTGTAAACACGCGCAAATTGTACATTTTTTATTTATTTTATACTTAATTATTTCAAAGACTCCTAACAAAACCTGTTTAAAAATGGATATAGCTACCCCCAATAAGATGTTAATAAGAGCAAATTTAAAGTGTCATTAAATTTTACAATCTACCAGATAATAAAAGAAGCGGTCTTTGGCTGGGGTGCCTTGCAAATATAAGGAATAAGATCACCGCATTTCCTGTCATTTAGTTTCATTCCCACTCCCTCGGCAATTTTTGTTTCATCGCAATGCTCAGCTTTTCCGGTATTACTTGGCTCTCCCGGGAGCCAGAGATCCGAAGTCAGGGGTTGTCCGTTCGAGAACCAAACATGCTTATCCTGCTCGGCCAAGTCAGTGCCTGCGGTCCAATATTGTGCAACAATATTATTATCAATAAGGTATTGATAAATCAGTTGTATTTCCTCAAAATTTTCAAACGCGATTAATTCAGCTTCCATTTGTCGGCAGGATTCAAAAGCAGCATACCAATTAACCTCTTTACTTTCGATTCTATAATAACTTCCACCGATCTTAAAGAATGGAGCAGTAGTTATATTCAGTGATCCGGGAATTCCTTAAAAAAAAAAAAAAAAATTAAATCGCGATTTTAAATTCAATTTTTATACCCGTTACTCGTCTGTCCATCTCTCTCGCACTTTCTTTATCTGAGTAACGGGTATCTGATGGTCGAGATACTCGACTATAGCGTTCTCTTTTGCTAATCTTACCATTTACGATTTTCGGTGTTATTTTGTAGGCCGCAGACAAGGAAAGTACTCCCAAAAAGGCAAATAATGAAGTACGCTTTAAAAACATTTTGGGCAAACTGTTGAGTTTTTGTTAAATTTGTGTCTTTTATAGGGTTTTCGAGAAAGATTGATAGTTATAATTATAAAGATAAGACAAGAGTATAGATCAATAAAATGTATACAGTAAAGCTTTTTTAAATGCTTGTTAAATGTTTGTCACTTTTATTGAATTATGGTGAAAACTTTTCACTGAAAAGGTAAGATATTTGTCAGATATGATAAAAGCTTTACTATTTTTTGTGGTTTTAAATGCTGATTTATTATTTGTAAACTTTCTTTCTCGTCGAGATGGTCATGGTTTTAATTTATTTTTGTTTAAACTTTACATTACTCCTTTTCAAGATCAGTTTTACAGCAGGCGGGATATTCAGCGTTTGGTGCAGGTTCTTTGAATTTGTAACCGGGTGGAGGACTTCCGACAGTTCCACATCTATTTATTAATTTAATTAATTTATTTTCAGTCGTTAGAACTTAATTAAATTCGACTTACGTTGTGACGTCCGCTTCGCTATTCTTTCCGCACCCAACTCGTCCACAAACTTTTGGGTGACGACCAGTTTGACCCTGTTCAAGGACCAAGCCATCAACGACACACTTTCCAGGATGAGCAGGATCCGCAAATTTACCCTTGTAATGGGCTGCCTCGGTGCCTGCAATCAGGAAAACGGCGACCGCCAAAAAAAGACCAGTAGCTAGATGCATCTTAAAGCTTTGAAATCACAACTCAGACTGAAATGCTCAGACTCTTCTGGCATTTATAAAGCATTGTCAATCGACAGCTGATCAGAGCAAACATTCGATAGAACTCAATCAAAAATACACATTTGCATTATAAACTTGTTTTAATTGCTATAATTAAAGAGGAACTCTAACATTTAGCAAAAGCAAAGGTAAATATATATGTCAAAAAGATAGTATGACGCACTTAGACCTGATTTAGGTCAGGTTAGATTAAAATACAAAATGTATTTGTTTTTTTTCTATAAAGCTAAGTTAGGATTAAAATCTATAAGCAAACTTTTTGACTATAAACAAATTTTAATTTGCTTCTTAAATTTTAGAATCATTATAAATATTAGTTTAAAAAATAGTTGAGGTATTGGTTTATTTAACATGTAAGAAATTACACTAATACACTAATCATTTTTCCGGAAAATTACATTTTAAAAACACAATAACCAAAGTGCATTTCAAAATACTGAATAACTATTATCACTGTTAATTTAAAAGATAACTAATTCAAATAAAAAAGCAGAACAAGGGCAACTGAAAACTATAATTAACAATGAAACATTTTGAATAAACTATTTTTTTAAAAACCGATATATGTTATCGAGAAAATGTCTTTCTTTTGATAAAAATATCGATAGTAGCAACCGATGTCTAGATCACGTTTGGTGGAGGGTGTCATCACTAGATCTTCAAGGTGTAAACAAAAACAAAGAAAATCTTAAATTTTCTGTCAATAAAAATAAAGGATAATTAACCATGTCCGACGAATACGCATGTGTGGCCAAGGGAAAGCTCAAGCTGAAGAACGATTCCGATCTCAAGAAGAAAAAGAAGAAGCACAAGAATAAGGAAAAGGAGCTGCAGAAGGCGTACGTGGAACAGCACCTGGCGGAGACGAGTGCCACCACCTCCTCCTCCGCCGCCGGCAGTGGCTACGAACGCAAGCTCACCAAGGCGGAGCTGGCCAGCAAGAAGCAGCAGGAGAAGATGCGCAACAAGCGGATCATGGACAAGGCACAAACCACCCACAAGGAGCGCGTGGAGAAGTTCAACGAGCACCTGGACACGCTAACCGAGCACTTCGACATCCCCAAGGTGTCCTGGACGAAGTGAGGCGACGCCAGTCGTAACTTAAAGCATACATTTATTATTAGGTTAAGTAATTTCGACTATGTTGTGACCTGGGGCGTGAAAGGGAAAAGTGAGAGGGAGGCCAAAATAAACAATCCGGATGGCACAACTAAGCTAAATACACAGACATATGTAGTTACAACGTAGATAGGGGTAGTTTCCAACTTTCAGTCCAGTCTCCTTGCGATCTCCTAGCGCAGTGCAATCAGCTCGAACATGGCGTACTTCCATGTCCAAGAGCGCACCAATTGCTCGAACCGTTCGCGCTCGTGTTCGTAGATATATCCCACTTCCGGCTCCATGCAGACCTCGGTGTACGGATCGGTCAGAAGGCTCTGCACCGACAGCAGCACCTTGGCCACGTTCAGCGCCAGCGACCAGTTTTGCTTTTGGAAGATGTCGATCCCTACGTCCCCGTGCCGCGACACGTTTGGGTGCAGGATCTTGGTGAGAAATCGCACTGTGGGCGGCGTCATCGGATAGCGCTCCGGAAAGTAGATGAAGAGGAAGAACTTGCCGCCCTCGTAGGGGCTGCCCGGTGGCCCCAATATCGTGGCCTGCCAGTAGTTGTTCTGTCGATCCAGCGGTATGGCCGATATGCCCTCCGAGTCGTAGCTGTTCAGCAGATTGGCCTCGCCGCGCAGGAAGTTATTGCGCATAGCGTTGCCCGGCTCCCGTTCGACCAGCTCTTGGCCCGCCTGCTGCGGTTCCTGACCCCGGCCGCCCATCTCGATCAGGCAGGTGCGGCAGAAGCAGGAGGAGCACAGTGCCCCGTACAACCGGTACCAGTTGGGATTGTCCGCCAAGCTCTCGAACAACGGCCAGCGCTGCTTGATATACGCCTTCCACATGCTCTGGGCCGTGTTCTTGCCGACGATGTCGTGCCATTGCTTGCACACCTCACTGGCCATCCACAGCGACATGTCGTCCAGATAGGCGAATATCTTCAGCATCACCTCGACGGGTATTATGTTGACAATGTTTCTGCTGCTGCTGCTGCCACCCGCTCCGCTTCCGCCGGCGGCGTTGTATTCATGGACTCGCGCCCTACCATCGGCCAATTCATGCATGTAATGGGGCAGCGCCAAGGGAGCCGTGGCCCGTGGGCGCTTGATGGGCAGCAGGAAGGGATTGACGGCCCGCTCCTGCTCAAAGTCGCGCTCCGGCGACTCTCGTCGTGGTGCCGCCGCTTCGGGCGCCAGCTGGGGCAGATCGAGAGCGGGCTGGGCTGGCTGTTGATCCTGCGCTTCTATTGGTGGCTGGGGATTTGGATGCTGTGGAGCGGCCGGTGGTTCAGGATCCTCGAGATCTTCGAAGCCCATGATATCCACATCGTTCTCGGTCTCCTCGTCCTCTTGCTTGTCCTTGAACGGCGGTTCGTCGTTCCCAGAGTCCTCGTCATCGGACAGCTCCGTCAGCAGCTCCTCCGCCCGCTGGGCGTTGTACAGGAAGGCGTGGCAGGCGCCGCACAACGGCTCCCCGAAGTTGGGCCCATAGTAGCCGTTGCACACCCAGCAGGTGTTGCTATTCTGCGAATTGGAAAGGCAGCAGGCGTTATCCAACGGACCGCAAGAAAGGGGCCTGTTCTGCCTTGTATACACACCGAAAAAGAGAACGTCGGCTCTGCCAGCTGGTGTTGGCTGCGGTCCGGATCGTCGGGGTCGTCCATCTCATCGCCGCTGCTGGCCAGTTCCTTCAGCAACTGCTCCTGGTCCATTTGCTGCTGCGCTGGCACGCAGCTAGTCATTTTATTCTGTGAACTCCCGAGAAACTGGTGCGAAAACAATAGAGGTGGACGTCAATGTTTTTATAATTGTCAACCTATCGGCCACCTCTTCTTCTTCGATTTGACTAGGCGTCATTTGTCCAAACCTATCGGTACAAAAAAGTGCTGTTGTCCACGGAGGTCCATCTCTAGGACTATCGGTCGATAACCAAAACAAAACAGCTGCGACGTCACACGTGCAATTTATGCGAAATTCATTTTCCGGAAAATGAAGCCAAAAAAGAAGTTGGGCAAGTTGGATTTTGGAAACTATATGTGTTTAACACCTACTAACCCGTACTTGCATTACAGGTGTCGGCCTGAGCCGCGAGGAGCGGCAGGTGCTTGTTATCGGGGAGATCATCCAGGAGCTGCTGCAGGCGCACGAAGCCAAGAAGGACGTGAACCTCAACAGGATGAAGTCCTTGGTGTCCTCCAAGTACGGGCTGGACAGCTCGCCGCGCCTGGTGGACATCATTGCAGCCGTGCCGCAGGACGCCAAGAAGATCCTGCTTCCCAAGCTGCGGGCCAAGCCCATTCGCACAGCCAGTGGAGTAGGTCGATCTGCTTTTTACAAGACACCCTTCTCAAATGCCATTCCTTCAGATTGCCGTGGTGGCCGTCATGTGCAAGCCGCATCGCTGTCCGCACATCAACATGACCGGCAACATCTGCGTCTACTGTCCCGGCGGACCAGACAGCGACTTCGAGTACTCCACGCAGTCGTACACGGGCTATGAGCCCACGTCGATGCGTGCGATCCGGGCGCGCTACGATCCCTTCCTGCAGACGCGCCACCGCGTCGAACAGCTGAAGCAGCTGGGCCACAGCGTGGACAAGGTGGAGTTCATCGTCATGGGCGGCACGTTCATGTGCCTGCCGGAGGAGTACCGCGACTACTTCATTCGCAATCTGCACGATGCCCTCTCCGGTCACAGCAGCGCCAATGTGGCCGAGGCCGTCCGCTACTCGGAGAAGTCGCGCACCAAGTGCATTGGTATCACCATAGAGACACGGCCGGACTACTGTCTCAAGCGGCACATTTCGGACATGCTCAACTACGGCTGCACCCGTCTGGAAATTGGCGTGCAATCGGTCTACGAGGACGTGGCCAGGGACACGAATCGAGGACACACCGTGCGGGCGGTGTGCGAGAGCTTCCAGCTGGGCAAGGATGCCGGCTACAAGATCGTAACGCACATGATGCCCGATCTTCCGAACGTGGACTTTGAGCGCGACATCGAGCAGTTTATCGAGTACTTCGAGAACCCCGCCTTCCGCTCCGACGGCCTGAAGATCTATCCCACACTCGTCATTCGCGGCACAGGCCTCTATGAGCTGTGGAAGACGGGTAGGTACAAGTCCTATCCTCCATCGATGCTGGTGGACCTGGTGGCCAAGATTTTGGCCCTTGTACCACCTTGGACGCGAGTCTACCGCGTGCAGCGCGACATTCCCATGCCGCTGGTTAGGTGAGTTAAACGTTATGGAATCCCTTACATTAGCCTGACATATTTATCTCTTCCAGTTCCGGCGTGGAGCACGGAAATCTCCGCGAATTGGCTCTGGCCCGGATGAAGGACCTTGGGACGACCTGTCGCGATGTGAGGACGCGGGAGGTTGGCATTCAGGAGATCCACAACAAGGTGCGCCCCTACGAGATCGAGTTAATACGCCGGGACTATGTGGCCAACGGCGGCTGGGAAACGTTCCTCTCCTACGAAGATCCCGAGCAGGACATTCTCGTCGGTCTGCTTAGGCTGCGTAAGTGCTCGCCGGACACCTTCCGTCCGGAGCTGAAGGGCGCCTGCTCCATTGTGCGCGAACTGCATGTTTATGGCTCGGTTGTGCCGGTTAATGCCCGTGATCCCACAAAGTTCCAGCACCAGGGCTTCGGCATGTTGCTCATGGAGGAGGCGGAGCGAATTTCTCGCGAGGAGCACGGCAGCACCAAATTGGCCGTCATATCGGGGGTGGGAACCAGGAACTACTACCGCAAGCTGGGATACGAACTGGACGGACCGTACATGTCCAAGAGCATAGCCTAATTGGAATACAATACAGGTTCCAAACGGCCTTTAATAAATTTAACATTTAATGACTATGTTGGTGTAGCTTGATGGATTAAACATTTGTATTTTATCACGCTAGGAGCAGTAAGATTTCGCTACTTAAAACTACGGTCTTAAATATATACATTAATATATATAGAGTGAATCGATTTATGGGCTAAACATCATAGTCTTAAAGTATCCATGATACTAAATATTTTTGGCTTAACATCTCGCAAGAAAAATTCTTGTGCGTCAATTGTGTATGGGAATAAAAAGGAGTTTAGTTTTAAATCAGATGCGTTAATATAAATCGACCCACTCTAATATACACACACATAAATAAATAAGTTAGTTTCTGCTGAGGAAAGTGTGCGAGAGAATGTTAGACAATGGCCTCCGCCGAGCCGAAGACCATGAATATGATCCATCCAACCAGGTTAATGCCAGCCGCCGCGCTGAACACCATCGGCCAACTCTGCGTGAGCTCGAGAATGTGTCCGGCCAGATAGACACCGAGAAAGCCGGGAATTGCGCCCACTGTGTTCATCAGTCCAAAGACGCTGCCCGAATGCAGCGGAGCCAGATCCTGCGGATTCACCGTAACCGCGTTGTTGTGGAAGCCCGTGCCGCCAATGATGATGGTCATGCAGATGAGGGCGGTGTGGAAGTCCGAGGTGCGGCTCATCACGAAAAGGGCCAAGTTCTGGGCGGCGAAGCAGCAGCTCTGAATGAACTTGCGCACCGTTGTCGTCTGCCACTCGCGGGCGAGCAGCCTGGTGGTCAAGTACTTGGCGAATAGAGTGCATGGCGGCAGGGCCAGCCACGGAATCATGTTAACCACCCAGCCCTTGGCGTGCGGAAAGCCGTCGTGGAAGTAGGTGGGGAGCCACGAGAGCAGCACAAAGAAGCAGTTCATCTCGCAGGCGTGGGTCAGCACACAAGCCCAGAAGGACAGCCGACTGAAGTAGCGCAGCCAGGGCACAGCGGTAGTCTCTGCAGAACTCTTGTTCGCGCACAGTCGCGAGGGCGTGGCTATGTTTATGATCCGATTGCGTTCCCCGGCCATTGCATAGTAACGCAGCACGAGTGCCCAGGCAATGCCCATCAGACCGATCACCCGGAAAACGTACGACCAGCCAAAGTAATCCAGCAGAAACGATCCCATGATTCCGGTTAAAAGAGTGCCCAAGGCCGAGCCAGCTGTGAGTAGGCCAAAGAAGCTGCTCCTCTCATTGGGGCAGAGATTCTGCAAGAGTTTAAGTTTAAGTTTATGTGGGAATAACCATCACGACCGCTTACCTGACTCGTCAAGCTGATCATGCTGGGGAAGTGGACGCCCTGAAGGGCGCCATTAAGGATGCGAATGGCCACGATGAAGGGAATGGCATAGCTCTTGATGGAGCCCGCCGACCAGATGATGGTGGGCATCAGGAATGTGATGAGCGACCAGCCGATGGCGGCGCACAGGATGACCCGCTGGCCTCCGAAGCGGTCGCTGAAATAGCCGCCCACAACCTGGGTGAGTGTGTAGCCCCAGAAGAAGGAGCTGAGCACGGTGCCGGAGTCGGTTTTGCTCCACTTCTGGGCGGATGCCACGGCCGGCACAAGAAGCGGCATGGTGGTGCGGGTGGAGTAGAGCATGCAGGTGCCCGTTATCAGGGTGATGAACCACACGCGTTTTTCGTGCCTGCAAGGAATCGAGGGAGGAGGAGTATTTAGTGGCGGCGTGTAGGGGGCATGTAGGGAATCCCACCTGGTCCATATGCTCTGCGTGTCCACCAGTTCCCCGCGCAGCAGCGAGTACTTAAGCTTTTCGTCCATGGTCATAATTGGGTTCCGGATCTTTTACAACTCCTTCCCGTCACATATCAACTCCGACTGCTGCGTCACTTGCCGCTGTGGCATAGTCTAATGGCCTTTGTTTACTTTCATTCAGTTTGCTTTGTGCAAGAACAGAAAGTATTTGCGCGTTTATGTTTTTACGTGGCTGTTTTTCCAGCAGCCGCTGGATTTTAGAGCATAATGCGGTCAGGTCGACTTGGCTATGCGCTACTTTTAAATCTCCTACCTCACATATTGCTCTGGAAATAATGTTTAAATTTTATTTATTCAGCTTAAAATACATAGTTTTATTGGTTATCAACAATTAATGTATTTAATAGCAAAAGTTTGTTAAACTAAATTAACCGGTATTGCCAATATGTCCCGGTGTAGGGTGCACAAATAAGTATGACCAAATATTGTACTCCGTGTTTATGTTGTGTCGATATGCCTTGAATCGATAATAAATCGATAGAGCAACATGTGTGGCTGCCCCTAACAGCGCAATGTTAATGGAGAACCAAGGACGTAAACAAACCATCTGAAAACTATTATTCACAAACTAAAATTAACAACAAAACACCGTAAGTATGTCGCCCCATTAATTAATTCAACTGCCGTTAACATTTATCACTCGATTTTCAGAAAATGAAGGAGAAGTGCAGGGTTTGCTTGCTGAAACACCAAAACATGGTCCAAATATTTGAGACTAACAATGCACAGGATCTTGATGTTTCCATAGCGGATATGATTTCGGAATCTACCGGCTTTCCAGTTGAAAAAGGGGACTTTCTCCCAGAACACATTTGTCGCCTTTGCCTGCGAGATATGCAAAACACATATAGATCTAGAAACACGTACGATGCGAGCCACCAGTTCATCTGCCAAGTCAAGGAGGAAATCATAGAGGAGGACTTTGTGGAGGAGTACAATGGACAAGAGTGCGAGTCAAACTACGACGAGGAACCCGATCACTTTGTTTGCCACGTGAAGAACGAGCCTTTGGAAGAAGACTTTGCGGAGAATGACGTCTACAAGACTTCAGAGATCCAAATAGCGCAATACAATGGCCCAGTGAATAATGAAAGTACCAAAGAAAAAGTTATTGATGAAGGCTCTATCAAGCAAGAACTTCCGTTTAAATGTATTCTTTGTCCCAAGAGATTTCGGACGAAATATTTTCTTGATAATCACAAAAACGAACATATGACGGAACAACTGTACCCTTGTGACCTCTGCCCCAAGACCTTCCGTTCTGCAAGACAAATCAGGAACCACATGCTGGTTCACAATGGAAAACGGGCTTATAATTGTACGCAATGCCCCAAATCCTTTCTCAATAGTTCAAATCTTCAATCGCACCTCCGTATTCACACGGGTGAGAGACCATACAAGTGCTCCAAATGCCCAAAAACTTTCATACAAAAATCCCATCTTGTCAACCACGAGCGCACTCACACCGGAGAGCGTCCATTCAAGTGTTCCAAATGTGACAGGACCTTCATACAACCTGCTAATCTTCAGTCGCACATCAAGAGTCATTGTAAGATGTCTTCAAGACCACAGAGAATTACAAGAACCCGCAGCCAAACTCAACCAGAGCAGGCAGTTTTCGATTGTACCCATTGCTCGGAGACCTTTAGCAACCAGGATGCTCTGATAGATCATATGCACTCCCACAACGCTTTATTCGAGGAAGAAGTTAAATGCCAAATGTCAGACAATGAAATTGATCCATTTAATGACATCGAAGTGGATATATTTGAAGGCAATGAAAAAGATATTGAGCTAGATGACATCGAAGCGGATGAATCTGAAGACAATGATAAAGATTTTGAGGCACACGATTCTGATAGCGATTCAAACGACCGCACTCCTGTAAAATTGTTTAAATGTCTTCTTTGCCCGAAGGTATTCAGGCGCAGACATGATCTTCAAGTCCACCAACGAAATCATTTTGAGGAACCCCATAAGTGTCCCCATTGCCCGAAGTTTTTCAGTATCGTATCGAATTTCAGGAGGCATATGCGGATTCATACGAAGGAGAAATCGCTTGTGTGCGCCTATTGCCCAAAAGCCTTTAGAAATCACGCTCAGCTTAGGGAACACACTCGAACCCACACCGGAGAACGTCCCTATCAGTGCCCCGAATGCCTGCAGTCATTTACCTATAATAACGTTCTAAAAAAACATATGCGAACTCACACTGGTGAAAGGCCGTTCAGGTGTATCGAATGCAAAAAATCCTTTTTACAGTTGGATCATCTTAAAGTGCACATCCGTAGGCACAACAAAGAAGCAATTCCAATTAAGAAGAAAACTAGAGAGTATAAGTGTAGCGACTGCGAGAAAATTTATTTAACTTCAAGATCCCTTAGAAGGCACATGATGATTCACGATGTGAAGAAGGAATTTAATTGTACCGATTGCTCAGAGAGCTTTACGGGAAAAGATTCTTTTACAAATCACGTTTTACTTGTACATACAAAGAAAGAGTTCGCCACTAAAACACCTGAAGAACCACATAACTGTCTAATCTGTCAAAAAAAGTTTTCAAATGATCTTCATCTTAAACGTCACACTCGTACCCACTCTTTAAATCGCCTCCAATGCTCTCATTGCCCCGAAACATTTGCAAACAAACAAACTCTTAGAATGCACACACGCATTCACACGGGGGAAAAACCGTATAGTTGTACAATGTGCACAAAATCCTTTTCAAGAGGCGACTATCTCTCCAAGCACGTCGCTAGACGGCATGAGAAAAAGAAGAAAGATTCGGAACTTATATATGACGAGATTACAATAAAGGAGGAGAATCTCAATCCGTATGAAGAACTTTAAAAATCAACTGGTTTTGGAAATATAGTTAAGGATGATTTTCTTAATACTAGTAAATAAATGTGTTACACAGTTTTAATTCTTTTGATATCTGTTTTGAACTGGAGTTTTAATAACTTTATACTAAAGTAAAGATAGTTTATTTTGCTGGTGTTGAGCTTTAAAGCGGAACAACTCAAAATCAAAATTTTAATCCGCTTTGGGAATACTCTTTGCGTTCTTGTTAAGCGTGACACCGAAATTGATTTTTAAGATAGGACCGCGAACCTCTGTGCTTGCGGATGTGTCGCCTAAGTCTATTTGGAGTCATAAAACACTTTGTGCATTGGGGACATTTAACAGACACTGCGGTTCGGGGACGCAAATTAATTTCATTTGAAGATTCTTGCGATTTCCTAAAGTAATCTTCCACTGCCTTGTCTAGTTCTTTCTGCATTCTCCTTCCTTGGTTGGTACTCGTTTTATCCACAGTGAGTCCTTGTTCCTTGTGAATGCGCATGTGCTGCATAAGATTCACACTACGTGAGCATCGCTTCGGACAATAAGGACATATAAATGCAATATCAGTTTGCAGATCAGGTTTACTCCAACTTTCAGCAATATAAGTATTCTCCTCCTTAACTACGAAGTCAAATTGGTGAGGGATCTTCGTTTCCTCGCTTTCCTTTGAATATATAATACAGATTTCTTCCTGAGAATCATCTTCGATTTTCTCGTTCTTCACTTCGAAAAGGGGTCTTAATTTTGTAGGATCGCTGCATTTCAGTATGTCTTGATCTTTCTTCATGAGGCTCTCCAAGTGAATGACAGTAAAGTGCTCACTGTTTGGTTTACTACTTTCAAAAGCTGGAATTTGAGTTTGGTAAACTTCTTCCTCCAGAATCTTTTCTTTCACGTGGCAATTTGAAATTTTAATGAAATCTACCAGTTTATTGGCCTCAATGATCTTTCGATTAGCTTTTGCATATAGTGGATTACTTTCTTCTATATTTATTTTCATTTTAAATTGATTTCGATCCTATTGTAGACCGCTTCGGGAAAGTAAAAAAAATACATACATACAACTTCTGAAGACTTTCTCTTGGTTACAGATTCTACTGCACAAGCCACCCTGTGAGCTGTTACACCTGTAACCATATGATCTTTTATCAAATTAATATCGATTAGGGGCTGTCCATATATTACGTAATCACCTAGGGGGGGAGGGGGTCAACCAAATGATTACTCTAGTGCAAAACAATTTTTTTTTTGTATGAAGAATTGATTACATGGGGGGGGGGGGGGGTGAAAAATCGCCAAAATGGTGATTACGTAATATATGGACAGCCCCTTATAAGAATTCAAATGTATCAAGATCTCATTTAAAGGAAATTAAAGATTACTATATTTGTTGCATTTTTTATTAACTAAACCAGAAACTTCATAAACAATGCTAGTTATAGAGTTCAACAATATGATATTTTATATTTTTCATAATTCATTGTAAAATGTTTATTAATAAAATATATTTTTCCCAGGAAATTCCGTACTATTTTTATAAAAATGTAAATTATTTCAGTTTATAATTTTTAAGCAAATTAAAGAAGCACTATTAATTTATATAAATTTTGGCTTATTATGAGTTAACATGTGCTTTTTTAGGTAACGCTTTATATTAAATCTTTTGGAGCACTGGGAGCACTTATGGACCTTGTCCGTCGAGTGGGTAAGCATATGGGCTTTGAGAGCATAGCGATGTGTAAATTGCTCCGGGCATTGAGAACATGGAAAAAGAGGATCCTTTGAGTGAATTATATTATGCCTGCTAAGCTTCCCTTTTGTTGAAAACGATTCTGAGCACTGGGTACACTGAAAGGCTTTTGAATGGGTAGACATATGTCCCCGAAGGTGTTGGCTCAAGGGAAACGACTTGGGACACTGGGGGCACTGGTAGGGACGCTCGCCCGTGTGGATTCGAATGTGATCCGTCAGATGGGACTTTCTGGCGAAGAATTTTTTGCAATGCGGGCACTGGTGCGGGCGAACACCATCGTGGATTCGTTTGTGCCGCAGGAGATCTGAACCCTTGACGAAGGACTTGGAGCACTCGGTACACTGGAAGGGACGCTCGCCCGTGTGGATGCGAATGTGCGAAACAAGAGTGGGCTTTTGTGCGAAGGATGTTGGGCAATGCGGGCATTTGAAGGGTTTTTCACCTGTGTGACATCGGAGGTGAACATTCAGAACTTGTTCATTGACACATGACCGCGAGCAATGGGGGCATTGATTGCCCTGAACCCAGTTCCCCTGGAGACCTTTCTTCCGCCGTCTCCGTTTCCTTTTCCTTGATCTCTTTGGAGGGGATGCAGTTTCTTCTGTGGCTTCACCGTCTTTCGATTTTAAAGTAGAGGACAAGGTATCACATTCGCTTTCCTTGTCCGAAAACTCCCAGTCCTCTTCCTCCAGCAACGCGCATATAGCTTCTTCTATGCCCTCATCTCGAACCTGGCAAAAGAACTGGTAGCTCCTCTCGCAGGTCTTCCGGATCTGGAAGGCATTCCTCGTATCCTGCAGACAAGAACGGCAAATGGTCTCGGGAAACGAATCATCTGGCTTTACTTCAAATCCGGTGCATTCGGTGATCATATAGGCTATGGAGACATCCAGTTTGGGCAACCGATCGAAAATGTTTACCAGGTTTCCATCTCCAGGATTCCTCAGGCAAGCCCTGCAAACTTTCTCCATGGCCTCGGCCCTATATAATAAATATTTTAGGACATAGATTAACAAGATATGCAATAGAACTTACTTAGTTCAATAAAGGAACCCAATTTCGTTCAGTCAATGAGAAGAACATGTGCGAAATTCAATATGATATATCATATGATTAGTCATATGTTCCCTTAGCGCAACAAAAAGGGCTGTTATGCGCAGTCAAAACTGTTATACCTTGTACCTTTTTTCAAGAAC
Source organism: Drosophila prostipennis (assembly GCA_037075205.1). Classification (NCBI taxonomy): domain Eukaryota; kingdom Metazoa; phylum Arthropoda; class Insecta; order Diptera; family Drosophilidae; genus Drosophila; species Drosophila prostipennis. The sequence goes on from JBAMCJ010000817.1 coordinate 692,353, forward strand.
TCGTAAATATTTATTTTTTATTTATTGTACGTTGTATCCGAACTATAAAAATATTTCATAACATACAATTTCAAATTTTCTTTGATATTTTAATATTGTTCAACAACAATCGCTTACTAAAACCTAGCTTAAGATTTGTAGGATTTTATTTACATAATATATGTAGAGTGGAATTCATTAGAAGGAGCAGCCAGAAATTTAATCCTTGTGTGTTTCCATGTGCACCCGCAGACTCTGCTTGATGCTGAAGGACCTTTGGCACTCCGGACATTCGTATGGTTTCTCTCCCGTGTGGGTTCGCATGTGGGTTTCAAGAGTGGAGCGGGCAGTGAAGGATTTGGAACATTCGGAGCACTTGAAAGGACGCTCGCCGGTGTGAGTCCGCAGGTGAATGGTGAGGAGCCTCTGCCATCTGAAGGTCGTCGAGCAGTGCGGACACTTGTAAGGGCGTTCGCCGGTGTGGCCCAACATGTGATCCCTGAGGGAGCCGGAGTAGGAGAAGGATTTCGGGCACTTGGTGCACTTGAAGGGGCGCTCGCCAGTATGGATGCGGATGTGTTTCTTCAATGCGCTGCTATCTTTGAAGGACGTCTGGCAATGGTCACATTTATAGGGTCTTTCATCGGAATGGAGTCTTATGTGCTTCAATAGGTTGCCCTTCAGTTTTCATCTCTTCGGGCAATGAGGACACTTGAACGGTAATTGGAAATCAACCTTCATATCATCACCAGTTTCGCTGTCATCTGTAAAAGACCCTGCATTGCTGTCCTGTTCCTGATCCATTGTTCTGTAAAATCCAGTTCCTATTTGTTCCTGCTTCAACTGACAGGAAAGTGAATGGCTTCTTTTGATGTCAAATGCATTTTGGGCATTCTCATGGCAAGGCTGGCAAATCATCTCGGAAATAGAGTTTCCTTTTTCAACTTGTTCTACCATGGAAATGCCAACCTCTTTCGCCGTGACCTCCAACCTCTCTAAGCAAACTAGACATTTTTCCTTCATTGCCCTGAAATAGGAACATTGAAAATTGCAAAACATTGCTGAAACAATTATATTTAGCTTACCTTTTTGGTGGAATGGTTCTTCATAGAACTTTTGGAGATTGTTTGTTTTGATTACTGCAGCTGTTGCCATAGTCACCCTGTAGGTCTGGACACGGTGCTGTTAAGAGCACGTCGATAAATTTTAAAATATTTTCGGAATTTTTCGAAATATTCGGTTACATTACATTAAAAAAAGTAGATTTAAAAGTTACCCATAAATAATTATTTCCAATCGTTTATTATTATAGATACCTACATTTTAGCACAATTTTATGATAAATTCAATTTCATTTTTTGTAAATATCGCAATGTCAAGCAAGATATTTCGTCTCAAAATGGTAAAAAACCTAGGCTTATTAAATATTTATAGTTTCTACTTCTTGGGCAGTGCATCCTCGTCTGTGGGATCGCAGTCGGCGCAGTGCCACGAGTAGCCGCGTATCTTGGGCGATTTCTTCAGCGGCGGATCGAGGCAGGCGAAGTGGTAGTGCCGGTGGCACTCGTCGCAGGTCACCACCTGGTTGGTCTTTCCCGTCTGGCTGCACACGCAACAGGTGATCTCCACATTCGGCTTGGTGTTGGACACTCGGGGACGTCCTACGCGAGGCTTCCGGGGAGTGGCCTTCCGGGGACTAACCTTTCGCTTTGGCGAGGGCGTGGTGATGGCGGCTACCGGAACGCTGACAGGCGCCTCCTTGGGCTCCCGAATCTTCTGTGGCGACGCTGCCGGCAGCACAATGGGGGCCAAGGCCTGCTCCGCTCCCTGGACACTGTCCTCGACCGTTTCAACAGAGGTGGGACGCGAGGCTTCATCCACGGAACGCACCGCGTTGGCCGGCACGTAAAAGTACTGAGATTCGGGAGCATCCTCGCCGGGCAGGCGCAGTGCCTTGAAGATGATCTTGATGGTGCTGCCGGAGGAGTTGGCCACGGTGTCCAGGTGAGACGATGACTCGTCGAGATGGGACCGCTTTTTTCTCTTTCTTTTGTGCTCCTTGCCGATGGATTTCTCAGTGTCCGACGACAGGTTGTGTTTGTTCTTGTGCTTGTCCTTGCGCTTGCCCTTGCGGGATAGCTTTCCGGTAGAGTCGTCAATAGAATCCTCGCAGCCAGATAGATTCAAGGCGCTAGCATTGGGAGTGGTCAGCGTAGGAGCAGTCGCTGGTGTGGGCGTGGCATTGGCGGCAGGAACTAGCGGAAGAAGATCCGTAACATTAGTTTTGAAACAAATAATTTACAAGCTATTTTTCCCAACTTAAAAATACCTGGGGACTTCTTCTCAAGCTTTTCAAAATCTTGTGGAACACAAAAATGTTTATAACGTATACCACATCAATTTTCGTTGTTTTCCAATAAACACTTATTTGTTGTAAGTCCCACATAAATCCAATTGTAATGAAATTAACATTTTCACAATTTTTGAAACGATATGCAAATAATCCTGGAAATTTGCCAATACATTTAACCGAAATGTGTACTTTCAAAATAACAAATTAACATACATTTTTAAACGCTAAAACCAAAACTCAAAATTAAGCAACATTTTCTTGTCAATTGAAATGCTAAGTCGATTTCTTCACAACGAACTCACCATTAGTTGGTGTCTTATATGGCGATTGGAGTTTGGGACGCTTCGGCGATTTGGTCAGATCCTCGATGTACTCCGGAGTAGGAGCTGGCAGGGATTTGTTGATCGCCCGCTTCGACGGTGCCTCCTTGGGAGGGACAACAGCGGCCACAGGAATATCGTCCAGCGAATACCGATCGTAGACCAGGTGGCCATCCTTGTTAAAGCGATTGCGGGACTTTCTCGGACCCGAGGAGATCTCGGTGACGGCATCGGAACCATCGGACTTGTCGCAGCACTCCGAGCACTGCCAGCCATACTGCTTGGATTTCTTCGGCGGACGCGTGAGCGGTGGATTGAGGCAGCCCAGATGGTAGTGCAGGTTGCACGTGTCACATTTGACCAACAGGTGCTGATCCTTGCTCCGCTTGCAGATGCCGCAAGCCACCGAGGGGGCAGCATCCACGGAGGCCGATGAGCTACTGTGCTTGCCCTGCTTGGCCTGAGTGCTGAGCATACGTGAAGAGTCCAGCTTACTGCCCGGTGGACCCAGGTGACCCAACGGAAAGCCCACGCCCATTTTCAGGGCAGCCGCCGTGGGCACCGAGATGGGTCGCTGGGGAGGAGTGGGCGTACTCGTCTTGGGCGGCACCTCTGGCAACGGTCGTGCTATGAGATCCACGCTAGGCAGCGTCATGTTGGGTGCGATTTGAGCCAAAGTGGCGTGCAGCGACTTAATGCTCGCCAGTAGAGAATCCTTGTTGGCCTTCACTGCCTTGCGCTCCTCCAATGCGGTGTCATACTGAGCCCTCAGCACGTCCTGATCCTTGGACAGAATGGCGTTGTGCGAGATAAGATCCCGTTGCTGTTGACGGAAGTCTTCCATGCGGACTATGCGGTCCATGTAGTAGGCAGTGAACTCAACACTGAAGGCCGGGGCAATGTGCCACTTTTTTCGGATGTCTGTCAGCGCGTTGATGTGTGCCTCGCGCTGCTCCAGGTGCTGGACATCCACCGACATGATCTCCGCCTTGGCCAACAGGCGACGACAAGCGGATGCCGAGGTGGTGAGCAGACGCGACATTTTCTGGGTTGGCACCCACGGCGTGGGCTTGAGCTCCTTGTGCCGCGCATACTTGTGCTGGATTTTGAGGAGCTTGCGCTGAATGCGCGCTTGAGCTGGATTCGGATGAGGAGCCGGTGGTGCCTCGTGGTCGCCAGCTGTCGCCTCCTTTTCCCTGGCCCGTTGCAACATGTTGAGCCGCAGTGTGTGATAGTTGCGTCGCCGCTTCTTGATCATTTCCTTGTCCGAATGCACCTTGCAGTGGGCGTAGAACGGATCGGCGGCATCGTCCTCGTGGTGGGCTTCGATGAGGAATCCGGCCACCTGGGCGCAGGTCACGTGGAAGTAGGTCTTGCACATGCCCGCATCGCAACCGATGCAAACTCCCGAACGGGCGAATAGGGCGTTATCGCAGAGGGAGCACACCTTGGCGCCCCACTTGCTGTACTGCATCTCGAACAGCGTAACGGATGATAGCTGCTCCACCTCGCCGAAGGCCACACCGGGCACATACAAGGCGCAGATGAGGTGCACCCACTTGCCCACGTCCGTCTCCTTGTAGATGCCGCCCTTGTTGGGGCACAGTTCGCAGTCGGGTTCCGAGACGCCGGCGCGACAGGCCTCGCAGAACCACGGCTCCGTGGAGCAGGTGGAGTTTGTACTGGAGATGCTCACGTTGTCGCTGACGCCGTAGCATCCTTCGTGGACAGAGACGCCGCAGGAGTCGCACTCGACGATCTCGTTGACGTCGTCGCTGCGCTCGCCCAGGCAGACGCAGCACATCCGCTTGGCCGGAGCTTTGGACAGCTGCAGAGGAGGTCGAGGGCCGGCAGAAGGAGCTCCTCCGTGATCCCCGCCGTTGATACCGTTCTCCAGGGGCGCCGGTTCCGGTTCGGCCAGCTCCTGGCGGAGCAGCAGCGTGGAGTCCTCGCTCTCCGCATCCGAGTCCGACCCGGAATCGGATTCACTGCTGGCGTCGCTGCTGCCGTCGCCATCGCTCTCATCCTTCGAGCCGTCCGAGCAGTTGTCTTCGTCCGGCAGGAAGTCACTGTCCGAGGAACTCCCGAGGTCAAAATCGAGCAGGGCCTGTGTGGTGATCTTCGGTTGGCGCGCTCGCTTCATGATTCAGCAGGCCCACTCGGATTTGTCAGCAATTTTTAAACAGAATTGCAAATCTTTGGGGATTTTTTTAGAACACAACCGAGACTGAAAAATATCGATAACTCGGCACCAACATGATTTGCATTTCATCGATATGTCGATAGGTTCTTAAAAAATAAGGCCCATTCACACTAGATTTATTTAGCAATTTGGTACGAAAAAAAATGTACCTTTGGTACGAAGTTTTAATCTCAGATTAATATTTTTACAAATAAATAACTCCCCAGAATGAAATAAAATTATTAAAAATAATTAGAGAATTCAGAAATAAAAATATATTTTATCTTATTTTTTGCCATATTTGTGCTGATAAAAGTAAAAACAGGAACATAATGGTGATTCCTTTCCCACAGTGCAATAGAAATCCAATTCAACGCTAAAATACGTGCTTATGTATTTTCCGATACTAACTAAACTATAACTATAAAAGGTTCAGTTCAGATTAGCGGCCTAAAAGACCTCCAGCTGTTCAATGGGCAGCCACTTGGAGCTCTCCAGAGCATCGTACAGCCTGCGATCGGCGTCGATGGCCTCGCGATTCAGCTTGTCCACGTCGAGGACGAATTTATGCTCCACCAGTCCGTACTCATCCTCAGCCCCATTGGCGGCGGAGGCAGTCTGCTGCTGCTGCTCGTACTGGGCACTGCGTTGGGCGCTCCAGGCCTCGGCGTGCTGGGCAAGGGTCTGGGGATTGGAGTGCGACTGCGACATGGCCTGTTGGTAGTAAGCAGCTGCATCTGTGATTGAAGGTCCTGCCTGCTCGTAGTACCCCTGCCAGGCTTGATATCCCTGCCAATAGCTGCTAGAGGGGTCGTAGTACTGTGAGTAGTCCGTCCCCCCTACGGTGGATCCACTGCTTCCGGAGCCACCATAGCCATAGTTGGCGCTACCTTCTCCCAAGGCGGCACTCAACTCGGACTTTGGCTTGGGCACAGCATTGCAGATCTTGATGGGCTTGCTGCCCAGTCCGATGTAGCCGTTCATGTCGTACAGCGCTGACTTTTGCTCATCCTCAATGCCGAACCGCACGAAGCCGTAGCCCTTCGAGAAGCCCAGGCTGTCCAGGATCACCTTGGCGGTCTTGATCGAGGTGAACTTGCTGGAGAAGACCTTGTACAGCTGGTAGTCGTCCACATCCGAGCTGAGGTCGCCCACCCAGACGCTGAACTCGCGCTCGTTCCCGGGCAGCTTGTACGAGTTGCTGGCCGAGTTGAGACGGAATCGCACGATGGGATTGGTGCCGGGTATGGGCTTCCCGTTCAGCTTGTGCATCGCGTCCAGCGCGTGGTCGTCCGAAATGAAGTTGACGAAGCAGTAGCCGGCCGGTTCTCCGGTATATTTGTTGCGCATCAGCCGCACGGTTGTGGGATCCTCGCCCATCTTCCGGAAAGCGGCGATTATGAAGTTCTCGGTCATGTAAGATTCCAGCTGAAAAAACCATTCGGCAGTTGAGAATCTTGCTGTTCGTGCCACACACATTGCTACTCACGCTTCCCATCCACAGTTGACAATGTACAGACGCCATGACTGCTTAAATTCTTTGTTTTTTGTGTTTTATGTTACCGCAACAGCCGAAAATCCCTTAAATTACGTGGATTTATATTTTCCAAAAAGCAGGCTGTTATTTAGATTTTTATTAGTGATGTACAGTTTCTCAATGTTTTGTTTCTATCGTTGTTAGGCGATATATCGATATAGTAAAGCCGAGTTGTTCACCTTGGTTTGTGCACTTACTGGTTCGGCTATTTGATAAATATATTCAAATTAATTTAAAAACTAATTCTAAATTGTTTTAATTGTAAGTTTAACAACAGTTACTATTCAAATACCTATCACCTAAAAAAATACTTATTAAAACATAAAATGAAAAACTTCCTTCAAATTAAATTTCCAATGAGATCCCTGCTTGACCTCGCCTTATGTATATCTAAAAAACCCTCTTTTAAACCATTTTTTAGAAAACCTCCATACCAATATATAATCCAAGGTTATTTGACAACCCTATACAGTAACGACATTTCCATTGACTTGAGTTTATATCATTTCAAATTCAAAGCAGCTTCGCCGAAATGCGTATTACTCTGTCCCGGTTGGCCAGCTTCACTCCAAAACTGAAGGAGCTGCGGATCATACTGGATCCAAAGGGATCGGCCTCCCAGGGAGCGAGGTAAAAGCCCCTTTTACATTATATAATTTACCCCCAAGCTACGTTACTTTGCAGGGAATATGTGGAAAGATTCTATCCAAATCTGAAGAAAAACAATCCCGACCTTCCCATCCTGGTGCGCGAATGCTCTGGCGTCCAGCCACGACTCTACGCCCGCTATGGTGAGATGATAATGTAAAATATAAGTTTTCAATTTTAAAACCCTCCACCTAATCCCCTCCAGGCAACGGCAAGGAGGTTTCCCTATCGCTGGCCAACCAGGCTGCTCCCGACATACACAAAAACCTGGAAGCAGTGGGCAAGTAGAACTGGCGCTCAAGAAACCATTATAGGCGGCAATAAATACGTATATGCACAAATACGTGTATATTAAGTAACACATTACACTTAAAATCATTTGCTTGGTAGGTAGGTACATAAATTTCCAGTTACAGCAATAGCATCGCCCGGCTACAAATAGTACATAGGTTCTAAGCTCAATCCGTGAACGGGGGCAGACCGAACTGCTCCGGCTTGAAGTCCACCAGCGAGCCAATTACTTGGGTGGCGTGGGAGGTCTTCTCCTTGGACAGCCGCGGGTCCGGCACCATGACCACTTGCATTCCAGCGCTGTTGGCCGCCGTCACGCCGTTCGGAGAGTCCTCGAAGACCAGGCAGTCGGAGGCATTGGGTGGCACACCGAATCGGGAGGCAGCCACCAGGAAAATGTCGGGCGCTGGCTTGCCGTTGACCACTTCCTTGTCCGTCGAGCCACACACCTTGTGGTTGAACAGGCCGAACAGCTCCTTATGTTCATTGGACTTTAGCTCGACCATGTCGGCGCCGGAACTGGTGGCCAAGCAGAAGGGCACCTTGTTGGCATGCAGATGACGCAGCAGGCGCTCAGCACCTAAACGGGGGGAATTCAAACAGATTAATGATTAATAGCCAGCTTTGGACGGAGGAAAGCAATAGAATAGTGTGTGCAGAAGGTATTTATAGAGGGAAAAGCCGATTGTAGTGTGTTTTCTGGTCGTGGTGCTAACCTTCCAGCAGGGGAACGTTGTGGAGTCGCTCGTGGCACAGTTTTGTGTATCGCTTGAGGTATTCCGTCGTGGTGATGGGCAGCTGGCACTCGGTGACGGCTATCTCAGCCGAGCGCTGCTCCGTGGTGCCCATGACGCGGAATCGCACCTCCACCGGGTACGGACGGCCAAAGGAGGCGGCTATTTGCCGCGTGACCTCCTCGTATATCCTCTCCGTGTCTGAAACGTGACGGCAAAGTGAGAACGGGGATTAGTACCTGGCATCAACTGGGCGTTCCGCATCAGGATCTCGGTGTTGGCGCGCTGCTGGCGGGCGTACTCCTCCCACGAGAAGGGCAGATCGTAGTGCTCGACCATGAACCGGGACAGTGGCTCCGTCTGCAGGCCCATGACCTGTTCCTTGACCTCGAAGGGATATGCCTTGCCGTAGGGCTCGAGGATCATTTCGGTGGCCACCGTATAGAGGCGTTCGGTGTCTGTTCGGCAAACAGTTAACACAAAAAGCAGACTCAAGCAGGGCAGCACTCACCCAGCAGCAGGCCGTCCATGTCGAAGATGCAGTGCGTCACCTTCCGCAGCACTTTGTTGGCCATCGCGCAGTAGTTCTCCTCAAATTCTCGGTTATGTAATGGTAAACAGGTAGACAAGGTTGCTTGGCTGTAACACAGAGGTCATAATTAAGTCACTATTTAGCTGGAACATCACATCCCCCGCCCACTTCGGCATGCCACCCACTTCGACCCGCTGGACTCGTTGCCCCTTATTCGGTCGTGTCCTTGGCCCAAGGACGTCGCATCCCCCACAGCGGGGTCAAAGATAAGGGTTGCCCATAATTACACGGCCTTGACCTACACGTAATCTTCTTCCGCCTTTGGCAATGCGTATCGTACTTTTCCGCTTCCGAATTTTTCCGCGAATCGAGCTTTTTTCTGACTGTCGAGTGTGACCGTAGTTGGAAGGGGGAGAAAAGCGCAGTTAGGAATCGTACTAAAAATTCAGGAAGGTAGAACACACCGACGAATTTATACTCTTCTTTTTAATTACATGGGGAAAAGAAAATCTAATTCTTTTTCCTATTAATATTTGTATAGTATAGTTTTCTTGAATGCTAAACCCTAAAAGTTTCAACAAAGTATGATTTTTTTAAATAAGTATTAATATACCAAGTATTGAATTAAAATACATTTTTTGAATATTTAACATTTAAGGATATAAGCATAAAATCAAAATTTTTTAAATTCTTTAAGTTGAGAGAAATGTTCTAGCAAAATTACACCTAATTTGTACCTAAAAGTATTTGACTAAATTTACAACACAGAAGTATCTACATAAACGTAAATAAAAAACGGCCCCCCAAAAGCTTTCAGTAAACATCACACGTTTTAGGAATAGCAGATACTTGTTTTTCTTTTAAATTTATTAAAAAACAAATACATTTTTGATGGTCGAATGTAGTCCACTTGCTTTTTTTCTGTAGAAGAGGAATCTGCAAGAGAAACAAAGGCAATTAGGTACTGGAAACCTCGAATTTTGATGGGGAAGAGTGGTGGACTTGTTCGGTACACAATCTTACCTTAACTTAGGCGCTCAGCAAGCACACACCGCCGGCCTTCTTGATCTTGTCCTCAGCCTTCTTGGAGAAGTACTTGGCCTTCACGATGACGGGGCGGGCGGGCAGGTGACCACGGCCCAGCAGCTTGTAGTAGCCCTGTGGAGAGACAAAAAGACCCATTAGTGAATAGCTCACAGGGGGCAACTGCAATAAGGCACATCCTCTGCAGAAGCTGCTGGCTTTGATCTGAAAGGCTGTCCTCTACACGGTGAGAGCAATTGTACGGTCGCATTCTGTCCGCCCATCGCCTTGGGTGTCTCTTCATGTTCAAAGCAGCTGCAGCATAGTCAGTAGGGCGAGCACATAGCTGGGGAAACTTACGAATTTAACCAAGTCGATGACGGGAGCCTTGGTGCTCTTCTCCTTCTCCAACTCGGCGAACTTGTCGGCTCCGACCAGAGACCAGAGCTTGTCCAGGTTGATCTCGGGACGGAACTTGTGCTGGCGGCGCAGATGGAAGTTCCTCATGCCGACCTTGCCGAAGTAACCAGGATGGTATTTGTCGAAGTTGATGCGGTGGTGGTGCATGCCACCAGCGTTACCGCGACCTCCGGGATGCTTGCGGTGCTTGCCGATACGGCCGTGACCGTGGCTCACATGACCACGCAGCTTCCTGGTCTTCTTCCGCTTGATATTCGACTGTAAAGGGAGAGCAGAACAGAAACGTGTTTTCATTCACCATTTCTCACATTTTCACCCACGTGCTGGAGGTTATGTTTATGTGCAGCATTCGCTCCACTCGGTTTGCTCACTTTGGCCTTGCGGTCGGCAGGCAGGCAAGCTGCTTTACGTTAAGACAACTCTTCTGTTCATATCGCTGCGTTTACCTGCCCACAAACCACATTTCAAGTGCACCACATTTACCGACGTCCACTCACCATCTTTAAATTTTTTGGAAAGAAAGAAGCGAAGTTGGCTGCGGTTGTAGAGGTGGCACAAAACGCGATGTTTATCGATTCATTTTGACAGACGATGTTTGTGGCGAAACATCGATTCATTTCAATGTTGCCAATTATCTAGGGTATTCTTGAACTGTTAAAGTGCTAAATCGTTGAATGCCGGTCGATGTATCCGAAATTAAAACAATTCAACAATTTTGGCAAATTTTCGCATTGTTTATAAGGTGATTTAAAAAAAAAATGTATTATAATATGATAGATTTATTTATTTATTCTCTGGTTAAGAAGTAATTACAAAGTGCCTTGGTATTTATTGTAGCTCTAGCTGTTTTGGCCTTAAGCTACGTTTGTATAATAAGATAGATAAATTTTATTATAATTAAGAATTGATGTTTATTATTATAATTTCGAGCACCCCCAAATCTATATCGATTGCGCGGGCTGTTAACTTTACGCGAACTGTTAAGCACACGGATGTCTGTTAATCGCCAAAATACAAAAACTCTTTTTTTAATTTGGTTTGTGTTTTATATTTAACAACTTAGATTTCCTCCACTAGCTTAAATCGCTGGTGCTGGGTTTCTGGTATAACATTGAAGAACTTCTTATAGATGGTCTGGTCCTGGCGACCGGCGTAGTTCCGCTGAATCCAGCTGTGGTCCCAGTTGGGGTCGATCGGTTCGCAGGTCACATAAACCTTGCCGTGCTCCATGGCGAACAGGGTTCCATTGCGGCCAAATCCCACCTGTTGGAGGGATTCAAGATGGAATATTAAGGTCAGGACAACTCATCGATCCGCTTCTTACATTTAGGCCGGGATGGAAGCGCGTGGTGAGCTGTGTGGCCAATATTGTGCCCTCGGAGACGTGGTGTCCATCCTGTACGCGCCATCCTCGATGTTTGGGCCTCGCATGGCCCTTCTTGTTCCTGGTACTTCCACCGGTTTTCTTGCTGGCATTGCGCACGGTGGCTAAAAGGGAGTTCGTTAGTTCCTGTCATACTTTTTGGGTAATTCCTTACTCATCAGTGGCTGGTCCACCTTCAGGCACTGCAGTGTCAGCTTTTGCATTATATTAAACGACATTTTTCGGCTTTTATTCCAGTAACGAGGTTTGTTTATGCAATTTTTTATAAAGCCCAGTGTGGCCAACGAAAGTGGAGCTAAAATTACCAAGTAGAGCCACTTAACAGGCTGTTAACCACTGTTGCCAACCGTTGGATTAAAACCATCGGGGGTATTCTGGTGAAAATGAAGTATAATTAGGAGATCACTTTTATTTTAAAAAGACTACAATGATTTATATTTGCTTCCACCAAAAATAACATTCTTGTTAATTTGGTCCGAATTTTAAAAAGAATTGGTCTATTGATAAACAAAACAAAAACAAAACCCAGTGAGCCTTTCTAAATAAATAACCTGTTATATTAGTCATTCTAGCTATAAAGTAGCTGGGTCGGCATCCCTGCTGATGGCGGGGGCGGACTTTGGAATTTTAAATCTCCGTTAGCAGGGTCACACTCGCCGGCGTCGAAAAATTGTTTGTAATTGTAATTGTTTGTTTTTTCCGGCATTAGCATTAAGTTTAAAGTTTAAAATTAGTATGACGACGTGGGGCAATATCTGCCGCATCTGCAGCAGCCCCGCAGACTATGAGATTTTCGCCAAGATTCCCACTTACTTGCACGGCTCCACAAACGAGTTCCTCAACTGGCAGAAGCCCATAAGCATTCTGCTCGAGGAGACGACGGGTCTGAAGGTAAGTAGTTCCTTCGGTTGGCAACTGGATATATAGCTTGTGTTTTTCTTAGAATTCCACGGATGACGGCCTGCCCCGCAACATATGTGCTCCTTGCATCTCGTATCTCAAGCACGCCGTCAACTTCCGGGAGCAGTGCATCAAGAATGCGCTGAGCCTAAAGCTGGCGGAGCTCTACCAGCAGAAGAGGGTTAACATCTCGGATGCGAACAAAATAGACAAGGAGAGCGCCCTCTTCACTGCCGAGGATCTTCGCTTTGTGGAGCAGAGACCCGTGCACAATCTTCTCCTGAACAACAGCAGCGCCAAGCTGGAGTCCTCCAAGGATAAGGTGCACAAGCGACTGCTCCACCAGGCGGCTCCCGAACTGAGCGGCAGTTCGGAGCAGAGGATTCAGTACTTGAATGTACTGTTCAACAAGCAGCAGCACCACAATGCCATGCCGAGGCATTCACAGGATGGTGAGCTGCCCTCAGGGAGCGGCCAAAACGAGGATGAAGAGGATGATTACGGCGTGGCCAGTTCCAGCGACGACAACGAGGAGGCGGCTCTGCTGCGGAAACACAAGAATTGCTACAACTACAGCGAGACCAACTTCGAGGAGGACGATCCCATGGAGCAGGACCAGGTGCAGTTGCGCGACATTAAGGTAAATATACCCAAGCCCATGTGGAAGGAGCGCAAGTGCCCGGCCTGCTTCAAGCGCTTCATGTTCGAGGACTCGCAGCAGTCGCATCTGGACAACTGCGTCGAGTACCAGTTCGTCACGTTTGTGACCGAAATGACCAAGTTGCTGGAGATTAGGCGGCAGAAAATGGTCTCGCCGCACGAGTTCATCCGGCGAATGATATTCGCCCTGCACAAGACCTGCACCTGGCTGCAGGAACATTCCATAGACTCGCTTCTGGCCGAGAAGCTCAATCAAGTAAGGGTGACCAACGGAGAGAAGACAACGGAAGCGACCATTCCCGCCGAGATTCCCGATCCCCGCTCGGTGGAGGAACAGCCATTCGCCCTATTTGACTTTGTCAGCGGCACGACGACTCCGATCACGGAGGAAAATAATGTGCTGTACGCCATTGCGCGTTCGGAGAGCCGCAACTCGCAGAGTACGCCGACGGTGAAGAAGCCCATACCCATTCGTGGAGTGGCCGCGGGCTCAACGCTGGGCCTGGGAATTGGCCTGGACAAGCACAAGGAGCGGGCCACGTTCCTGGAGAAGCTGCAACGGGCTGTAGTCTCTCCCGGCACGGTTTCCCAGGGCTCAGCCCCTATATTCTCGGCCCGATGCGGGCAGTGCAACTTAGTATTCGACTCGGTCTCCGAATTGGAGGTTCACAATCACAATGTCCATAGGGGCAATGAACTGAATGCCGACGACGAAGCCAAAAGGCGTCAAATTATCGCCCTCTTCGAGGATGACATCTAGGTTTTCCAAAGACTTGTTTTTTGATGCAGGGCGGCTGAATATATTTAAATTATTAATCTCGCCAGCCACTTTGCATCTCTGTTTTTGTCAAATTGTATTTGTTTATTATTTATTTATTTTATTTTGTTTCCCATTAGGGATTTAATCATGCTTTAAACCATGTTCATTTCACATTCTCAAGTACTCAAAGCCCATGGCTTTAGTTTTATAAGCATAATCAGACCAATAAAGAGATTCGCAAGACTTAATCAAACCCTAAGCGTATATTTGCAAACTATCCAATATCTGGTTGGAGTCTGATAGGTTTAATTGCAGGAAATTTCTGAGCAGTCGCATTAAATCCGTGCTAAGTTGTGGGTCTCGCAATGCGAAGAGCTGATTTAGGGTTTTTAGAAAAATCTGTGGCTCCGCCAATTTACCCAATAGATGTGGGTCCCCTTTTGCCATGAGATTGGCCATCACACGCACTGCGTAGATCAGGCAAAGGGTGTCGACTGATGAGGCTAAGGTGGCTTCAAAGAAGTGAACCAGGCTCTCGGCTTGTTGGGCACCTAGTTCTAGATCCTGCCCAACAATTTCCAGTTGGTGTACTATGTACATGAAGTATTCGCTGGCGGGATCCTCGATCTTCTTCTCGTGCAGATTCTCGGCTATGTACCGTCGATCATCGGCGCCCACATGTTGCAGGCAGTGCGTGGCCACCAGGAAAAGGCAGATGCCCGCATCTTCTTGGCAACCATTGGGATCGCTGTAGAGCCTCCACAACTTGGGCACCAGTTGCATTTGCAGCAAGGTCTTGCCGGCCTTCTCGCAGGTGGCCAAAATGTTGGCCAAGGTCCACAGGCACGCCTTTTTAAGGCGTTCCTCCTTGCCATCGAGGTAGGTGACCATGTAGCTGCCCGCCAAACAGGCAATCTTCTCAGAGACATGAGCCTCGCCCAGGGAAAGGTTGCACAGGCACTCGACGGCATCTATGTGGCGCTGGATGTGAGGACCTAAAAACGACATGCTTTTATGGAATAACCATATTTTCACTGGAGGATAGGATGCATACCAGTCAGCTCCTTAACGAGGACTTGAATAGCGCCCGGGATAACGGCGAAGGCGTTGATGTTGTCGTTGCCCTGGAGGAAAGCCAGTGACAGGCGGCACAGATCCTCGGAGGTGGCGTGCTTGCGCCGCTTGATCCTGCCGGCCATTCCAGTGACGTCCTTAGTGCCCAGGCTTTCCAGCGCCGCCACCTCCTCCTTGACCTGTCCAAGTCCAATGCGCAAGGCGTCCTTCGCCTTCATGCGGCACTCAAGGCGTTGATCCCGGGCATATCCCCGGATCTTGCTCCGGAGGAGGATGTTCTCTGCAGGAGTCGTTTCGGGGTCCATTTATGATAGTTTTTAAATAAATCCTTTGCAAGTAACCAATAATTCGATATATTTTAACTATCGAGTTAACAGTTTTTTAACAGCACTTGGGTAAACAGGGTAGCCACTGTTTTTTATCAGCTGTAAAAATTGTAAACAAAAAAATAGGTGAGCAAAACTTTTTTAGCGTTTTTACTACTTTTGGTCATTTTTATCATTTAATTTCAGGGCGATGGTGGCCTTGTGTCGCGTTTGCAATCTAACTCCAGGTCCCTTAATAAATATATTCGATGGGACGCCGGAATTGGTGCAAATTGTTTCTTGTTATACTGGATACGAAGTGAGACGAGGAGATTCATTTCCTGAGACCATTTGCACTATGTGTCTGGAGGATGCACGGAATTCATATGGAATCGGACAAGCCTGCGAGGATGAAGTCTTCGAAATCATAGAATTCCGTGATGATGAGGAGTTTCAGGAGGATTTGCTGGAGGAGGAGGATTCAAGTGGTAGTGAGGAGTTTCAAGTGAAAGAAGATAGAGTCGATGGAGCGGAATCAAATATCAACAAGACACAGCCGCTCCATGTGCCAATAAAAAACGAGCCAATTGAAGATGAGCTGTTCGAAGAGGAAGTCAGCCATGTGTCGGATTGCCTGGTGAAGAACGAGCCCATCGAAGATGATTTATTCGAGGCTGAACTGTGCACAATAGCAGTTGAGCAGCCACGAGTTGACGAGTACAAGTGTCGCTACTGCCGAAAGAGTTTTCATTCGGCTGCCGGCCTTAAACGACACGATCGAAGAGTTCACAT
Source organism: Drosophila prostipennis (assembly GCA_037075205.1). Classification (NCBI taxonomy): domain Eukaryota; kingdom Metazoa; phylum Arthropoda; class Insecta; order Diptera; family Drosophilidae; genus Drosophila; species Drosophila prostipennis. The sequence goes on from JBAMCJ010000817.1 coordinate 708,247, forward strand.
ACAACCTTACAGATGTATTACTTGCGGTACGACATTTTCGACACAGGATTCCCTGGACTCGCACGTCATGACTCACGATGAAAACCCATTTAGTTGTAGTTTTTGCCCTAAGCATTTTTCGGAAGAGTCTATGCTTAAGGAGCACATTTCTACGCACTTGCGACCGCACAAGTGCTCTCACTGCCCGAAGTCCTTTCTTTCGGCTTACGACCTTAAGAGACACACGCGGATCCACACAGGGGAACGACCCTACTGCTGTGAGCACTGCCCGAAGACCTTTACGGATAGGACTTCCTTGACGTCGCACACACGGACTCACAAGGGGGAGCAACCCTACAAGTGCACCGAGTGTTCGAGGTCCTTTTCGCAGCAGTGCAATCTCCAGAGGCATATGCGATGCCACACTGGAGAAAGGCCCTATCAATGCCGCTTTTGCAACAAGACCTTTACACAACATTCTAATCTGGGCCTGCACATGAGGGCTCATACGGGCCAGCGGTTCCATTGCACTATATGCCCCAAGTCCTTTGCCTATAATAACGATCTAAAACGGCACATTCGCACCCACTCCGAGGATAGAATCCAGTGCTCCTTGTGCCCGAAGTTATTTGCAACCAAGACTAATCTTGGTAGACACCTTCTTAGAATGCACGAGCAAAGTCCAAACAAATAGATTTAATAAAGTTTTACGAGGAGAATAAAATAAGATATAATTTATCAATCAATTTTAAATTTCTGAAAACTTTAGAAGTATTGTTTTTCGTATTTAAGCTATAAAAATTGTTTCCAAAACAAAAACCAAGTACTTTTTATTTAGTTGATTTAGTTTCTCTTTCAATTAAAATTTAAAAATATTTTGAACGTGGCCGATAGTTTTATAAATTTACGAAATCGATATTCTTCAACAGTTATTTGTGCGTTTACCAGCACTATGGTCAACACAGGGTAGTTAGTGTTTTTTCTCAGCTGTAAAAATTGTAAACAATAAATAGGTGAGCATAGCAAAACTTTAAATTTCGGGTCGTTTTCATTATTTAATTTCAGGGCGATGGAGGCCTTGTGTCGCGTTTGCAATCTGAATCCAGGCCCCTTGATAAACATATTCGATGGGACGCCGGAATTGGTGCAAATTGTTTCTTCCTATGTTGGATACGAAGTGAAACGAGGAGATTCATTTCCTGAGACCATTTGCAATATGTGTCTGGAGTATGCACGGAATTGGTATGGAAACGGACTAGCCAGCGAGGAAGAAGTCTTCGAAATCATAGAATTCCATGATGAGGAAGACGAGGAAAACCCATTGGAAGAAGACGTCCATCAAGAAGGAGATGTCGAGTTTCAGGTGGATTTGCTGGAGGAGGAGGATTCAAGTGGCAGTGAGGAGTTCCAAAAGAAAGAAAAAAAAGTCGAGGGAGCGGAATCAAATATAAACAAGGAAAAGCCAGTAAAAAACGAGCCAATTGAAGATGAGCTGTTCGAAGAGGGAGTCAACCAGTCGGATTGCTTGGTGAAGAACGAGCCAGTTGAAAATAATTTATTGGAGGATGAACTGTGGACAATGTGGAATGTGGAGCAAGCAAACGTTACCGAGTACAAGTGCCGCTACTGCGAAATGATTTTTGATTCGGCTGCCAGCCTTAAACAACACGATCGAACAATCCACATACGACCTTATCGATGTGTTACTTGCGGTACGACTTTTGTAACTCAAGAAATTCTGGACTCGCACGTCCTGACTCACGAGAAAAACCCATTCAGATGTAGTTTCTGCCCTTTGTTTTTTCCGGAAGAATCTGTGTTCGAGGAGCACGTTTCTACGCATTTGCGACCGTACAAGTGCTGTCACTGCCCCAAGTCCTTTCTTTCGGCTGACGATCTACAGAGACACACGACGATCCACACGGGGAAGGGACCCTACTACTGTGAGCACTGCCCGCAGACCTTTACAGATAGGACTTGCTGGGCGACGCACTCACGGACGCACAAGGCAGAGCAACCCTTCAAGTGCACCAAATGTTCGAAGTCCTTTGCGTTTCACAGCGGTCTCAACAGGCACATGACATACTGCTTTGCTACAGGAAAACACTACAAATGCAGCTCGTGCACCAAGACCTTTACACAACGTTCCAAACTGAACCTTCACTTGGCGTCCCATTCGGAAGAGCGGTTCCATTGCACTATCTGCCATAAGTCCTTTGCCTACACCTATAATCTAAAACGGCACATTCGCTCCCACTCCGAGAATAAAATACAGTGCTCCTTGTGCCCCAAAATATTTGTAAACAAAAAAAATTTTGATAATCACCTTATTAGAATGCATTACGAAATTCCAAATGAATAGTTGAAATAAAGTTTAATTTTAAAAATAAAAGTAGAAATAAATTTCTGAAAACATTCGAAATTTGGTTTATAGGATGGAACCTATTAAGATTGCTTTTAAATCAACAACTTACTACATTTAATGTTGATTTCTATTGAACACATTAATTCTTTCTCTTTCAATTAGAATTTTAAAATATTTTTTATAAAACCTGGCGATAGCTTAATCGATATTCCTCAACAATTTTTTGTGCGTTTAGCAGCACTTTGGGCTACACAGGGTAGTTACGGTCTTTTCTCAGCTGTAAAAATTGTAAACAAAAAAAGGTGAGCAAAACATTTTTAAAGTTTTTTGGGTCTTTTTCATTATTTAATTTCAGGGCGATGGAGGCCTTGTGTCGCGTTTGCTATCTGAATCCAGGTACTTTAATAAATATATTCGATGAGACGCCGGAATTGGTGCAAATTGTTTCTTGTTATACTGGATACGAAGTGAGACGAGGAGATTCATTTCCTGAGACCATTTGCACTATGTGTCTGGAGGATGCACGGAATTCATACGGAATCGGACAAGCCTGCGAGACTGAAGTCTTCGAAATCATAGAATTCCATGATGAGGCAGATTTCCTCGAGGAGGACCCATCGAAAGAAGACGTCTATCAAAGGGGCGATGTGGACCTTCTGGAGGATTTGGTGGAGGAGGATGTTTCCAAAATACCGGACTGCAAGATGGAGAAAACAAATGGTAATGAGGTATTACCAGTTAAAGAAGAACAAGTTGAGGGAGCCAAATCAAATGTCAACGAGACACAGCTACTCCATGTCCCTTTGTCGGATTGCCTGGTCAAGAACGAGCCAATTGAAGATGATTTATTCGCGGATGAACTGTGCACAACAGCAGTTGAGAAACCAAAATGCGCCGAGAACAAGTGCCGCCACTGCCGAATAAGTTTTCCTTCGGCTGACAGTCTTAAACGACACGACCAAAAATTCCACATACGACCTTATCAATGTGATATTTGCGGTTCGACTTTTTTCACTCAGACTGTTCTGGACTCACACCTCTTGACTCACATTCCTGGGCATTTGGGACCGCATAAGTGCCCTCACTGCCCAAGGTCTTATCTTTCTGCTGAAGATCTAAAGAGACACGAGAAAATCCACACGGTGGAGGGACCCTACCATTGTGAACAGTGCCCGAAGACCTTCACGGAAAGGTATTCCTTGTCGGCTCACAAACAGACTCATAAGGCGGAGCGACCCTACAAGTGCAGCGAATGCTTGAGGTCCTTTTCGCTGCACAGCGGTCTCAAAAAGCACATTACCTATACCCGACATTACACTCAGGACCTGCACACGAAGGCTCATTCGGATCACTCTGAGTATAAATTCCAGTGTTCCTTGTGCCTCAAATTATTTTCAAAGAAAAGATATCTTCAAACCCACCTTGTTAGAATGCATGACAAAAAAAAAATTGAATTAAAATAATAAAATAAGAAATACATTTTAAACTTTTTAACTATTTTTTAAGTACAAATTTAGTTTCACTTTCAATTCAAATTTTAAAATATATTTGCTCAACCCCATCAACATCATCTCAAACCCAACTCCCGACAACGTCAGTAAAATCCTCTCATTCCTTCAAAAAGCCCAAATTCAGTTTATAATCTAAATTTCTAATTATAAATAAATAAAATGTAAATAAATAGACACCTCGAAATACCCCAAATGTATCTCAGACGAGCTGAAGGCCTTAGCTGCTAGAGCTCTTAATCTTAGTTAGCTTATAGTTTTAACTTTAAGTTTGCTTTATATAAATAAATAAATAAATAAATATTTTATAAAACCTGGCGATAGCTGGATAAATTTAAAATATCGATATTCCTTAACAGTTATTTGTGGGTTTACCAGCACTTTGGGTCTCACAGGGTGGCTAGTGCCTTTGTATCTCAGTTGTAAAAATGGATTGGTGAGTATCTTTTTATAATTATTATTATTATTATTATTTTAACAATATACAATTTTAGGAAGGATGAGTGTCGCATTTGCTTAAAGAAATCATCTTACTCGATAAACATATTTGATTCGCCATCACATGGCGTCCTTACTACTGCGGACGTGATATCCCGATATACTGGATTAGAAGTTAGAAGAGGAGATTCCTTACCCGAAAGCGTATGCTCGATGTGCCTGACCGAAGCGATTGCCTCTCAAGCAAAACAATCTAAAGCGAGGAAAGTCGACGAAATATCAGAATTCATTTTTAAAAATGGGGCCCTGGAGGACGCCCCATTGGACGAAGAAGTCTTTGTAATATCAGACTATCCTGAGGTTATGGAGGAAACGGAGGAAGAAAATGGCATATTATTGGACTCCGAGGCGGAAGAATCGCCTGGTATTGAAGAATTTCAAATAATAGAATTAGAGGAAGAAGGAGAGCCGGAGCCAAACGAAAGTGAAGCATTCCAGGAATCATACAGTAATATTGGTTCACCCAACTGCCAAGTAAACAACGAGCACGCCGAAGATGACATATTCGAGGATGAAGGCGTTACATCTCTGGAGTCTCAAGTGGTACCCTGCTCGTGTCAGACCGCCTTGACATCGGAATCCAGCAGTCCTAAGGAGGATACGGATATGGATATTCTCTTCCAGTGTCCCTTCTGCCCGAAGACCTATAAGTATCAAGCCTATCTAAAGAAACACGTAGCTAATCATCCGCGAATAGTACCAAAGAAGAAACCGACGACGATGCTCGCATGGAATTACAATGGAAATGATCCCTTTAAGTGTGCCGATTGCCCGAGGACCTTTAGGCTGCAGTCCCATCTTCTGAGCCACAGGTCCGTTCACGAAAAGCACAGGTGTATCGTTTGCTTGAAGACCTTTATGACAAAATCCGATCTGAGTTTACACATGCAAGATCACTCTGGTCCCAAGTTTCATTGCTCCTTTTGCTCCCAGTCCTTCAACTTTCAGAACGATCTGAAACGACACAGCCGCACTCATACGCATGTACACAAGTGCCCCCTCTGCCCAAAATCGTTTAAATGCAAATCCCAATTAAAATTTCACCTTACCTACTGCAAGGATTGAAATTTGGGTACAAACTAAAAATATTAAATATAGTAAAATACAACAACAATTTATTAAATGTTATATTTTTTATTTAAAAATAAGTTTTTTTTTTGAAAAATATATGCAGTTATCAAAAATGTTAAATATAATCGATAAGGTATCAGCAATGTAAACAAGGCAAGTGCGGAGATCAGAAAATCAATTTTGAATGTCGTCGTGATAATATAATGGAGAAAATCTGTCGTGTTTGCCTGGGAAGTTCGGATAACTTGGTGAACATCTTTGATGGCCGGCGAAGGACTAGGGTTTCCATTGCCGAGATGATTGCCCAATGTACCGGCTTTGAAGTAAGACGAGGAGATCTATTGCTGGAAACTATATGTGCATCGTGTTTGGCGGATGCCAAGAATGCATTTTCAATCAGACAGACCTGCGAGAGGAGCCACCAGTTCTTCTGCCAAGTCAGGGATGAAGGTATCGAGGAGGCTCTATGCGCCTTCATTGAAGAGGAGGATTGGGAGTTCTCGGAGGATGGCAGCCAGTTGAATTCCTCAGATACCGAAGATGATGACAAGGAGAATGGCAGCAAGAAAGTGAGTTTCGAGTGCCGTCAGTGCTCGAAGAAGTACAGGAGCAAAGAAGCTTGGGTTCGCCACATGAGAACCCACTTGGATGGCGAACCCTCCATTGCTTGTGATCACTGCCCGAAGAAGTTTAGACGCAAGGAGCTGCTCAAGAGACACATGATCACCCACACGGGAGAACGACCATACGGATGTTCCCATTGCTCGAAGTCCTTTGCACAGAGTTCCACTCTACAGTCGCATATCCGTACACACACTGGCGAACGCCCCTACAAGTGTTCCCAGTGCTCCAAGTCCTTTGTCAATTCCTCTAATCTCCGGCGACACATTCGCACTCACGAGGGCGTACGGCCCCATAAATGTACGGATTGTTCGAAAACTTTTTCGAGGAAGTCACATCTCCAGGATCACATGCGCTGCCACACGGGCGAAAAGCCGTTCCCCTGTCCCCATTGCTCCAAGTCCTTCGCTCACAATAACGCACTTCAAGCCCACATCCGCACCCACACGGGTGAACGACCCTACAAGTGTTCCCAGTGCTCGATGTCCTTCAGTCTGAACACCACGCTCAAGGATCACATGCGAACCCACAGCAGGAAAAAGGAATTCAAGTGTTCGGAGTGCAAGATGTCCTTTAACCAAAAGAAGGGACTCCGCAGACATCTTCTTAGTCATAAGGATTCGGATTAGTAACATATCCTAGAACCACTTTTACTTTTGATTTGATATTGAAATCTGTTTAAGAAGTATAGAAGTTGTACTTTTCGAATAGTTTTCAAATTTAGCTTGAAGCTGTTAATTTTTGTATTACAGTAGTGTTAATCTGAACCACCAAACAGAAGAATAAGAACTTATTTTTGCTTAAATAGATTAATGCATTAAAAAGTTTATATTTTAATTTGTTTTTTATTTCGAATTTCGATTTTAAATCGATAAAGCATGTCACGATTAGCACAGGGTGGCTAGTGCACTCTGCACATTGTAAACAAACATCCATGGGAATGTTTTTATATTTTTATAATAAACCAAAGAAATGAGCTTAGTTATAGATTAACATTGAAATACCTGGTTAAAACGGAAAAGTTCCTCTTGTTACTTAAAGATCGCTCTGACAGCGGAGTAATACATAAAACAGAGCCAGTTCTTAAATAGGAATCAGGTACGCATTAATATGTTCGAAAAAGGTTTGGTTATTAATTATTGTTTCTTGTAGGGAACATGGAGCTAATCTGTCGTGTCTGCCTGGAACGATCGGATAACTTGTTAAACATATTTGATGCCCGGCGAAAGACTAGAGTTTCCATCGCCGAGATGATTGCACAGTGTACTGGCTATGAAGTCAGACGTGGCGACTCGCTTCCGGAAACGATATGTCCACCGTGTTTGGAGGATGCCAAAAATGCGTTTTCCATCAGACAAACCTGTGAGAGGAGTCACCAATTCTACTGCCAGGTTCGGGATGAAGGAATCGAGGAGGCACTGTGCACCTTGCTCGAAGAAGAGGACTGGGAGCTTTCGGAAGACGATGGCAAGTGGAACGAATCTGGATCCGATGATATTGATGATGAGGAAATCGACAGGAAGGAGCTTTCATTTAAATGTCGGCAATGCTCAAAGAGATTCAAGCATAAGGGCTCTTGGATGAGGCACATGAGAACCCACGTGGATGGACTATCCTTTCCTTGTCCCTACTGCTTGCAGAACTTTAGATATCGGGTCACTCGCAAGGCGCACATGAAAACACACAATTCGGTCAAGCCCTACGAGTGTTCCCACTGCTCAAAGTCCTTTGCCCAGCAGGCCACTCTGCAGTCGCACGAGAGGACTCATACTGGCGAACGGCCGTATAAGTGTTCACAGTGCTCCAAGACCTTTATTAAATCCTCAGATCTTCGGCGGCACATCCGCACGCACGATGGACAAAGGCCGTTCAAGTGCTCCAATTGCCCGAAATCCTTTACCAGGAAATTTCATCTGGAAAACCATCTTCGTTCTCACACTGGTGAACGACCCCACCAGTGTTCCCAGTGCGAAAAGTCCTTTGCCCTGAAGCAGCATCTCAACGAACACCTGCGCACCCACTCAGGAGATCGTCCGTTTCAGTGCTCCCAGTGCTACAAGTCGTTTGGTCTCAGAAGCACCCTCAGGGAACACTTATTGGTTCACAGTACGGAAAAAACCTTCAAGTGCTCCCACTGTTCCAGTGCCTTTAAGCAGAGAAAAACACTTGGAAGACATATCCTCCAAGCTCACGGATAAGCATTGCCGTAAAGTGGACCAAAGTAATTTTTTATGATTAAGGCCACAGTTGTGTATTCATAAGTATTAAAGTATTGTGAAGTTTTGAAAAATATTTTTGAGAAAAATATAAAATTTTTGATGCCATTTCTTTCGATTTTATGCCGGATTTACAACTATTTCTTAAATTATTCATTAATTTACTCTTAAAAAATATTTTTTTTATTTAATTATCGAATCTGTTTTATCGTTCTCACGCTATCATCACTAGTTCTCAACTCTATACAAGCTGATCAGCTGATTTGTGTTTATGTGGGAGCGGCCTCAGGAATTCGAGCAAAACGGAGTCCCGGAAAAGCGAGGAAAAATGAACAATGACACCCCGAATATAGTCTTCAATCCCCTGATAAGCTGCATCCAGAAGGTGGTGCTCTATGAGACTCGAGCGGTGAGAAATCCAGACCAGCGGAGCCTTCCCCTGACTCATTTAGTACGTATTCATCATTTCAGCGACTTTATTTGGTGGGCAGCAACAATAGGGAGACTCGATTCCGCCTGCTGACCATAGACCGGTTGGCCCACAACCGACTGAGCATCGAGGAGAATGCCAACGAGTTCAACAGCTTGGAGATCCGGCGCTTTGTGGCCTCCCTCACGGGCTCGCCCAAGGTGACGTCCGCCTACGGAGTCCTGGGATTCGTGCGGTTCCTTGAGGGCTACTACCTACTGCTGGTGACCAAGCGCAAGTGCTGCGCCCACATCGGCCGCCACCTGGTGTACACCATCAAGGACACGGTGATGGTTCGCGTGAACGAGGTGACTTCGCAGCGACCCCCGCATCCGCACGAGGATCGCTACAAGCGGATGTTCCAGAACATTGATTTGCGCAGCAACTTCTACTTCTCGTACTCTTACGACTTGACGCGTACGCTGCAGTACAACGAGTCTGCACCTCGCTTCGTGGGCGCCAAGGTTGACCTAGACCGGGATGAACCACTTCCCGACTGGAACACGCTAACGAACAACGTGGCCAAGGCACACGAGCGGGTGGATTACGCCTTTCGCAGCGATTCCCGCAAGCGGTTCGTGTGGAACGCCTATTTGCTGCAACCCATGGAGGGCATCATGCTGAAGGACTGGCTTCTGGAGGTCACACACGGCTTCGTCAGCCAATCCTGCATCAGCATCTTCGGGCGGCATGTTAACGTTTGTCTGGTAGCCCGCAGGAGTTCACGCTTCGCCGGCACACGTTTCCTCAAACGTGGAGCCAACTTTCAAGGCGATGTGGCCAACGAGGTGGAGACCGAACAGATTGTCAGCGATGGCCAGAGAATGTGTGCCTTCACCCAAATGCGAGGCTCCATACCGTCGCACTGGTCGCAGGATATCAGCAAGATGGTGCCCAAGCCGCAGATTCAGCTGGACATTTGCGATCCATATGCGCAGACCCCGTCGCTTCACTTCGAACGCCTGCTGTTCCATTATGGTGCGCCGCTTATTATGCTTAATCTGGTGAAGAAGAGGGAGCGACGCAAGCACGAGTCGATCATCTCCAAGGAGCTGGAATACAGTATTCGCTATCTAAACCAATTCCTGCCTCCGCCATATCGCATGAAGCACATCCACTTCGATATGGCACGACAGAGTCGCCTGAGCGGCGGTAACGTCATGGAGCAATTGGCCATTCACGCTGAGAGCATTGTCCAGATGACGGGCATGTTCTTCAAGGCGGCGGGCAGTGATCCAGGCTTGCAGACTGGAATCGTACGCACCAACTGCGTGGACTGCCTGGATCGCACCAACTCGGCTCAGTTTGCCATTGGAAAATGTGCTTTGGGTCATCAGCTGGAGCGTCTGGGCTTCGTTAAATCCGCCAAGCTGGAATTTGACTCGGATTGCGTGACAATGCTGGAGAACTTGTATGAGGAGCATGGCGATACACTGGCCCTGCAGTACGGAGGCTCTCAGCTGGTGCACAGGATCAAGACATACCGGAAGACGGCTCCTTGGGGCTCCCAGGGAAGCGATGTGATGCAGACCCTCAGTCGCTATTACAGCAACACGTTTAGCGATACCGAAAAACAGCACAGCATCAACTTGTTCTTGGGCATATACAAGCCCAGTCTGACGAAGCGTAAGTCATGAACTCTTGGGGATTGATCAAATTACTAACCGTCTCTTCTCCCGCAGAGGGTCAACCCATCTGGGAGCTGCAGACGGACTACGACATGCACAACGCCTTCGTGCCAAGAACGGACAGCAAGCCCCTTACCGACTGGGTGCGTCACAAGGTTCGCGAGTGCCTGCCCCACTCGTGTGCCGACTCCAATAAACTGGTCAAGGAGCTCTTTCGCGTGCACAGCAGCGGCCTGGAAATGATCGATGCCTACTCCAACTACCATCAGTCCTTCAAGTGGACTGACCTCAGCGAGCACATCGCCTTTGAGATCAGCCAGCTGGCACTGCGATATATGCCCACATTCCGCACAAACTACAGCCCATTCCAGCGGCAGATCCAGACCTCGCGGAAGGCCCGTCAGAATCCCTCGATGACGGGGCAAAGCTCTACGGGCTCCACAAACAGCAACTCCTCCAGTTCCAGCGAGGGCGATGACACCTCCAGCGATGAGGAGCTGAGCGCCAGTTTTGCCGAGAAGGAAGCCAATCAGACGGAATCCACAGAGCCTGCCGCCGCCACGCTGGCCTCGGGTCTGCCCTCGATGGAGGAAATATACGGGTGCACCATCAGTCCGCCCTCCAAGCAAAGCATGGCTGTCTATAAGAAGTACGTCCAGATGGGCAAGCTGTCCAGCGGAGGCGCACGACCCGCCCAGACAGCCGTTGCCCAGCGCGATCAAGAGCTGGCCAAGATTATGCGAGGCATTACACTGCGTCCGCTCAGTGACTACGGCACTGACTCCTATCTCAGCGTGCGTCCGCCGGTCGTTCCTCGCCAGAGTCTGGTTATCTATGCCGAGTACTGCCGCACTCGCAGCACCTTTAACGCCGTGCCCAAGTTGGAGGAATTCGATGTACTATATCAATATGTGCAAAGGCTATAGCTTGAAGTGATGGATATTTAATGTCCTCAGATATTATTGTTCTCATAATGTAATAAAAATTATTATTATAAAGAAACTACCAGCAAATGTAGAGTGCGGGTACTAAAGATATTTTTAAATATTCTGTAAAATAAAATATAAAAAGCCAGTTTAATCCAATCGTCTCGTACTACAATTTATTTAAATACTTTAGTTTCTGCTGTTAACTTACAAGAATGATTCGTTAAAAATACTCAGAAATAGCCATTGTTAGAAGAGGTTCCTAACAGCTATTGGCCACTCGGTCCACCAGCCTCCGCATGAGAGGATGAGGCGTGCATGGCGTTGTATCCAGACTTCTGTCCATGGTGGAGCAGGTGGTGGTTGGTTGGCTTGTACATGGTGGCCATTTCCTGGGCCAGCATGAACTGCTCCTGCTCGGGAAAGTCGTGTTCGCAGTGGTGTTCGCCGCAGATCTTGCACTCGTAGATGTTTGGTCTCAGCGTGTTCCGAATGCGCTGGAGAGGAATCGTTTAACACAGTGCCATGGGGCAAATGACAGCTCCAACTTACCTCCCAAAAGGTATCGCCGCTGGAGCGCAGGAAGTTGATCACCGCATAACCGGGTATGCAGATCAGCGAGAAGGAGGCGAACATCCAGCCTATTCCATAGGCCCAGTCGGGATAGGTGTAGCGTCCATTGTGGTAGGTGGGCTCATGGTAGTTGATCAGACTCAGCACCCAGATGGCCTTTAAGTTAAGAACATCATTTTGTTAAGATATTTACTGTACAGTAAGGTCTGGATATCACTTACGAAGAGCAGGCAGGGTCCCAGGACCAGCCAGCAGGATCTGAGATAAAGCGAAGGAGCCTTTCCGGTCATCTGCTTGACATTCTTCGACAATCTTCCGGTGCCATAGAACCAGGCAATGGCAATCATTTGGCAAAAGGCCAGGAACATGATGGTCACGGAGGCGGCATAGTGATCCATCAGCTGGAAGTAGTAGATGCCACCCTGGATAATGTTGGGCATTCCAAAGAGGCACGAGATAACGCAGACGAACAGGACCACGATTTCGTGGTAGCCCAGATGCCGCTTGATCCAACGCGGGAATCCGTCCTGAATCGACGTGACCACCACCTCCACGATGGCGAACTGTGAGTTCAGACCCAAACAGAGGAGCATGAAGAAGAACATGACCGCCCAGAGCTGGGCATACGGCATCTTGGCCATCGCCTGGGGATACACCACGAAGATCATGCCGGGCCCATCGCCGATGACGTCCCTCACATTGGTGTTCTGCTCCAGCGCCAAATTGCCCAGCGTGGAGAAGGCAAAGATGCCCACCAGGAGACTGGTGATCATGTTCACCGCACTCACCGCCACTGTGTCCCGCAGGATATTGTTGTTGTACTTGTTGTAGCTGGCAAAGGAGATCATGGATCCGAAGGTGATGCCCAGCGAGTTGAAGTTCTGCGAGGCGGCATTGATCCACACATTGGCGTTCTTCAGCTCCGACCACTTGGGCCGGAAGAAGAAGCGCAGACCCTCGGCCGCCCCATCCAAGGTCACCGCCCTGACCATCAGGATGATGATCAGCACAAAGGGAAAGGTGGCCGTGAAGTAGCGCACCTTTGCCGACGACTTGATCGACTTCCAGGTGGCGAAGTAGACCATCAGCCAGGCGCAGATCAGGCAGGCGAACAGCTCCCAGCGCATCATGCCCGGATACTCAAGGCCACCGCTAATCTGAAGGACCTTGTTTCTGGAAGAGGAGATCAAAGGATCCGATTAGCAGTCTCTTTTTAAACTATAGGGTTTTCAAAATACTATATACATGCGCGGATTCATGGGATTGATTTGGGTTATAAATCAACCGAGTAAAAAGTGGAAGGAAATGTGGTATTCAGAAAGTATGCAACCACAATTATGGCATACAGAGGACAGTGGGTTTTGATAAAAATTATAAATTTGCGTAAATTTGTTTACTTAGAAATCGAATTCAAAAGAAATTGACATTGGTTTAAGATGAGAACTATTTTTTTGTAATACTAATTTGTATTGCAATTATATAGGCCAAATACAACATATTTATTTTTATAGGTATTGTTATTTTGCTTTTCTTACTCAAAGAATTCCTCAGAGGGAGTGCGAGATGTGTCCGGAGCACTGGCATTCATCTCCTTGCGCTGCGGCACCCAGCAATCCGGTGTGTTCCATCTGGAAAGATCCCCTGGATATTAGAATATCTCAAACTAATGGGATTTTCAAGAACCCACCTATTGCTGCAGTCAATCCAGGGCATCTCCGTTTTGAACGATGTGAAGAAGTAGTAGATGGAGTAGCCTATGATGACACTATAGTAGGTGGACATGAGGAACGAGACGACCACGCTGGCGAGTCCGGCTCCTGGGGAGGCAGAAGGAAACCACTGATAAGTAAGCTGACTCATGGATACCCCAAGATCCAAATAGGTTGCAGCCAAATATTATGGCGATACGTGTTGCACTGTTGCATTGAGTTGAGCATACAAAAAATTAGCCTTAATTAGGCCAGATGAAAGTCGGACCGGTTTCGTTTGGAATCGGAATCACATGTCTAGACTGGCACTCATCTGCATAATTGGCCGTGTGTCGGCCACATACGACAATTGGAACGCGAATCTTGGCTAAATAGTTTTACACGTTATTAATATTTATTAGCTAGCTGGCTCTGCCTTTTCAATGGTCGCGTGGGCGTGGTTTGCTTGCAAAATATTGACAGTAATTAAGTGTTTGGCAGAATGCATTGTAAAGTATTATATTATTTTTCCTAGACTCACGGCAGTAATGATAGACATAGCCTTCGGCCCAGTGGGGGTGGGGGGATTTCTCCCGGTTTACCTTCGGGTTTTCACGCCACCTCCACAACAATGACCCAGCTAATTAGCTTCCGCCTGAATGCAAGTGGAGCATCGCACGGGAAGGTTGACCACTACGGATACGGATATCCATAAGCGGTGTAAATCAGAGCGCAAAACAGTGTTTGCCCAGCTAACTAAATATTTGCCCGACCTTGGCCATGGACTTCGCTGAAACAGCGGGCTCGAGCCGTCCATTCTGTTTGTCATGGTGGTTGGACAAGCCTAGTTTCCCATTGTTTTGAAGGGGGTTTCTGAAGTTCTGAAAAGCGTGACGCGTTTGCACAGGTGACGCAATCGATTTGCAGCTCAAAAAGGGAGTTTTGAACTTGGAAACATTATTTATATAATTTATAATCATAGCCAGATCAGTTTATTGTGTAATGAAATACTTTGATATTATTACTATATTTTTATTATTTTTAAAATAAATTACGTGTAATACTAAGAGAATACATTTTTGAATAATTGTATTATAATTTCCGTTTGCTCACCTGGTCGTATACGTCATAGATTTCGATAATTATTAAGCATACGACTACAACTGCTATTAAACTCGGGTGCCCCGACTATCAGATACCCGTTACTTAGCTAAAGGTAGTGTGAGGGATATGGAGAAATAAAACTTTGATCGCGCATAACTTTTTTTATAGTTTCCGAGATCTCAGCGACTCGGATATTGACTGTGACTTGAATACAATATACCCTTTTACTCTACGAGTAACGGATAAAAAAATTTACTCGAATAAAATAGTACAACATACTTATATGTTAACTATCTATCTTTTTATATAAAATAGTTCCTTAACTCACCTTTGAACAGTGGACACAGTTGACCCAATGCCCCGATGGGTCCTCTTCCGGTGTATTGGCCCACGGATAGCTCCATGAAGAGCAGCGGAATGCTGCATATGAACAGTATTATGCAATAAGGTACTAGAAAAACACCTGTAAACGATAGCGAACAGCGAGACATTTATGTACGTGTAGCCATGGCGGAGAGCAGCTAAGCAAATAATTTAAATTAATTATAAATATTTGACATAAACAAATGCAAATTGCATAAGGCTTCTGTCTATCGCTCTACGCGTCATTACCAGGAGGTCGTGTGCCAGTTTTCTTTTGAGCCGGACCAGCTCATTACGATTCCCATGCCCGTCATCCCCATTCCCCTCGAGAAATGAGGAATGTAAATGATGGGGGCCAAGCCAAACCGAGTCTCCAAGTGCAAATGAAGATGGACGCGGGCCTGCGAGCTCGCGTGATCGAGAAACACCGTCGAAATGATGACAGTGACCGCTCTATTCTGTGGAGAACCATGCTCGCTGCTCTCGAGCTTAAACAAATTTTAATTTATGGCTTTTAAACGCTTCAGCGGAAATGCCGCTTAAAGCGCAAAATTGTCAAATGTTTTTAGAGCAACTAAAACAAACAAACTAAAAAAGATGTCGCACGAAATCAAAGTAACTATCTCAGTATCTGCCTTATCGCATGTGCTTTTGGCGGCACTCTTAGTCACTTGCTGGACTCTCACGAGGGACTTCCGCTAAGCCTTTCCCGTGAAAAGTCGAGTGTTCAGTGGGAATCACGGAATTGCCTACGACTGACCTCTATATTTAATTCCCAATTGAATCGGAGACCTCTTTTGAGGCACAGATAAGAGTATAAATAGCTCTCGTTTAAGAATAAGTTGGGTAGTTTAACTAATTGAAGTAGTAATATAATATCTGTTGTTTAAATAAAATATGTTAGATATTAGATTATAACAAAAACAGTATTCTTAACATTCAAATTCAATCGAAAAATAATGTTATTTATAATATTATATAATAGTTTCTAATTTTGGAGAACAATTTATCTTTAATCAAAGATCGCTAGGAATCGAAAGTTTAGAATACGTTTTTGCATATAATCCGAAATCTAGAAATTATTTCTGACTGAATTAAATTATGGGAATTTATCTTGTATTAAAAATATCGTAATGTTTTATCCTTAAGCAAATCCCTACTCACCACCGCCACTTTTGTAGCACATGTAGGGAAACCGCCAGACATTTCCCAGTCCCACCGAGTATCCTATGCAGGCCAGGACGAACTGCATCTTGTTGGCCCAGTGCTGCTGGCGAGGCTTCAGGTGGGCGGTCTCGTCGGACATGTCCAAGTAGCTGTCGTCGTCATCGATGCCCAAGGGTCTGAAAAGAAGGGGTGGGGGAGATTTAAAAATAATCATATGTACTGCATAGAACACACACTAAATTAGTTGATGCGTCAAATGGCTTAATTGCAGTAATCACATGGATCACAAACCCACAAAGTGGGGGCTGGCCACTGCCACTAGCCATTCCACTGGAGGTGCCAACTGGCGGTGCATTGTGCCCGCACAATCTGGGATGGGGATGGGGTTGTCATGTCATGGGTTGCTGGTGAATGGGGTGCAATTGGTTGTGTGGGTGGAGGTGTCACGAATTAAACAGCCGTTCGTGTCTGATTCCCCCCATTTAAGTGTTTTGATTAAATCGGGGAAATATTGAAAATATGCAGCTGTGATTTCGCATGTCGAATAAATCCTTTTCAACGCGGTTTTTATTACTTTGCCTAATGGAATTATTCTCATTGTGAATCGGGGTATTTTAAAATGTAACATTAAGTGTATAAATAGTTTTTAATTTTAGTTCAGCAATTTAAGTATTATTATTATTATTCAATTCAAATGTATATCGTTTCTTCTTGGTATATCAAAACTTGTTGGGTACTTTATATAGGAAAGTATTAAACAAAAAAACAATATATTTACTCTCCTTTGTGGAGTAGTGCTAAGTCCACTTAACCATTAAATAATCATTCATGTTTAATCAGCGCTTCATCGCTAATGTTCAGAGCAAATAGATCCCACGATCACATATGTACCCAGATAGCCATAGATCACCATCAAACGGCCTGATGTTATGCAACTGGAGTTTTTCACAGACAGATTCTTACACTTTGGCCACCCGGTTGAAGCGGAAGAAGGACTGCTCCGAGTGCTTCGAGGACTGGACATCGTAGTCCTGGCGATTTGGCATCTCGAATATAGCGGACTCCTTAAGTTCTTGCTATAATCTTAGGTAGCCCTAGTTTTGCAGGAGTTAGTTCTGATGGATCCTTAGAAATTTCACGGTATCCATGTGGCCATCACTGGATGCCAGGGATATGTGGGGCGAGGAGTCGAGGATACTGGGACGAAACTGGAAACTGGGAACTGAACGGTTTGTGGATCGGCGCGCTACTGACTACGAATCCAGCACTTTTCCGCCGGGTTTCGACCTGAAATCTCGCCGTTTATGGAGCTCACAATGGGGAGTGGTAATTGCTCTGGTCAACACAAACACTACTGTTCGAAATTCGAATCGATCTATTGATCTCGTTAAGGAACGTTGCTTAAAAATAGCTGATGCGCGATCGGCACGTTTCGGGCCCGTTGGCAATCATGTGGCCCCCGCGCCCAAAGATGCCACAAGGGTGTTAAAATCCCCTGTTTGCCAAATGCTCAACACTGGCTTTCTATGCTAAGGTGCCAAATGTTGGCCAAATTTGCCACAAATGTTAGATCGTTTTATCGGCACCCCTTTGTCAGGCTAATGGGCCTAACTATATACAGAGAAAAAACATTGTGATAATTCTGAATTTAAATTTTAAATTTTTTTTAGGAAAAAATATTTTTGTAAACTGATTTTCCATTTGGAAGCAAATTTGATAACGAACTAACGTTTTAAACCCTTTTCCTGAAGAATTCGCGTTGATATATTTATTAAAGAATATTTTCTTGGAACTTTCTGATGCTGGATAATATAGTAACATTATTTTTTAGAAATTACTTACGGCGGCGTCTGCGGGTTGACCATGTCGAACAGCTCGTTGGCTGTGGTGGGCACACGCCGGATGACCAGCTTGCGTCCGTCCGTGGACCCAATGCCAATGGAGGCCAGCGAGCGAACAGAGGTCACATCGGAGTAGATCTGGTTGCCGGTCAGGTCGTGAAACTGATAGGAACTGCCGCTCAGCGAGGCCTGCGGTTGCATGTAGAGCGGATTGGGGGCCTGTAATCCGGAAGTGGGCATCGATATGCCGCCGACCAGATTGCCGCTACTGTCGCTCAGGCCCGGAAGATAACCTGCGGGGGATTTAGGAAAACATTTGCGATTTAATTACAGGTGAAAGATAATCTCCAAGACCTATTTGAGTAAGAATATTAGTGATATCATTTATGGAATGGAAGATAACTAAATTTATTTGATTTTTCAGGCTTATCATTTTGCAATAAACTGTTTTTATAAAATAGTTAACATGTTTACTGCGGCACTAATTAGATTAATTTTTAAAAATCTCCAAGACCTATTTCAGTATGAATATCAGTGATATCATTTATGGAATGAAAGATAACTAAATTTATTCGATTTTTATGCTTATCATAATAAATAACAAGAGAGAACGCTATAGTCGGGTTTGTGTCCCGACTATCTAATACCCGTCACTCGGCTAAAGGGAGTGCGAGGGAGATATAAACTTTGATCAGCAATAACTTTTTAACGAATGGTCCGATTTAAAAAATTTCTTCTACATTTTGATAGGTATTGATAAACACAACAAAACTGCATTTTTACATTTCCGAAATATTAAAATTTTTAAAATCGTATATAAGCGATTGTGGGCGTTAGAGGGGGCGTGGCACCTTCTTGAAATAAACTTGCGCTGCGTAGGAACTCCAAGAATCTGCATGCCAAATGCCAATCCTCTAGCTTTTATAGTTTCCGAGATCTCAGCGTTCATACGGACAGACAGACGGACAGACGGACAGACGGACATGGCTAGATCGACTCGGCTAGTGATCCTGATCAAGAATATATATACTTTATGAGGTCGGAAAAGCTTCCTTCTAGCTGTTACATACTTTTGCACGAATACAATATACCCTTTTACTCTACGAGTAACGGGTATAATAAACGGTTTTTAACATGTTTAATGCGGCACTAATTAGATTAATTTTCTTTCATTAATCTGTGGTTTGAATGACTTTATAAATGGACTCATTACTTAAAAAAAAAAATTTACAAACTACAAAACTCTATTGAAGAGTATAGAAACCATTCATGTAAGTACCTTACAACCGCAAACAAAATTGCTTGCTTTAGTTTTTACTCTACATCTCTAGGCTTCAAAGTCAGTTATTTATGGGCATTAAAATTGGTGCATTGTATAATATAATAACAATACAATTTGTGGTTTGTTCAACTACCGTTTTCGGTTTATGGTTTATGGTTCTTAAAGGTCTACTTTTCAAATCCTATACTAACTTTCGCTACAAAATACTAGGGTACTTAAGAGCTAGACATTTAATTATATGTAGGACAACATTTTCAAATGCCCCTTCAAGTGCATGTAATTAAAAGATTTAGAGGGGTTTCCAAGCAAAGCAATTGAGTACGAGCAATTACATATAAGTACTTGCAAACTCAATATGGGGGTGGGGAGAGGAGGTCACCAACCTGAGACCACGGAGCGCATGCTGCTGTGGTGGCTGCCTATCCGAGATCGCAGATCCATGCTGAGCGGCGACATGGCCACCGAGTCCCCGGCCATGGTGGTGGTGGTGGTGCAGGTCAGGGTGGCGGGAGTGGGTGAGATGGCGGGCACGGGAACGGCAGCGGCACCTTGCCCATCGCAATCGTCGATGGTGAAGGTCACCGTGGAGGTGGAACCGGCGGCTGTAGGTGGCTGAGCCTGCACCTGGCCCGGCTGCAATACCTCCGAACTGGGCCGCGACTTGACCGATGTCTGGCGCAGAGGCGGCTGTTTGTGCAGAGCAGCCGCCATGGCCACCAGCGAGGTGGAGGAGCTGGTCTGGCGGAAGGGCAGTGCTCCTGGTCCGGTTGCCGGTGGAGTTCCCGGCGTGGCCGGAATGATGATGAACTTGTGGGCCCGCGACGAGGACGAGCGAATGAGTCGCGCCTGCTCGTCGCCATCGTAGCAGCTCTCCGCTCCGCTATCCGAGAGCTGGCTGTGCCTCAAGGGCGTTAGGCCGGTGGGCGGGGCACGACTGATCACCACCTGGTCGGGTGTGGTGGCCAGCACCTGGCTGGCTTCTTTCTTGTCCGCCATCTGGGAGACTGAGAGGGTTGGCCTCTCTGCGGGAAATTCGTGTTGTGTGTCGCTGTGTTGCTATGTTGCTAGTTGCTGGTTGCTAGTTGCTGTGTTGCTAGTTGCTGGCTGCTATTTGCTTGTCGCTTTATCATAACATCATTTTGAACGACGACTGCTGTTGGTTTTCGCACTGGTTCGCTGATGCTGGGGCCGCTTTCATATCTATATCTATCATTTTTAATGTTCGCAATCTGCGATTGCGAGCACTGGTTGACACAATTTTAAATCACATTTAAACCTTGAATTGCACAATGTTGTTGTTGTTTGCCGCGTGAGTTTGAGCTTTTAAATCAAAATAAACTAAATCATGTGAAAGCACGAGTTATCTTTATTTGCTTAAATAGAGGTGATTACTTTCTTCAAAGTGGCGTTTTTAAATTTTAACTAAATAACTTGTTATTCCCCCGCCGATTTAGTAATATTCTATTTTATTGTCTTGTTGTTTGATAAGCTCCTCAGCCAAATGTTATCACTTTCGGCAGAATTCACTTTCCCAACTCATTGCTATACCATAAAACTGACTGGGTTTTCTTTTTTAAGTGCGGAATTTATACGAGCACTTAATATATAACTTTTTTCATATTTATTTATATAAATAAACAAGCTGAAGTTTTGTCCCATTTTTATTTTATTTTATCACCGCCACAGATAAACCAGCACGAGTTCTTTGGACACACACAGGTAAATAGCAGCTCGCACTTGAGTCGACAGATACAAATTTGTATCTTATCGGCGGCCTGGCCCTAAAAGGTTGCCCCCCTCTCTTTGGCCGCCTGCTTGGAAAGCATTTCTCGGACTGCTTTCGTTTTGATGGCTACGTATGACGCTCTTACCCATATCGGGCTCTTCTGCAACAAACTGAATTTGAAAGTTTCCGCTGCTGAAAGAAAGAAGAAAAACACCGAGGCACTACGTCATAGGCACGCGATTTGCTCCAGTGACTTTTCGGTCGCGACCGGGGCTCAAGGGTCACTGAGTTCGCAGAGAATAATTAATAATTACGCATCTTGCCAACCATATATGATATATCACATATCAAGTGCCGCAGCACGCTAGGGGGTTTCGTTGTAATATGAAAATCAGCCAGACTCAAGTAGTAAATATGTAAATTTTCTACTAGAGCGCGAGGCACGAATAAAGACCGATTAAACTTAGCTCGAAAACATTCCAATAGCGTTGGCTACTATTTACCTGATTGATTACCTCTACCGGCCCATAAATCATTCATGGTGCGATGTTATAACTTAATTGGTTTTACTGCTGGAAATATTGCTGAGAAAGCGAAATCCTGAGAAATGTTTTGGTAATTGAGGTCTAACAATGGAACACACAGGGAGTGACATCGTATAAGATACTTATACTTTATTGTAAGTCGTAAACCGTGTAGACTTTTGAAGCAGCGGCCACATTAAACAGATGTTCTATTCCGGGCACAATTCCCGCCTTGTAGCGGGCTGGACTGTAAAATAGGAAATTAGCACTCCGAGTTGTTAATGAAAGCTGTGCCCATCTAGTGCTAAATTCTCCATTATACAACATTTTTGTTTGCCCAGTTGCTGCCCCAAACAAACAGCCATTAAATGCTGTTTTTATTGATTTACTTTGCTGCACTCAAAGATCAGAAAAATGAAAACAAAAACTAACACCTTAACCGAAAGATAATAACACACTTTAATTATGATAATCAGAGCGACAGCGATTGACACTAATAATGGTAATTTCATTCGTTTTCAATTCACTTTTTCCTGCAGTTTAATTTATTTCTGTGTGGCTCCACTCATTCATTCGCCGAACAATGCCTAATTTCAATCATAATACTCGTAATAACATAATCAACGCACATTAAATTACCCGACAACGGCAATCGGGCGGATCAAGATAACGCCGCGTATACTTGATACTCGGGGTGTTCAACTTTTTTGTATTTCCCTGGCAAGAAATACCGCACTTTCGACGACTTATTGGCCCCGGCGTAGTGGCTCTGAATTTTGGATTAGCCGTCGATCCATGGAGGAGGCCCCGAATACCGAATTCCGAATACCGAACACCGAAAACGTGCCAACACGCGCGCTGTCAAATGTCAACTGATCCAATCCACGTTTGCGAATATCGTTTACACTTGCCTTGCGACTGCTGCGGCACACCACAAACCCGATCCGCTCTCGCTCTCTCCCCATATCACTCCGCTATATCTCTCCGCTCTCCCCATATCTGGCCCGACCACTCTGCCGGAGAGCCGACCCAGTATCATTAGTGGGGCCTACGGGTTAGGCTTGTTCTCGGTCCCGAAATGCTGGAATATTAATTCAGATTATATGACCACCAAGAAGAAGCTACAATTTTCGCCAAGTATATCAAGTATGCCTGCTTAATCAGTTAAATGACCAGATTCAAGTCAAGCACAATTGAAATGCTTGCGGAATATTTAATCAAATAAAAAAACGAGTGACGATCGAACCTTCAACATACAAAAGTTGTGATATTCACATTTTTGACAAAAAATATTTAGAAATCAGAACTTAAGTATTTTGAAAGTGCATTCGTCACTAGTTTTTACCTCGTTAAGAGGTGTTTTTATTTGACAGTGATTTAATTATCAAGTGAGCCCCCATCATACACACACTCAACCTGCTTTTGTTTATTTATATTTATTCATTTATTTATTAGTTTACAATAAGCGATTACAATTATTTTCGTTTCTCGTTTTTTCCTTTTAAATACATTTCTTTATAAGTACAATTTAACTATTGTTTTCTTTTTACAATAAGAGCGGCTCTTATTATTTTATCTTTTATATTTGCTGCCAGTGCAAAAAGTTTTGTCTATGTTCAATATAACTCTAGTTAGGATCAGATTTATAAGCGGTTCTTGTGAAGAAAAATAAAAGTGTTTTGTCATTGTGAACGAGGCGGTTGTAAAATTTGTGCACTTTTTTTTAAATATTCTATTGGCTATGGAATTAAGAAAATAATTTTATGCCTGGCATGGGTTAGGGTTAGCCTGTGATTTAGTTCGGATTTGAGAGTCAACGTGTAGAAACCTATACACAATAATGCGCTACTAAAAATACCATAGAGTTTGCCTGTGTATTATTTACAAATTCTGTCTCTTTGTGTACGTGTCTGAGTGCGAGTTTATTTTGTATGGTATTTTACTATAAAGAAAATTATCTTTCTTCTTAAAGTAGTGACTATACATTTTGTTTACGTTTAATAATATTAATTTAAAACTTCATTTTTAATAATTTAATTATCCAGGCCTGATCCCGAAGTCCCACACTCTATCATCGCATCAGGAACAGACATGCTCTGTGAAACGGGCGCCGGAAATGGAAATTCGCTGCATAGTTTCCGGCGCGTTGACAGTGGCGCGCTGTTCCCCATGGAGAAGGAAAGGGGGGCGGTGAGGGGGCGCTGGTTCGTTGCCTTTTTAAGTACTCTCTATACTTTTGTCTCTACATATTAGTAAGTTAGTGGAAGTATCTCTTTTGCATTAAAAACAATCACAACAATTTAATATTAATTGACTAAAAAACTACAAAAATAATGGTTAATCGTAGTAGAGTGTAGTACAAGTAAGTGGTCGAGGGACAGTGGTAAAAATCAAATCCTCCATTAGTCGTCGTTGCGATTAAAATTAAAACAAACCTAGTATTTCCTATGCAATAGATAAGTATCTTTTGTGCGCTGATGACGCCTCAGTGGCAGTTATAGTTATGTTCCCTCATTTAGCGATTGAGTCGGTGCCTGGATCTGAATGGGATATGTTTCCACGTCTTATAAGCTGGTTAGAGTGGTCTGTTTTCTTCGGTGTGTGTGTGTGTTTTTGACTCTTGAGCTTGCCTACAATCCAACTGGGACAATCGTTGACATATTGTCCAGTGGATTATAGGTGATACACGCGGAACAATATCCCATCGATCGGGCCCAACGATCTCTTACGTACTGCTAGAGAGTATTCTGGGGTGCATTGTTCGTTCTTGTTGGAAATTAAAGGCAGTTTTCAATTTTAACGGGCGAGTAGAGTTCATATCTTAATTACAGGAAGTAGTTGTGTGCGTGTGTCTGTGCTATAATACAAAGTGTCGTTGCTACTACCCACACCCTAAATATTTATAGGAAGTCTTTAGTTATACATATATAACAGTATTAATATTGATATCCGACTAATGAAGAAGTTGTCGTTAGAGGACGAGAATTCGTTTGTAGCTGCACTCTCTATGTGTGAATACCCTCCCGTCTGTTTGGCAGTTTGTGGTCTCTATGTGGCAGCTAAACGTACAAACACTACGCGGAATTCTCATGTTAGTAGAAGGGGAGAATACTAAACGTTAATACAATTAATAAAATTATTTTCTTAAGCTACTAAATTACTTTCGTGCATTACTCATGCGATTCTCGCTTCGTCATTTTTGCTTTTTACAATAATTCAATCTTTTTTCATAGTTTCGTTTTACGGCCAACAGAGCCGACTATACTTTTAGCTCACAACTGTACTTTTGTTTTTCTTTTCTTCAATATGGATAATCATTCGCGCGATTTGATCTGTTTTTTTGCATTTTGCATAAACCTTTTGCACTTGCCTTTCAAATATTCACATAGTTTTCATTTTCATTCGATTTTCTTACAGTCTAAAGATATAGCTAGGTGTGTTGGTATGTCAGTGTATCGTTACGTTACGTTAGATTTAGGAGATGTAGTCCGGCGTTGGCTCGGGCACAGCGTCGGGATTGGCGAACAGCGGGTTGGGGAACTCCGGCGGATGGGGCAGGGGCGCAATGGTCTTGGGCCTCCTCCTGTAGGCCATCAGCCAGCAGGAAACAGCCACGGCAACGGCCACGAGGGCCAGCAGAGCCGTGATGACCAGGGCAATGATCAGTCCCACCATGGACACGCAAATATCCTCGACTCTCTGAGCAGCCGGTTTGACTGTTGGATAAAATGAATGTTAGTTGTGGTCTGGTTTCAACTAGACAGAACAAAAATTCGATATGAAATAGGATAAATTCGACCTTATTTCATATCAATAATAAGCCGATATGATTTATGTCAAATTTATGATTTAAGCATATCAACTTGATATTTGATCATATCATATGAAATACCAAATTTAGTATTTTTTAAACAAATAATATAAAATAAGGTAAACATAATCTTTATTCATATCAAGATGATATGAATAACTTGATCTTTGAAATTGACCAGGACATATCAATCTGATCTTTTGACTACTTACTGTTGGCATCATTGAGGCCTTGACCGCTGCGCTTCTCGAATGTCAGAATGGCATTCGACGAGATGGTGATCTCCTCGCGCAGTTGACCCTCCACACCCGAATTCGTGGCAATGGCGGTCGGGTCGGTGGAGTTGTCCGCAATGGAGCGGCGACGTCGACCGAAGGCGTTGTAGCCACCACAGTTGACGGGCTGGCAGCGTCCAAAGCAGACACGTATGTTGCACTGGAAGCGGATGTTGTCGCTCGATGGGAACTTGAAGGCATTGAAGCTGGCCAGCAGGCTGTTCGTGTCCGGATTGTACTCCCAGTTTCCGAAGATACTGGTGTCCGTGGCACAGCCATTCTCATCGGTGACCAGATACTCGTTCTGCACATTGTCCTCCATCGTCTTGGCAATGCAAGAGCGGGCGAAGCCTCCATAAATGGCTGGTGGTGAAAGATAGAGATTAGTTGAGATTCTAGAAAATTCTAGTAAATATTCAAGATTCTTACTGGCTGGCTCCACATCCACTTGCAGCTTGAGATTGTCTCCGATCTCGGCCGAATTGATCTCCTCGCCCTCGTTGGTAATGATGCGCATCTGGCAGATGGGCGGCGGTCCTGTGTTGGCAATCGTTCCGGCAGTCGTCAGCATGGACACGTTGAATCCTAGGGTCACATTCTTCTCGCCAGTCTGGTAGACACACTTGATGTTGTACGCCTGGGCCTTGTAGGTAACCAGCTTGGGATGCTTTTGGATGACCAGCACGAAGCTGGCCACATCCTTCACCGCCTGCATGCCGCAGCTGCCGAAGTGGACGCGGAAGATCTCGGTGCGGGGAACAGTCTCACCAGCCAGGTTGACCACCCGACGGCACTCCTCGTCCTTGCTGTGGCCCTTCACGTACAGCACTCCATTGAAGCCCGGTTCCGTGATGTGGATCTCCACTTGAACACCATCGGCCAGACAACTGACCACCATATCGGGTCGCGGGAAGTCGGTGCGGAAGTTGGTGTGATTGCAGTGCAGCTCCGGGTTGCCCGTGTAACCAGTGATGCACTGGCACTGGGCTCGGTGATTCACGGCATTGCAGAAGGCATTCACGCCGCACACCTTGGTCAGGCAGGGATCCTCGCAGGTCTTGGTGTCCAGGTTGCAGAAACGGTTATCGGCGCACTGGTCGTTGCTCGTGCACTCTGGCGGCTCCTCCGGCTGGCACTCGCCACGTGGAGTCAGGCGGTAGCCCAGCTCAATGGGACAAGTGCAGCGACCTCGCTCGTCGATCACCATGCCGCGCTCCAGGGCGCACACACAGTGACCGCTCTCGTCGATGCGGAAGCCCTGCTCCTCTCGGCACGGGGTGCAGTATTCGTAGATATCCAAAGCGGTTCCAGGTGGGCAGACACACTGTCCGTCCACATCCCGCACGAAGCCCTTCTCGATGACGCACAGGGAGCGCTTGTCGCACTGCACGGCTGGGTTGCCGGTGTAGCCCTCCAGGCACTCGCAGATCATGGTCCTCACGGGCAGGGTATCCCGGACGCTGCAGAAGGCATTGACGCCGCATGGTTGGGTGGCATTGCAGGGATTCACGCATTCGCCGCGCAGGCAGGCCCGCTGGCTGGGACAGTCCGCATCGCTGATGCAGATGGGCACGTGGCGCTCCGACTCGCAGCCATTCCTTCCGGGCACGGTTCCTGGCGGACAGGCGCACTGTGGTCGGTGCTGGTACACCTTGCACAGTTCGTCCTGGCCACAGATGGCAGTTGTTGTGCAAGGATCATTGCATTTACCATTCACGCACGCCCTGTCCGTGGGACATTCGTCATCAGATCGACATCCCAGTGGGGTACAGGCAATCCTGGCATTTCCTCCGTGTCCTGGGATGCACTCGCATACCGCACGATGCTCGATAGCCAAGCACTGGGCATTGGTTCCACACTGCTCACCCTGGCAGGCAGGGATGCAGAGCTGGTTGCGGCACTTGTGCGTTCCCGGGCAGTCCGAGTTGATGCTGCACTCGATCTTGGCGCACTCGAACTCTGGGTTACCCTCGAATCCTTGGCGACACGTGCAGACTGGCTTGTGATCCTTGATGCGGCACTCGGCATTCAAGCCGCAGTTGCAGGGATCTCGGCAGACGCTGTTCAGGCAGGACTTGTCCGCCGGACAGTCTGAGTCCGAGATGCAACCTCCAACCTCCTTGATTCCCTGCGTGGGCTTGCATCCTCCCTTTCCTCGGCTGACATAGCCATCGGGGCAGATGCAGAGCATCGTGCGCACCGGGGACGTGGGAGTCACTTCGCAGAGAGCAGGTCGTTGGCAGGGTTCCAGCACCACACAGGGATCCACGCACTGTTCGTTAATGCAGGCCTGGCGGCCAGGACAATCGGTATCCAGCTGGCAGATGGGCTGGGGCGGCGGTCGGCAGTCCACGTAGGGATTGCCCAGGAAGTCGGCAGGACAGCGGCACACGGCCAGATGGTTCTGGGCCCGGCACTCGGCACGCGGCGCACAGGGGTTGTGGTAGACGCAGGGATTGACGCACTGCTCGTTCTGGCAGGTCTTGTCCGTGGGACAGTCGTTGTTGCTGCTGCAGCCGATGACGCGGCAACGCTCGAAGGGATTTCCCCGGTAGCCACTCAGGCAGCGGCACTGGGCGCGGTTCGATTGCACATAGCACTCGGCATTGGGTCCACAGGGATCGTTGATCAGACATGGGTTGATGCAGTCACCGTTGATGCAGGCCTTGCCCGAATCGCACTCGCCGTCCACGCGGCATCCGATCGAGCGACAGGAGGCATAGGGATTACCCTCGAATCCGTCCTGGCAGCTGCACACGGCGCGATGTTGGGTCACCTGGCAGACGGCGTTGGTGCCACAGTTGCAGGGGTTGCGGCACTGGGCATGGATGCAGGCCTCTTGGTCGGGACAGTCCTGGTCGCTTTCGCATCCCGGTTGTCTGGGCGGCACCATCTTGCGGCACGCTCCACTGGCATCGGGCACTTCGTACTCGGCGCACTCGCAGACCATCGTTCTCACGGGAACGCTGTCCAGAACACTGCATCGGGCGGATTGGTGGCAGGGTGAGAGCTCTGTGCACGGATTCTGGCACTTGTCATCGATGCAGGCCAGCTTGCTGGGGCAATCTCCGTCATCCCGACACACTGGCTCCACATGTCGAGCTTCGCAGTAGCCGTAGGGATTACCCAGCGGCAATTGATCCGGACAACGGCAGACAGCGCGATGCTGCAGAGCCTGGCAGATGGCATTCTGGGCGCAGGGATTCCGTTGGCCACACGGGCTCACGCATTCGTTGGACACGCAGGCCAGGTTCGAGGCGCAGTCATAGTCCGAGTGGCACTCCAAGCGCAGGCAGCGCACAAACGGATCGCCCTCCAGTCCCACTGGACAGCGGCAATTGGCGCGATGGTTGCGTCCGAAGCACTCGGCATTCAGGGCGCACGGATCGCTGGCCAGGCAGGGATTGATGCACTCGCGGTTCAGGCACTGCTTGTCGCCGCTGCACTCGTCATCCGACTGGCAGCCAATGGGTGCGCAACCGAACTGGGCATTTCCAGAGAATCCTGGCTTGCAGTAGCAAATCGGATGGTGGTTCTTCACCGTGCACTCGGCATTCGGACCGCAGTTACAGGGACTGGCGCACTGGGTGTTGATGCAGGCCTCGTTCGAGGGACAGTCGGTGCTGGATTTGCAGCCCACCAGGATCACATCGGAAGCTGGAAGGGATTGAGAACCAAATGAGTATTACAAAACCTAAGAGGGTATTTGATTTCAACACTTACGTGGCAGGCAGCGATCCTGTGGGTTGCCGGAATAGCCAGGTGGACAGCGGCAGATGGCCTTGCGCTGCTGCACATGGCAGTAGGCGCCGATTCCGCAGGCATCCGAGTCACATGGACTCACACAGATCTCGTTGCGACAAATCTGATCCCCGGCACAATCATCGTTGCGCGAGCAGCCAGGGCTGGGGATCCTCGGCCTGTCGACTTCCGTGGTGTAGCACTCGATGCGGGCATTTCCTTGGAAGCCCTTGGGGCAACTGCACTGGGCATAGTGATCTCGGGCGGTGCACTGGGCGTTCACGCCGCATCTCTCCAGTCGGCAGGCATCCAGGCAATTGCCATTCGAGCAGACCTCGGGATTGGCGCACTCGGAGTTGTGCTGACAGCCGGAGACGACCTTGGGCACAGTGATGGGCACGCAGTTGCGGGAGATATCGGTCACCGTGTCACCGGGACACTTGCAGGCCATGGCGCGCTTGGGCAGGGTATCCAGAACAGTGCAGGTCTGTTGCGGGGTGCAAACATGGGGAGTGGCACAAGGATCGGCGCAACGCTCGTTGATGCAGGCCAGCTTCGATGGACAGTCGGCATCCTGGGTACACTGAGGCTTGGGGGTCTTCACTGGTATATCGCACTGGACATGCGGATTGCCCTGGTATCCCGGTCGGCACTCGCACTGCGGCTGATGGCGACGACCCACACAGATGGCATTCAGGGCACAGGTCTCCTGGTCACAAACCGGTCGGCACACGCGATTCAATCGATCGCAGGCCTCGTGGTCCGCACAATCCTCGTTGTACTGACAGTGACCAGTGATGCAGGAGATGAAGGGGTTGCCCTGAGTTCCGGATGGACAGATGCACACAGCCTGGTGGTTCTGGGCCAGGCACTGGGCTCCATTGCCGCAGCGCACCTGGCCATGGGTGCAGGGATCGACGCAGTTCTCATTCAGACAGGTCTTGTCATAAGGACAATCGGCATTGATCTTGCACTCGGCTGGGGGAGATCAGAGATTACATTATTATATATCATATTAGAGGGTTACTTGTTAAACTTACGTTTGTAGCATTGGACTTGTGGGTCACCACCCCAACCAGCTGGACAGAAGCAGATGGGTCGGGAGTTCTGCACGCGACACTCGGCATTTCCGGCACAAGGATTGGCCTCGGCACAAGGATCCTGGCAGCGCTGATTGATGCAGGCCGTGTTCGGCTGGCACTCCGAATCGTGGGTGCAGCCAGTCTTGATTTCAGCTGGAATTGTAATACATGGTTAGTGTGTTCCTTTCATTATCTAAACTAATATAATAGGAACAATAAAAAATGGTCAGTAGCAAATTCCACCCAGAACGGATTGACATAAAAATCTAGAAAAATTAATTCGGAAATAATTAGGAGCCGCGTGTGAGGTACAAATTAAAACAATAAACGACCCCAAAGTGCCCCAAAATTCGATTTGTTTTTTTTTAATTCTTTCTTTTGACATTTCCGTGTTATAAATGTTGCTAAAATGGTTTAAAAATATTATGTTTATAATCTTATGGCATACCCGCAACTAACAGCATTTAAATTTTTTAGAAATTCAGCCTCCTTAACAAAGTCCCAATATTTTCCAATTTTGTTGTTTTTTTTTGTCAAACAGACCCCAACCCCAAAAAATAGTCAATTCTACTAAGTAAATAGTTACTTTCACAACAACAAATACACACAATTAGCAAAGACACACACCTATATCCTTGACAAAATTGAACAAAGTTCTGATAAAATGATTTCTCGGCTTTTAAGCTAATCTTGGGAATTGTTTAAATTTTAAATAAGTAGTAAAGGTAAAGGTATGTCAATATATGTAGCTTTACATATTTGCGTAATTTGCAATCTTAATTTCCGCGAGCGAAGCTGCGGCCCACCTTGCTAGTAAGAAATATGTTTGGCTTACGTGGCTCATAGCAGTTGGTGAATGGATCTCCCTGGGTTCTCTCGGGACAGCTGCAGATGGCACGATGCTGCTGGGCCAAACACTGGGCGGTGCGGGCACAGGGCGAGTTATCCAGACAGGGATTGACGCAGTTTCCGCCACGACAGGCTTCCGTATCCTGGCACTGATCATGCGACGTACAGCCCTGATCACGCGGGGGTTCTGGGTAATGAAATTACAGATTAGCATAATGTTTTTACTCCTTATAGGGTTGCCAAGTGTTTGAAGTGCAACAGTTAAGAGTTATAGAGAGTGCAGTCAAAATATATATAGTGGAGGTGCATCACTATAAATGGGTTCATAATCGAGAATATATATTTGTATAAGCACTTTATATAAAAACTGCTGCTGCAATGAGAGAAGCAAAACTCAAAAGTAAAGCGTAAATAAGCTGGACCAAGGAATACCTAGGAAACCAGCCGATCCTTACCTTTGTGACATCCAATGTCGGCCTCACCCATGAAGCCGGGCAAGCAGCTGCACATCATGGTGCGCAGGGGCAGGGTGTCCACCACCTCGCAGATGGCATTGGCGCCACACGGATGCGTCACATCGCACGGGTTCTTGCACTCGCCGCCGAAGCAGGCCAGTTTGCTGGGACACTCGGCATCCATGGTGCAGCCCTCGGGTTGTGCGGGCACCAGGTCGCATCTCACGGCCGGGTTTCCACTGAAGCCAGCTGGACAACGGCACTGGGCACGGTGATTCTCGACGCGGCATTGGGCACCGGTTCCACAATTGCAAGGATCTTCGCAGCGTTCGTTGCGGCAGGTCAGATGGAAGGCGCATTCGTCATCGGAGCGACACTCTGGACGTTCGCAGCGCACCAGAGGATTGCCGCGGTATCCGTCCAGGCAGTGACACCTGGCTCGGTGGTTGAAGTCCGCTCGGCAGATGGCTCCCGTTCCGCACTGGGTGAATCCGCAGGGATCCACGCACTGCTGGTTAATGCAGGCCTCATTGGCGGCACACTCGCCATCCGATCGGCAACCCAGAAGGTAGCAGTTCTGCAGGGCGTTTCCTGTGTATCCCTCATTGCAGACGCACAGTGGCCGGTGGAGCTGGACATGGCAGCGCGCCTGTTGGGCGCAGAGGTTCGATTGCTCGCAGGGATTGCGGCAGACCTGGTTGATGCAGGCCTTGTCATTGGTGCAGTCGCCGTCGCTGATGCACTCCGGCTTGGGCAGGGGCTCCGGTATCTGTCGCAGGCACTGGGCATACGGAGAGCCATAGAACTCCGGCGGACAGCTACACACAGCCTTGTGGTTGATGGCCCGACAGATGGCATTGATGCCGCAGGCATTCAGGCAAGGATCTCGGCACTTTTGGCTCACGCAGGCCCTATCGCGGGAACAGTCCTCGTTGATCACGCACTCGGGATAACTGCAGGTGGCTGCTCCGTTGTAGACGCGACAGATTCCATTGCTGCGGCAGGGCGACGGCTGGCAGGGATCGATGGGCTCAGCCTGGCGCGGTTCCTCGCACTGGACGAAGGGATTGCCCACCATGTTGGCGGGACAACTGCACACCGGGCTGTGGTTGATCGTCTGGCAGACAGCTCCGAATCCGCACTCTCCCACGCAGGCATCCACGCACTTGGAGTTGATGCAGGCCCGATCCTTGGCGCAGTCCGAGCTAAGGGTGCACTCCGGGCGACAGCCCTGGGCCAGCGGATTACCAAAGAATCCGGGCAGGCACTCGCACACCGACTTCTCGTTCTGGACGCGGCAAATGGAATTGGGTCCACAGGGCGATGGGTAGCAAGGATCCGAGGGAGGAGGTGGCGTCAACTGACGGGTACACTGGGCAAACGCATTGCCCGTGTAGCCCGGTGGACAGGAGCAGACCGGTATGTGGTTGTTCATGGTGCAAATGGCCTCCAGGCCACAGACTCCCGGACAAGGATCCTGGCACCTGCTGCGGATGCAGGCCTGGTTCGCTGGACACTCGGAGTTGCCCACGCATTCGGGGCGACATCCCTCGTAGGGATTGCCGATGTACTCCAGTTGGCTGCACTCGCAAACGTAATTCTCTCCTTGGACGCGGCACACGGCATTGGTTCCGCAAGGAGAGGGGTAGCACGGATTCTTGGGAGGAGGCGGTAGTTTGGGTTCGTCTGAAATCGGAATATTCATGGGTTAGGATGGTATATAAAAAGGGGGTAGACTTAACAGGGTCCCTGCCTCATTACAATATGCAAACTTGTTGGGGTGTTCTTTAAATATTGGGTGTTTTCAAAATAGGAAATATTCTGAGGGTCACAAGGAATTTAATATTAACCAGGTAAATAGAAATGGGTTGGATGGGTCTCCTATTTGAAATCAAGACCCTAAAAGTATCGGTTCAACTAGATTTAGTTCTCTTCACTCAGGAGTTCTTACCACGTGGTTTGGGCAGGCAAATCCGGAATGGATCACCAGTCATGCCCGCGGGGCACTGACAGTTGGGTGTGTGAAGGCTGACCGTGCACTGGGCCCCCTGGCCACAGCTTCCGGGACAGGGATCACCGCACTTCTGGTTCATGCAGGCCAGGTGATTGGCGCACTCATCGTGGCTGACACACTCGGGTCGGCAGTTGGGCGGGGTTCCCTGGAACTCCGGCAGACAGCGGCACTCCGCCTGGCCATTCACATTGGTGCACTGAGAGTTGGAACCACAAGGCGAGGGTTGACAGGGATCGCGAACTGGTTCTGGTTTCCTGGGCACCGGAATGGGATTGCACAAGACATAGGCATTTCCAGTGTATCTCGGGATGCACTCGCAATGGGCTCTATGCTGGATCGCCTGGCAGACGGCATTCAGGCCACATTTGCCGGGACACGGGTCCACGCACTTGTTGTTGATGCAGCTGTGCACCTGGGAGCAATCGGAGCTGGAGTAGCACTCCAGTCGGCAATTGGGCGGCTGGCCAAAGTATCCGGCCAGGCAGGAGCAGATGGCGTTGCCATTCCTCTCTAGGCACTGGGCATTGGCTCCGCACGGCGAGGGCTGGCAGGGATTGGGAGTCGGTGGTGGTGGTTCATCGCGAATTGGCTGGCAGGCGACGAAAGCATTGCCCGTCATCCTCTCGGGGCAGTGACACATGGCGATGTGGTTGACGGCATCGCAGAGGGCATTGAGGCCACAGTGACCTGGACAAGGATCCACGCACTTCTGGTTCACACACGCCCTATTCCTGGCACAGTCCGAGTTCAGAACGCACTCGGGACGGCATCCGGTGTAGGGATCACCCTGGTACTCGGGCAGGCAAGAGCACTGGCCATTGTTGCACAGAGCATTGGCTCCGCAGGGCGAAGGCTGGCAGGGATCGGAGGGAGCTGAAAGACAAAGGGGGCCTAGCTTAGAGGAGACTTTCTGGGGGTTAGGCTGGAGGTTGGGCATACTCTTCGGGGGCGGTGGAGGTGGCAGCAGTCGGCAGCTGGTGAACGGATCGCCCGTGTAACCCGAGGGACACGAGCAACTGGGTGTATGATTGATGACACTACACTGGGCGTCAAAGCCACAGGCTCCAGGACATGGATCACGGCACTTCTCGTTGAGGCAGGCCAGATTGCTGGGACACTCCGCATTGATGGTGCATTCGGGACGGCAGTAGGGAGCCGCTCCCACATAGTTCGCTAGGCAACTGCAACTGGCTCCGCCATTGACCACCCGACATTGGGAGTAGGGTCCACAAGGAGATGGCACGCAAGGATCGCGAATGTCATTCGACTTCGGTGGTTGGGGCGGTGGCACGGGCAGACAGCGGGTCAGAGCATCTCCGGTGAAGCCGGGCTGACAGGAGCACAGCGGACTGTGGTTACGCACATGGCACTGGGCATTCAGGCCACAAGCTCCGGGACATGGGTCCTGGCACTTCTGGTTGATGCACGCCTTGTCCGCCGGACACTCGGCGCTGATCACGCACTCCGGTCGACAAGAGGGCGGTGTGCCCACGAACTCCGGCAGGCAGGAGCAGATGGCCTGTCCCTGGGACTCGCGACACTGGGAATTGGCACCGCAAGGCGACGGCTGACAGGGATTCACATATTCCGGTGTGGGGGCTAAAGGAAACCAAAGGGGGGGGGGATGTTTAACATTTGCACTTTAGCGGGTCAAAAGCGAAGCATTGATTAAAAGCCAACCAAAAGCGATGTTATGTAATTCTAGAGCTAGCATATTGTCACTGAGCATAGTCGATGGCAGATTCCAAGGGACTTTCTATGGATTTGAGATTATACAAATGAGGTAGCTGAAAGAGAATCGGCTTAATGTCTAGAATTCAGTATTCCGTTGTTGCTGAAAGTCCCAAAAAGATATCACAGAGCTTTGATGATGAGAGATTCTATGGTCTTGGGGGTTGGATGACAATGGGGGTACCTTGAGATCATAAACATCACAGCATATTATGGGCAAAAAATATATATTAAGAGCAATCGTTGAGAAACTTAAAAGCGTAGCAAAATAGTAGCTTTTTATTTGAGATCATCTTTGATAATGGCCAGCTATGTAGACAATGTTTGGTCAAAGCGGTATGAGATTTAAAACCTTATGATATGGGCAGATAAGGTTAGGGCACTTAAAAAGTCAAGACTGAGGCGGAGAATTGAGTACAGCGTTGTTGTTGTTGTTGGCGGGATTAAGGAGTAGTCGGATTAAGATCAGCTTTAAAAAGTTCTAGCAAAATATCACAGAATATTATCGTTGGGCTTATAAGTTCAAAGTAAAGTAGAGGAGGCAAAAAACAAAGCACGGCGTTGTTGTTTAGAGGAAGTATTCGCATTAGGGTCGGTTTTAGATAGCTAGAGTAAGGAGATCTCTTCTTACGTTCACGCAGTGGAAGACGACAGCTGTGGTAGGGATTGCCCACATGACCCGGGTGGCATTCGCAGACCGGGTTGTGGTTAATCACCTGACAGAGGGCATTGATGCCACACGTCCCGGGGCAGGGATCGCGACACTTTTCGCTCATGCAAGCCCTGTGACTTGGACAGTCCGAGTTGACGGTGCATTCGGGTCGGCAGATCTCAGATGGATTGCCATAGTAACCCGGCAGACACTGACAAACGCTCAAGTCATTGTGGGGCTGACAGAAAGCGTTGACTCCACATGGACTGGGATTGCAGGGAAGGATCACCACGGCAGGTGGACTCGGTTCAGGTCGGGTGCAGAGGCTATAGGCGTTGCCCACATAACCTTCGGGACAGTAGCACACGGGGCTGTGGGCGACCACACGACAGAGAGCCGAGAGACCACAGCTGCCGGGGCAGAGATCAATGCACTTGTAATTCCGGCAGGCCTTGTCCGCCGGACAATCGGCGCTATTAACGCATTCCGGACGACAGAAGGGCGGAGTGTCGTGGTACTGGGGCAGGCAGGAGCAGCGAGCTCCGCCCGGCGTGGCTTGGCACTCGGAGTTCGGGCCGCAGGGCGAGGGCTGGCAGGGATTCACTTCGTCGCGCTCTACAGGGGGAATAACTAAAGTAGAGTGGTTAGATTCTAGTTCCATTGGTTTGGGTGCTGTATGTGGTATACCTATGGGTTGGCAAGACAGGAGCGGATTACCCGTCAACTGGGGTGGACAAACGCACAAGGGACCGTGGTTCTGGACATGGCAAATGGCACGAATGCCACAAGCCCCCGGACACGGATCGCGACACCTGAGATTCAGGCAGTATTTGTCGAGGGGACAGTCCGAGTTCGATGTACACTCCGGTCGACAGGCGGGTGGGGTGCCAATGAAATCGGGGAGGCAATAGCAAATCGCCTGTTCATGGTAGGCTCGACACTGGGCATTGGGACCACAGGGTGAAGGCTGGCAGGGATTAATCGGAGCACGTTGCGGCACGAGGGCTGGCGAAGTCGTAGGTGGTGCTGGTGGATCAGAAGGTTTGGGTTTGGGTCTTGGGTCACATCTCACAAAGGCATCTCCTTGCATTTGCTCCGGACAAGTGCAGGTGGCCACATGATTATATACATGGCACAAGGCATTTAGACCACAAGTTCCTGGACAAGGATCCTGGCACTTCTGCCGGATGCAAGCCTTATCCCTCGCACAGTCCGTATTGAGAACACATTCCGGTCGACAGACAACATAGGGATCTCCGTGATATTCCGGTATACAGCTACACTTTCCATTGTTGCACACGGCGTTTGGTCCGCAAATCGATGGATAACATGGATCCTTTGCCTCAACGGGCTCACGTTGAACCACAGGTGCTACAGGTTTGGGTTGACAGGAAACAAACGGATTTCCGGTGTAGCCATTTTGACAGAAGCAATTAGGCACGTGTGCATGCACACGGCATACGGCATTGTAGGCACAAGATCCTGGGCAAGGATCGCGACACTTTTCGTTGATGCAAGCCAAGGCCGAAGGACAATCCGAGTTAATAACGCATTCTGGTCGACAATTGGGTGGAGTTCCTCTGTAGTTTGGCAGGCAAACACACGCAGCCACTCCAAACCGATTGTGACAATGCGAGTAGGGTCCACATGGTGATGGGTAACACGGGTTGAACTCGAAATCTGGTCTGGCCACATCGTAGTTGGGCCGAGCTGGAGTTGTCTGTGGTACAGATGGAACATTGACCACTCCAGGAATAGGTTGTGGCGCTGGAGTTGAGTAACTAACATCTTGGTAATAGGGCCGTTGCGTCGGATAAGTCGGTTGTGGAACGGACGGTATGTTAATCACTCCAGGAGTAGGTTGTGGTTTCTCATATTGCACATCCTTTATCGGCTGTTGTGAGGTTGGAGTTGTAGGTTGTGGTACCGATGGAATGTTAATAATTCCAGGCTGTTGAACTGAAGTTGGTGGTGATGGTTGCGAAGGTATATTAATCACACCGGGAGTGGGTGAAGGCAGAGGTTGGGGCACCGAAGGAATGTTAACTATTCCTGGTGCTGGAGGAGTTGGTTGTGGAGCTGGATATGTGACGTCCTGAATAGGTGGATTCTGATGTGGGTATGTCGGTTGAGGAACAGATGGAATATTCACAATTCCCGGAGTTGGTACCGAGATCGGTGGAGATGGTTGCGACGGAATATTGATCACACCAGGAGTGGGTGATGGCACAGGTTGAGGCACCGAAGGAATATTAATTATTCCTGGTGCAGGAGGAGTTGGTTGTGGAGCAGGATATGTGACATCCTGAATAGGTGGATTCTGATGTGGGTATGTCGGTTGAGGAACAGATGGAATATTCACAATTCCCGGAGTTGGTACTGAGATCGGTATAGATGGTTGCGAAGGAATATTGATCACACCAGGAGTGGGTGATGGCACAGGTTGAGGCACCGATGGAATGTTAACTATTCCTGGTGCCGGAGGAGTTGGTTGTGGAGCTGGGTATGTAACATCCTGAATAGGTGGATTCTGATGTGGGTACGTCGGTTGAGGAGCCGATGGAATGTTCACAATTCCTGGAGTTGGTACCGAGATCGGTGGAGATGGTTGCGACGGAATATTTATCACACCAGGAGTGGGTGATGGCACAGGTTGAGGCACCGAAGGAATATTAATTATTCCTGGTGCAGGAGGAGTTGGTTGTGGAGCTGGGTACGTAACATCCTGAATAGGTGGATTCTGATGTGGATACGTCGGTTGAGGAACAGATGGAATATTTAAAATTCCTGGAGTTGGTACCGAGATCGGTGGAGATGGTTGCGACGGAATATTAATCACACCAGGAGTGGGTGATGGCACAGGTTGAGGCACCGAAGGAATGTTAACTATTCCTGGTGGTGGAGGAGTTGGCTGTGGCGTTGGATAGCTGACATCGTAAATAGGTGTTTTTGAAGGTGGATACGTCGGTTGTGGAACCGATGGAATGTTCACAATTCCTGGAGTTGGTACCGAGATCGGTGGAGATGGTTGCGACGGAATATTAATCACACCAGGAGTGGGTGATGGCACAGGTTGAGGCACCGAAGGAATATTAATTATTCCTGGTGCAGGAGGAGTTGGTTGTGGAGCAGGATATGTGACATCCTGAATAGGTGGATTCTGATGTGGGTATGTCGGTTGAGGAACAGATGGAATATTCACAATTCCCGGAGTTGGTACTGAGATCGGTATAGATGGTTGCGAAGGAATATTGATCACACCAGGAGTGGGTGATGGCACAGGTTGAGGCACCGATGGAATGTTAACTATTCCTGGTGCCGGAGGAGTTGGTTGTGGAGCTGGGTATGTAACATCCTGAATAGGTGGATTCTGATGTGGGTACGTCGGTTGAGGAGCCGATGGAATGTTCACAATTCCTGGAGTTGGTACCGAGATCGGTGGAGATGGTTGCGACGGAATATTTATCACACCAGGAGTGGGTGATGGCACAGGTTGAGGCACCGAAGGAATATTAATTATTCCTGGTGCAGGAGGAGTTGGTTGTGGAGCTGGGTACGTAACATCCTGAATAGGTGGATTCTGATGTGGATACGTCGGTTGAGGAACAGATGGAATATTTAAAATTCCTGGAGTTGGTACCGAGATCGGTGGAGATGGTTGCGACGGAATATTAATCACACCAGGAGTGGGTGATGGCACAGGTTGAGGCACCGAAGGAATGTTAACTATTCCTGGTGCTGGAGGAGTTGGTTGTGGAGCTGGATATGTGACGTCCTGAATAGGTGGATTCTGATGTGGGTATGTCGGTTGAGGAACAGATGGAATATTCACAATTCCCGGAGTTGGTACCGAGATCGGTGGAGATGGTTGCGACGGAATATTGATCACACCAGGAGTGGGTGATGGCACAGGTTGAGGCACCGAAGGAATATTAATTATTCCTGGTGCAGGAGGAGTTGGTTGTGGAGCTGGGTACGTAACATCCTGAATAGGTGGATTCTGATGTGGATACGTCGGTTGAGGAACAGATGGAATATTTAAAATTCCTGGAGTTGGTACCGAGATCGGTGGAGATGGTTGCGACGGAATATTAATCACACCAGGAGTGGGTGATGGCACAGGTTGAGGCACCGAAGGAATGTTAACTATTCCTGGTGGTGGAGGAGTTGGCTGTGGCGTTGGATAGCTGACATCGTAAATAGGTGTTTTTGAAGGTGGATACGTCGGTTGTGGAACCGATGGAATGTTCACAATTCCTGGAGTTGGTACCGAGATCGGTGGAGATGGTTGCGACGGAATATTAATCACACCAGGAGTGGGTGATGGCACAGGTTGAGGCACCGAAGGAATATTAATTATTCCTGGTGCAGGAGGAGTTGGTTGTGGAGCAGGATATGTGACATCCTGAATAGGTGGATTCTGATGTGGGTATGTCGGTTGAGGAACAGATGGAATATTCACAATTCCCGGAGTTGGTACTGAGATCGGTATAGATGGTTGCGAAGGAATATTGATCACACCAGGAGTGGGTGATGGCACAGGTTGAGGCACCGATGGAATGTTAACTATTCCTGGTGCCGGAGGAGTTGGTTGTGGAGCTGGGTATGTAACATCCTGAATAGGTGGATTCTGATGTGGGTACGTCGGTTGAGGAGCCGATGGAATGTTCACAATTCCTGGAGTTGGTACCGAGATCGGTGGAGATGGTTGCGACGGAATATTTATCACACCAGGAGTGAGTGATGGCACAGGTTGAGGCACCGAAGGAATATTAATTATTCCTGGTGTAGGAGGAGTTGGTTGTGGAGCTGGGTATGTAACATCCTGAATAGGTGGATTCTGATGTGGGTACGTCGGTTGCGGTACTGATGGAATGTTATGTATAACTGGTCTTGGTGCGGGTATATTAAGAACTGGCGCTGGTACATAGATCGGTTGTTGGGGCACTGGATATACAGGCCGTGGGGGCGAAGGAATATTGATCACACCAGGTCTTGACGGAGGTGGTGGATAATACACATCGTATATAGCGGGTCGCTGCACAACAGGAGGTTGATACGTTGGATGCACTGGCTGAGGCACTGAGGGTACATTTATTACTCCTGGTTGTGGAGCAGGTGTCGTGTTTACAGGTGATGGTATAAACACGGGACGTTGAGAAACCGGAGGCACTGGCTGTGGTATTGATGGAATATTAATAACTCCAGGTTGTGGTGTTATCACCGGTGGTTGTGTTGGATAGTTTACGTCGTAAACTGGAGCATGTGGAGTCGGGTAAGCAGGTTGCGGTACCGAAGGAATATTGATAACTCCCGGACTTGGAGGTGGTCTCGGTGTCTCCTGGGATGGTATATATATGGGAGGTTGGGGAGACGGTGGTACTGGCTGTGGGTACGATGGGATATTAAGAATTCCTGGTTGATGGGGAATTGAAGGCGTTGTTGGGTAGTTTACATCGTAAACTGGTGGGTTGGGTGAAGGATGCACTGGTTGAGGTGCCGAAGGAATATTTATCACTCCAGGCTTCTGAGGTGTAGGAGGCGGTGTCGTTGGATAATTCACATCATAAACCGGAGGCTGTGGTGTTGGGTGTGCTGGTTGCGGTGCGGAGGGAATGTTTATAACTCCTGGTTTGGCAGGTGGTGTCGGATGCTCTGGTGATGGTATATAAACGGGAGGTTGTTGCGACGGCGGTGTCGGCTGAGGCACAGAAGGAATATTGATTACTCCAGGCTGTACGGGAATCTGAGGCGGTTGTGGAGACGGGTAGTTCACATCATAGATTGGTGGATTCGGAGAAGGATATGTTGGTTGTGGCGCAGATGGAATATTAACTACGCCAGGTTGTTGAGGAATTGGAATCGGTGTAGTTGGATAGTTTACATCATAAACGGGAGTCTGTGGTGTAGGATATCCAGGTTGTGGAACTGAAGGAATGTTAATCACTCCAGGCTGAGGTGAAGGTGTTGGGTTGGCTGGCGATGGTATAAACAGAGGTCTCTGCGATGTCGGAGGCACCGGTTGGGGTACGGAAGGAATATTCACGACACCGGGTTGTTGAGGTACTGGATATGGCGTTGTTGGATAGTTGACATCATAAATCGGTGGTTGGGGCGAAGGGTAGACTGGCTGTGACACAGATGGTATATTGACAACTCCTGGTTTTTGGGGATTAGCCGGTTGTGGTATTGGATAGTTCACATTATAATGTGGTGGCTGGGATGGGGGGTATCCTGGTTGGGGGGCAGAGGGAATATTCACTATTCCCGGTTGTTGTTGTTGTATGTACACTAGATCAGGTATGGCAACCGGATAGGGAGGAGAAGGCGTGTCGAATATTTGTGGTCGGGCAGCTGTTGTAATTGGAAAATGGAAATGGTTTTTGTTAACCGAATTTTGAATGCCCGAAGAAACTTCAGTAGTATTCTTACGTTTGGGGATCTCGTAGCAACGTGTGAATGGATCACCCGTATGCAAAGAGATGCAGTAACATATAGGACTGTGATAGTGTACGCGGCACTCGGCATTAATACCGCAAATTCCAGGACACGGATCGACGCACTTGTGATGCACGCACGCCTTATCATAGGCGCACTCTGAGTTTAGGGTACACTCGGGTCGACAGTTGGGCGGAGTTCCGTAGAACTCGGGTAAACAGGAGCATACGGCTTCATTATTCGAGGGGTGACACTGGGCATTGGGTCCGCAGGGTGAAGGATCACAGGGAGTCGGGGGTGCTAAAAGGGTTGACATAAACGGACGAAATTGATTATCTAAATTCGGGAAATGTTTTTCAGTGCATGGATGCTTACATTGTTGGACAATTGGAACTGGTGCGCAGTACGACAAGGGATTACCAGTGTAGCCACTGAAACACCTGCACTGTGGCAGATGATCCAGGACATGGCACTCGGCATTCAGGCCACAGGTACCGGGGCACGGATCGCGACATTTTTGCTGAACACAAGCTCTGCTTGAGGGACAATCGGAGTTCAAAATGCACTCCGGTCGGCAGGCTTCGTAGGGATTGCCGAAGTAGTCGGGCAGACAGACGCAGGAGACTACTCCCCTCCGCTGATTGCATTGAGCGTTCGCTCCACAGGGATTGGGTTCACAACCGTTGATGAATGGTTCCTCATACTGAAGTACCTCTATGGCAGTTGTCGGTGGTGCTGGTGAAACCTGAGGGCGTGTGGGCGGCAGGCAGGAGTTGAAGGGATTGCCCACCAATCCAGGAGCACAAACACAGTTGGGCTGATGGTTGTAGGTTCGGCAGATGGCATTGTATCCACACAAGCCGGGACATGGATCCTGGCACTTCCGATTGATGCAGGCCCTGTCGCTGGGACACTCGCTGTTGGCAATGCACTCCGGTCGACAGTAGGGTGGTACTCCCAAGTATTCCGGAAGACAGCGGCAAACCGCGTTGCCTCCTTCACTACTGCATTGTGCATGAGGACCACAGGGAGATGGCCGGCAGGGATCGATTGGCTCTCGTTGTACTGGTGCGTAATCTTCCCTAATCAACTGGCACTGGGAGTAGGGACTTCCGGTGTATCCAGCAGGGCAAACACACTGTGGACTGTGATTAATCACATGACACTGGGCCAGGTAACCACAAGCTCCAGGACAGGGATCGCGGCACTTCTGATTCACACAAGCCAAGCTCGGTGGACACTCTGGATCGCTGACACATTCGGGTCGACAGGCTGGTGGATTTCCATAATAGCCGGGCAGGCAGGTGCAAATTGCTTGCGAACCAACTTCCCTGCATTGACCGTGGGGCCCACAAGGCGATGGTTGGCAGGGATGGAGCGCCACAGGCGACTGGAGTGGTGTCTGCTGGCACAGCACAAACGGATTGCCCTGATAGCCAACCGGACACTGGCACATGGCCACATGATTATGCACCTGGCACGTGGCTCCCGATCCACAAGTTCCTGGACACGGGTCCAGGCAACGATTACGGATGCAGGCCTTGTCCCACGGACACTCGGTACTCAAGACGCACTCTGGGCGACAGCCCACGTAGGGATCGCCTTGGTACAGGGGCAGACAACTACAGACACCGTTCGAGCACTGGGCATTGGGACCGCAGGGCGAGGGCTGACAAGGATCATCGGCTACGACAGTAACAGGGGTTGGAGCAGGCGTTGGCGCGGGATAACAGCGGTAGAAGGGATCTCCCACAAAACCTCTGTGACACGAACAGCTGGGCACGTGATTGAGCACATCACACTGGGCGTTTAGACCACAAGCCCCGGGGCAGGGATCCACGCACCTTTGATTAACACAAGCCCTGTGGCTTGGACAATCTGAATTCTGGGTGCACTCGGGCCGGCAGAAGGGAGGAGTACCGAAGTAGGAGGCCAGGCAGGAGCACACGGCTTGCCCGTACTCCACTCGACACTGGGCAAACTGTCCACATGGCGAGGGAACACAGGGGTCTCTATGGATTACGGGCGAATCCCTAACAGGTTGGGGCGGAGGGAAGGGCAGGCAGCGCATGAAGGCATCACCGGTGTAACCAGGATGACACGAGCAATGAGCTCTGTGCTGATGCGCTCGACAAATGGCATTCTGACCACAGGCACCCGCACATGGATCGGTGCATCTTCTGGCCACGCAAGCTCTATCATTGGGACATTCGGGATTAGTGGTGCACTCGGGTCGACAAGCGGGTGGGGAACCAAAGTA
Organism: Drosophila prostipennis; assembly: GCA_037075205.1. NCBI lineage: Eukaryota > Metazoa > Arthropoda > Insecta > Diptera > Drosophilidae > Drosophila > Drosophila prostipennis. Next base: position 753,104 of record JBAMCJ010000817.1, read on the forward strand.
ATCGGGCAGGCAGCGACACACCGCCTGACCCTGGGTTTCGGTGCACTGAGAGTTGGGACCACACGGCGAGGGCTGGCAGGGATCGAAGTGGACAACTTGGACGGCTGGAGAGGGACATAAGGGTGCAGATTGGGGGTAATGGTAAATTGGTGTGTTAGTGCAAGGATTAGACGATTGACTGGGAGATGGCTGCTTACGTTCCGCCTGGACCTGGACACGACAATGGCGATAGGGATCACCGCTGAAGCCGGGATAACAACTACAGCTGGGAACGTGATTAACCACTTGACACTGGGCATTGGGGGCACAGCTTCCTGGACAGGGATCGCGGCAGTGTTGATTCAAGCAGGCCAAGTGGCTAGAACAGTCCGAGTTCAGCACGCATTCGGGTCGACATCCTTCGTAGGGGTTGCCGTAGTATTCCGGTAGACACTGACACGAACCGGCTCCTCCACGTTCTCTGCACACGGCATTGCTTCCGCACGGGTTCTGGGCGCAGGGATTGATTTGCTCCCGCTGAATCTGAGGCCGGGCATAGCAGCCAGTGAAGGGGTCACCAATGTAGTCCCCAATGCAGATGCACGAGGGCACATGGCTCACCACTTGACAGGTGGCCGCGTTGCCGCAAAGTCCAGGACACGGATCTCTGCATTTCTGAGCAATGCAAGCTAGCTGACTTGGACATTCGGATGATGTTATGCACTCGGGTCGACAGTTGGGTGGTGTTCCCACATAATCCTTCAGGCACTTGCAAACGGCCTGTTCATTTTGATTAGTGCACTCTGCATTGGCTCCACATGGTGATGGAGAGCAAGGATTGAGCGGTTCCCTTTGAACTAATGGTGGTGGCGGTAGGCGTTGGCACAGGAAGAAGGCATTGCCTGAGTAACCTTGCGGGCAACTACAGTGCGGCACATGTCGGATGACCTGGCACTGAGCAAACTGCCCACAGGCTCCGGGACAAGGATCACGGCACTGTTGGTTCAGGCAGGCCAGATGTGGGGCGCAGTCCGAGTTGATGGTGCACTCGGGGCGACACTTAGGTGGAACACCAAAGTAGCCTGGTAAACAGGAGCAAACGGCCTGATCGTTGGCCTCTCGGCATTGAGCATTGTTTCCACAAGGCGACGGTTGACAGGGGTTCAAAGGTATCACGGGTGAGGCTAAATAGAATAAGGAATTGTTAAAAGGGTTCTCGATGATAAGTTCAGCTTGGGACGTACATTGCAAAAGGGTACACTGGACGAAAGCGTTGCCCGAAGTTCCGGGCGGACAACTGCATGTTGGAATGTGGTTGCGAACCTCGCAAACTGATCCCACACCACATGCTCCCGGGCAGGGATCTGTGCACTTGCTGCGCTGGCAGGCTTTGTCTCTCGCACAGTCCGTATTAAGGACGCACTCGGGACGGCAGCCCACGTAGGGATTGCCGTCAAAGTCGGGGAGACAAGAGCACTGGCCATCGGCGCTGCAGATTGCATTGGAGCCACAAGGCGAAGGGTTGCAGGCATCGCGAAGGACTGGAGTTGGCGGCGGAGGAGTTCGTTGGCAGCTGACGAAGGGATTGCCCTGGTAGCCTGATGGACAACTGCAGATGGGTGTGTGGTTGATGACATTGCATTGGGCCTGAAGGCCACAAGAACCGGGACACGGATCGCGACACTTTTCACTGATACACGCCAAATGAGACGGGCAGTCCGGATTAATCACGCACTCCGGCTGGCAATTGGGCGGAGCTCCAAAGTAGCCAGGGAGGCATGAGCACACAGCCTGGTTGCCTTGAGCACGGCATTGGCCAAAGGCTCCGCAGGGAGAGGGAACACAGGGATCGCGGTAGGTTTCCTTGGGGACATCGTGACTGATTGCGGGTGCTGCAAAGGGTCTGGGGTTACAAGGGATCACGGAGGTATTAAAAGAAATCCGAGTCTTACGTATGCGCTGGCAACCACTAATGGCGTCACCCGTGAAACCAGGTAGACAACTACAGTGGGGACTGTGATTAATCACCCGACACTGGGCACTGCTGCCGCAGACACCTGGACAGGGATCGACACAGTGTTGTTGCAGACACGCCAGGGTCAAAACACACTCGCTGGAGATGGTACACTCGGGTCTACAGGCAGGTGGGGATCCTATAAAGTCGGGCAGGCACTTGCAGATAGCCTGGTTGTTCGACTCTCGACACTGAGAGTTCGGACCGCAGGGTGAGGGTTGACAAGGGCGGGAGGGAATCGGTTCAGGCAGGGCTGTTGGGGAAAATTCAGGTTGAGTTCTAAATCTATTATTTGTTCCGTCTAAGATCTTCTTACGTTCACGCAGGACACTGCAGTACACGTAGGGATTTCCCTGGTAGCCCACAAGGCAGTTGCATTGCGGCAGATGTTCGCGTACTTGACATTGGGCATTGGGTCCACAGGTTCCGGGACACGGATCCCGGCAATGTTGATTGAGACAAGCCAGGTGGCTGGGACAGTCCGAGTTGAGCACGCACTCCGGTCGACAGCCCTCGTACGGATTGCCGTAGAATTCGGGCAAGCACTGACAAGCTCCAGCTCCATTCCTTTCCGTGCAGAGAGCATTGGCTCCACAAGGACTCGGAACACACGGTGTAAGCGGTGCCGGGACATCCCGAACCACTTGACAGCTCACGAAAGGATTGCCGGTTTGTCCAGCAATGCATGTGCACATGGGTGTATGATTAATCACATAACACTGGGCGTTGGAACCACATACACCTGGACAGGGATCGCGGCACTTTTGATTGAGGCAAGCCAGATTCGTGGGACAATCCGAGTTGGAAACACACTCGGGTCTGCAGTTCGGTGGAGTACCAATGAAGCCGGTTAGACAACTGCATTGGGCATTGCTTCCCTGATTACGACATTCCGCGTTGGCTCCACATGGCGATGGCTGGCAAGGATCGATTGGATCTTGCCTAACGGGTGGAGGTGGTGGACGGTGACAAGCCACGAATGGATTTCCTGTGAAGGAACCAATGCAATGGCAGTTCGGGCTGTGATTAATCACACGGCATTCGGCATTCTGGCCACAAACTCCGGGACAGGGATCTCGGCAATGTTGTTGGAGGCAGGCCAAGTGCAGCGGACATTCCGCATTACTGACGCACTCTGGTCGACATGAAGGTGGGACTCCAATAAAGTCACGAAGACACGAGCACACTGCTTGTCCGTTGATATTGCGACACTGGGCATTTGGTCCACATGGAGAGGGCTGGCAAGGATCGATAACATCCCGAAGTGGAGCTGGTGGCAAGGGTCGGCATTGGCTGAAGGCATTTCCAGTCATTCCCGGCGGACAGTGGCACATGGCCACGTGTCTGTGCACCTCACATATGGCATTGGAGCCGCAGGTTCCGGGACAGGGATCGATGCACTTGTTCCTCACACACGCCTTGTTCCAGTCGCATTCCGTGCTCAGCACACATTCCGGACGACATCCCACCAATGGGTTACCCACGAATTCAGGGAGACAGCTACATTGTCCCTGATTGCAAACTGCATTGGGGCCACAAGTGATCAATGAACAGGGATCAACTATTTGCGGGGGATCGCGAGCGATTGGAGGTGGAGCATGGCAGGATGTAAAGGCGTTGCCAACTAGTCCAGGGGCACATTGACAAGTGGGATTATGGTTGATAACCGTGCACAGGGCATTGAATCCACAGGCTCCGGGACAGGGATCGCGACAACGCTGTTGCTGACAGGCCAGGTGAGCCGGACAGTCGGGATTGATGGTACATTCGGGGCGACAATTGGGTGGAGTGCCAAAGTAGGAGGGCAGACAACTACAGGTGGCAGTTCCCTGGTTATCCCGGCAATCGGCATACTGGCCACAAGGCGAGGGTAGGCAGGGATTTCGATAGACGTCCAACTGTGGTGGTCTTGGGGCTGTAAGTTAGAGGAGGGACAATGTCAAGTAAATGGTTGGGGGCATCCTAGGGATATATCTTACGTGGCAAGGGCAAGCAGCGGGAGAAGGCGTCGCCTGTGAAACCAGGACGACAACTGCAAATGGGGGCATGCTGGATAACACGACACTCGGCATTGGAGCCACACACACCGGGACAGGGATCGCTGCACTTTTGCCTGATGCAAGCCTTGTCATGTGGACACTCTGCACTGGTCACGCACTCGGGTCGGCAATTGGGTGGGACACCCACGTACTCGGGAAGACACGAGCAGATGGCCTGCTCGTTGTTTTCGCGGCACTGCGAGTTGGGACCACACGGAGACGGTTGGCAAGGATTGACATATTCTTTGAGGACAGCTAAAGGTGGGGGAATTGACTGGTTAGCTTTTGAGGACGGAGCAGAATCAGTCTGGGACTCACGTTTCTCTGGGATCTGACAGTAGCGATAGGGGTCACCAACAAAACCATTGTGACAATGACAAGTTGGCAAGTGATCGATAACGCGGCACAAGGCATTCAAGGCACAGACTCCTGGACAAGGATCCCGACACTTCATCTGCTGGCAGGATTTGTGCGCCGGGCAATCGTTATTCGTTACACACTCCGGACGACAAATCTCGTAGGGATTTCCGTAGTATTCGGGAAGACACTGGCAGGAACCAACATTGCCTTCCTGGCGACACACAGCATTGGCTCCACAAGGACTGGGAGAGCAGGGCTGAACGATCTCTTCGTGCTGGATCAATGGAACTTGACGGCACGACGTGAATGGGTCACCAGTATAGCCAGGTAGGCAGTAGCACATGGCAGCATGGCTGATCACGTGGCAATTGGCATTCGAGCCACAGGTTCCGGGGCAGGGATCACGGCATCGCTGGTTCAAGCAGGCCTTGTCGAAGGAACACTCCGAATTGGTCACACACTCTGGCCGACAGTTGGGCGGTGTTCCAATGTATTCAGCCAGGCAGCTGCACTGCGCCTGATCTCCCACCGATGTGCACTTGGCATATGGACCGCATGGCGACGGCTGGCACGGGTGCCTGGGAATAATCTCATCACGCCGCACTGGTTCTGGGAAGCAGCCCAGGAAGGGGTTTCCATTGTGTCTGGGTGGGCAACTGCAAATCGGAGCATGGTTCACCACGTGGCAAAGAGCATTAAAGCCACAAGTTCCTGGGCACGGATCCATGCAATGCTGCCTCTGGCACGCCAGTCTAGGCAGGCAATCCGAGTTATGGGTACACTCCGGTCGGCAATTTGGTGGCGTTCCAATGAAATCTTCGATGCAGGAACACACAGCATTGTTGTTAAACACACGGCAGCGACTATTCGGACCGCACGGCGAGGGATAGCAGGGATCAGGAGGGGCCAGCGACACTGGCGGCGTCTCACACTGGATGAAGGCATTGCCTGTCATGCGCTCCGGGCAACGACACATGGCAATGTGGTTGATCACATCGCAGATAGCATTTGGAGCGCAAGTTCCTGGACAAGGATCAACACACTTGTGACGAACACAAGCCCGATTTCTCGCACAATCTGCATTTAGCACACACTCTGGACGACAGCCAGTATAAGGATCTCCTTGGTACTCGGCTATGCACGAACATTGACCATTCTGGCACAGGGCATTTGGTCCACAGGGAGATGGATTGCAGGGATCGTCGAGAGCAATGGGCTTGGCTAGAGGGGTAAGGGCAGGGTATTATACATGGACTAACTAGGTTCACACTTTATATAGTTCTTACGTGGTGCTGGAGGTTCAGGTTGACAGTTGGTGAACGGATCACCCACATAGCCCACTGGACACTGACAACTGGGCACGTGATTACGCACATGACACATGGCGTTATAGGCACAGGAACCGGGACAGGGATCCGCGCATCGTTGATTGATGCACGCCAGACTGGACAGGCACTCTGAACTTTGAGTGCACTCGGGTCGACAAGTGGGCGGGACACCAAAGTAGTTGGGCAAACAGGAACAGATGGCTTGTCCCTGGGACCGCCTACATTGGGCATTGGCTCCGCAGGGAGATGGTTGGCAAGGATCGCGCTCTATGTCTTGGAGAATATGCGTTTGTGGAGCTAAACGGGGAAAGGGTGAAGATAAGACGTTTGCACATGGCGACTCAGCTTTAGAAAACTTACGAGGAATTGGGTAACAACGGGTGAAGGGATCTCCTGTGTAACCCGCTTGACAAGAGCAGAGTGGAGCGTGGTTCACCACCTGGCAATTGGCAGAAGTGCCGCAGGCACCAGGACAAGGATCAGTGCACTTGTGGCGAACGCAGGCCTTGTCAAGATTGCACTCCGAGGAGACCGTACACTCAGGCCTACAACCCGGAGGAAGGCCCACATACTCCGGCAGACAGGAGCAGGTGGCCACACCGTTTTGCTCGCGGCACTGAGAGTTGGGACCACATGGAGAAGGTTGACAGGGGTTTACATATTCCCGAATGGCTGTAAAAGATGTCAAGATGTCTAGAGGCAAGTTTGAGGGGGTGGTAAAGGGAAGGGGGTCTGCTTACGTTTCGGTTCAATGTTGCAATACCGATAGGGATCTCCCACATAGCCACTGAGGCAGTTGCAGGTGGGCAGGTGATTACGCACGAAGCACTCGGCATTTTGACCACAACTTCCGGGGCAGGGATCGCGGCATTTCTGATTGACACAGGCCAGCTGAGAGGGGCAATCGGAGTCGAGGACACACTCAGGGCGACATCCCTCGTAGGGATTGCCGAAGTACTCGGGCAGACACTGGCAGGAACCGACTCCATTCTGCTGGCGACACTCGGCAAAGGAGCCGCAGGGATTCGGGTTGCAGGGTTGCACTAACTCAACCGGTTCCCTTTGGATCTGTGGCTCACAGCGGACGAACGGATCACCGACATAACCCGGTTGGCAGTAGCACATGGCACTGTGACTGATAACACGACATACGGCATCGGTGCCGCAGAGACCTGGACACGGATCCTTGCAGCGGTTATTCGTGCACACATGCAACTGGCTGCACTCGGAGTTGGAGACACATTCGGGGCGGCAGTTGGGCGGTGTGCCAAAGTAGTTGGACAGGCAGGAGCAGGAGGGTGTGTCTCCCACGCGGCGACACTCGCTGTTTGGTCCACAGGGTGAGGGCTGGCAAGGATCTTGGGGCACAATATCTCGCTGGGGTTCAACTAAAGGTGGGTCGTTAAATGTATGATCTTGTCTAAAGATGTTCATCAAAAACTTACTAATCACATGACATTGAACGATGGGATTTCCCGTATATCCGGGTCGACAACTACAGAAAGGACTGTGGCTGACGACTCGACACTCGGCATAGGCCCCACATGATCCTGGACAAGGATCGACGCACCGCTGATTCTGACAGGCCAAACTGGGGGAACAATCGTAGTTGGTGCTACACTCGGGTCGACAAGAAGGTGGCACCCCAAAGTAGTTGGGAAGGCAGCTGCACACAGCCTGACCGTTCTGCTCCCGACACTCGGCATAGGAACCACATGGTGAGGGACTACAAGGATTGCGGTACACATCCACTGGAGAACGGGTAGGGAATGAACAGGGATTCTTTAAAAATAGAGCGGTAAACCTACGTTGCACTGGGGTACATTGCACAAAAGCATTGCCCGTCATCCGCTCGGGACAATGACACATGGCGATGTGGTTGACCACATCGCAGATGGCATTGGAGCCACAGGTTCCGGGGCAAGGGTCAGTGCACTTCTGCTGTATACAGGCCAGATTTCGGGGACACTCCGCACTGAGAACACACTCGGGTCTGCAGGCCACGTAGGGATCACCCTGATAGTCGGCCACACATGTGCACTCTCCCTGATTCGAGCAGATGGCATTACTGCCGCAGGGACTGGGATTGCAAGGATCGCGGGGTTCTTCACGGGCTGGTGGGGCTGCAAAAGGGGTTTGGTCTTAGTCTGGAGGAGGGTTTAACACTAGACAACTCTTACGTGGTGCCGGATGGCAGGCTAGGAAGGCATCACCAATAAAGCCCCGCAGGCAAACGCAACTGGGAACGTGGCTAATGACTCGGCACTCGGTCTGCTGACCACAGGCACCGGGACAAGGATCACGGCACCGTTCGCCAATGCAGGCCAAGTGACTTGGGCACTCTGCATTGATGGTACATTCGGGACGACAATGCGGCGGAGTGCCAAAGTAGTTGGGCAGGCAAGAGCAAACGGCCTGATCCTGTTGATTCCTGCACGACGAGTACAGGCCACAGGGTGACGGCAGGCAGGGATCGCGATAGGGAGCTACGTCCCTCAAGGGCGGTGGTGGAACTGGCATCGGGTAGAACGGGTTAGGGTTGGTCAAATACACACAAGACTTTTCCTTACTTGTTGGTTGGGGCAGACAACGCACGAAGGGATCACCGGTCATGCCGGTGGGACACCTACAAATTGGACTATGGTTGCGCACCTCGCAGATTGCCTGCTGGCCACAAACACCGGGACAGGGATCAACACACTTTTGGTTGATGCACGCCCTATTGGGCGCACATTCAGAGCTCGAGGTGCACTGGGGTCGGCAGTTGGGCGGTGCTCCCTCAAACTCCGAACGGCAGGAGCACACTGCCTGCTCGTTGACCTCGCGACAATTGGAATTCGGGCCACAGGGGGACGGTTGACAGGGGTTCACATACTCATGGACAACAGCTAGTTATGGTTAGGAATACAGTACAAAACAACGTTTTTTTGGAATTAGTAACTACATCCACGACTACGACCAAGTTAAGTGTAACTACGTGAATAATTGGAACTCGCTTACGTTCTGGCGGTTGGCTACAGTAGCGATACGGATCGCCCACATATCCAGCGAAGCAGTTGCACATGGGCGTGTGGTTCACCACATTGCACTCGGCATTCTGTCCACAGCTTCCGGGGCAGGGATCGCGGCACTTCTGCTGTTGACAGGCTCGGTTCGAGGGGCAGTCCGAGTTCAAAACACACTCCGGCCGACAGCCCTCATAGGGGTTTCCGAAATAATCCGTCAGGCACTGACAGGCTCCGGCTCCATTCCGTTGGATGCACTCGGCATTGGCGCCGCAAGGCGACGGCTGGCAGGGATTGATGATCTCCACATCCTGTACGATGGGCTGGCATTGGGTGAAGGGATCTCCGATGAAGCCAACGTCGCAAGTGCACATTGCTGTGTGAGAGACGACGCGGCAAGTGGCACTTAGACCACACAATCCGGGACAGGGATCGCGACACTTCTGATTGATACAAGCCAAGTTCGAGGCACATTCAGAGTTGGCCACACATTCGGGTTTGCAATACGGCGGAGAGCCAACGAATTCCGCAAGACACGTGCAAGTTGGTGTCTCGCCCACAGCGCGGCATTCAGAGTTTGGACCACAAGGCGACGGACGACAAGGATCCTGAGGCACAATATCCTGACGTGGTGGCTCGATGATCTGCTGACAGCCCACGAAGGGATTGCCAGTAAACCTTGGCAGACAGGTGCAGAACGGATTGTGGTTAACCACACTGCACTGGGCATTGCGGCCACACGAACCGGGACAGGGATCACTGCACCTCTGGTTCACACACGCCTGGCGGGACAAGCACTCCGAGTTGGATGTACACTCCGGACGACAGAGCGGCGGGGTTCCAAAGTATCCTGGCACACAGGAGCACACAGCCTGCTGGTTGACCTCGCGGCACTGGGAGTTGGGTCCGCACGGAGAGGGTTGGCATGGCTGGACAAGGACAGGGGCTGCAAGGGAAATGTTGCGTTGGATATCGTTGGGTTCGGAGGACCAAGGCCTGGAAGGGAAATATTTACGTGGTGCAGGTTGGCACTGAACGAACGCATTGCCATTGTAGCCCTCCGGGCAAGTGCACATGGGCACGTGGTTGAGGACAGTACAGATGGCATTAGGGGCACAGGTTCCGGGGCAGGGATCGAAGCACTTGTGACGCGAACAGGCGAGCTCACGTGAGCAATCCGCGCTGGTGATGCACTCGGGTCGGCAACCGCTGTAGGGATCGCCATGGTATTCGGGAATGCAGGTGCAGACTCCATTGTTGCACTGAGCATTGGGACCGCAGGGTGAGGGGTTGCACGGATCGTCGAGCTTAGCGGCTGAGAATGGAAGGATTTGAGTCCCTACTACACTTTAAACATTTAGTGCTGAGTCTTACGTATTACTGGCGGTGGTGGCAGGGGCTGGCACTGACTGAAGGGATCTCCCGAGTATCCTGCTGGACAGGTACAGCTAGGCGTGTGATTGATCACATTACAAATGGCCCCGTAGCCGCAAGAACCGGGACAGGGATCCCTGCACTTCTCATTGATGCACGCCTGACTGCTGGGACACTCGGCGTTGATGCGGCATTCGGGACGGCAATTGGGAGGAGCTCCCAAATAACCAACCGAACAGGAACAGGCGGGAGCATCTCCCTGAGAACGGCACTGGGAGTACGGTCCGCAAGGAGAGGGTACACAGGGATCAACCGGAGTCTTTTGTATGGGTGTCGGTGGTTCAGCTTTGGGAGTGATAAGACAGTTTAGAAAGGGGTCAACCATTTGGGGAGGACATCACTTACGAGGCTTGGGGAAGCAGCGGAAGAAGGCATCGCCCGTGTAACCGGCGCGACATGAGCAAATGGGACTGTGATTCACCACCCGGCAGATGGCCTGTTCCCCGCAAGTGTTGGGACAGGGATCGACACATTTCTGGTTCACACAGGCCTTGTCAGCCGGACACTCTGAGGATATCGTACACTCGGGGCGACACACAGGCGGGGCACCCACATATTCCGGCAGACACGAGCAAATGGCTTGCTCGTTGACCTCCCGACACTGGGAATTGGGACCACATGGCGATGGCTGGCAGGGATTGACGTACTCCTTGACGGCTATAAAGGGAGGTAACTCGTGGAAGTTTACAAAATTCAATGAACTCTGACCACTAGTCTTACGTTCTGGGACACACGAGCGATACGGATCACCGGAGAATCCTGTTATGCAGCTACAACTGGGCACATGATTCAGTACATTACAGATGGCATTCTGGCCGCAAGTTCCTGGACAGGGATCCTGGCACTTCTGCTGCTGGCAAGCCCTGTTCGATGGACAATCCGAATTGAGGACGCACTCGGGGCGACATCCCTCGTAAGGATTGCCAAAGTATTCGGGCAAGCACTGACATGAGCCGGCATCTTGGCGGGAGGTACAGCGGGCATTGATTCCACAAGGGCTGGGATTGCAAGGATCTAACTGGTCCTGGATCTGAATCCTCTTCTCCGTGCATATGGTAAACGGATCACCCTCCATTCCCTCCGGACAAACGCAGCTTGGCGTGTGCGAAAGAACTCTGCACTCCGCAGATTGTCCACACAGTCCTGGACAAGGATCGCGACACTTTTGCTGAATACAGGCTTGGTTCGTGGGACACTCTGAACTGGTCACGCACTCGGGTCGACAATTGGGCGGTACTCCAATGTAGTCCGCCAGACAGGTGCAAGAAGGCAATTCGTTTACTTCGCGGCACTGAGAGTACGGTCCGCAGGGTGATGGCAGGCATGTTTGCCTCGGTGGCGGAACCGGTGGTTCGATGATCTGCTGGCAACTCACAAACGGATTACCCGTGTAGCGCTCCAAGCAGCGGCAGAATGGCGAGTGATTGGTAACATGACATTGGGCACCGCGACCACAGACGCCAGGACAGGGGTCACTGCACTTCTGGTTGCGACAGGCCAGGTTCAAGGGACACTCCGAGTTGGTGGTACATTCCGGACGACAGAAGGGCGGGCTTCCTATGAAGGGAGTGATGCAGGAGCAGATGGCCTGCTGGTTGACCACGCGACACTGAGAGTTAGGTCCGCAGGGTGAGGGCTGGCAAGGATTCTGAACGACGTCGAGCTCTGTAAAGTTATCGACTTTGTAGTAACTGAAAAGGAGGTGGGCACTTGGGGTAAACTTTTCTTACGTGGAATGGGACTGCACTGAATGAAGGCATTGCCTTGCATTCTTTCCAAGCAGCGACAGTTGGGTATGTGGTTCAGAACCTCGCATATCGCGTTGATGCCACAGACACCTGGACAGGGATCGACGCACTTGTGACGAACACAAGCCTGACTACGGTCACAATCTGTGTGAAGGACGCATTCGGGACGACAACCGGTATAAGGATCGCCGTGGTATTCGGGCAAGCAAGAGCATACTCCATTGTTGCATTGGGAGTTGGAGCCACAAGGCGATGGGTTGCACGGATCCTCGGGTGGCAGGGGGTCTCGTACTAATTCATTGAAGGGTAAGATATAACTCATAGGCTTCTCTATTGGTTGAGAATGGGTCTTACTTTTCTCTGGTATTGGCTGGGGATTACAAACGCTGAACGGATCCCCAATATACCCGGACACACAACTGCAGATGGGGGTGTGGTTAATCACATTGCACTGAGTGTTGAGGCCACAGGAGCCGGGACAGGGATCGCGGCACTTCTGGTTGATGCAGGCCTGGTGGCTGGGACACTCGGCATTGATGGAACACTCCGGTCGGCAATTGGGTGGAGTACCCAAATACTGTGGTAGGCAAGAGCAGGAAGGTGTGCCGTGAATCTCGCGACACTGAGAATTCGCTCCGCAAGGTGAAGGAACACAAGGGTCAAGGGGTTCACGTTCGATGACTGGAGGAGGAGCTGGAAATGATTTGTTTTCTATGGTAAGCGGAAGACCATTTTGAATCGTGTCTGGTTTCTTACGCGGCTGACGGTAACAACGAGTGAATGGATCACCCGTGAATCCACTGAGACAGGTGCAAATGGGATTGTGGTTGCGCACGCGACACTCGGCCTGCTGGCCACAAACATTTGGACAGGGATCCACACACTTGCGGTTCACACAAGCCTTGTCGGCGGCGCACTCCGAACTACTGGTGCATTCCGGACGACAGGCGGGCGGACTGCCAATAAACTCTGGCAAGCAGGAACAGACTCCTTGCTCGTTGACTTCACGGCATTGGGAGTTTGGACCGCATGGCGACGGCTGGCAAGGATTCACATAAACGCGTTCAGCTGGAATAGAAACCATCGATGGTCACAAAATCCTAGGGCAAACTGGACTTCATCCTTACGTGGCTCGTTGACTATAATGCGACACAGGCTGTACGGATCTCCGGTGTAACCAGAAAGGCAGTTACAGGTGGCCAAGTGATTAACCACCTGGCACTCGGCACTTTGGCCACAGGTACCCGGACAGGGATCGCGACATTTCTGGTTCACACATGCCCGATTGGAGGGGCAGTCAGAGTTCAGAACGCACTCGGGACGACAGCCATCGTAGGGATTTCCGAAATAATCAGGCAGACACTGACAGGATCCTGCACCACCACGTTCCTCGCACTTGGCGTTGACGCCGCAAGGACTGGGGTTGCAGGGCTGCAGGATCTCAGGAGGAGTATCCCTAAATGGACTGCACTGACTAAACGGATCTCCGGTGAAGCCAGTGTCGCACAAGCACATGGCACTATGACTGAACACCCGACAATTGGCATTTTGACCACACAGTCCTGGGCAGGGATCCACGCATTTCTGGTTAATACAGGCCCGGTTTGTGGGACACTCCGAGTTGGATATGCACTCGGGTCGACAGTTGGGCGGGGCACCCACAAATTCGGGTAGGCAAGAACAGGATGGGGATTCTCCTGACACGCGACATTCGGAGTTGGGACCACAAGGTGAAGGCTGGCAGGGATTCTGCGGCCTCTCATCGCGTATGACTGAAAGAACTCCAGACTTGAGCATCGGGGAAGGATTAAAGAACCGATGTGGCTTACTTAGCTGCTGACAGCTCACGAAGGGATTTCCGGACATGCCAGTGGGGCAGGTGCAGAAGGGACGGTGATTGACCACGTTGCAGAGGGCATTGAAGCCACAGGTTCCGGGGCAGGGATCGCCACACTTCATATTCTGGCAAGCTTGATCGGCAGGACAGTCCGAGTTGGTCACACATTCCGGTCGACACTGCGGCGGACTGCCCACGTAGTCAGCCAGGCAGGAACAGACCGCAGTCTGTTGCACCACGCGGCACTGACTGTTCGGACCACATGGCGATGGCTGGCAGGGATCTTGAATCTTTGCTGGCGGCACGGGTCGACACTCGAAGAAGGCATTACCGGACATCTGCTCGGGGCAACGGCAAATGGGAATGTGGTTGGTCACCTCGCACAAGGCGTTCACACCACAAGTTCCAGGGCAGGGATCGATGCACTTGTTGCGCACACAGGCCCGATCTCTCGGACAATCTGTGTTAAGAACACACTCTGGGCGACAGGAGACATACGGATCTCCCTGGTACTCGGGTATACACGAACATTGTCCATTTCGACAAAGAGCATTAGCTCCGCATGGTGATGGGTTGCAAGGATCGTCGGCGATTGGTGGTGGTGCTACGGCTGTAAAAGGGAAAAATATCGAAGGGGATAAACACCGGACTCCGGTTCTGTAAAATCGCTGAGGACACCTACGTTCTGGGGGCTTGGGATTGCAGTTGGTGAATGGATTTCCTATGTATCCTTCGATGCAGGCGCAGAGTGGTGTATGATTAATGACACTGCAAACGGCATTTTGACCGCAGGCTCCCGGACAGGGATCGCGACACTTTTGGTTAATGCACGCCAGCTGACTAGGACACTCCGAATTGATGGTGCATTCAGGGCGACAATTGGGAGCCTGGCCAATAAAGTTAACCAGGCAGGAACAGGCAGGCACACCATTAATGTTGCGGCACTCGGAGTTGGGACCACAGGGTGTTGGTATACAGGGATCCCTCAGAGGTTCGTCCTTGGTCTCAATAATCGGCGCTGTGGTTAGGGGAGGGTTTACTATCTATTACCCAAGGATTACGAGAAACAGGCTTACGTGGAATGGGGAAGCAACGAGTGAAAGCGTCGCCTGTGTAACCACTGAGGCAGCTGCAAATGGGGCTGTGGTTGCGAACTCTGCAAATGGCATTGTTTCCGCAAGTATCTGCTGCGCAAGGATCCACGCACTTCTGATTGACACACGCCCTGTCCACAGGACACTCCGAGGAGATGGTGCACTCGGGTCGGCAGGATGGTGGAGCTCCCACGAACTGGGGCAGGCAGGAGCAAACCGCTTGCTCATTGGAAACCCGGCATTGAGAGTTGGCACCACACGGTGTGGGCTGACAGGGATTGACATACTCGTTTTGGGGTGCTAAAATGTGGGACTTGAGTAAGGGAAAAGAAGAACTCGATAGTTGCGTCTTACGTTCTGGCAGTCGATTACATTGACGGTATGGGTCACCCACATATCCGGTCAGGCAATTACATTGTGGCAAGTGGTTGACCACTTGGCAGTTGGCATTTTGACCACAAGTTCCTGGGCAGGGATCCTGGCATCTCAGTTGCTGACAGGCCCTGTTCGACGGGCAGTCCGAGTCGAGCATGCACTCCGGGCGACAACCCTGGTAAGGATCTCCAAAGTACTCCGGCAGACACTGGCACGATCCGACTCCGTTGCGATCGCGGCACACGGCATTCGGTCCACAGGGACTTGGGCTGCACGGAGTGCGTATTTCATTTTCATAGGCAATCTCCGGACGGCACTGCACGAACGGATCTCCACTGAAGCCCTGCTGGCAGATGCATTGCACTGCATGACTGACCACATGGCACTCGGCGTTGAGGCCACAGCGTCCCGGGCAGGGATCGACGCACTTCTGGTTGACGCAGGCCAGTTGACTGGAGCAGTCCGAACTGGTCACACATTCTGGCCGGCAGTTCGGCGGACGTCCGATGTAGGTTTCCAAGCAGGAACAGGCAGGAGCCTCGCCCACCGGGCGACACTGGGAGTAGGGTCCACAAGGAGATGGGCGGCAAGGATCAACGGGCGCCACGTCACGAACAGGAGGTTCAACTGGGAAAGGTAACTGCTGTAAGGGAGACTCCTTTGTTTCTGGCATAATATCCTTACTCTGAGGTTGGCAACGAATGAAGGGATTACCCGTAAACCTCGGAGGACATGTGCAGAAGGGACTATGGCTGACAACAGCACACTGGGCCCCCACTCCACACGTTCCGGGGCAGGGATCTCCGCACCGTTGGTTGAGACAAGCTTGGGTGGGTGCACACTCCGCGTTCGAGGTGCACTCGGGTCGGCAGGATGGCGGAGCTCCAATGAAGCTTGGCAGGCACGAGCACACTGCCTGCTGATTGACCTCGCGGCACTGGGAATTGGGACCACACGGTGAGGGTCGGCAGGGATTGGTGACTGAAACTATGGGTGAAGGGGTGGTTAGAGGAGCAGCTAGGAGGGTTAACCATTTCGACGTACTCTGCACGGGAGAACAGCGGATAAAAGCGCTGCCAGCAGTGCGTTCCGGGCATCTGCACATGGGTATGTGATTGATGACATCGCAAATGGCATTCTCGCCACAAGTGCCCGGACAGGGGTTCACACACTTGCTGCGATGACAGGCCTTATCCCGCGGGCAGTCAGAACTCAGGACACACTCGGGCCGACAGCCGGAGTAGGGATCGCCATGGAATTCGGCCAGACAAGTGCAGACTCCAGCGTTGCACTGGGCATTGGGGCCACAGGGTGAAGGGTTGCAGGGATCCACATATTCGTCTATTAATTGGGTTGTTTGGTTTAGTGAGTTTACTCTAGCTTTTTGTTCCACTTTCTTACTTTGCGTAGGTTCAGGAGGTGGCGCAGGACGACAGCTGCTGAACGGATCGCCCGTAAAGCCAGCTGGACACACGCAAATGGGCGTGTGGTTGACCACATTACACTCGGCTGCATAGCCGCAGGAACCGGGACAGGGATCAATGCACTTCTCGCGAATGCAGGCCAGATTGGAGGGACACTCTGCACTGATGGTGCACTCGGGTCTACAGTTGGGCGGAGCCCCAAGGAATTCCGGCAAACAGGAACAGGATGGCACACCCTGAACATTGCGGCATTGACTATTTAGACCGCAGGGTGAGGGCAGGCAAGGATCACGCTCGACACGTTCGATTACAGGTGGCGGGGCTAAGTGGGACATTACTATTAACTGAATGCTTGGAGAGATCGGAGGAAAACTCTTACGTGGCAGGGGATAGCAGCGGGTAAAGGAATCACCGGTGAAACCTTGACGACACTGACACAGAGGACTGTGACTTCGCACCCGGCACTCGGCATTGATGCCACAAGTGCCTGGACACGGATCCTGACAACGTTGACTGATGCAAGCCTTGTCGGTGGGGCATTCCGTACTCAACACACACTCGGGTCGACAGTTGGGCGGCAGACCGATGTGGAGCTCCAGGCAGGAGCACACGGCCTGGCCGTTGAGTTCGCGACACTGGGAGTTGGGACCACATGGCGAGGGGCGACAGGGTTGGCTGGGTTCGGTCACGCGTGCAGGGACTAGAAATGGGTCCAAGGTAAGGGGCGAGTCAAGGGTGATTTCGGGTTTAGCTATCTTACGCTGAGGTGGTTCCACATGGCAGTAGCGATACGGATCGCCAGTGAATCCGATGCGGCAGGTACAGGTGGGCAGGTGGTTGGTCACACTGCAGTCCGCATTGCTGCCACAGGTGCCGGGACAGGGATCGCGACACTTCTGCTGCTGGCAGGCCCGATTCGAAGGGCAGTCCGAGTGACGAACGCACTCCGGACGACACGACTGATACGGGTCACCAAAATGATCGGGCAGGCACTGGCAGGAACCGATGCCATTTCTTTCGCGGCAAACTGCATTCGAGCCGCAGGGATTGGGTTCGCAGGGGGTCACCTGCTCATTGACAATGCGTTCTATGTGGGGCGAAAGGAGTCAAACAAAGGGAGAGAGAGAGATGGGGACAAAGACAGAGATTTTCATTAATTGCTCTCGAGTGAATCGGTTTTAGTACAATACAACACACCTGGCGTTGGTTTTTTGTTTGCTTTCAGCTGATTAATCCGTTTGCAGTTGTGGTATTATTGTAGCGGATTAGAGTACAAGTACAAGTTAGGTGTTCGAATCCTTTCGAAGGATATGGCGGTTCAGGTGCAGAGGTTCGGAAACCCCTTCATTTAGTTGGGTTAAACTCTGTGTGCTGAGTGCTTTGGCAGTGTTATGTAAGTGCAATGGGCCAATTCAATTGGCCTTGAGTTATGTTTTTGTGTCGTAAGTAAAACAAGTGTCCTTTGGCGGGGTTATATCATTTGATTTATTGCTCTTTGTTAAACAATTCTCATACGCTACAATGTTATACAATTTTAATGTTCTAATTAAGTGCTAACGCGGCTTTTGGTTTCTTTTCGACTAGTACTAGGTTAATTTCTTTGGCGTTCCGTAGGCAGAATTTTGGTTTGGGGTCAACAACAACAACGCAGTACTCAATTTCGGGTAGTTGGGTTAGGGTAAATTTTGGGTAGTAAGCGAGTGGAGAGACAGGGACATTTGTGTTTTGGGCCAAATAACGAATTAGGTAAAAGCATTTCGCGTGGATTATCCCCCAAATCGAATACAACAACGGTGGGGGCGCAAGGTAATACTTTTGGAGGCAACAACGATATATCATCAAGGGTTAAAGGCAAAAATCAAGGCGGGTGATTTGGTGTAAAGGCATTAAAGGTTGTATATAAGGAAGCAATAAGGCGTGGCAAGTTTGCATATTGTAATTGAGGCGTTAGGGGCGGTAAAAAGCAAATAAATAATTGACTAAAACTAATTAAAATCTTTGACTATCCCAGCGTACAGACACTTTCAATAGCACAGCCACTCAGACAACTCGTACAGAGTGCGTGCTGAATTGAAATTTGCATTTGGCCTTTCGAGTGCATTGTGATTTCGTGTAAAAAAACATAAACGGTACACTCCCTAAATTGCAATGCATTGTGCCTGTGCGTGCGGTAATCATAGATCTTAATGAATGTAAATTGTGTGGTACAAAAAGGCTGCCTAAAAGCACATTAGAACAAGTATCGCGGATATGGTGAAAAACAAGTGCCAACATAAAGTGCAAAACAAGTATAACCAATTACAACGATTGTAATTGCCTTTCGATTGATCATCTTTCATTTATTCTAATGCGCTTATAAGGAATGTGAAACTTTAGGCTTTGGGGGGTCTTTAAACTGGGCAAACAGGGGAGTTTCACTGAGTTTTAATAAGTTTCTTTAATATTCTTTGGTAAGCCAATAATGAGGTTTTTTTTTAAATAGTTTCACATTCTTTCAAATCTTTCAAGGCGTAAACAAATGTTTTGGCTGTGCGTCATCTTTGTTCGATTTTAATAATAGCAAGTGTTGTACTGGGCGCCCAGTGAGCAACCGAAACCACAAATTATCGTTTATAAGCTGGTTTACGCCCTGACCTAACTACTAGGTAAATGAAAACGGGGTCCTACCTTGCTCCTTCTGACAGCCGGTGAACGGATCTCCAGTATAGCCCACATCGCAGGTGCAGATGGGTTGATGATTGGCCACATTGCAGCGGGCATTGAATCCGCAGGCATTCACGCACGGATCCGAGCACTTCTGGCGGATGCAGGCCTTGGTCGGTGGACATTCCGGATTGATGGAGCACTCGGGTCGGCAGCTTGGTGGCGTTCCAATGAAGGTGGCTGCGCACGAGCAGGCTGCGTTTCCATTCAGCACCTTGCACTCCGAATTGGGTCCGCAAGGCGACGGCTGACATGGGTTATCCGGCGTTGGTGGTGGCTTTCGTTCCTCCTGGTAGCAGCGAGTGAACGGATCGCCGGTGTAGCCCGTGTTGCACGAGCACGACGGGTTGTGGTTGATCACCTGGCAGCGGGCAAATTGTCCACAGGCTCCGGGGCACGGATCCACGCACTTCCTGTTCACACAAGCCATGTGCAGCGAGCACTCGGAGCTGACGATGCATTCCGGTTTGCAGGCGGGCGGTGAGCCCAGCATTCCCGGCTGACAGGCACACACAGGTCCCTGGCCGGAAATGTGGCACAAGCTGTTGGGTCCGCAGGGATTCGGCTGACATGGGTCCTTGGCAACGGGCGTCTCGTGGCGGCAGTGGACAAATGGATCGCCCGTGTAGCCCTGCAGACAACTGCAGATCGGTATGTGGTTCGAGACATCACACTGCGAGTTCTGACCACACACTCCGGGACAGGGATCAACGCACTTCTTGTTCAGGCAAGCCTTTGTGGGTGGGCAATCGGTACTCAACGTGCACTCCGGGCGACAGCCGGTGTAGGGATCTCCCTGGTATTCCGCCAGGCAGCTACAGATTCCGTTCCTGCACTCCGCATTCGATCCGCAAGGCTGCAGATCGCAAGGATCCTGAGTGAGCGGAGGTGACTTGGTCGTCTCTTCGATGAACTCGACGCAACGGACAAACGGATCGCCGGTGAATCCTCCACATGTACAGATGGCCAAGTGGTTCTGAACACGGCACTCGGAGTCCACTCCGCAGGATCCATCGCAGGGATCGCGGCACTTTTCGGCTATGCAAGCTCGGTCCGGCGAGCAATCCGTGTTGACAACGCACTCGGGACGGCAGTTGGGCGGTGCTCCAATAAAGTTGGGCAGGCAGGAGCAGGAGGCCTGCTCGTCGCGCACCCTACATTCCGAGTTCAGTCCACAAGGCGATGGTTGGCATGGTCTCCTTACAGGCTCATCGCGTCCCGGAGGTGGCGGTGGAGGTGATGGATAGCAGCGAGCGAAGGGATCACCCGTCATGTCCAGTGGACAACTGCAGATCGGATTGTGGTTTATTACCTCGCACTTGGCATTCAGGCCGCACGTCTTGGCGCAAGGATTAGCGCAGCGGAACTTGTGGCACGCCCTATTCGAAGGACATTCGGCATTAACCGTGCACTCTGGTTTGCAATTAGGCGGGGCTCCAATGAAGGTATCCAGGCAGGAGCACACGGCTAAGCCGTTGGCCACCCTGCACTTGCTGTTGGCTCCGCAGGGAGATGGAATACAGGGATCTGCAACTGGTGGCGGAGTTGAGACCTCCACTCGGCGACAACTGGCGAACGGATCTCCAGTGTAGCCGTCGTTGCAGACGCAGTTGGGCACATGGTTCACAGCATAGCACTGGGCGTTCAATCCACAGATTCCGGGGCAAGGATCCTGGCACTTGTTGCGGATGCACGTCTTGTCCGTGGAACAGTCGGAGCTCAGTACGCACTCGGGGCGGCATCCCTCGTAGGGATTGCCCTGGTATTCATCGATACACTTGCACGCGGCGGCTCCATTCCGTTCAATGCACTCGGCATTCGCTCCACATGGCGATGGTTGGCAGGGTTTCGGTGGCTCCTCCTGCTGCGGCACACACTGAACGAAGGCGTTGCCAGCATATCCGGGCGGACAAGAGCAGGACACAGCGTGTCCGATGACACGACACTCGGCGTTGGTTCCGCAGGATTCGGGGCAGGGATTGCTGCACTTGTTGTTGATGCACGCCTGCGTGGATTGACAGTCCGGATTGATGATGCACTCGGGTCGGCAGTTGGGTGGTGAGCCAAAGAACTCCGCTTGGCACTGGCAGACGGGTCCATTCCTATCTGGCTTGCAGATGGAGTTGGGTCCGCAGGGCGAGGGCACGCAAGGATCTTGGGGAGGTGTCTTCACATCCGGTGCGGGAATTGGTTGCAGAACCACGCACTGCTTGAACGGATCACCAGTTCGGCCAGGTGGGCAGCCACAGATCGGGCTATGATTGATGACTTCACAGCGGGCCTCCAGTCCGCAGGCAGCGGCGCAGGGATCCACGCACTTCTTGTTGACACAGGCCTGCAGGGCGGAGCACTCGCTGGACACCACACACTCGGGACGGCACTGGGGCGGTGCTCCGATGTAGCCCTCCAGGCAGGAGCACACCGCATGTCCGTTGACATCTCGGCACTGGCTGTTGGAACCGCACGGCGATGGGGAACAGGCCTCAATTATGGGGTCCTCTACGACTGGTTTCACCCGACAGTTTACGAACGGATCACCCTCGTAGCCCTGTACGCATGAGCACACTGGAATGTGGTTCATCACCTCGCACATGGCATTGTTGCCGCAGATTCCTGGGCAGGGATCCACACAGCGGTTGCGCATACAGGCCTTGTCCCTGGGACAATCGGCCGAGAGCGTGCACTCCGGACGGCATCCCTCGTAGGCGTTTCCTTGGTAGTTATTCTGGCAGCGACACTCTCCGGCAAAGCAGTCTGCATTCAGACCGCACGGGCTCGGGTTGCATGGGTCATTCACGGTTGGCGGAGTTCTCTCTTCTTCCTTCTTGGTGCAGCGCACGAATGGATCTCCCTCGTAGCCCTCAATGCAGTTGCAAATGGGCAGGTGGTTGAGCACATGGCACTTGGCCTCGAATCCGCAGGATCCGGAGCAGGGATCGGCGCACTTCTGGTTGATGCACGCCTCCGTGGGTCCGCACTCAGAGTTCAGCACGCACTCCGGGCGACAGCGAGGCGGTGCTCCAATGAAGTTCGGCAGGCAGGAGCAGGCGGGACTGTTGCCCACAATCTGGCACTTGGCGTTGGGTCCGCAAGGAGAAGGCACACACGATGCGGGTACCGGCGACGGTGTCGTATTGTCATTGGTGATGGCTGCAGGAAATTTATTTATTTTATTTTAAGAGCTAAGTAAATAGAAAATAAATATACGGATATTTTCCCCTTTTAAAAAAGTACAATTGGTTTTATCAGGAATTCTAGATACGGACAAAAGGCTGAACGGACAAGGACAAGTTTTTAGTAAACATCGAATTACAGACTTGTTCCTAACCATATATTAACAAGAGAAAACGCTATAGTCGGGTTGGTGTCCCGACTATCTAATACCCGTCACTCGGCTAAAGAAAGTGCGAGGGAGATGAATATATAAACTTTGATGAGCCATAACTTTTTAACAAATGGTCCGATTTAAAAAATTTCTTCTACATTTCGATAGGTATTGATAAGCACAACAAAACTGCATTTTTACTTTTACGAAATATTTAAATTTTTAAAATCGTGTATTAGCTATTGTGGGCGTTAGAGGGGGCGTGGCCCCTTCTTGAAATAAACTTGCGCTGCGTAGGAACTCCAAGAATCTTCATGCCAAATACCAATCCTCTAGCTTTTATAGTTCCCGAGATCTCAGCGGTCATACGGACGGACAGACGGACAGACGGACAGACAGACACGGCTAGATCGACTCGGCTAGTGATTCTGATCAAGAATATATATACTTTATGGGGTCGGAAACGCTTCCCTCTAGCTGTTACATACTTTTGCACGAATACAATATACCCTTTTACTCTACGAGTAACGGGTATAAATATATATACGGATATTTCCCTCTTTTAAAGAAGTACAATTGGTTTCATCAAGAATTCTAGATACGGACAAAAGGCTGAACGGACAAGACCAAGTTTTTAGTAAACATCGGATTACAGGCAAAACAAATGTATAACCCATATATAACCAATAGCAGACTTACCAACTCTGGTGCATTCGACAAACGGATCTCCGGTCATAGTACGTGGACAGGTGCAAATGGGGCTGTGGTTCTTGGTGGTACAGATGGCTCGGATGCCACAGGTGTGCAGACAGGGATCCACGCACTTCTTGTTCACACAGGCCTTTTCCGGCGCACACTCGGCGCTGACCACGCACTCCGGTTTGCAGTTGGGCGGCTGGTTTATGAATCCTGCCTGGCAGGAGCACACCGCCTGGTTGTTCATGGCACGACAGTTGCTGTTGGGTCCGCAGGGAGATGGATTGCAGGGATTCAGAGGAGGACGCGGCGTGACCGGCACAGGTTTGCAGCTGAAGAACGGATCCCCAGTGTATCCCGGCGGGCAGTCACAGGTGGGCACATGTTTGTCAACTGTGCAAATGGCGTAGTCTCCGCAGATATTGTTGCACGGATCGACGCACTTGAATCGCGAGCAGGCTTGGACAGCAGAGCATTCATCGTTGTTCTCGCACTCTCGTCGGCATCCCCGCTGGGCATCATACGGATTACCCTCGAATCCATCGTGGCAGTAGCAGGCTCCAGCTCCATTCCTCTCCCGGCACTCGGCATGTGGGCCACAGGGAGATGGTTCGCAGGGCGAGGTTGGCGACTCAGTGGGCGTCACAGCCGGGATCAGCTGGCAGCCAAAGAGCGGTTCTCCCTCGTATCCATCGGCGCAGGAGCACACAGCATTGTGCTGGACCACCTGGCAGATGGCGTTGCTACCACACGAGCCGGGACAGGGATCAACGCAACGCTCCTGCTGGCAGGAGAGATGGTTCTGGCACTCGTCGTTGTTCGTACATTCCGGCCGACAGGTGGGCGGACGTCCAATGAAGTTGGTCTGGCAGGAGCAAGCTGCCTGGTTACCAATCTCTCGGCACACGGAGTTGGGTCCACATGGCGATGGCACGCAGGGGTTCTCCACGTTCTTGACCTCGGGAGCGGGGGCACAGCCCGAGATGGGATCTCCTGTCATGCCGGGCTGGCACGTACAGATGGGATTGTGGTTGACCACCTGGCACTTGGCATTGTTACCGCACGATCCGCGGCACGGATCCTCGCACTTTTGGTTGATGCAAGCCCTGTTCTGGGGGCACTCCGAACTGACCACGCACTCCGGCTTGCAGCTGGGCGGAGCTCCAATGTAGCCCTCCAGGCAGCTGCACACCGCATGGCTGTTGGTATCCAGGCACTGGCTGTACGGTCCGCAGGGAGAGGGTTGACAGGGGTTATCCGGTCGCCTGGTGACCACCTCGATCAGCGAGCACGAGCGATGCGGATCTCCGGTGTAGCCATCGAAGCAGTTGCAGTTGGGTCCGTGATTCAGGACTCTGCATTCGGCATTGATGCCGCAGGCTCCAGGACATGGGTCCTGGCACTTGTTGTTGATGCAGGCACGCGACCGATCGCAATCGTCGTTCTGGACACATTCCGGTCGGCAGCCGCTGTACGGATCACCAAAGTACTCCGGCAGGCAGGCACAGGAGCCAGCTCCATTGCGCTCCCGGCAAATGGCATTAGCTCCACAGGGGCTGGGGTTGCAGGGGTTTCTGGGTTCATCCGGCGGAGCAACTAGAGGAGAGAGGGGAAAAGGCAATTTGCACGTTAGTGGGCGGAACCATAGATTCAGACTAGCAGACTGGGATATATTACTTTGCTGTACGATCGCACAGCCGGAGAAGGGATCTCCGGTGAAGCCAGGCACACACTCGCATGCCGGTCGGTGCTTGATGACCGTGCACACGGAGTGCAGGCCACAGGCGCCGATGCATGGGTTCGAGCAGCGCTGGTTCACACAGGCCAGGTTCGCGGGACAGTCGGCGCTACTGAGGCACTCGGGCCGGCAGTTGGGCGGACGTCCCAGGTAGTCGGGCAGACAGGAGCATGCAGGCGAACCGCGGACATCGAGGCATTTCGAGTTGGGTCCGCACGGTGAGGGGATGCAGGGATTACCGGACTTATCGGTGGGTGGGGGCTCCACTACATGCCACATTTAGCCATGCCAGATAGTTGAGGTGGGTTCATAGCACATTTAGACAAACATTTACATAGGTTCATAGGATAGTAGAGTTGGATAGTGGTTTACAAAGTGTACATAAAATAAAATAAAATGGATAGAGAATGGAAAATCAAACATTAAATAGTGTATATACATGCAGGAGATGGAAACCTTGGGTGGGTTGGCAAGCCAAGTGGGGGAGTAGATTGCATGCCGTGCTTTTGGGGTTTCATAACGTTTAAGGGAATCTAAAGTACACCATAGTAAGGATCAAGAATCAAAAATCTTCCCCCCCCCGTTTGGCTTGCACTCCTCATCCGTTGAGCTAATCATGCTTACACAATATCTTAGTGCACCGGTTGAAGGGATCTCCGGTAAAACCTGGGGCACAGGAGCATGCGGGATAGTGGTTAATGACCTGGCAGCGGGCCTCGATGCCGCAAGTGCCGGGACAGGGGTCCACGCACTTCTGATTCTGACAGTTGAGATCTTGGGCGCAATCCGAGCTAATGATGCACTCGGGCCGGCAGCTGGGTGCCGAGCCGATGAAGCCCTGGAGGCAGGAGCAGACGGCATGGCCGTTGACCTCGCGGCACTGGCTGTAGGGACCGCAGGGCGAGGGTCTACAGGGGTTCTCCTCCCGTTCGGCTGGGAAAGTAGGGGAGGTGGTTTCAGGATCAGTAGGTTTTGCCCTTGGGTTATAGTTAGCGGTAGACCTACGTGGTGGGGGCAACTGAGGAATTTCACGGCACGCGCTCGACGGATTTCCAGTGTATCCGGCCAGGCAAGTGCAACTGGGCAGATGATTGGACACACGACACTGGGCGTTCAGGCCACAAACACCTGGACAGGGGTCCACGCATTTCTGGTTGACGCACGACTTGTCGCGCGAGCAATCACTGTTCACCACACACTCCGGACGGCAGCCACTGTACGGATCACCGAAGTACTCCGGCAAACAAGTACAGGAGCCGGCTCCGTTGCGCTCGCGGCACTCGGCATTGGGGCCACAGGGCGAGGGTTGGCAGGGAGTCAGTCGCTCATCGGGCACGGTTGGAGCTGGGGGGCCATAAAGCGGAGGAGGATTAGGACTCTAGTTTTAGGGGACTCTGAGTTTCGTTCTGCTTACGTTGCGGATTGCAGCCGGCGAACGGATCACCAGTGTAACCATTGTCGCAGGAGCAGACGGGCGAGTGATTCACCACACTGCAGTAGGCATTGAAGCCACACGATCCCGGACAGGGATCCTGGCAGCGCTCATTGACGCACGCCTGGGTGGCAGGACACTCGGTGTTGATGGTACACTCTGGTCGGCAGTTGGGCGCCCTGCCCACGAAATTGGGCAGGCAGGAGCAGACACCCGTCTCGCCCACAACACGACACTGGGAATTGCGTCCGCAGGGACTGGGCACACAGGGGTTCTCATTGGACTTCGGTTGCTCCGGTTCCTCCTGCCAGGGGGCACAGCGCACGAAAGGATCGCCGCTGTAGCCGGCTGGGCAGGAGCAGATCGGGTTGTGGTTGGTCACCTTGCAGATGGCCTCGTTGCCACAGGTGCCCGGACAAGGGTCCACACAGCGCTGGTTCACGCACGCCCTGTCCTGGGAGCACTCGGAGCTAACCGAGCACTCCGGACGACAGGCGGGCGGGGTGCCAATGTAATTGGTAACGCAGGAGCAGACCGCATGTCCGTTCACCTCGCGGCACTGGCTGTACGGACCGCAGGGCGAGGGACGACAGGGTTCCACGGGGGCGGGCACTACAAATCAGGGTGATCGTTATTAAACCTATCTATTAAGTAGGGGGTACTGCAGAGTGGATCGACTCTTCGGGATTCGAGTTACAACTCAAGAAATTCTGAGGTCTGATTGTGAATTAACTTAAGATCAAATGGATCTTCTTTGAAAACTATAATCGTTTCCCAAAGACTCGACCCACCCCAGGGGAAACTTCTTCGTACATTTCGGTATCTCCCGACAATATTGCGAGGGATTGCCAGTGAATCCTGAGGGACAACTGCAGCTGGGGGCGTGATTGATCACATGACACTCGGCGGAGACGCCACAGACACCGGGACAGGGATCGCGGCACTTGTTGTTCAGGCAGGCGCGGTTCTTCGAGCAGTCACTATTCAGCACACACTCCGGACGGCACTCGGTGTACGGGTCTCCATTGTACTCCGGCAGGCAGGAGCAGGAGCCAACTCCATTGCGCTCCTTGCAAACGGCATTGGCGCCGCAGGGACTCGGGTTGCAGGGCTGTGCCACCTCTGGCGGGACAATAACTAAGGGGGAGCGGGGAAAAGGTCAACGGTTTAGTATCATCCGACTGGAAGGCAAGTCTTTCGGGTCCCTTACTCTTCGGACTACACTCTGAGAACGGATCCCCTGCATAGCCGTCGATGCAGCGGCAAATGGGTCTATGGTTATTTACAAGGCAAGTGGTCTGGATGCCGCAGGTACCGACACACGGATCCCGGCAGCGCAGATTGATGCAGGCCAAACTGCCGACGCACTCGGAGTCCGAGGTGCACTCCGGCCGGCAGTTGGGCGCCCTACCCACATAATGTTGCAAGCATGAGCAGACGGTCTGCTCATTGGCAGCCGACACCCGGCACTGGGAATTGGGCCCACAAGGCGAGGGCACGCACGGATCGATGCGATCATGGGTGATGGGGGGCCGCTCTATTTCGATAACCATATAACCATCACAATACACCAAGAACGATAATCATCATGCACCAAAATAAGCCATACATAGAGTACATATAAAAGAAATAAACATAATGGAAAGAATATATATAGAGGATGCGAGTAATGTTGTCAAGCGGGTATGAAATGGATCGAGTGCTCGAAAGGCTCTCGCATGAAGAGATGATTCAGTGAATGATTGGCTTAAATACCCCTGCAGGAAATCTTTAAGGGGAAAAGGAATTTCAGATACAACTAGACGGTATCCTAGGATACCATAGGTACTTCTTGAAGGACTGGAAGACAAAAACGGAATATTGAAGCCCAATTTAAACACTTCTGTATCTCTGCAGGGGAATTTAAATCTCCGGCTGGCCGAAGCTAAGCTTCCTTCGACTCCTGGCCGATGCTTACTCTCTTGCGGGAAGCAGCGCACGAAGGGATCACCGCTGAAGCCGGGACTGCAGGAGCAGATGGGGTTGTGGTTGACCACGCGGCACAGAGCGTTGTTGCCGCAGGTGCCCGGGCAGGGATCCTTGCAGCGCTCGTTGAGGCACGACTTGTCCTGCGCGCACTCCGAGCTGCTCATGCACTCGGGCCGGCAGTTGGGAGGGGAACCGATGTAGTTGGGCACACAGGAGCAGACTGCGTGGCCATTGACAGGACGACAGTTGCTGTAGAGGCCGCAGGGCGAGGGTTGGCAGGGATTATCAGGCACTATGGGGTCGGGATCTAAGGACGTGGTAAACGCAGCCATTAATAGGGTTCCTAACTAAGAGCCTAGCCTGCAGCGAAGGAAGAGATACCAAGGTAGAGTAGGATCAATCTATTAGAAGCCTATCTTCCTAGCCTATCTATCCCATCACTGCTAACCGGACTAGAACGAAATCTTACAGCGCGGAGTCTCGGGGACCAGATGGCAACCAACGATGGGGTTACCCGTGTAACCAGGCAGGCACTCGCAGTTGGGGGCGTGATTGAAGACGGCGCACAGGGCGCTGTGACCGCACATTCCCGGGCAGGGGTCCACACACTTCTGGTTGACGCAGGCACGCGACCTGGGACAGTCCGAGTTGATGACGCACTCGGGGCGACACTCGACGTACGGATCGCCAAAGTATTCCGGTAGACACTTGCAGGCGGCGGCCCGATTTCGCTCCTCGCAAAGGGCATTCAAGCCACACGGACTGGGACGGCAGGGTTGGATCACCTCAATGGGCGCTGTATGGGCGGGGCAAGCAGGGGAATAAGTATCTAGCTCTCAAAGGAAACCCTCACAATAACCTACTCTCTATGATCTTGTAGCAGCCGGAGAACGGATCACCGGAGAAACCAGGCTCGCACATGCAAACCGGAGCATGCAGGCTGACGTGGCAGAGTGCGTTATTTCCACACGATCCGATACAGGGATCGGCACATCGAGCATTGATGCAGGCCATTCTGGCCGGGCACTCGGAATTGATGCTGCACTCTGGCCGACAGCCAGGAGGACGTCCTATGTAGTTGGTTACGCAGGAGCAGACAGCTCCGCTGCTCGAAACTTGGCACTGAGAGTTGGGCCCGCAAGGGGACGGCACACAAGGATTGGGCGGAACAATGGGATCGGCTATTGGCGGTGGTGGTTCTACAATTATAATACTCTCTTAGTGGGATTCTATCCAAGTGGTGGGGCAGACCTAACGAAAACCTACTTCTTTCAGGCACGCACTGGTGGAACGGATCCCCGGTGTAGCCTTCGTAGCAACTGCAGATGGGCGAGTGATTGGTGCAGCGACAACGGGCATTGTAGCCACATGTTCCGGGACAAGGATCCTTGCACCGTTGGTTTATGCAGGCCCTGTCCGAAGGACACTCGGCGCTGGTCATGCACTCGGGCCGGCAGTTGGGTGGCGCACCCATGTAGTCTGGCAAGCAGGCGCACACGGGACGATCCCCAACCACATGGCAAGTGCTGAACAGGCCACAGGGCGAGGGTCTACAAGGGTCTTTGGGCAGGGGCAGGTACATATCTATGGGGGGAAGGTGGGAGCAGTTAGATCAGGGACAGAGGGGTGTATGAAAGGGTGGGTCGATTTATTTGGATGCCAAGCAAAAAGGGGCACCAGAGATTGAAACTAATGCTTCTAACGTTTCAAATTAGAATTTCTTCAAAAATCGTTTTTTCTAAAGATCTATGTAATACAGGAACTGGACACTCTCTTTACAAATCGACCCACCCCAGGATTGAGTCATACTTGAGGGTCTTTCGACGCATGCGCGCAGTGGATTGCCGGTGAAACCCGTTTCACAACTGCACACCGGCTGGTGATGAGCCACCCGACAGATGGCATTGAATCCGCAGGCATTGGCGCAAGGATCGCGACACTTCATATTGATGCAGGCCCGGCTGCCGGGACAATCGCTATTCTGCACGCATTCCGGGCGGCAATTGAGGTACGGATCACCGAAATAGTTCTGGATGCAGGTGCAGGAGCCGGCTCCGTTGCGCACACGACAAATGGCATTCGCACCACAGGGCGATGGGTAGCATGGATCGGAGGGTGGATCTGGCACCACGACTGTCATGGTCATGAAAATAGCAAGCAGGCAATGCGGATGCATACAGAGGAATGTACAAACACGATAGACTTAGGACTAAGTAATAATAATAATACAGATAATAATAAAAGTAGACATAGTATAGTAGATGTATAGATGAAGACCGTAATATGTACACAATACGAGGAACATGCATAAGATGTACACCACAATACCAATACTTCTAGAGCACCACTGAAAGGAACATTTAACATTAAGGGCGCGTCTCGGGCACACATCCGTGCTCCTGGAAGGGATAGCAAATAGTCGAAGGATCTGTACTCACTCTCACGCATTCTGCAGGCGGTGTACGGATCACCCTCGAAGCTCTCTATGCAACTGCACTTGGGCTGGTGGTTTTGGGTGGAGCACACGGCATTGAAGCCGCAAATGCCGATACAGGGATCCTCGCATCGTTGGCGAATACAAGCCCGATTCGATGGGCAATCCTGGTTAATCACACACTCCGGTCGACAATTTGGTGGGGCCCCAAACATTCCGGGGGCACAAGAGCACTCGGCTCTGTTGTTCACATTGCGACAAATGGAATTGGAGCCACATGGGCTGGGCAGGCAAGGATCCACATGGCGGTCTTCTTCCGGTGGTGCTACATGGG
This sequence comes from Drosophila prostipennis, assembly GCA_037075205.1. Classification (NCBI taxonomy): domain Eukaryota; kingdom Metazoa; phylum Arthropoda; class Insecta; order Diptera; family Drosophilidae; genus Drosophila; species Drosophila prostipennis. The sequence goes on from JBAMCJ010000817.1 coordinate 784,371, forward strand.
TTTTCCATTCAATGATTAAAAGAAATTCAATTTGATCTACTTAAAAAATAATCTACTTACGTTTTGGCACACATTGTTCGAATGGATTGCCAACATAGTTGGCTGGGCAGGAGCAGATGGGGTTGTGGTTGTTCACTTGGCACTTGGCATTGAATCCGCAGGTCTCCGCACACGGATCCGTACACTTCTGGTTGATGCAGGCCAGGTGCTGGGCACACTCCGAGCTGACCACGCATTCGGGTCTGCACTGGGGCGGAGCTCCGAAGTAGCCAACCTGGCAGCTGCACGTGGGGTGTCCCTCGACGGTGCGACAGATGCTATTCGGGCCACAGGGATTCGGCTCACACACGCTCTCGGGTCTCACTATCGGCACCCGCTTGCATCCTTCGAAGGGGTTACCCTCGAATCCTCGGGTGCAACTGCAGGAGGCCAAGTGGTTCACCACAGCGCACTCGGCATTTGGTCCGCAGGCAGCCGTGCAGGGATCGCGACAGTGCTGCTTGATGCAGGCCAGCGACGAGGGACACTCCGAGCTGTAGATGCACTCCGGACGACATCCGGTACTGTACGGATCGCCATTGTAGGGCTCGATGCAGGAACAGCGAGCGGCATTGTTGTGAGGTGTGCACACAGCGTTCTCGGCACACGGATTGGGGTAGCACGGATCGATGTGGTCTCCGGGTCCTGAATAGTTGAATAGTTAGAATATGTATTTTAATAGAAGCAACCCAAACTTACTCTCTGGAATTTTCTTGGAGCAACCGATGAAGGCATCTCCCTCGAAGTCATCGTCGCAACTGCAGTGGGCGGAGTGGGCAATGACCGTACAGCGGGCATTGTGCCCACAGATGTTGGCACACGGGTTCTGGCACTTCTCCTGGATGCAGGCCTTGTCCGAGGGACACTCACTGCTCAGCGTGCACTCCGGCCGGCAATACGGCGGGCTGCCAATGTAGTTGGCCACACAGGAGCAGACTGGTCGGTTCTGTTTGATCTGGCATATGGAGTTGGGCCCGCAAGGGGATGGCACGCACGGGTTCTTTGGCACAGCGATGTCGCGACCTGGATCCTGGATGGGTGAGCAGGCCACGAATGGATCGCCCTCGAAGTTGGCCTCGCAGGAGCAGATCGGGTTGTGGTTGAGCACTTCGCAGCGGGCTCCACCACCGCAGATACCCGGACAGGGATCGGCACACCTCTGATTCAGGCAGGCCTGGTTGGGAGCACACTCCGAGCTGACCACGCACTCGGGCTGGCAGACTGGCGGAGCTCCCTTGAAGTTCGGCAGGCAGGAGCAGGCGGCATAGCCGTCAGGGGTGGCCTTGCAGCGGGAGTTCGGTCCACAGGGCGATGGCTCACACGGAGTTGGTCGCACTGGCGGTGGCAGGTAGAAGGGATTGCAGGCTATCGAGGCATCTCCACTGAAGCCCTCGGCACAGATGCAAACCGGGGCATGGTTGACCACACGGCAGACGGCATTGATGCCGCAAACTCCAGAACAAGCCTCCACGCACTTGGAATTCAGGCAGGCCTTCTCCGCCGGGCAGTCACTGTTGAGCACACACTCAGGCCGGCAGCCGATATGTGGGTCACCGAAGTAACCCTTGCGGCAGACGCAGGCCAGACCGCCGGGCTGACGCTTGCACTCGGCATTGGCACCGCAACGGAGCTTGGCGCAGCTAGGTTGTGGTGGTGGCTCAACCACCGACTGCGTGGTGCACTGTTCGTAGGGGTTTCCAAAGAGACCTGTGGGGCAGGCACACACTGGGTTGTGCTCGTAAACATTACAGATTGCATTTCGTCCACAGGATCCGGGGCAGGGATCCTGGCAGCGCTGGCCCAAACAGGCGCGATCAAACGGACAGTCCGAATTGGCCACACACTCCGGCCGGCAGCGGGGATTCTGCTGGGCATTGGGTCCAAAGCAGGGATCACAAAGGGCCACACCATCGCCGAACACCGAGCAAACATCTCGGGGTCCACAAGGCGACGGGGCACACGGATCCCGCGAAACGTTCTTCAGTATTCCAATGGGCACGCACTGCAAGAAGGCATCGCCGACGAATCCGTCTAAACAGAGACATACTGGCGTGTGCTGGCGCACATTACAGATGGCATTGATGCCACAGATCGCTCCGGCACAAGGATCCACACACTTGTGGTTAATGCAAGACAAGGTGTCACCACAATCGGAGTTGATGTCGCACTCCGGCTGGCAGCCCGACTGAGGATCACCCAGGTAGCCTGGGATACAGGAGCAGACGGCGCGGTTACTCAGCAACTTGCACTCACTGTTCCGACCACATGGGCTTGGAACGCAGGGATTCGTCTTGGGATGATCCAGTGCATAGCAGCGAACTCCCGGGTTGCCGGTCAATCCGGAATTGCAGGAGCAAACCGGGTGATGTTCTTCCACTTGGCAGTGGGCTCCTTGGCCACAGGCTCCGGGGCAGGGATCGTAGCAGCGGTAGCCCATGCAGGCCTTGCTGTTCGGACAATCGGCATCCACCTGGCACTCGTAGCCGTGGCATCCAATTAGGGAGGTGGGATCACCGGACAAGCCGTCTGGGCAAACGCAAGCGGTTTGTCCGTCTCCGGCCACCACGCAGTTGGCATTGGGTCCACAAGGATTGGGATCGCAAACGGTGCGACTGGGTTCACGGCATCCTTGATAGGCATCTCCCACATATCCGGAGCGGCAGTAGCACTCCTCACGATTTCCAGCCACATAGCAGTCGGCATTTCTTCCGCAAGGTCCTGGCTGGCAAAGCTCAATGGTGACGGCTGGCTTGTCGCACAACCTGAAGGGATTTCCAATCTTGTTGTCCGGACAGTAGCAGACGGGCTGACGCGATGAATCGCAGATGGCACCAGTTCCACAGGGATTGGGGTCGCACGGATTAATGGGCTCAACGCAGCCACGGATGGTGTTGGGGCTCTCCACATAGTTCGGCAGACAGGTGCACTTGGAGAAACCGTTGCTGAGCACGGAGCACTGGGTATTCGGTCCACAAGGCGACGGATCGCAGGGATTCGAAGGCAGCTCGCAGGGAATCGACGGTGGCTGACCTTCGTACTCCGGCAGGCAGAAGCAAATCGGGTTGCCATCCACGCGACGGCATCCGGAATTGGGTCCACACGGATTCGGTGTGCACTCATCTCCCTCAGGAACTAAAAGAAGGTTATGACAAGATTTAGCTTTGGATCTGTTGAAACATAAACAATACTTACTGCAATTCTTAAACGGATTTCCGGTGAGACCCTTGGGGCAGTAGCAGATGGGGTTGCCATTGTCCAACTCGCACAGGGCATTCAAGCCACATGGATTGGGGTCGCAGGGGTCCTGGGGTGGACTGCAGCCCACCTGGGGATTTCCGTTGTAGCCCGGTGGGCATTTGCACACACCGCGGTGGTTAACCACATCGCAGAGGGCGAAGGATCCGCATTGACAGGGCGATGAGCACTTTCCGTTGATGCAGGCCTGACTGGAATCACACTCGGAATCGGAACGGCAACCCTGACTGGGAAGACACTGCACATAGGCGTTTCCGAGGAATCCGGGCAGGCAGCGACAGTCAGTTCCATGGTTTACCGGAATACACTCGGCGTTCTCGCCGCAAGAGTCCTCCTGGCAGGGATTAATGCAGCGCCGGTTGAGGCGATCGCAGAGCTTCGTCGGCGGACAGTCCTCGTTGTATTGACAGACAGGGGTACGTGCTGTGGTTTTTTTTTTGTTAAGGTTACGGTGCGATTCGGTTGGATCGGTGGGTGTATTTATAAAGTTTGTTGGTTGGTTTTTAGAGTTGATTTGGTGGCGGGACGGTACAAGTTTTATACATGTGTCGTGGTGTACGGGGATTTGTACAGTGTATGAAAGAGAGAGATTTGTTGAAAACGAGACATGGTGACACATTAGCAGAGGATTTCTTGGAGGACAACAAAGGTGCGCCATCGTGTTGATCAAGGGTATACTAACCTGGCTGGCATCCAACGAATCCATTGCCCTGGAAGCCATCCGCACAGCTGCAATCGGCTGCATGGTTGGTGTTGATGCAAACGGCATTCGTGGCGCAGGGATCATGGACATCGCAGGGATGCTGGCAGAGCTGGTTGATGCACGCTTCCGTGACTCCACAGTCCGAATCGTCAGTGCATTCAACTGTAAGGTGGTTTAACAATGTTATTAAGATAACAAAAGCGAAGCATTTATAGTCAAAGTCTTGCTAGCTAGTACCATGCATTAAATGAAGTTTGTTGATTAATTGATTAGTGCCTTACTTGAGGTTTGGGTGGTTACACACTTGACCATCGGATTGCCCTCATGGCCCTGCGGACAGGTGCAAACTGGTCGGTGGCTCTTGGCCGTGCACTTGGCAGTCGCGGCGCAAATCTTGGCAAACTCGCACGGATCCTGGCACAGGCCCATGTAACAGGCCTCGCTCTCAATGCAGTCGTTGTTAGATTGACAGGGTTCGGGTGTTTTCGGCGAACCCGGCGGTTCTACTTGTTAGAAAGGATTTAGTGAGTTAAATAGTTAATTAAATGATGGTGATTCTGTTTTTAACAAATTAAATCATAAGTATGTACAAGGGCACAGCTAAGTATGTATGTACAATTTTTACAACAAAATTAATTGATATTGCCGGAAAACAAGCCCTTTACATAAGAATTTATGTACAATCGATCGGTATTAGTGCCACTTTGGGAGAGATCAATTGCCACAGTTAAATATGACCACATATGTAGCCAATTTAAAGGGATTCAAACTGAGAGTGTAAGGGTTAAGTCCCAAAGTGGCGTGCATGTCACATATAAAGTTAATATACCTTTCTTACGGCAATGGCCCAGCTTACAGTGCTCGTTAGGGGCACAGTTAGTATCTACTGTACATGGGTTAATTAATGAGGTGTCAGTGGTGTTGCCCAGCGGGGCAATCATGGTGTTGTAGACCTCCGTGGTGGTGCCCTCCATGGTGGGCAGCTCGATGGGCCATGGCGTTGTGGTATCTGGGACTTCGTTCGAAGTGTCCAGCCGGGTCGTCTTCATTTTGGGCGTCGTGGTGGACCGCCTCTGACTGTCACTAATAATATCTTCGCCCCGCAACGTGGTCGTCTGGATCGTGGGCCTCGGGGTTGGCGTATCGGTGATATTGTTCTCACCATCGCGATAGCGCCTCGTGGCATCGGTGTGGGAGGTGGTGCTTTCTGTGTCTGGTTTGTGGTTCTTACTGGTCTGGTTAGTAGCGCTTGTGATTGTGCTCGATTCAGTGCTAGTGGAGGAAGTGGTAGTAGTGGTTGTGGTCGTGGTGGTTGTGGTTCTTGTGGTGGCCCCTGTGGTTGTCGGCGTCGTTTTGACGCCTGTGTTTGGGTTAGCTGTTGTTCTTGGTTTCGTTGGTATCTTGGTAGATGTGGAGTTCTTGGTAGTAATAGTTGTTATTGTTACATTAGCTAAGGAGAGAGATGTATTTACACGGGTAACGGGAGGTTAATTTAATATTAGAATATGTACACATTGTATTTACACTTAACATTAGGAGTTTTAGGTTGATTAAGTTAGAGAACTGCCAGTTGAACTTACCCTTTATACAAGCACCGGTTGTGGGATCGCAGTTAGCGCCTGGTGGACAATGCTCACAGCCAGGTGTGCGACCATGTTCTGTAGGTTTAGGATATTAATAATTTCAAGCAGTTTTTATGTTTTTATTGATACCCACCTGCTGAGCAAAGCGGCTGATGGTTGAGAACACGACAGTCTTCATTACGGCTGCAGGGATTGTGGTGGGTGCAAGGATCCACGCAAAGAGCATTGATGCACGCCTGCTGGGAGGGGCACTCATCACTCGATGCGCATCCGATTTCTGTTCGCAAAGGACGATTAGGCATTAGTTGGGGTTCTTTAAGTCGTTTTATCTAAGCACATATGTGCATTAATAATTTAAGTCGTTATAATTTAAGTCATTCCTTTTATTTAGGTCAAGAATCCTGTTCGGTAGGTAGTTTTCTTTTTCATTAATTTTTCAATGCAGTTAGTATAACTTTTTCGTTTAATATAGTATCCTTAATCTAACTGTCAACTCCAGATTCAAGCAATCTAAATACTATGTAGCAGGCTTTAGCATTAGTTAAATATATTTTAGTTTTTAGCTGTTGCTTAAAACAACATATACACATGCAAAAGCATTAAGTGAGTTAGTGCTTTATTATCTAGGGTTTGTTATAATTAGTACTCCAAACACCACATGCAAAACTTTTTTTCTAAAACACTTACGATACATGATTAACGACAACGAGTATGTACTAAATACAACAAAATCAACACAGATTAGAACACATTTAAAAGGTGTCGCGCTGAGATAAAAACATGCGAATTGAGATCAATTGAAGACATAACGAGAAACATTCAAAGTGGTGTGGACGATGGCTGAGGATTTGATGATGATTCTTGCAGCAGGCATTCAGGCAGACAACAAGCAGGCAACTAACATGAACGAGCAACATTGCAACATAAATCAACATGCAAACGACTGCTGTAGGAAGTGAATTCGCAGGGAACTCCCATTGGCATTCGATCAAAAGCTCCTTTGGTGAAGAACACAGAGAATTCAAACTATCTCGGGTGCTGCTCGTGGTGAAAAGATCGGTGGGTGAAGGTGCAAGGCTTTCAACGAAATATAGCCAGAGAAGCAATAACAGGGGGGAACCAAGACAAATGCATTTGGAAAATTTGAGAACAAAGAACACACGGGAATTGCGGGAAATATTCCAAATGGTTGCATGCAAGGTGCCCGCACGAGTTGAATGGCTGGTCGTACACATATATGGGCCACAAGAAGGATAATGGCTGGAAATCCAAGAGAAGAGAAAGATAACATGACATCAAACTGAAGTAGGCACTACGATTTGCCAGTTATGTGATTGGCGTTGAAAGTAGTCGGCGTTGCCACGATGCCAAGAGTTTACCGCAACCCTGTGGTTCCTTGCAATTCATTCATTATGATTTGATAACAAGACTTACAACCTATATACACAACTTTAGTTACCTGCTTTCATAGAGCAATCGGGTCTATTTACATCATCGCCGGTATCGCAGAAGCACATTGTGGTGTGGTTCAATGTACGACAAATAGTCAGATTTTGCACAGTGCAGAGGTTGGTGAAGTATTCACAGGGCGATATGCACAGCCCACCTAAGCAAGTCTGGTCGTCCAAACAGTCATCTTCTGTTCCACAACTCTTTACAGATTCTGTCGTTGGGCTACCTGTCACAGTAAGGTCTTTTGCAGTTGGCAATTCATTCGAAACAGAAGAGGTCTCATAAGAACTCGTTGGTACTTTTCTAGTAGATTCTGTCGTTTGTACAGTCATTTGACCAGGTATTGTCGTTTGTATTTCGGGACTTTCGGAAGAAATACTTTTATCTGTTAAACCTACAAGAATAGTAGTTTCTTCGATAGCTGTTGCAGTTGTCACTTCGCTGGGATATTTGGTCGTCTGTTCTGTCACTAGCCCACGAGTTGTACCGATCGGAATATTTGTAGTGATTTCAGTGGTTATCGATGGGACAGTTGTTTCCGTTGCTCCTGGACTTAGAGTAGAGCTCTCGAAAGAACTCGTTGGGACTTTCCTAGTAGATTCTGTCGTTTGTTCAGTCATTTGACCAGGGGTTGTACCAGGAGGTAATGTCGTCGGTATGTCGGGACTTTCGGAAATAATAGTTCCACCTGTTGATACCACAGGAAGAGTAGTTTCTTCTGTAGGCTTTGTAGTTGTCACTTCGCTGGGATATTTTATCGTCTGCTCTGTCACTTCGCTGGGATATCTGGTCGTCTGTTCTGTCACTAGCCCACGAGTTGTACCGATCGGAATATTTGTAGTGATTTCAGGGGTTATCGATGGGACAGTTGTTTCCATTGCTCCTGGACTAAGAGTAGAGCTCTCGAAAGAACTCGTTGGTACTTTTCTAGTAGATTCTGTCGATTGTTCAGTCATTTGACCAGGGGTTGTACCAGGAGGTAATGTCGTTGGTATTTCGGGACTTTCGGAAGGAATAGTTCTATCTGTGGAACCCACAGGAAGAGTAGTTCCTTCAGTAGCTTTTGTGGTTGTAACTTCGCTGGGATATCTGGTCGTCTGTTCTGTCACTAGCCCGCGAGTTGTTCCGATCGGAATAATTGTAGTAATTTCAGAGGTTATCGATGTTACAGTTGTTTCCATTGCTCCTGGACTTAGAGTAAAGCTCTCGAAAGAACTCGTAGGGATTTTCCTAGTAGATTCTGTCGTTTGTTCAGTCATTTGACCAGGGGTTGTACCAGGAGGTAATGTCGTTGGTATTTCGGGACTTTCGGAAGGAATAGTTCTATCTGTGGAACCCACAGGAAGAGTAGTTCCTTCAGTAGCTTTTGTAGTTGTAACTTCGCTGGGATATCTGGTCGTCTGTTCTGTCACTAGCCCGCGAGTTGTTCCGATCGGAATATTTGTAGTGATTTCAGAGGTTATCGATGGGACAGTGGTTTCCAATGCTCCTGGACTAAGAGTAGAGCTATCGAAAGAACTCGTCGGGACTTTCCTAGTAGATTCTGTCGATTGTTCAGTCATTTGACCAGGGGTTGTACCAGGAGGTAATGTCGTTGGTATTTCGGGACTTTCGGAAGGAATAGTTCTATCTGTGGAACCCACAGGAAGAGTAGTTCCTTCAGTTGCCTTTGTAGTTGTCACTTCGCTGGGATATTTGGTCGTCTGTTCTGTCACTTCGCTGGGATATCTGGTCGTCTGTTCTGTCACTAGCCCACGAGTTGTACCGATCGGAATATTTGTAGTGATTTCAGGGGTTATCGATGGGACAGTTGTTTCCATTGCTCCTGGACTAAGAGTAGAGCTCTCGAAAGAACTCGTCGGGACTTTCCTAGTAGATTCTGTCGATTGTTCAGTCATTTGACCAGGGGTTGTACCAGGAGGTAATGTCGTTGGTATTTCGGGACTTTCGGAAGGAATAGTTCTATCTGTGGAACCCACAGGAAGAGTAGTTCCTTCAGTTGCCTTTGTGGTTGTAACTTCGCTGGGATATCTGGTCGTCTGTTCTGTCACTAGCCCGCGAGTTGTTCCGATCGGAATATTTGTAGTGATTTCAGGGGTTATCGATGGAACAGGGGTTTTTAATGCTCCCGGACTAAGAGTAGAGCTCTCGAAAGAACTTGTTGGTACTTGCCTAGTAGATTCTGTCGTTTGTTCAGTAATATGACCAGGGGTTGTACCAGGAGGTAATGCCGTTGGTATGTCGGGACTTTCGGAAGGAATAGTTCTATCTGTGGAACCCACAGGAAGAGTAGTTCCTTCAGTAGCCTTTGCAGTTGTCACTTCGCTGGGATATTTGGTCGTCTGTTCTGTCACTAGCCCGCGAGTTGTTCCGATCGGAATATTTGTAGTGATTTCAGAGGTTATCGATGGGACAGTTGTTTCCAATGCTCCTGGGCTAAGAGTAGAACTCTCGAAAGAACTCGTTGGTACTCTCCTAGTAGATTCTGTCGTTTGTTCAGTAATTTGACCAGGGGGTAATATCGTTGGTATTTCGGGACTTTCGGAAGGAATAGTTCTATCTGTGGAACCCACAGGAAGAGTAGTTCCTTCAGTAGCTTTTGTAGTTGTAACTTCGCTGTGATATCTGGTCGTCTGTTCTGTCACTAGCCCGCGAGTTGTTCCGATCGGAATATTTGTAGTGATTTCAGAGGTTATCGATGGGACAGTGGTTTCTAATGCTCCTGGACTAAGAGTAGAACTCTCGAAAGAACTCGTTGGTACTCTGTGAGTAGATTCTGTCGTTTGTTCAGAAATTTGACCAGGGGTTGTACCAGGAGGTAATGTCGTTGGTATTTCGGGACTTTCGGAAGGAATAGTTCTATCTGTGGAACCCACAGGAAGAGTAGTTCCTTCAGTAGCCTTTTTAGTTGTAACTTCGCTGGGATATCTGGTCGTCTGTTCTGTCACTAGCCCGCGAGTTGTTCCGATCGGAATATTTGTAGTGATTTCTAGGGTTATCGATGGGACAGTTGTTTCCAATGCTCCTGGACTAAGAGTAGAACTCTCGAAAGAACTCGTTGGTACTCTCCTAGTAGATTCTGTCGTTTGTTCAGTAATTTGACCAGGGGTTGTACCAGGAGGTAATGTCGTTGGTATTTCGGGACTTTCGGAAGGAATAGTTCTATCTGTGGAACCCACAGGAAGAGTAGTTCCTTCAGTAGCCTTTGTAGTTGTAACTTCGCTGGGATATCTGGTCGTCTGTTCTGTCACTAGCCCGCGAGTTGTTCCGATCGGAATATTTGTAGTGATTTCAGAGGTTATCGATGGGACATGGGTTTCTAATACTCCTGGACTAACAGTAGAACTCTCGAAAGAACTCGTTGGTACTCTCCTAGTAGATTCTGTCGTTTGTTCAGTAATTTGACCAGGGGTTGTACCAGGAGGTAATGTCGTTGGTATTTCGGGACTTTCGGAAGGAATAGTTCTATCTGTGGAACCCACAGGAAGAGTAGTTCCTTCAGTAGCCTTTGTAGTTGTAACTTCGCTGGGATATCTGGTCGTCTGTTCTGTCACTAGCCCGCGAGTTGTTCCGATCGGAATATTTGTAGTGATTTCAGAGGTTATCGATGGGACATGGGTTTCTAATACTCCTGGACTAACAGTAGAACTCTCGAAAGAACTCGTTGGTACTCTCCTAGTAGATTCTGTCGTTTGTTCAGTAATTTGACCAGGGGTTGTACCAGGAGTTAATGTCGTTGGTATTTCGGGACTTTCCGAAGGAATAGTTCTATCTGTGGAACCCACAGGAAGAGTAGTTCCTTCAGTAGCCTTTGTAGTTGTTACTTCGCTGGGATATCTGGTCGTCTGTTCTGTCACTAGCCCGCGAGTTGTTCCGATCGGAATATTTGTAGTGATTTCAGAGGTTATCGATGGGACAGTTGTTTCCAATGCTCCTGGGCTAAGAGTAGAACTCTCGAAAGAACTCGTTGGTACTCTCCTAGTAGATTCTGTCGTTTGTTCAGTAATTTGACCAGGGGTTGTACCAGGAGGTAATGTCGTTTGTATTTCGGGACTTTCGGAAGGAATAGTTCTATCTGTGGAACCCACAGGAAGAGTAGTTCCTTCAGTAGCCTTTGTAGTTGTAACTTCGCTGGGATATCTGGTCGTCTGTTCTGTCACTAGCCCGCGAGTTGTTCCGATCGGAATATTTGTAGTGATTTCAGAGGTTATCGATGGGACAGTTGTTTCCAATGCTCCTGGGCTAAGAGTAGAACTCTCGAAAGAACTCGTTGGTACTTTTCTAGTAGATTCTGTCGTTTGTTCAGTAATTTGACCAGGGGGTAATATCGTTGGTATTTCGGGACTTTCGGAAGGAATAGTTCTATCTGTGGAACCCACAGGAAGAGTAGTTCCTTCAGTAGCTTTTGTAGTTGTAACTTCGCTGGGATATCTGGTCGTCTGTTCTGTCACTAGCCCGCGAGTTGTTCCGATCGGAATATTTGTAGTGATTTCAGAGGTTATCGATGGGACAGTGGTTTCTAATGCTCCTGGACTAAGAGTAGAACTCTCGAAAGAACTCGTTGGTACTCTGCGAGTAGATTCTGTCGTTTGTTCAGTAATTTGACCAGGGGTTGTACCAGGAGGTATTGTCGTTGGTATTTCGGGACTTTCGGAAGGAATAGTTCTATCTGTGGAACCCACAGGAAGAGTAGTTCCTTCAGTAGCCTTTTTAGTTGTAACTTCGCTGGGATATCTGGTCGTCTGTTCTGTCACTAGCCCGCGAGTTGTTCCGATCGGAATATTTGTAGTGATTTCTAGGGTTATCGATGGGACAGTTGTTTCCAATGCTCCTGGACTAAGAGTAGAACTCTCGAAAGAACTCGTTGGTACTCTCCTAGTAGATTCTGTCGTTTGTTCAGTAATTTGACCAGGGGTTGTACCAGGAGGTAATGTCGTTGGTATTTCGGGACTTTCGGAAGGAATAGTTCTATCTGTGGAACCCACAGGAAGAGTAGTTCCTTCAGTAGCCTTTGTAGTTGTAACTTCGCTGGAATATCTGGTCGTCTGTTCTGTCACTAGCCCGCGAGTTGTTCCGATCGGAATATTTGTAGTGATTTCAGAGGTTATCGATGGGACATGGGTTTCTAATACTCCTGGACTAACAGTAGAACTCTCGAAAGAACTCGTTGGTACTCTCCTAGTAGATTCTGTCGTTTGTTTAGTAATTTGACCAGGGGTTGTACCAGGAGGTAATGTCGTTTGTATTTCGGGACTTTCGGAAGGAATAGTTCTATCTGTGGAACCCACAGGAAGAGTAGTTCCTTCAGTAGCCTTTGTAGTTGTAACTTCGCTGGGATATCTGGTCGTCTGTTCTGTCACTAGCCCGCGAGTTGTTCCGATCGGAATATTTGTAGTGATTTCAGAGGTTATCGATGGGACATGGGTTTCTAATACTCCTGGACTAACAGTAGAACTCTCGAAAGAACTCGTTGGTACTCTCCTAGTAGATTCTGTCGTTTGTTCAGTAATTTGACCAGGGGTTGTACCAGGAGGTAATGTCGTTGGTATTTCGGGACTTTCGGAAGGAATAGTTCTATCTGTGGAACCCACAGGAAGAGTAGTTCCTTCAGTAGCCTTTGTAGTTGTAACTTCGCTGGGATATCTGGTCGTCTGTTCTGTCACTAGCCCGCGAGTTGTTCCGATCGGAATATTTTTAGTGATTTCAGAGGTTATCGATGGGACATGGGTTTCTAATACTCCTGGACTAACAGTAGAACTCTCGAAAGAACTCGTTGGTACTCTCCTAGTAGATTCTGTCGTTTGTTCAGTAATTTGACCAGGGGTTGTACCAGGAGGTAATGCCGTTGGTATTTCGGGACTTTCGTAAGGAATAGTTCTATCTGTGGAACCCACAGGAAGAGTAGTTCCTTCAGCAGCCTTTGTAGTTGTTACTTCGCTGGGATATCTGGTCGTCTGTTCTGTCACTAGCCCACGAGTTGTTTCGATCGGAATATTTGTAGTGATTTCTGGGGTTATCGATGGGACAGTTGTTTCCAATGCTCCAGGACTAAAAGTAGAACTCTCGACAGAACTCGTTGGTACTCTCCTAGTAGATTCTTTCGTTTGTTCAGTAATTTGACCAGGGGGTAATGTCGTTGGTATTTCGGGACTTTCGGAAGGAATAGTTCTATCTGTGGAACCCACAGGAAGAGTAGTTCCTTCAGTAGCCTTTGTAGTTGTAACTTCGCTGGGATATCTGGTCGTCTGTTCTGTCACTAGCCCACGAGTTGTTCCGATCGGAATATTTGTAGTGATTTCTGGGGTTATCGATGGGACAGTTGTTTCCAATGCTACTGGGCTAAGAGTAGAACCATCGAAAGAACTCGTTGGTACTTTTCTAGTAGATTCTGTCGTTTGTTCAGTAATTTGACCAGGGGTTGTACCAGGAGGTAATGTCGTTGGTATTTCGGGACTTTCGGAAGGAATAGTTCTATCTGTGGAACCCACAGGAAGAGTTGTTTCTTCAGTAGCTTTTGTAGTTGTAACTTCGGTGGGATATCTGGTCGTCTGTTCTGTCACTAGCCCACGAGTTGTTCCGATCGGAATATTTGTAGTGATTTCTGGGGTTATCGATGGGACAGTTGTTTCCAATGCTACTGGGCTAAGAGTAGAACTATCGAAAGAACTCGTTGGTACTTTTCTAGTAGATTCTGTCGTTTGTTCAGTAATTTGACCAGGGGTTGTACCAGGAGGTAATGTCGTTGGTATTTCGGGACTTTCGGAAGGAATAGTTCTATCTGTGGAACCCACAGGAAGAGTAGTTCCTTCAGTAGCCTTTGTAGTTCTAACTTCGCTGGGATATCTGGTCGTCTGTTCTGTCACTAGCCCACGAGTTGTTCCGATCGGAATATTTGTAGTGATTTCTGGGGTTATCGATGGGACAGTTGTTTCCAATGCTACTGGGCTAAGAGTAGAACTATCGAAAGAACTCGTTGGTACTTTTCTAGTAGATTCTGTCGTTTGTTCAGTAATTTGACCAGGGGTTGTACCAGGAGGTAATGTCGTTGGTATTTCGGGACTTTCGGAAGGAATAGTTCTATCTGTGGAACCCACAGGAAGAGTTGTTTCTTCAGTAGCTTTTGTAGTTGTAACTTCGGTGGGATATCTGGTCGTCTGTTCTGTCACTAGCCCACGAGTTGTTCCGATCGGAATATTTGTAGTGATTTCAGAGGTTATCGATGGGACAGTGGTTTCTAATGCTCCTGGACTAAGAGTAGAACTCTCGAAAGAACTCGTTGGTACTCTCCTAGTAGATTCTGTCGTTTGTTCAGTAATTTGACCAGGGGTTGTACCAGAAGGTAAAGTCGTTGGTATTTCGGGACTTTCGAAAGGAATAGTTCTATCTGTGGAACCCACAGGAAGAGTAGTTCCTTCAGTAGCCTTTGTAGTTGTAACTTCGCTGGGATATCTGGTCGTCTGTTCTGTCACTAGCCCGCGAGTTGTTCCGATCGGAATATTTGTAGTGATTTCAGAGGTTATCGATGGGACAGTGGTTTCTAATGCTCCTGGACTAAGAGTAGAACTCTCGAAAGAACTCGTTGGTACTCTCCTAGTAGATTCTGTCGTTTGTTCAGTAATTTGACCAGGGGTTGTACCAGAAGGTAAAGTCGTTGGTATTTCGGGACTTTCGAAAGGAATAGTTCTATCTGTGGAACCCACAGGAAGAGTAGTTCCTTCAGTAGCCTTTGTAGTTGTAACTTCGGTGGGATATCTGGTCGTCTGTTCTGTCACTAGCCCACGAGTTGTTCCGATCGGAATATTTGTAGTGATTTCTGGGGTTATCGATGGGACAGTTGTTTCCAATGCTACTGGGCTAAGAGTAGAACTATCGAAAGAACTCGTTGGTACTTTTCTAGTAGATTCTGTCGTTTGTTCAGTAATTTGACCAGGGGTTGTACCAGGAGGTAATGTCGTTGGTATTTCGGGACTTTCGGAAGGAATAGTTCTATCTGTGGAACCCACAGGAAGAGTTGTTTCTTCAGTAGCTTTTGTAGTTGTAACTTCGGTGGGATATCTGGTCGTCTGTTCTGTCACTAGCCCACGAGTTGTTCCGATCGGAATATTTGTAGTGATTTCAGAGGTTATCGATGGGACAGTGGTTTCTAATGCTCCTGGACTAAGAGTAGAACTCTCGAAAGAACTCGTTGGTACTCTCCTAGTAGATTCTGTCGTTTGTTCAGTAATTTGACCAGGGGTTGTACCAGAAGGTAAAGTCGTTGGTATTTCGGGACTTTCGAAAGGAATAGTTCTATCTGTGGAACCCACAGGAAGAGTAGTTCCTTCAGTAGCCTTTGTAGTTGTAACTTCGGTGGGATATCTGGTCGTCTGTTCTGTCACTAGCCCACGAGTTGTTCCGATCGGAATATTTGTAGTGATTTCTGGGGTTATCGATGGGACAGTTGTTTCCAATGCTACTGGGCTAAGAGTAGAACTATCGAAAGAACTCGTTGGTACTTTTCTAGTAGATTCTGTCGTTTGTTCAGTAATTTGACCAGGGGTTGTACCAGGAGGTAATGTCGTTGGTATTTCGGGACTTTCGGAAGGAATAGTTCTATCTGTGGAACCGACAGGAAGAGTTGTTTCTTCAGTAGCTTTTGTAGTTGTAACTTCGGTGGGATATCTGGTCGTCTGTTCTGTCACTAGCCCACGAGTTGTTCCGATCGGAATATTTGTAGTGATTTCTGGGGTTATCGATGGGACAGTTGTTTCCAATGCTACTGGGCTAAGAGTAGAACTATCGAAAGAACTCGTTGGTACTTTTCTAGTAGATTCTGTCGTTTGTTCAGTAATTTGACCAGGGGTTGTACCAGAAGGTAAAGTCGTTGGTATTTCGGGACTTTCGAAAGGAATAGTTGTATCTGTGGAACCCACAGGAAGAGTAGTTCCTTCAGTAGCCTTTGTAGTTGTAACTTCGCTGGGATATCTGGTCGTCTGTTCTGTCACTAGCCCGCGAGTTGTTCCGATCGGAATATTTGTAGTGATTTCTGGGGTTATCGATGGGACAGTTGTTTCCAATGCTACTGGGCTAAGAGTAGAACTATCGAAAGAACTCGTTGGTACTTTTCTAGTAGATTCTGTCGTTTGTTCAGTAATTTGACCAGGGGTTGTACCAGGAGGTAATGTCGTTGGTATTTCGGGACTTTCGGAAGGAATAGTTCTATCTGTGGAACCCACAGGAAGAGTAGTTCCTTCAGTAGCCTTTGTAGTTGTAACTTCGGTGGGATATCTGGTCGTCTGTTCTGTCACTAGCCCACGAGTTGTTCCGATCGGAATATTTGTAGTGATTTCTGGGGTTATCGATGGGACAGCTGTTTCCAATGCTACTGGGCTAAGAGTAGAACTCTCGAAAGAACTCGTTGGTACTCTCCTAGTAGATTCTGTCGTTTGTTCAGTAATTTGACCAGGGGTTGTACCAGGAGGTAATGTCGTTGGTATTTCGGGACTTTCGGAAGGAATAGTTCTATCTGTGGAACCCACAGGAAGAGTAGTTTCTTCAGTAGCCTTTGTAGTTGTAACTTCGCTGGGATATCTGGTCGTCTGTTCTGTCACTATCCCACGAGTTGTTCCGATCGGAATATTTGTAGTGATTTCTGGGGTTATCGATGGGACAGTGGTTTCTAATGATCCTGGGCTAAGAGTAGAACTCTCGAAAGAACTCGTTGGTACTCTCCTAGTAGATTCTGTCGTTTGTTCAGTAATTTGACCAGGGGTTGTACCAGGAGGTAATGTCGTTGGTATTTCGGGACTTTCGGAAGGAATAGTTCTATCTGTGGAACCCACAGGAAGAGTAGTTCCTTCAGTAACCTTTGTAGTTGTCACTTCGCTGGGATATTTGGTCGTCTGTTCTGCCACTAGCCCACGAGTTGTACCGATTGGAATATTTGTAGTGGTTTCAGGGGTTATCGATGGGACACTAGTCATGATTGCTCCTGGACTAAGAGTAGAGCTCTCGAATGAACTCGATTGTTCAGTCATTTGACCAGAAGGTAATGTCGTTGGTGCGTCGGGTCTTTCGGAAGGAATATTTCCACCTGTTGATACCACAGAAAGAGTAGATTCTTCAGGTGCCTTTGCAGTTGTCACTTCGCTGGGATATTTAGTCGTCTGTTCTGTCTCTAGCCCGCGAGTTGTTCCAATCGGAATATTTGTAGTGATTTCAGAGGTTATCGATGGGACAGTGGTTTCTAATGCTCCTGGACTAAGAGTAGAACTCTCGAAAGAACTCGTTGGTACTCTCCTAGTAGATTCTGTCGTTTGTTCAGTAATTTGACCAGGGGTTGTACCAGGAGGTAATGTCGTTGGTATTTCGGGACTTTCGGAAGGAATAGTTCTATCTGTGGAACCCACAGGAAGAGTAGTTCCTTCAGTAGCCTTTGTAGTTGTAACTTCGCTGGGATATCTGGTCGTCTGTTCTGTCACCAGCCCACGAGTTGTACCGATCGGAATATTTGTAGTGATTTTAGGGGTTATCGATGGGACAGTTGTCATGATTGCTCCTGGACTAAGAGTAGAGCTCTCGAATGAACTCGATTGTTCAGTCATTTGACCAGGGGTTGTACCAGGAGGTAATGTCGTTGGTGCGTCGGGTCTTTCGGAAGGAATAGTTCCACCTGTTGATACCACAGGAAGAGTAGTTTCTTCAATTGCCTTTGCAGTTGTCAGTTCGGTGGGATATCTGGTCGTCTGTTCTGTCACTAGCCCACTAGTTGTAACGATCGGAATATTTGTAGTGATTTCTGGGGTTATCGATGGGACAGTGGTTTCCAGCGATCCTGGACTATAAGTAGACCTATCAATAGGTATATACGTATAAGTGGTTGGTATACTGGTCGTTGTAACATTTTCTGGGTTAGTAAAACTAGTGTCAATAGATAGTTGTTTTGTTGTCTTATAAGATTCAGTTGTACTTGAGTAAGAAATTGTTGTATCGTTTTCGGCTTCTATATCGGTAAAGCGGGTTCTCATTTCAGTTTGATTTGCCAATTGCATAACAGTGTATTTTACGTTGATCGAGTCCGTCGTCGTTTCAATTTGTTGGGTTGTAGTCTCAAGCGTCTTTTCTGTTGGAATACAGTTTGTGTCCGTCGTATTCGTCAAGGTGGTTGGGCAAATACATATGTGAACCCTATGAGCTGATGCAACACACTTTACTGCGCCTGCACAGAAGGTGTGACAGGAATCTATACATTGTCCCGACGATCCACATTGGTGCGCTTCACTGCAATCTTCGTTTGAGGTACAGTTGCCACCTGGCTTAGCTGCTTCAAATTTTCATGTTTGGAATTTTTTTTACATAATTTTGGGGGTTTTCGAGTGGAGTATTTTGTACATATTTCAAAATAAAAGTGTAAGATTTAAAAAATAAAAAATACGTTAAAATATTTACAAATATATACCAAATATAAGATAGAAGGTGTAAGGCTACAACAATAAAGAAGGTGCACTATATATACAGAGGGGCGTACCTAAGGAAATACTCTTGGATATTTTGATCTAATTCTCTTGCATTCAACTGCAAATGTAAACAAATATCGGAAGCTTTATAAACTATTTTACGGTTAATCAATTTCAAATTAGAAACGAACGCCTTTACTATTAGTTAGCTACATATTGGTGTTGGATTGGTTTAGGTTTACCATTAGTATTACATCTTGTTACCGTTTTTTTTAGATTCATAGGTTAAGATTTCATAGTACAAGTATTCAGGAGGCTTTGATTAATAAATTGATATTATCACTGTGAGCATGAGCGTGTGTGAATGTTCAGAAGAGTTTTTTGTAATTGTGTCTTCATGTTATTGGTATTTCTGTTTGGTGACTTTAAACGATCTATAGATCAATTCTTGGACAACTCTTTTCATTTAAGTGCTTCAGCCTAGTCGCTGTGCTAGTGGCGTAAAGCATCTGACCGTGGGGTTATAAAGTCGCACGACTTGAACTTTTGGCTTGTAACTAAGCTTTGGTAGGGTGAGTTGACCATATCAATAGGCGAAAGCTTGATACGGCTACAGGCAGTTAATTTCTCAGTCCTATGTACATTGGCACAAACATTGCGAGGAAACAGATTGACAAGGCCCGAAACATTAAACAGGTATGGACTTTGGCTTTGGTCAATGTATTTCGTCGGGCATATTTGCTTGTGTGCTTTATCGCTGTTTTTTCATTTCTTTTTTTTTTTGAGGGACAGACAATAAGACAGAGCTAGCAAAAGGTGAGAGCGTGTGTGAGAGAGAGCAGGAAACAGAGATCGAGACAGAAACATAAGGCACTTTCACTCGACAGAGAGCTGAGTGATAGAGAGTACTTTTGGTGCTTTACCTTTTTGACATCCATTCTTGGCATCGGCTATAAATCCAGCTGGGCAGAATTTACATATCGGCTTGTGATCCTCGACAATGCATGGCGAGTTGGGTGCGCAGGTGGCAAACTCGCACGGATCGACGCACTTGAGCTTCCGGCACGCCTGGCTAGCCGGACATCCGGCGTCGCGCAGGCAAATCGATATCGATGGCTGGCAGTCGCGCATACAAATGCACACGGGCTTGTGGTTCTGCACCTCGCAGGACTTGTTCTCCGCACAGATCGCGGCTCTGCCCAGGGGTACGATGCACGGATTGCGGCACTTGCCATCGGTGCAGGCCATGTTCGAGGCGCAGTCATCATCGCGATAGCACTCCCGCTTATCGGGGGCGCACGTCAGTTCCCCGTACTCATTCACTATGAAGCCGGACTTGCAGATGCAAACCGGCTGATGGCGTCGCGTCTCGCACTTCTTGTTGCTCTCGCAGATGAAGAGCGGATTGTTGCATGGATCCGTGCATTGGCCGTACTGGCCGCACTGCAACGTCTCCGGACACTCGGAGTCCCTGGAGCATGGGATCTGCTCCTTGGTCTTGGCATCCGTGTCCTCCGAGAGGCACTTGGGATCGGGCTTGCACTCGACCTCCGGCCGACCAATGTGGCAGCTGGGGCAGGAGCAGCGCGGACGATGCAGTACGGTTTTGCAGAGCGCATTTAGACCACACACGCCACGCATTGTACAAGGATCGCTGCAGTGTCCTTGGAGGCATGACTTTTCACTGGGACAATCCGTATCTGAGTAGCATTGTTCGTTGTCTATAACATTACATCCAGGGCAGGGAAGAACGAGAGAGAGATAGACAGGAGTTGTTTGGTTGTTTAAATGTTAATCGTTGGTGGGTGCATTCAACTATTCGGTGGCATAAACGGTACGGTACGCTAAATAGATATATCTTTTTGGGGGGTATGGAAACACGTGGAAACGAAAGTGCGACATTGAAATCATCGAGTCAATGCTGGGAATTGAGCTTGATAGACGATAGTCTGGTGGAAGATTCAGATTCAGGGCTGTTTGGGGTATTTTCATTAGGCAGTGTAAACACAAAGTTTTTGAAACAAGAGGGGTGGATGACTCGGATAAGACTTATAGCTAGACTTTTTTTCTAAAAACAATAGGAGAAAACTTAAACGACAAAATATATAAAAAGTATATTCCAGTTTTTTGTTGGTTGGTTTCGATTTGGGCCTTTTTATGCTTTAGTGTTTTTTGTGTGTTTTTTTCTTTTTGGTGTTTGGGTGGGGGGGTTGTGTATGTTGCGGAGGGTCGGTATCTGTGTTCAATTAAGTGTCAGTGGGATTTTTGTGGACTCGATTTTGGGGTTTGGGGTTTTGTGCATAAGGGTTGTTAAAGTAAAAGAAAATTTTAGCGGGGATTTTCAACGAAATAAGATTAGAAACGGTGCGTTCAGAAATCATAAGTTTACGTAAACGATAAAACTGAGGAAAATAAAAATTTTAGCAGTTTCACTTAATTGGCTAACTTTAGTCAATTGGTGCAGTTAGTTGAGGCAGAAATCTATAGCAGAAGTAGTTTATTTATCGGTTTCTCTTATTCAAATTGTAGAACTGTGAAGGGAACATCTCACAATAACTAGGGTTGTATGTTTTTCTATAGGCAGGCCAAAACAATGCTTATCAATAAAGTTGGCTGCTTCTGGTTTTTGTCATTGGTTGGTATGAGTTCAATCGAGGTTATCGATCGGCGTACAAGTGAGCGAGTGGGGGTAGCAGTGAGAACAAGTGAGTATAGTTACAATCCTTGATGATTTACCATTTTTACGAGCGAGCTTAGAGCCGGAGAGCCTGGCACTTTCCCATTTTGCCCAATTAATTTGATGCTGTACTAAAGGCAGGCTTTGTTGAGCAATGAATTATCTCGGGATTAATGCGATTTTGAGCTAATATATATTTTGGTTTATTGCTTGTTCAGTTTGAATAATGGCAAAAATTACACGACATCCAACACATGCGCTCTGCCCTCACGAGAGACACGTTATTGGCGATTGGTTTTGTGAGTGAGTGATTGATTCAGAGGAGAGATAAAGAAAGATCTATCGGAAGAGCAGGAAGTGTAGGTACAAGTCTGGCAATAGCAGGATTAGCTTTGTAGAAAGGAGCTTTAGTAGGAATATATAGAAGAAGTAGTAGTTGAAAATTGATGGGTAAATACAATTTTGAAAAGTTCGTTAAAAATATACGTTGCTAGTTTGATTCATCCAGGTTATTCATAATTCACAGTTTTCAAATTTGGTTTATATTTACAGATTGTTTTTGGTGTTGTTAGTTTAATCGGCCACTTAGATGCGGCCTATTCGATTACGAATATATGTACAGATATGTACAATTTTCTGTATATACAACTTAATCTCTAGTCAAATGTACCAAAAAATAATTGAAATGTTAGTTAAATTTAGTTACAATTTAAGTCAATTCGGGTTGTTGTTTATATAGATTTTAACCAATAGACGATCTATGTAGAGAGTGGTAGATAGGGAGGAGCTTTCTTAATACGTATTTTAAAAGGAGCTTTGTACATAATAAACGGTTGGTTTTATTTCGGTTATACAGTAGACTTGCTTTAAGGATGCATTGAAAAGTAGTAGTAGCTGTTGATGTTGCTTTTGTTTTGGTAATCGTTCTGTACACAGTTGTAATGGATCTTAACTTGATAACTATGTTCCTCAATTGGTTTCGAATTGTTTCAAGCATATGTGAACTATGTGTGAGAATTGTCCCGTCCACAGTTCCCAATCTGAGACTTTGTTCATTCAAGAAATGTAACAAAAGGGTATTAGCAAAAGGAAACGACAGAGCGATAGGGAAATAACACTTGGGTTTCAAAGGGGTGGACAGAGCGGAATCGGAGGAAGGATGGGATTTTCGGGTTGGGATTTCGATCATTTTTTGTTTTCAGTATCAAGGATGTGTTGAGGATTGTTGTCTATATGATAAGCGTGGCATAATGTGTTTTTTTTTTTTAATATTGGTTTAGTTCTAATTGTTGTGCCTTCTTTGCACATTCTGTGATTAACCAGTTGTTTTATTTTTCGCTACAATTTTTACTGACTACATATCGCTATCGCGGCGTTTGTCGTTAGACTAAATGTTAAATAGGGATGAACCAACTTGTTTACTGATCTGTGCGTTAACTGTTTCCAAGTTGTAATGGATGCCGCATAGTTGAGTGCCAATACAGATGGTTATTCAAAGCCAATTGTATGGTAACTAGGGAAGGAACTCAATGGGAATCGAGCTTCATGAAAGCCAAATGAAATGAGAAGGCAAGCTTCAAGCTTTATGGGAACTAAAATCCAATCTTAAGATTTTTTGTTTTTGTAAGGAATGCACTGATTGTGAATGTAATTTTTAGTAAGATAATTTAAATTTGCTTATGACTAAACTTAATTTTGTTGCATTTTTTGTTTGTCTTTTTGAATAATGTGTGTTTCAAAAATGAATTGTAGGCACAGATTGGGTAACCGCGATAGCGACAGCAACATTCCACGAATCTCCATATGCGTTGATGGTGTATTGTAAAATAAGGTGCTTAAGAACTAGAAAAACTCAAATAAAAACTGTGCACTGAATTAAATTCATCGGCATGTCTGTTGTTTGAAAAACAACTCAGTTGCCTATTGGGAATTGGTTGTGTAGGTGGCTTTTTGGTTTCTTAGCGTGTTTTTTGTACGTGCGGGGAATATCGATATTAGACTAATACCTGGAACTTCGCACATGTGTATAGGTTGTTAAGAAAAACTTAAAAAATGATTAGCTTTGGTATTTTTTAACACACACACACTACACGGAAATCAAATTTGTTTTGGGTAAATGTTCTAAGCAGCCGCGAGGGCCGTTAAATTAGTGGAATTAGCTAATTAGCTGGTTTAAGTCTTTGTGTTTAAACAACTCAAAACTATGTAGTTAAACCAAGAAAATTATAACAATAAAATCAATTCAATCAGTTACTAACAAACTTCCAGTTATATTTGTAAGCGTAAAGAACTTCAACGATATAACGCTTACTGGTTACAATAACGATAACTTGTAAGAACGCTGGTTAACATGATTAGCAATAACGGTACGGTATGGTCTAAAACACTCGGAATGTGAACATAAACTGGGAACTTACCCTGCTGACAGGCATATTCATAGCCCTGGCGCACACAGTCACCCACTTCGCATCCTAGGGTGCGACAATCCTGCTTTGGCGGAGTCAAGTAACCTATTTGCACAAAAAGCATAGTTAATATACTTTCGAAAATCTTCCGAGATTCATCACACTCACATTGCACGTAGGCATCTCCATTGGGGAAGTCCTCCGGGCAGTAGCACTCGGCCTGATTGTTGTCCAGCACATGGCAAGCGGCGTTCAAGCCACAAGGCTGATCCCGACAGGCATTCACCAGCGGTCCACCGCAGAGGCATCCCTGGTGGGCATCTCCAATACAGCCGTCCATGCAGGCGCACTCATAGCCTCCGGGCACCTCAGTGCACTTGGAGTTCTCACCGCAGGGTTTGCTCGAGCATCCTCCTTCCAGGGGTCGGCACTCACTAATCGGGTTGCCAAAGAAGTCCGGCGGACAGGAGCACTGGGCCTGGCGACCCACCACCCGACACTGGGCATTGGTGCCGCAGGCTCCGTACTCCAGACAGGGGTTACGGCACTTTCCTTGGTCGCAGCGCTTGTTGCTGTCGCAATCGGTGTCCACACGGCACTCGAACTGCACGCACTCCTTGCTGGGCTCGCCCTCGTAGCCATCGGGGCAGTAGCAGAGCATCCGGTGTTCGGACACGGTGCAGAGGGCGTTCCTTCCGCATGCCTTGTCATTCGCACAGGGATCCGAGCACTTTCCATTCACACAGCTCTGGTCGGCGGCACAGTCTCCGTTCGATTTGCATCCGGCAATGCAAGCTCCGCGCTCACACAGCTGACCCACCGTACACTGACGCTTGGGTCCGCACTTGTTCCGGCACTTTCCGCGGGCACACTGCTGTCCGCAGGCGCAGTCCTCGGTCCTCGAGCACTTGGCGGCACAGTAGGCTCCGTTCTCATCGCATTCGCATCCGGGGTGGCAGCGTTCCGGCGGCAGTTGACAACCGGTCAGACCGTCGCCCATGAAGGAGGCGGGGCACTGGCACTGGACTCCGTGGTTGACCACCAGACAGTCGGCACACTGGCCACATTGACCGGGCGTGCGACATGGGTTCTGGCACTTCTTGTTCACGCAGGCCTCGTCGGTGGCACAACTCAAATCCGTTCGGCATCCGGTCTGGCACATGCGATTCTCGCAAATCTGTCCCTGAGCACAGGCCTCATCCGTGTTGCATACGGTCCTGCAGGTTCCTCTCATGCAACGCTCATCCGCCAGGCAGTTCTGATCGTTCCTGCACTTTCCTTGGCAGCTGCCCGCGTAGCAGAGCTGGTTCGACTGGCAATCCTCGTTCCTGCCGCAGGCAATGCGTGGCACCTTGCAGGCCACATTGGCATTGCCATCCAGACCCTCGGGGCATGAGCACTGCTTCCTGTGATCGATCGTCTGGCAGTGGGCATTGGTGCCGCAGGCAGTGGGATCGGCGCATGGATCCACGCACTGCTGGCCCACGCAGGACAAGTCCTGGGGGCAGCCCTGGTCGGAACGGCAGCCAGGCACACAATTCAGGCCCAGACAGAGCTCTCCATGGCCGCACTCGTTGTCGTGGCGACAGAGGGGCTTGCAAACTCCCTGCTGGCAGCGCTCGTTGGTCAAACAGCCGGCATCATCGGCGCACAGAGGTCGGCAAACCGACTCGAAGCAGGCCAGTCCATTGCCACAGTCGCGATTCTCGCGGCATTCCAAGGGGGGCGAACGGACGCAGCCCACCTGGGGCGTGGGATTGGGCACCATGCTCTCCAGGCAGCTGCAGCTGGCCCGGTGGTTGGAGACCGAACAGGCGGCATTGGGACCACAGGGATTCTCCAGACAGGGGTTCACGCACTTATCATGGCGGCAGGACTCGGAGGCACTGCAGTCGTCGTCCACATGGCAGCCATACACGCACTTGTTGTGCAGGCAAACGTGACCCAGGAAGCAATCGTTGTCCACTCGACAGGTCACTAGAGAAGAGAGATGGTTATTAGGATGGGTTATTAACAGAGGATGTAACCAGCGATAATGAGTCTTTGGAAAATTCCGATGGAATTAATTCGGAATTTTTCATTCGTTAATGAATAAAGATTTATGATCGATCACTTACGCATACAGTTGCCCTTCAGGCACTTCTCGTTGGAGGCGCACTCCAGATCGTTTTGGCACACAGGCAGGCACATGGAATCCCGGCAGGTGTATCCAGGTGCACAGTCGACATCACAGGCCACCGGCACACGCACGCACTCCTTGGCTGAGTCGCCGGTGAAGCCCTCGGGGCAATGGCACTGTTTCAGGTGACTCTGCATCACGCACTCGGCATTCTGTCCACAAGCCTGCGGCTGCAGGCAGGGATTGAAGCATTGGCCACCTTGACACACCTCAGATGCTCCACACTCGGTGTCCAGAACACAGGCAGCTGTTTGGGAAGAGATCAGCGAATTATTAGGGAGCTCGCAAGGGAATAATTTATCCCGGTTGGCGTTACGGTTTGTTCGATTTGTTCGTGTGGTCACAATTGTGTATCTTGTTGTATTTTCATTATACCCGTTACTCGTAGAGTAAAAGGGTATATTGTATTCGTGCAAAAGTATGTAACAGGTAGAAGGAAGCGTTTCCGACCCTATAAAGTATATATATTCTTGATCAGGATCACTAGCCGAGTCGATCTAGCCATGTCTGTCTGTCCGTCTGTCCGTCTGTCCGTCTGTCTGTCTGTCCGTATGAACGCTGAGATCTCGGAAACTATAAAAGCTAGAGGATTGGTATTTGGCATGAAGATTCTTGGAGCTCCTACGCAGCGCAAGTTTATTTCAAAAAGGTGCCACGCCCCCTCTAACGCCCACAATAGTTAATAAACGATTTTAAAAATTTAAATATTTCGGAAAAGTAGAAATGCAGTTTTGTTGTGCTTATCAATACCTATCGAAATGTAGAAGAAATTTTTTAAATCGGACCATTCGTTTAAAACTTATGCCTGATCAAAGTTTTTATATCCCTCGCACTCCCTTTAGCTGAGTTACGTTTATTAGATAGTCGGGACACCAACCCGAC
Organism: Drosophila prostipennis; assembly: GCA_037075205.1. Taxonomy (NCBI): domain Eukaryota; kingdom Metazoa; phylum Arthropoda; class Insecta; order Diptera; family Drosophilidae; genus Drosophila; species Drosophila prostipennis. The sequence continues at coordinate 810,981 of JBAMCJ010000817.1, forward strand.
TACAGTGCTCGCACTCCCTTTAGCTGAGTGACGGGTATTAGATAGTCGGGACACCAACCCGACTATAGCGTTCTCTCTTGTTTTAGTTTGCAGTTAGTCTAAGTTAAGAGATGGCATTTGGTTTAGTTCGTAGGCTTAAGCCAGTCCAAGGTTGTGTTGTATTGGTAGTTTTTTGAGATGTTGTGTCAGGTAAGAGAATTTTTTAGGTTTGGTATTATATTGAACTAGTTAAAAAATATGTTGGAATTCAATTTGTTTAACTCTATAGGTGTAGTTTTAGTCAAAATTTTGTAATCGAATATAATAAATTTAAACTTTGTGAACCCACAGTATTATCCGAAAATGTATAGATCATAATATCATCTTTTGAAATTATTTCTGTCTCCATAAAAATACTATATAGATCAGATTAAAAAGGACCTGAATATAGGGTTGTATATAAAAGTTATTTTTCAACATTTACAATTTTTTAATCGAACATAATAAACTGAAACTTTGTGAACCCTCAGTATTATCCGAAAATGTATAGATCATGAAATCAGGTTTGGAAATAATTTTTGAATACTATATAGATCAGATCAGTTTAAAAAGGACCTTAATAAAGGGTTATATTGAGAACAAACTCCCTTTAACTGCCACAACATCTCCGGTAAATAAATCAGTGCTAGTTTTAAGTAAGTTTTGAGTAAGTAAGTAGTACTAAGAAGGTTGTTACAAGGTAGATTAGCCAATTTACGCTGTCTGGTAGTCGGTTTAGGCCCGGTGCTGGGTGGTGTTAGTACTTACGTTTGCAGACGCTATCCGAGCAGTAAGTGTTGGTCGGACAGTCGCCGGTGACCTGACAGGGAACGGGCAGCGGCTTACAGCCGGCCACCCGGTCGGCGGGTTGGCCATCGTAGCCGCTGCGGCATGCACACTGCGCCACATGGCCCTTCGGAACACATTCCGCATTGGGGCCACACTGCAGCTGGGCACAGACATCGCGGCACTTGGCCACCCCATTGGTTTTGGTGCATGCAGCGTGCGGGGGACAGTCCTCGTTGGTCTCGCACTCGACGGAGCTGCGACAGCCCTCGTTGTACGGATCACCAACGAGTCCCGGGGGACAGGTGCACTTGTACGACCCCCTCGCGTTCCGGCAACGGGCTCCGGGTCCGCACGGAGCATCGCGGCAAAAGTCGATGACATCGCAGCGCACGCGCGGATCCCCGGAGAATCCCGGTTGGCAGTGGCACACCTGCTGGTGGTGCTCGGTGGTGCAGAGGGCGTTCTCTCCGCACGGCTGGCCGATGAGGCAGGCGATCTTGCACATATGATTGTCGCAGCTCTTGTCGTTCGAGCAGTCGTCGTCGGTGCTGCACTCGATCTTGCGGCATCCCGACTTGGCGTCCCCGAAGAAGCCCTCCTTGCACAGGCAGTCGGGAGCATGGGAGCGGGCCACGCACTCGGCATTCCGGCCACAGGCAGCGCGACCCAGGCACACGGACTCGCACTTCGCCCGTCCATAGGCATCGCTCAAGCAGGTCTCATCCTCGCCGCACTCGTCGTCCGATCGGCAGTCCAGCTCCTTGGTGCAGATGTTATTCGAGCAGAACTGGAACTGGGGACAGGTGGAGTTCGACTTGCAGGTTCCCTGGCAGACGCCCTGCAAACACAACTGTTCCGAGATGCAATCGCGGTTGGTGCTGCACAGGGGACTGCAAATTCCGTGGGAGCAGATGCTTCCCTGGGCGCACTGTCCATCCTGCTGGCAGTATTGCAGCTGCACGCATCCCAACTTGGCATCTCCGGTGCTTCCCGCCTCGCAGGAGCACACTCCAATGTGGTTTTGCACCGAGCAACGAGCCTGAGCTCCGCAGGCATTGGGCAGGGAGCAGGGATCGATGCACTTCGAGTCCAGGCAGGCCTTCTCCCCCGAGCAGTCATCATTGTCCGAGCACTCGATGTTCACACACTCGACTGTGGGATCTCCGCGGGCATTCTGGGGGCAGGTGCAAATAGCCTGGTGAGACTGAGCCTGGCAATTGGCGTTCAATCCGCAGGCATTCTGCCGTTCGCACGGACTACGGCATCGCGAGTTCTGGCAACTAGCCGAGGCAGGACAATCCGCATCACTCAGACACTCGTTGGGATCCCGGCAGCCGGTCTGCAGCGGATCTCCGATCAATCCCTCGGGGCACTGGCAGTTATAGCTTCCGGGCAGGTTGTTGCAGAAGGCGGTGCTGTGGCAAGGTTGCGACAGGCACTCGTTGACGTCCTCGCACACTCCGTTGGCCAGCTGATAGCCCTCGTAGCAGGCACAAACGGCCCTGTGGTCCTCCACCTGGCAATTACCCTTTCCACAGCTGGTCAGGTCGCAGGGTTTGATGCAGCGATTGGTTTCCGCATCGCAGGCACGATCTCCGGCACAGTCCACATGGTCGATGCACTCCACCTTGAAGCAGCCGACTCCCGAGTCGTTGGGGTCACCCAAGAAGCCAGCTGGACAGCTGCAGAGCGCCTCGTGTCCCTCCGACTGGCAGTGGGCATTCACTCCGCACACGGTGTGCAGGCAGGGATCCGTGCACTTGCCATGAATACAGGCCAGGTTGTTGGCACAATCGTCGGGCTGATGGCATTGTCGGGGCTGCGAGCAGCCCTGCTGGGAGTAGCCATCGCCGACGGTTCCCTCGGGGCATACACATCGATAGGAGCCCGGAAGGTTCTCGCATCGGCCGCTGGCATGGCAGGGCTGTTCCGTGCACTCATCAATATCGGAGCATCCGAAGGGAGTGCCTATGAATCCGGTGGCGCACTTGCACTTCCCGCTGAGGCACAGCTCGGTGGGCGGACAATCGGCATCGGAGTCACAGCCCGGCTGGCAGGTCCTGTCCGCGTTGCAGATCTCTCCGGCCAAACAGTTGTTGCTGGTGTAGCAAACCTTACGGCAGACCTGTTGGTAACAACGTTCTCCCACCGCACAGGATGAGGTCTTGGTGCACGGAAGATTGCACTGATTGCCGATGCACATGTGACCGTTGGGACACTGATTGCTGGCCAAGCAGGGAGCTGGCACACGCACGCATCCCTGCTCCGGGGTGGGGTTGCCCTCGAATCCCTCCGGGCAGCTGCACTGGCTCCGGTGCTGGGCAATGCTGCACAGGGCGTTGGGACCACAGCTACTGGCCGACTGGCAGGGATTCAGGCACTTGTTCTCGATGCAGGACTGATCCTGCTTGCACTCCTTGTTGCTGCGACACCCGATTGTGCAGTGACCCTCCACGCAGGCCAGTCCCGTGGAGCACTGGCTGTGATCCAGGCAGGCCACCACGCAGACGTTCTTCAAGCAGCTCTCGCCATCGGAGCAATCCTGGCTATTTCTGCAGGCAATGCGGCACTGTCCGTTGTAGCACAAAGCTCCACCGCAGTCGACATCCGTGAGGCAATTGGATATGGTTCGGGCACATCCATCCTTGGCCGTATCCGAGACAGGCTGGAATCGCAGGGGACAGCTGCAGACGGGTTTCCGGTTGACCACCTTACAGTCGGCATTCGATCCGCAGGCGTTGTCGCACGGGTTCTGGCATCTTCCTCCGGCGCAGATTGTGTTGGCCGGGCAGTCGGCATCTCCGTTCGGGCACTGACCATCTGGACGACACCCACCCGACTTGGGATCGCCGACAAAGAGCGGCGGACACTTGCACACCGGTCCCTCCGGGGTGACCTCACAAATGGCGGAGGGGTGGCATGTTCCGGCGGCACATCCGCCCTGCTTGGTGCAGGCCACTTCCGGCAACGGATCTCCCTTGAATCCCGGCGGGCACTGGCAGACGGCACGATGATCCTCGGCCAAGCAAATGGCATTCTCCCCGCAGGACTCCTCGTCGCAGACATCGAAACAGGTGTGGGTCATGCGGTTGCACATCTGGCTGGGTGGACAGTCATGGTTGTAGACACAAGGAACACTCTGGCAGCCATTGAACGGATCGTACGGATCTCCGGCGAAGGGTCCAGGTGGACACTGACACTGCGCCTGATGGTTGTTGGTCACACAAACGGCACGGGGTCCGCACTTCACCGTATCGCAGGCAGGACGACAGCCGAGGGTCTGGGTTGCTTCATCCTTGATGCAGGCCTCCGACTCCTGGCACTCGGCATGGTTGCGGCAGTGGTGTTTCTGGGCCGGCTGGCAGCCGTTCCTGTCGTTGGGATTGCCCACGAAGCCAGCGAGGCAATCGCAGCGTCCCTGGTGCTGGCGAGCCACGCAAACGGAGTTGGCCGGACAGGTGAAGGCATCGCAGATGGCCACGCACTTGAGCACGCCCAGGACATCCGGGCGACAGGCGGAGGCATCGGGACAGTTGGCGTCACTGGTGCAGTCCGGCAGCGAGGGCTTCTCGCAGGAGGAGACCACTGGGTTCCACACAAAGCTCTCGGCACAGTTGCAGATCGCATGTCCGGCTGGGTTGATCTTGCACAGCTCGTTGGGTCCGCAGACGACATTGGAGCACAGATTGATGCACTCCCGGCTGCCATGTTGGCTGGCCTGACAGCCATATCCCCGCTCGCAGTCCCTATCCGATTTACACTTGTCCTCCTCCCTGGGAACCGTCCTCTCCGGCTGGCAACCCACTTGCAGGTTGCTGGGATTGCCAAAGTAGCCATCGGAGCATATGCACGAAGACCGATGATCCTCGGCCACGCAGAGGGCATTGGGTCCGCACTGAATCTTGGAGCAGGCGTCCACGCACTTGCGCAGACCCTTGCCCAACTGGAAGCAGATCTCCGAGTGCCGGCAGTCGGCATCATTGCCGCACTGACCGCGAACGCTGCATCCATTTAGCTGGTCGAGCGGATCTCCAATGTAACCCATGGGACAAATGCATTTGCCGGCATCGCAGATGGCCCTGGGGCCACACGACGCCTGGGAGCAGAGGTTCTTGCACTGGCCCTTCTGGCAGCTGTAGCCATCCGGACACTCCATCCGCTCGTTGCACTGGCACTTGTTCGCCTCCTGGCAGAACTTGCTCTCGATGGGCTGGCAGCTGCTGTAGGGATTTCCCGCATGTCCCGAGAGGCACAGGCACTCGAATCCGCCGGCCCTGTTCAGGCAGGCTGCGTTGAGGCCACACGGCTTGTTGGCACACTCGTCCACGTCCTGGCAGCCAATGTAGGGATTGCCGCTGAAGCCTTGCGGGCAGAGACAGGTGATGTGGTTGCCCACGGCACGGCACTCGGCATTGGGTCCACAGCTATTCGGCTGGCAGACGTTCTTGCTCTGCGCCCCGCAGCCCTCGTAGGGATTGCCAAAGGTTCCGGGGTTGCAGGCGCACCTGCTCTGACCCAGTCCGTACTCGCAGTGGGCGTTCTCCCCGCATCCCGGCGAGCACTTGGCCTGCTCAATGGGCGGCATGCAGATCAAGTCGGGATTGCCCACAAAGTTCGGTTCGCAGACGCACTTTCCATTGTTCCTGTCGCAGGTGGCTCCGATGCCGCAGACGACGCCCTCGCAGCGCTCCTTGCAGCGTCCGTTGATGCAGATCTGTCGCTCGCCACATGGTCGCGAGGCGGAGCACTGATCCGTGCTGCAGCTGCCGCCGGGGAAGGGGTTACCGAGCTGTCCCTGCGGACACTTGCAGGTGGGTCCCTCGCTGGTGGGAATGCAAAGGGCTCCCTCGCCGCAGATCACATCCTGGCACTGGGAGACGCAGTCCCCGTCTCCGTTCTTCACGAATCCCACGCGGCAGCGACACCAACCGGCATGCTGCTCCGTCTCGCAATAGGCATTGGATCCGCAGAGGAGACTGCTACATGGACTCACGCAACTGCCCTCCAGGCAGGCCAGATTACTGGCGCAGTCATCGTTGCTCAGGCACTTGCTCTTCGGCGTGCCGCTCTCGAAGATGCAGCCACTCTTGTACGGATCCCCGGTATAGTCCTTGGGGCAGACGCACTGATAGCCACCCTTCTTGTTCACACAGTAGGCTCCGTAGGCGCACGGCAGGTGGGAGCACTCGTCCTCGTCCGTGCAGCCCAGCAGCGGATCTCCCTTGAAGCCCGCCTCGCACATGCATTGCGGCGGATCCGAGGGAGTGCACTTGGCATTGATGCCGCACGGGAATCGCTCGCAGGGACTCTTGCACTTGTTGTTGTCCTGGGGATCCAGGAAGTAGGGCGGTGGACAGACACACTCTCCCGGCTGGATGCACTTCTCGTTGCTCGAGCATTCCTTATCGGCAGCGCATTTCCTCTGGGCCGGAGCACACAATCCATTGTAGGCATCTCCTTGGTAGCCCTCCGGGCAGTGGCAACTATAGCTTCCCGGTTTGTTCACACACTGGGCTCCAAAGGCGCACAGTTGGGCGCCACGTTCCTCGCACTCATCCACATCCGCGCAGCTTCCGTCCGGCTGCGTTTGGTAGCCCTTGGGACAGGCACAGTAGCTGACTCCGCCGGCTATGGAAATGCACTCGGCTCCGCTGGGACAGGCCTGTCCGCTGGAGCATCCCGACAGGACGCAACTGTTTCCAACCAGCTTGTACGGCGATTGGCACTGGCACTCGGGCGTATTGCAGATCTCGCACATGATGAAGGGATTTCCGTTGTGTCCCTGGGGACAGCGGCACTCGTAGCTACCGGGCAGGTTCTTGCAGAGAGCATTCAGTCCGCAGGCAGGCTTTCCCCGCTGCACCGAGCACTCGTCCACATCCTGGCACTGGCCATTCTCGGGGCTTCGCTCGTAACCCTGGCGACAGATGCACACACTGCTCCCAGTGTACGAGTCCTGGACGCAGCTCTCGCCGGTGGCACAGGGATTGGAGTCGGAGCAGCCCACCGTCTTGGAGGTGATGCATCCCTCGCGATACGGATCTCCACTGGATCCTCCTGGACACTGGCACAGATAGCCTCCGGCTGTGTTCGAGCAGATGGCCTTCTCCGCGCAGGGATTGGCCCGGCACTCGTCGATGTCATTGCAGCCTCCGGGCAGAGCAGAGTTTCCCGTATATCCCGGGGCACACAGGCACTGGGCCTGTCCATTGGCCAACATGCACTGGGCATGTGCTCCACAATTGAGCGCCTCGCAGGGATGACGGCAGTCATTGCCGATATTCGGTTCCGGGCACAGGCAACGCTTGGTCGCATCACAGATGGAGTTGCCGGGACAATCCTCGTTGGCGGAGCAGCTTACAATAGGCACACACCTTACACTGGGATCAGGATCGGCGATGGTGTTCTCGGGGCAGCGACAGGTGTATCCTCCTCCTGGCACATTCACGCACTCCGCTCCGGCTCCACACTTGCTGGCCCCCGTCCGGCACTCGTCCACATCCACGCACTTGGAGTGCGGATCTCCCGAGTAGCCCGGCGGACAGGAGCACGTGAATCCTCCGGCGTTGTTCGAGCAGGTGGCATTCTGGCCACAGCTGCCGAAGGGTCCGTGCATCACGTCGCACTCATCGATGTCCACGCATCCCGCCGCGACATCGCTCGGGTTGTAGGTCCAACCATCCTCGCACACGCAGTACGCCTCGTTCTGATCCGGCTTGCAGTAGGCATGGGCTCCACACCGCACATCCTCGCACGGCTGCTTGCAGGCCATCCTGGGCGGACTGCCCACATATCCGGCCTCGCATTCGCAGCCATAGGAGCCGGGGGTATTCAGGCACTGGGCATGGGGTCCACAGACCTCTGAATGGGTGCGACACTCGTCGATGTCCACGCAACTGGAGCCAATGGGTTCGAAGCCATCCAGGCAGAAGCACTGGTTCTCGATGCACTCCGCATTGTTGGTGCAATCGAAGTTGCTGCTGCACAGGATATTCACGTCCACCTGCTCGCAGGCCACCTTGGGATCGGGCTTGCCGTCGTATCCCTGCGGGCACTTGCAGTTGTAGCCGGGTACGGTGTTCTCGCACACCGCATGCTGTCCACACGGCTTGTCCAGGGCGGCGCACTCGTCGATGTCCACACATCCGCGGAACGGATCTCCCGTGTAGTCCGGCTTGCAGGTGCACACGAAGCTGCCAACGGTGTCCGTGCAGACCGCGTTCTCCCCGCACGGATTATCCTGACACTCGTTGATGTCTACGCGATTCGATTTCCAGTCGGTGCAGGGGTGATGGTTGATGGTCGGGTGGAGAAGGGGCACGCGTGTTCATTGCGGGTTTGGTTTTTTTCGGGGAGGGGGTGAGTTAAATATATTATAATTAATTCAATTAGTATGCAAAACAATACGGAATCGGATGATAGGCGAGGGAGCGTAGCGTGAAGTGGGGGAGCGGGAAAGGCTGTGATATATAGAGATACTGGGAGGAGTACGGGAAGGTGGGACTACGGGGTACACAAGGAAGCTGTCTGAAAAGCATGCATTTGCCGGTGAAGCAAATAAGCCAAGCTGGAAGCTTGCAAAACAGCTGGAGGAGCACATAGCAGGTGGTGGGAAGCAGGAAAGGAAGCAAACACAAAGTTGGCCAAGGTCCTTGAAGGAACTCTGGAATATTCCAACTAAGTGGGCTATTAAAATGCCTGGGCTCTATATACATTTAGATTACTTTTAAAAAGTTTTTAGATTTTTCAAGATCAAAATTAATTTATTTTAATAGATGATTACAAAAATGTAATTGATTGATTTAATGGAAATATTAGATTTAAAAGTCTTTAAATTTCATAAATTGTATTATACGTAAAAATATAATTATTTAAAGGTATATATTTTTATAAGGATTTTTCAGTCGTTGAAATAAGATTTAAGATTTAAGATTTGTCAAGATCAAATAGATCATTTTAATAAAATATTACAAAGAATCTGTTGATTATAAAATTGTTTATATTTAATAGGTACCTATTTTTTTAAGTACCTTTTAGTTGTACGAATATTTTAATTTAATTGCATCAAGTTTACTAAACTATTCTTCCCTATAAAATACCCTGTATTTAGAGCCCAGGCAAAGGCAAAAAGCAGGCAGGATACTAACTCTCGCAGTGCAAATAGCCCTGTCCTTGGAATCCGCTGGGACACAGGCAGCGGTACGAGCCGGGGAAGTTAATGCACTTAGCATTGGTGCCGCACTTGGCCACTCCGTCCGGCTGGTTGCACTCGTCAATGTCCAGGCAGGCCAGACCGGCGCCCGAGGTCCTCTGGTAGGGCGCCACATCCGTCGCCCCCGGCCCGTAGCCCAACTGTTGGGTGTTCTGCTGCGGCTGGGGCAACTGATCCGCATGCGGATCGTGCTCCAGCACAAAGCCGGCGGGACAGCGGCACTGGAAGCTACCGCCCAGGTTCACGCATTCAGCACCCAAACCGCATGGATTGTTAGTGGCGCATTCATCGACATCTGCCGGCGTTAGGCATTAATTTTTGTATTAATGTTGCATGTGGCATGTTGTTGTTGCGGTGCATTAATGTACGATAATAGTAATAGTAATATGTGTGTGTTGGTGTTTGTTCGTAAGTTGAAGGTGCCGCCAATTCAAGTTCAAAAAACAAGAGTGCAAAAAATAACCAAAATGGAACAATGAGGTAATCTAATTTCCAAACTATATAGTTAGTCTAGGACTAACTAACTTACCCTCGCAGCCGTGCATGGGATCACCGCTATATCCTTCGGGACACAAGCAGCGGAAGCTGCCGTCCGTGTTCAAACAGTCCGCGTTCCGGCCGCAGGGCGTCCGGGCGCACTCGTCCTGGTCCACGCAGCCGGACTCCGATCGTCCATCGCCGTCGTATCCCGGCGGGCAGTCGCAGCGATGACTGCCCTCGAGATTCGTACATATGGCACCGGGTCCGCAGACATTCGGGTACGAGCACTCGTCCACATCCTGGCAGCCCTCCCGATAGGGATTGCTGCCCACATAGCCCTCCGGGCAGGAGCATGTGTAGTTGCCCGGCGTGTTGGTGCACAGGGCGTTGGGGCCGCAGTTCTCCGGATTGCGGCACTCGTCCACGTCCGTGCAGAGAACCTCGCCGTCGCCCTCGTAGCCATCCTTGCACTTGCAGAGGAAGTGCGCCGGCAGGTTGCAGCACTCGGCGTTATCCACGCATCGCGCCGCTATCGCGGGATCTTGGCATTCGTCAATGTCTGCGGAGGAAAGGGAAGGGGAAAAGGAGAGCGGAGCTTTGATTAATCGAATGTGCCACGCAACAAATGACAAGTAATTAAAATTCGAACGCGGCGCATTTATCTCCACCTTCGGGGGTGCACTGAGCGGATTTAAAGATCTTAATTAAAGATCTATAAGAAGAAAGGTATGAAAAGAATACTAAACTAGATTAAAAGCTACTACTATGATGTACTAAGGGTGCATAGGGGTTTTTTTTACAATATATCTCTTATAATCTTTCTTATATAAATTTATTGAAAATATTTAAAAATTTTAAAATTAAAATACAAATGGAAATTTTGTATTAAACCCTTAAAAAATATCCTATAATTACTTTGATCAAAATTTAAAACCTCAAAACTCATCATTCTTGGTCAAATAAAAATATTATTATTTTAAATTTCTCAATCTTCAAGTGTATTAAACCCACGGACAGCCGGACAGAGTCCAATCTCCGCCTCATAGTAGAGCTCTACGCATTTTGCCGCTTGAATGCGCTTTGCTCGCTTTGCAGCCGCACTTGGAGTTGGAATCGCTGCTGGAGCTGCAACTCCAGTGGCTGCAGTTGTGGATGCATCCGAGATTTGCATGTTACGCATGACATTTCAGTGTCATTTCAGCGGCGTGGCTGCCACTGGTTGCAATGTCACAGCAGCAGGATGCACCAGTTGCATACGCTTTGCATACCAATTGGCTGTGTGGTCAATGTTAATGGGCCAGGCCATTTCCATTTGGTATTTCCATGCAAAATACATATCTAGTTTGGAAGTTTTTAAAAAAAAAATTAAATTCTTTTTTTTGACATTCTTTTATACTCTCACTTGATTATTAAACATTTTTTTGGGTCAAAAATGTGTTGTTAACATATTTTCGACAAATAAAAATTGATTGAATACAAAAAATACTAAAGGTATTTTTCCATGCAAAATATAACTCTAGTTTGGAAGTTTTTCAAAAAAAAATTCAATTCTTTTTTTTTGAGACATTTTTTTCAACTCTCTCTTGGGTATTAAACATTTTTTTGGGTCAAACATTTGTTGTTAAACATATTTTCGACAAATAAAAATTAATTGAATACAAAAAATACTAAAACTTAATTACGAAAAAAGAGAGATCATAACCGCAAAGTCTATTGCTCATATGAACGAAATTATAATCCAGCTGCAAGACCTTTTCGAACAAGAAGCCATCCGACATTAATTTTAATATATTCGCTAGAACTCTCGAGTTGCATAAGCCGGCAGTCGGCAACCCATCTAACCTTTCAGCTAAGCCCAGCTCAGCCACATTCTCTCGGATGCGAATTCAAAGCTTAAATCAGGCGGAAGACTGGCTTAGGATGAGCCGGTGATCAGAGCTTTCTGCTCCAATAGCGCGCAGCGCATTGAGAATTCAATATCGCAGACGGTCGGGCCCAATGGAGCGGCAATTCGGTTTGTATGGAATGGAATGGAATAGGATGAGATGGGATAGGGGGTAAACAGAACCAGAGGGCTGGCGGAATCATGGGCATGGGCAGCCGCTCCATCGCAATCTGGGCCCATTAATCATTGGGCCGGCGACCAGGCAAAAGTTGTACATTTATAGCTAATATGACATAAGTACAAAAGTTGGCAAAAGCCAAAGACAAGGATCCTAGAGTGGGAAAAAGGAAAAACAAAAAAAAAAGGGCGAGTGAGTGCCTTATAATTACAAGCAGAACGAGTCGGCCGTTCAGTTATAATTACTAGTTTTTAGCTTATAAATTAAGAGGATCATCACTCGACGGCGGCGGGGCCGAAACTGGTATTTGCTCTTAACAACCGACTGATATGACAGCATTCCATGTTTGCCGCGTTGTTTGTTGTTTGCTGCAATTGCAAACTCTGATTACTCAATGTCATCATCCTCGTCGAGTGACTCTGGCTGAGACCTGGTCCCATGCCAGTCTGGTTCGCTTCCATCTCTTCCAAATGGCAGCCCAGGAGTTCTCTTCCAGAAGCAGGAAGCGTTCTGTGTTCCTCTAAGTTTCAATGTCAGTTTAATTACTTTATGCAATCCGACTGCAAGACGACAGCAGGCCAGGCCAGGCCAGACCAGGGATCTTGGATCCCCAAGATCGGGCCATTGACCAAAGGCTGTCTAATGAACTTAGCACGCCCGTTGCATCTCCTGCCAGGAATGATATTCTCACAGCCCGTTAAACTGCAACTCTTGGGACTTGAAAGTGTAAATCTAATTTTTGCCTTCACTCAGAATAAGATTTTCCAGCTTTCCGTTCGTCCGTAGTATAGAAATACATTTTGGCAAAGCTCTTTTTCTTTCAGTAGGCGTTCTAGCCATCGGATTTGACCGCTTTAAAAGCAATCAAATATGCGTGACTCGATGTGATTAAGCCGAATGATTGCCTGAAATGATGCTGACATAATTCTCGTTGGCTGCCTTAAGCAGGGTCGTCTTCTTGGGTTTCCTGTTCGTCTCGAAATGCTAAAGAACAGTCGGATCGAGACTTGTTCCAAGTGGCATTTTAAAAGGCGGTGATCGGGTCATTAAAACCACACACACTCGCACGAATGCAGAAAAAGGGAAATGCTTAGAAGAACATTATTATATCGTATCTCTCTATTTCGATTTGAAAGAAACTTTTAACTTAATTTCGGTTTCGCCTGATGGAGACTTCATATTTCCTGTCTGCAAGAAAATTATCTATAATTCAGAGGTGATTTCTCTCTCTGCCTGCTCCAATTAAAACTAATTATCAATCAGACTATTGCAAAAATCAACAAAAGGCTAAAGCTAAAGCTAATCTATACATGGGTAGTCCAGTCGTCTGGTCTCGTTGGCGTCTATCTAATAAATTGTGTAATTGTTGGACTAATTAGCATTTGCTGCATTTGTTGCATTCGCTGTTTTGCGAGGCAGAAAACAATTTGAATTATGACATTCGTGCCATATAGAAGAGATAAAATTTACGAGCGGACATGACTTTCATGCTCCACTGCCGGGCAATGATGATTAGCAGCTCGAATAAATAACAATAAACCAAGCTAGAGAGCCCAAAAGTGTCTACGTCTAAGGCAGGCTAACAGTTGAACTTGAACTCGAGCGAAAACTAAATATGACTTGGAAAAAAACTACTTAGGTAGTAATAAAGAAAACCCAAATTAGTTAACAATTTGTTACGCAATTATGTAGCATGCTCTAAGATCAAGGTCGACAAGCAAGTGATGTCAGCCGGATCCGAATCCGAATCCGGATCCGGGCCACTGGCGATTCCAAATCCATGGGTGGCTTTCCTCGCTGGGAGCCGCCCCTCATTTGTGCGTAAATGTGGCAACACACGCGCGTATAATTAGGCGTGTCAATGCCGACGCTTAAAGCCATTTTCATGCCTTATCAGCGCCAACTTCGACATGAGAATTAATTGCTGCCATTTTGATATGCAAAAAGTGCAAAGTACCTGGCAGCCAGTCGCCAGACTTGGGGAAAAAAATTGCACTACAAAGAGACCTAAAATAAGAAGCCACACCAACGGATCGGGGCGTATATGTAGGTTCTGACCAAAAATAAAGGAAGGAGTCGGAGAACTGAAAGACGAAGCTGGTATTACCCTTGCAAAGATATAATATCCATTTTAGGATATATTTATAGTAAAAGAGGAGTATACTATTCAAATATCCCAAGATTTACAAAGATATCATTACTAAAAAAGATATAATATCTATTTCAAGATATATTTATAGTAAAAGAGAAGTATAGTATTCAAATATCCCAAGATTTACAAAGATATTATTACTAAAAATTCTAAAATAATACAAGATTTGACTCACAATCTTTTTATAAAGTTAATCATGAAGAGAATTAAAGTTTTCCAAAGCCCCAACGACTTTAAGGTCTTATTTCTCATGGCCGAAAGTATTATTCTCATACTTGCTAAAATCCTAATACCCTCCTTAAAGGGTATTAAGAAAAAACGGAACGAAAAACTGGCAACGCTTATCAACTGACGTTGATCTCCAACTGGTGCGTCGCCCGGCCCAAGTCGGCGGATTGAAGTTGGTGTCGGTTTTTGGCTTTGGTTTCGGCTTGGTAGCGGGACAAGGAGATGGCGATGGAGATGGAGCTGTAGTCGGAGCTGCAGATGGAGTTGGAGGCAGTGCCGTTTGGGGCTTTTGAGGACAGGCGGCATTAAGCGCCGACAACGCTACCGCCTCGAAACTCGAACCCCAAACCCCAATACCCGAAGAACTGGGGAGCCGAACCGAACCGAGCTGAGCTGAGACTGTGACGGCGTTGCTACGTGGGCACAATCTATTTTATCCGTTTTAATGATCTGCCCCAGTTAGCGAAACGAAAGGGAGCAGCCGCCGTTGGTGAACGTGCCTGGTGGTTGAGCTGGAGCGGATCGATCCAGCGCCTTCTCGTTGTTGTCTTTTGGCGCTGCGGCCAAGTGGATATATGTATTTTAGCACTCGGAGCTCGAGAGGTTCACTCCATTTTTATTGCAAGACAAATGCATTAGAAGGATCGATGCTATGGACCCACTCTCTCCATCTCTCTGCGTGCGTATATTTCATTTTTCAATAGTCATTGCATAACTGGACTTTTGCGATGCGTTAACGAAGCCATCGCCATCGAACGCGTTTGAGTTATGAACATGAAATAATGCGCCACAGAGTCTGAAACAGGTGTTGCCACAAACCACCGTTAGATGCATAAAAAGGAAAAGAGAAAAAATGGCCAAATGCGAAACAGGAAAACAGGTAGATCTACCTGTACCAATGCAACACGCAAAATGTGTCTCTGAGCCGGCAAAGAGTGGGTTTGTCAGGCCAAGAGCAGTGTGATTTGTTGCTAAGTTTATTGGGTGAACTTGGTGGAGAAACTGGATTTACATAACGCTGGGGGACACCTCGAGTCCCATGGAAAACCTGGGCGTTGCAGGATGATTGCAAGACTTCCCTGCTCAACGCGGAAATTTACTTGATATAAGATTTAAGACCCGCATATATGTACATACTACTTATGGAAGGGGGAAATGTTTAAATCAAATTCACAAATCATAAAACTTTCTTATAATGAAATAAGATTATTTCATTTGAATTCTTTTATGATCTACTATCCACATTCTTAGTAAAATTCAAACATAATTCCATTTTAAGTTCACAAACAAATTAAAAAGTACCATAAAATATTCCAGGCTATTACAAAAACACATGCTAATGCAAGCTGATACTCTATCTTTATGATATGTAGAATTATGCCATCAGCTACTGGTACTGCCTACATTTAATTGTGTGTTTACGAGCATTCGCCTTGGGAAACGGAGTGCGTGCCCCTGATGAAGATTCAACTATTCCACGCACATGTGCAGATGGCGAGTAAAAACTTTCTCAGCGCATTTAAAACTAATTCAGATGATTACAGACAATTGGAGGTTCCAGTTTGGGGTTCGGGTTCTGGGTCTCGAGAAGGGCCCTGTCCCCAATGCAACATGGCGGGCGCAATCATGCCATCGTGAATAATATGCGAGAAAAGGTTCTATAGAAAAGAATTAGATAATGCGACTGAAATGCGATGCCGGCGTTACACGTCGTTGCCCAGAATTTATGCATGCCTGCAGCTGGATGGGATTTTGCAATGTATACTGCGACTGCGACTGGGACTGGGACTGGGACTCTCGGCTCCTCCACATCAGTCGTCACATGTAATCTAGAATCTTGGCAGCGTCTTCATACTTAGCGGGGTAATGTCAGAGTGTCTGTGAAATTTGCGCTCGTTATCGCATTGCATCGAATGCAGGTGGGGCGTGGCAGGGGCTCCTCCCTGTTCCCATCTCCTCCTGCAGCTACTCCTCCATTGGGAGTGTTGAAAGTTCTGGCGTGTCCATGTTCGGGGTCAGATTACATGACACTGATTCCCCGTCTAACAGACAGCCACGATGTGTGTTGCATGGCGCGAAAGCATTGCCACAAATGCTGTGGCTTTTTATTGTTCGGTTTCCCCCGATCCATCCGCATCATTATCACCACCACCACCGCCATCATCATCTCCTATTGAGAGCGAACTACTTGCGTTGGGTTCAACAAGAAGTTGGGATAGTGAGGAACATAGAAAGATATAACCCCATCGCGTACACTTTTCTAGTTATTATTGCTGTTGCTCTCACCGTTGTTCTTGTTTTCGATTCGTTCCTCTTTGGTTTTTGTGATGCCATAATGTGTTTTTATTACGTAACATTAGCCGCAGTCCAATTACGGCAGCCGGTTTCTCACTGTCATATACTCATAGTAGTACTCGTATGGGGGAACAGGTGCGCCAGATCCCGGAGAGTTCTATCTTCTGCCTTTTTGGGCCCCCGCTGTGTGGCACTTAGGCTAACGAGCAAATGGAACCGACCCCGGGATCGAAACTGTAGCAGATCGCCGGAAACTGATTGAGATATTTCGAAATTCGTTTGGCCGGCCATCTGGGATAGCAACCTGGGATTAGATGTGCCGCCTGCGGCTCTCTAATCCGCTCCAGCCTTGCCACAAAGCACTCAAGTGTAATCGCTACACGGTCATTATTATTACCTCGCAGATAACTATTACTCTATTCTCTGGCTGAGAAAGCTTTCATATTATTGTCTGGCGCGTCTTTTGTTACATTTTGCAGCTTTGGAGGCTGGGCACTCGAGACGTCTTTTTGCTGGGATGGGAATGGCACAAACCGTTAGGCCAAACTACAAAAAGACTTAAGTCTGGGCTAAAAGCAGACGTTGACGGAAGTACAAAACGGCAAACAACAATCATCAGTACGATGCTTGGTTGGCTGGTCAGTCATTATGCTAACTAATACAATGAAACTAAGACGAAGGCTGGGTACTAAGGTTACACAGAGAAAATTAACTATGACTTTGTATACTCGAATTATAAACTCTACTTTGTTAGTTTTTAAGTAGTACATTTAAATGATATTATTATAATTTTTCTTTACTCAATCCGATGTGACTAACGCAATAAATATATGTCTCTACATTTAGCGTTAGGATTTACATAAATAAATAAAATAAAATATATTATAAAAAGTTCTCAAGTTATTTATAAGGGGATATGGAAAAATCATTAAAGAAAAATTATTGAGAAATGTTTAAAAAAAAATGGGAAGAAATTTCATTATAAAACCCTTTAGCCAAGTAATATGTCTAGAAAATGGAAACATTTTTTAAATTTAGCGATCAATTAAATGTTGCCTAAACGAACTTCAGTAATTACGACTTCCCAAATTGAAAGAGTCTTCTTTTTTGACTCTATAACTCGATATCAGATAGGTATTTTGTATGAACCTTAAATTGTTAGAGAATATTGAATTGAAAAGTTTTAATCTCGGTGTACAACTTACCTTCACAATGGAAGCCATTGCCGCGATAGCCCGGAAAGCAGGTACACGTGAAGCTGCCCAATGTGTTTGTGCAATGGGCGAACACGTCGCACGGCCGCTGTTTGCATTCGTTCTCATCTGGGGGGAAGTAATCCAAGAGTTAGGAGGCGTTTTTAACGGTTATGTAAGCTAAGACCAGACGAGGCACAATCAGACTCACCTTTGTCCACGCAATTGCAACCGCCGTAGCCGTCATTGCAATGGCAGACGCCGTTCAAACACGCGCCATGTGTGCACTGGGTGCCATCCTTATCACAGTCATCTGCGGAAAACACACGATTCGGGGTTAGGCAAACCCATTAAGCTTTCAAGCGATTCTCGCCTAGATAGTTGCTACTCACTTGTGCATTTGAGCTCTTTGCTCAACTCATCGGCACCCAGAAAACAGTCTTGGGTGCCGTCGCATAGTTTCGAAAGGTTGAATAGCTGCAAATATTCGGTGGACTCGTTGACTTGGCAGCCAAAGTAGCCATTCTCGAGGTTCAGGTAGAAGACCTCGCCGCGAAACCGACTATTCGCCCTCAAGTTCGTCTTGAATGGTTGCGGTTGTTGTGAATATTGTGAATGTACCTGCAAGCGCAGAAATCAATTGAATTAGTTAATGGCACGCAATAAAATGGGGAAGTTGTATTAACCCTTTGTAAGCCAGCTTTTTTAAAATATTTTATAACCGATTTGGTAAATTATAAATAAAATTCTGGCTCATTAAAGCCTGTTTTTATACCATGCTCAAATTGGGAAGAATTCAAGGAGATACCTAATGTGATATGATCTTTTAACATCTTTATGATATCATCCTTTGACCATATTTATTTATGAAGGCTGAATGCGAACAAAGAAGCTCAAAAAGTGGTTTACAGTAGGTAACATTTAAATGAAGGTAATAAAAAAGATGTTTATACAAAATATTTTCTACTTATAAGGAAAGAATTTATCCTTTTACATATTACTCTTAAAGATTTTTAAAATCCCCCAACAAAGGGTTAAACTCTTTTCCTAATGCCAACCTTCGCTGCAACCTCATTTCGTAGATCATAGTGTTTAGGGTTCCCCAGCTGGTTTCGCTAAACTAATTTAAATTCAAATTAGATACAGCAAGCTTAGCAGGCGTAGCACCGGCAGCGCTTCTTCAGATTTCTCAACCCGATGTGGTCCATATGGGCACGACCCGATCGTACAGGTACGAGTGTATATATATGTAGATAGACCGGCCCATTCTCCACTATATTGTGGCCATTTGTGTTGTGTTTCGCCGCCACTTAATTGTTACACTTGGCTGATTTTAGTTTTTAGCAAAACAAAAGTTGTTCGCCGCTTGCCATATTTCCTTGGCCAAAACTGTGGCGACTGGCTGGCAGTCGGAGTGTTTGTTTGTGTGTTTCTGCTTGCCAGCATTAGATAGCTGGCTGGGAAACAAGTTTGTCACTTAAGACCTTTTTGTGCTCCAGCTAAAATGAATTAAAACTAGTTTCTATACATGTCTGCTTCGTCGCATTGCCGTTGTTATACATATGCGATTGTACTTCTATTTTTGTAGCCCGTTCAATTTGACTTCCTACGCTCAAATATAGTTATTAAGTGGTTAGATCAGATTTGGAAGGAGTTTAGATATTTGTAAAACAAGATAAAGGTGAATTGGTTGGGATTTCTTCAATAAATAACAGAATCGAATGCCGCGAGTACGTGAACGTATCTTTTAATGATTACCATTGGGCAACCAAAGTTTATGATTTAGTTTTCGAGTCGGGTATTTTTATGCTTAGGCCATTGGCTACGTTTCTTTTAAGAGTTTTTCATTTATTTTTTATGGCTTCGTATTGATTTATAGAAGCCTTTCTAGCAATAAATATTTATACTATTTATATGGGTTTATGATTTTACCCGCTTGGGAATTTCTTTTACAGATTTTCCTTGTTGCTACACAATGTTCTACACTCTTTTCCTTTTCAAGCCATTAATTCATTGCTGGGTTCAGTGTCTCAATTAAGCAGAAGCCTCCAAGAACCCCAGCAAATTTTCCCAGTTTCCACATTTAAGGCCAATTTTCCCTGCCTTTGTTGTGGGCGCCTAATGAGCCCAGAGGAGGCCATAAAAAAGCAGCTTAAATTGCGCTGCGACCCCGCCGCAGAAGGTGTGAACATGAGGCACTGGCTGTCAAGTTCAAGTTTAGCCGCGAATTGTTTTAGGCAGATTCTTATCGAGAGGAAGACGACGACGACGACGACGAGCTGTGGACCCGGTCTCCCCCTGTAGAACCCGATGTGGCTCTGGGTTTTCAATTGTGCCTTGTGCCCACCTCACTTTACGCCATGCAACGCTAACGGCCTTGCTAAACAATAGATTCCGCCGACTCTGCGACTTTTATCAATTGACAGGCGGCACAATGAGCAGCACATGCACTCAACTGAGGCAGCGATACTCGAACTGTGGTGCAACAATTAAAGGCGTGCGAGCAAAGATGTGCGATGTGCGAGAAGCCGATGTGGATGTGGATGCTAGTGATGCTACTGGTGATGCCTCCTCTACTGAAAATGACGATGATGATGATGATGCGCCTGCTGAAAGCTGAAAGCTCCCATGACATTGAGCGGCGTGCCAGCGACTACAATGCGCAATTTTTCGTTGCCGAGCTTGTTAACAGGCGCAATGACAACGGCAGACAGATGACGACGTTGCACGTCAACGCTCAAGTGCACATCCGTTATAACTGTCAATGGACATTAGCTCTGCTTTATTTAGCAAAAACTAAATTAATCCCGGTTATTTTGCCTTCAGAAATTCTTTTTCGATTTATCTTCTAAAAAAAGTAGTAATATTTAAACAAAAAATTAAAAGAACATTTTGTTTACTCTGCTTTCTGAGATGTTTAACCTTTTGATAAGCAAACAAGGAGTGGCTATAAAAGATTAGTTCATACAAATCCGCCTGTATTAACACAAACCGTTTGCAAATATTGTCTTTAAATCAACAAAAGATCAGAACAATCCGTCAACCGGCAAGTTCGTTGCCTGAGTCTTTTGTTTTGGGCCAAAGAAAAAAGTATACTCTCCAAATTTACAATTAATTATGATCCCATCTAGCTAATCAAATGAATTATGACTGCCGCGCATAAATCAAGTTCCAAAGCACAAAGGAAAGTAAATCCGTAAAAGAATCTCGACATGGAGCACTACCATTGACAGAGTGTCGCAAAGAAAACCACAAACGGGCGAGAGGAGTCAATGAACTTGGCTTTCGGCTTAGAGAATTCTCTTGGCCAATTTCTCAAAGCCCCTTCGGAGTTCCCTCATTCACACCGGACACCCTTTTCCCGTCGACTGCATAAATCGATGACTATCAAAGCGTTTTTACAGCTAATGCGGCTATTTTTATTCATTACGTTTTCTTGGCTTTCTTCCATCGATTGGCTCGGTTTGGTTTCTTTCGGTTCGGCTCGGTTTGGTCGTTGACCGTAGTCGTAGTGATTCTGCTCTTCCGCCGGCCCTATCATTACTAGTCACTCTTTCTAGCCTGTTTTTTTTTTTTTTTTTGTTGCTCAGCTTGACTTGGGATTCTTCTCCGGCTGCCAAATTATTATTTACCCAGCATCTCACTCTCTTCTGTAGGTTTCGCAGCTAGCTGTTAGTTTTAATAAATATATTCTACCTATGCCCAAGTCATTTTGCAGTAATTTCTTTTTATGGCTCATTTGCATGAGACCCGACCGAATACCGTTAGGTCATCAAAGGTTCCATCGTTATAATTTGTTCCCTCTGCTTCGCTTTCGGATTCTGTATTATTTCTTTTCAAACTAGCATTTGTTAATCATTGGGGTTCTTTCACTTCTGGGATCTCCTTGGGTTTATTTGTTCAGAAATTTGTTTCATAATGAGGTGGCAGCTCGTAAATTTAATCATATTTCTCTTCTCTTCAGCGGCGGGGCGTGAAAGGCTTTTTGTTTGTGCCTTTCGAGAAGCCATAAATTAATTATGACCCCTACGTTAAGTGCCGCTGGCAGCCTCTGATCTAATCCCATCGATATTCAGGTTTAACCCCCGTCAACTTAGCACTAATTAGCTTAATAATGAGCAATGTTTATGGGTTACTTACTGCACTCGAGAGTAGTAGCACTATCCACGTGACTAGTGGCAAAAATATTTTCATTTTTGCTGCAAAGAGAATAAAAGGAGAGAAAATCACACATTAAAAACCATTCGAAAAATCAATTAAAAGCATATTAAGTAACCACCCGAGAATAACCACTTGTGGGCGAAGCCGCTTTTCGGCTCAGGCCGAAAAACAAATAAAAATAATTAACTTAAAAATGTTGAGCACGCACAAACAAAACACAATTGGCCTGGTCATCTCGGACAGGTGCCAAAAAATAACAATAAAGGAGGCAGAGACAAAAGACAAATGCGAAGACGGGTAAATGACACTTGAAATTTATGCGCAAACATGGGTCTGAGTCCCAGGCTTATCGCTTCCTTTGCCTTTCCCTGAAAACTTATCCAACAACGGGACCGGCATAAAAATATAGTAATGCCCGAACACCTTTGGCGAAACAGAAAATGCTTAGTGCCCGCCATATTCATTGTTCGCTACCTGTTGGCGATTTTCTCACGCATTCATTTTCCACTTTCAGTTTTTAGTTTTCAGTTTTAAGTCGGCGACTGATTTTCATTAGACTTTGGGCTTGGCAACGAGAAAAACGAAAAACGGGCATGGACTCTCCGTGTTAATTGGGTAGAATGACAGAAAACTGCGTTTCCCCAGGCGACGGGGTTTTTGGGATAACGTAATAATTTTGTGTGAAGTCCGATAGCATCTTTATATGGAAGGTGGGCGGTCTCATGATTATGACATAAGACTGCTGGAGACGGAAGTCTGTTCCAGATCACAACAATACAGCTTCCATAATTAACAAAAAATATATTATTATAAAAAGATTGAAATATTAAAATTGATCAAACTCTAGCCAAGTTTAGAGTCATAGAAAAAATAATAATAAATATCGTATCAGATATTTTTTACTTAGTAAAATTATGAAATAAAAAAATAAAAATTAATTACTGCAAGAATTTGTACTAAAGTTTAATTTAATAATTTAGGAATATTAATACTGTAAATGCCTTCTCGAGAATCATAAATTATATATGTTACCAAAGACATTTTTGTTTCCAATTTTCTGAAGAAATATCTCGCTTTCCGGCATATCAAAGTAACACTGTACTAACAGATGGGCGTGAACAAACAACTTTCTTAGCCCCGCGTGAATGTTTTAACGTGTGTAAAAATATTAGCCATTATCTGCGAGTGGAAACTGGAAAAGAGCGCCCGAGGTTGGCCATAAAACCTTCAACGGGCTAAAGGTAAAAAGGAAGGCTAGGGCTAAGGATTGGGTTTCCCTTTTGGACCACGATTTATCTATTTCGGTTTATCAGCTAATAAACGCTTAAATAAAATACACACTCTGAGCCAAATTACATGCGCTTTGCAGTTTTTCAGAGTTTGCAGGAGGAAGTTGGTCTTGAAGCCGGGTTCCCGGGCAATCGCGTCTTGTTTGCTGACTTGGCCATAAAGGGAATTGTGGCCAGGGATCCGATCCGGGTCCAAAGATTTGCTCCGTTCTAACGACATTTGAAGCTCGGCAGCCGGGCGTCTTCTAATCTTGTTTTGGCCGTTTCCAGATCCAACTGCCTTGGCCTTTGGCGATTTGTGTTTGCCCATGTTCATGATCACTTAATTAAAGTTGGGCTCCCAGTTTCCCCGGCTCGGCCTTATGTTTATTGTGTGGTGGGGCTGTGTTCTCTGATGCCCGATAAATTTATGTGGCCGCGAAATGAGCGTAATTTGGTGGGTTTGGACTTGGGCCTGCTCCCCGGGTTTCGGTATTGGCAGTGGGATTTCCTGGGCAGCTCCCTTTGGCTGACAAGCTGATATATGTGCGTGATAAATGTGGCAAATGCGGTTTCTTGTTTTTCCCCCGATTGCAAATCACGAAATGCAATGCGGCAGCCAAGAAACGCACGTATTTCAAATTTCCAAATTATCGGGAGTTGCAGCAAATCGAAGGCGCTTTATCGCAGATGCTCTTAATGGCTTTCTTTGTGCTTTTAATTGTAATTGTCGGCTTTTTAACACAATTGTACAGTTGCTACGCATTAGTGATGGTAATTGGTCGATAATTCATGGAATAGTGCGATAACAAGCAGCGCTCTGCGGGGCTTAGCTGTAAACGGGAAGTAACTTTTTGGAACAAACGGAAAGGAACAGGACAACTTTTATATGGGAAAACCCCTATTTCAAATGAAAAACTATTTTAAATAACCACACTACATAAATGCAAGCGATTTCCAAAAATTTTAATTATTTTTAAAACTTATTTCTAACATTTTGTTGCCATTACTTAACGACCTTTTTTCCTAAAAATAAAAATTCTACCCAACCTAAGCTAACGGCACCATTGACATGAGATCTACGCACGAACGTCCGTAGATCTTATCAAAATATTTATACAATGTCAAATAATTTTTGAATGAAGGCCAAACAACTGCCGGCCACTTGAGTTTTATAAGACTTAGCCCCTTGTCGGGAGGTAAAGACCGAAAAATTCGTTGAATCTCTTGATCTGCGAAACGAGAAACTGGCTTTTTCTCTTGCCCCGATCTCCGCTGTTGCCATCTCGCTCTGATGCGGCTGTCAACGCTATCAACGTCACTGCCGCTGTTGCCAGCTCTTTCCCTCGCCTGGGATGATCTCATCTGGTTTTAACCTGTCTAGCCACTAAATCAAAGTCAAAGAAGCGAGTGACACATTTTTGTCCGTTCGTCCGAAAAAAAAAAAACACATTCTACACGAAAACACACAGACGCAAAATTAATGATGGCATCTTTATTAAAAATAAATGCTGATAGCTTGAAAAATGTGTTTCTCACAAAGCAAACATTTTGTGCATTCGCATCAGTGGAACAGTGGAGAAGTGGAGAGGGTTAGTGTGAACACACCTAAAAAGATTGCCACCGGATGCTGACGCGTCATCGATGCAATCGACAGTAGTTGGGAATTTTTCATGTTTACTCTTGTTTTTTATTTTTATGGGTTATTTTACTTTGCATGCGAGTGGCAATTGGGCTTTGATTGATTTCCAAATTGCAGGCGGCGCCCCATTTTATTTTCTCTTTCGTGTGTGTTTTTGTCATAAATCTCGCATAAATCGATTTAATCTGCCCCTGGCCACGCCCACCTGCTGGTGGGCCCCATCAATTAATTATACTTTTTCAATGTCAAAATGTCGCTGCAAAGAAGGTGCGTCGCCTGCTTAGCTTAACCCTTCCTTTTCATTTTTATTTTTATTTAACTGGCTGCATAAATCTTGGGGCGCCTGCAAAATGGAACCTGTGAGTTGGGTCTCTGATCCTGGGGCTTAGGGTTTTTTCTAATTGCAGGTTTTCCGTCGCCTCGATGTGAAGGTCACTGACAGCATTAAGTACACGGGGAAAAATTATGCATATGTTCTTGTACAAGGAACCTTAACTTTTTGGATGGGATGAATGTATATAGTAAAAAATAAAATGCGAAAAAAAATCTTATACCGTATGAACACCTTTAGAATTTTTTTGAAAATTTTTTAGGACTTTCTTTTTGCTCAGTGTAAACATACATGTATAATTTCGCGCCTGGCAGACAATGCCGCCGGCCTGTCTCCAACAACAAGCTGTGGCCAGGAGGCGGAAGGCGGGGGGCGGGGCTGGGGCTGGGACGAGCTAAGCTCACTTATTCACCTGCCCGTATGCCACCAAACCAAACTGCAGCATCGGCAACCAGTTCGCATGAAAATGCATAATCAATCACCAGCGACAACAGAAACCAGAAAATGTGGAGAATCCGAGGCAGCAGATTGAATGCTCTTCATTACAAGGTGTATTTATTGATGTTCAGCGTGTTAGGGGCTGTCCATATATTACGTAATCACCTAGGGGGGGGGGGGGGGTCAACCAAATGATTACTCTAGTGCAAAACAATTTTTTTTTGTATGAAGAATTGATTACATGGGGGGGGGGGGGTCAAATATCGCCAAAATGGTGATTACGTAATATATGGACAGCCCCTTAGTTATTATAAAACAATGTTTTACTAAATTAAGAACAATTTTCAAATTTGTTTTACAGAGTTATGCGTTTTTAGATAAATGTAGAATTAAATGTTTTTTGTATTATGAATTTGTCAAGTTTTTGGTGTGTTTCATCAGCATTCGCTTTATCGTGGATGAGTCCTCGCATGGGGGTTCCTTCATCCTACTCTGAGTCTCCACCTTCTGCGCTAGATTGGTCCAAATCCCACACGAGATGCTCCTCGTAGAAACGGATGACCATCTGGGGACAGCGAATGTTGGCCACCGAGGCGGGCACAACCTCTGCATAGTCGCTGCCCTTCCACATCATCAGGAACGTCACCTCCCCGGAGTAGTCGGTGGCCCCCAGGATCTTCAATGGCTCCAGGCCGCGGTCAAAGCCAGTTGGCACCTTCTTCTCCTCGGGTCTTTCCTTCACGAATTTCTTGCGCTTAGCAGCAGGGGATTTTGAAGTCCCGGTTTTGTAAGGGCGCTTCTTGATCTCTTCTTTGCCCATTTTAAAAACGATAATTTTCTTTTTTTTATTCTTTTATTACTTGTAACTCTCGACGAAAGGCTGGTTGGCAAGTGAGTGAATATATTTGAGACATGACATTTGACATGACTTCGATGTCTACACACCTTTGTTAAGTTCAACTAAAATTCAGATTAATCGTACAACCTTTTCTACAGTTTCGAGTAGAGTTGCCACCTTCGAACTAAAATCATAATAAAATTTTTTTGTTTCATGGCGTTTCAGGGCGTATACCCATGAATTGGCATATTATTTCCCTAAAAGGTAGGGTATTATGCATTCCAACGCCCATTGAGCGTATCATTGGTGCATCTTCATCTGACATTTCGCACGACTCGAGTGTCAAGGTGCGATTGCTCGCCATATTACTTGCTATATTGGCCTGACTTCGCCGACTTCACCGACTTCATTCGACGCAACTCCACTTGTTAACAATTCGTGTAAGGTTGCCGCTCATTAAAAACTCATAAATCAGGGCGGCAGGGAGGTGGGTTTTCGGTGGCAGAAGTAATTGCCGTTGCTGGCCCAGTGTCAAAATAAAGGAAAATAAAGGAACTCGTCGGCGGAAATGATCGACCACCAGGGCGAGAGGGGGAAAACAGAAAATACAGCTAGCTATACATAGCTAGCTGGCAGTTTCCGCATATTGGAAGTCTCAAAGTCTCGGATGGGTCTTTGATTAATGATAAATGTGCCCGCTGCATCCGCCGCTATGACATTTATCCAGCGCCGCCTGAGAACTACAGCTACAGAACAGAGTAGCAACTACAGAAACTTCAGAAACTATAGGAACAGAATCAAACCAAAGCCGAGGTCTCCAGTTAGAGCCATTAAACCCCGCTGGAGTTGGAGCTGCTTGGGCGCACAATTTAAAGCAGAAACTAACGCAGTTAGACAACAAACCACTTTCAAGAGCTGGCTGGCAAACAGGGAAAACGGCTTTCAACTCGTTTCGCTGGCCGCTCTGTTGCAGTTGCATGCACGGTGAGAAAATAGGTATTTTCTGAATTGATTAAGCAACATTTTACCACCCAATAATTTTATTCTTTTATAGATTTAATTATTTGAGCGAATTTACGAAATATTTTTTTGAATTCACTAAAATATAGTAAAAAAGGGATTTCGGATTATAATTAATGCTTACTTAAAAATATTATATAGAGCAAAAGAAATATTTTTAAAAATGTTTTCCTTATTTAGTAAGTTTGAACAATTTTAGAAACCTATTTTAAAGCACTTTGAAATTTATTTTGTATTACCTTTTGTAGTACTTTAAGAAGCTTTCCTTTGCTAATAAATTTCTTTAATTAACCAAGAGTTATAGATAAAGATTTCATTTATGGAAAATATTTAACTCCTTTGACCTATAATTTATTTTCAGTGTTCTGCCGTTAATGCTGCTGCTGCCGTGGGTGCAGCCGTTGCATGTTGCATGCTGCCAGTACGTTCAACTTTTGCAGTTAACAGTTAGATTTTGAAATAGCCAACAGCAGTGGCTTCGGCATCAGTATCTCGGCATTGGCTCGCTGGGATTCCAGTTTTCTGGCCACGGCCTGAGAACCCGGCGATCAAGATGCGCGGCTCCACGACGGAAGGAAATTGCAGTCCACTGCAGTCGCCACTTCGATCGTTGCATTGCGCACATCAAATAAATACTGGTACTTGGCAATTTTTGTGATAAAACAAAATTAAAGCAATGCCAGGCGCTGTGGCGGTGTAACATTAACCCAAATACATAATTCCCGGACAAGGATCGGCGCATTAATCATTGGCAGGGGGACAGCTCTTGGGAAGAGGCAGCTGATTTGGGTTTATGGGTGAGCCCCGGCATCCTAAGCAGGAAATCATTAGACGAGGACCAGGGAATCCGCAGGGGTTTTCGTATATCTTTCTTCGGAATTTTTTGTAGAGCTTGCCTGAAGGTCGGTTTCTAAGATTTCAGCCAGAGATCATCAAAAGACAGGGCAACAAAAACCCATTATAAATTCTTCACATTTATGACATGTCCTTCGAGATATTGGATTTATTTTTGGGACCCTAACTATACATTTTTGTTAATCTTAAGTTTTGTCAAAATAAAATGGTAAACTGGATTTCTAAGAATTTTAAGGTAAATTTAACTTTACAAGTTTTCACATGAGCTTGAGCAAATATTATTTAAAGAGCTGCTTTAGCTCACAAGAATCTGCATATTATCCCCTGATTTTCCCAGTTCTTAAACCCTTCAATTCCATTGTAGCTATATTGATATATATGCGACCGGGCGAGTGAGACATTACAAGAGATACCCGAGAACAATGAATATATCTTGTCAGCAGGGAAGCAGCGGCCCGATCGGATTGACTTTGGCTGACTGTTGACAAGTTTCTGATAAGATTAATATGCCGCACGAGCTTAAAGGTTAAGCATGCAAATCAGGCGGTGGCAGTCGAGTGGGAAGCATTGACCGCTCAGAAGGACATGCGCTCCTCGGGAGAAGGAGAAGGAATTCGGGAGGAGCTGGAGCAGCAGGAGGCTGGACGGTGGATAGCCAGAGGTACGAGCTACTAAATCTCTTTATTGCCTAGTGCCAACACAATGGGGGAACTGAACTGCAGACGCCGACTTATTTGTAGTAGCCACAGCCACTACGCACCGTATGCCCTCTGATGTATTGTTTTTTAACATTTTTCCCCCATTTGTTCCCTGTTTTTTTGCCCCTTGTTTATGGTGTGCTGCTGGCCTGTTTTGTTTATGCACATGCAGCCAATGAGATCAAGTCGATACGCTTCGATTTGTTAAGAGATGGCACCTAAACGGAGGCCAAGTCGCTGGTCGCTGGTCACTGGTCACTTGGTGTCGCATTGACATAATTGAGACATTATCGATGGCCCCGTATTGGCGGA
This sequence comes from Drosophila prostipennis, assembly GCA_037075205.1. Taxonomy (NCBI): domain Eukaryota; kingdom Metazoa; phylum Arthropoda; class Insecta; order Diptera; family Drosophilidae; genus Drosophila; species Drosophila prostipennis. The sequence goes on from JBAMCJ010000817.1 coordinate 839,974, forward strand.
CTCTATTCGAAATTTCCAATCGATGATCGGCTGGAAATGTCAAGGTTACATAGCCGACCTTTCGGGCCGAGCACGAAACAATTTAAATGCAATTTTTGCTTAAATAAGAAATAAAATCCGCAGGCCGGCAAGGCAAAACGAGACAAAAAGAAAAAATACAAATATTTGCTAATTTATCCTGTACGTGTCCTCCAACTAAGTGCACAGGTTTCGGGCCTTAAGCCGCCACGTTGCGGTTGTCCGGATGCCCATCCTTATCCTCCAGCTTCTCCCAGTCTCCTCTGGTAGTTGTCTTCTGGCTCTTTGGACCGTGTTGATTGTTTGCGTTGGACGCTGGCTGTTAAAATGCCTTTGATCTTCTGATATTTCTTGGCCCTAGAAGCCAGAGAGTCCCGAGCCCAGCGGACATGCCAAAAAGACCATTCAAGACCCTTTCCCATTCCCATTCCCATCCCCCAAAAGCCAAAGCCAACGACGACGACGCACGGCGGGCGTATTTAACTTGACTTTGACTGGCTTCTAGGCCCTTTTCTGGTCTCTGCGGGCAACTTGTTAAAAAGAATGTCGACTCCGGGCGACGCATGTTTTTTTCCCCATTTTGTTTTTTATTTCCCAGTCTGGAGTCCTCTTTCGGCGGCCTTTAAAATTTCGCTTTCATTGCCATGACGCTGTTCTTTTCCATTTCCATTTCCCCACCCATATTTAACCCAGAAATTAGCCACATCCTTGAAAGCACCCAATCATTCGTTCAACCGATCGACCAAAGGGGTTGGCAGAGGTGTTAATTAGGCTTTTTATAGTCTACGAATCGCTCTCTGTGTGCCACCAGTGCCACCACAACATTATTGGCAAAGCAATCTGCGAGGGGCCCATCGCTAAACATAAATGTCAATATTTATTTACGCCGCTGCGGTCGCAATTTATTTCCAGTTTTTAATTGAAAAGGCTGGCCTCCGACTGGGATTCTGGATTGCGGCCACAATTTGCGGCACAATGTGTCTAAGCCGAGAATCGTTAATGTCCAACTCCGCCGTAAATTGTGGCCCACACTGAGGCGAATATTGGCTAAAAAATATGCCAAGGACATGGCCTTTCTGTTGAAGGAGAGGTCTTCAAACTGGTTTTTCTATCACTTCACAGCAGAGTCAAATTTAAATATTGTCTTTCAAGTCATTCAAAATAATTGTGTATAGTATTTAAAGGAGAATAGTGATAATAATAAAAGCGATTGTTACTATTTTTCAAATTATTCTACCGAGGATTTTGTTCTTGTATCCATAAATATTTTTCTTACTTTTGAAACCCTTCTAAAAAAGTATTCATTTGCTATGATTTCAAAAATACATAGAGAATAATTTTGTTATTAAAAACGATTATAACCATTTGTATATGTTTTTACTGAGGTTTTTGTTTTCAAATCAATAAAATAATATTTTCCTTTATTCACCCTTCTAAAAATTAATCCATTTCGCATCCATGCGAATTATTTGGCCTACAAAACTACCAAAAATCATTTTCATAATATTAAATTACACAAAATGATCAAACGTATTGCATTGCCATGGCAAGCCTATTAAACAAATTGAATAAATGGCAGGCATAAAAATTGAGATAATCTGTAATTTATTCCCAATTCCAATTACTCTTTCAAAGGTGAACAATGCCTGCACTGATTCCTAACTGACACACTTTCTTGGAGTGTAGAGCGTTGGCAACCACGGCCCACATGTGCCCGTTTTTGTGGGTTTTTCTGGGTTTTAGTGTGTGTTCTTGTGGCATGCAGACCTGACCTCCAATCGACAGAGCCTGTGGCGCCTTCGATGGCTTTCCAAACTGCACAATTTTCGCCTACGCCGGGTGAAAGAGTCTGGCCGAGATGAAGATGGAGGAGCAGGAGGAGGAGTTGGGTTGACTAGCCCATAAATGGACACACACGATCTGGGGAGTACAGTCTACGGTCCGCTGTCCGCAGTCCAAACCCCATGTGGCCATAAATGGAGCTGGCCATTAGAAAGGTAAATTGCAGTCGATTTAATTCAATGCAGCCAAGTCAACTCTAATTACAAGTGCTGGTGACCTTTTGGACGCTCCGATGATTTGACTAACTGCTTGGGACACCCTTTTCTTTCCATTCTTTTCTGGAGGGGCGATTGCGTAATGATGATTAAGACCCGTGTCTGGGATCGGCTGCAAAGCAATTCATCATAAAAGGGCAGCGACTAACGGAAATACCCAGATATTTGTAAAGAACCCAACAAATTCGTCTTATAGCAGGTTCTTACATTTTCTTTTTGGACTCTCCACTCCAAGTTCGGTTTCTTACAATTCTAATTTATATGATTTTTACGTAGCTATCCGGCGGAAGTAAACCTTGGCCGGTGTTGCCTGCCTGCCTGCCACTTCTGCCACTTCTTGGCCATGTTTATTTGTGTTGTAAATTGCGAATGCGCCCCAAAGCAACAACAAAGGAGGGGAAAACATAACGCGCAGTCGCGCACTTCAATAAACAACTGGAGAAACACCACAACAGCCACAACAACTATATATACTTGGGCATTAGTTGCCGCTGGCATTGCGTACGTGCCCGGACCCGGCGTCGCCATCTCTATGCACTGCGAGAAAATACTGTATTTAGTGGGATAGACCCAAAGGAACTATGTACTAAATAAGTTTTGAAAATATTGTTACTAAAATTTTTTAACATTAATTCTAAGAAATGGTTAAAACACCTAAAAATTCTAAATTCTAAATAAGTTTTGAAAATATTGTTTCTAAAATTTTCAAAAATTAATCCTAAGAAATCCTTAAAACATCTAAAAATTCTGGTAGACTATATGATTTCCAAAACCAGATATTTTAATCAGTGTTGGATCCAGAATTTGTTTTTTTGAAGGGGGGATTTCAGAACAAATTTTGTGTTGCATACTTTTTGAATACCATTTTTCCTTTCATTTATCATACATATCGCCTTCTAGATCTGTCGAAAATTTAAAAAGTTTTAGAGATTTCTAAAGAGCGTAACAAGTAAAAATGTTCCTAATATTTAAAACTTATTAAGAACTTTTTGGCACTGTTAAGCTTTTTTTTTTCGAAATCTGTTGAGTTTTTCCTATATTCCGATCCCGATCCCAGATTACTTCAAATGTGATCTCGAATTTCTCTCTGTGCATCCATCACCATCGAATGTGGATGGTTTCTTTGGGTTTACCACTGACAAAGACGACAACCACGCATCGTAAAAAGAGTTTTATGCAATTGCCGCTTTGGTTTTGGCTGCGTTGTGTTGTTGTGTATTGGCCTATTGTATAATAGCCCCATGTGTGTGCGTGTGCGGTATGTGCTCTGCATAATTTTATGATTCGCCCGCCAGTTCCTGCAACGCGGGCCAACTGCGAAGAGCCATGTCCACCGGAGGCCTCTTTTTCCATTTCTTTTCTGTTTTGTTTTTTTTTTGTGAGGAAAACGCGTGGGCGATGGAGTGCATGTGCCTGTGGATTTGATGCATTGATTGAATTTAACGCAGCACAATTTGGCCTGAAACCGAAGGCTCTTGACCAAAAGGGCCAAAGTCGAGGGGCCACAATGGCCCAGCGTGAGTCAGGCGGAGATGTGCGACTATGTGACTGGAATCGCAATCGGAATGCCGCGACGGATGAGCCAAGAAATGGTCGATGGTCGATGGACGTAGCCAATGGTAATTGTAAATGGCCGGACAGGTCGGTAGCTGCCATTCAGTGTTGCCAATTTAGCCAAATTTGGCATGTGACTAGGATTTTTTCTTTGAAGAACGCTTCGTAACTGCTATTTCATTCGATTCTTGTGGAGGTTTCGATGGATTTTATTCCGCTTGAAATGGTCGAAAAGCTTATAATAAAGTGGGACGAGAACATGGTAGAAAAAATTGGGAAACTGTGTCGAAAAAAAAGTAGTATTCTTCTTAAAGAAAATTCTCATCAAACCTGCTCCTAAAGTTTCCTATTCCATGATATATTTTTCTTTTCCCCCAAGTAAAAGCAACTTTGTATGGCCTTCTTGACGCCTTATCCCCACCTCATCTTGATTTATTTAGTTGGCCTTAATTTATGACTCCACTTCAAAGCGATATTTGCAACTAATCCTGCTCGCAGCATTCCTGTTTAAATTATCGCCGCTTGTACTTCTGATCCAGTGGCTATTTTGCAGAAGGAGACCGAGGACCTTGAAGCATCCCAAGTACAAGCGATTTAAATATACGAAAATAACTAACTAAATCTAGACATAAAAAGCGAACAAGAAGTCTTGTAAAAATGCAAATCAATAAGCAAAAGGTCCAGTTTGCCTGCCTGCAATAAAATAAATGTAAGGAGGCAGCCATAAAAACATCTACAAGGAGTGCTTGCTTTTTTTTAAAGTTTTTTGTCTTTTGTCGCATCTGGCAGTCGAGGCAGCCGAGGCAGCAGTTGCAATTTGGTTTAGTACCTAGGTGTTAATTATCGCTAAAACTCAATGGCGGACAATCGGCGAAATCTGCACAGGGGCATCGCATCGCATCGTGGTTTGCATCTGCCCCTGGAGAATACTTAGAGCTGGAAACTGGGAAACAGTGGAGGAGCAGGTTGCACATGGACAGCTGTACAAGTGGCCACGATAATTAATATGAAAATATGTGAGGATGGCGCAGGACAACTCTCCACTTGGCATAGCTCGACGCAAATGCTTTGCACTCGGCTATTTTTAGCAGCCAGTTTTTAATGAGCCCTGTCCAAAGTCGTGCCAATGCTGCGAAGGGGATCGACCATCGGCCATCGGCCAAAAGGATCCACCAATGGGCCACCCGGGTGTCCTAATTATGCGCTCATTTCTCTTCGCTTTTATGAATTATTAAAATAGGTTTCCCGGGCATTAATTGCTTTATAATAGAGATGGCGATGGCGGAGATCATGCCTAAAAAAAGGGGAACCGCTTCTCGATTTCCGTTTCGTTGTGTTTTGAGACTTTTTGTCTTGCCCTACTCATATTTCTATAATTTATTGTAATGCACTTGGGGCGTGTTTCATTTCTCGCTTTAAAATGGCATAAATTTTTAGGCCTTGCCCCGGACTGCAAATCTGCGGGTCTGCGGCTATTTAACAATTTATTGTCTGTATACATATAACCGCATTTATACTATATATATTTTTTTTGCTTTTTTGTTTTTTTTTTTGCTGTATTTTTCTGTAGTTGCATTTTGTCGGAATCTGAAGTCGACAGCGGCCACGACCACCTTGATGTTCATGTCCCGAACCGACAACAACGACGACGATGACTCCAACTCCAACGAATCCAACGATTCCAACGACTGGGGGCCAATTTACTTTAGTTTTCATTCATGTACGTCGGAATGGAGGGGAGGGTTGGGGAAAATAAGAGAAAAAGATCGGCGGAAAAAACTGTAAGCTGCGTTCATTACACGTTGTTATTTGTTGTCTGCGGTACATTATTGCTCTTGTTCGCTGTTTTGCTCACCAATTAGCTGCAGTCGGCCAAACGAAAGACTTCGGCCACGAACTTGACTTCCCTGATGTTCTTTTCAGTTCAGAGTGAGCAAGATCACCGCCCTGGGCTTTTGTCACGTACTTTCCACGGTCCTAATCCCCATCTATTGCCTGCAACTTGGAACTTGGATCGCGAAGTCAAAGAGTCAAAGAACTAACTCGGTTTTCTTGCTGACGCACCATACCAACATCATCTTCAACTCAAGACGATTATGACCGGCAAGAGGGGCGCACATCAATCAAATGCCTCATTGTACACGGTTTTTTACTCTTTTTTTTTGCTGTGCTACCAAGGGCCGCCACTTGAACTTGACATTCGGTGTAAGTGACCATTAAGGAAGTGCCTTGGGAAGGTCCCCTCCACGAAACAACGCAGAACAACTCAGAGCCAAGCCTGTGGCAATTAGCCGGGAATATCAATCAACGCACCATTTGAGTGTGAAAAGAGCTCAGCTTTTAATTACAAAAGCTCTTTGTGTGTGGGACTCAGAAGTCGAGGCAGTTGAAGGCCTCCCATGTCCCCGCCCACGGTCATTTTGAAATAACTAAAAGAAAAAAAAAGATTTTTTAACGCCTCTGCGCTGCGATGTTTGTTGCCAACTCGCATTCGTTAGAACCGCATGCAAACCGGGCCTGTCTTAGCCCCGGATCATGGGTAATAAGCCAATTGACGTTGGCCAGGCCACAATACACCACTACATTTTAATCAAGCCAACTGAGTTGTAAAGCCCACGCACCATCAAAGCAAAAACCAAATATGTTCCCTGTCGGTTCGGCGAGATTCGACTCACACCAGATCCAAAGTGTCGCCAGTTGTCGACCTTCGAGGCGCGTTGAGTCACCCTGGCTTACACTTTTGGCTCTGTGGATGGCAAATTGATGGTGAAATTTCCAAGAGAGTGTCGGGGAGTGCTAAGATATCCGGGATGCAAAGCGCACCTCTATACATTTTAGTAGCTTCTAATTATATAATAGAAATATAGTACATTTTTTAGCATATTGAACTGTTATGCCGCATATCAAGTCACAATTGATACCACATAATATCAAACTGATCTTCGTTTCATATCAAGTTATTTAATTATTAATTATTAATTATTTAGAAGAAATATAGTTAATTTTTTGAGCATATCAAATTGATATGCTCAAATTGATGCCGCACATATCAAATTGATGCCGCACACACAATTGATACCACATAATATCAAATTGATCTTCGTTTTACATCAAGTTTTTATTTTAAATGTAGAAGTCAGTCCGCCAAGTATAGTTGCTATTTCTTTTGAAATCTAAAGATCGTCACCTTGGTGCCATCAAATCATCCACACTTGGTTAATACTTCCTTTGCGGACCGACAATCATCCAGCCTCCTCGTTCCGGAGACGAATCAAATACCGATAGTTCCGCCCCTTTTAGCGGACGCGAAGCGACTGTCAAGGCAAATTAGCTTACTAGCTACTACTGTTGACCATATCATATCATTTACCAGGCAACACCAGTCTCTATATATGCGATATAGAGACTCGAGAGACCCCTTGCCAATTCGATTAGGCCACGCAAATGTAATTTAATAATTGCGGTTGCCCATGTTGATTAGCATGTGCGGTTAGTGCAATTTACGGCCGGTGGCTATCCACAGGATATGAGCTGGCACTATGACAATGACAGGATGCATCAATGTGCGGCACAGAGTCACTTCTTCTACTCCTTCTTCTTCTTCTGGTGGCGACAGGGAAATGTTTATGGCCTTGTGCTCGCCTGCGGTGGCAACTTCAAATGCGGCGGTAATTGAATTTTAAATTGTTGCTCTCCTGGCTTCTCCTTCCACCGGCTGCCTCCTGTTACCAGATTAATTTAAATGAAGTTATTAGCCAGCCCGATAGCCCAGCTGTCATTGGGCGAAAAAAGCGAAAAAACAAAAGACTAGAGACCATGTAGCTCCCACTCCTGGCGACTTAAAGTGCCCTGATATGGGAATATACCTATATATACATATACACATAGGAGTAGTTAGCCAGCCTGCAACGGGTTTCCCGTTTTAACTGCTCTTGCGGGCTGCATTTGAAAGTTAAATTACGGTAGCGATATCGGAGCAGACATTCCGTTAATTGGCCGCACAACTTGAGATCAAGCCGATGCCTTTGTTATTTTGCATTCAGGCGTTCTGAATACTCTATTTGCCTGTGGAGTCGGCTAATGGGTGAAAGAATATGTTCGAAATTTGAGACTTTCTAAAGCCTTTGAAATAATTTCTTCCCATTTTTGTCCCAGGCGATGAGGTAACACTCGTTTTTTATGGCTCAATAAAATTGTATCTTCTTTTATTTCGAGAAATACTGGTGGGTGGTATCATAAAGTATTCAATTACGCACTTATATTTCTGATTAAGATCCTAGTTATTTTTTTTTGATCTAACTCAGCTTTTCTCTAGTTTATTTATGTTTTGCCTTCAAAACATCGATTTTATCGAATTGAATTTGTCAATATATCGAAAATATCGATAGTTTTCCAGCTCAATTTCCTAGACTGTCTGCTCTATTTGGTGAGTGTAATAAAAGTTCGCTGCGCCCCAGCAACCTCGCCTAGTTGATGCCTGTTTTTTTCGTTTTTTGGCTAAGTCCGCTTTACAGTTGCGGCAAAAATTGTTGCAAATTGCAGTTTAAAAAGTTTCCGTGTTGGTTTTTTTCGTTCGCGATTTCGTCGTCGTCGTCGTCGGTGGCTGCAACTAATATGAGTCATAAATTTAAAGGCTTAACTCGAGGCTAAGGCAATAAGGCAACTGCAACTGCAACTGCAAGCGAAGCTGGAGCTGTGCCGTTGACAGGGATTTTTAAAATGAAATAAATAAACGGCATTACAGCTAGTTATATGCAGCGATCAGGGTCTTGAGCGGCATAAACCACGACGACAGCAAACAAAAAACTAAAAACAACTACAGAGTGTTGGCGTGGAAGCTGAAAGTTGAACTGAATGTGAACTTAACTGGGCTGGGCCCCAGTCGTCCGGTTACTTTTGCATTTGCTGCACGAAGCCATTTTATTGATACAGATACAGCCGAAATTTGGGTCCACCAAAAGCCAAGAAGAAAAAAAAGGAAACCAAAAGTCTGGCTGGGTTTTTTTTTTGGCAACTCGCAGCATGACATCATTTTGAGTTACTGCGAATCGGAGTTCGAACCGCTCTTTCAGCTGCAGCAGCCCTGCAGCCACAAAAAAATACAACATACACCAAAAAACTGGTCGCTGTTTTACTTTCGCTTTATTCCCCGAAGTATTTCTTATTTCCTTTTGGGCTTTCAGCCTTTTTTTTCGGCCAGAGATGCTTCACTTTTTTTTTTTGGGTCATCCCGAAGAAGTACTTTCGTATATGGCAATGAAAACGAAACCGAGTTCTGGTGAAAGTGGGTTGCCCATCACGGAATGGAAAAGGAAATCGCATAACAAGTGCATGGATTTCGAGATCCGTGGACCACATGGTCGGGCCTCGGCGGATCGATTGTGTCATGGAGCGTGGGTCGGTCGCCCACGAGGCCTTAAAAACACAGAAGAAATAAGGCCTCCAACGGCCGAAACTAATGATGTTAGACGACGGGCACAGGTTGGCACTGACGCACCGATTGCTCCGCTTTCGGTCTCGGTTTCGTCTTCATTTGTATGTTGTGCCCACACAGTGTGGCTCTTTATGGATTCCGCAGATTTGCGGCAGTCAGTTCGGTTGAGAAGAGATCAATGCAAAAAGATTCGCGAGCGAGCGAGAAATTAATTAGAATTCTGTGGCTTTGAATCGCGACTTGAGCCGCCGTTGGTGGCTGGGAAAAGACCTTGAGCGGCGGTTCAACAGACTGTGTGGGCTGCTGCAAACTAGTCAACTGAGTCACTGTCTATCAGCTCCAAAAGAGCATCCAAATCGCGACCAGTCTTTGGAATTTGCCCATAATAAATCTGTCTGCAGGCTGATGACTTACGAATTACCCGCCGAATCGTTGGAATCAATCTCGGGATTTCGCGTTCAACGAAAGTAGCTAAAACTCTTTCCCACGAGTTTCACCGGCCATTAGGCAATAATAAAACTTGGGTTTTATTTGCATTCAATAAAGGTTTCGTTCGCTAACGTCAAGTTTGTGTCTGCAGTCTTTTGTTTTGGCCAAGCAATTAATCAGTGACAGCTTTTAGAAATAATAGTTAGCCGATCTCATTATCGACAGGAACAAGTTTGGTTGCCAAGTCGTTTGATTTAAATAATTTAAAAATAAAACAAAAACTTAGTTTTTACTTGCTTGAGGAATTTTTAAAAATCAAAAATAATAACTAGTTCGTGACTGAAGTCTTTTGATTTGGCTCATGGATTTTGAGAAACAAACAGATATGAAGTTTGTGTCTCAAGTCTTTAGATTTGGCTCATGGATTTTGCCATAAAAATAATTGAAATTTCTCTTGTGCAAAAAAAAGAGCGGAAAGATATGTCGCTTTATATCTTACACCATTTATCTTTGCAGAAGAATCGCAAAGCGGGGCATTCACTTTTTCATAAGTTTCTGCTGGGTCCCTTGACTCATTTAATTGCGGCAATTTCTTTCGCCCACGCAGACTGAGTCAAGCGCTTTGGCTCATAATTTATAGGCATTATTATTGTAATTTCTCCCGGCAGACAAACGCAGCAGCGGCTCGCACGCAAAACAATAATACATAAAGTGAAAGTTTTGCACCTTTTGCCAAGCGGCAAACGCATCAGCATAAACAGCTAAACAAAACAAAAAAAAAATAAAGAAAAATAGTCAGTCAGTCGGTCGGTGAGATGGGATAAGATGAGCCACGAACTGAACTGTGTTGGGGAAAAACAACTCCAGCCAAAGTACCACAACCCACGACGAGATGAAAGACAATGGCTTACAAATGACTGCCAGCTAGTTCAAACCGAAACTGGCTGACAAATGAGACGGCGCCGGTAGCTTCACTTGTGTTTTGCATCTGGCCAAAAAAAAAAGATATACTGTCGGAGATCTCCCATCTCTCCATCAATAAACCCACAAATTTCGCCAAATCCTCTTGCCAAATCACAGAAAGATGTTTTTTTGACCCCAGCTTTGTCTCGAAACACTTGTGATTGCTTGACAAACTCTTTCTGTGAGCTTAGGAAAAAAAAGTGTGTCAAGCGAGTATTTGAAGCAATTATTTGTCATATTTTCTATTTGCGTTTCGGTTTCGTTATTTCCGAAATGAGATGCAGAGAAAATAAACAGCATTAGCGATGGGGCCCTGACCAAAGAGCCAGTGACAAGGCGTCTTCGGACCCGTTTCCATCTGCGTATCCATCATCATCTCCGCCAGCCAACTCATCAGATCTCACAATGACTTTGGCCTGGGATTTTTGCACCGACGAAAGTGAACGTTTCTTTATGTCGGCGCTGTTTGTTATTATTATTTTGTGTTTTTTTTTTTTGCCACATTTACAGTTGGTATTTTGCGCTTATGTCTGCACTTGAGTGGAAAAAAACGGAAATTTGTCATGTAAATTTTAGAGGCCAACGGTTTTTATGCTCACTGATTTTAGGGCTCTTAAAAGAAAATGTCAAGGGAATTAAAATAGCGAAACCTTTTGTTAAAAGAAATTTTTAATTTACCTACTTTTTTAAAAACGAAATAATGAAGTTATTTTTAATTTATTTTATTTTTGGCAGCCAAAATTTGACTAGCGTCTTAAATAGAAATAATCTCTTTCAACTAAAAGCACTTAAAATAATTTAAAGATCTTGGTAAAATCTCGAATATTATTTTGATTTATATATTTTACATTTTTCTTTTGCGTATTAATTCACTTTTAGACCAATTTAATTTTTTTGTACAAAAATGTTCTTGGCCTTTGCCATTTGTAAAATGATTTAGCTTTCGTCTGTGACTAGCACTCCATTTAATTTGTGTTTTATAAAAATGTTTTATATACCACTTAAAATTTGCACTTTGTAGAGGTGGAAAAAAATGTGCTCACCATTTTATTCATCAACTTTCGGCCAAAATCAGTTCATACTGCCAACAGCTGCCAACGAAGAGCGACGCCAGCGAAAAAAGCCTTGTTTCTTACTTGGCTGCTGACAAAGCAGCTGCCAAAAGCGATTTGCCGTCAAAAGCGCAGAAAGACACACACACACGCGGCCACTGCGCTACACAGACACTGGAATATTTTGTTGGATTTTCTAACGTATTTTATTGTTGTGCTTAACAATATTTAACGCTTTTCTTTTGAACACTTTGGATTGCTTTGCGCGCGTTTGGTTTTTCGGAATTTTCACAGGTTAAAATGCCCGGCAACTTTCACTGCAATTAGACGATGGCTGTTAGATTCCCCGCCTATTCAAATAAGGCAACGATCTCCGATCTATTAGATATTATCCAGTGGTGGAGCTGCTAGACTTAACACTTAACACACTGTCCACGAGAGAGAAGAGGAGCCCACTTGGCAGAGAACCGCACCGCACGCGCGCTGAAAACGAACTGAATGTGCGGAGCTTGAGCCGCCGATCGCGAGCCCCAGTGGTTACCTGTATTACCAAGAGTTACCTGGTCTGAAAAGCCCAGAGAGTGTGTGTGTGAGCCCGGATTTTTGTGTGAGTGCGACTGGCTGTTAGGCAACTTTGCTGCTGCCCACACTTTGCTCGGCAAAAGTCGCCGCTCTGCTGGTCCATTTTTGGCTTGGACCGCTCGGCAATAATATTTTTTCTCTCTTTTATTTTTTTTTATAACCAAGACGCCTTTGCAGAAAAAAAAGATACAAGAAAATATTATATGTATAGGTGTATAACCTATACGATTTGTGGCTTCCAAGTTGCCAGTTGTGCTTTGACTTTTGATTGACGTAATTTCTGCGCTTGATATTCACTTGAATTTCTTGTATTTCCACATTTAACTGTTTTGGTGTCGGGCGCACATTACACGCCCACCACACCCACACACTCACACACACACACACCCCCCATGTGGGCGTTTCTTTTCTTAAAAAATTTAAATTTTTAATTCATTTTACACACATTTTGTTTCATGAGTTTCAAGAGTTTTGTGAACTTTCGCTCGCCACGGAACTGAATGGAATATATGTGGGAGTGCTTAACCGACCCTGCATATAGGCTATATAGTGCTTGACTCACTCGATTTGCTTGGTTGGCTTGCTTATGCTAATTAACCAGCTTAAACTTTGGTATTTGAGCGTTTCCCCCCCGAAACGAAAGACTTAGGCAACGAACTCGCCCCAAATTGTTGAAACAGCTGACCTTGCCTTATACCACCAAAATGAGGTCCTTATCGGCCAGGAATCTTTATTGCAATGAAGTAATTTCCGCATGTAATGGGAAGAACGTAAAGAGAACTCCTCTCATCTTACGGTAACCCTGCTTTTTTTTTCGTTGTTTTACCAACATTACCTTTTGGAAACGCCCTGCTTGCACATTAATTTCTACGCCCCGCAATTATTTCATCCAGCAAATGGAGTATGAAGAAACATAAACGCAAAACGTGTGCCACATACTAAGATGGGTTAAGAGCAACAAAAAAGAAATGACGAGGTACTAAAAAAAAACAGCGAAATTAACAAGCATAATTAAAAATGCACACGTTGGGAATGGCAAAAGCAAAAACAAAATCTCAACAAAAAAAGGTGGAGATCTGTGGACCGCCAAGACTGAAGTTGCAAGTTGCGGGCGTTTTCGATTTTGAAAAATACACGAGTCGAAGCTCCAAGTGCACTAAAAACTTTATGGTTAAAAGTCGATTTTTGGCCAAAAAGGAAATAACTCTCAGAACATAAAACTTGAAGATATCATGTGAATATAGCCCCGAAATACAATTATTGATGTATGAGAAAATGGCAACACATAAATTGGAATGTGTACTCCAAAAATAATAAAATAAATATTTAGTATGATATCTCAGCAGTTTACGATCTCCAAGGGTAGTTTATGACCTGGGAAACAAGTATGGCATTTTTTAGTTTTCCATTATCTTTAAATTGGTTTGAGAATTGGAAGTAATAAAAACAACTTGTAAATAGAAATGCAAATGAAATGTAATAAGTCAACAGGCACTAGAAAAACTGTTGTGTTTGCCTTGAATGCTTAGTATGCTAATTACACCCATTTAGAGATGAGTAAAGTCCCTTGTCTAAACAGGCACTTTATGATCGCCACTCAACTGAAGGTAAATTCCGAGTGCAACTCGAAAATACATATTTTCTCTCCTATTTTTCTTCCCAGCCTAAACAAACTTGGCGTTGAAGTTGGGCTACCCGTTCAGTCGTTCATTCGTCCATTCGATGTGCATTCCTGAATTGCTAAAAACAAGCAATACCGCAACAGCTGCAACAAGTGCGGCTAATTTCATGCAGCAAAAGCAACAGCAACAGGGCAGCGAAAAAGCCACACGCGTCGTCTACACTTGGCATATTTAACACATTTAATGGAAAACCAACAAAGCATCAGTATTTATGATGCAGTCGGGCGATGGGCGATCTAGGGACCGCTTTTCGAGGCGCCAGGAGGACCGGCCGTTGGTTGTGGCTTTATTAAGTTGCTGTTGTTGTCTGTTTTTATTAATAAGTCATATTTTTATATGGTTCAGCCAGCAGAGCAACGCAGCCACAGAGGAGCAACAGAAGCAGCAACCTGATAATTTATGTTGTTTGCCGAACCTGCGAGCGGGATGACAAAAGTTGCAGACGAAGCTGTTGGACCAAGGGCAACCAGGCCCAGGGGCTCCCACATTCATAACGTGGGCTTATTCATAAGTCATTCACTCACTCACTCACTAGCTCATTCATAAACTTTAACAAAAAAAAAAGCTCGAAAAGCGAAGCTCATTTTGTGATTAATTAAATGCAACTCGGCTGGCGATGTTGTTGTTTTGATTATTATTATGGTTGCTTTTGAAAAAAGTGTGCCACTGCAAGCGACATGCAACAGGTTGCTGTGATGTAAGTGTTTATGGCCATTTGCAGCAGTTTTTTATTGCTTTACCACTAGTGTTATTTATTTTTTTTTTTGGTTAGCGGTGGGCGAAAGTTTGTTGCCTAAGTCTTTCGTTTCGCTGCACTTTGCACCTGACCAACAGGCTGGGCCAGAAAACAACTCAGACGTGGCCGATTGGCCGCGTGATAGCCCCTAAAACTGTGTCAAATCACTAAATACACTAGATTATTTGCTCATTTGTGCGAGCAAAAAAAATTCGCAAAAATATAATTGACCGGAAAAAAGCAAAAAAAAAGAGCGAAAAAAATTCGCAAAACGCTGTAAATAGTTCAAGCATTGCGTAATCGCTCAAACATCTAATTTCTGTTTCAGTTTTCGTGATGAAAACCTAGCATGGCGTCAACGAATTAAGCAAATAGCTAATTTCAATGTGGGTTTTATTTATTTTTGCACTTTTTTTGCCGGCACAGTTTTCACTAGAGCGCCCACACACACAGCTGTTCAAATGCTGGAGAATTGCACAAATATGATAGGTTGGGGGATCTGGATATGGAGGGGTTAGCGGGAGGATCGCGCACCTTAGCCACAGACGAACGGCAACCGATCGGCGGATAAAACTATTGAGCGAAATGCACACAACGCGGTGCGCCGGTAGACTGAAACTGCGGCTCTCTCTTGACGGCATTTGCTGGCCAAGTTAGTTGGCTAAGCAAACAGCTGACGAACTGCCTCTCTCTCTGCTCTTTCTACTTCTCTAACGAGCAAAACTAGTTTCGTTTAATTGCGGCCTGGCCTGGCATTTGAAAATCTGTTTGTCCGTATAACAGTCGGCCAACAAAACTGTGCTAACCTCTGAGAAACTGAGAGAAATTGAGAGAAACTGAGAGAATCTCTGAGATATTCGGGGAAAGACGGGGGAAAAAGAGCGAATCGCAGCGGGCTGGCAGATACTAATTTGTTATTGTTATTGTATTTGTCAAGTCAACTGATAAATTGACTTGATATTGAAAATAAATTAATTATATCTTCGAAAAATGGAACAACTCGAAGTTGGCTTTCGTGGGATTAGGCAAGCATTGAAATTGAAGCTGGCAGAAAATTCAAACGGATCTGTACTTGTAGAAAAAATGTATAGAAATTATTATATTTGAATAAAATAAAAAAAATGAGGTCACAGCATGCGTCATGGGAGATTTTTCATAACAAAATATAGATAAAAATATTTTTTACCTATATGTATAGCACCATCTAACTTGTTTTCATTTTATTTTCTGCCTTGTGAGTCATTACACATCAATTCTGAGCGCAAGACAAATTGTTGCAAATTTAAATCATGTTATCTAATTGATTTCAACAGTATTTCAACCTGCGGTTCGTTGGTCATTTTTAATGATCTTTATCCCTCGTTGACCGATTTCAAAGGAAGATCATCAATTCTTAACTGGCTTATTAATGGAGGCAAGTTCTTATCATAGCTGATATAAAAGAAGTAGGCCACTTGTGGTAATCTGCCGGTGGGAGATAATTAATGATGGGATGGTACGCGTATCGTACAGGTTTAACCACATATTTCCATCCTTTCCTTTCTTAGGATCGTGTTTTTGGATATTGAATTAAAACACCTAATGAATATTAATTTTCTAATAAAAAGTTTAAAGGTTAAACCTTTTTATTAAAAATATAAATCATTAATGATACATTTTTTTTATTTTTTACGACCAGTTCCAAATGTCCTATAAAACTTTTTGAATTAGTTATTCGTTAAGCTTTTCGTTTCGCTTTACGTACAATAACTTAAAAAGTTTATAGGGTATTTGACTCCAAAATGCAAAATGTGCAGCAAATTCGCTTCGCTCAATTTAAGTGACTGCTCACGTTTTATATTTTTGCCAAGATCTTTTCGAAGATATAAGATACTTTTTTTTAGAGTTCAGTTTTTGGCCAGTCCCAAAGTCACGTTGCGCCCATAGACGCCACGTACGCAGCACAACAGAGTCCGTCACAGTCGCAGTTTAATGTTTATGTTATTTGCTGGCTTGTTTATTTATGTTTTCGCAGTGTTAAAATTATTGTTGCAGGCCGCCTTGTAAGCGGCTTTACCTCATTTGTGGAAGCGTAAATAAAAATGAATTTGGGGGGCGGCAGGGAGTAATTGCCCAGGCCAAGGCGCCCATACGTATGCGTCTATTTGCCCCCCTCTCGCTGGAAATATGATTTATGCTGCCCCCTGCATAAGTTGCATAAGTTAAGTTAAGAGCGATGACGTTATGCGAAGCGCGTGCTGAGGCGGCTGACCCAAAAAGCAGAAAGCCTCTACGGTAGTTTGACGCCAACGCGGACGAGGCCACATTTGGCTTAAATAGAATGCAAAATACGAAATGCAATAGCTGAAAAAGACTTCAAAATAATGAATAGTAGGATCTTGTATACCCTGAAACTCTTTTTCTTAAGAATTTAAAGGAGAAACATATTTGAAGAATTTAATAATGTAAAAACTTAAAAATGGAATCAATAAAAATGTATAAATAATTGTATAATCTTAAAAAAATAATATTATCCATTTCCTATTGACGATAATTTAAAATTTTCTTTATTTTATAATTATGTGAAAATATTTAAACCATATTTATTTCTCAAAAAAAGGTGAACCAAAAAAGTCAACAATATATAATGATGGCTAAAAAACAAGTAAGCAGTCCACCTTTTTCATATTTTCCACCCTTTCATTACTTATTTTAGGTGAGTCCTATAGATTTTTGAAATATATGCCCTAGTTGATGGCACCACCTGCAGTTAGAGTGGACCAACTGCCGAGAGCAACGAGCGTAAACAAGTTGGCGGCTGACAGCGCAGTTAGACATTAGATGGCTAAGTGATGAGCCTGTTGAGCGCGTTGCTTGCCAGATTGCCAGCTAGCCAGCTCTTTGCAAATTGGCTGGGTTCGGTTGGGGCCGAAAAGATCGCCGCCAGGCGGAGTACCGTTGGTTGCCACACCAACCTACATAGCCAAAGAGGAGGAATGCAATTGCCACTGCAACTGCAACACTGCAACACGGCGTCTATGAGATAATTGAAAAATGCGTAAGTTAAACCCTGATGTCAACCGGACGAAAGGGGTTGTGAGAGGGTCAAGCATTTTCCTAGCATTTTCCACTGATTTTCCCTGCACGCACCTTCTTGGTTCTTTGGCCAGGTTAACTAAGAAGAAGAAAGAGCCGAGGAAAAACTGGTTTCCTGTGTTGTCTATTTTCCTGTCGTTATTTCGTTGTTTGTTGTTTGCGCTCATTTTCGTTACGTACGGAAAGCAAAAGGCATGGCAAGAAGATACCAGAAGAAGTATCTACGAGCTGGATATGTTGTGGTCTTTTGGCCATTAGAGTACACACACACACGCACACACGGAATGCTAGCGGTTATGGAAATTCCTTTGAAGCACGCACACACACACTCGCACACTGGGAAAATCGTGGCCAACAAAGGATGTGAGGAAAGCAGGGAAGCAAGGGGCTCCAAACAATGAGGGTCTCCCGAAGTGTTGTTGCTTTTGGCACTTGGCTATGGCCATGGAAAATTGCCCGTTTCGCTGGCATAGATACAACACTTGCTCCTCGGGGTATCATCAACCTCATCATGGGCATCGGCATCGAGATTCAGTTTTCGGGATCGTGTTTGTCTGGTAGCAACTTAAGGCATGACACTGCCGGTTTTTCCACAGCTCTGCTCTCTGTCCTCTAACACTCACTACTGCTTGCCAATGGAAATTCGGTTAGAATCTGTTTGTTTGCCAGTTGAAAAATGCCTAATCAGCATTTTATTGTTCGGAATACACTGGCCAACTGCTACCAACGAGCGACTTTAACAAGCGGAGGAGAGTGGGAAAAAGTAGCGTGACTTTCGATGGAAGTGCCTGCATAATTAGAATTTAAATGGCCACTTTGTTGTGGGATCTCCCGGGAATGCAAGGCGGTGATTATGTGGATCATGTAATTGCCGGCTAAGCGCGGTGCATTTCCTTATGGCCAAAAGCAATACAAAGTCTTGGCCAACGAACTTGCCAAATCGGAGTTTTCTGTGGGAAGTATATGGTAAGGGCTATAAAAGGGCTATTGTATCTTGATTTATGGGTAAATATATGGGTAATATAAAATTATTAACATTAATAAACATAAGGAAATTAAATAATAGGTGTTTGTTATATTAAAGTAAATTTCAACACAAAAAAAAAATTTTTTTCAAAGAAAAATGTGTTTGCTGCTAAGGAATTTACTTAGTAAACGAATAATCTAAAATGCCAATACAATGCATTCAAATTGCTCGGGTGACTCGGTGCAAAACCGCTCTTAGAACAGTTAGAGAACAAAAGACTTAGGCAACGAACTCGAATGGATTTACAGACGACTGCACAATTATCAGAAAGAGACGGCAGCACAACAGCGGGCAGCATTCTTGGCTCCTTACCAATTAATCAAACGGCTAAAGAAACGGTAAACGAATTATGTAACTAATGCACTAACTACGCCCTGGCCCCTCGACAACCTCACCCCTCCTCTGCCCGTAAACATCTCCAGCGAAGCGTTTGACGCCACTAAACTGTACAACATTTCAAACACTTGCCTCGAGGGCACCGCGCCAGTTGGTTTTGGGTAAAAACTAAAGTTGGTAACGAGAAACTGGTAACTGATATGCATGCGCAGAGCGTGTAAATAATTAGAACTGAGAACCGCCAGCCAAGCAGAGCTGGCCAAAAGACACAAAGGCCGCAGCATGATTAAGAAGTTTTTCTAGTAGTCAAGCTTAGATGAGGGTGTAATAGAGAATGGGAACTCGGAACAAATAGAAAATTCTTGAAAATAATAAATATTAGCATAAGAAAGAAAAACCCAATTTAACCAGAAATTCAGGTGGTCAACAAAATTATTGTTAAATTATCTAGGAAAATTAATAAAAAATTTAAATTTAATTTAAATTGAAATATATTTATTTCATTTTTTATAATTTTGAAATATATCAATTCTAAGATTTTTCTCTTTACTTTCCTCTTGTGGATGCTTAACATTTTTCTCTGTTAAGATTAGTAAGTAATGTACCCACCTCAAGGAAAAGGCATTTATTTTCCGCTTAATGCCTGGGGTATCTCGCATTCTATCATCGCTCTAACTTCTTCGCTGTGGCCTTCGCTTAGAGACAAAAAGGAATTTAACTGAAGCATAACTCGAGGCAAAGGGGCAAAGTTAATTTTTATGGTTATAACATTCATTTGCTGGTAATTATGAGCACTGAGTGAAGCCAACGCAGAAGAAGACGAGCCGCCGAAGAGGCTGAAAGGCAGAAAAGGCGTAGAAAAGCTCATTTTGTAATTAGACAGCAGAGCTGGGCAAAGCGGCAATCCTTTGCAATGTGCGAGGCCTAGGCCAATGAACTGCGGTGTCCAACGAACTTGATTTGGTCTGCGGATTGGGTCGTTACCATTACTATCCCATGATCCCTATTCTAGTGCGTATGCAAATGGATCCGCCAAAAAGGTCAACCCGGGACAACATGGACATTCACAGACAGCGGCGGCAACAATTACAAAATATGCGTTAAAAATGCTGGGCCGCCTGAATCGAACACGACGACCACGGACAACGAAAAACAGGCAGGCAGAGAAAAAGCTGAGGAAAAAAAGTACTGAAATAATATGGCCACAAATCGTGATAAGCAATGCCGGGGCAAAAACTTATTGGCAAACATTGCCAACAACCGACAGCAACAAAAACAGGCTTGGCCCGGCCAAGAGCAGCGGCAGCAACAACAATCAAATGGCCCAGGACGGCAGGCACAACGGCGGCAGCATTTTGTGAACCACTCTATTTATCAGATGCAGGCGGGGGGGATTTCAGTGGGGGAGGGGGGATTTCGGAGGTGGTATCCCCGGATACCCAGTACCCACACAGAAAAAAAATTGAAAAAATATCATATTGATATGTGCAGGTTAATTTAATATTTTTGTAAGATCATTTTGATATGAATAAAGATTACGTTTATCTTATTTTACAATATTGGTTCAAAAATACTAAATTTGGTATTTTAAAACAGTATTTTTACAAGTTTTATGAAGTCCAGTATTTTTACAAGTTTTATGAAGTGTTAAAATATCGGGTTGATATGTGTGAATCATAAATTTGACAATAATCAATTGGCCTTTTTATTGGTTTTTATTAATATGTTTACCTTATTTAACAATATTGCTTCAAAAATACTAAATTTGGTATTTTAAAACAGTTGATATCATATCATATGTTTGAATCATAAATTTGACTTTAATCAATTGGGCTTTTTATTGGTTTTTTTTTCTGTGCAGTGCCCAGTACCCAACTAGTTGGCTCAATTGCTATGGCCAGTGTACATATTATTGAGCGATTTTTAGTGCTTCTCTCTCTCTTTTTTTTCAGCTGGCACTCCACTCTGCTCATATTTTTTTTGATGGCGCGCTGAAAGTCGAGGCGATATCTCCCCTACATGTGTGTTAGTAGTAAAAGTTGTTGCACATCCAGCTGAGGCCGCGCTGAGGAGCTGTGGAGTGAACGACCATCAAGGTAAGACTGCTGCAAACAATGGCCAAAGCGGCACGTCGTGCCCAGCTCCAGGTGAATGTGCTCCTGCCCTCCGTCCGCCTTCGAACCAACCTCCATTCCCCATTCCCCCTATCCAACCCTCCACCCTCTTTGGGGTGTTGCCGCAATTCTGCCCGCAGAATTGTAACGCGTTTTGGCCAAGTATTTGCCGAACCCGGCACTCGCCACTCTTATTGTTTTTGCTTATTTGTTTCTACGTATTAATAACATGTTGGGTCGGCAATCGCGCGCTGCCTGTTTTAAAAATATGCATACTGCTGGGTTCTCTTTTCCAGGCTGTGTTGCGAATTATGAAAGGATTTCGATGCGATCCCACAGGCTCGGCGTGCGTGTAACCGCCCTGACTGTCTGTCTACTAATAATAGTAATACACGGCCAATAATAAGTTTTAATCATCGTGATAATGGTGTGCTTATGGTAAGTTCCCTTCCCACGACGACGAGGACTTCGCTGCCTTGCTGTTCCTCCCCAGCTGATGTCTCCATAAAATGATCCCAGTCCTGTCCCGGATTTTAATACATTTTTGCTTTTAAGCCCGAACAACGCGAAACACTCAGCGGACTCTGTTGACGTGGGCGTCATTTGGTTTGGCTGGCCAACACCGAAGAGCACTGCATTGGCATCTGCTAGAAAAATCTATAAACTTTCTGCCATATTTTTATGGCTTTCGAAAATCTTGATATTGAAAAACAGGAAATTCCCATAAAAATTCCAGTAACTTCGATTGGATCCAAGAATCGCCGCGGTCTAAGCTGATGGCTGTGGAGAAGGGGACTCTTTGTAATTAGTGCGAAGATTTTATGGATTCCATTCTAAAATGGAACCATAGGAGGGTAAATAATAAACTTTCAAAGTTATTTCTATGAGAAAAGCTTAAGAACGACTTTTACGAGTTATTAAATGTAAAAATTATTAATAATAAAATCAAAATTTTAATTTTTTACAAATAGTTTATTAAAACATAACAGCTTGATAGACAAATTACAAATATTGATGAAATAAAAAATTCTTATGAAATTCAAAGCCTTAAAGTTGTTTAAAAATTAAGTCATCAGTTACTTGACAAATATGGAAACATCTCGAAATTCAACTGTATATTTTCCCCAATTCGAACTTTACAGTTACGATTCGGTTATCAAGTGGGTGGATAAAATATATTCCATATATACTGTAGGTATATATAAAAAATGAATGCAATTAAAACGGTGCCAATGAAGGCTTTGTTCCGTTTGCAAATGTCAGAACTGTTCGGGCGAGAGTAACTGGCCAAATGCCAAACTGGTTTCGGTTTTGGCCAAAAACAAACATTTGCATATAAGAAACGAATGAAATCAATGCACACACACACGCTGGCCAGACCCCCAAAGTTGTTTGCCTTGAGTGTGGCTGCTATAAATCGAGAGTGCACACCGCTCGGACATTAGAAGCCAGCTTTGGAAACAGCTGACCAGGTTACTGACGCATCTGCCGAGGCACTTAAATAAATGCGAACAGGTTAAGCTGGCCATAATTGTATTAATCACATTTCCAGTGACCTTAATTGCGCCCCCAAATCTCCCAGATGTTCGGGATTTAAATTTTGGGCAAACAAAAGACTCAAGACACAAACTTGCTGAATGAACCACTACTTTCCTTCGAAGGCAAGCAAGGCAGCATTAAACTTTATGACAATTTAATTAGTTTAATCGATGCGATGAGAAGCCAGTGGCCAGTGGCCAGTGGACTGCCTGCCTGGATATTTATGGAAAGCATAAAACTTAATTGTTGCATAAGTTACCTAGCAACGATGAGATCGAATCGGGTTCTGTTCAGGTTGGTCGGGGCTGTTTAAGCTGCTTTAATAGTTTGCTTTGGCTGGCCGATGATTAATGCTTATTGCCCGTTGCCCTTTCGGCATTCTTGGCTCTTTCCAACTCTCACACATAACTGTAAATCGTTTGTGTTATTAAACGCAATTACTGTCCATAGTATTTCTCCTTTTGGCCATAATGAATTGCACGAATTTTTCGGGCCAAAATCGACCAAAATGCGAAAGTTCAAAGACACGCACAACGAAAGATGCTTAGACGCCTGTCATTCATTTTCCATTAACAAAATATATGGGTATTTATTTCTTTCGTTTTGTTTCGCACTGCCAACTTATCGAAAGCTCTTAATAGGATTGTGTATTTTACATATGTTTCGTATCCCCCCGAAAATCGTGAATGGGCTCAGTTCGGGCCGGTAAGATCCGATTGCGATGATGCGTGCGGAATAAATTTGATGATCTCATGTCGCCTCGAGTTGAAGGCGAAACACTTAAGGTGACATAAAAATTCCTGTGAGAAAGCCGAGTCTAAGTGAAATGAAGAGCCGAAGAATTGTGTTCTTTTATCAGAAAAAAGGGAGTTGGGTTGTTAAATATTTACTGCCTGAGACAAAGTTTTTATGTTAGGGTAGTCCAGAATTAAGGGCATTAAATTTTTATTAGAGCCACACGAGTTAGTCGGGGGAGTTTAACGGCTTGGGAATTAATTTAATTAGTTTTCGCGCTAGCCCTAAGACCAGGTGCATATCATTAAGATGTGATCCCCTTAATCCATTTGTTGGGGCCATTAAATATTGCATTATTCGAGAAAAACTACTACTACAAAAGTGGCTGGCTCATATCAATTGCATTTTGGGCTGGGCACTTAGCCAAATGATTGCATCACTTGGTTTTTTCTTCGCTTTTTTCACAGATTCATGAAATACCCGAGATACACACTGAGTTTGGTGTGGAAACGCGTGGACTTCCTTTGAAATATTTTTACAAGCGACAAGTTACCAAAAATAGTCAATTAGCAAATGATTTTGCGCTGCGGTTCGGGTTTATTTTGATTATTTATTGACAGTTGCCTGTTATGTGCTCGAGAAAACAGAAATGCGGCGAAGAAGCGAACAAAAAATACGGGCTACAGGCGGTTTCGTAAAGAGCCCAGCCCAACAGCTTTCACTTGACTTGTGTCGCCATATAAGTAAGCTACACGATTTATATTGTGTTTTTTTTTTTCTCCCCCGATGTTAAGCATTTATTTGTTTAGTTATATTTGCGGGCAATTCGATTTAAGCCAGCTGATTTGCCACACTTTGGATTTGAGCACGTCAAGTTCGTGCCTCGAGTCTTTCGTTTCGCTTGCCTGGTGGCCCGTTGCCCCGATCTCGGGATCCCGAACCCGAACTCCAACCGATACGATATGGTATGGAATGGAATGGTTTGGTATGGTATACTACCAATACCCCTTTGTTGCGGCTGTGCCTTCGGGTTCAGGCTGCCGTTGCTGCCGGGGCGTATGGTAATAATCATTTTGCACGGGCCATGTTGGCGGCATGCGACTTTGTAGGTAAATTGCGCTTAATGATTATGTTCAGCGGACTTTACAATATATATATATGTGTATATATGGATCCCCAGACGAGGTCCGTCTGAGCCGAGGTGTTGGAAGTGATGTCTCTCTCTTCTGCTTCGTGACCTAGCAGGAGGCTGAGTTAAATTCAATTAGTTGGCAGCCGCTGTAATTTATTTTAATACACTTACTTTTGAGGCCTCCCATAATAAAATTACTTAATATTAGGTCGAACCTTCTCCGCGGCTGCTGTTGCTTTGGCCATATCGTGCCGAGCCCCGATTAGCTTTATTTTATATATATATATTTTTTCTGATTTATATTCAAGGCTGTGGCCGTTCAGGCATCACGGCAAACATTTTGTTTGCAATTCTCCGCGTCGCAGCTTTGTGGCTAGCTCTTTGTGAAAAGATCTGCCGAAAAACTAAACGAATGCGGACATGACTGCGGGGCAAGATAAATCTGTGTGAAATAATTTTTAAATATAAGTAGAAAAGTCTAGACAAAACCAACAAGCGATTGCAAATTTCGAATGCTGTCAATGCGAGTTTGGCAAATATAAACACGCCTTGGAATATTTTATGTTAAATAAAACAAAATAATAAACAAAAGCCAGTCATGAGCAAAATAAATTAAAATTTATCCAATCGAAAGAGATTAAAATCTTGACCCAGGAGTTTTTTTTGCCCTTCCTATTCATTTTAACTCCACACTCAAAATCAAAAATAATTGTTTTGACGAAAATGGATAATTAATAATGGTGCTGGAAAAAAACAAACAAACAAACAGGCAACTACAAATTTATATCTCATTTGCCGCCCTCAAGTATTTTGCTGTTACTGTTCGACCTTCGAGGGGCGGTAGACATTACCGTCTCACATCAATGAACAGCAAAAGCTATAACAAATATATAGATATACATAAAAAAAATATGGACTTAGGAAACATGTGAAACTGACTAACAATTGTTGATGGGCAGCAAAAAGTAATGAACAAACTTGAATACATCTTGATTGAAAATAAATGCCTCAGCAATTAAATAAATGAGTTTGCTAATCAATGAGATCAGATTCTTTTGGAGATTGTTGTTTAGACTTTTGGACAGAGATTCCTTAAAGTCAAATCTATTTATGAAATCCTAACAAAGCAGTAAATTGGGCAAAACAAATGAACCTTTATTGAAACTAAAACCACAGTACTGAAAATACCACAAAATCAATAAAATCGAGATTAGGCAAAATTAAAAGCAATAAATTCTTCAGGGCACTTAAAACTTATTTTGTGGTTAATTTTGGGCTAATGAGTAGTTTTACTTACCAATAATTTGTTGTTACTCATTTCTCCGCAAACAAAAAGATGTTGGCCTGGTTGAGATGGGATTTTCGTAGCTACTCAGTTGTTTGATTTATTATTTGTCACTGCACGATTTCAACTAGATATATATTTGTTGTACTTAGAGTGCACAAGGCACAAGGGAGGGGGAAACACACACACTTAGATCCCCGAAGTACTGGTATCACTGATTTTTCAGGCAGTTCTCTACACTTCTCGTTCTCTGTCTCTCAGAGATCTGCAAATAGGATGAGTTGGTCATGGTTATGCAACGCCAACGCAGGCAAAAATCAATTGCACTCAATTGGAGTGGCCATAAATAAGCGAGGGGCGAACATTTATCATGCGAGTTCGCTTGGCCCTCTGAGCTGAACAGCTAGAGCTACAAATTGCATTGGCCCGTTGCCATGATCATTTGTTGTGTTGGCGTTTAATTTGCCAATTGTGATGAGTTATAGCCAGTGCTGACACTGATCTGTTTGCATTGGCAAATCCAGCATCAGCATCAGCGAAACATGGGCTAAATCAGTTCAGCTTGGCTAAGGCAAAAGGCAAAGGCAACGGCAGCGGCAGCAGCTTCATTAAGCGCTAAATTTAGACAGGCCCTCGAACCGGATATGGCTTAATGCCGAGGGAGCACCGATATCCAAGATCTGGCCACTGTCCACCAGGCGAGATTATTGTAGGCAGCAGCAGCACCAAAAGCAGCAGCAAAATCACGGCTCAACTTTATTTAAACACAATTATTTGCTGGGCCAGGCCAAGAGCAAAGAGCCCCCTTTAGCTGCTGTTCACTTACACATAAATTTGCATGCGCAACAAATTTGCTGCAGCTTCGTTTTGGCTGCTGCTGCTGCCGTTGCCGTTGATGTTGTAATTTAGTTAATTTTGCCTATTCCGAGGTGGCAGGGAAACCAAAGAACAACCCATGTCAGAGCCCGAGCCCCTGACTCAGAAACTCAGACTCAGAGAGAGACTCAGACTGAGATTCAGATTCAGACTTGGAGGAGGCTCATGCCAAAAGGCTCGTGCTCCGTCTGCTGTTGCTCCGTTGTCTCGCGTTCTTATTTTTATTCTTTTTATTTCGTTTTCGTTTCTTTTATAGAGTTGTTGGCTTTTGATTGCGTTGGCGTTGTCTTTCGATACCGCAGGTTTTGCATGTTCCCCTGCTGTTGCACTTTTGTTTTATTACTGCCAATTTGGCTAATTGTATATAGGTAGCGACAAAATATTGCTTTAAACGATTTCGCTGAAGTTTATTATGCACTAAGTAATTTGCAACTATTTGGAGATTTGTGGTTTTGTTAATGGGTGTATATTTAAAATGTTGTATGGAAACAAATTTAAGTTGTTTTTTATTTAGTGGTCCTAATTATTATTTCTCAGAATTGCGGAATTACAATTACAGAATTACAGAATTGTAAAAACAATTTTTTTCACTTTGCAATATTTTATTTTTTTGCCACACAAAAGTCTATGATTATTCAATTTTATTCGAATAAATTTGGAAAACCAATTTGTGATGTCAAATAAAGATGCAAATAGTTTAGCAAATATTTAGTTGAAACTGTTTAGTGCATATAAAAAATATTTTAATTTTATAATTTAGGTAAATATTGAAAATATTTCATTGAATTGCTTTAATTTTCCTTTTCAAACTTTTAAACGTAGGAAGTAATTTAGTAAAATCCGTTTAAGAAAAATTATTTTCACAAACTGAGCAATAAGATTATAAACCGTAACTTAAGTTAATTAGCTATTATTTTCGTTGAATTTAAAAATGTTGATCAAAAAACATTTTATTTAAACCAGAAATGCGTTCATCAGTATTTTTATTCCATTGTTGGGCACTATTACATCAAATGTATTTTTAAACAATTAATTATCACATCATTCGTAATTTAATTAATGTTAAATATTTTTCGGAAACACTTCCACAGAAAATTATTTTTTTCTGTCGTCAAAAATCGTGTAGTTTTAATTATTGTAATTCCTTATTAAATATTTTAACTAAAAAACTTTCAGTAAAGCGCACACACGAGAAGTGAACTTTTTTTGCAAGACGAGATTTTCCTTTTAATTTTTTTTCCGTGCGACGATGCGCGCAGACGACTTGGCTGGTTATTAAGCGCGACTCGGAATGCGGCAAGTTGTCCAGGCACTGCCCCAACAAACCCAGCAAAACCCCCAAAGAGCACGCTACGTAAGCGATTAAATGACGTAAGCGGCGGTCAACGAACGACGGACGACGTAAGCGGGTTAGAGCGAGAGGCCCTGAGTTTTCAGGGGGCCTGGGGGGAGAACTGTCCACTCACAAAATCCACAAAAGAACACAGATCGCTAGCGACGATCACACCTCGCACGTTGAAGTTCGCAGCCAAACTGAATCGCGCGCGCCGTCGAACCGAGATTATAAGTTGGCCCAAACCCAAACCCAAACTAAAAACGAACCGGCGTAAGAAACCCACCATACAGCCACCACACTTGAACTTGACCAAATGCACAAATTGCAGAGGCGGCCTCCACAGCACGTGAGTTGGATCGTTGGAGCGTTGGAGAGACAGCGAGCGAATCCGCTCTCTCAGGTAAACAAACATTTCCAGCTGGAAAGCTGCGCTCCCCGAAAACAGGTTTCTCTTGGCCATCATCACGTGGCCGGCATCGGTTTGTTTTGGTTTTTCGAGTGTTGTTTACAGCCGTGACGTCATTGTTTTGACAATTCCAATTGGCAACACGCTCTCGCGCTTTTTTCTCACTCTCTTTTGTGGTGAATTTGCTAGGTGCAAACGAAAGACTTAGGCAACGAACTTGACTTGTGCTTGCTGACGCAACGAAAAAAAAATTTACTTATAAATGTGTGAACAAAATAAAACTTGGAATTTATTTTTGATTTTTGGAAAACGTTGAAATATTAACTAATTTACTTTTTAATATAGGAATTAAAAAAATGAAATTTATTTTTTCTTCGTTTTTTTTTTATTTGCATCAGAAGCATAGAGATATTTATTTTAAATCAACTTTTGAATATAGATTAAAAGAGTTTTTTCTTTATTAGGTTTTTTTATTTGCATCAGAAACAAAGAGATATTTATTTTAAATCAATGTAAATGTTATAGGCAAAAATCCGAAAAAATTAGTTATAAATTAAGAGTGTTTTTATCACCTGTAAAGATAAATTAATTTGAAAAAGGTTTTAAAAATCATTTGACCAACCGCCCCACCCAAACAAAAGACTCAGGCAACGAACTTGACTTGTGCGCGCTGACGCACCAAAAAAAATTGACAAAAAATGGGGGAAAAAAGTTTGAGCAAAAAAATCCATATTGAATTTCGCTTTAAGTCGCTGGGCGTGCAAAACTCCGTTCTTACGCTAAGCCGCACATTTGTCTGGCTTTGAAATCAGCTTAAAATCAACGCCTACGTGGGTGTCCATCCACCGCCTCAGAGATGCCGACAACATAAATAACCATCTGCTTGCGGACCGTGTCTGTGGCAAAATTCGGCATTCGATTTCATTCGTGGTATTTTCAATTGATGCCATGACATCACACTTGACTGGCAGATCATTAAATTGCATTAGACGTTGCAAATTCACAAGTTAAAGAAACTGCAGCGCGCTTACTCGCTGCGGTTTTGGTTTTATTTAAGCCATACAGTATGACTCAGTCAAATTAGTTTTTTATTTATGGCGAAGTTTTAATGACTGTCAAGAACCATCAGCGGGTGGTCACCAAATAAAAATAATTTGGAAAATTTGATTTGTCATTACATGATTAATTCGAGGTGGGGAAACTATTGAATGTAAGTAAAAAATGTATTTGCGTTGAAGGTTACTTCGCTTGAACTTGACGCACCTAGTTAAATATTTAGTTTTAACTTATTTTTTATTGATTGACTCACCAGTTTTTAAAAAAATTATTGAATGTGGAAGCTTTGTTGGTTAAATAATTGTTCATGACTCTGCTTAAATATAATAGCACAGCTTTATTGATACAATTATATATATGATATTGATTTATATCATTAAGTTTTATTTTCCATCAATATTCCTATAAAAAAATCACCTTCTGATATTTCTTTAATTCGAACCTAGAACAGTCTATGAGGTCAGCAATCATCTCTAAAAAGACAGAATGATGAGACACCAGCGAAACCTGTTAAACTGAAAAGAAGATAATCGCACAAAAGACGGAACAAAGAGCGATTCTACATATTAAATATAATTGTGCACTAATTTGGCTGCACCAATTTTGGAACTGAGGAAACGTGAAATCTTTCTAGGAACTTTGCGAGGCATATTTCGCAAGCCACTTAGTGCTGTGTGCCACAAAGGCAACTATTTTCGCAGCTCTTGTGCGGCGTCAGTTGATGGATTGTTTGGGCGTTCGGACAAGGTGTTGTTCATCATAGTCAGAGCTCGCCGAATCGTGCCACTGTTGACCTGATTGCATAACCGCCGGACCACTTCCTACACCTCCACGTAGCCATTAGTCAAATGCAAGCGCACAAAGCCAAACAGAAGCAACACTTGGCTCTCATTTGCGCCTGCTGAATGCCTTTGTCTAATTGAATTAGCGCCGTTTGCAAATATTTTGCAACCATCGGTGGTGAGGAGACCCCCTCTATTTTTATGTGCATTTAATTATGGATTTGGCATTGAAGTTGGGCAGGCAGGAATGGAATTAAGGAACCCGCTTTTATGACTTTGGCACTGTGTTTTATTAGCGCAGACAATGTAACTAATTTCCAGGGATTCTTTTTTCACCTTCCTTCTTTACGACCATCCAAGGATCAACTGATGAGCGGTGGTGCGAGGTGGTGGTGCGTTGACAAGCGACTGGCGGTGTGAAGTGCAAGTGGAAGTGGAAGTGGTCCTTCGTGGCAGTCAGTTGGTGGAGTGCTGGTGTCTTGCCCTGGCCAAGATGTCAGTTTCAATTTGAATGCTCAACTTAATCCGCGCGTCAGGCCAACTCATCTCATCTCATCTCATGCCATCTCTGGGGTTCTGGTTCTGTTTCTGATTCCCATGGCCGGCAGTTGATGCCTCGGCTAGGCAATTTGCGCGGCGGCTCGTCTTCAAAAGCGGCCATGTCCAAGTCAAGTGCCAGCATATATTCAAAATTAATTTCAAGCAGAGCTAAAATTTTTTAATTATGGGTTCGCAGTTACACTGAGATCTCCGCTCTGCGGTTCACGGCATTGCTGGGGGCTGGTTCGATTCACGCAGGATCCATTTGGGGCGGCTTAATTGAATTCCAGGTAAGTCAAGCCGGCTGCTAGGCTCTCCACGAACCAAGTTCCAGGTTCCAGGTCCAGTGTGGTCCTTTCCGTTTTGGCCAACAAATTGATTTGTTTACAACGGACGACGGCGGATAACGTGTTCGTTTTTACAGTTAACATTGAAAGATGAAACTGTTGCATGTCGACTGCCAATTAAAGATGAGTCGTCGTCTCCCAAAGCCCCCTTCCTAGGTAGCCGCCGTTTAAGTAGCTTTAATGAAGGGTCTGCACTGGCTAAGCCGCCGCAAGGCCTTCGGCCAGGATTGCACTCTGGCCTAAACAAAGAAACAGACAAATTGATGAAGGCCCTTGATCTGGATTACACTTGGAAAAATGTCTCTTTTATTTCAAAATATTTATAAGAAGTTTCAGACTTATCGGGCAGTTTTTTTATCATATAAAAAAGTAACTAAATAAGATATGATTTATTTTAATTGTCGCTTCTGTTCTTTCTTTGGAAAAATTTTTCTTAAAAATATAATTAAATCAAATAACATTTTTTAAATAAAAAAAAAAACTGTACAAAAAATATGGATTAAAACGCGTCGTAAAAATATGAGAAATAAAAAGTTACCAAAACTCTTCATAAAAAACCATTTTCGCACAGAGTTTTTTTTTGGTACCATGTATCTTAAATTTAAAAATATTTATGAGAAAATTAAGATTTAACGGCGAATCTTTTGGATCATATAAAAAAAAAATTAAATAAGATTTGATTTATTTTAATTGTCGTTTCTGTTCTTTCTTTGGAAAAATGTTTATTAAAATTATAATTACATCAAATAACATTCCTTAGCTCAACAAAAATCAAAACTGTATTTTTAATGGTCTTTCACAAAAAATTTGGATTAAAACGCGATGTAAAAATATGAAAAATGAAAAGTTACCAAAATTCGTTTTTTTTTTATTATCATAAAAAACCATTTTCGCCCAGAGCTTATTTTTGGTACTATTTGGGGTACTTTTTTTCGAAGAAAGCTTGACTCTAAGATCGTTACAATAGAGCTCGATCGGTCCAACTGTCAGGTGAATTGCGGCTCGTCTAACGGTAGCTCGGCGAAATGATTGATCGGACACCCACCAGAGACAGCCAATTAAGCCATTGACACACTTTCATCTCCTGCTGCCAGATCAATCCGAGTGCAGCCAAGCAATTACCTATCGCTGGCGACGTCTTCGGGCCTCCGCCGATCGTTCACACATAACTGCAAATTCATGACCGAATATTAAATGGAAGAACTCATAGATTTGCTGCTCCAGCGGGAAGGCTTATGGAAACCAGTTGCCATGGCTGCTCATCGGTCATTTGACTGCCTAAGTGTCGTCTCAGTTTTGGCCGATTGCCAAGGAGGCAAGTGAATTCTCGGCCAGAACGGAGAGCACAACGATCCGAAAGCCATTAAAAATTGTGTATGCACACACACACACACTCGATCCGAGTGGAGGAGCAGCTAGGCTAGAACCCCACCCATCCCAGAAGAGCTCAGTTCCCCAGATGCTGATTAGGCAGACGACTCCCAGTCGCCAGAGATGACAGCTCGGAGCTCCGATCTCATCCCCTCATCATCGCCCTCATCCCCCTCGTGAAGGGTCCTTGGCCCACGTGTGCTCTGGACTGGCATTTGAATGTTAAGTGATTGGTTAATTTGCGGCTGATGGCTCGGCTTTGAAAGGCTTAAACCATTAAATGGTTCTACAAAAAGGGCCAAGATGTGTAGTGCCTTTAAGTACCTTGGTATGACTGTGATTCGATAAGGGATCAATCGAGGGCTTAAAGTTGCTCGCTTAATTAAGCTGCTTGCGAAAAAGAAGTCAAATGAGTGCAAACCAAAGTGATGCAAATGATCTGCATTATTAAAAAAGGAGAACGTTTTAAGAAGTGAATAAAAATGTCACAAAAACTACAAAATTAAAATAAGTTGAAAAGGCAACAAAAAAGTTCTGATTAATATAAAACTGATAAATGAATCTAGAAGTAAATGAAATGCTTTAAGCTTTCAAACTAATTTAAAAAATAAATCCCTTTTTATTAAGCTTTACTGGGGAAATCTTAAGAAAAGCGGCCTAAAATCAATAAAAAACAAGAGAGAACGCTATAGTCGGGTTGGTGTCCCGACTATCTAATACCCGTCACTCGGCTAAAGGGAGTGCGAGGGAGATGGAGATATAAACTTTGATGAGCCATAACTTTTTAACGAATGATCCGATTTAAAAAATTTCTTCTACATTTCGATAGGTATTGATAAGCACAACAAAACTGCATTTTTAGTTTTCCGAAATATTTAAATTTTTAAAATCGTATATAAGCGATTGTGGGCGTTAGAGGGGGCGTGGCACCTTCTTGAAACAAACTTGCGCTGCGTAGGAACTCCAAGAATCTTCATGCTAAATACCAATCCTCTAGCTTTTATAGTTTCCGAGATCTCAGCGTTCATACGGACGGACAGACGGACAGACGGACAGACAGACATGGCTAGATCGACTCGGCTAGTGATCCTGATCAAGAATATATATACTTTATGGGGTCGGAAACGCTTCCTTCTAGCTGTTACATACTTTTGCACGAATACAATATACCCTTTTACTCTACGAGTAACGGGTATAAAAATCTTTAATAATTATTACATAAAATAATAGGTATGTAATTTAGTAAAAGACAACACGCGGCCTAAAATCAACTACACAAGTTAAAATACTTGCCTCACAGTTTGACAGTCAGCGCATTCCCAACTGTCGTGGAGGCACTTCTATTAGCATAAATGCCTGGCCCTAGGGACATGCAAACATTCGGCCGAGCCTAGGCAAATACCATTCGGTGACAAATTAGCAACTCCACTTGGCCGACTGTCAGCACTCGAGTTCCTAATGAGCCACCAAAGGCAGCAAAGCCACCGAAGGGCTCTCGAAGCGGCAGCCATTTGTAAATGCTAATTAGAAAAGCAAGTTGCCACTGCAACTGCAACTTCAAGTTGGGAGTTGCAGCTACCAGTGCCAGTCATAAATTGCGTATGCCAGCCTTTCTTTTTCTGTTGCCCCTTTTGGAGGCCCAGCAGACTCCGCAGACTCCGGGCAGCAAATCACATAGGCAAATGAACTGTCAACTGGAATGTGTGTGCCTCGCTGAAGTTGGCCAAGACGGAAAGCCAAGTCGGTGGAGCAGCTCAAGCATGATCTACGGCCGGGGCGGGAGTGTGTGTGAGCCAAATAACACACGCAAATAATAAATCAGCGAAGGCTTCTGGCCAGGTTTGCAGGCAGAATTGCGAGGTGGTTAGAAAATATTTTCCCTGTTATTTTTCTCATTTTTTTCTGCCAAAAGGCGCGAATCGCTTAAGCGCCTGTCTTACCTCATCTGCCACGCCCACACATTTTTTAGGCTCGCACGCTTGGTAGCACTGGGTGCTAAAAACTCTTTGGCCAGGCCATTTCTAATGAGCCCAGTTTTGTTTGAACTGGCCAACTCGAGTGGCGAGCAGTGTCAATGGACATTGATGCGGGTTGAGTGTGCTTCGCTTGGTATCAAACCATGACCACCCTCCCCCCTCGAAAAGAATGCCCATCCTGTTCTTCCAATTTAGCGCAAATTGCAGAAATATGCCGAAGAAACAAAGGCAGAAAACTCATCCGCAAAACAATCATAACACTGACCTCAATTTCCTGCCAGCCGCAATCACATTTCCTAGCCAGTTCTCTCGGCTCTGTAATTCTAATCAGATGCACAGAACGAGCAGCACCGCAATTATGATGGACGTTCTATGCGAGGGAACAGTGGTTCGATTGGAGGGCAATATGTACAGAAAGCTCTGCTTAAAAGTTAAGAAATATTAAAGAAATAATTTTTTAAATTAATTTTAATTTAATTTGAATAAATTATAGAATATGTTGATAAGAACTTACAAATAAAATAATAAATGAAATAACATTGTATTTATGTGGATTAGAGAACTTTATCTTTCACCCAAAAAAACTGGATATGAAACGTACATTGATTTTACATTATGTACTATCAATTTTAACTTGATATGCGGCCCCGTAAATTCGACATGCCCGATATGAGTATTTCCTGTTAAATTTACATGCTCATATTGATTTTTTGTGTGTTAAAGTATTTATTAAAAATATTTTTCATAGGTTTTATTTACATATTTAACCTTATCCAACTTGAAGCATATCTTATAAAAACTAAATTAAGTCATTAAAATAGTAACCAAAAATTTAATACATAATTCTACACTCCCCAACCACTGTAACTTCGGTCGGGGCAATTGTAAAACATGAAAAATCAATAAAACTACGAAGAAATTTCTTTTGGCTGGAGGTAGCGGTGTGTACGTGGAATGGCATTTCTATTTTGGCTGATGATTTGCTTTTGATGATGCGCACGAACAGGAACGGTCCGTCGAAGAGTACAAACAACAAACAGCGAACAGCAGAAAATAGAACTGGGAACGTTGTGGCAACCCGAGACGATGAAAGCTGAAAAGTAGCACAGCAATTGGCACAGAAATGGAAATAATTTGCATTTAATGGCAATCGCCGCGTGGGCCGCATATGCCTATTGTATGGTTGTAAGGAGGAGGGTCCGAAGGAGGAGGGTTCCTCAATCCTCAATCCCTTGCATTATGCCACTAATGTCGGTCCAAGTTCAAATCATTAGGTATGGTATGGTGTGTGTCTGGCGACTGACCATCGAGGTCCAATAGCCCAATGGTCGGTTGGTCCTGGGCAATTTGCAGAGTGCGCTGTCACGATTAATAACGCTGTCATAATAACACTTTTCTGTGATTGATTTAAGACAATTACAGAAAAGAGGAACACAGCGCTCACGTTTGATGATGAGGAATGGAGCTGGAGCTGGAATAGAGTGTTCGGAACCAAGGGTTCCGAGTTCTGAGCTCTGAGTGATTGGCGCTGGCCGCAGCGCTTAAGAAAGAGATTATCAAGTTGCCAAATGGGCACGTCCGTCGAGGGAACTTGGGAATGGGACTTGCACTTGGACTTGGGAATGGGTTTCAGTATGGGTATGGGCCAGCCGATCGAAGGCGACTGCCTGCGAAAAGTGTTGAGCCGCGCAGACATGCTAAATTAAGCTGAAGAAGATGGCTATCAACACCACCAACACCGCCAACGAGCGAGTTGGTTGCTTGGTTGGTTGGTCTGGCAAAATCGCTTGATGTTGATGGCTTACAACAAGTAATTGGCAGCATCCACATGTTGGCCAACCAACAACCACAGCCCAACTTCGTTTTGTGCCCATCCAAGCGTCGCTTGTGTCAAAAGGTTTAATTTTTTACCCTTTTGTTGCCGGGTTATACCCCTCCCGCATGTAATAACATTTCAAGCTGTGCTCTTTGGTCTTCAACTTGAACCTCTTACACGGCTGACTGCCCTCTGTTCACAGACCTCAAAAAAAAGGGCAGCCCAGTTTTCAGATTCCACATCCACTGGCCAGGGCGTCAATGTCAGCGCTTCGATTTCGTTGGCAACTCTCTCGCTTTTTCTGTGTTATTGTTATTGCCGCTTCTGCCTTTTGGCCGGGTCAAGTTCAAGGCTTCCCATTTTGCGAATTTTATGCGTTTTTTGCCGCTTTGGAAATACAAAAAAAGCTCGTCCAACTCGGCACACGACTATCCATTCGGCAGCCCTGAGGATCTCACTTTGCCTTCGAGGCGTTGGTTTGTTGTGAAATCTAAGTTATGTTTGCTTTGGCAGCTAAATAGTTATGGCCAGAATGGATGCAGGCCATGAATTTTATGGAAAATTAAATTTTATTTACATAAATAATAGTGCTCTGAAAAAATCTATTTTTACTAAAGATGATTTTCCAATAAATATTTGTTTAAAAAAATCAATTTCATATAAAGTCTTTATAATGCTCTCAAAAAATTTCTTTTTAAAAATTTTAAATCTCGCCTTTGATGTTTTAGCCTTTGAAAGTGGACAACATTTTTTCTTGTTTTTAGAAAATTTGCGTTTAAATCTAGAAATTTTCTATATTTTCTAAAAACAAGAAAAAATTTGTTCACTTCCAAAGGCTAGCAATTAAATGCAGAAATTTCTAAATTTTAGAATGAAATATTTATGACTGTATGTACGTTTAAACATCTTTTCATTTAGAACTGACAATAAACATGAAATCTTATCATTTAGGTAACTTTTTGTTTGCATACTTCCTCTTCTAAACATTTCCCCCCAATACAAGTCAGCTAACCATTCATCTTGGCCAGTTTACTCAACAAATCAACCAGAAATCCACTGGCGGTCTCCGATCGATGGGTAAACGCTTTACAAACAAATTAAGAATGGGTTCCGTTTGGAGGGGAAAACGGCGGAATAGTTCTGTTTTTATGGTATGCAATGGGTATAAATTCGTAATATTTGCTAAATGCCGCAAAGTGCCTCTTTAACTCATTCCCGCTTTTACCCCCACACCGCCACCACCGATTGCCTTTTTGCGGCTTAGCTCCTTAACTCTCCCCTTTCATGATGGACAATAATAATTCTTGGCAAGAGCCATTTTCGTTTACAAATTGCCGCATAAATCGCATATTCGATGAGAGTTCCTGGGCTGCTGGCCGCTTCAAAAAAATGCATAAAATGCAAAAAGGAGAAAAAATGAGAAAAAAAGGAGAAAAAAGCAATGTTTGCAGCATGCAATTTCTACCGGCTTGGCGGGCTCAAACTACCAAACTCCCAAACAGGCAACCGGCCAAAACCGTTAACTGAAAACTGAAAAAGAGCAGGGAAAATAAAGCAAGTCGAGTGCATATAATTCGTTATGCTTTATTACGAAATTGGATATCCATAGAGTGGGTCGTCGACTTCCCCCGAGTTGGGCATGA
Source organism: Drosophila prostipennis (assembly GCA_037075205.1). Lineage (NCBI taxonomy): Eukaryota > Metazoa > Arthropoda > Insecta > Diptera > Drosophilidae > Drosophila > Drosophila prostipennis. The sequence goes on from JBAMCJ010000817.1 coordinate 877,873, forward strand.
AATTACAGCCGAATGCCGATTCTGGATCTTTTCTGCAGTCGCAGTAGCCGCCAAATGACATACTTCTAATTTATGGCCACGGCTGATCTCCATCTTCATCTCTTCTGGATCTCCTGGATCACGCAGCTGCGAATCTCCCCCGAAAAAAGAACACAAATTCACCAGAGCAGCTCATCGCCCACGGAAATGGCTGGCAACTACGAAAAAATTACAGCAGAACCGCTAGATTCCTCCGCAGCCACATAATTAGTGCAATGTGTGGACAGGCCACCGCTCGCAGCACATCCCGCCACTGAAACTGGAGTCAAAGTCAAGTGCACTTCACTGCACTGAGAAAAAAATACAATATAATATCGAATCAGGCTACCAGACAATTTTTGTTAAATTAAGGAAAAAGTGTTTTAGAAAATGTATTTCAAGACAACACAAAAAATATAGAAATCCTTTGGCATGATGCAGATTTTTAGAACAATTTTTTAGAAGCTTTAAAAATATTTTTTAGTAGATACTTGTTTTGTTTAAATATTTTTTTGAAACTTGACCAGTGACTAACGCATTAATTCATAAGTTTTTAAAAATGGTAACGCTAGGAAACAATAAAAAAATACATAAATAAATAAATAATAATAATTTTTGTTTTTAGATAGTACTAAAAAATACAATATAATTTTCAATAGGGCTTCCATACAAATTTTATAAAATTAAAGAATTCGATACAATTTATTTCAAGACAACACAAAAAATGTAGAAATCGTTTGGGAAGATTTTTAGAAAGATTCTTACAAGCTTTAAAAATGTTTGTAGTAAATGATTGTCTTGTTAAATATTTTTTTGAAACCTGACCAAATTTGTTATATACAATAATGCCAACAAATATTTTCTTTTTCGTTAATTATAATAATTCTTCTTTTTAGATAGTACAAAATATTAAAAAAAATTTTTCCAGTGTATTATCCGCATTGCGAGTGCATTTCTGGGCGATCGTGATACGGATACGTGGCGGCTGCCAGTCGTCAATGATCTTATCTGGCTGCACACGGTGCCTCCTTCTCCTTCTCCGAATCTCTATTCCCGGCATCCCGGTGAATAAACAACTGTTGCTGCTATCACAGTCCGCCGGCGGCTTCTTCGTTGCCCGATATCCTGAGGATTCGATGGGTATAATGAACTTTGGATAGGCTTGAAGCCAGGCAGTAGTGTGAAGAATTCGAAAATTGCTCTGATGTGTATGATTCCGCAAAAGAATCTAATGGCGATTTTCCCGAAGGCTGAGCTCTTTAATGGCTTTCTTTTCCTTTTAGGTTTCAGCGTTCCACATTTGATAAATTGATAAGTGCAGCTTCACTTCTGCCTTTTAACTGGATTTAACTGTATTTAATGAACTACAACTTTAGACCATAGGATTATCTTAACAAATAATATTTATTTTATATTTATTTATAATATTAAAATATTTTTTTTTTGTAAATCATCGGAAAATAAAACAAAAAATTTTTAATATTTTATGTTAAACAAAAATTTACTTGGGTACCAACACATTCGATTCGCCAACCGAAAGTCCTCGTTCTCGCGACCTCGATGATGCCATAGATATATTGTCGCTTCAGGTACAGTTAGCCGTTACATATATATTAGCCAGCTGGTGCCGACTTGGCCAAAAAGAGCGCCTGTCCAATGTCAGGGTAAGTGGTTTATGGGCGAGTGGGTGGCCAGCTGTTCTCCGCTTTTTTCTGTTCTCCATTCGCTGTTTTCATTAACACTAACCGCAAATTAGCCGCTCAAGTTGGACCAGTTGCGAAGATAACTCAATTGAAATGAAAATCACAGTTGGCCGGGCCAGCGAACTGTTACCGTTACAGAAAATCCCATTTATGGCCGGCTGGCTACAAATTGTTGGATCTTGTTTACCATGCCCAAGTCGGATGAAGCTCGCATTAGAACGGCGATCGATTCGTTTCGAATCGATTCAATTCGATCGCCTAATCAGATCAAGCGGCTCGATTTGGTCACAAACACTTAGGCGCCAATTGAGCATCTTTGGCATTTCGTCTAATTAGATTGAAATGCCGCGAGACCCGATGAAATTCTCGGATCGGATGCCACGCCTTATAGACGGGACACGCAACCAACTGAGCATCGCCTGGCCGGTGGCTCCGTCACACGCACATGTTGCCCAGATTTATGGGCTACCCAGCGGATCCCCGAATCGCTCAGCGGGATCATCATCATCGCCGATTGACTCCGAATTGCATTCGATTCTGGATCGCTCTTCCTGTCGAAATGAAAGCAGCAGCAGGCGAGCAATCCATGTGGATTTATGTGGCCTGCTCCCCGTAAAGCATTGCAAATTTTGTAAATTCGGGGCATATGGGTTTGGTTTGGTTCGATCGTAAAAAGAAGGGAGCATCGAGGAAATTGAAGTCTTGCCCTTGGGGCTATATCCGTTTTCGATTTGATATATGATCTCATGTTGAGACTCTCAACAGCAGGTCGATTTAGTGCGCCAAATTTGAATTCGCATTATAATTGGACCGGTAGTTATTGTATTTTTGAAAAACTTTGAAAAGAGACAAATTTGTTGTTTATTTATTTTTATTTTATTTTAACAAATTAAAGCTAGTATCTTTATTATTTATTTCTTGTAATTCTGTCATAAAAAAAGGAAATATATTTATATATATATTAACATTAGATAAATAATATAGATTGTAAACCGACTTTATTTTTATAAATATAGAGTAAACAAATGTTTAAAGGAGATCTCCAGAGCTTTAACAGCCGACTCCTGTTGCATCATCTTACTTTTATTATTTATTTTAAATTTAAATTTAAATTATACGCTTGCCTTGAAAGAAAAGTGCACGGCGCTATGTTTAAAACATTTACTTTTGCTGCTTCAGCCGGACAAAAGGGGCTGGAAAGGGGGCGGGGCAGAGGCCAGAGCCGCGGCTCAGAGTCCGACTTCATGCACGATTGGCAGTTGCAATTCAAAGATATTTCAAATTCTAAAGCCAAAGCCTTGGCCCGCTGGCGATTGCTCTGCAGTTGCAGTTGCAGTTGCATGCGATTTGCATTCGAAATGGCTGCCTGTGCCTTCGCTGGCTGCTCGAATTTAATAAAAAATGTTTTATTAAGTCATAAAAATATTTTAATATTTTGCGCATCGTCTCTGGAAATATGTGCAATTTGCATAAGTAAATGCGCATTGCAATTGTGTAATTTTGAGCAAGCGGCGTAGTCCAACCAGGAAGTGCCCCGTAGCCTTTTTCTTTCTCTCCGTTGAGTGGGTGGTGGCAGCTGAAGGGCTTTTGGACCGTCTTAGTCCAGACTATAGGATCCAGAGGCTGTACCAAAGACACAGGAGCACACATCGGCATCACGCACCATCAATTAACGTTTATCTGGCTGTCACAGCACACAGTCCTTGTCACAAAGGCGAATTCCTGCCGGCGCAGACCCGCCTTTCAGTCGAGCGCAATTACACGAATTCCAGGGCATCAATGAGTAGCGACTATTGGCATTTAAACCGCCACATCACAGCGACAACATGGCGTGCCGATCTCACATAAATCCCACAATTCCACTATCCTACAATCCTACAGCCCATTGACCCGCAAATTTGTCAAGATATTGTGCAGAGATCTTCGCCCGGATTTTGAGTTAATATTCAATTACCATTTACGATTTACCCACCCGAGGCAGGCATTAAGTGCAGGCTCATTAGCAGGCCTGAGAACCGTTTTTGCCTGGCTTTTTTCTTTTTATAGTGTTTTTTTTGTTCTACCCCCTTTGGCCAGTGGCCACTCAGAAAGATGTTATCGTTAAATTACCGCAATTTGCATGTAAATGTTGTTTATCAATTTAAACGCTAAATGCTTTAGAACTAATGACGGGTACTGGGGCCCAGTCCCAAAAGAATGAAGAAATTTTTTCACCCTCCAGCCTTGGACCGGCTGGTAACGGTTCAGGTTCAGGTTTGAGGTTCACCCATCGCCAGTTCCACGATGCCATACCATACCATACTATACCGTATCCATACGAAGTCCATGTCCATGGCCAAACACGATGTGAGTGCGAGAGTACTTGCGGCTCACATTGTAACAACAATATTAAGGTAATGACGTGTCATTAATTTTATTACAAAATGTGTATGTGAATGGTATGGTGGTGCCTTTGGTTCCGAGGTTCGGTGGTGCAGGCGGTTAAGGCGGTTCAGGTCCGTCATGAATACCCAATACCCCATTTAGCCCATTGGCGTTGTTTTATTGAAATCTTCGCCAGACTGCCGGTCTTCCGCGTTTGATGGCCAGGCGTGCCAGTGAAAGCCAGGAGATGGGGACTCTATTCGCCAACTGGAATCGATCAAAGTGTCCTCTCATTTACAAAGGGGTACAAGTGGAGCACTTAAAAAAAATTCAGTCGATTTAAGAATTTATTCTTATAAAAAAAAAAACATAGTAAAAGCTTTAAAAAATGCTAAAAAAAAGTATAAGCAGCTAAGAAAATATGTTGAAAATTCTTTCTTCCCCTTTGTGAAGCAGATCATTAAACGTAAGTATTATTTTCATATGATTAATCAAACCCCAATCACACGATACCAAGGAGAATATTTTAAATTGTGATGAAATTTATATATATGAAGGAGCATTGGCTGATCCTTGGGAGCAGCAGACTGGGGAGGTATTTTCTATGAACTGTTGACTGCATAACTCACTTTCAGCGAGGCGGCGAGGAGGCGATCCCCAGCCGATTGGCCTCTTCCCCTTGCCGGCAGCCTGACACTGAAAAATGCAAACAGAAATAAAACAAAAGACTTAAGCAACAAACTGAGTGATTGCAATTGCTGCGGTATATGTGTGCTGCCGGTCGCTATTTTTAGCCAGCTAAATAGTTGCCATTGGCATTGGCCCAAAGGATGCGGATCCGAGGAGTAGAGCACCTTGCCCTCACCTTCGCCTTCGCCTTCACCTTATCCACATCCTTACCCCGTCTGCCGTCTGCGAATCGTCTGCGGATGGCGTTGCCATGGCAGCATATTATTTTATAGCCGCGCGCATAAATCTTGCAAACGCAGATAAAAAGAACGCTTTATAGAAAAATAAAAATAAATAATACGATCTCGGGCAAGGCAACCGGATCGGAATAGGGATCGGGATCGGCAGCGGCAACGGCAACGGCAGCCCTCGCATTGATGGAAACAATTTATGGCAAAATTAATGATAGATTATGGTGCTGCCAATTAAAAACCAACAAACAAGCGCCCAGTTTATGGACGTGGCCTCAACGTCCACCGGAGTGGTATAGTCCCATCGATTGGGCCTGGCCTGCGATAGAAATGGAAATGGAGATGGAGATGGCGCAAGTCAGCCGCCGAAGAGTAGGTGTTTAGACGGATTGTGGTCATTGGCATTGATTTGCTTGGCCGCTTGACGAGTGACAAATTACCCGGCTGGATGGGGTGACATCATACCAAACTTGGGCCATGATTCCAGGCAATTAAAATACAATAAAGGGAAAGATGCGAGTTACCGCTTTGATTAATAACCTATACCAAGTCGGCTATTAAAATCAGTCAAGCGCAATTAGAACAAAGCGAAGCCAGCGCGCCAAAAGAAGCGAACTGCTCACTCAAATCTGCGTATTTCCTTTAAGGGGAAGTCGAAGAGCTCGGATCTTGAGCGGAATTCTGCACGCCTGCTTCTTTTGGCCAACAATGAGATCACCGGCTTAATCGGCGGCACAGTTTGGCAGTCACTGGGCTCGCATTCAAATGCCACTCACAGATCTTTTTCAGATTGAACTGGAATTTGTTCGAACAGAAGCAGCACTTATCATGCCAAATCTGGCTTAAATCTAATCTAGATCTAACCATCTTCCAGAGACAATCATCAATTAGCTGGAAACAAACTAGAATGGATGTTTAAATTTTTATTTGTTTTTACATATATTTATTTATTAATTTACGATATATTTCTTAAACATCTTAAAGTCTTAAATCAAAATGTTATTTATTTAAAGGAAGTAAAATGTGTATACAAAATTTAAAAAAAAGGAAAATATATTATGTATTGAAAAGTAAGAAAAAATTCCTTTTAAAAGCTCAAAAAATCGTAAGCCTTCATTTCTAAGCTTATATAATAGAACCAATCAAATTCAAGTTATCAACACCCAATTGCTGCAGGCTTATTTTTTTCTGGCTACCATTATGCAACGACCCTTCAACTGAGAGAGCGGTGAAATACATTTTTCAGAACTTGAAAAGTGATTGAAAGTTAATTAAGTTGCCCTGTTGTTGGCGTGAGTTCAAGGAACTGGCACACGCTTACCACCGCAGCTAGGCCAAAATTAGAAATCCAAAAGCGATGGCCAGAGGGGCTCCATCCAAGTAAGAGTCGCCATCAACACCAACGGCGGAGATTCAGTCAGCCAAAGTCGGGGGACTTCCGGGGGGGACGCACGCAAAATTAATGAAATCACATCAAAAAAGTCATAATTCTTATTGGAGCCACAGCCACAGACCGCAGGGAATCATTAAAGTCGTGTGTAGCGCTCTTGTCAAACACAGGGCGAAGCTGGAACAAAATGCCAGGAGTGCGGGGTAGCAAGTGCTCGATCAGCACGCGATTTGTAAGAACAAGATAGCAACGACATGTACATTGAATTCAAGAATCAAGAATCAAGAATCGAACAACAGACCAACAGGGAGCGGTGCAGAGAACAGGCCACAGTTATGAATCATTATTCATAAGCCAAGTTAAAAATCGACAAAAAAGAATAATATAAAAGGCTAGATTAGGCTTTCGAATACCCTTTCTAAAGTTTTTAATAAATAAGTATCGTAAATTATTAATAATGCTTGAAACAAAAATATTTTATAAGTATTTCGTAATTTCATAGGATAGTAAAATTAATAACAAACAGCTAAATAAAATATAAAGATTTAAAATCTCTACAAAATTCTTTAGTTCATTTAAAAAAGTTGTATAAGTTTATTATGTATTTTTAGTCTAATAACTCTTTCGGTAATACTTTCTTGAGGTTCGAAATAAGGGTATAGTCATAGAGAAAAATACTTTTAGAACCACAAGCCATCAATGGAGGCACTTTGAATCGGTCTCTTGATTATCGATTGGAATTGGGGGATTTGTTTGGCCAAATCGAAGCGGACAATAATGTTGTTTGTTTCTCTATGGCCCTCTTAGCACTCCAGTTAGATTTGATTTGTGCTCTCGGCAGCGCCCCGAGCGCCAATGAAATACATTTAAGTAGAAACTGTGCCACTTCTGGTCCGCTCGCCAACCCGTGTTACGCGTCGGAGTTCCAGACGTGGATCGGTCCCTGGTCCCCAGTCCCCTGTCCCCGGTCCCCAGTTCCATATCCCGGTCCCAGCTCATTAAATCATCGTTAAAGTGTCCGCTACCGACTTGCGGTCTCAATATTCCACTCACATACGACCGTTTAGCGAGTTTGCTCAGCGGCTGTTTCGACATGAGCTTTAGCTTTTGCTTTTGCTATGCTTTTGCCAGTGATCTCAGCCTTACTTTACATGGATACTTGGATACTTGGACATGGGCGTGGATTGGACTTGACTGGACAATCAGATCGTGTAGCACAGATCCGTCAATCAACGGATCAGCCAGTCGGCTCTCTATATATATAAAAGGCCTCTTTGATTGCATAACGCCGACTTTCGGCACGTGATCGTCGGATAGCCAAAAATTTCCTTTTGGATTGAGCACAATGAACTTTAAGGCGGAGGTGGAAACGGTACCCTAGAATTGCGCAATCTTTGGAAATGTTTATTAAAAACAAGAAAGGAAGCTAGCTTCGGCCAGCCGAAGCTTATATACCCTTGCAGATAATTCCTTTTAATGACTAATTTTCCGATCGTTCCTATGGCAGCTATATGATATAGTTGTTCGATATTGATGAAATTAAAATCAAAATTCGAAATCATTTAAAAAGACTCATATCCCAGAGTAGAAGAAAATACAATAAAAGTCAACGAAGCAATAATTTATTTCCTTTTATATTCCCATTAATTTTCCGATCGTTCCTATGGCAGCTATATGATATAGTCGTCCGATTTTGAAAAAATTTTATTCGAAATTCAGAATTAGATAAAAAATGGCATTTCCAAAAGTAGGATGTTCTAGGTTCAAAAACACCCAAGATATAATTTTTTTTACATTTTTTTTCCCCGATTATTCCTATGGGAGCTATATGATATAGTTGTCCGATCCGGCTCGTTCCGACTTATATACTACCTGCAACAGAAAGAAAACTTTTGGGAAAGTTTTACCCCGATAGCTTTAAAACTGAGAGACTAGTTTGCGTAGAAACAGACAGACGGACAGACGGACAGACGGACAGAAGGACAGACGGACAGACGGACAGACGGACATGGCTAGATCGACTCGTCTAGTGATGCTGATCAAGAATATATATACTTTATGGGGTCGGAAACGTCTCCTTCACTGCGTTGCAAACTTCTGACTGAAATCATAATACCCTCTGCAAGGGTATAATTACACATCATTTTATAGTTTTTTTTAATTATTCTTTAAATTACCCGGAAAAAATCAATTTAAGCATTTAAGTTCTTTAGAGATTTATGTGCAATTGGTCTGTCACATCAATCACATCGATATTTTAAAAGCGTTTTTTATGTATTTGTTTTGTCAATGCTGTCTAGTCACAGTTGACATCTCTTTTAAGCTAATAAGGAAAATGACTTTAGAGGATGCATACTAAGGATATGAGATCAGCTAGTATTATGCTGCCATACCCCCTATGATGCTGATGCTGTCGGCTAGATTAGTGGAGGGGCACATGCATACATTGTAGGCAATAATTAGATATCTGGCCATATATATCTCCAAGTCGCCATCGTATATTGCAATAATTGCCCGGCGTTGTGCGGCTTTTGTTGGCGGCAATCAATTTTATGTGAGCGCCATTTCATAAAGCAAAACTCGATGCTAATGAAGCTGCCCATCCACAGGCAACCGGCTAGCCTTCTGTCCAACGAGGGGGTCTTGGGCCTCCAGCCAAGTCCGAGTGCTATCTATATAGTATCTATATAGCATGTGTATTTACAAATGCTTATGCTAAACTTGCATCAACAGGCGACAGAACGACAAACGCTTAATAAGTGTCTAATTAAAAATGCCATCAGCAGTAAGTATAATGCTAACATGGCTAAATGAAAATTAAATTGCCTTTTTAAAGCTCAGTAAATGCGATTTATTTTGCATAAATCTTTAAGAGGATACCTTTTTAACATGTGTTTGACAAATGGAATGAAAAGACCTCCAAAGTTGCCAAATTTAGAGAATATTAAGCAAGCTAGAATTCCCTACCTTTTAGGTATTGATTTATGTAAAATGGCTAGCTTAAAAAAGTAAATAAAAATGGGATTTTTAAATTGCCAATTCATAAATGGGTTCCCCCCATTATTATACCCTCCACATTTCCAGTGACACCGGTATCAATGACAAATTTTCGTTGTTGGCTATTATTTGCATTTGCTAATTTGCCAAAAACAATATTTTGTTTGCAAAATATTTTCAAGGTCGCTGGGCCAACAGTGCATGAAATTTGCGCTTGACCATGTCTCTCTGTAAAATTTATATAATTATTTGCACTTTTTATTATGCTCGCTGATTTTTCGTCGTTGTCTCTGCTGTCATCGCTGCAGCCATAAAAATGTTGTAAATACTTTTATTGGAAATAAATCTCCGCCTGCGAACATGTCATGGCTTTTTTTCGAGAATTTTCTTGGCGCTTGTCTCACTGCATATTTCCTGTCATAACGAAAATATTTCTCTAAACGCACTGAGGTGCATCAGAAAGCGCCGTTGTCCCACCGAAAGGCGATGAGATGTTACGGCCAAGTGGCGAGAAAAGTGTCGGGCCTGAAACAATGGAGAACTGTAGATCTCGGAGAATAATGCCCGACAAATGAAAGCAAGAACAACAGTAAGCGGCAAAGGCAGCGATAATTTAGCGTAGATAATTTTTACCTTTTTGCCCAGCCAAGTGCAGTTAAAAACTGCAATTAGAGAGTAGCTTAGGCACTTATAAATACCTCTTAATGCGTTAAATTGGTAAATTGTCTCGGAATATTTTGATGCTAGTCTTCATTATTAATTTATATTATTTCTTTAAACGTTTAAAATAATTATTTTACATTTTTATGAAGTTAGCCTATATCCCCTATCTAACCTCTAGTCACAGGGTATTGCCAGTGCACGCGACAATTGAGAAATTAACATTGCATGCTGGGTTGGGTGGAAGTTTTTAACTGAATTGCTCAAAAAGCGAAAACATTTTCAGGGCATTTAGGTGCAAGTGTAACTGGAGCAGTTGAGTTAGCACACTGTGACCATTAAATGTGTGTTTTGCCAAGCTTCAAATGACAATAGGGTTTTTAATTTGTCAAAAGTAAAAAAAAATAGTTAGAGTTAAGTTAGAGTTAACTTAGAGTCAAGTTAGAGTTAACTTAGAGTTAAGTTAGAGTTAACTAATAAAATATTTGTAATTTTTCTGAATATTTCAGACTTAATTCCTAAAATCTAGATGCACCTCGACTTAACCCGAGCGTTGCCCATAAATTTTCGAGACGGATTTGGCGAATTGAGAATTTCCGCTGATTTGCATCCGACATTTGTAAACGAATGTTGCACAAAGCGGCTCAGTTGTAAAGGTTTTCCCTGTCACAGCTCATTGAATGCCTGCCGGGAAAAAGCCGCAACAAATCAATTTGACATGTGCCCCACTATACGATACCTTGGGCACTGAATCGAATGCATTTGGGAAAATGGTAAAATGGTAAAGCTGTTGAAAATGCTCAAAGATGGCCTTTCATCATCATCATCAACTCCAGCCAGCGATTCTGCCTGCGCAATAACACTTAATCGTAATTACCTGTTAATTGCAATTTAATATGCCGATCTGATGCTGGGGACGCGTGTCATTTATTGCAATCCACCGCCCCCTCGCTCCTCCCCCGCCCCCTCGTCAAGGTCGTTCGTCCGCCGGGTGCGTGCCGCCGATGATGAGCTCATGTTGCCCATATGGCCTGGTCCCAAATGCACCTGCTGCTGTCTGTTGGCCAGTTACCAGCTATCAGCTACCAGTTGGAAGCCAGCTAGTTTGCATTTCAATTGTCCGAAAGGCACTGTGGAATTGAGACAGATATTATAAATTGGTATTACAAATCATCTTTGCAGGGAATTAAAAATTATTCATGTATTTACTTTTCCAGTGGGTAGATAATATTCTTAGAAATATATACCTACTGTGGATTATATGTTTCCTTAATTGAAATAAAATATCACTAAAATTTTGACTTATAATAACTTTAATCATAGTTACCTTATAAACGAAGATATCTTAAAAATAAAAAAAAAAATGTTTGTTAAAATAATATATTATTATTTGTAACCAAGAAATACTTTTTATAAATACTCTATATATTCTGTAATATTTCCATACTTTTCATTGAATTACGGCCACCACCACAGTGCATTGGATAGGACAGACTGTCAGTAGTTGGCTGGCCAGTCATTAATAATATTTGCAGCTATTAATAGCAAGAGGTGTTTGAAAGTTTTGCACACTTCACAATCGGCATGGGGCATTGGGTACGGAGTATGGGGTATGTTCCATTGCAGCATGATGCAGCAGACCCAGTGCCGCCCCCTACCACGCCCCGTTCCGTTCCGCACACATGGAAATGGAGGGGCGGGCTAAAGCGCTTGACACAAGCCAAACTGACGGTTTTTTTTCGTTTTATCACTTTTCAGTGGCTTTACCTATTTTATTTAATTGCGTACTCTAGCCACAAAATCAAAAAGGAATAGCACGACACGTTTGTTGGCTGCGAAACGTATGATGTGCATGATGACGCCATTGTCATAATCATCTAGGGGTTCTAATCGAAAATCAAACAATGAATTATGTATTGTAATGCCATTTAAATACCTCAGCCAGGCGCCAAATATCAACATCACTCCTAAATCACATGTCTAAGGTTAGTTCTACCGATCAGTCAAAGCTCGATCAGCATTTGCATTAATTAAATGGCCTCACGTTTATTAAGATGTATAGATGATACTATTAAAATCAATTGCATTGGGCATTCTCTTAAAGGTAAATTATGTTTTGTTTTGGCCATGTTCTGAAAAAGGAATTATAGTATTAAAATGGTCTTTGTTTTGGGATTTATTCGATAATCTTTTAGATAAATCAAGACCAAGTAAGCATTTTGATTGTAAAATAAATCAAACAGTTTTACCGCTTGGAAAATCTATATTATTAACGTTTATTAGCTGTTCATTACTTGAAAAACGAACTGATTGAGATTACAACAAAAATGGTTTACCATTAGAAAGCCTTAGTTATGGATACAAGGTTCCCTCACACATTCAGACCCCCGCGAGCTCCAGCAACAACAATTCAATCAACTATCTAGCTAAATTTCTGCCCATCAAATCCTTTCAATTATCCGACTTTCTGCCCATCTAGCGATTAAGTGGAACAGCCCGTAGGGCATATCAACGTCTGGCATTATTCTAGGGGCCAGCTACGTCGTGCCCACATGCTTTTGATGTTGCAATTTAATGCTATTAAGAGGATAAATTGTTATTTACAAAGATGCAGCCTCGCCAGATGCCAGATGGCAGATGGCAGCCACTTTCCAGAAAGGCAGAGAGAGAGTCATTGATCGCAGCAACACCTCCTTTTGGCCCGGCCACTTAACACTTTGACCAGCTGACAGTCAAAGTCGTTAGCTTTGACATGTTCATAACAATTGCCCAAAAAAAAAGCACCGACCAATTACGGTGGCCGCTGGCATTGTAATTTAAGCAGCACAGGTTGCCATCGCCATCGCCATTGCCACCACCCGATGAACATCTTCCTTCGAAATGATTTCCCCTTAACCTTAAGGCCAACTATAGAAATAGAAGAGACCAACCAAAAAAAACCCGTTTAGCATATTGGCAAACGTTTAGTATTTACGAAAACCGACAACTTCCTTGACCGCCCACTTCAGTCAGCCAGCTAGCCACATTCATCTGGGTTTCCAGCTTCCTAGGAAAAAAGAAAAAAGACGAATCAGGGAAGGGACCACAACAAAGACCGAGATGATGATGATGGCTCAGCGACCTCTGGATTCGTGTTGGACTATTCGACCAGCGAAATGTTCAACTTTGTGCAGCTGTGGCTGCGGATCTCCTAAGTGGAGTAATGAACTCTCGGCTGTTGTTTCTGGCCATTACGTCAAATGCGCTGCATGCATGCAACTCTTGTTTTGACCAACCCGATCCCTCAGCTCTACTGCTCTTGTGCTCTTGTGATTTTCAACAAATTTACAAATGCCATGGCCCAGCTGAGGGGGCATCAACGGGTTGCCCGGCCTCTGATTGCAAGTTTAAGGTTAAGGTTTCGATTTTGCTTTTTGTTTTGGCCAAGCAGTCGCAAAACAAGGAAGTAAACTAGTCGCCCACCGTTCGAAACACCCATTGAATAAAAGGGAATCTAGGGTGGATTAGTTTGGGCAGTGATTTAAATAAATTTAATTTTTGAACTCTAAGAGTCATCGTTAAATCTAAATTAAATAAGCCAACAAAATTGTAAAAACTTAGACAGAATTTTAATTTTTAAAAACTCCTTGAATTTAATAAATAAAATATTATCGTTAATGTTTACTTAATGAAAAATTATAAGGAAACAGGTACTACTTAGTTGATCATCTCCCTTTTAGCCCCCACCATTTACCAATTTAAAAGGCCAAAAAGTTGGCCGTCTTCTTGGCCATCCCCGCCTAAATGGTAATCATAGTGATTCGTTATTGAAATTTTCCACCGACTGAGTCGGCAAGTGGAGGCAGCTTCAGCTTCGGTTTACTGTTAAGATTCAGCCCAATGCGTTGGCCAGGGAGCTCGAGTTCGTGTCTTAAGTCTTTTGATTTCGGAGGCCTTGAGGCACGCCCGCGCACATCTTTTGCATATTTCCCGATAGAATTTTCCCATGCAATTTGCCACTAATTGCTGCACGCAGACACCGTAATGCAAGTGGCAGCTTTTTAGCCCCGAATCTGAATCTGCTTTCTTTCCATGCGCCCAGCACGAACCGAGTGACCATATTACGTGCCCGGCCCAAGACCTCGGCTGCGTCCCAATTCTGGTTCGTTTGCCTGCATCGAATCGCTTGGGAAAGCCTGCTGGGCCTTTGCATAATCTTATTTATTGTTGGTGGTAGTCAATGGCTTTCTATAGAAATTTAAGAGCATTACGTATTATGTAAACTCAGTTTAGGCATTATATATATTTTAAAAGACATTTTTTGTATTATTTATAAGTTAGTCAGAGTCTAAAATATCTAACCAATTCTTGTGGGAAATTACAAATGTTAAGATCTTAAGAGCTGGTATTTCCTTATTAAGTTTTTATAATATCTAAATTACAGTTTATAATGTTACTAAAAAGAGATCAGAAAGAATGGTTTATAACAATTTACCTATGGGTATAGTATAGATACTTTAAATAATGCTTTATATCTAACGTAAAAAGAATATAATATAATTATTTTAATAACTAATTAATTCAAAATTTACAAATATTTTTTTTTGGTCCTAGGAAAATAAAACCATCACAACTTTAAACTTTTTTCTATTTTTTTTACAAATTTAAGTTAAAGGTTTATTATTTCTTAAAAATTTTAAAAAACATTTTAGCCTAGTCAATATCTTTTTACCTAAAGATGCATTCTTTAACCCAAGCCCAGTTAATTACAAATTCACTAATATTTATTTTGTTGTCCTAGGAAAATAAATTAAAATGAAATACTTTTAAAGTTCGAATTGACGTTTTAGTGTTTTTTTTTCTGTTTTTTTACTAATAAAAGTTAAAGGTTTATTATTTCTTAAGAATTTTAAAAAACATTTTAGCCTAGTCAATTGAAATCGGTATCTTTTTACCTTAAAATTCGTAGTTCAACCCAAGCCCAGTTTAAGGGCACCTTTGGAGGCAAGGTCTGCGTCCCGAACTGGCCTCGTTGGCATGGTATCTCTGCTCCTGGCCTGGTGGTCAAAGTTGTCACCGGTCGTGTCCGCCTGGGTCGGCACTGCAAATCAAAGTGTCTCTGGCCCATGTGACAACAACCTACCGCGTTGCTGCTGGCAAAGAGTCCAGGAGTCCACGAGTCGAGGAGCTGCATTTGCTACAGTTGCAGATATTTTAATGGGTTCTTTCGCTTTTCGTTTCGACTCGCCAGCATCGGTGGATAGCATCAAGGAAGCCAGTTTGGCTGGGCTCCAGCTCCAGCAGCTTCTGTTTCTCTAACGCTGTCGTTTAAATGGAAATCAACGCGCAGGATGCATAAAGTTGGCCAGCCTGCGTCTAATGAAAGGGTCAGCCTGGTGCTTCTGCTTCTGCTGCCGGCTGCTATGAATTATATGCGCTTTGTTCTTGTGGCTACTGCACGCGAACTGGGCAAAGCAAATAATAAAGTGAGAAGAACAATGCCAATACAATGTTCAAAGTCAACGAACCTAAAAAGTCCCATATTTCCCTGGCACAGCAGCAGCAAGAGCAGAAACAGAAGCAACAGCAGCAGCAACAGCAGCAACATAGTCCAACTTGGAGGCTTTGACTTTGTCCAGCTCAACATTTTTTCGCTCCATTTCATTTTTTCCAAGCATGACGCAAAATTTGTTGCCAGCTTTTCCACACACAGCCTCAGAGTCTCAGCATTTTCACAACCTTTGCACGTACAGCCAGGCAACAACTGCAACATCGGCGGCAGCAGCAGCAACAGCAGCAGCAACAACAGCAACATCAACGGCAATGGCCCTCCATGGCATGCACGTAAAAAGTGCAATGGCCTTAAGTGGAAAAAGCAGTAATAGAAAATAAGCATGGACAAGGCATGGGGGCAAAAAAAGAAGAAAAACACAGAGAAAAGAAAAGAAACCAGAGAAGAATTGCTGGCAGTCAGGAGAGTCTGCAAAAAGCTGCAGATCTCTGTTGTTGCTGTTGCTGTTGTTAGTTGGCTGGCTGGCTGGCTGAACGACCTCGCTGGGATCGGATCATTAGAAGTGGTGCTGCGGCGCAGACACAACAACTTTGGGAAGAAGCTGCAAGTTGCAGCATGAAACCAAACCAAAGTGCTGCTACGTGCCCAGGAATCCAGCCACGAGTGTGTGTATGTGGATTCAGCAATCGAAATAATAAACCCAACTGTTGGACAATTTCCTAGACGTGAGCCTCTGCCAGCTCTGCCAAATAGCCCTGCTGTTTGCTGTGTTTGCCATGTTTGCCGTGTTTGCTGTGTTTGTTATGAAGGCAGAACATGGCCAAGTTGTCAACGCCCGGCTGCTGACAAACCAATTGACCTTTGGCCCCCAGCCGACGCGGTTCAATGCACTCAATCAAGCAATCAATCAATTGTACCATGCCGAAATCATTAGTGTCACACAAAAATGCCGGCCATGGCTTGACCCACAGCCCACTTAAGGCAAAACTTGTTGAGGCCAAAAGCCTGGATGAGGCAGCACTTGGAAAAATGTAATCATTAAATTTTTAAATTTCTTCTTGGTTTTAAGGTGATTTATTTCTATAAACCTTTATAATAAAATATTGATTATTGATTTTTATGTTCTTAAATTCCGGAAAAAAGTGTGGATTTTTCAAACATTTTTAGATTATAATTTTTGTTAATTTTTTGACTAATTTGGCTAACATAAAATCATTTCAATTTTATTAAAACAATTTTGGAGCTTTCTCATAGGAGCTTAAAAATAATCGATATTTTCGATATCTTGAAAATATCGATGTTTTGAAGGTAAGCACAAGTTTCGAAATTGTTTCCATATTTCCGTACTTTTATATATATTGAATTAATAAGATTTCTCTTAAAACGTATAAGGTTTCCTTTATGGATCTCTTTTAATACCTCCAAATAGTTTATAAGTATTCCCAAGATTTATTAGTTTTTGTTGAATTTTTGGCGAACTGTAGTTGCTCATCGCAGTTGTTTCTTTGGCTATTTTGGATTTGGGCAATCAAAGCACAAATACCGCCGTCGCCAGAACATGAGCGAATCGTATTCGGGTTTGGAATCGGAGACGAGTCTCTGTCTTTGGCATTGGCCATGGCATTATATAGGTGGCTGGGTTAGAGCCAAAGAAGAAGCCTGGGTATTCGGCCTGGTCTATACACAAAATGTTCGTGAGAAATTCGCACGCTTTTTTATCGCAATTGTTTACGGCGGCATCAGCAACATACAGCATTGCTGTTGATGTTGCTGTTGCAGCTGATGTTGCTGTTGCTGTTGCTGCTGCTACTTTGTTGTCAATGGCAACACCAAACAAAGCCCGACCCAAAACAACTCGGAATGGGCAACGTGACTTACATATTTGCCACCTTCATCTGCATCTTCTTCTGTTGCTGTTGCTTTTGCTGTTTTTAGCGGCAATCGGCTTTTCTTCCCCTGCCTTCGATTGTGGGTGACTCCCAAGTTTGGATGATTGCAGTTACCCAGGCCATTGTTGCAGTTGTTGTTGCCTCGAAAATTAGAATTTCTAATGGTGGCCGTGTCTTGAGCTTGGGCCTGCACTTATCCTGGCCTTCCCAGTTGTTGCAGCAGCAATTTGCGCGTGTTAAATGCAAACGCCGCAGCAACATTTAACTGTTAAACGCGCACTCCAGACTCGAGACTCTAGACTCGAGACCTGGGACTTCAGACTGCAGTACCTTCCTGTTGCCTTGAGTGTGCCAAATTATAGTCAATGATTGAATTAAATTTGCAATTGAAAAAAGCCCAGCCACGGGCAACGCCAATTCTGGCCTGGCTTCGCCTGGGAGTAGGCGGCAGTTAAGCCGATTCGGCGGCTAACGGACAACGGCAATAAGTCCCACTCGGAGTCCCTATCTCGAAGAAGGTTCGGGGCCCATAACATCGACTGGGATGATGCAAATGTCGCCGGGGGGAAGATTTACTGGTGATGTCATAGCCAGCCGGCAATTGATGTTGCTTTTGTTGCCGGCTGGCACGTGAATGGGCATTTAATTGCATGTAAATGCAAATGGCTGGGATCATTGGAAGAATAGAAAACACATCGGTTTAATAAGTTGGTATGCCTGCGGTTCAATGTTATGCTGGTAAAATCACACGGCGCGAAAAAGGTTAAACAGTAGTTGGGGAGGGGTATTATTAAAAAAAATTAATTCTTAAATCTGAAGAGCCTTTTATAGAAAGAGAATTACTAAGCTATCAATTGTAATTCTGTGAATCCAAAAAATAATGCAAAATTATGCTGGTAAAATCACACAGCGCTAAAGATTTAAACAGAAGTTGGAAAGGTGTATTATTTGTAAGTTTTTAATTAAAAATCTCAAGAGGCTTTTATAGCAATAGTTTTGATAGCTTAGTAATTCTAAAATATTTTTATATTCATTTGTATATTTATATTTATTTTCTTGTTTTGTTTCACCCTATTTCAAGTGCATCGTTAAAGATTGTATGAGCAGGTTGGTAATAAATTATTAAAGCAAATTAAGCAAACACACAGCAGCATCAAGGGAATCTATTTTTAGTTGCATGTATCAACGCCACGAAGATGAGCACATCAACTTTTGGAGTGGAGTGGGATGATGATAGATAACCCGGCACGTAGGCGATGCCATCGATGACGTCGTTGATTGTGAAATACGTGTAATTGTCTAGCGGTTAGTTATGCAAACGGAACTGTAATCCAAGGAGATTTCCAGAGTAACTAGAACCTGACCAAGGTTTCCGACTAATTGGCCAGCTTCTTTAAGAAGAAGGCCCCTTGGCCATCCGTGCACTGAAAATCCTGGCTAATCAGCGGCCTAATGAGGTCTGGTCTCTCTGGCATTAGCTTTTATGTTAGGGCCCATTAAAAATTCGAGGAAAAAGGGGTCGACAAGCCCCGAAAAGGTCGTAAAATTCGACTTCGGCCCGCACGAAGGGCATAAAAATGTAGACTAGCTTGCAGTTCGCAGTTTATCGAGTTGTTTAATTCATTTGAAAATCTTCATTTGCAAAGTTTCTTCTACACGATTTCTAGCTTAGGCCAACATTAAACATTGGGCTCTTCAGGTGTCTAATGGACATCGTAAACCTGACCAGGGAGCCATCGTTAATGTCTGTGTCTAAATGTAAATACAATCAGTTTAACAAGCTTAAAATGATTGGACTTACAAACGTCTATAAACAATGCGACGTTTTATTTGCAAATTTAAATAAGCACTCTTAATTCCCCTTAATCCTGAAAGTATGCAGAGTATTTTTTAATATTTGTTAATAATTTTTTTAAAACTAACTACCTGGGGAAAATCGATCCTTGTTAGCTATGAAAATGCTATGATTCTCTCTACTTTCTAAGCCATTAGCCAACCGATTTTTAAGGCCAGCTTCCAGCCCGCCATAATGGCTTTCTAGTCTAGACTGGACTAGAACTAACTACCCAAGATAGCTGAGCTCCCCTCGAGTTAATTAGACGTACACACTATCCAACTGTAACTGTACCAAATGCGATCGCAGCTTGAAACTAATTAGCTGCCCAGCGGTTCTCATGGCGGAATAAGATCAGCCGAGCCGAGTTGGCTAATTAAAATCGCCAAAAGGCTCTCTCCACCTTTAACATGCTGGGCGCGCTCATAAAAGTGCACATTTCTATAATAAGCATGAAATGCAGCTAGGTGGAACCGGGAACGTGAACGGGAACCCAGGAACCCGGGAACCCCTAGACCTCTGGAAGACCCCAACTCTTCGAGTTCGCCCATTGCCCACTGCCCGGCCAAAACTATAAATAACGCCATGTCTCCACGAGACTATGACCAGCCACATGTATTGATGTGTGTCCTGTCCACTGCTTTTTAAATCAAATGATAATAAATCACCGCCAGATATCATAAAACATGTTGCTCATAATCATCGGAGCTGGGTTGGTTATATAGGGATCCTGCTGCCTCCTAGGCCATGACACAAAAAGTTCAGGCCACGAGGCAACCGGCCGGGTTTGGTGGGAAATTTGCGCCGCTTCTAAGCAGAAGTGGCCATGGATCGGCTTTTGTGGCTCTTCTTTGTTGCTCCTGCAACAGCGGCAGCGGCAGCATCGCCAGCCGAAGATACTCCTGAGCCATTGCCGTTTCCTAATTTGCATAAATGACAATGAGAGTCATAAAACATGCGTCGTTGTTGTCGTTGCTCGATTGTCTTGCCGCTGCTCTTGGTTCTGTTTTTTTTCGCTTGGTTTTTTTTTCTTTATTTTTTTTTTTTAATAAAAAATATTGCCGGCTGGCTGCCGCATTTTCATCATCGTGCAACATCGTGTTGTATGTTCTTGTACATTGCATAAATTAGATTTCGCGCTGATCTACACTTTTGCTGGCACGACGAAGAAAGTGCAACCCGAAGCGGTTTCCCTCTTCACCGGAGAGAAAGAAGAGTGGAGAACAGAGCATCCACATCCACATCCACATCCACATCAGCAGATGCTGAAGAATTTATATCGGCAAAATGACGGTCAAAAATGTTAAGGGCCAAAAGCGTGTCTGGAAGTTCAAATACGAGCAGAACAAGCAGGAAGCGGAGGCAGTCATGGCATGCCACTCAGTCGATTTGAAGGAGGTTTGGGATTGGGCAAGGGGATGGGAATGGGAATGAGGATCGGGATCGGGATGAGGATGAAGATGAGGCCCAGAGGATGCTGCTCTGCCTGCTGCTGGCTACTTGTGCGGCATGGCAAGGTGAGGCCTGGCCTCCGTCTCCGGCCATTTCATTTCATTCCAAGACACTTCACCCAACACTCGAAGAAAGGTGTTCCAAAACAATCTGCAACTACACTCTACATTATTTCATTATATAAGCTACTACACTCTACATTATTTTATTATATAAGCTTTCTTTTGAAAAGTAGCGAAATGCCTAAACGAAACCTTCATTGCATATAGAGATTAAATGAAATATTATCTAAATTAAATTCAAATAAATTATTTTATTAAAGAACCTTTTTTTAAGTTTGAATATTTTTAAAAATGTAAAACAATTAAACTCAGTAAAATATAAACTTGAAAACCCATATAGGGACTAAAATTGGTTTTTTTTTTTAAATTTCAATAAATTGGGATAATTGGATATACATATATACATATTTTTCTAAGTGTATCTGTTCTTCGCCAGCTGGCCAGCAATCGTCGCCTGCTTCCTCCTCACGGACCAGCCCATGTTGTTGCCCTTTTGAAATTTATCTAAGCTTCACTTGACACTTGTCGTCGTTGTCGCTGCGCAGTTCCAGAGCCGCAGAGCCGTCCGCTGGCAGTCGCGAAATTTCCGCAATCTCGCGCCTTTAAAGTTCCAGCAGTTATCATTAGAGAACGAGCTGGGCTTCAATTTTTCCACAAACACACACGTACTATATGTATACCCTCCTCAGCCTTCCCTGGCAGATTGTTATTGTAACCTGCGGTCCACATCTGGAGGCTATTCGCCTTGTCTTTTTCCAATGCAGCATTTGACGCGCGCCTTTTTTTCTTGCACTCTCGGCCATAACTGGCAATTGCACGAACTATTTGCTGCCTTTACCTCGGGCTTAGGAACTGTCGAGGGCTTTCATAGGTGAGCATGAGACGATATTGCGCTACTTCTGCATACCAGGGCATATGAATCCTTTGGCCATTCCAAGGAATATTTTCTTAAAAGCCTGCTAGGCGAATACTTTCAATATAAGATCTTTTAAACAAGGCGGAAATAAATTTTAAAATATTTTTAAAAAGCATTTGCAGAAAAACAATAAATTTTAACCTATAAACCTTAAAGATAATATGTTTGTAAAATTTAAATAAATTTGATTAAATCTTAAATAACACAAAATAACTATAAAACTCAAATGTCTTATCATTAACTAGCAAATAGAGAGTTACCCCACTGAAGGTCAGAGCCCAAGGGCCTATCCCTCATCCGCTGAACTTCGATCAGCACCACTCGGCCAGCTATTCTATGGGCAAAACAACACCCTCGTTCGCCGACTTATCACAATATCTCATGGACACCTTATTTACTTTTAATGAAGTGTTGGCCGGCTATCGCCATTCGGCTTCTTCTGCGAATCGCTGAGGGTAATTGATGTTGAAACTCTCGAGCTCTGGAGGCTCTTTGGAGCTGTCAATTTGTTGCACCACTTAATAAGCAGCCCATAAATGCGATATGTAACGCATTTCTCCCCCAATGCCAGTGCCAATTTGAGGGACTCAACTCAATTCAGCGTCTGGCAGATGCGTTGCGGCAATTTGTTGCAACCAAATGCAAGCCGCATGCCATGTTACTCGAACAACCATGGCAGCGGTGGGAGTTTGTGGAGGAAACTGAAGGTAACTGGAGGTAACTGGAGGTAACTGGAGGAACCTGGAGAGGATCGAGCATGACCATGGGGTAAGCCCTTTTTGGGGCCCCGGCAAATCATTGCGCACGCTGCGATGGCGAGATTATCTTGTCCGATTGCGTTTACAAGGCACCGGGGGCCTCTTGGCCAGTTCTCTCGCCTGGCCATAAACGCAATTAGAAGAACAATTGTTAGACATGCAAAGCGGGGACGTTGGCCAAAGTCTCCACAATCCACCGTCCTCCATCCACGGACCCAGCCCTTTCTGGGCAGCCTCGATTGCCATCTCGGGATCTGGGGGAGATCTGGGGAATCCAGGGGGCTCTGCTGTTCTGGCCTTCTGGGGGCCCAACAGCGCATGTGTGCGTGTTTATAACTCAAATGAGCAATTACCTTACAAAGGATTTTGTGTAGGGACGGCTCGGAATAGCCGCTGTTGTCGTGGCTTTTAATAAACTCTTCACGAGCAGCCCCATCTTTTCGAGTTCGCTGCACAGTGGTTACGAAACTACTGCAACATTCAGCTAAAATCATAAAGATTAAATTCCAACAGCAATTCTTCAAATACTATCTAAATTTTATCTTAAGATTAAAGCAGGTAATCCATTCGTTTCACTTGTAAATCGGTTGAATGCCAAGTCTTACTGAGATTCACTTTCTCCGCTCATTTCAGTTTCTGGAATTGAGAAACCCACACGAAATGTGGAAGTTGAGACAAATATTTATATTATTTTGTTTGGTGCCAACCGGACAAACACAAGATAATAATAAGTCGACGGTGAGTTTAACTTAAGTTCATAAAGAAAACGTTTAATTATTTAAAATATTTTTATAGCTTGGTGATTACATGACCTTGAAGGTTTTGGAAAGAATCGATACTCTTTTGTTGGGAATGGAAAGAAATCAACAATCGATTCTCAGTAACCAAAAGAACTGTAGCAAAAGGTTGGTTGCTAATATTTCTTATATCGACGATCCTAGAAATTCATATTCTTCTTTAAAGCTTGCTTCAATTCAAAGGTCTGGTTGGTAAATATATTATCTAATTCCAAATAACCCATTTATTTATATTTTGGCAGATTCAACCGATAATGTAAGTAAAATATCGAACTTGCAGGATAATGGCTTAAAATTACTAAGGACAGCACGTGAACAGTTCAAGATAATGAAAGAACTGTTCAGCACTGAATGCCCACATCCAAAAGAAACTCCCGTTCCCCAAGCTAGAAGCTACCTTTTTAATAGAAGACCTTTCAATTGGCCTTTGCTCCCAGAAGAGGAGGCACAAATCCAATTAAATCAAAAACTATTGGCAGAACATTATCGGATGCTACAGGCTACATCTCGTCCCCGAAACTCTTTACGTAAGCCGAGTTATATATCAAATCATAAAACCGAAATTTACATTTAATCCTGCCTATTCAGATTGCGTTCCCCTACAACAATATTTTACGACTGGAAATGGAAATTTAAATTGGATGCTGAACTGCACAACCGGTACTCAAACAAACGTCATAGTTCCTTTACCAGATAACGGAACATATCCAACAATCCAAGGGATTAATAATAATCATTTCCACCCAAGTCTCAATCCGTGTATCAATACACTTCCAAACCACCTAACTTCAGATTATCGAAAGTACAAATATACAGGATATCCATGTTATCCCCTAAATCCATGGAAGATCGGTGGAGAACAACGCCTGCCTTCGCCACCAGGGCGCATCACATATCCATTTCCATCACTACCCGAATTGCCAGTTTGGAGTCCACCTGAAAGTCTTTTAATGAACAATTTAGGATTATCTGCACCAGGAGAACTACTTGGACCTCCAGCTTGGCCTCCATCTGGACTTTTTTCTCACCCACAAGCAATTGGATGGCCTGCACCACCGGGACCAGCGATCTTCCCAAATTCATATCCAGAACAACCTGCACCAATCTTGCCTCCACCTGGACTTGCTCCCCCACAAACAATTCCTCAATGGCCTGCAACACCAAGACCAGTGATCTCCCAAAATCAACACCCAGGAGCACCCCCACCTCCAGTTTGGCCTTCATCTCAACCTCACCCACTTCCCAATGGATGGCCCGCACCACCAGGACCAGTGATTCTGCCAAATCCACATCTAGGACCACCCCCAACTCCAGTTTTGCCTCCATCTAAACCTCACCCACTTCCCAATGGATGGCCTGCAGGACCAGGACCAGTGATTTCCCAAAATCCACATCCAGGATCGCCTGCACCACCAGTTAGACCTTCATATCAACCTCACCCACAACCCAATGGATGGCCCGCACCACCAGGACCAGTGATTCTGCCAAATCCACATCCAGGACCACCCCCAACTCCAGTTTGGCCTCCATCTCAACCTCACCCACATCCCAATGGATGGCCTGCACCACCAGGATGGCCTGCATATCCACATCCAGAACAACCTGCACCAGTTTTGCCTTCACCTGGTCAACAACCTCGACCAGGACCAGTGATTTCCCAAAATCCACATCCAGGACCGCCTGCACCACCATCTCAACCTCACCCGCAACCCAATGGATGGCCTACACCACCAGGACCTGAGATTCACCCAAATCCACATCCAGGACCGCCTGCACCACCTCATTCGACCCTACCAGGACATCCGAATCCCCCAGGAGCAAGTTCAGGATTGCCTGCACCCTCAAGACCGGTGTCCCCTCCACGACCACCTGGACCTTTTCCTTCCATTTCATCAGGTGTAGATCTCTCTGGTTTGAGGAATCTTAGTATGCTCAATGTGTTCGAAATGTTGCTCAACATGACCAGAACACCGCAAATCAAGCAATAGCTTAGCTGTCCGAGTATTCTGCAACGTCAACCGAGAAAACTACTCGAACTGGTTATATATCAAAATACACTGACCTACGCTAGAATACAACTCAACTAAGTCAACTTTTGACAAAATCAAAATACACTAAGCTTCTGTGTTATCCAAATAGTATGTAAGCATAAATCAACTTAAGAATAAATAAGTTATCCACTTCTAACTCCGCTTAATACTATCTCAACAAGCAGCTAAACGTTAAAGATCTGGGGAATCCAGGTGGTTCTGCTTTTCAAAATCGCTGCTCAAAGATTCCGAAATTTCTTTAACCTTCAGCTGAAGTATATAAATATCACTCATTAAATCTAAAAAATACGTAGTTGAGGTGCGATCGTCACAAGTTTTTTACCTCGTTAGAAAAAGCTTCCTAAATCTAAATCTTATCTTTAAATTATACAAGGTAATCAATACGTTTTACTTGTAAATCATGTAAATGCCAAGTCTTGCAAAGACTGAAATAAAATTCTCTTTCTTGGATCAATTCAGTTTTTGCAATTGAGAAAACCACACGAAATGAGGAAGTGGAGCCTAATAATTTTATTATTTTTTTTGGTGCCAACCAAGCAAGCCAAAGTAAATAAAATTTCAACTGTGAGATTAATTTAAGTTTATAAAGAATAAACGTTTTCTTATATAAAATATCGTTAAAGCTTGGTGATTACATGACCTTGAAGGTTTTGGAAAGAATCGATGCTCTTCTATTGGGAATGGAAAGAAATCAACAATCGATTATCGGTAACCAAAATAACTGTAACAAAAGGTATTGTATGAATTAAATATTTGTATATTATATCGACGATCATAGTAATTTATAATAATTTTAAAGCTTGCTTCAATTCAAAGGTCTGTTTGGTAAATATATGATATTGTTGCAAATAACCCATTTAAATATATTCTGACAGACTCTCCCGATAATGTAACTAAAAGTTCAAGCTTGAGGGATAATAGTTTTAAATTACTGAAGACAGCACGAGAACAGTTCAAAATAATGAAAGAACTTTTCAGCACTGAATGCCCACATTCAAAAGAAACTCCCGTTCCCCAGGCTAGAAGCTACCTTTTCAATAGAAGACCTTTCAATTGGCCTTTGCTCCCAGAAGAGGAGGCACAAATCCAATTTAATCAAAAACTATTGGCAGAACATTATCGGATGCTACAGGCTACCAGCGTTTCTCGAAATCCTTTCTGTAAAACAAATCATATATCTAATCATAAATCAAAGTTCATATATAATCCTGCCGTTTCAGATTGCGTTCCCTTACAACACTATTTTACGACTGGAAATGGAAAAATAAATTGGATGCTGAATTGCACAATCGGTGCTCAAACAAACGTCATAGTTCCTTTACCAGAAAACGGAACACATCCCACAATCCCAGGGATTAATAATAATCTCTTCTACCCCCCATGGCAGAAACTAAGCCTCAATCCGTGCTTCAATACACTTTCTAACCACCTTCCTCCAAATTTTCTGAAATATCCATATACAGGATATCCATGTTATCCCCTAAATCCATGGCATTCACCACCGAGGAATGGATTAGAAAACTTCCTGCCTTTGCCACCAGGGCGTATCACATATCCATTTCCTGGACTACCCGAATTACCAGTTTGGCATCAAACAATTGGGTGGTGATCGCATTCCACATTTGGCACATCCTGCATCAATAGTGACTTACTGACTTAATGTGCGACGTTAAGCATGTATCAATTTAAAAAAAATAAATCAGTTATCAACGCAACTTATCACTCAGCTGTTCTACTTCCTAACTCCGCAAACACTAGTTTACAACAAAAAAAGATTAACCTTGAGACCATTTTTTTTTATTGGTTTTGAGTTGCTGATCACGCTGAACAAATTAAAAAAATTTTCCAAAGAAGCGTTCTGAAGATATTTGCAAAAATCTAGATTTTCGGCACTTCTTTTATAAATCCTAGCAGATCTCAAAAACCATTAGACCAAAAAATTAGTAACGGTCACTATTTAAAAGGCAATAGATGCACCTTTCCGAAAAGCTATTACTCGATGTGATCGGGCCGCAAGTAACGGAGGTACAACCTGTGAAAGTTCAAAAAAAGTTTCATTTCTGGCGTTTTTTTGTTATAGCTAGTTTTCATTTAATTAAAAAAAATACAAATAAAAATGTATATAAAAATAACCCAATTCCACAAAAATGTTTTCAAGGCATGTGGCCTGCTTTTGTTAGTTTGGTTTTTGACATATAAACAAAATAGGAGTATTTATTGTACATTAAGGAGTATACTTATACATATTTCGATTACATTTAAAGCAGGGACCGAAAATAATGATTATTTATTTTGAGTAAAAAATAAAAATCTCCATTTAATAATTATTTTGTAAGCGAAAAAAAATATCGCTCAGAAATAATGATTATTATGTGAGCGATATTATTTCGCTTAAAATATCTCTCAAAGTGCGATTGCAGCCGTTCTGTATGGAATTTTACAACGTTTTAAATTTGTGCTTGTTGGTAGAAGCACGGAGCACATAGCGAGGTAATAAAAAAATAACTTTTCTTTGTATAAACCGCTTGAAAAAAAACAAAAAAACTTTTTGTAAAAGAAAACATTTTCTGTGGGAATCGAACTCGTGTTTACAGCTCGTTGGACCAACACACTAACCCCCAGCCCACATGTCGGGTTGGATCTAAGTGGAATAGTTCATAACATCTTGTTAAGTCGTTTTACTAATATATAAATGACATTAAGTCCTAAGGTTGATACAACTTTTTGTATTTCTGCTTACCTCTTTGAAACTAAAAACCGCATTTTAAAATGTTTATACAAAGAAATCACCTTCTTTTATTAACTCGATGTGTGCACCGAGGTTCTACCTGCAAGCACAAATTTAAAACGTTGTAAAATTCCATACAGCACGGCTGCAATCGCACTTTGAGTGATATTTTAAGCGAAATAATATCGCTCACATAATAATCATTATTTCTGAGCGATATTTTTTTTCGCTTACAAAATAATTATTAAATGGAGATTTTTATTTTTTCACTTATAATGATTACGGTCCCTGATTTAAAGTACTTAAGCAAAAAATGTACTCCTAAATCTACCAAAAATACTCCTATTTTGTTTATATGTCAAAAACCAAACTAACAAAAGCAGGCCACATGCCTTGAAAACATTTTTGTGGAATTGGGTTATTTCACTGAAAAATGAATATCTCCCAGAACTAGCACTCAATTTGCCAATATTTAGCCTTAACTTGTTAACAAGAAAAGGGCCTTTCTATCTGAAAGCTCAAAATAATTTATACATTTTTATTTGTATTTTTTTTAATTAAATGAAAACTAGCTATAACAAAAAAACGCCAGAAATGAAACTTTTTTTGAACTTTCACAGGTTGTACCTCCGTTAATTGCGGCCCGATCACATCGAGTAATACCTTTTCGGAAATATGCATCTATTGCCTTTTAAATAGTGACCGTTACTAATTTTTTGGTCTAATGGTTTGTGAGATCTGTTAGGTTTTATAAAAGAAGTGCCGAAAATCTGGATTTTCGGGAATATCTTCAGAACGCTTCTTTGGAAAATTTTTTTAATTTGTTCAGCGTGATCAGCAACTCAAAACCAATCAAACAAATTGGTCTCCGCGAATATCTCGAAAAAAAATTTAATGTTGTAAACTAGTGAAATAGGCCTCGTAATACTACACTACCTCAACAAGGAGCTAAATATCTTAGGATTCTGGGGAACCCAGGGCGTTCAGCTTTCCAAGATCACTGCTCAAAGGTTCCGAAATAACTATAACCTCCAGCTAAAATAAATAAATCATACGTATTAAACCTGAGAAAAACGTGTTTACTCTTCACCCTCTAAAAACGTTTTAGATTTATCACTGTTGACGGAAGTCCATGTAGTTACGAATCGTTTTAATTTTTTTTTATTCAAGTACGCGTCGAACATTACCAAAACCATTCCAATCGAACATTGATATCGGACCTTTTTTATGTTGAAGGTGCGATCGACACTAGTTTCTTACCTTGTCTAATGGTGTTTTTGTTTGGTTTAAACAACACCTACCTATTTTTAGATTATGGCAGGTAATCCATTCGTTTTACCTGTAAATCGGGTAAATGCCAAGTCATACAAAGGTTAATTTAAAATTCACTTTCTCGGCTCATTTCAGTTTTTACAATCAAGACATTCTCACGAAATGTGGAAGTTAAACCAAATATTTATATTATTTTTTTTGGTTCCAACCGGGCAAGCAAATGTTAATAAAATTTCCACGGTGAGTTCAACTTAAGTTCATATACAAAACATTTAATTATTTAAAATCTTCTTAAAGCTTGGTAATTACATGACCTTGAAGGTTTTGGAAAGAATCGATACTCTTTTGTTGGGAATGGAAAAAAATCAAGAATCGATTCTCAGTAACCAAAAAAACTGTAGCAAAAGGTTGGTTTTGAACAATTCTTATATCGACGATACAAACTAAATCATATACATTTTTTTAAAGCTTGCTTCAATTAAAAGGTCTGTTTGGTAAATATATTATCTAATTCCAAACAATCCGTTTATATATATTTTTGCAGACACTACAAATAATGTAAATAATAGATCGAACTTGCAGGATGATCACTTTAAATTACTGAAGACAGCACGAGAACAGTTCAAGATAATGAAAGAACTTTTCAGCACTGAATGCCCACATCCAAAAAAAACTCCCGTTCCCCAAGCTAGAACCAACCTATTTAATAAAAGACCTTTCGATTGGCCTTTGCTCCCAGAAGAGGAGGCACAAATCCAATTTAATCAAAAACTATTGGCAGAACATTATCGGATGCTACAGGCTACCAGTAGTTCCCGAAACTCTTTCCGTAAACCAAATCATATACCATATCATAACTCAAAATTTACATAGTCCTGCCTTTTTAGATTGCGTTCCCCTACAACAATATTTTACGACTGGAAATGGAAAATTAAATTGGATGCTGAATTGCACAATTGGTACTCAAACAAACGTCATAATTCCTTTACCAGACAACGGAACATATCCAACAATCCAAGGGATTAATAATAGTCCGTGTGTCAATACACTTCCAAACCACCTAACTCCAGACTTTCTAAAGTATAAATATACAGGATATCCATGTTTTCCCCTAAAACCATGGAATTCAGCATCAAATAACGGTTTAGAACACCTCCTGCCTTCGCCAACAGGAAGTATCTCATATCCCTTTCCAGGACTACCCAAATTGCCAGTTTGGCCTCCATTGGAAGTTCCTAACCCAAATCCACAAGGACCAGTGATCACTCCAAATCTAAATCCATATCCAGGACCACCCATATCTTCAGTTTGGCCTCCACATGACGCTACTAACCTAAATCCACAAGGACCAGTGATCTTTCCGAATTTAAATCCAGTTTGGCCTCCATATGAAGTTCCCAACCCAAATCCACAAGGACCAGTGATCATTCCAAATCCAAATCCATATCCAGGACCACCTTCAGTTTGGCCTCCATCTGAAGTTAAAAACTCAAATCCACCAGGAACAGTGATCATTCCAAATCCAAATCCAAATCCATATCCAGGACCACCTTCAGTTTGGCCTCCATCTGAAGTTACTAACCCAAATACACCAGGAACAGTGATCATTCCAAATCCAAATTCATATCCAGGACCACCTTCAGTTTGGCCTCCATCTGAAGTTAAAAACTCAAATCCACCAGGAACAGTGATCATTCCAAATCCAAATCCAAATCCATATCCAGGACCACCTTCAGTTTGGCCTCCATCTGAAGTTACTAACCCAAATCCACCAGGAACAGTGATCATTCCAAATCCAAATCCATATCCAGGACCACCTTC
This sequence comes from Drosophila prostipennis, assembly GCA_037075205.1. NCBI lineage: Eukaryota > Metazoa > Arthropoda > Insecta > Diptera > Drosophilidae > Drosophila > Drosophila prostipennis. The sequence continues at coordinate 908,996 of JBAMCJ010000817.1, forward strand.
AGTTTGGCCTCCATCTGAAGTTACAAACTCAAATCCACCAGGAACAGTGATCATTCCAAATCCAAATCCAAATCCAAATCCATATCCAGGACCAACTCCAGTTTGGCCTCCATTTGAAGTTCCTAACCCAAATCCACCAGGAACAGTGATCATTCCAAATCCAAATCCATATCCTGGATCAACTCCAGTTTGGCCTCCATCTGAAGTTACTAACCCAAATCCACCAGGAGCAGTGATCATTCCAAATCCAAATCCATATCCTGGATCAACTCCAATTTGGCCTCCATCTGAAGTTACTAACCCAAATCCACCAGGAACAGTGATCATTCCAAATCCAAATCCAAATCCAGGACCAACTCCAGTTTGGCCTCCATCTGAAGTTACAAACTCAAATCCACCAGGAACAGTGATCATTCCAAATCCAAATCCAAATCCATATCCAGGACCAACTCCAGTTTGGCCTCCATCTGAAGTTACAAACTCAAATCCACCAGGAACAGTGATCATTTCAAATCCAAATCCAAATCCATATCCAGGACCAACTCCAGTTTGGCCTCCATCTGAAGTTACTAACGCAAATCCACCAGGAACAGTGATCATTCCAAATCCAAATCCAAATCCAAATCCATATCCAGGACCAACTCCAGTTTGGCCTCCATTTGAAGTTCCTAACCCAAATCCACAAGGACCAGTAATCACTCCAAATCCATATCCAGGACCACCCTTAACTCCAGTTTGGCCTCCATATGAAGTACCTAACCCAAATTCACAAGGACCAGTGATCATTCCAAATCCAAATCCAAATCCATATCCAGGACCAACTCCAGTTGGGCCTCCATCTGAAGTTACTAACCCAAATCCACCAGGAACAGTGATCATTCCAAATCCAAATCCAAATCCATACCCAGGACCACCTTCAGTTTGGCCTCCATCTGAAGTTACTAACCCAAATCCACCAGGAACAGTGATCATTCCAAATCCAAATCCATATCCAGGACCACCTTCAGTTTGGCCTCCATCTGAAGTTACAAACTCAAATCCACCAGGAACAGTGATCATTCCAAATCCAAATCCATATCCAGGACCAACTCCAGTTGGGCCTCCATCTGAAGTTACTAACCCAAATCCACCAGGAACAGTGATCATTCCAAATCCAAATCCAAATCCATACCCAGGACCACCTTCAGTTTGGCCTCCATCTGAAGTTACTAACCCAAATCTACTAGGAACAGTGATCATTCCAAATCCAAATCCAAATCCATATCCAGGACCACCTTCAGTTTGGCCTCCATCTGAAGTTACTAACCCAAATCCACCAGGAACAGTGATCATTCCAAATCCAAATCCAAATCCATACCCAGGACCACCTTCAGTTTGGCCTCCATCTGAAGTTACTAACCCAAATCTACTAGGAACAGTGATCATTCCAAATCCAAATCCAAATCCATATCCAGGACCACCTTCAGTTTGGCCTCCATCTGAAGTTACTAACCCAAATCCACCAGGAACAGTGATCATTCCAAATCCAAATCCAAATCCATACCCAGGACCACCTTCAGTTTGGCCTCCATCTGAAGTTACTAACCCAAATCCACCAGGAACAGTGATCATTCCAAATCCAAATCCATATCCAGGACCACCTTCAGTTTGGCCTCCATCTGAAGTTACTAACCCAAATCCACCAGGAACAGTGATCATTCCAAATCCAAATCCATATCCAGGACCACCTTCAGTTTGGCCTCCATCTGAAGTTACAAACTCAAATCCACCAGGAACAGTGATCATTCCAAATCCAAATCCATATCCAGGACCAACTCCAGTTGGGCCTCCATCTGAAGTTACTAACCCAAATCCACCAGGAACAGTGATCATTCCAAATCCAAATCCAAATCCATTTCCAGGACCACCTTCAGTTTGTCCAAATCCAAATCCAAATCCATATCCAGGGCCACCTTCAGTTTGGCCTCCATCTAAAGTTACTAACCCAAATCCACCAAGTCCACTGATCACTCCAAATCCAAATCCATGTCCAGGACCACCCGCACCCTCCCCAGTTTGGCATCCATCTGAAGTTACTAATCCAAATCCACCAGAACAAGTGATCACTCCAAATCCAGCACCTCCAAGCCCAAATCCAGGTCCAACCGCACCTCCAGTTTTGCCTCCATCTGAAGTAACTATCTCGAGTCCACCAGGACCATTGATCACTCCAAATCCATATCCAGGACCACCAGCACCTCCACATCCAAATCCAGCAGGACCAGTGATCCACCCAAGTCCCCATCCGCCTGCACCACAAGTGATCCCCCCAAGTCCCAATCAAGGACCTCCTGCACCACCAGTTTTGCCTTCACCTCGACCTTTATTTTATATTCCGGAGGGTGTAGATCTCTCTAATTTGCAGAATCTTAATATTAATCTGGTGGGTAAACACTAATAATAAAAATGAACTTAGTCGGGAAGACCAAACTAATTAGCTGATCATATAATTATAGGTTTTTTTAAACAAAACAAAAATTGTTTCCGAACTAGTTAAAAATGAACAGAAAATGTTAAATAAACTCGTCTTGTGACCATGTAAAGTTGCCCCATTAAATTCTTAGATACGGATAATCCGATTCGATTCAATGGCAAAATAGAGAATTTCAAACATAGTATATCAAAGATGAATTTTCGGTTCATTTTAATGGGAAAGAAACAACATAAAGCATCCAAATAAAAAAAAAACTTATTTTTGTTCCAATAAATTGAAATGAAAATAATCGCAGTTCAACTGGCATAATTTATAATGATAATATTAATAATAATTTAAACAATTTTGTATATTTCTTCTAATAATATTTTTATTTTAGAAATTTGTCATAGGTAAATTAGATAAACATTTTTCTAACGTATTTTAAAGTAATTCCCGTTTGTATCGGATATAAATCTGAACTGTAGCTAAACGTTATTATTAGACGTTAATAATGAATTAACCTTTTAAAGAAAATGTTGCCTATAAATAGTCAATCTGAAACAGAATTGTTTGTTTTATTTTAACGTTTGTCAAATAAGGGACTACACGGAATGTGCAAATGGAATCAGTTGGTAATACTTATTTTTGTCCTAGTGCCACGTAGCCATTGTCTTAAAAATAACGTTTCTTCAGTAAGTCCGAATCAAATCCATTATAAAGACTTTTGCTAAGTACTAAACTTTCAAGGTAATTAAAACAATTGACCAAATTCTTTTGCGATTGGAGAGTAACCAAAAATCTCTTCGCATTTATCAGCAGTCATGTAACCAAAGGTTTGTTGAATAGTAACTGCGATCACAGATTTTATTAATGCATCTTATATTTTAAAGTTCGCTTCAATTGCACGGAAAAGGAAATGGTAAGTACTCAGACGTAATTTAAGTTAAAGTCCATATTTCATACAGACTCTTCGGAGTTAAGATTCTAAATTCCAGGATGAAGGCTCTTCATTATTGAGGAAGGCACAAACGTACTACAATATATTGAAGGAAATTTCTAAACATGGGTGTGAAAACCGAAATATTTCAAATATTAAAAGCATCAGATCGCCGAGACTTGTCCCTAACTCACACTTTGCCTATGTACCTAACCATAGACATGCTTATCCACCTTATCCAACCTACCCAAGGTATCCACCCTATCCAATTTACCCACCATATCCACCTCCTGCTCCTGCTCAGTATCCACACCCCCTATATTGGATTCCGCCAGGCGGATATCCATCACCATTGTGGTATCCACCAGGACCGCCAATTCTCCCTCCAGGACCAGTTCCACCAGGTGGACATCAACCAGGACCGCCAATTCCCCATCCAGGACCAGCTCCACCAGGCGGACATCAACCAGGACCGCCAATTCCCCCTCCAGGACCAGCTCCACCAGGTGGACATCAAACAGGACCGCCAATTCCCCCTCCAGGACCAGCTCCACCAGGTGGATATCAACCAGGACCGCCAATTCCCCCTCCAGGACCAGCTCCACCAGGTGGACATCAACCAGGACCGCCAATTCCCCCTCCAGGACCAGCTCCACCAGGTGGACATCAACCAGGACCGCCAATTCCCCATCCAGGTCCAGCTCCACCAGGTGGACATCAACCAGGACCGCCAATTCCCCCTCCAGGACCAGCTCCACCAGGTGGACATCAACCAGGACCGCCAATTCCCCATCCAGGACCAGCTCCACCAGGTGGACATCAACCAGGACCGCCAATTCACCCTCCAGGACCAGCTCCACCAGGTGGACATCAACCAGGACCGCCAATTCCCCCTCCAGGACCAGCTCCACCAGGTGGACATCAACCAGGACCGCCAATTCCCCATCCAGGACCAGCTCCACCAGGTGGACATCAACCAGGACCGCCAATTCCCCATCCAGGTCCAGCTCCACCAGGTGGACATCAACCACGACCGCCAATTCCCCCTCCCGGACCATCTCCACCAGGTGGACATCAACCAGGACCGCCAATTCCCCCTCCAGGATCAGTGTGGTATCCACCACAAGGTCAACACCAAGGTTACCCTTTTGGCGTGCTGAATTTTAATCAGAATACCTTAGCAGTCAATCAGAAGACTTTAAATAAATCCTAAAATGACAAAAATGGAAAAAAACAAAACAATTAAATAACAATGTAGGCTTTTAATCGAAAAATGTAATTAAACCAACTACATCCGAGAATGCTTACGATAAGCTAACTAAACGAGTTTGTATTAATAAAGAAAAAGAATGTATGAAAAATACACTTCTCTCAAATTGGTATTTTAATAAATTAAAAAAAAATTATATACATTTTAATTTTAAAAAAATGCCCTGTTTTCTATGTGATAAACATTTTGAAGGAAACAAACTTATTTCCCCGAATAAATCTAAAAGCGGAAAATGACTTAAAGGCGTTTTATGCCCACATGCTAATGGCCAATTTATTTGATAGATATGGAAAATCAATTTTGTTTCAGTTCTAAACCCTAGTAAGGAGATTATACATCACAACTTATTAAAACCAAATGTTTCGGATCATTTAGGTAACCGCATTTACAGAAACTGCTCGAAATGTGCAAATGGCTCCTAATCGTTTTGTTATTTTATTTAATGCCACGTAGGCACGGTCTTCAAGACCATGGTTCCTTGGTAAGATCACTTTAAATTCATCCCAAAATCCTTTTATAAATATTTTTTTAGGATACGGTGCTATTTAACCAGTTTTTTAATCAAATCGACCACCTGTTACTAGATCTAGAAACAAACCAAAGATATTTACGCACTCATCAGCAGACATGTAGCAACAGGTTTGTTTTATTAATTTTTTTTCGGGTTTTTACTAATTTTTTTTCAAATATATTATTCAAGTTCGATTCACGGCAATGGCTCTTCTTTACTGAATAGCACAAAAAAGCAGTTCATACTTTTGAAGCAACTGATGGAAACTGACTGTCCAAATAAATTGTATCACAACTTTCGAACTATCCGCTCGCCATACAGACCAAATAACGGTTTAAATCACCTCCAGCCATTTCCAGGAGGACCACCGGCACCTTTAGGTTGGCCTTCATCTGAATTTTTCCCTTACCCTCAACACAATAAATTGCCTGCACCACCAGGATGGCCTGCACCACCAGGTTGGTCTGGACCAGGACCAGTGTTCCCTTCAAATCCAAGACCACCTCCAGTTTATCGTCCGTCTGTCATAACTAACCCACAACCTCCAGGACCAGTGTTCCCTTCATATCCAAGACCACCTCCAGCTTATCGTCCGTCTGTCATAACTAACCCACAACCTCTAGGAACAGTGTTGTCTTCATATCCAGGACCACCTCCAGATTATCCTCCGACTGTCATAACTGTACCACAACCTCCCGGATCAGTGTTCTCTTCATGTCCTGGACAACCGTCACCTCCGGTTAATCCTCCGTGTGTCATAACTAACCCACAAGTGATGCCTTCATATCCAGGACCACCTTCAGTTTATCCTTCGACTGTCATAACTGTACCACAACCTCCCGGATCAGTGTTCTCTTCATGTCCTGGACAACCCGCACCTCCAGTTTATCCGTGTGCTATAACTAACCCACAACCTCCACGACTAGTGATCCCTTCATGTCCTGGACAACAACCCCTACCTCTAGTTTATCCTCCGTCTGTCACAACTAACCCACAACTTCCAGGACCAGTGTTCCCTCCATGTCCTTGGCCACCAGAAGCCCCAACTTATTCTCCGTCTGGCATAACTCACCCACCAGGACCGCCAGTTGTGCCTTCGCCTGGACCTTTCCTTTCCATTCCGAAAGGCGTAGATCTCTCTAATTTAAGGAATCTTAATATACTTAGTGTGGGTAAACTCTAAAAAGAGCAAAAGAGACTATCAAATACCTGTTAATCAGCTAAAAGAGTTCGAGAGAGATGGAGATATTCAAGCGGCAAAGTAAAATCGCGCCATCTAGCGGATTTCTTATTATTTCCTAATAACTCTCCTGTCTGGGAACTTTTTTAATTTATAATTTGTTTCAAAATAAATCTAAAAGTTGAAAATGAATTAGGGTATTTCATAGCCAAATGATTATGCTTGATTTTTTTGAAAGATGTGGAAAATCCATTTTGTCTCAGTTTTAAGCCAGAGAAAGTAGATTATCCAGCACAACTTATTAAAAGAAAATATTTCGGTTCATTTAGGTAACCGCATTTACAGAAACTGCACGAAATGTGCAAATGGCTTATTATCGTTATATTATTTTATTTGGTGCCACGTAGGCAAGGTCTTAAAGACCATGGTTCCTTGGTAAGAGCGAATTAAATTAATACCAAAAGCTTTTTACAAATATTTTTTTAGGATAAAGTGTTATTTAACAAGTTTTTTAATCAAATCGACCACCTGCTACTAGAACTAGAAACAAACCAAAGATCTTTACGCATTCATCAGCAATCATGTAGCAACAGGTTTGTTTTGTAAATTTATTTTTTGATCGCCCTTTATACTAAATTTGTACTACATTTATTTTTAAAGTTCGATTTATGGTAATGGCACTTTTTTACTGCAGAACACAAAAAAGCAGTTCATACTTTTGAAAGAATTGATGGAAACTGATTGTCCAAATGAATTTTATCACAACTTCCAAACGATCCGCTCGCCATACAGACCACATGAACATTTTGCTTACGTACCTGAAAACGAGGGGTGGACTGAACGTCCTCGTCCTGAAAGTTCTCGTCCACGTCCACCACAACCTCCACTACGACCTCCCCCACGACCTCCACCAAGACCTCCACCACGACCTCCGCCACTACCTCCTCCACAACCTCCACCGATACCTCCACCTCGACCTCCACCACGACCTCGACCACGACCTCCGCCACTACCTCCTCCCCAACCTCCACCGACACCTCCACCTAGACCTCCACCACGACCACCACTTCGACCTCCACCACTACCTCGCCCACAACCACCACCAATACCTCCATTTCGACCTCCACCAAGACCACCACTTCGACCTCCACCACTCCCTCCTCCACAACCACCACGACCTCCACCTATCCATGGGACATATCCGTGTGTCAATACACTTGCAAACCACCTAACTCCAGATTATCTGAAGTATAAATATACAGGATATCCATGTTATCCCCTAAGACCATGGCATTCACCATTGAATAACGGCTTAGAACACCTCCTGCCTTCGCCACCATGGAGTATCACATATCCGTATCCAGGACAACCGAATGAATGGCCTGGCGGTGCAGGATGGCCCTCACCAGCAGGATGGCCTGTACCACCAGAATGGCCTGCACCAGATCCACTTCCAGAACATCATATTCCTTTCCCCCCACCCATTGTATGGCCTGCACCACCAGGGCCAGGGATCCCTCCAAACCCAGGACCACCTTCAGTTTTTCATCCGCCTAGCATAACTAACCCACAACCGCCAGGACCAGTGATCCCTCTTTATGCAGGACTGCCTGGACCACCACTTTTGCCTCCACCTGGACCTTTCCTTTCCATTCCGAAGGGCGTAGATCTCTCTAATTTGCAGAATCTTAATATACTTAATGTGGGTAAACACTAAAAATAACAGCAGAGGCGAATACAATATACCTTGTTACTCTACGTGTAACGTGTACACAAATTTAATTGCAATCCAATTCCCCCTGATGGACATCCATCAGCAGGGGGGTATCCCTTCACAAGGACTACACCAATGGTTTTCCCCTGGCGTGGTGAATTTTAATCAGAATAGCGTATATATTGCATGTATTTCGAAAGCCCTATAACTATTTTCCCAAATAAATCTAAAAGTAGATATAAATAAGGGTGTTTCATAATGCTTAATTCCATTGATAGATGTGGAAAATTAATTTTGTTTCAGTTTTAAACCACGGAAATTAGATTATTCAGCACAACAGAATAAAAGAACATCTTTCGGTTTATTAAGGTAAGCGCATTTACAGAAACTGCACGAAATGTGCAAATGGCTCCTTATAGTTTTGTTATTTTATTTAGTGCCACGTAGGCACGGTCTTCAAGACCATGGTTCCTTGGTAAGAGCGATTAAAATTCATACAAAAATCCGTTTAAAAAATATTATTTTAGGACAAGGTGTTCTTTAACCAGTTTTTTAATCAAATCGACCACCTTTTACTAAAACTAGAAACAAACCAAAGATCTTTAAGAATTCATCTGCAGTTATGTAGCAACAGGTTTGTGTTATTAATATCTTCGGTTTTTAAAAAATTTGTTAATATTTATATTATTAAAGTTTGATTCACGGAAATGGCTCTTCCTTACTGCAAAGCGCAAGAAAACAGTTCATTCTTTTGAAACAACTGATGGAAACTGACTGCTCAAATGAATTTTATCACAATTTCAAAATGATCCGCTCGCCATACAGACCACATGAACATTTTGTCTATATACCTGAAAACGAGGATTGGTCTGATCGTCCTGAAAGTTCTCGTCCGCGTCCATCTCCACCACAACCACCTCCTCGACCTCCACCACGACCTCCACCACGACCTCCACCACGACCTCCACCACGACCTCCACCACGACCCCCACCACGACCCCCACCACTACCTCCGCGACCTCCACCTCGTCCTTCAACTATACCTCCTCGCCGGGTTACGGACTTTGTGAATCCCACCTCAACAAAGAATCCCTGTGAATCAAACCACGGAAATCATGGAAATAAGATAGTAGTTCCAGAAATTGTTTTACCACCAGGATTTGAAATCCTCGAAATAGAAATACAAAATACGTGTCAACCTGGACAACAGAGAAAATAAAATTTAATTTAATGGCATACTTTGTTGAGCTCTAAATTACATTTGTAAACAAGTATTTAACTAAACTTTTAAATAAAAGTACTTTAAAATAAATGTGTTTTCGTTACTTTTTTGTGTACTCTAAGACCACGGTGCGCTTTTAAAGTGTCTCGCGTTTGGCGTTGACTTGTGAGAAAGCTGGGCCGGCAGGGGCGAAATATTTTAGAATTTTCACAACACGTCACACGACAGCAGCCCCCAGGAGAGGAGGGCATACATGGATGATCTTGGGGCCCTTGGCAGGCTGAGGGATTGGGAACTGCAGATGGAGGGCCGGAATCTGGACCTCAACTTGAAGCTGTATAGCTGGATGGCTGGATGGCCGGCACCCGCACGCTCATGGCTTGTATTTGGCTTGTTAACTGCGCTTGTTTACTTTATGTTAAATTAAGTTGAGAATCGTGCAATGCAAATCAGTGCGCAGTGCCAGCCGGAAAAGTCAGAGCCAAGTCAGACCCCAGCCAGACTCCAAGACGGAGACCGAGTCCAAATCCAAGTCCAAGTCCCAGCTGGAGCCGCATACAATTTTCCAACTCTTTTCTAATTGCCAAGCCGACGAGCGGGTTCTGTTCTGGAGGAGAAGAGTTCACTGATTGCTTTGCATACGAAATGAATTAATGTCATTGAGGAAGAAGATGTTGCCAGTTGGCACTGCAGGGGCCGATTCTCCGGTAGCCGAAGACGAGTCTTCCAGCCAGCTCTTCATCTCCATCTTCATGCCCATCCCTTTTTTTCCTTCTTCGTGCCGGCCTGGTACTAATTTGAATTACAGTGCACCAGACTCAAGACTGGCTTCCTTTTCATTATCTAAGGGTCTAAGACTTCATTGCTGGCAGTTATCAAATGCAGCACATCAGGCGAAGGCACAGTGCAGACTCCGAGTCAGTCTGAGAATTCAAAGACAGATGTCTGCCAGACTGCACTTGAAAAAAGCTCTTAAATATTTTTAGATATTTTTAGTATTTTGAATTTTTAATCCTAATTTTTATATATTAAAAAAAATATGATTATGATATGAAATGAAACTGACGAGCTTAAAAAATGAAATTTCTCATTTATTTCCAGAAATTTGCCTATCTTTTTGAATGTTAAAAAAATAATAAAAAATAATATCAAATGAGATAAATGTATTTATTTAATGGATCGTATAATAAATATTCGTCACAAAATATGATATCAAAACTTTTGTTTGTTGAAGGTGCGATCGTCACTAGTTTTCTACCTTGTAGGGGTGTTTTTGTTTGATAAAAGATTTTCTTCTATTTCTCAGCTCTATTTTTTTCAAGTGCATAGCCAATTCTAGGCTCTCTCCTATTCTCACTCGACATCTTTCTCCGACTTCTTCCCAGCTGGAGTCGTCGTCGCCGTCACACACAATAATTAAAATCTTTGCCTTTGCCGTGATTGTTTCTACCGCCGAGATAAGTGCGGCAACAACTGCAACTGCAAGAACTGCAACTGCAAGCTGCATGCTGCAACTGCCGCTTAGATAATGCAATGCAATTCAGTTCTTATGCAAATTTATGAGTGACTGACTGAGTGACTCTGACGGGCAACTGCCACCGGGCTAAAGGCAGAAAAAGCAAGTGAATGGCATGCCATTCAACCTTTCTAACTTGGGTTATAGTTTGGCATCCTTCGCCAGTCTGGTTCAATGATCTGCATCTCATATATGTACACATATATTCCTGCTGCGTGTTTGTCACTCAGCCACGCCCACCAAAGGTGGTTGAGGAGGCGGGGAATTGTGGAATTTCGCCTGCTGAAAGCATAATGACCATGCTGAAATCCGTTTGTCTTTGCTCTGCCATCTTTTCATTGTTCTTTTTCTGGCAATTACAATTGCAACAATTAGACTTGGGCTACCTTTTCCTATCTCCGATGCTTTCTATGATTAAGCTGTGCCTTTAACTAATGAGTCTGGGCCAAGTTTGTGGCACCACAAGTTCGGCGTTTACAAATTATGCTAATGTTGCGAAAAGACGAAACAAATTTCTAAAGCTGCCTACATTTGCATGTGTTTAAGGTTTGCATAAGAGTAAAAGTTATTTATGTGTGGGGAAGGCAAAACAAACAAGCTATTAGCATTTTGCGATTTGGATATGTGTAGCAAGGTATATATTTTAAATTTGCCTGGGACAGTTCCTAAATCTATCATTTCTTAATGGGTTTTTGGCAGATTTATGCCTGTCACAGTAGGTCAGCCACCGTTCCTAAATCCCAACCATAATTATTCCACGCCAATTTGTGTTCTTGCATAAATTATTTTTTTAAATATGTGCATGTAAGTGCCACATGTTGCATAATTTCAAACTGCACGCAATTTTTCAACGCGCCGCATTTATTAATTTATATTTTTTGGGCGTTTGGATGGACGACACTCTGGCCTCGGGCGTATCAATTTCGAGACCAATCCAAGGAATACAGAAGAGGGCAACGACAACGACGACGACGACATTCCATACAAAGAAATATGATCGAGGAGCTGGAGGAATAACTTGTCCCTCGTTCTGGTTGCGTTTTGTAAATTATGCCGAAAAGCAAACCCCCATCGCAAAGCCTTATAAATTATTCCCAACTGCAACGGGGCAGCGTGAAAGCGGGCGTTTGCCTCCGGTTAATGATGATACCGGATAACCGGCACTTAAAGGATATTTATGCTGCATGGCATTGCCGCTCAGATCGCAATTCGATTCGATCGAGTGCGAGTGGAGAATGAGGCACTTGAGTCCAGAATTCGCCAACTCAGCGCCCGAGTTTATTTTTGTGATTATTTTGGGCCAGAACCCATTTCCGTCGGGTCAGAGGCGCTGTCGATGATGACGATGCCTAAGCCTCTCGAGATGCGCATTAAAAGTCCATTAAAAAAAGCGACGGGAGGCAGAGGCGGGCTGCAAAGTGGTGAACTCGCTTGAGTTTGCTCCACTTTCATGAATATGCAAAGTTTTAATGGTCAGATTTAACTCAAGATTGGCGAACTTTAAATACCCTTCTTTGAAAAATTTAGTTATTAATTTTGACCATACATTTTTATTATAAAGAAAAACATTATGAATAGAACAGACTTTATAAAATTGTACAATGTTATAAATCTGGTAAACAAAAAAACAAATTTAAATACGCTTAATAATATTATATTAAAATTTATGAAATCAAGGTATTCAGTTGTAATTCAAAAGTATATTTTTTCACTTTTCGTCTAGCCTTTTTTTAATGGAAAGGTATAACCCTCATTAGAAAAAGAAGAAAAGTCATTCGATGATCTTGCTACTTTTATGTTTTGCCTTTTACATTGACCATTTCCAATAACCCACTTTTTTCGCATTACACGTTTGAAAACCTTCCGTAAGTGTATAATTTAAATGATATTAAAAAGTTTATTTGCCCTTAAAGACAAGTTGTTCTGGATGAAAATGATGATTTGTACAGAGCCAAAAATACAAAACCCTCCACACTCGAGAACCGCAAGGTGAGCGTGTGTGCGGCGCTATAAAGTGTTATGCAAATAAGGCGCTGGCTGCCAAACAAAGAAAGCGGAGAAAGAAGGAAAAGCTAAAGAAAGAAAGCAATAAAACATTCATATTTTTAGTTTTATTAAAAAAGCGATCGACTTGATCGCGATGCCCCCCGACTGGAGAAGACTATAAGTAGCCGGCGTTTGGCAAGCCACTCTGTCACTTTCCTCAGAAGTAAACTCCGGACAAGATGCGCTGTTACCTGGCCCTGCCGCTCCTGCTGCTGGGCATTAGCCTCACGTTGGCCCAGTACCAGTACCAGGCTCCCCACCAAACCCTCGCCCAGCAGTTCGCCGATGTGGTGGATGTGGTCGATCCCACCGAGGAGGTTCGCGCCAGGCCAGTGAAGAATCGCAATCAGTGCACCACCAAGCAGAATTGCTGTGAGTACAACAAAAAAAAAACAATTCTTAAATATTTAAGGATTACCTAAAAGAAATAAAAGGTATTATTATGCCATAACTCAGTATAAATATAATAAAATCTTGTCAGAACACAGAAAATATACGATAATTTCCATTATTTAATGATAATAAAATTGATAGGGATTTAAAATTAGGATTGGGATTTTCCTTATCTATTATAACACTTAAAATTATTTAAATTTTCAAAGATACTTATTTGATTAGAATATTTACAACCTTTTCTATTAAAATCTGCTTATCAAGTTCTTACTCCACCAAAATATCGAACAAAAATAATTATTAAAATTCCAAAAATTCTATTTTCCAGTCTGCGGCACTCCGAATGTCAATCGAATTGTGGGCGGCCAGCAGGTGCGCTCCAACAAGTATCCCTGGACCGCCCAGCTGGTCAAGGGTCGCCACTATCCCCGTCTCTTCTGCGGCGGCTCCCTGATCAACGATCGCTACGTGCTGACCGCCGCCCATTGTGTGCACGGCAACAGGGATCAGATCACCATTCGCCTGCTCCAGATCGACAGATCTTCCCGGGATCCTGGTATTGTTCGCAAGGTGGTGCAGACCACCATCCATCCCAATTACGATCCCGTCAACATTGTCAATGATGTGGCCCTGCTGAAGCTCGAGTCGCCGGTTCCGCTGACTGGAAACATGCGTCCTGTCTGCCTGCCCGAGGCCAATCAGAACTTTGATGGCAAGACCGTGAGTACAAGCTTTGATTTATTTCGAAAACTATATCTTAAAGTTTACGACTGAATAGCATTTTATAGAGCTTTAAATATTTATGGCTCTCTAACGGGTATTTATGCTTAAAAATTAATAACTAGACATAATCATGATTGTTAAGATCTTTGAACAAACAGTCTTCAAGATGTATGGGAGTATTATATTTGGAAAACATCTTTTAAGTCCACCCACTTTTCAATCTATTAAAACAAAGTTATGTTAAATTCATAAAAAAATCTAAAAAAATCTTTTACATGTTCAAACATATTTTAGTATTTAGAATTGATACTTTCCTTTTTATTATTTATTTCTTTTAAATTTCCTTGATTTTTAATATTTCTTGCAGGCCGTCGTCGCTGGTTGGGGTCTGATCAAGGAGGGTGGTGTCACCTCCAACTATCTGCAGGAGGTGAGTGTGCCGGTCATCAGCAATCAGCAGTGCCGCCAGACGCGCTACAAGAACAAGATCGCCGACGTGATGCTCTGCGCTGGTCTGGTGCAGCAGGGCGGCAAGGACGCCTGCCAGGGCGACAGTGGTGGCCCACTGATCATCAACGAGGGTCGCTACAAGCTCGCCGGCGTGGTGTCCTTCGGCTACGGATGTGCCCAGAAGAACGCACCGGGTGTCTACGCCAGGGTCAGCAAGTTCTTGGACTGGATCCAGAAGAACACCGTCGATGGTTGCTACTGCCAGAGCTAGATCATTTCTATCTAGAAACTCATTTGCTTGCTTCATTCCTAAATTATTCTAAATTATTGAAAAGAAATTTGCATCAAATAAATCCATCATATTCTTCGAACTTGTGTTTATTATTGGAAATAGGAGGGAGTCAAAAATAAACATAATATTTTACTGGGAACAACTTTACTTAGACCCAAGAATTAATAATACAAATTAAACCAAAAATTTTTTTTAAAATAATACGCAATTTCTTGCTAATCTAAAAATCTTTAATGATATAAAATATTTCTGTTTTATAAATATATTAATTTTTTTACGAGTCAAAAACTTTTGATTTATGTTCGAGTATCAACATCTAAATGTTTGGCTACCCATAATAAGCTCTTCATAATCCTTTCTGCGTACCATTTAAATGCCTGTCGCATCCGGCGGAGATCGCAATCGAAAATTCCTTCGACTCTCAGCCTGCTCCACCTTGTGGCAGTTTTGGGTAGAACTCCATTGGACCCACCCTCGTACTTGACGGCCATGATTAATGCCTCGAAATTGTTGCCGCTGATGGAAATCTTTTTGGCAGCGTTCACATCATAATCGCTCCGCAAAAACCCCGGCTCCGAGATCCAAAACCAACTGCAGGTCCAGTCGCTGTCAATCAGGGCCAACTTGGCTAAAAACCTGCGAGCGGCATAATTTGTTTTGACTCATTTTCATGCGCAGCTCATAAATTCAGCCAGCGAGTGGGGAATGGGGACGGGGGGACTAGAGAAGGAGTACGGAGACCATATGGAGGAGTCCCTAGCTCCAGCACCTTGATTATGATTATGATGATGATGCATGTGGACAGGACTGGGCAGCGGCGCATCTGCATAGAGTGGCCATTGATTTACTATGTGAACACTTTATGGCTGTTTAAGTTGTTAAATTGAATTAAGATGAAATAAATTCTCGGGCAATTTTTATGTTTGTTAATAAATTTTGCATGCCCTGCGATAATTTGAACGGCTCCTGGCCGCCGATCATAAATCGAGCGGCTTTTTGGCCACTCTAAAAATAATGCAGCGCGCAGACAATCGAAATAAATAATTCATGTGACTGCGAATGGGAATGGGTATTGCTATATGCTATATAGCTGGACATGGACGCACATCCTCTTCCATCCCGCGGAGGATCGCTTTCCGTTTCAATCTGTGGGCCGGCCTTCAGTTGCTTTTTGGCAGCGCCCAGGGGAGCAACTACAAATGGACTGCGGATAGAAGGCGCATTGTTGGCCATTTGGTGTTTGCATTTTAGATTTCTTCACACCTGAACGTGGCGGTGGGTCTGGGTCCTCTTCCCTCGTTCAAAGCAGCCGCCGTCGGCGATCGGCAGAAGACATAGGAAATGGCCAACCTGTCCGCGTTCCTGGCACTTGATCCAAGATTCACTGGAGTCGCGGTCGGGATTGCAGTTTATCTAATGCCCAACCGATGTCGAGGTCTTACCAAATTTGGCTCTGCTCGCAGGTTTTTCCAAACGTCCGGTCCTTGGACTTGGCCGGCCTGCGAATTTGTCGTGACTTGTTAATGATACATTTCGCCAGGTTCCAGGTTCTGCGCTCCAGGTTCCAGCCTGACTGGCTCTGGGCCTGGTCAAGTGTTGGCATGTCGCTTAAATGGTACATGGTGCCATCTTTGGAGCACCACACAGCGAGAAAAAATGTGTGGAAAGTTGGAAGTTTTTTAAGTGAAGTCCAAGAATAAGTAACCATTATTATATAAATATTTAAATGGTATAATTATGTTAAAATTATCAACTTTTTATCAATTTAGTAATAATTACTTGTTGTAATAATTACTTGTTAGTTATTACTATTATTATTACTTGTTTAAGATCTTTCTATTTCAATAAATCCAATTTTATACACTGAGAAAACTTGAGAACGAAAAAACCAAGAACGAATCTTCTTGATTTCATTATTTTGTCTTCTCACTTTTTTGAGCACAAACGTAATAAAAGTACTCTTGATCTGATTCTTTGAGAATACATCATTCTAGATTTTGTTTATCAAGCATGAACACTCTTGAAATCGTCCCCAAGCATTCTTGAAATCGTCCCCAACTTCGTCTCAGAGATGAAAAAAAAATGAGAGAGATTAAAAATTTGAATTGTTTGACAAGCAGGTTCTGCGCTCCAGGTTCCAGCCTGACTGGCTCTGGGCCTGGTCAAGTGTTGGCATGTCGCTTAAATGGTACATGGTGCCATCTTTGGAGCACCACACAGCGAGAAAAAATGTGTGGAAAGTTGGAAGTTTTTTAAGTGAAGTCCAAGAATAAGTAACCATTATTATATAAATATTTAAATGGTATAATTATGTTAAAATTATCAACTTTTTATCAATTTAGTAATAATTACTTGTTGTAATAATTACTTGTTAGTTATTACTATTATTATTACTTGTTTAAGATCTTTCTATTTCAATAAATCCAATTTTATACACTGAGAAAACTTGAGAACGAAAAAACCAAGAACGAATCTTCTTGATTTCATTATTTTGTCTTCTCACTTTTTTGAGCACAAACGTAATAAAAGTACTCTTGATCTGATTCTTTGAGAATACATCATTCTAGATTTTGTTTATCAAGCATGAACACTCTTGAAATCGTCCCCAAGCATTCTTGAAATCGTCCCCAACTTCGTCTCAGAGATGAAAAAAAAATGAGAGAGATTAAAAATTTGAATTGTTTGACAAGCTACCGAAGTTCACTTCGGATCTCGTCAAATGTTCGTTTTTTTCGGCCAGTTTCTCGGAGTAAATGAGTAAGCTATATAACAGAAAAAATAGTAGTAATAGTATTTTTCTGATTTCAATAAAAATATTTAAATGGTTATAACTTATAAGAGATCCTAATGTTTTGTAAAACCTCTAAAAATCGAAATCAAAATTAATATACCTGAAAATGTGAATATTATTTTAATATTTTTTAAATTCTTTCTGTTTTTAAATTATAGATTTGTAAGTAAACTCAATTAATAATTCAAAATTTTTTGTTTGACCTTTAGGGTAATTTTTGTGTGTTTAAAGCATATTAAGTAATTCCATTTAACTTCTCTGAATTTCTGCCAGTGTACCGGCGAGTACCTTAGCAGTACTTTGGATAGGGCCAGCTCGAAACGGACTAAGCCCATGTTAATCATGACTTGGCCGCCACGGCCCTGGGGCTATCAGTTTTCATTGATTTGAATAGTTTTCCAACTCTTTTTCAATTTACACGGGGCCGCAGAAATATGTTCCTGGAGCAGCCGTCAGCCGCGTCTTGTTCTCGCCACAATTTACGAGCTGCAGGACAGACGAAATCTTGGCTCGTGATAATTAAACTGCGGCAGCAGCCAGAGTGAAAACAAAATGATTTACTGGCAGAACCTGCAGCCTTTACTTGCACTTCCAGTCGTGTCAGAGCTCACTTTTATTTTTGGCCTTTGCCGGGCTTAATCTCATTTGTCTTAGTCGCCGACTCGGCGGACCTGGCCGTTGATGCCTCCTAAATAATGACCCTGTAATTACGGCTGTTTAGGCGGTTTAGTTGCCAAGCCGCGCTCGAAAGCATTCCACTTCATTAGCCGATGTTTATTAGTTGCCAACATTCGTTTTGCCAACAAAGCGACAATCTCAAGAGCTTTCGCTAAAACCCATTAGAAGATCACTCGCTTTTGTAGAACCCCCTTTTCATAAATGGTATCTGGAGGCTGTTCGTTTTACGACCTGGCTGGACGGGCGAAGTGTGAAAAGCCTGTTAAAAAAGACAGTTTATAGCAAGTCGGAAGAGGATTCCAAGCCTTAAATCATGTTTAAGCTCAATAAAGTGGTGAGTGTAAATGTGAATACAACCTAAGTGCCAAAGACGTCGAAAGATTGTACAAATGGAAAATGAAATTGCTGTTGGGTATAGCAAATTCTTTAAGTTATGACGCATTTAAATTGCATTTTTTTACGCATTTTTTTTATTTTTAAAAATCAATAACAATTTATTTTATAAAACGAAAGAAAAAGAAATAATTTAGTTAAAAATGTAATAAAACATTTTAAGCAAAAAAATATATTTCAATATGATTCAAGATAGGATAAAATAGAAATCAAGTAATTTTGCCATTCAGAATTTCGTCATTGGGATTTCCGCATACAGTACGTACCGTTCTCATATGCATAAATCAGTTTTTTGCCGACTTTACTTTTTGTTTCGTTTTGCCGTATTTTGGCGCTGAACACGTTCCAGTTTTACTTTCGGTTGGGGTCTTTGGCATTTTTGCACGTTGCACATTTATTTTAATTTCTGGCTGATCTCTTAGCAAATAGGCTGGGCTTTAGCCATATCCGAGCACGATGCACGTCCGCGACTGGGACTACTTTATGTAGATAATCTCAGAGATGGACTGGTTACCGGGGGAGGAGGTTTGGGGTACGAGGACGACTCGGGTTGCCAACTGCTCATTAGTTTATTAATTAAGTTGTGCTGCGCGATCAGTTTCCCAGGCTGCAGCTGCTTCTGCTTCTGCTGGCAGCTCGAACTTCAACTTTAGCTTCTGCTTTGCAGATTTATTTCTGTCCATTATGAAAATTGTCTATGGCATCGCCCGTTTCTGGGCTGCGCTGGCTGATGCTTCTTCTTAACATTATTATGCTAGTTGCTGTAGTTATTTTAAATTGTTTTGTCTGGCCTAATGATACCCTACACGGCAACGGGGCAGCGGCACTTTAATCGACAGTAGTTGGGCTTTAACGCCCGGCCCTCAGCCTTCAGCCCGCAGATCCAAATAGCTCCGAGCTCCCAGTTCCCAGTTCCCAGTTCCCAACTCATTTCGGGCTTTCGGTTCAGGTTTGGTTAGCGGCCGCTAAGTGGAAGGTGTTGAGAAAATGCACAAAAATTAATCATTTTATAATTGCTAAATTGCCGGCGGCCATTCAATTGCTCGCACTGATGAATACCCTAGCCAGCCTGAGAAGCTGAAGCTCATAAATTAGAAATTTGATGAGGCGCTAAGCCGGAATAGAATATGCATTAACAAATGGCCAGCGTGGGCCTCTGAAGTATCTTCTTGTCAATTCTTTTGGGCCCAAGCCTTATAAGAAAAGCAAGACAAATTAGCCAGAGGTTTCGGTACACGGAAAAAAACAGGTAGGTAAAATATGATGGACTGAATAACTGTATGTTTAATATATAAGCAGAATATAAAATGTATATGTTACAAAATAAAGTTCTAAATTAATATTTTGATTTTTAAAATTGTATGAAGATTTGAAAAATATAATTATAGTATTACTATTTAAATATTACCAATCTATAATAAAAAACCCATAAACTTAATTTACTTTCAATATTTTTATACCCGTTACTCGTAGAGTAAAAGGGTATATTGTATTCGTGCAAAAGTATGTAACAGCTAGAAGGAAGCGTTTCCGACCCCATAAAGTATATATATTCTTGATCAGGATCACTAGCCGAGTCGATCTAGCCATGTCTGTCTGTCCGTCTGTCCGTCTGTCCGTCCGTATGAACGCTGAGATCTCGGGAACTATAAAAGCTAGAGGATTGGTATTTGGCATGAAGATTCTTGGAGTTCCTACGCAGCGCAAGTTTATTTCTAGAAAGTGCCACGCCCCCTCTAACGCCCACAATAGCTTATACACGATTTTAAAAATGTAAATATTTCTGAAAAGTAAAAATGCAGTTTTGTTGTGCTTATCAATACCTATCAAAATGTAGAAGAAATTTTTTAAATCGGACCATTCGTTAATAAGTTATGGCTCATCAAAGTTTATATATCCATCTCCCTCGCACTCCCTTTAGCCGAGTGACGGGTATTAGATAGTCGGGACACCAACCCGACTATAGCGTTTTCTCTTGTTTTTTATTATACCCTTGCAGAGGGTATTATGATTTCAGTCAGAAGTTTGCAACGCAGTGAAGGAGACGTTTCCGACCCTATAAAGTATATATATTCTTGATCAGCATCACTAGACGAATCGATCTAGCCATGTCCGTCTGTCCGTTTCTACGCAAACTAATCTCTCAGTTTTAAAGCTATCGGGCTAAAACTTTCCCAAAAGTCTTCTATCTATTGCAGGTAGTATATAAGTCGGAACGAGCCGGATCGGACAACTATATCATATAGCTCCCATAGGAATAATCGGGTAAAAAAATGTAAAAAAATTATATCTTGGGTGTTTTTGAACCTATAACCTCCTACTTTTGGAAATGCCATTTTTTATCTAATTCTGAATTTCGAATAAAATTTTTTCAAAATCGGACGACTATATCATATAGCTGCCATAGGAACGATCGGAAAATTAGTGATTAATAGAAATTATCTGCAAGGGTATATAAGCTTCGGCTGGCCGAAGCTAGCTTCCTTTCTTGTTTTTAGAATGTTATGAAGATTTGAGAAATATAATATTAATATTACATTAATCTATAATATAAAAATCCATAAATTTGATGTACTTTCAATACTTTTTGTATGTATAGTCAAGAATAATTTATTTCCATCTTTCCTTAGGTAACATATAAATATACCTATTCGAACTAGGCCCATAAAATATGTTTGGAGCTATAGGTCGTTAGTCCGAAACGCTTGAGTAATTTCTTTTGAAGAATTTCTAAGAAACCTTTGTTTTCCACTTCCAATTTATGGCCTTCGCCCTGCCCCAAAATGACGTCATCCCGGTGACCTTGGAGCGGAGTGTGTGGTGTGCAAATGGAGCTAATCAGAATCAGATCCAGACCATCCAGACACTTTCGGATCTGCCAGTTTAGCCCCAGAATTCTCTGGGCTGGCCAAGCCTGACGCGTTGTCTACATTTTTCTCGCTTTACTTTTAATTTTGCACGCGTCCCAGCGGGTTTTCTTTGGCCGGTTCTGTTGTGTTCTGTTTTTTTTTTTTATTTTTTGTGTCCATTCTGATGAGTTTGTTTAGTTTGAAATATGTTTTCTATACGTGCGTCATGTTTGGACGTCCCTGGTCGCGATTCTTGGCGGGTCGGGCACTATAATTAAAGGTATTGGTAGGCGTTACTATTGGCTCAGGTCCTCGAAAGGGGACAGGCAGGGAACTAAGTATATAAACTGGAACGACAGCAGATGGCCGCTCTTGTCTAGGTGGACATTGCATCAGTCGGAGAAAAATCTACAAAAGATTCGCCGCGATTCGCCGCTGCAAACAGTTATGTAAGTTTCCTGTAGCGCGATCTTCTACCGAATTCATAGGAAATTGCCTTAGCTTCGGTTTCAGCTTTCAGTTTCGGCCACCACTGGCAGTTAATTGCCGACTTGAAAGCTTGGACTCGGACGGATGTTGGTCTACAATTTGCGCGCCTGGCTTCCAACGCCTTCATCTGCGCATTTGCGCCGCTTTTGCTCTGCTCTCGGAATTAATTAGCACTTTTGCCTTTAAAATTAATTACTGCAAATAACAAGTTACACTCGGCGGACTCTGATTCTGGCCATCTTCAGAGCTCCGACTGCTGCGCTGGTTTCGATAATTTGCAACGCGAATTAACGAGAATTTGTGGCCGGCCCAAAATGATTTACATTTTAATTTGTTTATTATGCTCAACAGTTGCTCAAATGGCTGTTGCAGAATATGGAACAAGGTGAGGATTATAAATCAGTTCCAAGAACTGGGTTACAAAGGTGCAGGGTGTTTAAAAACATAACAGCAGGTATACAAAAATAATAAGTGGAATTCTTGGATGTTTTAAAACTGAAAATATATTATTAAAAGATTATAAAGAAAGGTTAAGCTAAATAATAATCAAAAATGTTTAAAGAACACACTTAAAACTGAATGAAGAGGCGCTCTATTTATAATAGGAACTATCTTGGATGTTTTTAAACTAAAAATATATTATAAAAATATTATAAAGAAGAGTTAAGCTAAATAATAATATAAAATGTTTAAAGAACCCACTTAAAACCGCCCTATTTATAATTGCAACTATCTCAGAGATTGAAATTTATTTGTGGTATTTAAAATGCCATAAAAAAAGAAGAGTACCATTTCCTGGTACTCTATAAACATGATAAATGAATGCCATTTCTCATAGCTCAGCCAAATTTGTATCCCAGCCAGTCGGCAATTGTTATCCATTATTTATAGAATCGCCGAACCAATCTTCTTTCGCATGCTGTCACAGCCATCCATCGCGATTCTCGATTGTATAACCGCACAATGAAATTACAAAAGCCCGGATAGTAAAGTTTAGTAGAGTCGACTGAAGTCGAGTTGAGTTGAGTTCCCAACAACAAGTGCGGCGAGCGCTTACCGCATTAACAATTGCAAATCTTTGGCCACAATTTTTATGAGTTTAATTGTTTGTTTTCCTGGCATGACGGAGAGCCCGGCCAGAAGAAGATCAGATCGCGGCGGAGAATCCAAGTACCTGGAGTACCTTAGCCGGCAGGTAAGTTGAGTTAGGGAAATCAAATCGCAGAACTCGAGCGTTGAGAAAGCCCCGTTAATGTGACCCGACGTGCGCGGCAATAGATAAAAATGCCCAGCAAAACAAGACAAAAAGGCACAAAACGAGGCAAGACAAACATTTCAGAGACAGTCGGATAGTTGGATAGTTGGATAGTCAGATAGACAGATACGTAGAGTTGTAGTTGCGGGTGGGCAGAAACCGCAGAGACTTTGCCTCGCCTCTTTCCCGATTTCCCGAGCTCCCGCTTTCCCAGCCATTTCCACAATGGGCCAAAAGGCGGGGGAAAATGATGACCTCGTGCAGAAAACTAAGTCACACGAAGTGAACGACCAACAACGAATCAGTGACTGAAAAATTGCCAACAAAATGTGGCGGATGGCATGACGATGATCTCAGCCAAAGTCACTGGGTGAAGGAAGGGGTATCCGAGCGCCCAAAACAAACCAAAAAGAAAACAATGCCAAGGCATTGACACAGCTGCAGGCCATGAGCTGCCCCCCAGATAAGCCTTTTGGCCTTAAAAGGAGCAGTATCGAAGTATCGTACATAAACGTTATCTTACGACCATGTCACTGGAACCCAAAAACAGTTACACTCGCCACTCCAGTGATTTGCGGTTCAGGCAGCAGTGCTAACTTTCGACCACCTTCGAGTGGGAGTGGAGAATCATATAAGGAGAGTGTGGTTTTGATTCTTATAAATGGAAACCGATTTGTACTTATAAAAGTACCCAAAGTGTGGAATTAAAATAAATTGTACCATTGAAAAAAAAAAAAACTTAGTAAATGCAAAGATTTTAAATTCACTCCTTGCGGTTTTTATTAAATTTTAGTATGAAAATATTACATTTAACAATTATAGTTAATTTTAAAAACGTTTAACTTTGATTTGAACAAGAAAATATATTTTAATAAAGAAAAATAATATTTTCTTCTGGATTTAAATATTTTCATTCTTTAAATTAATACTACAACTAAATATTTCGTTTTTTTTAATTTAATTTAAATATTTAATAGGAATCTTAACATTCAATATGCAAATATTTATTTTTACTGTTCAATTTTTTATCAGTGTTATAACACTTTAAAGGATATTATCCTTAACCTACTCATACCCTTTTTATTAATTAGTCAAAATAGCTGCCTAAACCTTTTATAGAAAGTACCTAGTTATTATTTAAATTACTTTCATCTTAGTTCTTAAAATAAATTTCTATCCCATATTATCTCACTTTCGAATGCGGTGAAATCTTAAAATGTAAAATTACTTAGCCAGTCCTGAGATAATATTTAAGTGAACTTGCTCTGGCAGCGAACTGGCCAACCTAATCCTCGTTCCGAGGCAATGGCCCTGAACCGTATCGTATCGGTTGTCAACTTCGCAGCGCTCCTCCACTGACACTGACCGCCAAAATGGAAATGCGTTACAAATCTGGCCGCAAGACAGGCGGCATCCCTCCTCTACTCTCCTCCCTTCACCCCTCCCCCGCCAGTCAGTTGCAATTTCAATCAAGCAGCTACAGGCTAAGGGTTGTCCGGAGGAAGGAGGAGCCCACTGTGGATACTAGAGCGTCGGCTGGGCAAGCAATTTTTATTGGCAATCTTATGGTTATCAAAATAAATGAAGTGTTACAGCAACAAGTTGCGCGGCGCGGAAGCCGAGCTACGTGCCTGCCTTTGGTCGCTGATTGCTTGGCCACACTGTCCCAAAAAAGGGGTGTACAAAGGGTGATATAAATCGTTTTACAGAGGGACCTCACAACTCGAACTAAAAAACAGTGACTATGGAAACACAAAGCACACGAATAATATCCTCAACTATGTTAGATAAAATCAAAGTCTTCACATATGATATCATATGATACCATTTCAATTTCCTTGTGGATTCTAGGTCTAAAGATAAGATAAAATAGATTTATTTCCCCAAGAGCAGTTTGATTTGCAAAACCCTGACATAATTCCTCTAATTAAACCCATAATTTATATAATTTTTCTCTCTGCAACGACTGACGACTGCAAACCTTGCAGGATTTTGGCATCAGCCAAGGAAAAGCGGGGAAATAGTTAAGCCGCCAGCGGATTGGAGGCAATTTTCAATATACAAATACATGGCATCCTGGCCGCCGTGGCGTGGGCAAAGTCGACAAACGCTGGCACAAATTGAATATTAAGCCAGCGATTCGAGAATCGCGATTCTGCTGACCACTGGGCGATTCTGCAGCAGATAACAACGATCGCGATAAGCGCCCCAGAAGGCGCTTCCTGCCGATCCAAAGTGGCCCGCTGTGGCGTTTGTTTGCCACACGCAATCAATGGATGTGGATGGGGATGTGGATGGGGATTGGGTTTGGGATGGAGATGCCCCTTGGACCCGATCCCATGCTTCAGCACTTTGATCATCATTTCGACTAATCGGCCCGCTGTGCAGATCCACAGATGCCCAGCCACAGATCCAGATCCCGATGCAGATCCCGATGCAGATCCAGATGCAGATACAAGTACGAATACGAATACGAGTTCGAGTGCATCTCATGCATCCACATCCACATCTGCAGCTGGGTCTGTTTATCTAGCTGCGATTGTCGCTGCCCAGTCACTTGGCCATGTTGTTAGTCATTTGTTATGAAACAAGTAAAAGGGTCTCTGGTCCGAGGATCTCCCATGTTGTGCATATGCATGAGATCTCCCCATGTCCCATGTCCCATGTCCGATGTCCACTGTCCATTTGGCTGCTGCTGTGTGGCATTTCAACTGCCGGCCAGTTGCCATGTGCGGAATTTCTTAACACGTGTCACCCTGCTGCATTTGCCTTTAACTGCCGATTGGCCAGGGGTATTTAGCCACAGACTGCGATGGTATAATAGATCCCGATCCCCAGTTGCCAGGTGGTTAGCTGAAAAGCTTTTAATGAGATGCTAGCAATCTATTTGTTTATCTCCTGTTAGCTGGAAATAACAGCGAGGCTTAGCGAGTTCACGATATTTAAAGGATTTACCTTATTACTTTTTAGAATTTTCCAATAAACTCCAATCTTCCGAACCTTACACATCATTTATACATTTATCAATTAGAGAACATCATTTAATCCACTATGATTTTAATTTTACAAGTTTAAACGACTTACTCACGTCCTAATATATGGTTTAACAATCAATCATATCTCATTAAGTACAAAAATAAAATTGAAAATTTAAAAAAAAAACGTTCTGTAAGTTTTTAAGGAAGTTTGAAAATTTCGAAATAAAAAAATTATGAAAAAATTACTTTTTATTATCCAGTTTATTTTATTTTTATTTTATTATATATTTCTTAATTATTTAAACATCAATGTAATGTATTAAATTAAGCCAAAGTTTATAAACCCCTTTTAAAGTCACATTTAGTTACCTCCCTAAAGTTGGCTTTATATTAAGTTTAAAATATTTTTGACGCCATCTATGTATTAAGTTAAAAAGGCTTTTTTTAAGCTTTGAAACGCGATTCGTAGCTTAGAAAACCCACAGTGAAAGTAAGCTCAATTCCGTGTAGAATCCGAACGTAGAAACCATGTAGAAATATGTAGCTGTGTAGACAATGGATGTAAATACTTTGCACAGAAACTGGTTATTAATCGTAAAGTAACTTTGCAAAAGATACATTTCTCTGTAAAATTTACATACTGTTTGCTTCTCTGTAAAAATGTTAATTGTAAATTAGTAAATAATGCTTAGCGAATTTTTTTAAGAGTTTTAGACTTTAATAAAACATAAAAATGGGGAAAAACTGTATTTATTGTCTTTCCTGATGATAAAAGAATTAATAAGCTATTCCAGATCTAAATCTAAATTAACCGAATTCAAAATTTATAAAGGATATTCACTTGATTTATTAGTCGCCATTAGACTCATACACATGAGAACAAAGCGGTCATAAATCGGTAACCGCCTCGACACAGACAAATTAATCGTCGAATGCGACGATTAAGACCAAACCAAGGACATTTTGTTCAAAAGGCAGAAATCGGGTCACTCAGGTGACGAAACGACTTGCATGTTAGATGAAATTATTAGTTGGTATCAGGGAGAAACCATCTAAAGGGTAATCCAAAATTTATCTTTATTAGTCTCCGAATAGTAGTTGCAGAGGTGCCATTAAACCAGCTGGGCTCTTAACTTTATCAGTTGCAGCACATGCACGCTGATTTTTTCATTGAAATAATTTCACCCAGGTCACAACTTTTATTACTATATTCCACGAAGCTTTCAGCTTTAAGTCATTAAATTGCGTGTATGTCTAATAAGCCGAGCGACGAGACACTTAATTATAAGCATAAAAGTCCCAGGTGGAATGGGGTCCGACTGGAACTACATAAACAACGGCTATTAGAGAGGACAGGTGAACACCGGGAATTTGTCCTTTTTTTATTTTGATGAGTCCAAGTCGCCCTAATGCGACTGCAGAAGGAATTCATACAAATTAGCGGTGAAATAAATTAGGCGGCAGCGTCGCCGGTTTTCTGTCTCTGTTCCGAGTAAAAGCAAATTAAATTAGGCAATGCATACTGCTCGAAAGGGAGAAAAACGAGGCCAACCAAAAGGGAAAGCCATTCAGGTAAATGTAAAGTAAATAGAAACTGATGTTTAAAATGGTCCTCGCTCGAATGCTCTTTTTGGCCTAATTTACAAGTCAGTCAAGTTTAGTCAAAACTAACATTATTTTATGTTTTTGCGTTTTTTACAAAGGTAAATGTTAAAATGATTATTTTAAATCAAGAAAGAGGGGAATTGTAAGAAAAAGTTTCATTAGTAATATTTAAAAAACAAATTTAATTTTGCAGATTTTTAAATATTCAAATAATTTTAGAAAAATGTAAAAAACATTTTTTTTTTAGAAAAATTGAACTGATGGAAATTTATTTATTTGGTTATTCAAAATGGTTCCTAGCATTTTGAACAGGTATTGTTATTTATACTATAGAGTTCTTAATAATTTTCCTTAAATATACATCATAAACTTTCTAGAATCGAAAGGGTAAAAAAAAATGATTCAAACAATTTTTTAGAAAAATTGAACTGATGGAGATTTATTTATTTATTTAATTGGTTATTCGAGATGGTTCCTTGCATTTTGAACAGTACCTAAAGGTATTGTTATTTATACTACAAAGTTCTTACTAATTTTCCTTAAATATACATCATAAACTTTCTCCAATCGAAAGGGTATTCACATGTCGCCCATGAGTCTTCCAGGGGCTGTGACCTGTCGCTCTTTTCGGCTGTCGGTCCGTCCGTCCGTCCGTCTGTCGGGATGAAGGGTTTGCTGGTAAAGCGCATTCATGGCTGGGGATGTCAGCAGCCAAATGGGAACGAGCATCAGCCAAATGCGACATGACAGGCTGACTCGTCTCCCTGGCCCATTTCCCTTCTCTTTTTTTTTTGCGTGGAGTGGTCCGACTTAGGCGGTGCTTAAAAACGCGTAAATGGCAGCCAGTCACATGCTAATTTGCCATCTCCATCTCCCCCAAATAAACCCATATGCCGGGACAGCTAATCATGGCAGTGCCAGTGGCACTAAAATGTCAGAGAATCTGGAATCTGCCATGAGAAGTGACGCTAATGAGCTGACATAATCCTAGGACCTGCGTTGGCGTTGCCATTAAAAATATTTAATCATTATTGGCAGACGAGGCATCGTGTGATTTTTTACATTTTTCCCTCTTCCTCTTTGTTTTTAATTTTTGTGAAATATTCCAGCTCGTGGTGGTGACAAATTAAGCCGATTGACTGCGACTTTTGATCCTCTTTTTGTGGCGTCCCCTAGAAAGTTTCGCAAAATGAGTTTTTAATGCGGAGGTAAAAAACGGAAATCTTTTCGGCCAGCTTATCGCTTTATCCCGCTGCCAGAGAAACTTGAAAAAGTCGAAGACCCACGCGTCCTACGTCATTGGCATGCTAAATGCCTGTTTCGCCTATTCATACGCCCCGTTGGCCGGCCTCAACTTCGACCCCCAGAATGGCCGGCCACTCGCATAAAAATGCTCATTACAATTGCGCCAAATTTTTATTGTTGCATACATTTCGCCCGGCGCACTTGAGCTGCTTTTCGGGCCTGGCCAAAAGTCGAAGCAAAACTTATATTTATGTTGTACACATATTTGCCAGCAATTTGTGCCGAAATACATGGACTTCTATATGTACAAGTTAACTGCCGGCAGTCTGGCTTTGTCTGCCCAAACGATGTTCAATGCCGGAATGGCGGAAGGCCGATAACCTCATTATTCATACTCCTTCTGGCTGATTGTTGTACTTTGAATATTTGATTAAGAGGCCAGATTTTTTATTGCCCGCCTATTTGCCTTCAGTTGAGCGTGATAAAGCCGAAAATGGCAGAGCAAACACACTAGGAGATAAAAATTTGACAGGTTTCAAGAAGAAAAAATTCAAATTGCATTTAAATTGACTTGCTACGAAAGTTTGAATACATTTTTTTACATACCCGAATATATATAGTCCCAAAATAATGTAATAAAATCTGATTAAATTCCTTATAGCCTTCAAGAAATATCGTAGACAGCCCTCTCTCTATATTATTTCGAATAATACAATTATCAGTGACAAAGGAAGTGGACCTGGCGAATCCTTTTCATAGAGCAATTGTTCACTTTGGCCAGGAAAAAGAGAGAAAATTATGATCCCTGACCTGAATTCAACATTTCTTTTCACCTTCTCCCCTGTCCAGTTAATAATTGAGTTGATTTTGCCCATTTGCTTTTCACTTTTCGGACAGCTCATGTCGGGCAAACATTTCCATCGAGCATATTTCCAATTATTCTGCCACTTTTGTGTGCCAAAAGGGTTTCGCTCCTGTCTGATTCTGTTTGCCCAAAGTATTGTCCCTCCGGCAAAGTGGACAGCAGACGAGGTTTTGCTTAGGCTCAAGTAAATATCATTTTCTGGACAAATAAACTTGGGGGAATTTAAGTATGGCAATGTGTACACAAGCCACTAAAATAATTCGGTTTATTTTAGGATCGTGAAAAAATATTAAAAAATAATTTTATAACATTTCTAGACGTAAAAAGTGTATTTTTTACATTTTAATAGCAAATCAACATTTTCAAAGGGTACTTCAATATTTGTGCAGTTTTTTTTCCATCATGGCAATTTAACCACCACTTTAACCACCGAAAACCAACTAAAATAATTTCATTTGAGGGCACATTTCGCCGAGTGCACAACCGTGTGCTTTTGGCTTTGTGGGGATTTTTTGCATAGTGGCATGCACATTAATTGAGCCACTTGGGGCATGGCCTAATCAGCACACGCATAATGAGCACAATTAAAGGACAAACATAATTACAAGTGAGCTCTGCCCACACAGAGCAAACAAAAGAACAAAAATGGCCAAAGGACTGGGCCAGAAAGGGGCAAACAAAGCCAGAAACCGAAAGAATAGCACGAAAAGAAAGCGAATCCTGTGCAAACTGGGCAAATGAAATTAACAAATTTCGCTAGCGCATGCACAAAAGACTTGAGCCCAAAGCCCTTCCTACATATTTACGTATGGAAGTCACACAAAGCGATTTCGGCCTGGGCGCTCGATTACACACCAGATTGGGGTTTTTGGGGTATAGGGGGTTCAGTCGGTCCATTTCTGGGTTGGGGCTGTTAAATGCGGTGATAAATGAGTTAAGGTAATGCCTTACATGCGATGAGACTCCCGGGATACTCCTGCACGCGCGCCTCTAATGAAATCATTTAAATACAACCCACACGAGCGAGCTCCTTCTCGACCAGAATCACAACCCACTGGTTCCCTTCCCAGGAAGTCCTGAAATGTGAATGGGATTTGTACCTACCACAAAAACGTGCCAAAGCTCTTAGTCGACGGAGTGGGTGTTGGGTCATTCCTGTGACAGTTGAGGTTGGAAACCAGAAGCATTTCCCACTCAAAATATCTTGTTATCGCCAGTGCATAACTTTGAGCAGAGGCAGTTGTCAGGACATTTCGCAGGCAGGTCCTTAATTAATATTCCAGAAAAGAATGTATACACTGGAAAAATAAAGGATGATTTTGGCCACACAGAAGGTAAGTTTACCATGATGTTAGTTTGTTTAACGAGATAATATGCACTCAAAAAAAATTTTGTTTTAAAACGATAATCAATTTTGATTCAGAGAGAGAATTCTGCAAAATGATATTATATAATACCAATTTTACCAGTATTGCATGGTAAAAACTACCAGAAGTTTACCATGTACATATCGATTTGATCCCGTAAAATTTGTTTTTTCTGTGGATAAAAAAGAAAGCATATGTTACAATTTCGGTATGACAAAATGTTGGTTACTTATGCTAAAAAGTTTTTATTTCGCTAGTTTGCATTTTTATATCAAAGGGCTTACATTTTAAAAGAAAGATTAAAAAAACTATAAAAAATATATTGTAACATATTACTGCAATAAATAGACAGTAAAAAGGAAAAGCAATCTTATAGCACTGCCCATTTTGTCACACCAAATCCTGTGCATCTTTTACCCAGCAACATTCAAACCCAGCCACATCTATCATCTGGATACCCGAGGATCCTTCCATCTCCTGTTACTGCAGTAAGCCACGAAAACAGAGAGAGGGGGGATACAAATTTCAACTATTTTAGTGCAGGCGCAGCTGCGTTAAGGACACTCACTCCCATTCCCCCGGCTGTTGACTTCGATATATCAAGGCAAATGTCAAGCAGCGTGTTACTTTGTTTAACACCCAGCATCCCAGCATCGCAGCATCCACATGGAAGCGCAAACACTTGTACGAGTGAGTATATTTCAGGACCGAGATAACATTTCATTTTTTACGGCCAGCAGCACTTACGCACCAGCGCGCAAAAGGGCTGGGTATCTGGGTTTCTGGAAATACATTACTGCAGTTGATGGTTTTCCAAACTCTGGGTCGCTCATAAAACAAAAAAAAAGAGTAGAAACTACGAAATATGCTAACCAGATGGAAGGCGAGGACCCTTCCATTTCATTCCCTTTCCATAAATAATAAACTGCCTGTGTCTTTTATAGCGAGTGCGACGAATGCGACAGCTGCTGTTAATTTGCCGTGTCATTTTGCAACACTTTTATGATTCAATTCCACCGACAGTGTCTCATCGCATAAAAGGCCAAAGCGCCTGCATACACAATTCGTCTGAAGTGGGCGTGGCAATTAAGCCGAGGAGGCGACATCAACTTTAAACTCCCCTTAAAACCCAGGCTTAAGGCTTTTACAAATGTTTACAAAAAAGTGGGGAAAAAATGGGGGATAGAAAAAAATGGTAAAGAGGAACCGCAGAAAAGTTTCGGGGGCACGGAAAGCGGCCAAATGTTTGAGCAAAAGATAAAGTACTGCAGGCTAAGCTTCCGTTTCCGCTGCATTTTTGCATTTGCGGATTCGACCACGCCCCCCAGCAACCCAGAATCATCCTGGGTTTTTGCAATGCAAATGTTATCAAGTGGCGTTTAAGCGGAATTGCATAAATTGGGACTGCCATTGAATTATGCGACCCTGTTTCGGCATTATGCACCGGGAAATCAATGCTCCCCAGACCCTCGACTTCTCTTATTTATTTACATTAATCATAGTTAAATTGGCGCCACTAATTGATATATTATAGCTGTCATCGCTTTAACCCATAATTAAGGCAGGGAGTCGGCTGCCAAATTGAAAAATGAAATGAGCACTGCAAATGCAACACTTTACAAGCCGCTTACACGTCCGCGGACATTCATTGGGAATGGGTAATTGCAAATGCAAGTGAGGCTTGTCGTGGAATGGGTATAAAAAAATCATACATATCTGTCTGGCTCATCATTAAAATATTTTCAATTACGCTTTAACAGTTTACTACATGTTTTGGACATGAATAAAGCACCTCTATTTTAAATATTTAATATGTATATTGTTCACTGTCTGCAGGGATTTAATTTTGATTTTTTCCAAAGCAAACAAGTAAAACAAAACATGGTTGATCTCTCGTAAAAAATGAAATTTCTAAGCTAACAAAATCCCTCACACTTATCTAAAGATAAATTAAAAACATTTGTTATCCCCTTTTAAGCGCATTCAAAAGTCAATCATGAATACGATTTTTTCCCCTTTATAATATAAAAAGCTCCACGTATTTTTAAACTCATTTGTGCAATTCGTAATCCCCGCACAGCAGCGCCAAAAAGAAATGCAAAAGAAATTAACCCAAACGAGGTTTTCTTTTCAACAAGGCGAACATGGCGTATGCGTGATATTTTCGCAGAGCGAACAAGATAAAACTATGCGCTCCGTTGATTGAGTTGAATAAATTATGGCTGCATGTTGATTAACTGCAGCCCAAACAATTCCGCATTGGTAATTAGGTTGCGAACCGAAAAGTGTCCAGAAATGAGTGGAAAACATAGCGAAAGTTTACAACTTTGACATTTTAATAAGCTGTCAGTGGCCATTAGGCCAAAAGGGCTGCCATTAAAACTAGCAAAGGGTTTTAAGCCGCTTTGTATGGACCGCCCAAAAATACCCCCGGGGTGTAGTAAAAGGTGATTGCAAAGTGTCGAGGCAAATTTTATGTGTCAACTTAAAATTGTTTGATGTCGAAGCGATTGGAAGCCGCAGGGGTTTTACGTCAATCGTTTTTTTAATAATTAAAATTCTATGCATAAGTTATTACTTTCTTAAATTTCGATTTTAAATCTACATTTTTTTCTACATTTTTATATTCCTTTATTTAAATGACAGTGCAGAGAGTGATTGATGTTTTTCAATGGACAACCCATAAGAGCTTAATTTAATTTTCTCGGACACCTTTATTGTTTTAACCCTCAGTTCTGTCCCTGACATTTTCAACAAAGGAGCTTTATCTTCATCCATTTTCGAGAAGAAAAATAGTCGCTGACACCTCACTTGATTGCAATAAAATCCGTTGGCTGGTCGATCGATATGCACATGGAAATTATACAAGAACCCCCCTCTCTCTCCCTCGCTCCCCAGAAATCTTGACTTCAGCTCAGCTTGCCGATGATGTCCTGTGTGTGTGAGGGTGTTGAAAAATTCATAAAAAAAATACCCGTAGTTGGGAAAGGAGTATACGGACGACGCTCAGCCCCTGATGCATTAAACATTGACACCTCCGCGATGGCTCCAGGTTCCAGGTTAATCAACTTAACGCACTCGCATAATACGACGAAAAGTTTAATTAAAAGCTTAATTAATAAGGGTGGCTCCAGACGCCGGGACGTGGCGTGTGGTCTGTCAACCCATCGGCCCTACTGCCACGCACATGCTAGCAATTAAAATTAAAATTTTATGCTAAACTAAGTAGCAACTCAAGGCACAGGCAACCCGAGCCATTCGCCATTCGCCTAAGCTGTCGTGCATGCGGCTGGCAGCTAATACCGCCCGTTCAACGGGGCGTATGCATAATAATTCGGATTCATCGCATACCATGTGCCACAGGTCGCCGATGTAATTAATATTAATTAGCCATTTGCATGCAAATATTGTGTTGCATTTGGCCGGGACAAATTCGAAATGGTTTTCGATAAAGTTAACTACTTTTGAGTGCAAATTGGAAGCCTGCGAAAAATGAGACCTTACATGGAACCAATTAAACCACTTTTACAAACATTTTTATTTTTTTTTATTTTTACGAGGTATTTCTCTGACATCTTAAAAAAATTATACATACTTATTTTACACTATCCAGACTATCCAGGAGATTTAAAAATATTTTTTCTCAACCAATCAACTGAAGAAATAAGCAATACTATTTTTTTTTGCCAAGTTGGTCTGTGAATTACCTCGTCAGAATGTTTTTATTGGCTAAATAAATTGCCGAAATTCCTTTATCTCATCTCCTGAGTACCTCAACAAAATGTCAACAGGGAAAAGAGCAAAAAAATAAAAATGAATGTACAAAAAAACGCCCCAAAAGAGCTTCAAGGCCTGCACTTCTTGGACATTTCTGTGTACATTTGCACGGATATTGAGTTCGCATCGGAATCGAGTTGGATCAGCAAACGTATCTGTGTCAGCTCAAGAGGCTGTCTGACTGCCCATTTCGTTTTGACCAAACTTTGTGCCACACTTTGGCAGGGCAAAACTAATTTTGCTGCTGGCATGTCGCGCAAATCTCTCCAGAACTTTCGATTCAGGCCCAACTGGAGCGTAGCGTATACGCCACGTTGTTCGAGCGAAGCGACCAGTTTTTACTTGGTTCCCTCTTTTTACATTTCTTGTCGGAGTGCCACAAATGCCTGTAGTGGGATGTGTTTTGCTTGTTCTCATTTCGTTGCTCTTTTCCATTTCGATGCTGACACGTCGTCGTTGCCTCCCCGTCCTCCTGAAATCCTCGAAGTTCTCCTGCACCCGCTCGTTATTTGTTACTACTCACTTCCCCTTCACTCGAAGCTGTTTTTCCCAGCAATTTGACGTTTTTGCTACGGTATCCTTGTCTATTTCCCATCGCTGAATGTGTGTTATTCCAAACCTAATAGATTATTTGGCGCTTTGCTGGAGAAATAAGTTTCCGTTTTTGTCGAACAGACCTTGAATTATGTTGTTTCGACTGTCAGGAGTGGTACACTGGTAGAATTTTCACATGCATGATTGTTAGCTAGTGGTCCAAAAAAACAAAGTTTATTTTACATCCTTTAAAATAAAATACGAAAAAAAAATTCCAAAATTTATTAAAATAAGAGCTTACACAAACACGTCCGCGAATTCTTCAGATGAATTCTTTATATAAATGCACTCTAAACTAATTGGTATGATAATTGTTTTGATATATTAAAAATATGAATGTATAAAGCCAAAAATTCTTTCCTTGAGTTAGTAAAATAAGAGCTTACACAAACACGTCCGCGAATTCTTCAGATGAATTCTTCATATAAATGCACTCTAAGCTAATTGGTATGATGATTGTGTTGATAAAAGCCCACAAATAAATAAATTCAACATTCAGACCAGAAAAGGGACCTAATAGTTTTAATATTTTTAATTTTATAATTTTAAAATAAAGATAAATGCAATGGATTTGAAAAACAATAAAATACGTAAAAACCATTTTAAAAAAAGGCTAATCACCCATAAACGCAGCTTATTTTTAAGCGATATATTTCCCATTTTTTCCTGGTCCTCAGTGCCGCATTCTCATCTGTCTTCGACACAAATGTGTGCGAAGTTTTTGCCTGGCAAGCTGGATTCGCGGAGACTTCCTGCTGCACATCTGGGCCATGTCGCCCCGGCATTTCTGCTTATGCGATGCGATTTCCCCGTCGAAGCTTAGCCAAGCATGCCGGGAAGGCCAAGATTTAGTGCTGCCTGGGCCACGCCCACCCGTTGAGCAGCCGTTTTTGTGTGCAGCCGCCCAAATTAATGGCTAATGAAGCGCAAGGAGGGCAGGTGATTGCAGCCGAGTGCCATAAAAGTCAAGTATCCGGGCGGAGTTTAACCGAGCAGCTTCCTGCGCCCGCCTGCACGCCTCATTTGCTGCACAAATACTCCTGCCCACGCCGCATCCTGTCGAGTTCATGGCCAAAAAAAAGCGAGACTAACAGAAGTTCAAGCAAATAAAAATCACATAAATTTTTCGGCTGCCATCAGCATTTGGAATTGCAAATGCAGTGCTCTGCAATGATTTGTATCGATGCAATATACTCAGTGTAAACACTTTTTCCCCCCCTTTGAGACATGGTAAATTTCTTTTGATTTTTACGGTCACGACTTGCCAAAAGTTCATTCAGCCCGATATTGATGATCAGGTTGAACTTAAAGTACAAAGTTTGCTTTGCATTCGACACTCGGTAAAGCTGACAGAGAAAGGGCCAACTGAGACGTGACCTGGCCAAATGCAAATATATTTAAGGACATTTAGGAGGGAATCAATCAATTTGCGTTGCCTTGACAGGACATAAACAAACTCAAGGCAGACAAGAAAAGAAATAAGAATTTAAAGGTGAAAAGTTTAAAATTATCGATATTTCCGATATTTCGACAAAATCGATTCGATAATATCGATGTTTTGAAGAGAAAACACAAAATAAATATCAGAAAATATCAAACTATCGATATTTTTTTAAGCTCCACTGTTTATAGATTAGTATTTTGTAGGAAGTTCTTTTATACGTAGAAATTCTTTATTTTTTAAGTATTACATTTTAAGCAATATTTCAATTAAAAATAGGTTTTAATGATAACCAATTTGTGATATAACTTTATAAAGGACACAGCAATAACTTAAGTTTAGATCAAACGTTTAGCATAGAAAATGTGTCACATGAGCAGGCATAAATTATTTAAATTCATTCATTTATCACTGCTCTCTTCCTTGTCCCTCTCTTCGTTTTACTGGCATTTTCACCGCCCGTTTAATTTCATTTACAAATCAAACGTCAAATCATTTCACATATCAATGCATTCCATCGGGCCCAAATGTTGTCGTTTTCCCTCTTTATAGCCCTCTATATATGCGTTCAGCCCCCTGGGCCTTTGGGCTTTCTGCCTTTTATCGATATTCAAATATGTCAGGTCGCCCCTTATTGATTACATTGCCAAACAATTCGGAGACACATTTGGACTTATTGTTGCGCCCATTTTGCGCTTCATTTAACATCGCCTGCTTTTTGGGTACGGAAAGTGTTTAAATGCCGCTTCCGTCTTGTTTTTCCCCTGTTCGCCGTCCCCTTCCCTTTTCGATGATTTGGAGAGGTTGTCTGTCATGTGCGGTTTTAATATTTGAAAGCGTACAGGAAAAGTGCGTATTTTATTGATTTTCATTTACGCAAGTATTCATAAAAATTGGTTTCTGATGTGTTTTTTATGATCGTGTATTCCTCATAGGACATCTTGTCCTGGATACCTCGTAAACATTTTCATTTGAGAATGACAATGGGATCAATACACAAAATATAGAAAAATAAAATGTAATAAATAGAAATCCAAAACTGAAATGCTTTATTTTAATTTAAAATACACTTTTTCCCCATTATTTATGCTTTGAACTTAACCGTTCTATCCCACTGTGCTCGTTAGTCGCCTGTTTTGCCTGTTTCGCCTTTTCAGACAAATTAAATGCATTAATAATGCATGAAAACATGTAAAAATATTGATAAAGTCGCGCTCAATTTTCGCAGCATTTCCCACAGCTACCAAAGGTGGTCTTAGCACTTCAAATGTGAGCAATCGCACGTGGCATATGCGGCGTATGCGTAATTTTCGCATAATCATGCGGTGTCCCAAGCTATTGAACACACTCACACACTCGCACACACATACGCAGCAATAAACCTGTCAGGGCGGCATTAAAAGTAAGTCTCTAAATGTTATTTACACACACACACACAAACGCAAGGACAATCAGCGGGAAAAGAGAGGAAACAAAGGATCTGCAATGGAAGGAGCATCCCAGAATTGTGCAGAGAAAAAAATATTAAATACAAATATTTTTAATAATTAAATCTTTTATTTAGCAGGATTGTCAAAAACTCTTTAGTACTCTTTTATATATTAAAAATATTTAAAATAATATGTTCACACATTTTAGCTGTTTAAAAGAAGGGTTTTTTTTGCGTTATTTTTCTCTGTATGATACTATGATTCGGTTTAGTTTTTGTGCCTTCATAAGAAGATCGTAAAAATTAAAATGATTGCCCAAACTTTGTCCGCTGCACGTGTAAAAGTTTTGTCATTATGCTGAGTAGCGCTGTCGTTAATGGGTTTCCTCGCCTCCATGTGTGTTCCGCTGGAAACGAAAAGAGAAACCCATCTCCTTGGTGCCCCAGCAATCCAATTGCCATTGAGCTTTAATTTACAGCAGCGAGCAAATTGTCGACATTCGCTTGTCGCTGGCTCAAAGCAATTGTATTGCCATAAATCAAAGGTCCACAAAGTATTCCGAACTATTTTTTATTGTTCCCCGCTGTGGGTAAAAGCGTAGTTAACTTAATGAACACGTTCCATTTGCAGACAAAGCCGAGCAGCAAATGAACTTTGTGTTCAAACAATGCAGCAGCGACCGTATAAAGCGTTTGTTTGTCACATAAAGTGAAAGACAGTGAAGACGTTTCAGCCATCAAGGAATGTGTGCAATGGCCTCGAGTGATGTTAACGTGGCTCTGTTAAAATTGAGTGAATCAAAACAGCTGTGTTTGTTATGCTCTGTTGGCGAACACGCGGCGTATGAGTGATTTTGGTGGGCAGAAGTTAGTTAATGCTTTTAAAGATAAAATCTTTAAATTATAATAAAGTACTTAACACATTTATTTACTGTGCCTGCATCATGTCTGCGATTAAATCTAAATTTGCTAAGCACAAGTTTCAAACGAAATTTGGTTTTAGCCCGCATCTTCATGCTGTTAAATAACAATTTCCAACGAGTCCCTCTTGGCTTTTCAAAATTAAATGTAGCATGCCCCGAAAACCAACCATTTCTCATTTCCCGCTTTGCCGGCATCCAGAAATTTCTATTATAATCGAAACTTTTTATCGGCGCAATGCGCACTTGGCGAAACTTTTGCATTTCGCACGAGCTCGAAATTACTTTGTCCTGGCGGGGAAATGTCCTGCGGCCACTTGACGCATTAGCGAACTACGAACGCGTTACAATTGTGGCCATAAACATCATGAAATTCCGTAATTGAAACCCAGCATTATTGGCGAGAAAAGGGAGTTTTCCCCTGGAAGCGGTGGGCGGTTATATTGTCCTTTTTAACCGGGGCTGCTGATCAGATTTGGGAGGACAACAGCGCTTACCTGCCCACTAATTACGCTAATTATCATTACAATTAGCTGGCTAACTTTGCGCTTTTGTTAGGACTCGCATTGGCGTATTTATTATTCAGAAACTCTACTTAAAACTTTGTTATAATTTGAATGGTTTATGCGGGGCGATTATGCGAACTAAGATTGAAGGCAAGTAAGTTTGGTTATACAGATTGAGAATTTGGTGGTATTACATTCACATCTTACTCAGACATTATTTAAACTTATTTGTTTGTTGAACTATAATCGTTTTTGTTAGCCCTGAATTTCCTCCGCATAAACCCAGTTCATCATCTCTTTTGTTTTAAGCCCGAAACTTTTAATGAGCCTTCGGACGGAAATTTGTAAATTGAGTTTATACTTTGTGGACTTGCCTGGCTCTCCGGATTGAAACCGAAACACATGTCCAGAGCATTTCGCCCAATATTTCATTTAACAGCCACTCAGCGATTCAAATGGAAAAGTTGACTCGCCGGCTTGCAAGTCGTCCGGAATGACTTTCCTCTGTGGCTGCACGGCATAAAAAGGCATGAAAAGGAGTCCCGAAATAACACGGAGCCCAACTGACGAGGCGACTAGGAGGCATGTCCTCCTGGTCGGGTCCCATAGAGTAAACACAATTCAATTAACCCGGCGCTCGTTGTCGGTCGCTTTTTGGGGGCATTGTTGTGTGAAGGAGCAGGCACCGACGACGCTAAAATAACTGAAAGCGACAAGCCGATGATGGCACATTGCCAAAGGCACTGAAAGAGCAGGTACACGGCGAAAAATACCCAGAGGTTAGAGAATCTCCGAGAAAGATATTTCGGTATACCAGAAATTTACCATGCGCATATCGATTTGACCCCGACGGGTTTTTTTGTCATTTCTCATCAAATCCAATCGAACCTAAATTTGAATTCAGATACATTTTTTTCCCAGTGCATATACTGCAGTTACTAGATGCATGCAACAAGCCGCAAGAGCAGCGCGGCTCCAACAAAGCATTTGCATTATTAAAATTTTCATTTGGCGGCCTCTCCTGAAAATAAAGAACCTGCTAATTGACCTTTTGTGGGGGAAAATCCAAATCTTTAGCTGCTCTAAGTGCAGAAAGTACAAATTGAATTTTGACCGGTTGGAGTTTACCCAAAGTAATTTCAGCTACAGCTCATAAAGTACCTCCATCAAGTTCTATCCTCAATCACTCTCCCTTGCTGTTCTGCCAA
Organism: Drosophila prostipennis; assembly: GCA_037075205.1. Taxonomy (NCBI): domain Eukaryota; kingdom Metazoa; phylum Arthropoda; class Insecta; order Diptera; family Drosophilidae; genus Drosophila; species Drosophila prostipennis. The sequence continues at coordinate 950,095 of JBAMCJ010000817.1, forward strand.
AGCAGCGGCGATAATAACTATTGTATGCTTAATGAGCTAAATGCTGAAAAACTTTGACTTAACCGAGCACAACAGGCGTCAACGTTGCGTTCGCTCATTCATCATCTGCAAGAAATTTACGCAAAGCAGCAGCTGAAGTGTAAATGTCATTGTCAGCCCGGTTGGGTTGGGCGAAATCGAAGGGCAGATGGCGGAGGGTGGTGTTCCAGGGGAAGTTCATCCCGTGACCTTTGACCGTACCCTTTAATACCGGGGTATACCGAAAAAACGGGGTAAGAAGCTACACAAATATTATTATTAAACATTTGTCTACACCAAAAGTCTTTAATTCTGGTTGTATTTAAAGGACCTTTCTTACACACAAAAAAATTTGATTGGTAAAATTTACCTATACGCATAGTTACCTAACTATAAAAAATAGTTACACGTATTTTGTTTTTGCTTTGGGTGTGTGTCTTTGCTAATTTTGTGTATTTGTTGTTGTGAAAGTAACTATTTAATAGGTAGAATTGACAATTTTTGTGGTGGGGGACTGTTTGGTTATATTGGTTATTTTTACCTAGTTTTTTTTGTTAGTAAATTCTCCCTAGAACTCAATAATTTTCGTATTTATAATTTTATATCATACACAAAAACAAAATAGTCAAAAAGTCCCCAACCCCAAAAAACCGGCAAAAACTAGGGGTTCTCCGAAGGGGTTAAAAACGCAGGAGGGCTGCGGGATCTGTGGAGTGTGACTTTGATTTTTGGTTCGGGTTGCGGGGCACTTTTTCGACTGGGACTTACCTTGGAGTAATGACTTCATTTTCCGCCGCATACATTTCCAGCAATGTCACGCCCGGCCGCGGCTTCTTTGTTTTCATTTTCCAGCCTCTGTTTTGTTTCCTCACCTCCAACGTTGAAGCCACAAAAGGGAAGAATCCATTGAAAGTTTTCCTACCCGACAAACGGACTTTGACTAAAAATAACTTGTGAAAATTCCTTTAAATTTAATACATTTTTTTTGCCTCCTTGCGGCTCGCCCTAAAAGTGTTTTATTTTTAAGGGCAATTTGCCGAGTGGGTAGTTTGTGGGCTGGCCGGGCCAATATTTTATATAATGTTTCAATTTGCCATCGCATAGACGCAGATACGATTGTGTGTGCGTATGATTGATATCAATTTTGCTTTGATGAACGCTCCAAGGAATTGCTACCGAGTTTATTTATTATACTTTTGGGTCGCCTATTCCTCTCTATTCCCGTCCTTCGTTTGGGTATCACATTTTTATACAATTTCCCCACCGCAAATTCGAAAAGCAGAGTTTACTCGAGCCCCTGTCTTTGCGGTTTTGCGGTGCCAAGGAGGGACTGGCTGCCCAAAAACTTTGCCTCCGTTTACTGGCATTATACATACGGTTGTATATATGGTATCTTCACACATAAATATACTTAAATCAGTCTGCCTTTTGCCAAAGCATTTGCATATCAAACTGTGGTAAATCAGAAGAAAAAACTAAATAAAATACATTCCAAAGAGGGAAAAATGGTGAAAACATTGACACGACTTGGTCAGAACGACAGCCGAAAATTGATTATTCCATTTATTTTCCGACACGAATTTCTTGTGCTGCAGGAATTACTCATCAATTTCATCGTCTTGGCTGCATGTGTGAAAAATGGACCTCGAATATTGTGAACTTTTATGTATGTTGTATTGACTAGTTGATAGGTCGAATAAATAATGCATTGTGTCTGGGAAGGAAATCCTGCCCCAAATCTTCAAGGTCTGTAGATTTAGATTTATATCACTGTTGATATGTTTATTTTCACAAAAGTTTTAAAGATGCACTAGGCGGTGGAAAAGGTGGAGGAGATCTACGAGCAGAACAACTGTTCCGTTTGCCTGTCGCCATGGGAGGCAAAGGCCGCCCATCGCATGGTGTCCCTGAAGTGCGGACATCTCTTCGGCGATAGTTGCATCCGCCAACATTTGAGACGTTTGAGAGACTGCCTGGACTTGAGGAACAGCCTGAGCTTGACGCGGCTGTTCTGGAACCAGGAAGCTCCACGTCAAGCTCTGGCTGTTCCTCAAGTCTCATACGTCTCAAGTGCTGGCGGATGCAACTATCGCCGAAGAGATGTCCGCACTTTAAGGACACCAGGCGATGGGCGCCCTCTGCCTCCCAGGGCGACATGCAAACGGAACAGTTGTTCTCCTCGTAGATCTTCTCCATCATTTCCACCGCCTCGTGCATCTTTTCGTGGAATACATCCCGCTGGTCGGTAAGCTCTCCGATCTCCGAGCTCAGGTGCGTCTCTTGGGCTGCGTTCTCCTGAAGGATGGTCTCCACAATCGCATCCTTGGACTGGTCCTGCTCCAGGACTTGTTGGCGCAGGGCCTCGCTCTTGGCCATCTCCTGTTCGAGCTGTTGCAGCAGATCGTCTCTCTCGGCGGCCAGAGCGTCCCTCTCAACAGTTAGCTCCTGGTTTTGGCGCATGGTCAACTGGTGCACTTGCTCCCGCTCCTGCGATGCGCGCGTCAGCAGCTTGTTGCACCGCAGCATGGTGGCCTTCAGCTCGTCCTTACGCTTGACCATCGCCTGCATCCTCATCTGCTCCCGGCGAAGTTCGGCGATCAGTTCCGCACGCTTCATCCTGCTGATTCCACTTCGTGGAGGGGGCACCGCGGGTTCTTCGCCAAACAGGAAGGAGTCCGGTGGAACATTGACGGTGTTGACAGGGATTGGCTTCTGTTCTCCCATTGCTTTGTTTTTAAATTATTTTTAACTGACGAGCTAAAAAGTTTAATCAGAGCAGTGTTGCCACAGCGGGAAACTAAATTGACAAGTAAAGATGTGATATTTACGATTGACGAAAATATCGATTTTAATTTTACAAACTGTGTATCCATAAACTGTTAAATTACTAAATTGTTAAAAATTCAACAGAAAATTTCCGAAATTACGGTATGGACCCTAATTTTTAAAACAGCTGTTATTTGTTGAACAGTGTCGTGGAACTTAAACCACCTAAAATTTGATGTTTTTATAGTTAGTTACTGTTTAAAATTGTTATCAAGGTAAGAATAACTATAAATAAACAGTCTAACTTGATTTTAAACTTTAAAATTTAAAGTAAATACTGATGATACTAAAATGTGACAGAGTTGCCATGACTTTTAACAAAAAAAGGTGATAACTCTGGTTGTCAACGATTCTACAAAATTTTCAACAGCCTCGAGGTTGTTGAATTGCTGAAATTTGTCAAATTTGGTTTTTTTATGGAACCGCTGATTAACAGCTGAACAAAATTCAACAATTCAGCAATTCTAAAAAAAAGGTGACAACTCTGGTTTTCAAGGATTCAACAAAATGCCAACAGCCTCGAAGCTTTTGAATTGCTGAAATTTCTGAAAGTTAACTTTGTATGGTACAGCTGAAAAAAATTCAACAAGCTTAGGGAATTCCCAGAAAGTGTAAATTCAGTTATGGCAGTTGAATTAATTGTATTCCAATGTGTTCTGATCGCTAATGAGTTCGAAGCTCTAGTGGAAACGAGACTTTACCAATATTTTGTACTTGTATTATTTTTCATTTATTACAGAGTAATATATTTGTTTTAAAATGATAAATTAGGTGGAAAATACAAATGGTAATGAAAATATAAAATATATGAGCGCTGAGGTTATTAATGAAATATTAAATCAAATTAACTGCTTCAACATCTTAACTAAGAATATTTTCTGAATTGAGGGAAAATAACATAAATTCGTTGTACTAACTCTTAACTAAATTAAGTACAATGGTGATTTTTTTAACGATTCTGAAACAATTTAACCAAACAAACCATTTCAAAATGAAAAACTAAAATAAATAATTAATGATGATTATAAAGGTGATTATAGCACTCGCGCTCTACGACCCCATTTCGAAAGTTATGGTTGTGAATTCCGACATCACGACCACGACCACCAATCACGACCACCAATGGAAAGCTTGTGGTTCGGGAGCGGCCTGAGGAGCAGCCTGAGCTCGAGGAGCAGGCTGAGCTCGATTTACAGCTTGGATTTGAGGAGCAGCCTGAGCCTGACGCGGCTGTTGTGGAATGGGAGCAGCCGGTGCCGATGGTGGAGCTCGCAGGACGTTACATCCGAAGATGTAGCGAATGTCGCGATTATGCACCGGCCGCTTGCAAAATGGACAGTCGTTCACACGTCCCAAGTGCTGGCGGATGCAACTATCGCCGAACAGATGTCCGCACTTCAGGGACACTATGCGATGTGCGCCCTCAGCCTCCCAGGGCGACAGGCAAACGGAACAGTTGTTCTCCTCGTAGATCTTCTCCAACTGTTCCTCCGCCTCGTGCATCTTCTCGTGGAATACGTCCCGCTGGTCGGTAAGCTCTCCGATCTGCGATCTCAGGTGCGCCTCTTGCGCTGCGTTCTCCTGAAGGATGCTATGCACGATGGCATCCTTGGATTGGTCCTGCTCCAGGACTTGTTGGCGCAGGACCTCGCTCTTGGCCATCTCCTGTTGGAGTTGCTGCAGCAAAGCGTCCCTCTCAACGGTTAGCTCCTGGTTTTGGCGCATGATCAACTGGTGCACTTGCTCCCGCTCCTGCGATGCGCGCGTCATCAGCTTGTTGCACCGCAGCGTGATGGCCTTCAGCTCGTCCTTACACTTGACCATCGCCTGCATCCTCATCTCCTCCCGGCGAAGTTCGGCGATCCTGCTGATTCCACTTCGTGGAGGGGGCACCGCGGGTTCTTCGCCAAACAGGAAGGAGTCCGGTGCAACATTGACGGTGTGCTCTATCTTTACAGGGATTGGCTTCTGTTCATCCATTTTAAATTATTTTTAACTGACGAGCTAAAAAGTTTAATCAGAGCAGTGTTGCCACAGCGGGAAACTAAATTGACAAGTAAAGATGTGATATTTACGATTGACGAAAATATCGATTCTAATTTAACCAACTGTGTATTTCCTAAACTGTTAAATTGCTAAATTGTTGAAAATTCAACAGAAAATTTCCGCAATTAAAGTATGGACCCTAAATTTTAAAACAGCTGTTATTTGTTGAAAAGTGTCCTGGAACTTTAAACATCTAAAATTTGTTTTTTTCTAGTTAGTTACTATTTAAAATTGTTAGCAAGGTAAGAATAACTATAAATAAACAGTTTAAACTTTAAAATTTAAAGTAAATATGGCGTTCTGGTGATACTAAAATGTGACAGAGTTGCCATGACTTTTGACAAAACGAGGACGGAAGCTAACTTCGGCAAGCCGAAGTTTTAATACCCTTGCAGATTTCACTTGACTAGAAAAGCAACATGAATTATCAAAACAACAAATTATTTTATAATTGAAAAAAAAAATATAATTTTTAAATTTTTCACCCTATTGTTCCTATGGGAGCTATAGGATATAGACGTCCGATCGACACGCGCTTCTACCCTAATCAAGGTATGCATAAAAGAATACGATTTGGAAAGTTTCATGTCAATAGCTTATATTCTGCGCGAAATATCCTGAAAAACGTTAAATCTTGACCGATTTCACCGTATTGGGAGCTATAGGATATAGACGTCCGATTGGCACGCGCTTTTACCCTGATCAAGGTACACACAAAAAAATACGATTTGGAAATATTCTTGTCAATAGCTCTTACACTGAGCGAAATATCTTCATTTTTTGAAAGCTATATCCGATTGTTCCTATGGGAGCTATAGGATATAGACGTCCGATCGGGTCGGTTTTCAAACTTGATCTGCGTACACATATTTTAGGACGACTGTGAAAGTTTTAAGTCGCTAGCTTTTAAACTGAGCTCGCAAACGGTATTGAAACAGACATACAGACGGACAGACGGACATGGCTATATCGACTCCCCTATTGATCCTGATCAAGAATATATATACTTTATGGGGTCGGAAACGTCTCCTTCACTGCGTTACAAACTTCTGACCAAAATTATAATACCCTCTGCAAGGGTATAAAAAGGGTGTCAACTCTGGTTGTCAACGATTCAACAAAATGCCAACAGGGAAACGAGACTTTACCAATATTTTGTACTTGTATTCTTTTTCATTTATTACAGAGTAATATACATATTTGTTTTAAAATGGTAAATTAGGTGGAAAATACAAATGGTAATGAAAATGTAAAATATATGAGGGCTCAGGTTATTAATGAAATATTAAATCAAATTAACTGCTTCAACATCTTAACCAAGAATATTTTCTGAATTGAGGGAAAATAACATAAATTCGGTGTACTAACTCTTAACTAAATTAAGATCAGAGAAATGACAGCAGATTTCAAGAAAAGAATACAATGTTGATTTTTTTAACGATTCTGAAACAATTTAACCAAACAAACTATTTCAAAATGAAAAACTAAAATAAATAATTAATGATGATTATAAAGGTGATTATAGTACTCGTGCTCTGCGACCCCAGTTCGAATGTATTGGAAGTCAATTCGACCATCACGACCACGATGGTGGTAATGGAAAGCTTGTGGGTCGGGAGCGGCCTGAGGAGCAGCCTGAGCTCGAGGAGCAGGCTGAGCTTGATTTACAGCTTGGACTTGAGGAGCAGGCTGAGCTTGATTTACAACTTGGACTTGAGGAGCAGGCTGGGCTCGATTTACAGCTTGGACTTGAGGAGCAGGCTGGGCTCGATTTACAGCTTGGACTTGAGGAGCAGGCTGGGCTCGATTTACAGCTTGGACTTGAGGAGCAGGCTGGGCTCGAGGAGCAGCCTGAGCCTGACGCGGCTGTTGTGGAACGGGAGCAGCCGGTGCCGATGGTGGAGCTCGCAGGACGTTACATCCGAAGATGTAGCGAATGTCGCGATTATGCACCGGCCGCTTGCAAAATGGACAGTCGTTCACACGTCCCAAGTGCTGGCGGATGCAACTATCGCCGAAGAGATGTCCGCACTTTAAGGACACCATGCGATGGGCGCCCTCTGCTTCCCAGGGCGACAGGCAAATCGAACAGTTGTTTTCCTCGTAGATCTTCTCCAGCTGTTCCTCCGCCTCGTGCATCTTCTCGTGGAATACGTCCCGCTGGTCGGTAAGCTCTCCGATCTCCGATCTCAGGTGCGACTCTTGGGCTGCGTTCTCCTGAAGGATGCTCTGCACGATGGCATCCTTGGATTGGTCCTGCTCCAGAACTTGTTGGCGCAGGACCTCGCTCTTGGCCATCTCCTGTCCGAGCTGCTGCAGCAGAGCGTCTCTCTCGGCGGCTAGAGCGTCCCTCTCAACGGTTAGCTCCTGGTTTTGGCACATGGTCAACTGGTGCACTTGCTCCCGCTCCTGCGATGCGCGCCTGGTGTCCGTCAGCAGCTTGTTGCACTGCAGCAAGGTGGCCTTCAGCTCGTCCTTGCGCTTGATCATCGACTGCGTTCTTATCTGCTCCCGACAAAGTTCGGAAATCAAGTCCGCACGCTTCATCCTGTCGATTGCACTTCGTGGCGGGGGCACCGTGGGTTCATCGCCAAACAGGAAGGAGTCCGGAGCCACAATGATGGCGTGCTCCATCTTAACGGGGATCGGTTTTTGGTCTTCCATTGCTTTTTTCTTCTTTATTTTATTTAGTATAGTTAGTAAAAAGTTTAGTCAGAACAGTGTTGCCACAGCGAGAAATGAAAAAGAGCAAGTAGAGGTGTGAGATATAGGATAGACAGAGAATATCGATAGTTTTCTTCTAAGCGATAACGTCGTCTAGTGGAGACGTGGCTTTACAATGGCGGACTCAAAAAAACGCCTTCCGTTTTGCCAGTGCTACCACACTTAAAACTAGTAAAATATTTAGACAGATTTATTTTGTGCTGTAAATTTTCCAAATTTTCTGTGAAATTTATTTATGAAAAAATGAGTTCCACGAGTATTCTATTCGAGCGCAGTTTGGCTGGCCAGCAAATAAGGCATAAGAAGCTTTACAAAAACCTGACTCATATTTTGGGAAGGTAATATGAATACTCTAGCTATTTTCCCATATCCCAAATCCTTATTTGTGCTCCAGATGCGAGGACCTTCCCAATAAGACGCAAAGCGATGACTCCCTGACCCGCATACATTTCAAGTCCAGTAAATTTTTGGGTAAGAAAATGGGTAGCTTTATTGAATCGCTGCACTGGCTTTTTTCGGCTGTGCCGGGACTTAGTTTACTATAGGACTGACATGAAAAGTTCAGGGAATTATTATTGGGATAGTTATTAAGGATTAAGCTAGGTGGTTCAAAATTAATTGGTAGAAATATGTAGCAATTTTTAAAATTCCCAGGAAATTCCTAAAAGAATCCCGGAGAAATCTTAGTAATCCTTGGGAACATCCTACTTGGACTTGCGCTGCATGCGGGACCGGAGCATCTTGTTCTCATCCGCACATTTCGTGGTGATGGCGGTGCGCACCTCCCGCGGAGTCATGTCCAGGCTGTTGGTCATCAGGTAGACCAGATCGGCCACCTTGAGCGGATCCAGCTGCTGTTTGCTGGGACGGGCGCAGTCCCTGAAGGCCGGCGATGGCTTCCCGGAGAGCGTATGGTGGGCCAGGGTGTCCCGGTCGAAGATCTCGCAGAGCAGCTTCCTGGTGATCGAGGGTCCGGTCATGTCCCAGTTGATGGCACTCAGGCTGACGCGCGACACCTCGGTGCCATTGGGCCCGATCATCACCATCGGCGATTGGCTGTCCTGGTCGAATTCGAAGCCGGGACACGGACGCTTGGCATTCGGCGTGGAGGTCACCGGCTTCTTGAGGCGCTTCCTCTTGTTTGCCACCGGCTCCTCGCCTCCGCCGGGCACATAGTCCTCGTCGTCATCATCCAAGCCCAGGTCCTCGTCGTTGGTCCTCGGCGTCGAGGTGTTGTGCTCATCGGCTCCATCGCGAAACACATCGAAGGGCTCCGACGAACTCGGCTCCTGATCCGGCTCCTGTTCCTGCTCTTCCTGCTCCTGCTCCCGGTCCATTTCTTGCACCTTCTCGATCTCGATGGTCAGCAGATCCAGGGCCTTGCGCTTGCTGCGCTCCCACTGCTGGAGGAGCTTCAGGCGCGCCTCATTCACCGCCAGTATGGTGCTCCTCATCAGCTGCGCGTTCTCCACATCCTGCACAATGTCCTCGAAGTCCGGCGCATCCTGAGGCGATCGCTGTGATCTCAGCAGTTTCTCGGCGGCCAGGGTCAGGGTTTCCAGGGTGCTCAGCTTGCCGTTGTCCGACATTTCGATGTGGCGCATGGCGCAATCGGCAAATTCGTCGGCCTCCTGGATACGCCGCATCCTGCAATCCTCACTCTCCTCCTCCGTGAATGAGTCGTCTGTGCGCAGGCGGGCGATGATCTGCTCCACCTTTTTCTGCTTCTCGGACAGCTGAACCGTCTCGGGATCGTAGGGCAAAAGGGTGAGGGCGAATTCCAAACGCTGGCGACGATTAATCTGCAAGGAACAATAATTTATTATTAGAAAATTTCATTATTTTTATAAGATTTAAATTTTTAGTTAGAAATACTCTTAGTTATATGTCGTAGATAATTAAGAAATGTTAAGAACCAATTGAAAATTCATAGCAAATTGTAAATTTTAAAGGTTATTTCTGTTTCTGCTACACTCAAAAAATGAATCGCCCTGAATTTTAGAAAATCGCCTATGGATTTGCTTCACTGGCGATTTCTATTTTTAAAATAAAGCAAATTTTCTACTGGTAAGGAACATTTTCTTCAAATTACTAAAAAAAAGGAATTAAATTCAAGAAATTTTCCAGAAATTTAGAAAAAATCGCCAGTGAAGAAAAAATTTTTTGAAAAAAAAATTTTTTTTGAGTTTAGTTATATCTTGAATTCTTCTCTCTGACTCACCATAGTTCTGCTTGGTGTCCAATTGTAAACTGAATTGTTACTAATAAGTCACGTTCTTATATACCACAGCCAAAAAGCTAGCAGGTAGTTTTAAAGAAACTCTACACTTATAATCCTTTTATTGCCCTTATATCTTACAGATGCTTCGTCCGCCGATCCGGTGACCAACTGGACGGATTTTAGCCGCCTACCTGCGGGAGCAGCTTGCAGCTGTCGTTCCATTTCGGGTCGCTCGGTGCCCGCGGGCTGCCAGCACCATCCCTTGACCATAATCTCGGAATCAACACAAACCGCCTCCACCCAGGAGATGTCCACCCAAACTGGAATCCAAATGGAACCCAATGAGGAGGTTCTTGATTGCAAGTTCAGCCAAGATAAAGCCATCCAATCTACGCTAAATATGCAAGATGCCGAGACTCAATCGATGTCAGATTCGAAAAAACTAAACAATAGTCAAACTCAAACGGATGTGATTGTGCTAGAAGTATCTGAAAAAAGAGATCTTAAATCGAAAACAACCCAGGACGATACACCCGAATTTGATGATGAAAAACCCCCAAAATCGAATTCTTCGTTGCGAAAATGTTTCTTTAGGCGCCCCGTAATCGTGGTAAATGGGGGTACGTTTATACCCCCCGAATTTGCGAATAAAGTACATCAAGATAGAGCGAAGCACCCTCAGTCTCCGTTATTAATAGCTTCGCAAAAACAGGATAAGGACACACAATATGAAAGCCCTTTTGCATTAGAAGAAAATCACTTGAATCAAAGGATCCCTGGACCTTCAGCCTGCATCAAAATTCTCGACAGGGTAGAGGAACTAGAAACAATGCTAAGGAGACAAGAGCGATCTCTGAAAGATCTGCAAGGCTCTGTGAGATCGTGGAAAGCCCAGGAATGTAAACCCTCTGATTGCAGGATCATTTTCCAGGCTCAACCAAAGGATTGCAAGTTGCCAGGAAAACCGGCTACCCTTGATCAGGCGACTCAGAAGAAAGATGAAGGCGATTGCGAGTGCAGGACTTTGTCCAAAGAATTTATTAAAATTTTTATAAAGCCTGAATCGGAGCATGAAACCAACCAATCGAAAAATACTGGATGCGTACTAAGTTCCCCAAATAACATTAAAAAACCCCTGGCTCCGCAGTGCGGTAGGGATAATGATGAAAATTCTGGGAAAAGTAATTGTTGTAAGGATGATAAAGAGGAAAATTCTAGGAAAAATAACAAGAAGCCAATTGATACACAGTGCTTAGAAGATGCGGATAATTTTCTGCAACAATTCAATCGTGTTTTTGCCAAATCCAAAAGTGAAGAAACCATTTGTGGTGAACCAAAGAAGATCCAAAGGCCCATTTCTCCTTGCTGCTCGAAGCAAAATGTAAAGCAACAGGACGACTCCTTAACTAAAAGGAAAGTTTCTTGCGCATCTTGTTTGGATACTAAGAAAACATCAAAACATTCGGTATCAAATCAAACTGAGGAAAAGGAAGTCTACAAGTCCTTAATCGAGCAATTCGTTAATCTTTTCGCCAAATCCAAGACGTGTGAGAATAAACAAGCTCAGAAATCAGAATCTGAGAGCTACTCCTTTGATCGACTATTGGCGGAATTATTAAAACTATTTGCGAAACCCAAGGGCGTAGAGTCAGGTGCTGTCAAGGAGGAGGAGAGGCCCAAAAAGGTCACCATATCGGAGAAGGAAACGGTTTTGGGGGGCGAGCAGAAGCCGAACTGCAGTTGCTCGAAAGCCCAACGCAGTGTTAAATCCGCCTCAACCCAATCTGATCTTAAAATGTCGGATATGGATTTGGATGCGAGGATGCGGGATAAAAGACCCTGTGAATTGGAAAAGAATTCTACGATAAGCGGGCTATTTGCCTCGACTATGTCTATTAGGGACACCCAGCCGAGGGATCCCTCACCATGTAGATGCCAATTTTGTGGCGATGGCAGTCAGCCTGTGTTGGATTCTTTGCTCAGCGAACTGTTCCACCTGATTGGACCCAGATCTTTAACCGATGTGGTGCTGACCATCCTCCGGCATCAGGGAAACGTCTACCATGTCAACGTCCGTGAGATGTCGTCGGGAAATGTGCTGGGCTGCATTCTGGCCAATGGAACGGCGATCAATGAAGCCATTGCCCTGGGGCTCTTCGAGGATATCCACACATTCTGTGAGCTGGACAGGCGCAGGGAGCACGATCCCAGGGACTGTCCACTGGGCCTCGACGCCCTTTGTCCACGAGAGCGAGGCGGTGAGATGATGTCAGATGGGAGTGTCGACAAGGAAAGGGCCATCGAGTTTTCCATCCGAGCACTGGGTGTCCCCGCTGGACAAGCCGGGCGCTTCTTCTCCCTGACCAACGCCCTTAAGTTAGCCAGGAAATCACCCTATCACAGCTTTGGTCGTGGTGATCCCGGAAAAAGAGGACGTATTGGCCGAGGAGCTGTCACCGGACACTTGGTTTACTTGAGCAGTGATGATCATATGCCGGTTAAGGATTGGCATGAACTCAGCAGGTCATCCAGCTTATTCCTTCGAATAGTTTCTGGCCAGGATAATGACGTTCAAGAAGATGAATCTAAGGTTGTTGAGTACCATAATACTCGCAATAGTTCGTAAAAGTTTTTAGCTGACAATCTATTTTTCCAAATCCCTTTTAAATGTGTGAGAAAATTTGTTTAACAACATTCCAATTCAGTATTTTTTGTACAACTTTCTAAAGAAATATAAATTTTTTCATAAAAAACTTATTTTACTATTTAAGAACCCATAAGAAATCCGTTTAATTATGATGTGAAAACATTTGTAAAATATTTTATTTTGATTCAAGTAGCTTTTACATTTACAGCAACAAATCAGGTAAAACTGATTTTACCATTTATTGCCACTTAGCAGCTGCGAATTGGGAAAATCCGTGCAATCAGCAACCTTCGCAGGTAATACACAATTAGAATAATCCGGCTTTAATCCGGCAGATGTTGGGCGTCATAAAAGCCTAGCGATGGATATGGTATGTAATTCAGGTATGCCAAGTTAACTAGACCCTTTGACACCTATAAAATATCTTGCAGCGAGAAGCAAGTCATCAGTTTGCCAAGAGAAGTGCATCGAGCAAAACACATAAACATTCAAGACAACAAGAAAAATATTAAATACTATTTTCAAAACATAAACAATTCTAAAAACTAAAGAATACACATTTAAAACAACCACCATCATGAGCAACATTAGCAACGACAGTGGATTGGATGACTCGCATGCTCCCTTGGCGGCCACTCGGCTGTCTTGGTTCCTGGCCGAAGTGGATGATGGCTCGATGAAGGATGGCAAACCAAATGGCCAGCCCCGTCTCTGCGTACTCCACTCCATGGAGCTCCTGGAATCGGATGTGTCGGAGAAGTACATGACCCGTTTCGTGGAATTCCGCGTCAATGGAATGGTGCTGGAGGCCAAACTAATCCTGGCCGCCGATGAGCGGCGCCTGGTGGATGCTGCTCTGCTCTCCATGAGCAAGGAGGAGCGCGAGGACTCCACTGCCCAGCAATTGTTGGTCCAGTACACCGAGAACGAGAAGACGGGCGAGCGCCTGGTCCAGAAACTTGTCTCCCCGAACAATGTGATGTGGCTAAGCACCAAACCGGAGCTGAAGGGTAATCCCCTGGTGAGCCTGGCTCCCGGATGCATTGCCCATGTCCTGTATGCCTACGAAAGTCGCGATTACATGGAGAAGATTCTGCTGCACCTGAAGGCGCGCTCCTTTGATCACGCCTTCGATGACAATTTGGGAACTGAGCCGGAGGCCATGAACGACGACACCTGGATGCTGGTGCAATACAGCCCGGAGCCGGAGATGGTGGTCTACCAGGTGGTGCAGTACAGACAAACAGTGTGGCGCAAGGAGAATCTCTTCAAGGACGTGATTGCCTATATGCAACTGCCTGGCAGCGATATCGTCCTGCAGGCGGTGGTCATCAGCTACGGAAAGGACAAAGAGGCCCAGGAAGCCAAGTACGAAGAGTTGAGACGATTCTCCTTTGACATTGACTTTCCGCTGCCCGAGGAACTGGAGAAGCATCCGGATCAGGGAGCTTCCACCGCACTCTTCTCACGCACCAGTTTGTACCAGAAGGCGGAGCAGCGGGATTCCACCGGAGAGCACAAGGAGCTGCGGAAGAGTCTGGAGCAGATGAGCGAAAAGGCCCAGGGCGAGGCCCAGATGATCATAGATGCCTTCGACATGGTTGACAATATCAACAAGAATCTGCAGAGTCGATTGTCCGGCGAATTGCGATCGCCCGTGGAGGCAACATCCGGTGACGAGCTTAATTAATCTGAAAAGCATTTTAAATTTAATTTATATGTTAAGTTACCAGTTAAGTTGCTTTCAAAGTTTACATTGTAGAAATAAACAAATTATATATATTCTATCCAAGGTATTTACTATTTTTGTGCTAGAATAAAATGGCAAATCAGAAATATGGATTACTTTTAATAAATTTACGAAGAGCTGCAAATACAAAATGAATTTATGTATATTTTCAAGGAAAATTATCACTAATCATTTTTTTATTAGAAAACTTTAATGAACAAGATATTTTAGACAGATTAAAATTAATTATAAGATTTTTAAATCTACACTTAGGTAAAAAAATATAAAAAAGAAATGGATGCAACTATGTAGGATTGGGACTATTAGCAGAATTGAACATCAAGGGCGAGTTGTGGACAACACAAGGAAGTGCCATCATGCCTGGCGGAGGATCAGGTTGTGGGACATAGAAGAGTGGACCCTGCGGACGAATCATCATGTGATGGGGCAGCAGTGGCTGGTTATGCTGCATCATCGCAGGAGGTCCGAAATGTGGCGGCGGAGCCTGCAGGTAAACCGGACGTGGAATGGCCATCGGTGGTGGCGTGGAGAACTGAGGAATTGCCGGAGGAGCCATGGCAGGCTTCTGGTCCGGCATGGACGCCACTTGATTACCCTGAACAGGCGGAGCGGGCGGTGAAGGTCGATTTGGAACATTTGTGTTCTTATTTTTAAGTCCTGGAGCTGGCTCTTTACGGTTTTGGCGATGATTCTTTTGCCGGTTCGACTGCGCCTTGGTTGCATTTTGCATCTGCCTCTTTATGCGTCTCGACTGGCATCGCCCATTTCGTTTGGGTTCCCATGGCTTGAATTCATCCGGCGGCAGCGGATGCAGCTTTTTAAAGGGCACTTCTTGAAGTTGGCCCTGGTCCTCGATAAACACCCGGCAATAGGATTTATCCTTACTGATGGCCTGGATATGGCAAGTGCCAAGCGGCCTGTTGACTTCGAACTCCACCTGGCACTTGGCTCCCACCTTGAAGTTATAGTCGCCCGCATAGACATTCAAGGATTTGGCCTCGCGTTTGTCGACATTCAGGCTGGTAAGCTCCACGTTGCGATACATATAGGGATCCAGTGACTTGGCTGCCATATAGCAAAAGGGTAGGCGATTCTGCTCGAGAAGAAGCCTCATGCAGGAAAGGTCCTTGGGACGGTTGTTCTCCTGGCTCAAGTTCCGCCAGCGATTGTGGAACGGGCACTGCTTGTAGTCGGCCAGGATGCAAAGGGTGCGCCCGGGGCGGTCGAGCTTGAAGCTCCGGCCATTGCTGCACAGCAAACGGATGACATTGCCGCGCCGATCGAACTCCAAGTCGGTGCCCCATTTGAAGGTCTGCGGATAGAGCATCCATTCCACGGCAAGATTGAGGTCCGGCATGCGGAAGAGCTGCTTGTAGAGCAACTTGAAGGCCACCGCCTGGCAGACGCCGGCCATCTGGAGCTCCGACATGGTCATCACGGAGTCAAAGAGCCCCTGGTGCTTGACAAAAATCCTTAGGGTCTCCGGATAGCCCTTGTCGTAGACAACCAGATGGCCCAGATCGAAGGGCTGGTGGATGATGGCATTCCGGCGGTACAGGTGGCACAGGGCACGCAGCTCCAGCATGGTGCCCGCCGTCTTGGTCCTCTCCAGCTGCCAGAGGTACTCGTCGAAGTCGCCGCTCACAAACCGCCCGAAACTCCTTCGCTTCCGGAACATGTAGCGTACGCACTCCATGCGCACCTCGTAGTGCAGCATCTGGGTGTCGTACACCTGCTCGGCGATCACCCGGAACAAGCTGCAGGCGTCCGTCACCGAGTGCTTGCGGTACAGCAGGTGCTGCTCCAGGAACTGATCCATCGGATCTGGGGCTCCTTTTGGGAATGTTACTTAATATCGCTATCAATTTTATCGGTTTTATATAACTCACTTTTACTCCCCAGGGAAACGGATCTCTGCAGCATTTCGGACATCATTGTTAGGATCGTTGGAACAACACAAAATACACTTGAATTCGTAGTTTTTTGGTAAAATACAGGAAACACAGCCAATAAGAAAAAAAAACTTGCAAAAGGGACGCGGTGACGATCGGCGGTGACCAAATCGCGATTTCGTGATTTCGATAACACGTGAAAGTAGAAAGCGTGATGATACGCCGCTCTGGTAACTCTGGTATAAATGATCGACGTTGCCAGATCGCTAGAAATTAACAAATTGGTCTTGGCTTCAGCGGCATTAAAAATTATTCAAGAAATGCTTTCAAGAAATGATGATGATTCTCATAGCATAACATAAACTTAGTAAGTGGAACCGAAACTAATTCGCTTATTAGTCAAGTGCTTCAAGCAAATAAATTAAAAGTATTTTTTAAAAAAATGGGTATACAAAGTGTTTTCAATTTTTTCCTATCCTGTGCAAATTAATTGGTCCAACATTAATTTTAAATATTGATAACCTTTTCTACTGGCTTTATGACCGAAGAAATCATAGAACTATGTAATTAAACTGAACCACATTTCGATTCGATCCCAAAAACTCTTGAAAACAATTTAATTTGTTGCAATTTTAAATCATACAACGATGGGAAAAACTCTCAATAATAATAATTTGAAAGTCAACTAAGTAGCTTCCGACTTTATGGGATATTTAATTTTATATCAGCACTGACGGAGGCAGTGTCAAAAATCAGTCTTAACCAAGCCAGCAAAATGGACGATTCATTTTCTCAATTGACGGAGGCAGTGTCAAAAATCAATCTTAACGAAACCTCTAAAATGGACTTTTTATTTTCTCAATTGCTATCAAATCCTCAAACTCCACCGGACTTACTAGAAAAATGTAAAGAAATAATTTCTCTGTTATGCAAGCAGGATGAGATTAGGGCTAACATTTCCTTTCTGGTAACGAACAAACTGAACAACCCAAGCAATGAAGAACGGATGGACGATGTCGACCTAGCCGTCGATCAACTTTACGATCTGATGACCCCTATTTTAAATCACATTAATGCTTTAAGTACCGAGTTTGAAAATACACAACCAAGCCCTGAACTTAGGAAAATTTTAGAAGAGTTCATCATGGAAGCTTTCAAAACTTTCAAGAAACACCTCAACCAACGTAAGTCCCAATGAACTGAGAAAAAGTTTGTCCCATTAATTTAGTCCAAAATTTCCTTCTAGTTCCATAAAAGGATCATGGATGGATTTAATATCAAGAAAACCGCATTTCTTAAATAATCAAGTTCCTAACATAACCAGTTCTTCATTTTTTATAGTTTATTAATTATAATAACTATTTAGAATTTGATGAAAAAAGTGTGGTTTTTTCTTGAAAAATGGGCAAACAACTATGTGGCACAAAAATAAAATTTAAATGCATTTATATCTAAGACGCACAGTGATTTATTATATTCTAGAATTGACCATTGGGAACAGCAAAAATAAATATTTGACATAAATGCTGCCATAAATAACTAAGCCAGGAAAAAGCATTTTATACATTTCCTCGAAACCGATTAAAAATTGTCCAATGGTGTTTAATAAATTAAAACGTATTTGACACCCTAGCAGGTTGGTAATCAATTGGGAGGCAGAAATAATCTAGTGAATTATGCCGGCATAATTCGATTTCTGCACGTGTCGCAATCAATATCCACCAAACGGTTACCAAGTGTGCGATGCTGAACAATTAACTAAGCGCTTTTCCATTATTTAGCAATCATGGATCATTCATGGGATTAATTCCGCCAACCGAGCCACTTTATCATCATCACAGAAGGGCGAGGAAAATAGTAGGACAAACTCGATAATGAAGTGGCCCGAAAATAGACTTGGGGAAGATTTAAGCGTTTCTTCCGCTGCCCATCGGGATATTGACTTGCTGATTATTTTTATTTGCCTGGCAAACGCTTCAATTGAGACATAAAACAAGAGAGAACGCTATAGTCGGGTTGGTGTCCCGACTATCTAATACCCGTCACTCAGCTAAAGGGAGGGCGAACGCTGTAGTCGGGTTGGTGTCCCGACTATCTAATAAACGTAACTCAGCTAAAGGGAGTGCGAGGGAGATAAAAAACTTTGATCAGGCATAAGTTTTAAACGAATGGTCCGATTAAAAAAATTTCTTCTACATTTCGATAGGTATTGATAAACACAACAAAACTGCATTTTTACTTTTCCGAAATATTTAAATTTTTAAAATCGTATATAAGCGATTGTGGGCGTTAGAGGGGGCGTGGCACCTTTTTGAAATAAACTTGCGCTGCGTAGGAACTCCTAGAATCTGCATGCAAAATGCCAATCTTCTAGCTTTTATAGTTTCCGAAATCTCAGCGTTCATACAGACAGACAGACAGACAGACGGACAGACGGACAGACGGACAGACGGACAGACAGACATGGCTAGATCGACTCGGCTAGTGATCCTGATCAAGAATATATATACTTTATGGGGTCGGAAACGCTTCCTTCTAGCTGTTACATACTTTTGCACGAATACAATATACCCTTTTACTCTACGAGTAACGGGTATAACTATGCCGACACACACATAAACATTTATACACACGATTAGGAGTGCTGTTTGTTTTTATGTTTGGTTTAGCGCTTCCGCTGTTTTGCGGCCACCAAGAAATTCCAGCAGATATTGCGTATACGCATTAAATGGCCCAGAATGAGATACAAACAAACAAACAGGAAAATGGTCGGGAGAGAGAAAAACAAAAACGAAAATTGGCAAAAACGAAGGGAGCGCAAACATTTGGCCAGATTAAAGTGTGTGCACTTTGAGGCCAGGGCCAGAATTCAATAAAACATGGCCCATAAATCAATGAAAAACTAATCAAAAAATCAAAAGGAAAACACTGGGGGATTTGTTTGTCCCGAAATGGAATTGGCAGCCAAATAAAAATAAAAACTATGTATGAGAAGCGAATTACAGCAGAAATGAAGGCTGTTTTTGTTGCTAAATTCATTTAAAATGCAAATCAATTAAATTAAGAGCGCTACTTTATGTAGAAAATTTCAATTTATGCAAATGCAACAGCAGCAGCAATTGTAGAAAAAACGAGATTCTGGCCAAGCCGCAAGCTTAAATGCTCATTAGTGTTTTGGACCAAAAAAAAAGCAGGAATAAAATAAAACCCCCGAAACTAAAATGAAGAGGGAGCGCAGTGGAGCGTGTTTTCGTCGCCTGCATCGCATTTACATTTTAGGATCCTAGATCCCAGTGCCCTATAAGCAGTGTATATAAGGACGAATAGCCGCCCCATCTAAATGCAAAGCACTTGCAGAACCGGGGGGCTTTAGGTTGCCAAACTGCAAGCAATTAATTGGGACTTATTGCCCAAAACCAAGGCCAACTTGGACTTTGGCTGAAACAGAAAGATTTCGGCTGCTGCATTCTTATGCACTCTTGCGTAAATTGATCCCCTTTTAATGATGCGCTCCAGTGGCAAAAATAACTTGCTTGTGACAGCCTTTCAGCCATTTGCTAAGCCTTCGTTTTATTTCATTGTTATTTCATGCGAGTAAGGTCTTCATGCAAGCAAACTCACTGCTTTGTTTTTCGTTTGAATGGAAAATCTCATTGATTTCTGCACACAATGCTATGTGGAATATACGGAAAATGTTAAGCATACGCAGCGTTGCGCCAGCCAAAGTTTGCGCATGCAAATTTTCCGATAAACTTGAACTAATTAAAAAGTTGCTCTCAATGCAACCGAATGCCGCAAAGGTTGTGCATTAAAAGTGCACTTTTTCTGTGAGCTGGGCTGTTGACAAATTGGCATATTGTGGCTGCGGAGGGTTGCAAGCTGTAAGTCTTGCCATATGTGGCACAACAGGAGGTCTAATTCTTGCGGCTAATTCCGAGTTTGTTGCTCTAAGCCTCGAGCATTTGGCATCTAGCTTCCCGGCGTTATGTTGCGAAATTGTCAGCACACACAGACTGTTGGCCACACGATAAAACGAGGGCCAAACAAAACCGCACACAAGCTACCAGCGGTTTTACTACCTCCCCCTTGGCAATTGCAAAAATACGAAAAAAAAAATCAGGAGAAAAGCATGTCGAACACACTGTTGTTGTAGCCCACAAGCAGTTGGCCAAGAACTGCGGGCTGCAGTTTAAAAAATACCGAACTCAGCCACCACTCGACTGGACTCCAGCCAAAGAACACTCCGAGTTTAAGCTGTGCGTGAGTTTACTATCAATAACTTTTTTATTCACTTTTAAAGTGCATATACGCAGTTTCGCTGGTGTAATCTTTATTTATGGGGTTACTTTTTATGCAGCTGAATGGTATAAGCATAAGCTTACTTTGCAAAACTGATTATATTTCAATTTTTGAGAGTTATATTGATCTCATTTGGCCTGAACTTGGGCTTTAATAATTCAATTAAGGTAAATACACACACAAAGAAAATTCTACGGGATCAAATCGATATGCGCATGGTACATTTCTGGTATTTATACCAAGCCTTCTCCCTCTCAGAGAGAAAGTAGAAGGATTGCTCTCAAAAAGAGAGCAATATCCAATATGGCGACTTAAATTATGTGAGTGGGAGCGAGAATAACTAAGCATATGAAGTCAAAATCAAAAATACAGCGTATCTGCAATCTTAAGAAACTAGATATCGCTTAAAAGTAAATAAATATTCTTAAAAATGTTTAAAGTAAGAAAAAAACAATTTTAAAGTAGAGACATCTTTATCTTTGAATTGCTGGTGACAACAGAAGGCATATCGGGTATCAAAGAGTCGAATTCGTTGGAGCATTTATTTTTTATAATTCACTTGAGCCTTGTTAAGACTGCTGGTGGGCAGCATGTGTGTGTTTATGGGCCACCTCATCATCAGCAACCCGAGGAGAACCCCAGGAAAACCCGAGGAAAACCCCACATGCAACCACTCGAATTTGCTGTGGTTGTTGCTGCTGTTTGTATTTGCCATGCCATTTGCTGGAGAAATTTTTCTTGATTGCCTCGCCCTTAGCATTTTGCTTGTTTTTCGCTTATGCGTCGTCATCTTTCTTTCGCAGTTTCCACTGCCGCTTCCTTTTCCCATTTTCCACTTTTCCACTGGCTCCTCTTTATTTTTCCTGGCAGACAGTGATTTTGACATTTCACGCGCATTTGTTTGTTATGCTTTTCTGCTTTCTGGCCAGCAGCATTGACAGCATTGAGCGCAAAAGCGGGAAAGGTCAACATTTCCCTTTTTTGCATATATAAGTGCGTAAGGCCATGTATTCATAGAAATCGTAGTGGGGCATAATAAAAATAAAGGCTATGGCACGCAGGCTCATTAACATTTGCGAGGCACGTGGCGGGAATGACGCTAACTCAGTTGCTCCCCAGCGTCGCATTCGACTTAGCCAAATTGATTTTCCGTCCTGCCGGCCAATAAAATACATAACAATATCAGTTACATTACCATCCCCAGTTTTGCATAACAGTTTTGGGCTTTCCAATTTCTAATCCAAGGCCTTTTATGATCATAACTTATACGAATCTTGGCCAATTTGAGAGCTTATTTTGATGGGAAAAATATATTTTCATGCATTGAAAGCGTTTAAAAATATTATTAGAAAATCAAGTTGAAGGTTTATCTTGATTAACAATTTCAAGGAACTTGAAAATAATGTTTTTTTTATTTCCACAATCTATAATTATTATTTTATTAATATTTAAAATATCTAAAACTATTTTGTTATTTACATTAAAGTTTTGATTATATTTTAAAATTTATTGTTGGAACTAACAAGTCTTAAAAATGCTTAAATGAAAATTAATAAAACTATATTATATTTTTTCGTACTTTTCCTTCCTATGTATTCTCTGTATTTACTTTAAATTATTTATTATATTTTAAAATATTTTAAAATTTATTGTTTGAATTAACAAGTCTTAAAAATGCTCATATTAATGATAATAAAAATACCTATATTATATATTTTCCTCTTTTTTCTTACTCTGTATTCCCTCAAAGGAGAAATAAACCTCAGGCCGACACACAATTCCACTCAAAACAATTATGAATGAATGGCCAGCAGAGCACTCAATCGGGCTAACAGAGCAGCTGTTGCTGTCGAGCGTATGTTAACGCCTTCAGTTGGCCAACAGCCACAGCTTCTGGCAAATATTCTGGATTTAGTCCAACAACAGACGTCGAGGCGAGAGCACGCGGCCACAAAGACGTGCGCATGTCAAGTTGCGAGCTGCGTTCGGTTTTCCATTTGAGCCACATGGCGTATACGCGATTCGGACCGTGCCACTGCCTGCATTGAGTATTGAGTCAATAATGGTCAGTGGTCAGTGCTGCGGCTATAGTGCGTGAGCTGAGTGGCAGATAATGTGTCAATAATTGATTGACTGGGCAATCGGCATTGCTCGATCAGTATGTGAACAGGAAAAAACTGGGAAGGAACTTCGATGTAAGGTTTCAAAAAATGATTTATATAGTAAAGTGAATAATTTACAACCAGACTGTGAAATAGGAAAATATTTAAATAAAAAACATTGAATTTAAGTGTACAAAATAACAAAAAAAAATTACAAAATAAAGTTGTGATATTCCTTTTATTTCCAACATCAATTAACTGCTATTAAAAAACCAGCCCTCAAAATCGTTAAAAATAACAATATTTGAATTACAAAATATAAAACCCTGTTGTTTCACTTAACCCAATCATTTAAGTGAAATGAAATAACAATTCGAAATAGAATATAATTTTAAGGGCAGGGCCTTTGAGACAATCCAAAGAACGGCATTCAGACCCAAATAAATGCAAATGAAATAAATTCAAATCGGATCACGACGGTGACGTATTAAAATTTCACCAGGAGCGAAACGAGCCGACACGTCGTTCGACATTCGAGCTGTCATAAGCCGGAATTCAGGGCATATTGCATTAGGAAAGTTCTTTCTTCTGCTGCTCGAATTTCCCCGGGGCACTTGGGATGCACGTGAATTCCATGCCGATGGATTTGCCATATTCCCCCTCCGCTCTCAAATACGTTTTTTTTTACGGCGTTTGTCAACGCCATTTCCCCTCTGGTTGATTTGCATATAGCTACCTGTCTGAGTTCCCCGAAAAAACACCCAAGAACGTGCGTCCAAAGTAAACAGGGGGATGGGAATAAAAAGCATAAAAGACGCAAAAACGTGATAAAATAGGCGGAAAAATAGCGGATAAAAAATGAAAACATTTGCCGGAAAACAAAGAAAATTATCTGACCAGATGCCCGGTTTCCCTTCGCTTCCCGGGGGAGAAAAAAAATAGGAATACAAATAAAAATCCTGGGGTCACCGCAGTGACAAGTGACAGTTGGTTTGTTTGTTTGCCGGCCGAATAACGTCTGATATGACCGCCTAATTTGGCCGACGCTTTTATTGTTTGCCCACGGACATGGCGTCATTATCTCCTGGCATTTTCATGACCCCCCCCCCCCCCGCGCTTGTTTACACGCACTTTTAACGTGTTTATTCGGCCGTAACGCAAACTAATTGAAACACACCGGGCGTATACTTATTGTAATGCCCGTGGGCGTGTCACGTTCCGCGTGCAATCAGTGGCCGCCTTGAGATCCACTCGCCTGCAATTGCACTACCACCACTGTCATTCGGCCCTCAATGCCAGCAGCTGAAAGCTGAAACAACAGCGTTCAGCGCTTCCACCATCCGTAGTCAGTAGTGAGTAGTGAGTAGTGGGTATTCAGTAGTCAGAAGTCCTCGTCATCGTCATCAACAGCCTCGTAGTCGCGATGCCGTTCAGAGGTTGAGGTTCAGGTTCAGGCTGAGTTGAGGTTGAGCCGAGCTGAGTGAGTGCCATGGGCGGCAACTTGTTTACCCGCCTGTGTTTTAATGAAATGCAAATGCAAACACAAGCCCTGAAGTACCGTGGGCGGGATGAACTGAAAGTAAAGGCAAAAGTGGGTGAAGGGTTAACATATAAAATTAAATAGCGAACCTATTTTATAACAGCTTTACATTTAAAAATTTGATTTCGAGTAAAAATCAAAATCATATTCATAACAAAAAGAACAAATTTTCCCATACGGAATTTTTTTTCGAATTAATTTAATTTTCTTTTTACTGAAAATCAAAAACCATATTCCTACAGCTCAAAAATAAAAAGGAAACAAGAAAAGTAGTTCGATTTAACATTATGCAATATCAATTTTATCTTGATATTCGGCCCTGTAAATTCGATATGCATAACCAGAAATTTACATATCGATTTCATGGCAAACTGCTTTTTTGTGTTTAGCAAAAACACAAACTTTTTCAAACTTTCCGAATTATTTTAATTTTCTTACCACTAAAAATTAAAATTTATATTCATAGCAAGAACTCAACATTTTCCCACAGCGATTTTTTTTCCAATAAATTTAACCTAAACAGAACTCAAACACAAAAATTTGCACACTTTCGTTTGATTCAAGAAACCTTAAATTGAGGATGTTTTGATTTGGTCTATCGTATTTGGTGTATTCTAAATCAGCAGTGTTTGTTTTCATAAGCCAGCTCGATGGCTTGCCAAGATTGATTGCTTCTATAAATCGAAATAAATGGTTAGAAGTCTCCGGTATTTGAGGTAAACACTCCACAGTGCGCACCTGGTATGCCCCCCTCCCCCCTTTCCCCCTTCCCCCCTCGAGCAGGTAATTTTTCTTGGCCCGCCTGCAATGGCACTTAGTGGTAATGGGGTTACTGCCAAGGAGCCGCTTTCGCTTTGGAAAATGTCCCTGATTTGCTAGGCAAACACTTCAATTTCCGTGACAGATGACAATTTGCCACAATTGCACATTGCAGTGCAATTGGATTTAATAAATTTCCAAATCCCATTTGGCCGCCATTAAATATGTATTTATCATAATTTTATTCATGTTAGTCCTGCGTTTGATGTCCTCCCCCTCGCATAAATAAATTGGCAAAAGATTTCTTTACGACCAAAGGGGATGAAGATGTTTCGGCCCTCAAGTTGACTTTGCCGGCGAGGTCATAAAAACAGATTTAAACACAATTTCGAAATTGCTTCGGATTGGCCACCGTTGAGCTGGATTTTGATTTAAACTGCAATTTGGGTATGCATTAAATTTATGGCAATACATTAAACTAAATACTCCTCATCGAAGATATCGAAGGTGTCGCAGCGGAAATTGAACGTGACAAACTTATGAAAAGAGCTAAAACATGTTAGGCTAAGCTCCTTTTTTTATGAGGAATATCAGAACAGGATACTTTAGTCGTAAATGGCACTTCCGGACTAAAGAAAGTGGGTAGAAAAAAACCATTAAATTTAAATATTTAAAAAGAGAAGATGAGTTAATTACATCATTACTATTCACTCAAGAGAGGAAAGTTTTGAAACTTTCAGCAAACTTTGAAATTGACTCCTTCATATTAAAATAAAGATAAATATAACTCTGTAATTTCAGTTAAATTCACATTAAAGTTGCTTGGGCTTTACCAATTTTTACCAAGTACTTTCTTTCAAAAGTCAAACCGTCAAGGATAACGTCAAATACTCGTATCCTTAAGCCGAACTCGAAAAGTTGAAAACTTTTCCAATTCACTTAGTTCATTAACGTGATTCATCGGCCAGTGAGTTTGAGAAACTCCACAAATGGTAATCAACTGGCATTGATTGCTCCCTTTTTTTTTGGTCCTGAGTACTGAGTCCTGATCCTGTGCCAAGAACTCGTCTCGGTTAAGGCTTCGGATTGCAGCAGCCCCTTGACCTTGGCCGGAAACCAGAGAGGAATATTTTTTGGCCAGGCCCAGCGACAACTCTTTGCTAACATATCACTCAACTCAAGTTTTTAGCCCCGTTTCCCACACCCCCGGAAAGTTGCCATGAATAACTTGCGAATTTCTTTGAAAATGACTCGCTCAAAGGCTGCGGAAAAGCGGAAGTTTCCTTTGCTCGCGTTTGACATGCAGAAAAGGTCGTCCAACACTTGAATTTAATTAAAAAGGAATTTGTGCTCTAAACTTTTAAGCTGCAAAGGCAAAGGCTGCTGCAGTTATTTACCCATTATGCCTGTTAATCCAAATTAATTTACAAGTTCGGTTGGGTCCTTATGATTTATGCTGATAACTCAATTTGGCTCCCTCGTATTTGTCATATATTTATTATTCTGACGCCTAGCCTACATTTTCATTAATTTATTACCGCCAGCGGCGACTGATTTCACTTTAATTCAATTTATATCGGCCAACAACATCGCATCCGTAACACCATCGAGAATTCGTATTTATTTCATGCACACGATTTCCAACAGCCAACCGTCAACAGCCCATGGGCCATGATGTCGGGACAAAGTCACTTAGCTGCTTATCTCCTCGGAACTAAGCCAAATCGCCCTGAAATGGAGTGGGCGTGGCACATTGTGTCTGTTTTTCCTCTTTTCCCCCCGTTTTTCCTTTTTGGGAGGAACAGAGAGAGTCACGCATCGGGGACTATATGTACTACTAGTATGCACGACAAATTCATTATAATTTCGCCTACCCAAAATCCTCGACGGCTTGAATTTTCCTGCGTGCGTGCCAAGACATACGGCAAACGAATTTCCTGCCAGCTTGCGGTTGTATTGGTGGCACCACCACATACAACCCACACACGGACACTGGGAAAACACTCACTGATCCAATATGAAATCAGTTTAAATGCGCCCCAATGTGTCGTTGCTGGATTATGATTGCGAACGTTTGCGGCTGCCTCGAGGGCGGCTCCAAATGTAATGAAGGATTTCCTATTTTTGGCTTTAACCGAGCGGGAAATTTATAGAAAGATTGATATTACCATGGGCAGAATAGCTTTAATTTAAATATTATTTATTTAATGGTCTTTCAACCTGTTCGGCAATGCTTTGGACTCTTTTGTACATTTTAATTAAATTAATTTTCAATCTGGGACTTATAGGCCTTCTGTATTTTTGACCAACTGTCTGGATTTATTAAAAGTGATTTAATAAATAAAATCATGAAATATTGTTCGTGTTCATTCATTTTATATTAATTAAATAATTGAAATATAAATAAGCATAAAATCAATAGCAGAAGTATTATCTGTTATTAATCAGCTGCTTTTAATTATGTGTGTTTTAAATCTGCAACTAGTAAGTGTGCAAAAAAACTAAAGCAAAAAATACAAACTTTAAACTGTTTAAACTTTAAACCTTTTCCCTTCCCTCTTCTCTGTGAATTCAATTTTGTTTTTGATTATATGATAATAGCATATCCACACGTTAGTTTATAAACGCCACTTTATATCAGAGCAATTGAATTTGAATGAATGTTTAGTTTCAATCTTTATTATATTGGAATAGCATACAAAATAAATATTTTCGCCGTTGGTTTTTATTGTTGTTGATTGCCCAAAATTTATTCACTTCAGCTACACATAATAAATGGTGAAAAAGAATATAAAGGATTGCAGCTACTGAGAATGCCACAGGGAAAAAGTATAAAGTCCCGTGGTTATTATTTAAATAAATACAGATCATCTTCTGCATACATAAATACAAGTTTGCTTAAGAGCCAGAGAGAAAAGCTGCAGAATTATGCCTTTTTCCATGGCCAGCGAAAAAGTATTCTTTATTCTTCGGGCAGCAGGCGAAAAATATGAAGAAAAAATTCGTTCTCGAAAAATTCCGCCTTAGCTTTTTTTTTGCAAAGGATCTGAAAAGGAACCCAGTGCTTGTTCATGTGTGTAAATGGGAGCGTGTGAGTGTTTTCCAGCAACTGTGTGAGTGGGGCATTATGTGCCCTGGCATTTTTATGGCACTTTAACTTTATGTTGAGTAATTCCCGGCTGAAAGGCGAGAGTCAAGGGCCCGAGCAAGTGTGGCCGAGACCGTGATGACCGTTTTGTAGGGACCACTCAATGCGTTTGTTCGGCTCTTGACGGCGGCTATTGAATTTATTAATTGCTTAATCATGATCCGGTTTACTGTTTTCTCCCCTTTTCATCGATACCTGAATGGGTTTTTTGATGAGATTTTCACGTATTTTCCTTTTGGTCGAAAAAATTGTTTTACTGAAAGTCTTCACTCATTATACCCGTTACTCGTAGAGTAAAAGGGTATATTGTATTCGTGCAAAAGTATGTAACAGCTAGAAGGAAGCATTTCCGACCCTATAAAGTATATATATTCTTGATCAGGATCACTAGCCGAGTCGATATAGCCATGTCCGTCTGTCCGTCTGTCTGTCTGTCTGTCCGTATGAACGCTGAGATCTCGGAAACTATATAAGCTAGAGGATTGGTATTTGGCATGAAAATTCTTGGAGTTCCTACGCAGCGCAAGTTTGTTTCAAGAAAGTGCCACGCCCCCTCTAACGCCCACAATTGCTTATATACGATTTTAAAAATTTAAATATTTCGGAAAAGTAAAAATGCAGTATTGTTGTGTTTATCAATACCTATCCAAGTGTAGAAGAAATTTTTTAAATCGGACCATTCGTTTAAAAGTTAGGCCTGATCAAAGTTGTATATCCTCCATCTCCCTCGCACTCCCTTTAGCCGAGTGACGGGTATTAGATAGTCGGGACACCAACCCGACTATAGCGTTCTCTCTTGTTTTTAATTAAGGGGGAGGTATATAAAACTGCAATTTTTCATGTTTTTCGTGATTTTTTGTAACCAATAAGAAATTGTGCTGGGATTTAGTAACTTGTTATGTTAATTACATTGTTCTTATATAATTTTAACCAGTTTTTATTTTGTTTTTATCTTTCAAAATGGCGGCCGTGGGCATTTTTTTGTCAGGCTATATTAAAAAAGGAGGCCAGCTGCGGATCGTCAACAGGTCGCTGTGTAGATCCGATTTTTATGGAACCAAATTTATTTTGTTAAGAAATAATGTAGAAACTGTCTGAACCTTACTTAAATAGTATATCTTAAAAAATCTGGATGTAGCACTCTTTCAAAGTCAAAAATCAATTTTTATACCCGTTACTCGTAGAGTAAAAGGGTATATTGTATTCGTGCAAAAGTATGTAACAGCTAGAAGGAAGCGTTTCCGACCCCATAAAGTATATATATTCTTGATCAGGATCACTAGCCGAGTCGATATAGCCATGTCCGTCTGTCCGTCTGTCTGTCCGTATGAACGCTGAGATCTCGGAAACTACAAAAGCTAGAATATTGGGATTACCAACACATATTCTTGGGCTTCCTACGCAGCGCAAGTTTATTTCAGGCGACCGCCACGCCCCCTCTAACGCCCACAATCGCCCATAGTCGCCCACAAACCATACTAAAATGTGCCTGGCGCCCACATTTTCAAATATTTCTGATAAGTATAAATGCAATTTTGTTGCGTTTAGTTATACCTATCGAAATGCAGAAGAAATTTTTTAAATCGGACCATTCGTTAAAAAGTTAAGCCTGATCAAAGTTTACATATATCTCCATCTCCCTCGCACTCCCTTTAGCTGAGTTACAACCTTTAGTCGGGACACCAACCCGACTACAGAGCTCGCACTCCCTTTAGCCGAGTGACGGGTATTAGATAGTCGGGACACCAACCCGACTATAGCGTTTTCTCTTGTTTTTCTATTTGTATCTCCTCCCTTAATAAAGAGGCAGACATTTTGGGGAATTGGTGTAATATTTTATTTCTCCCACTTAAGATTCATGTTTTTACATTTGCCGTTTATTGGTTGGGAAACTCCATGTTGTATTCGCGCTTGAGGACGAACTTTAGGTCCAGAAGGTCCACCCGGCTCTTTCGGTACTTGGCCAACTTGACCATGCGCATGGAGACGTCATTAGCGAAGGCATCGGCTATTTTGGCCATCATATCGCAGCCCTGATCGTCCAGCGAGGCATTTCCGTCGATTTTCTGCACAAATTGCTGCAGGTTGCTCTTGGTTATAATCTGTGTGTGAGTGTTGGGGGAAAAACGGCTCGATTAATACGTCTTAATTGGGGAAAGTCGTTACTCACATCGTAGCTGCCGCCAGGGATGCAGAGGCTCTCCATTTCCCTGGACGGCTCCTTTTCGACGGAACTGTCGCTGCTGGAGTCGCTGGAGCTGCTCGAGGATCTGGTGGAAAAGGGAGTCTCGTCGTCGGACGATTTATCGCTGTCGTCGTCATTGCGGCCAAAGGACCAAAAGTCCTTGCTCTTCCTCTCCATGCTTCAATTGATTTCCTGCTTTTCAACGCTTTTGTCAGATGAAATGTGTAAGAAAATGGACAGAACTAGTTGGGAATTATAGGGAGATAATAATAAGTGCATACTTTTTGGCGTTTAATATTTATAATTTGGGTCAAAAAGAAAATGTTGTAATTTAACTCATTAAAATGGGAAAAATAACTATTTTTTTAACTTTTTGAAACGGGGAACCCCAGCTGCGCGGAAAACACAGACTCAACTCTCTTCGCCCTTGGCCCTGCCATAAATAACCAGTTTAAGTCGCACTCTCTGCACCTGAACGCTTGCCATTGTTGCCACCGCGCTTCCCTTTTCCGCTGCGGCTTTTCCTTCACGGTTTTTCCGCCGTCTTGTGCTTTTGATTTATTTCCCGACTCAACGGTGCGCTTTTCATTTCACATGCGCCGCGTCTAAGTAAATATCAAAAAGCAACAAATTGTGGCCGTGCCATAAACGACCTTTGGCCCAAGCCTAAGAAGCGGCCAGGCGACAAGAGCGTCGTCGTCGTGGCTTAATTTTATGCCAGGTGGGTCGGGACAAGGCCAGTCAAAACAGCAGCCCACACGTGCCCAGGTGTCCTGCCGGCCCATTATGCCGTTTGTTCTTTTCGCACACGGCCTACGGCACAGTGGGAATTTCACTTGGGCGAAGCGCGCAAAATTTAAGACCACCTTGGGAGTTGGGAGCTGGCTTAGCCGGAATTTAAGCCAGTTCTGTAAACTGATTTTAATGTGAGATTTACTTTCATACAGTTTAAGTTAGAAAGAGTCACCTAAGAAAAAAGTGTAAAATTATATTTTTTTAACTCTTAAGAATGTCTTTCTAAATTTTAGAAAATTTCTCCTTTAAATCAGCCAGTCTTTGAATATGGAAAAAATCGCTAGCTGCTAGAAAATTCGACTTTAAATATAGAAATCTTTTCTTGAAACTAAATTTTATATTTTTCATCTCTATTATGTTTCTTGTTTTATGAACTTTTTATTAAAAATATTAATTTATGAAAACTACAATTATGTACACTTTATGATATACTCAACAGAACTCGAATAAAAAATTATTTAAGAAGTTTTGTACTATGAAATTTAATAAATTTTGATCATTTTTAAATTCATAAGTAAGATTGCGCATACAATTAACTCTAATAAATATCTAAAGTATTTAATTTTATACTTTTAGTTCCATAGTCCCCATTTTTGACATTCTAAAATGGTGTGCCATTTGTTTTTGCTGCGCTCTGGCCACTTTGGAGGTGCTCCACGGTGTCCTCGGCTTAATAAAGTCGCCTACTTAAAGCGAGCGACAATGACATTGTGCGTATGTTGCCAGTCCGCCAGGCGGAGGGGGTCGGGGTCACCCCTTGGCCATGTGTCACACATCCGCATCCGGTGTTTGGCATTGGCATTAGGCTTTCCACTTTTCCCCTTCCCCTGCCACTTTCCTACTTTCCCCTGCCGACTGTCGTTTGTCGTTTCCGGCATGCGACTCTTTTATATCGCCGCTTTTATTTGCTGTGTGCACTTTTCTGCTCCTGTCCGCCCATTGTTGCTGCCTCTGTGCCTGATTTCTGTTTCATATTTTCACATTTTGCTCGGCGGCCTTATGCACAGTGCGAGAGCAAAAAGCGCTCGACGTTTAGCTTTAAGTGTGCTGAGTGCCATAAATTTCACTTTGTCAGGGTCTTTAATCGCCCAAGCCCCAATCAGGCAGTCATTGTGGGGACTTGAATAGAACTTGGCTGGTTGCGAAAGGTTAACTGTCGTCGGGCAGACGAGAAAAAAATAACTGTACGTATGAGGAAAATATTTTAAATTTTATATATAGCTTTAGAGATTTTTTAGAAATTTATTTTAATACTTGTGCACACATTTTATTATTTTAATGACATAAATCATTGCTTTTTTTTTTTAAGATTTGTTATAGTTGTTAAATTAAAAGTGCTTATAAATCTAAATTATTTACTTGCGTTATACCGCACAGAATTTTTGATTAAGAAAAGGTATACCTCCCCTAAAGCACTTTTTAAATTCAACATATCATGCACTCAATTCGTGTTTATGAAGTGCTAATTTGCAGTCATACTCGCTCATAAAAAATACCAGGCTTAGTTGGCAAAATGTTTGAATTAATCACACATTTGTCAAAATTATTCAAATGTCTTTTGCGGCGCACAGAGAGAAAGTGTGGGTGACTGAGTGACTGCGACTGTGTGCGGACATGAATAGTTGATACGAATGCGGTGGCTTCAGCCAGTTCCGCCTCCTCCGCCTCACTTTTATCCGGGGCATGTGTCTGGTGTAATAAAGCTAATGAGTTTCTGCCATGTCTGGCAGAGTGTCGAGACTGAGGGGCTAATTCCCATTGCCATTGCCAGCCGAAAAGAGAGGCAACTTGCACTCGCAGCATGGTTTTATTTCACATGATTATGGCATTCTGTTGTTAAGGATTTCCCACAACACAAAAGAAACTGACTCGCGTTCTTAGTCACCATTTCGCCCTCGCACATCTTTAGCCAGATATTGCGTATACGTCACAGTGGCAGATATTGCGTATACGAAATTGATTTAATTCGTGCCAGACTCTGCACACAGACAATTAAACCTAACTTGATCTGCATCAGATTCGCGTTAATGTTTCATAAATGCAAAAAGCAACGCATTTAAATTCCTTCGCCATTTAAGTTTTTAATTACACTCAGAACGGCAGCAACAGGAACGAAAATGGAAATGGAAATGGAAATGGGGAGAAGACGAATACGAAAACGAAAACGCAAACGAGGACGTGGATGAGATGAAATCCTTTAATAGGCGGCGCGCCATTTTGTCGCCGGCATCGTCACTTAATCCTTTCGCGGCATATTTTCCAACGCGCCGTGACTTAATGAGGCGCATTTCCATTTCCATGCCGAGCACGCGGCTCGTCCTTCCACGCTCGATGGCAAACAATGCGGATCCTTCCGGGAAAAGTGTGACTCTAAGCCAACAGCCATACACCTCTTATCAGTTGCATTTACGGCGGGCCAGGCACAAATGTGGAATCACATTCAGTTGGCTTGGCAGGTGGCTAAAGCCCCATTTGTTGGCCAGAAAAGTGTGAAAATTTAATTCTCCAACAGGAAATTAATTTCGTTTCCGCTTGGAAATTATCCTAGCAGGCTAAGTTAAATTGGCAAACCATTTTAAATCGGTTGAAAAGAGTGGGAAATTAAAATTCCAATGAAATGGATATCACAAGATTTAATGTATATATATTTTCAACAGTTTTTTAAATAAATAAAGGTTAGAAAGGTTTAATATTGCTATGAATTCAAGTAGTTTAAAGAAAATCGCAAGGTATTCCCAATAAATCAGATGATTTGAGTGCATCGAACCGTGAGAAATGTATCCGAATTAAAGGAAATTAATTGAATTATTGCATTTCTTCACTCTTTTCATGCCCATTCGAATGATATCCTCCGTAATTTATTCAAAACTCTTGCCCAAGGCCTGTACAAAGCTGTTTGTGTTGGTAAATTGAGCGACTTGACTGGCACAAATCAAACACGGACTGCAGGCAGACATCTTCCACTCATCTCGGCCCCCAATCTCCTCGCCATTGCAAACAATTTACCTTGGATCTTAGCCTACATTATTTGTTTGCTTTGCTTTCCTGCGCTGGCTTTCAGACCTTTCAGCTGATGCAGCTGGCTCAGTTATGCTCAGTTGTTTTCCTTTTAATGTAATTTTATCGTTTTATGGAGAAGATGGTCTGGCAAAGGTCAGAATGGCGGCGGAGGTTGGAACTAGGGAACTAGGGAGCTACCAAACTTTTTAATATTTAAAAAATAAAAGATATCTAAAAAGAAAAATTTAATTTATCTCTTTAATTTTTATCTAAAAATTTTAACGATTTATTTAGATATTCTGTATCTGAGAAACATAAAAAAATACATATTTTGTGAAACGTATAGAGATTTTTTTCATGATCTCAAAACGATGTATAATTTTTATAACGATATTACCCCATTTAAGTAGGATTTTGTTTTCTCATAAATAAATAAATATAAATATAAATTTATTTTAAAACCTACTGGAAACCACTGATTTTTAATCTCCATGCTACATTATAAACTCGAATTTCTAGTACTTCTGTAGCCACCCTCTTTGTTGATCCTCCGTCTGTTGTCTTGCATATTCCTGCTGCACCAAGAGTTGAATTTAATTTCATTTCGCTCGACTCGGGCTCGACCTTTGTTGACTGCTTGTTTATTTGTGCGCATCGAGGGGTGCGGAGGGCAGGGGTTAAGTGGATACAAGTTTGTGGCCACCTAGAACAGCCAATTCCGCCACTCAAAGCCAAATGAAGTGTTAACGCCGAAAAAGCCAAGAGCGTTCGGTTGCCAACTGTCGCATCCGGTGTGATTGTTGTTCTGTGCCTGAGGGGCAAGCTGAAAAAAAGCACGCAGAGCCACAAACAAAAATCGATGGCATGGCAAAAAATACGAAACTAAAATCCCCGACTGAAGCGAATCGATTGCGGCGACGTTGGTGAAGTGACGTGCCGGAAATCGGCGATGCCACATCCCGATTCTCTCCACCTTCCGCTTTTCCGGCGATTCCGGAACGGAGAGTCAACGCGTATCCGGTGTCGCCGGATTTTGCATATATGCAATTTGATCTCTAGCCCACTCAATCTCACTCTATGTTATTTGTCTCGCTTCCGCAGATGGTCAGCAATCCAGGTGAGGTGATTGGAAATAAGCGAAGCTAAGTGCATCCATTTGCATTTGCCAATTTGCAATTTGCGAGCTGAGCGGCCGCCTTGATGGCTTGCCGCGATTTCGAGCACAAATAGCGGATTTCTGTGACCCGTGAGCCATGTTCGATTGAATGCGGCAGCAACAGCAGCAACCTCAGCATCAACAGCAGCAGCAACAACAACGGCAAGAGCAACAGCAACACCAACGAACAACATGTTGACAACTCACCATCTGCACCACCTGCACCACCATCGCGGCAGTACGGCCGTGGAACTGGACAAGATCACCAACCTGAATACGGTGAGTTCCTAAAAATATTCAGGAAATAATTAACTAAAATTTAGAAATGTTATTTTATAAATTATCTCCATTAAGATTAATATTTTCCTTGATAAGACCTACAATTAATGAACACTTTAAACACACCCAAAAAAACTTGATATAAAACGATAATCGATTTGATGTTATGTGGTATCAATTATAACCTGATATGCGTCTCATCAATTCGATATGCATAAAGTGTAAACAACTGGTAGTTCGAATTACGAATGTTACTTTCGCCCTCCCACTTACGTAATTTTAGTCGCCACATTGCTACTTCCTCTCTTTTTTTTGAAGTCAGAGAATTTCCTAGAGAGATTTCGGTAAAAACGCATGGAATACCAGAAATTTAACATGTGCATATCGATTTTTATGTGTATGACTTCATGAATATTTTAAAATCATCTCTAAATTTATTATAATTTACATAAAATAATAATAATAATTTCCCATTAAATAAATCATTGGCAACTGATTGCAATTGCTCTTTATGGCCAATTAAACTCAAACAAATTGTAAGTTAGACCAATAAAATAAGCTTTAAAGTTTTTAGGCTTAAGAGATTTAAAAATCTCTGAATGAGCTAAGATTTGTTGACTCTTGGCAGATATCGCTTTAATATCAAAAGACCAAACTCTACTTTTTCTGATGGCATCAATAACGTTGGATTCCGTAGTGAAAGCCAAAACGCTTGATTGCATTTGAAAAGATAAATTCATGCAAAAACTGAAACCAATTTAGCTTGTTCCCAAACTTGCAAACCTCAAACGATTGCCAAATTGCATTTCTTTTTTCCAAAGAATTCCGGCTGTGTGACCTTTCCAAGAAGTGCCGACTCGCCTTTCGGCAAGTGAAGTAAAGACAAGCACTAATGAATCCCAATTCCGAATGCACAGTTTAATCCGTTGGAAAATTGCGAGGAAGAGCTTAGAACTGCAAATCCACCTTAAGCTGGCGCCGTAAAGTGGGCTGCCGGAAATGCATCGCGGGAAAATCAACTAATTGACATGGCCTTCAATTAGGGCGAAGTTAGCTGCGTTTTTCCACAGTGCAGCTGGTCAGCATCCGGCCCAGAATAATAATAACAGGATTGAGTGGAAAACAAGTTTATGGCTAGCATGTGAAGGAGGTTAGTTAAAAGCAGAACACCCACACTGCATTAACAGCTGATGGAAATTATTGAAAGGATTGCATTAAGTGAAAGTTGCAGGGGGGGACGTGGCTCTCTTGACCATACACAAAAGTTGTCTAGCAGCAAAATGAAAAATGTTTTTGTAAAAAAACAGGGGGGAAAAGCGGGCGGAGTGGCAGCGAAAAGGAAAATGTGAAACACGTTTATTGCCATTCATTATATTCTCGCGAGCTGTTGCGCAAAGTAATGAAGCACTTTTATACGAGGCAGCTCTCCTTTCACAGGGCACGCACAGAGCCACGCCCATCGCAAACTACGCCTTCGGCACTGGAAACAAAATTTTTAAAAACATTTTAAAGCCTTTTCTTGTAAGACTATACATTATTTTATAAAGAAAACATTTTATCAAACCAAAATACAAACTTTTTTTATATAAAAAAACATTTAAACATTAAAAATATCACCTTTTTTAAAAAAATAATAATTTAAATTCTTTTAACTAAGTTTAAATTTTACAATAAATTTTGAAATTATTCTCAAGTTGGTAAGAAAGTGGCTGTAATGTTTAGCCCTAAATTTTTCCCAGTGTGTCAGCATGTTTTTGCTTTAAAAAACACTCCTCGGAACGGGAGATTGACTGGCGTTGATGAGAAAAGACTTCTCGGTCCTCCCGTTTTCGTTCAAGAAAAATGGCTCGCTGTCTTGGACTAGAGTGGAAATAATAATTTCGGGTTTGGCCACTGCAGTTTTACACGGACCGAGCCGGAAAAGTGCGTGCCAAAAAAGAACTACAACCAATTTTCATTAAACGAGCACTCCCACACTCAACAGCCGCCAATATGTCTTCATTAATTTCGGAATAATGTATGGCATGTTTGTGTAGACATTTAGTCGACCCTGTCATTGGGCTTGCTGGCTTGTCGGTTCGGCTCTTAGCTCCTGGCCCCTGGCATTTTGGAGGGCTTGGAACCGCAGGACCTCAATAAAAACTGAAAACTTCTACTTAACTTTAGCGTCGAACATTTGTCTCTCCTGCGTGAGAGATACCGTGTGTGAATGTGTGTGTGTGTGGGGTTTGAAGGCCAAATAAATTTGGGGCTGCCCCCTCGGAAGTTGCGCAATAAAATGGCCCTGCCTAAACAAAGGATCCTGTTCAAGGTCCTCGCACACAGGACTCACCCGCCTTGTGTCACTCTCAATATGGTCGAAAGGTATCCGTCGATTGTCAGTCTGCTTGATTGATAATGTAAACCGAGCAGCTCAGCACACACTCCGACCATTTGGGCCACCCAATCCCTATCCCAATCCCTATCCCTATCCCCATACCTATCCAAATCCCATCGTCGTAATCGCCGGCCATTGAGACCACTATGGGCCCACTCCTCGTCAAGCAGCAAATAAAAGTCCGTCTCGTTCTGGGCTAGCATCTTATCGATTTTGCGGATTACAAGTTTTTGTTATCACTTACGCAAATGACCCGAATGGCCGATGCAATTTCCGCTTGGATGGGAGTTTTCTTTCGAAATGGAAAAGATGAGTTTAGTTAGGATAGAAACCTAAAGAAGCCTTTACAGAATAGAGCTTTAATGTCCCT
This sequence comes from Drosophila prostipennis, assembly GCA_037075205.1. Taxonomy (NCBI): domain Eukaryota; kingdom Metazoa; phylum Arthropoda; class Insecta; order Diptera; family Drosophilidae; genus Drosophila; species Drosophila prostipennis. Next base: position 988,229 of record JBAMCJ010000817.1, read on the forward strand.
TAAAAAAAGTAGATAACACTGTGCAACATTTTTAATGTTTGGAAATGTAACTGCATTTTGGATTTCAAAACCTGAAAGTACTCATCAATACGAGTTAGTCCACATACGGCGTTCTTCTGGCTTAGCTCGTGTTTGGATATTATAGCGATTTAAAAATTTCAATTAAAAATTGGCTATATCTCAACAGTCGAACAAATTGTATCTGTATGTATTCAGGACTATAATAGGTATTAACCTAAGGAATAAAAATGCTGAACAACGTTTATAGAAAAAGTGCAGCTATCGTGAGATAGGCTTCAAAATGTCGGGAAAAATACCAGATTGTATTTATTGTATTTAAATACCAAATGCTATGTTTTATGTACGTTTTTGTGTCTACAGTTTTATATTCACAGTTTTAACCAGTTTTAACCATTGTTGATCCTTTCAATGTCTTTATCTAAAATAATGTTAAGGACGCGTACCTGAAACTTGAAGACATATTGCATTTATAGATCAATTTTTACACCAAATCTTTAAATCGCTGTAATATCCAAACGCGAGCTAAGCCAGAAGAACGCCGTATGTGGTTTAACTCGTATTGATGAGTACTTTCAGGTTTTGAAAACCAAACTGCGGTTACATTTTTCGTGTTGCACTGTGTAAGCCTCAGTCAGTACTTCAATATTTTAATAATAATTTTATTCTACAAAACATTTTTATTCTATCAAGGATAACTTAAAATTCAATTTGCTACCAATTGGGAAACCTCAAAGAAACTGCATGTGATCTAACCAGAGGCATGCAGTCCAATCCAAATTGCTTTCTGCGGCATCAGGAGTCGCATTCAGAGGGGTCAGGGGAAGGGGATCAGGGAATCAGGGGGTTGGGTGGACCTCTCATCACCGTCACGTTCCCGCAGCTGCGATTCGATGGTTGTTCTAGACACTTCTCTTCTTTTATTGTTGCCACTGGCCGAGTGGGGCTTTGTGGCTCACACCAACACTCCATTGGGTGCCCCACACATCCCTCGTGTCCCCCACAATCCTCACCCTCACATGGGTCCATTCGATATTGGCCGTGTGTGTTGCACATCTGCGGCATTGTGTTGTTTTTGCTGCCGCCTCTTGATGCAAGTTGCTGTCGAGCTGTGGAGCACTGAGAAATATACCTTCTTTTAAAAAAATAAAGTATAATAAAATTAAAAATGTAAATATATATTATTTTAAAGCAATAGGTATAGGCATAAATAATATTTCGAATTTACTATCTTTTATGACACTTACTTATTGATGGATTCTTGTTGGGTTCGTCAACTTGAAGTATAAGACTTATATTATTATTTTTTCCTAGTAATATTAAACTTCACTTTTCTAAAATCACTTTAAAATAATTTATTTTAAGCTTAATTACACGAATTTTAAATCGGTTTATTTGTGATATCTTGTTCAAAAAAATCAGCTTAAATTTCTTTCTCTGTAAGCCGATTTCAAAACGATGTCCGACATTCATACACTGTAACGAACCTTTGTTTGACTGAAGGGGGAAGTGGGAGTTGATGCAGGCGACAGGAGGAAGTGGAGAGTTGGGTCAAAGGTCGACTGTTGAATGGACAGTTGGCTAGTTGGCTGCTTCCTGCGATTGCCTGATGCACCCGCCCCCCTTTCGACCTCCTGCCAGTTCGATTGTAATTATTCTACAGTTCAACTTGTTGGTTCGCCGGCTAATGCGTTTTGGCACTGCACTCTGTTAGTTTTGCCCCAGTATACTGGTAATTGTTCCTCGTGGGCGTGGCCCTCGCTGGACATCAACAGATGTGGATGTGGAAAGCGCATTAGCAGCAGCGCGTTATCAAAGTTTTTGCAGCTCGTGTTGCAAATGGCGCGTGATATTTATTGGCCAAAAGGAGTACATCTGCTGTAAAAAAAGGAAAATGGATATTATCTTTGCTAGAACTGTTCATTTCTAGTTCAGCATCCTAACACAAACATATTGCACATAGAGTGTAAGGGGAAAATATTATTGTTATGTTGAAACCTAAAAGCTTAATGGTGTTTTGTAATGTAATTTGGAAAGCTAAATTTTAATAGTTTTATATCCACATCCAAAATGGCCGTATAAAACGTTACGAGTATAAGTGGCACTTTAATAGTATTTTATTAATTAAAATTAATTGGAATTAAAGAAAATTTAATGAATTAAGGGGTCGCCTTTAGGGATATATACCACTATTTTGAGAAAATTTTAAATTAATTTTGGACTCGGAATATATTATTTCATGCCTAACACTAATAATTATAATTTTGAGTGGCACATCTGAAAATTAAAATGTTGTATATTTTAAAATATATAAATTTTTTATTTTTATACATTATGAAAAGCCTATATTTGTATTCTTAATTTGTGAAGTGTGGGTTTCAAATTTATGCCAAGCAGTGGACATTGTCATTCCATGGCCCTGGGCAAATGCATTCTTAAATGTATCAAAAACACTCTTTTACATATTCTAACGCCCATACACTCTCTTCATTACGAACGCTGTCTGGCTTTGTCTTTGTTGGTTCCTCTTTTTGTATTGCAATTTTAATTTCCGCTTTCACTTTGTCTAGATTCAGTTGTACTTGTCGTCGTCGTTTTCTTTTGTTTGTTAGTTTCGTTCTCTCCCCTGTCACCCCATAACCACCCCATACCACCCACACCCACACCAACCATCTTATCTCATCTTCTCCCCGCGGGCTTTCTTTGTCTTGTTCTTGGCGTTGTGGCATTTGCGTTTTTGCTGATTTACACATTTGGCCAACGAGAGCGGGAGTGCAATTGTGTTTTCCTGCGGCAGCCACAGCACGTATGTGCACTGGGAAAAATTGGGAAATTTAAAATAAATTTAAATTAAAATAATAGAGGATAACTTATAAAGGTGACTAAAAGTATGCAGTGAAATATTTCTGTTTTGCATACTTTTAGGCACCTCGTTTTATTGTTAATTTAAACCGCTATTGCTTTCTGTGATTCAGAAAATTGCTTAGCTTTTATGATAGTTTATGATTTTTGTCATTAAGATGTTAAAATTATTTTTAAAATAACGCTACATATTTATCTTCCAGTGTATTTAGCATATGGCTTGTGGCACGTAGAACGCGTGCATTTCTTGCTTTCGCCTGCTTTTGTTGCATTAAATTCGCAGCAGATGTTTTTCAATTTTCCGCCTCAACTGTTGACGTAAAAGTAGTTCAAAGTGGTTGCCAGTAGGAGAATAATAAAAACACAACATGGCCAGTCCAGTTCCGCATGAATATGCATATTCATACGGAATAGGGGGATTTCTCCTTGTTATTATTCTACACGCCACATCATGTGGCGGCACATCTTTTGTAGCACACTTTTTAGGAGGCACTGTTCTCATTACTGACCAAATGGAGCGCCAACTGCGGCGGGGGAATTGAATGTGTATACAGGATCCCCAGTCTTATACAAATGAATTTCCCTCATATGGTTTACTGTGTGTGTGTGTGGTCAGGTAATTTCAGAAATGTGCCCCGCTTTTTTCTCGCATTTGTATTATTTTTTGTTTTTGCACTGGGACTTGACGCTGGTTTAGCACTGCCCTCGGCTGTCCCTTTTTATGCCAGCCCAAGGACCTTTGCCGCAGGACGAAGACGACAGGCGTTTACGTTTGGGATTTGCATGAGCTGTATGAACTTTTTGCAATGCCATTCCGACTGGGCCAAAGGCCCCTCAAACTTCCTCCTCCCCACCTTACCACCTTTCCACCTTCCCACCCAAAAGCCCTGCTTTGTCTCTTTATATCTGCCGAGATTTAAGCGTCATATAAAATTTATGCGTGTGGCTTTTATGAGCTTATACCTGTGCCACACTTGGTAGTGTTTTATGGGACTGACTGTCCTTGGCGGACAGGTGAAAAAACCCAAATAATTAGGTAGCAACGGCGAGGGGATTCTGTGGGGTCCCCAATGAGCTATGTCTTATTAAAGTATTTAATGAAACATTTTAGGGATGCTGCCTTCGGTTTATGGAGGGGTGTATCCTTGGAGCTGAAAGATAAGGGAAGATGTGTGCCAAAAATAAAGAATTAAATTATTGGATGTGCCACAGAAATATGTGGGTTTTTGAAATCAATTTGAAATGTCAAAACAGGTGTCTAAAAGTATGCAACAATATATTTTTAACCCAAAAGTGATTTGAATTCATACTATTCTTTATTCACTGCATACTTTTAGGCACACCTATAATTATTTTCCTAAGCCAGATTATATTTTATATTTTTTGACTTTTGTATTTCATTCCCAGTTTACCCTTCGACTGCATTACATAATTACCTTGTGTAATCCTTTCCCAACCCTTTTCTGAAAGCCGTTTTCATGAGATGGCAAAATGTTTGTCTAATATAAATCCGAAATCCGCATCGACCCTGCCTTGTTCCTGTCAATATCACAAGCAACTGGGGCAAACAAAGCTGGGTTCCAAAAACAATGAATCCAATAAATTTGCCACCGAAAGGGGGGCTGGGGGGCAGCAACAGCTGATGGTGGAAAAGTTTTGCCTATGCTCAGAGGCTAAGAGGAATGATTACAAAACCATGATCCCGCCCCCAGGCCCTCCCCGGTTTTTTGAGGGAAAGTTTCAGGGGGCGAATCCCGTACTCGCAGCACATTCAATAAGCAATTTGGCTAAGTGCCCCGCCCCGCTCCTCAGCCGCCCCCTTTTCTGTGGCCCTGTGTCTGTGTGCTCGGCATTGTCAAGCCGATGCCATCAATATGACTAATCATGCATATATTTCATAAAGCTGTAAATCTTCCAGCCTCCCCCTAGACTTTCTAATCGGCACAGTCTTCACATCGCACAGCTGTCGTCCCAAATTGAGTCAAGCCACAGAATTCACTTTGCATTCGCCGGGGGCGTTTCAGACTTTCGAGGATTATTAAAATTACGCATACGCCGCGTTTTAAATGAAGTGCGCGTGGATTTTGGGGGGCGGGGGGTGGTTGGAAGGTCGGTCGGGAAATGAGGTTGCCAAAGTCAACCATTAATATTTAAACGTGCCGCTCGCATGTGTGTGCACGTGGATTTGCGGCATTGGTTCGTTTTTGTGCGGGAATTACGCGGAAAATTAAGCTTACTGCCTGACTGTAAAATTTCCTTGGCGGAGATGATAAAAAAATTAAATTTTAATTGAAATTTGAATGAATTTTTATTATAATTATTTATAGCAAAAATAAATATTTAATACAATTTTACTTCAGATTAAAACAATAGAAATTTAAGGGGGGGGTAGGGTCTATGGCATCAAAAAATCAAGTAACTTTGCGATTTTTTCTATAAAAACTGGTTGGATGGATTTAATTCAAACCAATTGTATATTATAAAGTGTCATTTAAATAACATCCTCTAATTTTTATAGCCGATACTATCGGCTAATATATCGGTGGCAAAGCGATTGCTGGAACACTATTAAAAAAAGGCGTTTTGCGGTGACCACTGTATCTCCTCCAAAAATTATTACATTTCCATTCTGCTTTTACATTTAGCTTAAGAAAAGAAAAAACCCGCCCCCTGGGGAACGCGATTTTTAAATTTTTTTTTTAAAGAATTTTTTTTGCATTTCCAAAGTCAAAAATGCGTTTTTCACTTAAAAAATTCGACTTTGGGCTTAAAAAAAAATACTTTAAGTTAAAAAATAAAAAAAAACGCTTCCCAGGGGGCGGGTTTTTTTTGTGCAGAAAAATATGCGACAAATTTGAAAACGATCGATTGAGCTGTTTAGAAATGCCGATGGTCACGGACTTTCAAAACGTGGTTTCGAGAAAAACGCACTTAAAGATGCACTTACGTACCTAAAGTCTTAGAGGTTGGGGTACTAGTTTTAGCATAACTTCTAAAGTTTTTGTCCGATTGACTTAAAACTTTTTTTGTAGAATCTTAAAATGTTAATCTACAAGAAAAAATAATACAAAAAAAATCGTTTTTTTTTTTTTGCTAGACCCTACCCCCCCCTTAAATTATTAAAATGTTGCATTATTTGGCGTCCTGTTTTCAAAACCCCTAATTGACTTATCAAAGCATTCCTTACTGTTCTATTTTTAAGCCCATCAAATTAACCTAAAGTCAAGAATAGGGAGTACACTCAATAATAATTGACTTAATATACTTTTCAGCAACAGCTTGACCCTTCTTCCGCCCTCAAAAAGGGCTGGGCAACCCGAAAGCCATAAAAATGAGCTCGAATAATCCTTTGCATTTCAGGCATTTTAATTTTTATGAGCCTGATTCGGCCGCAGGCAAAGGGCGATGGCGTCGGCAAAGGAATTAGGTCTCGATTGCTCGATTCATTTGCCGCCCTCCATTTCGGCAATGAGCCGTAAAACGGCAGCAGCAGCAACAACGACAGAATCCGGCTCAGTTTTATCTGGCCAGAGAATTTTCCCAGAATTTTAGCTGGGCCAACAACCCAGCCAGTTGGGCAAACAAATATGTATTCATACATATATATTCTTAGGCTGCTGCTGCCTGCGGTCCTCGGATGGGGTTGTGCATAAATTAAAATATGTAATGTGCTATGTGCTCGGCCTAATAGAGCTTTCGCATAAATTAAGCATCAGTTGCCGCCGATGACCCTGATACCAGCTTTTCCCTCTCTTCCTGTGATTTCAGCTCATCGTGGAGATCAACAGCCATGTGGCGCTATTCCGCGATATGCTGATACACGTGGGGCAGGCCAAGGATTGCCCCGAGCTGCGAGAGAAGATCCGGAAGCTGCGACGCACCTGCGTGGAGGCACTCAAGCACACCGCCCAGATCCTGATGCCGCAGGTCAAGAGGTGAGTTGGCGCCACTTTCACTCCTTTTCCACAGGTGCACTGGGAGAATATCGATAGGTTTATCGATAGTCTTAAATAATTGTTTTAAGCCAGATTAGACAACTTGAAGCACACGTTTATATTTTTGGTACCTAATAAATATTTAACAGATGTAAAAAATTCATAACACTTGAAATGAAATATGAATAATTTATTTTACATCATTTATATTAAATTTAAAATTATTTCAGACTACTTTAAACTTAGATTTATTTGAAATATTTAGCTCTCAAGGAAAATAATATGCTATCATATAAGATATCCCCAATTTTCTCCAGTGCACCTAAGCGGAAGACCCTAAAGGGATAGATAGCATTAACATAAACATAAACAGCAACGTGTGTGTGACATTTGGGGCACTTCCTCCGTGTGTCTGTCCCTTCTTTATGGAAATGTATGCAAATCTAATTGCAGTGAAATTGGGAAAGGGAGGTATAACATAAATAACAATTTGTTGGACTCGGATTGAAGACCCTTGGAATGCTCTCCAAAATGAGTTAGTGGCTGAGTTTGAAATTCAATTTCAAAGTGCTGCATAATTTATCACAGCACTTCACCCCCCTTCAACCTCTTCCCCCGAACGAAACGGCAAAAGTTAATAACATTTTTTTCGAGCTGCCTCGGGGGCTCACAGCATATTGGGTAATTTTTATACCCTTGCAGAGGGTATTATGATTTCAGTCAGAAGTTTGCAACGCAGTGAAGGAGACGTTTCCGACCCTATAAAGTATATATATTCTTGATCAGCATCACTAGACGAGTCGATCTAGCCATGTCCGTCTGTCCGTCTGTCCGTCAGTCCGTCTGTCCGTCCGTCTGTCCGTCCGTCTGTTTCTACGCAAACTAGTCCCTCAGTTTTAAAGCTATCGGGCTAAAACTTTCCCAAAAGTCTTATATCTATTGCAGGTAGTATATAAGTCGGAACGAGCCGGATCGGACAACTATGTCATATAGCTCCCATAGGAATAATCGGAGGAAAAAATGTAAAAAAAAATTATCTTTGGTGTTTTTGAACCTAGAACCTCCTACTTTTGGAAATGCCATTTTTGATCTAATTCTGAATTTCGAATAAAATTTTTTTAAAATCGGACGACTATATCATATAGCTGCCATAGGAACGATCGAAAAATTAATGGGAATATAATAGGAAATAAATTATTGCTTCGTTGACTTTTATTGTATTCTCTTCTACTCTGGGATATGAGTCTTTTTAAATGTTTTCGAATTTCGATTTTAATTTTATCAATATCGAACTACTATATCATATAGCTGCCATAGGAACGATCGGAAAATTTGTGATTAATAGGAATTATCTGCAAGGGTATATAAGCTTCGGCTGGCCGAAGCTAGCTTCCTTTCTTGTTTTTCATTAAACCTGATGAAAGGACCTGTTTGCGGGTGAGTGTGAGTGCAATTGTTTTTCTCATTTGTTTGGGGATAACAAAACAAAGCAACAAATAAAGGAAAACTGCACAAATGTGGTTGAAAATTATTTACGTGGTAAGAGGTGCCATCAATGTGATATGGATTTACACTCTGGAGAGCCCAGTCCCGTGTCAGCTAAGAAGGCACAAAACTTTAACGTCCCAGTTGACTTTCGGGGCCTGTCTGTTTACCGACTTCAATTTATTGATTTATGCCCCCAGAAAAAATGTTTCAAAGACGAAATCCCAAGTGGATGCCACACATGTGCCGCCATTATCGCACCCCGCAAACGCCTTCTTTCTTTTCTTTTCTTATTTTTTAACAAACATCTTGGGGGGGAAGACCCTATACAATACATACTGTAGACTATTTGTAATTTCAGACGTGTGCGGGGTATCTGTCAAATTTTTGTTTGCCGAGAAGAACTTTTTAAGCACACCACGCTGGCATATGACAATGTGATTTATTATCGAGCAGACGCTTTAAATGTCACTCTGGAGTGGAGAAATGTCAATATAACGAGACGAGCATCCGCATCAGCATTTTGTCCATTCGCACTCTGTATGTATTGGCATATAGTCGGCAAAAGTGCAAAAGAATGAAGAGTGAAGAGTGAAGGAAAAAGCGGAACCAGAGAGACAGTTAAATTGATGATTGGCTGGCAGCAGGCCAGAGACAAAAACACCAACGGGGAGATTTCAATTAATTTTTGCTTTATTGACACAAATGAACGAGTCTCTCTTTCTCTGAGAAGCAGAATCATCAGCACTTGCAAATGGGCGCACATGGCGTATGAGTGACGACAATGAATTAGCGCAGCAAAAAGCAGACTGCTCCAGGACTCAAACTCAAAGTTAAATTGAAAATAAAAGTAAAAGTTCAATAAAGCAAAAAGTATGCTTGAAAAATGAACAAAGCAAATGGAATGGGTTGGGGAAAACTTCGGTCGCAACTTGACAATGACAGAGCCAAACTTTCTGACAGTGTTTCGTTGTTTGTTGCTGTTTTATGTTTTGTAAACACATGCATGACCCATGTGAGACAGCCAAAGTCACAACAACTCGATAGTACTGAGTGCCATAAAGCAGAAAGTGGATGGAAAGGAAAGTAAGGAGACAAAAAGAAAATAAATACTTTAAGTTGGTTGTTTTGCCATAAGGAAAATGGCATACTGTGGGCGAAGAAAAGAGGAAATCCCTCAAATAAAAGACTAAAAAATATTAGTCAGAGCTTTTAAAACGAATTAAAATTGCAAATAAACCAAAATAGAAGCCAACTCTTAATGGCAAAGTTTTAATGTATTCTTGGCTTGAAATTAAGTACCCTGTCTTTAAATTAAAGTCGTCTGCGAGATTAAACTTAAATTAAACCACATTTGACTATTGCATATATGCAATGAAAATTTGCTTTTATAGCTTCTTAAACTGTTTTATATTTTACTATTTATGTTAGATCACCACAAGCCAAACATTTGTAATAACAACTCAAATATGGCCCGCCAAGTTGTCTTTTGGCCTCAACTTTAGAGGTCTTGTTGGCCAAACAAGACGACAAAGTTGTGATACCTTGCGGACACCCAAGGCAAGCAAGTGCTTTTTCCACCCCCTCGAAAAGGGAGGCGCTAAGAAAAATCAGCCCAGACCTATCAGACTACCTTGAAATAGACACTCTTGCAGGCGCTTTTCCCCGAGTCATGCCCATGTCCTTTACCATTTCCATTTCCATTCCACCTCCATTTCCACTCTCGTTCTCAGAAGGCGGCAGCACTTTGCCAACTGCCTTGAGTGACTGATAGTTGTTTGCCTGCTTGTTTGTCCAACTCGCACTTATACATGTACTGAAGATACACCTGAAGAAAATCAATAAAATAGGGATAATCAAATGTGAATTAAAGAAATTTAGAATAAAAAGTATACTTCCCAGGAATTTTATTTAAAAACAGTCGGGTTCCCCCGACTATTAGATATCCGTTACTCAGCTAAAGGGAGTGCGAGGGAGATGGAAATATAAAACTTTGATCGCGCATAACTTTTTAACGAATAGTCCGATTTGAAAAATTTCTTCTACATTTCGATAGCTATTGATTGGGTATTGAATTTTTTACGTGTATAATAAATATTTTCTTCTTGGATATTTTAGTTAAATTTAATTTTATTTTATTCAATTTTTTCCCAGCTAATTACATTTTTTCGCAGTGCTTCTTATAGAGCACATATATCCTTGGGGGCGACGTTCGGTCCATTTCGCCGTGTTTGCGCTTGTGTTCATGTTATCTATCCATCTGTCTATTTGCCTGCGCTTACTTCGCATTTGTTCTGCTGTTTGCCTTGTAGTTATGTGCAGTTGTTTGTTGTTGCTAAATTACTGGCGCTGCCTTTGTTTTAGCTGCTTGGTTCCTCCTGTTTTGACAGCCAAGTTAGTCAACAGAGAGTCCTCGGGGGAGAGTCCTCCGGACTTGCTCCCATTGCCATGAAACCCATCCCCGAAACACATCCCACGTCATGTTGGCTTAAACGCATTTCCGCTGCAAATATTACTTGGACTACTGGTTCTACTAGCCGTCTCCTTCGTCCTTCGCTGCTGCAAGGAAAACACAATCCGACAATTGCCCAGAGTCCGCAGGGAGAACATAACACAAGGATTCTGACCTCCGGGGACAGCGCCATCAAAGCCAATCCAATCCCATAGACGTCGTCGATGGCGTTGTCTGCGGCTGTGTCGGAAATTTTATGTTTCCTGCAACTGCTTTTGGCACATTGCACTGTGGGAAAGGACCCCATATATCATTTTAATATTTGGGAAACATTTTTTTAAGTATTATATTAATAAAAAAAAAATTATCCAACATATTTTTCTAGTCTAAAGGATTTCTTACCAAATTTATTAAAGACTTTTCGCTATAATATCATACAAATTTTATTTGTCCTAGAAATTATAAATGTTTAATTATTAAAAAATTGTATAAATGTTTTTTTTTACAAACATTTTCATGAAAAACTATTTCCTAAAACATACAGTTCTTTATTTAATTAAAGATAATATATTTACCTTTTAATTTACTAATTGTTTGAAATTCAGTAAATAGTAAACAAATATAAAATGGTTTAGTTTCCCAAAATTTATTAATTTTAAACATTTATCTTCGGTGATCCTTTGCCTTCCATAGTCCTTGGTGGCCTGCATTGTTTTATTGTCGCTGTCGGCTACTTCGTTCATTATTTCGACACTTGATGCCGGTTCCCGGTTCCCGGCTGCGGATGCCCAGCTTACAAGGCGATGTTCTGTGGTCATGTTTGTGAAAATGACAGGAAATTATTGAAGACAGGCGCTGCTGTCTGGAAAGGGAGGGAAAGGCAAGAAAAGCAACGAAAAGGAAAAGTGGGTAAAGTTACGCAATTAGGGAGAGCTCGTCACGTAGCGTCAGACATTTTAAGGAATTCTGTCTCGTAAAGTGTGGCAATTTTAACAGCTTTATACAGCTGCAGTTAATAACTTCGATTGGGGCAGCCGAGAGACCCTGGCGAAAGCGTTTTATGAACGCAAGTCCCTCTACCATTTTGCACAAGTTCGCCAGCAACATTTACTTGGGTCTAGCGAGGGAATAAAAAATATTTCACTGTTATTTGCCATAAATGAATATAACGTCCGAGCTGTAATCAAGACCATCTGCTGACAATGGTCTGGCCATTTTTTCTTCGGTCTGCCCTTCGCTCTTTATTCCCCTTGGTTTTTTTGCTTTCTGGGCTTTCGGATGCTTTGCAGATTTTGTTTCGTTGCTCCAAACTTATTATTGCGATTTTCTGGGTGTGTTGGTTGTGCTGGGCGAAAATGACCCACGTTAATGTCCGCGCACCACAATCACGAAAAGATGGGATAAACGGGGAGGGAAGTCATTAAAACATTGCTCTCTGCCATTTACAACTTGCAGTTTTTCAAGGGAATCGCTTAGCATTAATTTGATTACGATTTGAGGCATTAAAGTCGCACTCTTTGCCTAGCGAAATGTACTATAAATGCTGATGTGTGATAATAAAATATTAATGGGGGGTATTAGGCAAGGTCATAACCGGATGATTATGAATTGTGGATAAGCACAGCTAATTTGTATGGGATTATTGGAAATTATGCAATTTGTGCAGATATTAGAAAGAATATTTATATTTGTGGGTATTAAAAATGGTTTATTTTCCACATTAAATCTATCTTATATTTTAAAATCTCCCCCCAAAACTCAACTTTTGCATCAACAAGGAGCCCAAATCTAAATCGCTTTAAGCCGAATCCTCTCAGCCTCCAACTCCTTTTCAGAAACACCTTGGGAAAGATTAATTCGCAATTTATTTGCTTTAATGCCACTCGTGGAGGGTGAAATCAGAAGACACGGCAACACTTTCAGGACCTCGCTCCCTTGCCCAAATACATATATTTTTCATTTCCAGCTCCGTAGAGTTTAGGCCAATGCAAAAGCAATTTACAAATTGAATTTATTCCTGTGTAGCTGCAAATATGTTTATGGCAATTTATATCTGTGTCCCACTCGGCAACTGCCCCCCGGATTCCCTCATAATTGCCCCGTCTGTGTTCCTGGCCCTGCTAAAACTGAAATTAATGTCAACTAAGCAGCAATTTGCGTACCAACTGTAAATTCAGAGTGTCTTCTAAATGAATTATGCCGCTGCGAATGCTGCTGCTATACAAGTTATTCTCGTAATGGTAATTTCGTTGAATTAAAATGTCGTTTTGGTGCTGATCATGAAATTAGAAATTTATTTTCCTGGTTTGTTTGCAACTGTTGAGTTTAAAGTACCATAAATATTATCGAATATTCAAATTAAAGTCCATTTACAATTTAATACTGTTTTATTCTTTTTTTAAATGAAAAATTGTTTACAAGGAAAGTTAAATATTTATTTAAATATTTTACATCGAACTCCTGTCAGTGGCAACATTTTTTTCGGAATAGGAATTATTTTTTCAACGCTTCGCAACAATAGCAAAGTTGTCAAAAAGGTCCTGAAAAATATGCAATATGCTTTTCACAAAATATCCCTGCTGAAAGCAGACACAACAATCGATGGTGGCCTTTAAAACTTTGCCGGAAATGAATTAGTTTGTCACCAGTTTACGATCCCCACTCTCGACCCAAAGAAATGTCATAAAATCATATAAATTTCATTTCACAATTTCCGCATGCAATTTGGCGTGCCACAAATGCGGCCCACACAATGCGGCATTCCAGTTTTATACCCACTCGGAACTCGGAGCCCGATGTTCATGTTACCTTGCAATGCTCTCATTGTTTTTTACCCTTTCAATTTTATTTGTTTTTTTCACTCTTTTTGCAGCGCCATGGCCGATGGCATCCTCACCGACAACCCGCATTTGGTGCTCCTGTTCTACATGGCCCAGTTGTTCCTACGTGAACTTGTGAAAAGTTATCGTCTCATACAAGTCGTGCCAATGGATATGTCCGGCTATTATGGTAAGTTTAATGCAACACCCACGCACGATTCCACAATTCCACCCAGCCAACTGGGACCATGTTTCAGCTGTCGCCACTCCGATTGCGGGTCATTGCGAATTTGCTGTTGCCAGCAAATGTCACAGTCAGCGAAGGTCTTTGGCAAATCGAGTTCGGTTTTGGTGCACATAATTTGTTTAAAGTGTGCAAAGGCATTACTATTGCATTATGTAGTCGTTATAAGTCGTAATGAAATTTATATTTATTTTGTTTACACACAAAAAAATAGCACGGGATCGAATCGATGTGCGCATGGTAAATGTCTACCATGCTATACCGATTTCTCTCTCTCGGAGATTCCTTGAATTCAAAAAAGAGAGCGATGAGCAATTTGGAGCCTTAAATAACTAATTCTCTCAAGTTGAAATATAGCGGAAAAGCGCTTAAAGAGAACGAGCATATCAAGTCAAAATTGATACCATGTAGATATTTCAAAATTTTACAAAAAAATTATATTATTGTCGTTTAAAGTAACATTTTTAAAACAAAGGTCTAAAATGACCCTTCCTTTCGTTCCTGAAAATAAACAAATAAATAGAAAAAGGCACACTTAAACCCAGATTAGTAAAGGGTAGATTTTTTTTAACGTAACTGGACTGCCAGCGATTATTTTAAATTAAAATTTTGAACATCTCGAAACTTTAATGACCTTGCTGCACAACTATTTCCCTGCATTCCGAGTTGCTCCTAACGAGGATATCCTTTCTTTGACATTGCCATTCAGGGCAGCATTCCCTCACTCAAAAGCAGACACTCGGTGCACGTTCAACAATTGTTTGGCATACTCCCAGGGACTGCAGTTGCGCTTCTGATTTTGATTCCGACTGTGATTGCCATTCTTTAGCCATGTTTAATGTGCACGTGCGAGCGCAAAAATATGCAGAGCCAAACTTCGAACTGATTTGTCGCCAGGCTGACCATGGAAAATGCCGTCGAATACAAATGGGAACGCAAATGCCAAATGCCAATTGCTGATCATAAATTTTTAAATTACAACCACTGTGCTGGCAGTGGTTTTTCCACTGTCAACACGCCCGGAAAATTTGCTTGGAATGGGGAGTAAATATTTACAGAGCCACAGAGCCAGAGTTTCTGGCTTTGGGCCTTTGGATGCAGCGAATTTACAGCGCACCCGCGTTTTCCCCAGCATGGAAACAAACAAATATCTGCAGTGCCATGAAAACGCCATCAACGCAGAATAAGCAATAAAAAATTCAAAAATTGAAAGCACTTTTTTTTCTGTGTTTGGCTGTTATAATTGCAAACCAAAATATACGCAAAATTGACAGGGCAGAGAGATAGTGTGTAGTATGTGATGATGGAATGGGCCGAAGCGATGGCAGCTTTATGTGGACCTTTAATTATTGCCATGCTAGCGAAAATTCATTGCCTTTCAGGGTTTAAATCAAAAGAACTACTCGGTTTGGGATAAGGACTATGAAGTACCCTCTAGACAGACACAAAAAATTATAAACAAACAAGGGGAATTTTAATTTAAACAAAACATAGTGTGAATTTCGGTATAATCCTACATAAATTAAATCACAAATCGCCTTTTCTCTATTTAAAAAACAATATGCCCTTTAACCCAGCTGATACCCTGTACAAAAATGGCAAACGTTGAATGCTGGTCATGCATGTTCGCATACGCGATGAAATATGAATATTGCGCATACGCCGCATTGGACGATCGAATAGATTGCAATTCATCGAGGCATGCAGCTCGGAAAGTTTTACTAAGTAATTAATTTGACTATGGCTGATGAAAATTGATGGGCGATCGGATATTGATTGCAGCATCAATCAATCAAAGGGCAGGCATCAAATCAGCTAAGACACTAGTGATACAGAAATGTCGAAACTTTTAAGCTTATTCTATCCACAAGATAGCAGACCGGTATAATTGACAAAGTTATAATATATTTTCTTTCGTTTTTAAATTTCTGATCATTAAATTAGGAAAAGTTAGGGCCAAAAAAAGTTCCGGCAGACATCAAAGCGCGGTGAAAATAAAAAGCAAAAGCTAATGAAGCAGCCAAAGAACGGAAGTAAATAAAAAGCCGGGAATGCAAACGTCAAAGGAAAATGTTTGCATAAAAATTAATGGAGCAAATAAATGTGGCTGCGGCCAAGTCAAACAAAATGGTTTATTTTATTGCCACGATGGGGAAATGTTGGCCAACGAGCTTGACCCTGCTGCAGCTTGGCTTAGAGGCGGCTTATTACTTGACTCTGATTTATCCCCTGGCCTTCCTGTTTTTCCGTTTCTTGCAGAGAACCGAGCCGGGCCCTCGAACCTGGGCAATGTCATCAGCCAGATATTGTTGTGCAAACAGTTTACGCCCGACTTCAACGAGGAGGAATTATGCAGCATTACCAAAGACTCCCAGGACATCGCAGTGCTCCTTTCCGAGATGCAGGAGTACATGCCGCAGCACGAGGCCTACTTGGGTGAGTTTTCTGCTCCGACTGCGCAGGCTCCCGGTTTCGGTTTTTGCCCATTGCCTCGGTGGCTCGACTGCAGTTCCATTGCCGTGCACTTTGGTATTTGGCCAAGGACCGTCGAGCAAACAAAATTGTATAGCCAACAACAAAAAGGGCAAAGCTGCGCACAAAAAAAATGACTGGCTATTAAAGTACATAGCTGCAGAGGTTTGGGGCCATTTAAAAGAAATTAATTAAAATAAAAGTGATTTTAAAAATAAGAAAATCATTATAAATCAGTTTAGTATTTAAATCAATTTAATCTTAACATTAAATAATTTTTTTTATAAATAAATAGATTTCAGTTTATAAAATATTTTTATGACACTCAAATATTTTTTTGAACAATAAGAAACTGCATTATAAATCAATTTAGTATTTAAATCAACTTAATCATAACATTTTATCAATTTAGTTATAAATAAATAGATTTCAGTTTATAAAATATTTTTTTATGACACTCAAATATTTTTTAATGTCTCTTAAATTTGTAGTCGAAAATGCTAGTTTTTATAAGTTGGTAACATATAAGTAAAAAACCATAACAGGTTTTTTGGTTTGATTAATAAAAATCTTAAAAACAAATTTTTCAGTGTAATTTTGTTAGTAAAAAGAAAGAGTTCTTAAAATTTCAATAATTATTACAAGAGATATTAATGAAAAACTACATCCACTTACAAACATTTTTGGAATTTTTTTTAAATCATAAAAATTTACTGATTTTTTCTGTGTGCGCTGCTTACACATTCGTTTTTCCGCCGAACTCATTAATTAATCAAGCCAATTGTTTGCTCTTTCATGTGGTCTTTGCAGAACGCAACGCGGCCCTGGACACAACCGGACCTTGGCAGGCCAAGAGGCGCCAGAACTACATCTGCAAGAACATGAGCCTCCTCTGCTGCGTCTCCAGGCCCAACTATCTCTGAGAGCAGGCCGATAGTGTGTAGTCCGAGCCGAGCTAAGCCCCCGACAATGTGACCATCTCCGCACTCAACCACTACTTATATCAATTACTAGCGCCTAAGTTGAGCCTGCAGACCCGTAGAGGAAATTCTAGATCTTAAGCCGAGGAGCGGAACACTCAATTAGCATTGTAACATAATCAAAGGTCAATGGCTGGGCCAGGATGGCATTGGATGGTTCTACTCCTCCCAGAGACATGTGTATAATCAAAGTTAATTATGCTGCATATACAATATTAATGTAAAACCAATTACTCAGTACGGATATGGATATCTTCTATATAGACACCGATATAGACACGTTTAACTAATGGAACGGAGCCAGTTAAGACTTTTAGGCCATTAAAATGTATTCACTGTATAGACCCCAGCAAAACCCCCACACACATCGTATATTATCTGGAAATGGTATAACCCCTGAGTTAACATTAAGATTAGAGGCTGGGCCGAGGGATAGAGTAGGGTGCTGGGAGCAAATGGCAGTTTAGAGGTAGTTCAAAACGATATAGCCTTCGTAATTAAGTTGAAAGCCTGGCCAGGCAAGTGCTAAACAGAAGCAATAACAACCACGTTACTCAAAAACAGAAATATATATATATCTAACCGAATAGAAGTGTAATTGAAGTGTCTCTAGGTTTCCGTTTGTTCATTTCACGGTTTTCAAAGTGAACTCTGCACAGTACCTAAAATCAGAACAAATAATCGAGCAACAAACGAGCAACGTGTGACCAATGAAAATACAAATAAACCAAATCAATCTGTTTAAAAAACATGGTTTAATAGCAAATCAATATCCCATTCTCAAATGGTAATATTAAAAATTCAATGAATGTGGGAGGCAACAAAGAATTTCAATCAGCCAACTTGTGTAATATTTAAGCAGCCAGAGGATATTTATTTCAGCATAAAGGATTCATTTCAAATAATAGTGGGATATAATCACAGTAAGAGTTTGTCTAACTAATTAAAATGTAATAGGTATTTTTATTTAAAATATAATAGATGAGACCAAGAATTTAACAATTAAATTATTAAAGTTAGCATTTATACTCCCCCCATTTAAAATTTTTATTTGCATGTAAAATGAAGCAATTGTCGGCAAACAAATTTATTGCACCGCAAAAATGAATAATTATGTGCTTATTGTGTTTTCGGTTCCATTGAAATCGCATTAAAATTGCACAAATTTTATTTTTACAAATTAAAATATGCTTTTAAACGGCTGCTGCCGAGCATATGGAAAATTCATAAGTTGGTTGGGTTCAAAGGCAACAACAACTTTTCCATTGAATGCATTTTTCATTCGGAGTGCGCATACTTTTGGCCATCGGTTGCCGGTATGTGTTGCATATTTAATGGCAATTAATTGAAGAACAATTTTTTTGTTTGCCAATTAAACTGGCAGGAAGTGAGCAGAACACTTGTTTAACATTGTAAATCAATTTGTTGTGCCAACAAGTGAGTGCTGATCAACTGTGCTTGGGCTCTCAACAATTGTTGGACCGCTGAAATGACAATGAAAATGTAAAAACTCTGTTAGAATGCCCGAAATACAATGGGTCAAGTAGCTGTGCAAATGCAAATATTTGTACATACTTGCAACCCAATAGAAAATACATATATATATATATTTAAACAGAATCTCTCAATGATATTGAAATGTAGTGCAGATTATTTACTAATTTTTATTTACTTATTCGATTCTAGGCATAAATCAAACACCAAACAAATTTACACGTCTCTAGAGAAGCTAGTTCTAAAATAGTATGTTTATGATATTGATAATTATTTACCTGTATATGAATGTATATTGCTTAGATCGTTTAAATAGGTATTCCAGCAACAAGCCGTGATTGTTATATGATATTCATATAAGAATTATCTGAATGTATTTATTAAATGTTTGTTCATGTTGTTCGAAACTAAAGGCCACTGAGAAGTAACTCAAAAACTCACACACTAGCAACAAGAAACTAAAACCGAAAAGCCGAAACTAATTACCAAACTGGGTACCAATCAAATATGAATAAAGCTATTTTTAGAGAAACTAAAGCCAAGTCTTGCGTTTATTTCGTGTTCTCGGAGGCTTAATGCTTTGGAAGAGGGCCAAGAGCGTAACTCTGAATTTATTACACTTCATAAAAGAGCGATTAATGTTTATAGATGTGATTTTATCACGAACACCCGGGCAACGAAATATATGTATGTAGAAGCACATAAAGGTGGAAGATGGCAGCCGATCGAATGCTCGAAGGGTTGATACCTTGGAAAATACGGCTATAATTTGTATTTCACTAGATAAATTATTTGATCAAATAATAAAGGATTATAAAGATTTATAGAATGGACATAAAAATAGTTTATCATATAATATCAATGTTTTTCCAACTCCCGGTCGTGCATACTCCTCTTTATACCCCTTATAACCCTGCTGTATAAAATGGTTTAGTGCCGTTTTACGTGCCAAGACATCGAGGACAAGCCAACGTGTTCGACAATAGATACGTCTTAATCAATCTTAACCTGATGCCGAGTGGCAAGGTGGCAGCATCGCAAAAACCCGTCATCTTGTTTATTTTAAACGCACTGTTTGACGGCCAAAAGGCTCAAGCTTATCCGAGATTTGGTGGGAGGGACGTGGCTTAAAAGTTGCAGCCACGACTGAGGCCCAATGCAAATTGCATGGTCACGTAGAAGTCTATGTAAATTAGTTGGAAAAGTTACGCCAAAGATTGCCTTTTGATGTGGGCAAAATGGGGGAATCCCGGGGGGAGTGGCTGAAGCTGAAGCCTTTTGCGAGTACGTGCCGTTTTGGCCAAAACGCTTCATTTACCGCACACACTCACGCACCGTTCGCACACTTGGACACCTTGCTCGATGGCATTGGCTGTGGTTTTGGCCCAGCTTTCCCACTCTCTGCTTTCCCCTTTCTCCTTTCCCGATTGCGGCCATAGCGGGCTTATCCTCCAGTCAGACGTGAGGTGTTAATAGATTTACGTGGCGCCCGTGCGGCATGGGCCTTCTGGTTGAGCAATGTACATGTACTCCTTGCCTCGTTTAAGTGCGTACTCCATCAGGTGCAGTGGGAAAAAGTGCGATTACAGTCGAGAATTAAGGCATTAAAGGTTTGGATGGAAATAATTACTTTTACTAGGGTTGTTAAAACATCGTTGGTGGGCACTATCGATGTTTTAGGCTATCGATGGTGGTCACTATCGATATTATCGATAGTATCGGAAATTAAAGAAAATAAAAAATAAAATTAAGAAAAATAATGTAAACAATATAATTAAAAATTTATGCTTGTCTCATAAAACGTATGGGGGAAAACAGCGATCTTAATTTTACTGCGATTAAAGTGAAACAAAATTTAATGTTGAGCCTGAACAATGAAAATACCGTCGTGTTCTAAAAGATATACTTTAAAATACTTTTTTTCTTTAAATATACCAAAAATTACATGTAACATGGAAATTATTTTTGAGCGATAGTATCGATTGTTTCCCCAAACCATAGATGTTTCCTAAATTTTTCACCAACTTAAACTTTTACATATTAAGTTACTTGAAGATTACCCCGCCTCGAGGGGAACGAATTTTCTCTGCCGTCTCTCTGCCGACACACACACAGTGTAGCCAGCGAACAAGACTGATCTAAACTATAAGGTTAAATTATGAATGATTAAATTAATAATCAGTAAATTTAATTTTTTTATTAAATATAGTTCCAAAATATTTAATATTTAAATTAATTAACTTGCTTATATTTTTTCTGCGTGTAAACTGCTAAACGACAATGGGGCACGCATGCCGTGGCTGTGGCAGCACTCGCGGCTCATTATGCTCCGCAATGAAGTGAAAATAAAAAGTATAAGAGGCCAAACAAAAAATTTGCAATTCAAAGTAAACAGAAAGCGAGCAAAACAGCAGCGAGAAGTTAAAACAGCGGCAGAGGCTGGCGTCAAAAGTTGGCTAAGCAGAACGGAAGTTGACATTATTTTTATTCTCCCTCGTTTGTTTTTTGTTTGTTTGTGTGTGTTTCCTTTGATGTGTGTGTTTCAGGGTCTCCGACAGGGCGAAATGGAGTTGAGTGGCCAGCAAACAAGTTGCCACTGCCACTGCCACCGGATATCCCAGCTCCCACTGTGTATTTATTCGTGTATGTGGGTCTGGCTGCGTCAAAGCCAAAATAAATGCCAACAAGGATAATTCTGGGGTAATCCGATTTAGTGCGTTGCCCGCTGCTGGTTCTTTGCAGAGCATCCCTGGCTCACACACAAAAAACCCTCTTGATTATGTGCCGCTGCCCCGGATTCAGCTGTCCCCACTTTAGGTTCTCTCTACAACGCTGTCCTGGCCAATGTCCTGGGCACTTACTAGCCAGCTGATGCTGGTTAGATGGCCAGCGAATTCCAGCAGAAACAGTGGGTAAGGCCAATAGTGCAGGATAGCCTTTTATTGAGATTTAATAGCTTTACGGGAATTAAATTAAATTTTATGGGAACAAAGTAGTTCGCTTGCTGTTTTTAAAACATTTCTTGCGGAGTAAACTTTAAATGGATTTTCTGTTGATATTTTAGTTGGATTTAGTACTATATTTTACCAATTTTTTAGCTCAATATTTTCTTACATTTTAAAAATTATAGAAAGTTGTTGTAATTCGTCCCACATTTCGATCCTTTGGATTACACTATGCAGCATCAAAAATTTACCTCGATGGATGCTATATTTTTGGATTCGTTACGAATTCTCAAGTTAAACTGCGTTTTCCAAAAACATCCCCGACGCAAGGATTCTTAGCAAAAGGTCCTCAAAGTTCGAAAAATGCTGAAATTGGCCAACTTTCCGAAGCTCTCAGAGGCAAACGGATTCATGGTTTGATTCGATGTTAAAGTTTCTTAAAAGATACACTCTTTATCTTTGAAACCCCATACTAAAAATAATTTTGGGATTTTTATTAAGGGAGAAACAAATTTTAGAAAACATAGTCAAAAAACATGAAAGCATACAGCTGCGGTCAGAATAGTAGTAGTGTTGCCGCCCTGTGTTTTAAAAAGTTTGTTGTTGTCACTTTTCTTATCCAATTAGTCTAATAGTACAATAATAATCAATACAATATTACCAGGAGAAGATAAGTTACAACAACAAACCTTTAAAAACACATGGCGGCAACACTACTACTATTCTGACCGCAGCTGTATGCTTTTATGTTTTTTGACTATGTTTTCTAAAATTTGTTTCTCCCTTAATAAAAATCCTAAAATTATTCTTAGTATGGGGTTTCAAAGATAAAGAGTGTATCTTTTAAAAAACTTTAACATTGAATCAAACCATGAATCCGTTTGCCTCTGAGAGCTCCGGAAAGTTGGCCAATTTCTGCATTTTTCGAACTTTGAGGTCCTTTTGCTAAGAATCCTTGCGTCGGGGAACTTTTTGGAAAACGCAGTTTAACTTGGGAATTCGTAACGAATCCAAAAATATATCATCCATCGAGGTAAATTTAAAAACCATTAAAAATGCTGCACAGTGTTATTAATGTAATTTATATATTCACCATTTACTCAACTTGCTCAATATTTTTTTACATTTTTAAAAATATAAGCCTTTTGGATTTTTTAATATAATTTAAATATTTCCCAGTTACTAAACAAGCTCAATATTTTTTTACATTTTTAAAAATTTTTACAAAATAACTGTAATTTGTCCCACTGTTCGACCCTCAGTGTTTTTGCTCTGTGTGTTGGCTTTTGCAGCACAGACCTGACTTTTTAATGTTGTTTGATGCGTTTCGTGGTCGGTGAATTTTGTTTGGGACCCAAAATGTTGTTTTAAACCCCCCTGCCGCCCCCCTCCCCCCTTTTGCAGTGTTTTTGTGGGGTAGTCGAAAAATTAAAAACATAATTTTCATGTTGCCGCACGCATTGTTGCTGCCTTTTGCATAATTGAATAACGTATTCGGGCGGAATGATAATATCGAACGGTGGGTGGTTGGGGCTGAGTCTGCGGCTTTTGTGTGTCCCCTGCCAACTGCGGTCTTTAAGACAAAACGCCGGGGCTATTGTACAAATAAGCACGGCCAAAATCCAAAATCCGTCTCAGACGGCAGCAATTGCTCTTGGTCCTCGTCTTGGTCTTCTTCCAAATGAGAATGGAAATCGAGCGCTGACCTCGAGTCGTTTTGTTTCGTCGCCAACTTATCAGATGCCCTGTTTTTGGAGGACTTTGTCCTTAAAGTCTCCCAGACTCAAAGTCTCAAATTTAACAAGCACGTGGATGGGGAGTATATACCGACATCCGTAAGTACTTAAACGGCACACGTGGCGTATGCGCAATAAAACGATAGCGATAGCTAATCATTGAAGTACATTGATTACGCAAAGTCTTAAAGCCATTAATTAAAGACCACGTTTCGCTAAGCAAACTCAAGTATTTCGATTTTATTTCCTTGACTTTCTGGGTATCCATCCTCCTTTTTCATCACAACAGCTGGGAATCATTTCGCCAAAGCAAAAACCACTTCGCATTGCTGGGGCACAAATGTTTTAGATTCGTTCTGCTTTTTCGCTTAGAAATGCACAAAGGAATTTCAGCACAAAGTGGGTGAATGTTTGGTTCGCGATGCCTGTTAAAAATGCATTCGTGCTGGTTTTTTTCTTTGTGCGAATTGCATGCGATAAACTTTATAATTCAATTGTGGCTCTCCAAGTCGTATGTCGTGTCGAAGCCAAAAGAACACACACACACACACCGTGCTGTTGGTTTGTAATTTTAAAACTGAATTACAGCACTTGTAGCTTAACCGCAAAACCACCGACTTAATTCAGCCGGTTAGTGGTTCTGCGCAGAGTTTTCCATGCCTTTTTTGGTGCACACCATACGTTTACTTCACTTTACTCCCCACCTGACAACTTTAACACTGCTCCAAGTGAAGGTGTCAGAGTCTCATTAGTATGCCAATTGCAATTAAACCGTAGAATGTCCTTTCACGGTCCTGTCAATCGAGTGACCCTGTCCTAGTGACAACCTTTTCTGCGTTTTGGACGGATTAGTGATGAGTTGGTGGTACTTTCGATTGGGTAACTAATTAGCAGTTAATTGGCTACTTAAGAAAGTAAATTCGGCAGCTAACAGATATTATCATAGGTGATACAAAAACCTCTTCAGTTAGAATTCGCTTAGAATTTCCACATAATTATTTAAACGAATTTTAAACGAAAGAATTTCTATGCCCCTAAAAAGGTATTTCCCATTTTCCGTTGGGACCTCTTTGAATTGCACATTTACAGCAGTTAGCTTTTAAAGAGTAATACTAAGCTTTTAGTCTAGGCAAGCTGACGGTTCGTGTTGGAATGACTGGTTCGTGTCTTGACTTTGGTCCTTGTAGAATAAGGACGAAAAAGGATGAAAACTAATGAAGCTTTCACTTTCAGAAAGAGCCGCTAGAGGGCGTTTTTTATTTGTCGCCAATTTAAATGTGCCCAACTGTTTTCTCATTCCATTTTATATTTAATCTTAAAAAACCATTAATTTTTTTTATATTTTTCGTGCGCTTTAGGCTTTGAAGAGTTTTTTACCTTTAGCGATAAGACTGTGTCGGGCAAAAAAAATTAACAGTTTAATATCTAAAATATCTAAATATCATTTACTGAGCTGTTTAATGAAAATCAGTCAAAGGCTAATGATAGTTTATTATTGTTAAAGTAGATCACATAAAATTCGAATATAACTCAGAAACCAAACAAATAAAGCAACATAAATAAATTCGAATTCAAACAGTTGGTAAATTATTAACATTGGTAGTACAAGGTCTTTCAGTTTGAGGAGCTGCGAAGACATGGCATCCAAAGATTCGGATGCGATCTGAGTAGTTAGAAGTTAGAAGGCAAGTGGGGCATTTGAGGAAATGTGATAAATATTTGGTGACGCAGCTTTCGCCAAAAAGATGACCGCACTTGAGAGTGACGAGGCGATGGTCGCCATCCGCATTCCAAGGCGTAAGGCAGATGCAGCAAAGGTTTCCATCCTCGATTTGCCGCAACTTCCCTTTCAGCTGGTGCACCTCTTCGACCAGCGAACGGTGCTCCGCCTCCCGGAGATCCACGATGGCCTGATTGGACTGCTCCTGCTCTGCGATTTGTTGACGCAGTGCCTCGTTCTTGGCCAACTCAATTTGCAGTTGCTGCAGTAGACCATCGCGCTCCTTGAGAATTTCCAGTGGCCAGTCCGTGGTTAGCATATTAATATAATCCCCGGAAAATCGCTCTTCGCCCATAGTTTTTAGAAAAAGTTTTAACAAATTGCCAATAGCACAAGTGCGTTTGGAGAGTATGTCAAAAACATGGCTATAAAAGCTACGCCTACTTGAACAAAAGTAATATTTTAGACATAAGTTATTATTTGATTTCATTATAATTATAATCATAATCTAATGACTAAATTATGCGAATGAATTAAAAACTATATATTTTGCCAGTGTAAAAGGAGTACTTTTAAAGCTTTCGAACTAAACCACTTTTTGGCCCTCCGACTATTACATTTGGAAATCATATTTCGATTGGTGTTGGCACTAGCACGTCTGGCCACTCGGTACTCCTCATATTTGCATGGCTCACTCCTGGTGCACCTGCTACCCTGAATAAGCAGTACATCCTGCGGCCGTAAAGGCAAATACTCCTTAGTTCAAACACCTGCTAAAGTTCAAAACATCAACGGCAACGGGAACCGCAACAAGCAAACAAATGAGGGTCAAACTGCGAAAAAAGGAGAGGCATTCTGCCCATAGGGCTCAACACGGGCACATGCTAGCTGGCACAATTCAATGCAGCACATTAACCCAAAGCCTGGGCTGCTCCTCTTCCCCCTTCCATGAGGTCCCTATTCCTATTCCTATTCCTGATCCCCTTTCAATTAGGGGCGACTGAAAAACTGGGTAGGCAGATGAACTTTGACCATTCAACACGTCCTTTTCCATTCGCAATGAGAGCATGGGTGTAGAAAAAGGGTATTACATTTTTGAATCGAGTTATTTAAGGATTATTAAATCATAATATTTGTATATTAATATTCCGTAATCTTTATAAGTATTTTAATGTAGATCCCCTTTCTAGCACACCCCTGAGTAACTAGTTTTTTATGAGTTGGCCAACAGGAAGACCAGGAAGTTGCTCGTAATTCTGTTTCCGCTTGATTTACAAATATTTGCATGGCAAAACATTTTTCAACAATTTTGCGGGCAAGCGGGTGGAATAAAAAAACGGCTGCAATACAAATACCAAAATAGAACAAAAAATCTTCAACGAAAATTGCAAGGAAATGCAAAACTGGCAAAGTTGTTGAAATGTTTCTGGCAAACTATTTGTGTGGCCAGTTGAGTCTGATGAGTATAAACCAATGGGTTTGTTGCCTTCGAACTGGTATTGCAAAGGTTAAAGGGCATAATTTGTCGGAGCAACAAGTAAAATTGTGCAAAAATATAATTTAAACAGCAGATGGTTTCCATTTATGTGGATTAGTTTGGGAATTTTTATTTTTGATGAGGAAAAATTTTGTGATCATATTTTTTAGATTTATAAGTATGCCTACAAATTAGAAATAAAACTATATTATATCCTCTTTCTACTACTAAAAGCGAATAATTTATTGACTGAAGCTTCTTTTCCTTAGCTAATTTGTCCATGAATTGTGTCTCAAGTTGTTTTTCATTCCATTGTTGTCATTTGCTTAGTTTACTTTATAGTTTGTTTCCACTCGTTCAGTCGTTTCTGTTTGTTTATTTGCTCTATTCTTCCCCGTGCAGGAGAGCACCCTTCCTTTGCTATTTGTTTGACTTCCTGGCGGCAGAAGTAGCAGTAGTCTTTATGAGCCGTCTTTATGCGTTCGTCTGCTTGACGGGGGGCCAAAGTTCAGCCAAGTTTTGCAATTTGCATGTCAGTCTGGCAAAAGACTTTCGAGGACCATTAATAATCAGCTGCTGCCTGTTGCTCCACCTGCATTCGTCTCTTTTTTGAGACAGAGGGTTGGAGAAATTAATCACGGGCGAATTTCGACGCTCGTTTGATGGCAACAAATCTTGCGCAAATTTACACAAACATTGGCGCCTGGCAGATCCCAAAAATCGGGGACCCCGAGTGGCTGCCATCCGGCTGCAGCTGCTCATTATGTGCGCCAGTTGCTCCCCGGTTCCAGCACACAAATCTCCCCAAAGTAATTTACTGGCAACTGCGCAAAGTGCACTCTGCTATTTTTCAAATCCAGAACGACCAAAGCCAGACGACAGGATCTGGGATTCCCGGATTCCGGATCCGCTGACTTCTGGCTTCGAGTTGAAATTGAAATTGAATTGCGATTGATATTGATTGGCTGCGTGCTTGAGCGACAACTCGGCCAAATCATGTGCAGCCAAGCCGGGATTTCCCTGGTAACTTTCGCTTATTGTTGTTTCACCAACTCTCCATCCCGCCCCCGAAATACATATATCCCATCCCATCCAGATCCTCGGCGAACTTCGGCGCTTGGCTTCCCTTTTTCGAGTGCAGACTGGCTGGAAATCGAATTTGGAGTCCCTTAGCTCCCTGGATATTCAACTATAAGTTGTGTATTGTTTAGTCAAGTGCAGCTGTTCGTGCAGCTTGTTTATGTGCTGTGTAAATAGGGTTCGGATGGAGCCATGAGTGCGCAACTTAAATGGAAGCTCGGCGCACAAAAATCTGCAATTTAATACTGGGCCAATGGAATTTGTCAAATTAGATGGGAGAGTAGGACTTTATACTAAAACCTAAGAAACATCATGAAGTATATTTTTTAAAAAATACATATTACTTGAAAAAATATAAATGAATATAAATCTTGATAAATAATAATTAGTTATAATAATCCTGGAAACAGATTGCCCTCAGGTCCTATCCTGAATTTTTATTCACCAACTTACTACTGGCTGACTTGTAAACTTGCACTAAAAAAATACTTATTATAATAAAACTTATTAAATAAAAAAAAATAAATACCAAAAATTTATAAATAAAATATATTCCCCTTTTATCTCACGTACATAAATCTTAAATATGAAGATATATGAGGTAACTCTTAATATCCCAATCTTCGAAATAGATTGCCCAAGGTCCGGTGTCTTCATTCACCAACTGACTACTGGGCGACTTGTAAATTTGCACTAATTAAAGCGAACAAATCGGAGCCAACACAGTGTGGCCAAATGCGGAAGCAAACAAACGCAGTAACAGGGATTGCATTAGGATGCATACAAAAGCACTCCAGGACACCGGGGGACCACAAAAAGTGGCCGGGCAAACAGGTGACAGGCGGGCAGGAGCAGCACTTTCTGCCACAAAGAGCTGAGTGCTCGGGATTGGAAGGTGGCAGGAGAAAGAGGAGCAAAGGAAGGAGCAGAAGGAGGTGGAGCAACAATGGCAGTTCCTGCCAGGACAACGATGGAAGCAGGAAATCCTGGCGACACTAAAAATATTTTCTACCAAATTTACAATATGAAGTGGCTGGCTTGAGCTCGCTGCCAAAGGTGCTTGCCTATGTATGTAATGTGTATAGTTTAGTATCGTGTGTGCTGCCACAGCATTCGCATAAACCAACACACAGCCTCACATTCTCTAGATGTACTGTATGTATGTATACAGAATGTTGCACTTCATTGCGTTGACAGAAACAAACGTGGCACCAATGGGACTTCTCCTTCTCACTCAGAACTCAGAACTCCCCCTTCAAAACTCCATCTGTTGCTGAGTGCATTTCGAACATAATTTTCAATTTTCATGCATGTTTTGCCATTTGCTCGGGGAGTGCGAAATTGTTTCTCTGTGACACTTTTTGATTTGCTTAATGGTCGCTCGGTGATTCAGCACATGGGCACATGGACATTTTATTTAAATCCCTTTTAGTTGGCAAACACAAACTGCATTCGTTGATATTTGGGTATCAATAAAAGTTTTAGAGTGCATGTCTCTGCTTCATTTCAAAATACTTCTTTTAACAAAAATTTTTCTAATTCTTCTTGCACAGAAAGCTTGTGTTTATTTTTTAAAATAAATAATCACATGCATAGAGTACAAGTAAAACCTATTTCCTAAAAATGCTATTTCTGGCAGCCTGTTGGAATAGAATAGATAGAATTTTCCTCTTTTTGTTTAAGTCAATAGGAAAAAATAAAAAAATAGAATAACATTTTTTTTGTATTTTTTCCACCCCTTTAGAAATCGATTTTAAATCCATAGCTCGCAAACCTTTATTTTCACACACTCCGCTTTAAAATGCTTGCCATCAAGGGCTTTATTAAATTTAAGCTGTTAACGTTTAATGGGTTTTATGGTAGCAACATATGGTACATAGTAATGTTGCTAAAATCACTTGACTAAACGATTTAAATTGCTCCCTGTGAACTGGGGCCACATCATTTGATATGCGCTTTGAGACAAGGGCCAAAAAGCGCTTAAAATGTGCGCAGGGGCGCACAAAAAGCCCAAAAAGTCGTGTTAAAGTTGCAGCCGAAAAAGCAGGCCAACAATGGGGGAATTGTACTGGTTTCGCTTTGGACCTCCTCTCGTCGAGGTCCTGGTCCTCTTTCTCCGCCGGACTTGGTTCCACAGGCAGCATAATTAATTGCGGTAATTAGTGTGTTGGCAACAAACAGCAAACACACGAAAACATTCAGCAACACAGCAAGTGAAACCACCAGAAAAAGGGGGATTTCGAGGGGGGACCGATGCATTTACTTTATAGAAGATTTGTGGGCTCCGCCGGCACTGGCATATTAGTTGGTTTCGCGGAGCAACTTTTATTTACGATTGTATATGTATCTCGACTCTTGAGCCTGGCGACTGTTGAAAGGCCGCCGGCGCTAATTTAGTTGGCCGCCTCGTCATTTCTGTGGCATCATTAGAAAGCGGAAAATGATTTTTATTGCTAAGCAAACGGAAAAGGCAACCGGCAACCGGCAAACGGACGGGGACAAGTAAATACTTCAAGCAAATCTCGGTAGCTAATAAGTCGGAGTAAAAGGAGCCGAGTTTTATGGCAAGGATACAGATATAACAACCCCTGGGGGTCTCTCTCTTCCTTCAGCTGGCCAGTCTCCTCTTTGCTGCTCGCTTTAATTGGTCACTTGGCGAGCACAGAAGAACAATTTAATTTTCGCCATTTTCTTATTATCTCCGTCTGTGGAAAGCGCGTCTTCTCCTCATCTCATCTCTGCTCTATGTAATTAAGGGCCAAAGGGGCGTGGCCGGCGTCTGTTGTGTGTTATTACCACCGCAGTCATTAAATCTTTTGTGTGTAATTAAAAAATTACAATTTAATGCTTTGCGCTCATTTATTGACACGGCGTGCGGTCGGTGCAAAAGCATTCACATCCGCCCCGTGGGCAAGCGACTTCAACGAGCGGAAAATCGCGGAAAACCAAGTGCAGAAAATGTGGAGCATTCTTGAGGAGGGGGCGAAAGGAGGAGGAGGGGGGGGGGGATAATGAAGCACTGATGGAATTCCTAATGATGCAAGCCAGCCCGACTACAAGGCTAGGTAAATGTTGTTAAATCTTTGTATTGCCATCGGCTTGCCTTTGTTAATGCTGATTACTTGGTAATGGTAAAAGGATTTATTAAGCCAGTCGAAGACATGTTGGGGAATACAACTGTGAGGGAAAGCTGAATTTAAATTGTATTGCAAGGAATTATATACCAAGAAGTTATATGAAGGGTGTTCAAATTGAGAACTTTAATTTTTTTGTAATATGGAAATTTAATTTAATTTTTGCCATTTTATTTATAACTTAACTGCTTTAAATAAATAATTAACATTATAACTACCTTCCTTATAATAAATAAAAATATTTTAATTGATACCCCCACTTTTGCTATGCTGGCAAAAAACACAATGCCTGATTTCAATTTAAAGCCTGACCCCCAAGTGCGCTGTGAAAAATGTCGAGTGCTGGACTTTCGATAAGCCAAATAAAAAAGAAACAGATATGTGCAAAAAGAGGAAAGCTCGACGCTGACATGGAAATTGCATTGCCCCCCATCGAGATGGTTGGCGAATGGCTTCGAGAGGATTTCGCCGGAGGCTAGCAAAAATAAACTGGGGCCAAGCGTTGATTTGCTCTAAAAGCCCGTGCGAAACCGGTGGTTCGGCGGTTTCAGGCCTCAAATAGCCAAATGCTGTTTTTCCAAGCATTTTAAAATTTTTTCTTGATTTTTGGTTCAGCTGTCCTGACTCAAACTGTTGACTTAAAGTGTTGATATTCAGATATGGTGGGTTCTATGGGCCAATGGCAAAATGCAAACCCTTTGAACTCACGCTATGCCAAACAATTTGATGTACGGAGAAATGCTTTCCCAACCCCCTTTGAAATTAAAAAGGCGGGCTGATTGTTTTGAACCGCGTCTGTTCTGTTTGCCCGCTAAATAACGCCAACGTTTCTGGCTCATTGTGATGCGTATGGCGAATGGCAAATGCCAAATGTCAATGGTTTCGCTGATGAGAACGGGGCATCCATGTCAGTGCGTAGTCGGAAAAATATTTAACTCGCGGTCGGGCAATAAAAGTCACTACGCACAATATGGCACATGGCATCCGCAGACGCAGACGCAACGCGTATCCGCATCCGCATCCAAATCCGACGTTTGGCATTCAACTGATTTATGCGGCTGTCAACGAACTGCTCCTATACCTACTCCTCCCCCCTCCCCCCAAAACGCACATGCGGGCCTTCAGTTGAGCCCCAGTTGACATGGCTGATTGACAAACCGCACTCTTTGCCCAAATGAACAATTTGACATAAGGTCCACCGGTTGTGAAAATGCCAAATACAGGTTACGGTTAAGTTCGGCTAAACAAAACAAAATTTCCTTTGTTCTATGATACGAGATAATGCGCTTTTTTCACTATCCGATAATTTAATAAATTTAATAATATTTATTTCATTTCATTATTAATTTCTACACTTTTTATATTTTCTTTTCAAATTATTATGAAGTTTATTTAAAATTATGAAAATAGATAAATTTAGATGGGTCTTCCAAAATCTTTAGCCACGAGCTATTCTTTTATGGGATCTTTTAAAGACTTGGTTTTGGTTTCTAGTGGGGGGAATTTTCAGGGAGTCATATTTTTTTGTAGCTTTCGGAATTTGGCTAGCTACTTCTAATGTAGGGGTCGTTTTCAGTTCGCTCGATGGATATTTATCTTCGTCAACGGGTAAAATGAATTTATCATCGATAATGGCGATATCCTGACCGGTTTTAGACTTAATTTCTTTGCCAGGGATTTGTTTACTTGCCTTCTTGGATTTGCCAGATTTATTCTCGGGATCTTTGGTAAGGCTTTCTGGAATGGAGTTGACATACTTCAGCTGCTGGAGGGGAAGCCCCAGAACCCTGGCCACATACTCCCTACCCACCAGGCAAATCCCACCAGCTTTGTGATCGCAGCCACCGCACTGGCGATCCGCATGATGGAACTCAAAGGACAAGCCCAGGGAGCAGTTCTTTGGCTTGATGGTATTCCGCACATCGATCACACTGAAGGTGAGTATGTCCTGGAAGACGCCCAACTGTATGGCCTCCTCGATGGCGGCATCGGTGACCAGGAAGCAGCCGAGGGAAAAACCCGAGCTCAGATCCCTCACGTTCACGTGATACAGATTGTCGGCTCGCAGGAAAATGGATATTACGATATCGGTGAGGCAACGATCGCCAATCAGGTCCATCAGCTGGCAGTGGAAAGAGTCCAGCTGGGTCAACCGCTGTCCCCGGCAAAATTGGCAGGTGCTCGAGGGCTTCCTCTCCAGCTTTTTGCAGGCTGCCTTCTTCTCGATGCACTTCTTGGTCAGCGATTGAACGTTGGCATTGAGGCAATCCACCTGGGTGCGAATTTCGGACAGTTCGTGACTCTGAAGACCCTCCAGCCGGCGATTCATTTCGCTCAACTGCTTGGTTATATCCGAAATGGCCGGACAGTTGCTACATGGTGGGGGATTGGGATTCATGGAGCAATGGGGTTTCTCTTCAGTATGACAATCCTTAGACTGATTTGTACACTGGCATTTCGAATGAGCCGGCCCATTTGGTTTGCAATTTGAAACTGGACAGGTTTTCTGAGTTCCTGAAGTGGAGTTTTCGTTAATTGGTGGTAAACTATGAGATTTATCGGGGGCTTGGGACTTGGATTGATTTCGACTTTGGCTTTTTCCTCTAGAATTTGGTGTAGTATTATTTTTGGGTTGATCCTGGGTAACGATTTTCGAGTTCGGTTCAGCTTGTGCCCTCTTGTATCTCCTGGTTCCCTCACCACCGGGCACCACAATTATGGGTCTACTGCAGCATCGTCTAGCTGTTGGGGGCTTTTCCCTTATCCTCTGAGGTGGATGATCTCTATAAGTTTCTTTTTGGATTTCCCTAAATGGTTCCTGTTCACAGCAAATGCCTATAATCGGCAAATGGCGTTCATCGGGCTCTGTACAGGGACAGTTCCGGAAGGGCGGATCACAATTCGGAATATCCTTGGCCACGGGCGGTTCGAAGGACACGCAGCTTTTGCGCTGATTCTCGGGTGCATCACAGCATGTGGACTTAACGGGTTCCGGCTTTGAACAGCAGCTGCTTTCCGTATTTTTTGAAGATTTTTTATTACACGGGCTGGGAGATTCCACAGGTTTATCATTCGAGAGGCATTCTGTTGGTTTCGATGGCTTAGCGGCTTCGCAAGGGAGTTCCTTTTGCTGGTCACAACATTGAGAATTATTGTTTGGTTCCGAATCCTTGGCGGATCCACCAGCTGAGATGCGAGTGTGGTGGCCCTGAGAAATTCTAGAACTTCTGGAATGAAATCTTCTATGTATGGAATTTTGCACTCGAACCAGACTTTTCATGTACCGCATGTATGCTCGATTGGAATCTGTGGATTAAACATTTCAATTCTTTCTGTCAATTAATTTTCATAATTTTTCTTACCCACGCTTGAATTAAAATTGTAGTGGCGTTGCGAACGCTGGAACATCTGCTCTTCTAAATTAAAATCTGCCTCTAGTGGTTGGTTTGAGTTCTGACTATAAAAACGAACTGGTTTGTCCATTTTCAAACATTTTTATGTTTTGTGTTCTTTTTTTTTGTTTTTTGTATAAACAGTGTGGTGTCAATTCTGGGAAAATAAACATTACTAACTAGGCCAACTGGAATCCATTTAAAAACACTTTTAAACCGCTTCTGTGTCTATCAACTTACCGCATTTAACGTTCGCTTAACTAAAAAATTTACATTTATTCCACAAAACATTTCAGTTTGGTATTCATAATAACTTTTATTTTGGCTCACACACAATTGGCAAACGAATCCACAAAATATTTAATCTTTGGCTAGGTCTTTTGGCTTACATTTTACACCGCACACTAGACGAAATACATTTTATTTAATTGGGTATAAACTATTTTTGTAAAATATATATTTTTTGTTTTTGCTTTAGCAACGGTCGTTTGCCTTTGTATTGTGGCAAAAAGGTTATGCTTACTGTTACGTACAAATTTTATCATTTAGCCCTGGAAATATACAGGTGAAAATGTTTGTTTTGGCTTCGGACTATTAAAAAAGATTACGTTTCATATAAAAGTTTCAAATGCTTTTGTTAAGCTCTTTCATATTGTTATTTGGTGTTTAATGCGTTTGAGGTTTTATTCGAGATTTTAGATGAAAATGGTATTTATGTAGTTGAGTTGAAAAATTTGTATAGGGATATCGAATGAAGTAAGAATTCCGTTTGTTTATGTATTTATTACTCTTGCAGAGTAAATCAATAATTATTTATTTTTCATTTTGGCAACTTTTTGATTATATCTTTAAGGTCTTGCAACAAAATCTCTTTTAAGTTGAAAGGCAAATGAATCTGCAGGACAATTCCCAATTCAAGTTAAATATTTACTAAATCAATGCCTAAATTTAAATTTCTTATGAAGAGAAAAGTTGAGCAAAGCTTTAGATTTGCATAATTTTGGGAAGCCAGGGCCAGCTAACTGTTGAATTTCTTTAACCGCTATGAGGATTTGTTTAAATATAATATAAGTATTCCTATAAGTTCTCCATTAATATCTTTCAAATATCTTTCTTACTAAACTTAACCATAACATTGTTTTAGGTTATATTAACGCGCTGAACTTAAGAGTTAACCCAATTACTTAGACCGAGCAAATCAGACAGAAAAGTGTCCCCGTGGACACGGCTTAAAGCTATACAAAGCACATGGGGGTCAAGGGCCTGGTTTCCGGTTCCGCTAGGTGCATCACCCGTCATTCTTCATCCTTCATCCGCCTGCAGATTCAGATTCATCCGAGGTTCGGCCGCACGAGACCCATTAGGGCCAGCAGTCCCAGGAGGAGAGTCGTGGGCTGGAGGATGCCCGAGGAGGCCCGCGGCTCCAGGGAGAGTGTCTTGTACTTCTCCACCCTGGTGAAGTCACTGAAGCCGGCCAGGTTCCGAGATGCTGCCCTCACCAGGTAGTTCGTATCTGGCTCTAAATTGGTCAAGAGGAATGTTGCTCCTGAAATGTTATTAGAGAAATTAAATATGAAAAGTGTTTAGTATATTTATAGTATTTTAATATCATACAAAATTAGAAACTAGATGTTGTTATTCGTCTAACATTTATATTTATTTGAAATAATACACCTACTGATTCTAACTACACAGAAAAAAAATCTATAAAAAAATCAATAAAAATCCGATATGATTAATGTCAAATTTATGGTTCAAACATATCAACTTGATATTTTATCATTTCATAAAAGTTATAAAAATACTGTTTTAAAATACCAAATGTAGTAAGTTTTTAACAAGTATGGTGAAATAAGTTAAACATAATCTTTAAGTTAAACAGAATATTTATTCATATAAAAATGACATAAATAACATGATTTTAAAAAAATATTAAATTAACCTGCGCATGTCAATCTGATCTTTTGTCATTTTCTTTTTGTGTATTAGTTAGTTAAGTTGTTCTATAATTTAGCTGGACCAACTCACCCTCTTCGAAGGGATAGTCCTTCCGCCTGGCATTGGTCCACTTGCCCACCTCCGACTTGAACTCCATTTCGGTCATGTACTCGATGCGGAAACCATTGACCCCCATGGGACTGTCCAGGGGACCTCGCGGGGCACTCAGAACGACGTCGAAGGTGTTCGAATTGAAGCCACGCAGCTGGAAGTTGGTGGGAGCCGGTGGCTTGTCGCCCTGCTCCAATCGCGTGGTCCTCTCGATGACGCCCAGGTCGTTCTTGGCCCGACACCTGTAATTATCGAAGGCGCTGGTGTTCAGCACGTGGATGGTGAGGCGGGACCAGTAGCTGTCCGTCTCGATGGTGTAGCTCCTGTTATTGCTGTACAGCTTGTTATGTTTGCGGTACCAGGTGAAATTGGCGGGCGGTTCCGCCTGAGCTTCGCACACGAGGGTGGCCGTGCCATTAATGTAGGCGTACTTAAGGCTCACAAAGGGCGTCTTGGACCAAATGGGCTTGTCTGTAGAGGGGAAAAAATAGTGAGTTAAATATCAACTAAGAAATATTCATATAAATATAATTAAGCAACTAATAAAGATGTATTCCCATTTTAAAATCAATTTAAAACTGCCCAAGTTGCAACACTGCAATCCTCAACTGACAGCTCAAAGTGCGGCGCTCAAAGGTATGCCATGGAAATGGAAAAACCATGTCCGCTAACCATAAATCAGTACCCGACCAAGTTAGGCCATTAGCTGCATGTGTGCCACGCCCACTGGCCAAACATCAGGAACACCGGCCAACATCGGTATCCAGATCCATCAAAAGCGGTCCTTGTGCCGCGAATGTAATTCCAGCGTTTTTCGTGCTCAAAAACTATTTACCGCT
The DNA here is from genome assembly GCA_037075205.1 of Drosophila prostipennis. Lineage (NCBI taxonomy): Eukaryota > Metazoa > Arthropoda > Insecta > Diptera > Drosophilidae > Drosophila > Drosophila prostipennis. Next base: position 1,025,362 of record JBAMCJ010000817.1, read on the forward strand.
CAGTGCGTCGCATACTAAGCGCAAACTCAAAATTTAGGGCCCCGCCATTCAGAAAAAAAAAAACGAAACGGTGCTCAAGTAATTTCGACAGGTCCCCCAATATTGCACATTGGGACTAGGTAAGATCAAAAAGGTTAAACTTATGCAAGTTTAATTTAATAGTAATTTGAAAACCGGCGTAGGTTTTTAAAATCAATTTAATTATTTATTTTAATAAAGTTAAGAAAATTGCAAGTAAGAAACATTGTAAGATCTTAAATATAATATTATTTTTATCACCAGTAAAGAGTTAAATTTTTAAGAAATATTTTTCCGAGGACATAATAATTTAGTTACTAATTTTTTACGAATTTTTAAACATATTCGGAATTTTCCAAAAGCTCGTATCCCTGACCCACTGTGTATTTGTTTTTTTTTGGAAATCATAAATCACACTCACGTTCGATTTTCATCAAAACTGTGCGCTCCTGCATATCGGAAGCAATCGAGTTGACTTGGTATGCCCGGCACGCGTACTCGCCGGTGTCATTCTGTGTTACCTTGTTGATGAGCAATCCATCGGCCAGGATGCGGAACTTGGAGTCGTCGGCCGCTGCACATGGAATGGAGTGGAAAAGGGCAGATGGGTATGTAGTTGGGTTTTCGGGTTCGAGGGCCGGAATGCAAAATGCTCATTAACGACGGGGCTCTTACCGCCGGCACTGATGGGCTGTCCGTTGAAGTGCCAGGTGACATTCGGCTGGGGCTCGCCCTTCACCTCGCACAGGATGGTCGCCTTCTCGCCCTCCTTGACGGTCATCACGGTGGCATTTTCCGTGAATGTAATTTTCTCTGGGCATGTGCGTGTTCGGGAAAACAATGCAATATTAATGACTGACCTACGCCCTCCGGCGATTCCAGCACTTACGGTACACAATCAAATCGAAGGATTTACTATGCAGACTTCCATCAGCAGCTTCGCAGGACCAATTGCCCTTGTCGGCCAGTGCGATGTGGGCGAAAACGATTTTCAATTGTTCTGCGCAAGGAAAATAAACAAGCGAACGCGACGGAGAGTGAAAAGAAATGGAAAATGGAAAAAGGGAAATTGAGTAAGGAATACGTAGAAAAAGGTTAAACGGGGTGCGCAAAACAAAGCGCTGATACCCCATAAGTTCTGTTCAGGGTATATATGTGAATTTAGTTCTAAAAAGGCTGGCCTAATTGAATTTCTTTATAAAAATGTAGATGTATACGAAGTGATTATATATAAGGCCTCCCAAAATTATTTGATTTGACTTTTAATGACTTTTTAAATAGGGTTTTCGAGTCCCAAAATTAAATACAAAATTCTAGATGAAAGGTGTTTAAATTTTAATTAAATATCTGTTTAAAATCTCTGTATAAAAGTGTAGTTGTATACCAAGTGATTCTTTATATGGCCTCCCAAAACTATTTGATTTGACTTTTAATGACTTTTGAATTAGGGCTTTCGAGTCCAGAAATTGAATGCAAAATTCTAGATGAAAGATAATTACATTTTAATTAAATCTCTGTCTAAAGTATTCCACTTACGCCTTATCCTCCTCCCAAAATTAATTGAATTGTCTTTTAATGACTTTTAAAAAAGGGTTTTCGAGTCCAAAAATTAAATACAAAATTCTAGATGAAAGTTATTTAGATTTTAATTAAATCTCTGCCTAAATTATTTCACTTATACTTTAACTACTAGGTATTCAGCTACAAAAGAATGTGGATAGGGAATTGCAATTAATTGCGTTTGTTGTGCCAGTGGCCTTGTATACATTCGACCCCTGACCCCTGACCTCCTGCCCCAACTAACCCCTCCCCTGCAGTGTTTCTTTCTGTTTTATCTAGCTCATCCCCATCACTATCACCATCACCATCCCCACTCGATCCTTACCTGCCGATGTTTGCTCAATGTGAATGCGTCCTTTGTGCTCGCGTATAATTTCGCCTTTTGGCGATTTCCAATGCAGCTGCACTTTGGGATCCGGACTGCGGCACTGGACGATGAGCGATTCGTTTGTATATCGCACCACGCTGTGCTCCGCCGGACTGAGGGTGAGGCTCTCATGGTGATTGGCCCAGGCGACAGCTGCAATGGCAAACAGATGGGAAAGGATATATGTATTATGCGATATAATGGCCCGTTAATTGGCTTCGGTGTCTGCAAATGTCAACTGAAAAGTTGAGGATAAGTTACTCTGCATTTGCATAACAAGGCAGGCAGCTCGGTGCATTTCATTTACTTAACCACTGTAATGGTAAAACTCAAGAAACTTTGTAAAATCATTAAAGTGGGAAAAAGGTTCAACCACATTAATATTTGACACAATAAATATTTGACATTGATTTAAATTAATTTTCTTTGCTTTCATAGTATTTATTCAATTGAAATTGAAAGGTGTTTTAGTTGAATTGTTTTATAAAATTTTACAAAATAAACCCACCACAAAGGTAAATTTAATATGAAACTGCACATGCCAGGGACACTCGACCACTAATTGTGAAATATTGTTTGTAAATATGATTGCAATTTTTCCAAAGACTTGCCAAAGAAACATAGAACTGTTTGTGAGAGCCTTTTTTTATTTATTCGGCATAAATCAGTTGGCACGCAATTTATGTGGGCAATTTTTATTTGCGAACCGGCTGCTAACATACAGCAAACTGCACTCAACGGAGCGAAATCGTTGCCGCAACTCAGACTTTCACTTCTTGTTTGCGCCTTGGCAAAATGTTCATTGAAATTTATCACAAGAAATTGCAATTTCATTTCGCCAATTCGTGTCAATCTGCAGGAAAGGGAGGCCAGGAGCAGGAGGCAGGAGAACTTGAGGCAGGACGAGGCTGGCAGGTCCAAAAACTTGAGCCAGAACCGGATGCGGATGCGGATGCCTCTGCAGCCCTTTGGGTATTGGGGCAATGTATAGATGCAAAAATTTCTTGCATACTTTTTAATAAAGTTTGTTTCCCAGCCCAAAGTGGCAAAGATGGAATAAAAACAAAAACTACGAAACATGATGGGGTGTGGGCCGCATGATTGCATCGTTCATTTCGTTGGCAAAAACTTTTGCGTTGCCTTTTTCTGCTTGTGCAAATTTTATTGGCAGCAGTACGGACATATTGAAATTATACAACTACATAATGAAATACTCGCATATATACGTATTACGTATTGGGGTGGACCGCAAAAAGGAGCCATGTACAAGGATCCGCAGCCAGGAGCCGAGCCAAGCGTCATCTCGGTGGAGCATTATTAACAATGCATCTAGGGCAAAGATGTTCGCAATTAGGTTTCGGCAGTGGAAACTTTGCTGGCATTAATTAGCCTCGCTCAACTTTGAATTTAAATGATTTAAAATGTGGGCCAATTAATTCTAGCTTGGCTCTTTCAATTGGAATTTTTGATTTGGAAGTAGTGGTATTGCCTGATTTTACATTTTACTTGATGTGGAAGAAGACTTATTTAGTAAATAAATCTACTGATATTTTTATGACATTTTTAAATTTGGTTTGAGAAAATTAAGTAATTTTCCATTAAAACCCTTTCCTTCGGAACTTTCTGATATCTTAACGAATCAATGCTGACATCAAGCAGAGTTGCCAAACAATGGGCGATATTACTTTTTATCGCGCTCTTGGCACAACTTACACGCCCCCCCATATCCGCCCATATATGTGTGCTATATAGTTATGGGAGCGTACAAATATTTGCATTGTTTGCCCTCACCTGCAGACGCCAACGTCACTGTCTCTCTTGCGTCTGTCTGTTAAAAAAGCGAGCGTTGACTGTTTGTCGGAATAAGCGGATGGCTATGTGACTTGCTACACTGAAAATAAATTCCAGCTAAATTTGGCCATCAATTTTATGCTTTCTATGCAATTTACGCATACGAATTCAAATTTTGCCCACAAATTGATGTCAACTGTTGACTTTTTAAGAGACTTTTAAAAATTGAGATCAATATGAAATAAAATATTTGTTCAACTTTAAGATAGGTTTGAAAATCTGTTAAAATGTTAAAAATAAAAGGAAATGTAGTATTCAAAAAGTATGAATATATTTATTTTCCAGTCTAACTCCTTGCAAAGTAAATATTTGTTCGCCTTTATTTAAATATTCTGTTAAAACGTTGAAAAGTGAAAGGAAATGTGATATTCAAAAAGTATGACAATATTTATGTAAATCCTTAAAAAAAAAAGTACTTTGTCAACCCTATGACCGAAAATCGGTTAAAACGATGAAAAGTAAAATGAAATGTGGTATTCAAAAAGTATGAATATATTTATTTTTCCCTGTAAACCCTTATAAAATATAATATTTTTTTCAACTTCAAGATCGGTTTGAAAATCTGTTAAAAAAAGTAAAAATAAAAGGAAATGTGGTATTCAAAAACGGCGAAAATATTTATGTAAATCCTTAAAAAATAAAATACTTTCTCAAAGAGCGGTTTAAAAAATGTGGTACTTTAAAAGTATGAATATATTTATTTTTCCGTGTAAATCCAGGAGCTCCTGTTGCTGCTCCCTGTCAGCGTTGGTGATATCTTGGCCAGCAGGGCGAGGGACGTCATAAAATTTCATGTGCCAACCAAAGTCGCAGCACATGCGAGAGCTTAATGACGGCGTCACGAAAAAATAAAATAAATATGTGGGTAGCAGGGCAAAAGCAAATGTAAAGCAGTGCCAAGTGCGAGAAAAACAAACGGTTAGTGGTAAATCGGAAATGGCATTCCCACAAGAGAGCGAAATGAAATTATCTGACTGGCTGTTGGCATTGTTCGGCGGCCTTTATAAATGCATTATGCCGTGCACTCGTGTGCACTGTGAGTGGGGAAAAACTGGGGAAATACTCGTAAAAAGGGAAAAAAGCGCAGGAAAAACTGCAGCTGGCGGTGGGTGGTTGGTGGGTGGGTGCTGCACAGTGGGCGGAGTTGAAATGAAGCTGTTGAGCGGTAACACGTGCGAGCTGCCAAAAAATGCAACCAAGCATGCAGCGCGTGGGCGACGTCCTGTGAACTGACGTACAATGCCAACTGGTCCTGTGTGCGTGTGGGATATGGCAAAGTGTTAACCTGGAAATTCCGTTAAATGAAATGCATTATTCAGCTGCATTTCTGCGGCCACAATATCCCCATTCGTCGCTTACAAAGTCCCGCTGATTTTCGCCTTTGCCCGTTTTTATTGTTCAATAATTATTTAATTTATAATTTTAAAAACCCAAACCGAACTCATAATATTTCAGCTAAGCCTTGACCAAAATAAACTATTAAATAAAAGCGTTAGTGCAATATAAAATGTTTATGTGAGCGTAATGTAAAAGATTGGTTGTATATTTTAACAGCGAAATCATTTCAAATATGTTTCTTAGGGTTATGGTTATTTTTAATCACTCATAAACAAATAATAAACCGATTGCATATTTTTTGGCCACCATTAAAAATGAAGCTGTGATAAAAACTCGTCACTCTTTATTGGGCATTTATTGCTGCTTAAGGATTCTATTCAACTCGAAATTGCCGGCATTTATTCATTTGTTTTTAAATTATTCATCCGGCATTTTAATGAAATTTCCCATCCTTTTTTAAGGCGGGCCTGCAATTCAATTTCCATTAGCTCGACGAAAAACTTTTTAATTATTTTCCAATGCTTAATGGGGGGACTGGGTCCTCGGCTTCAGAATTTTATTTGCCTCGAAATGCTGCAAGTTTTCCTCTTTGTGCGACATTTTTGTTTTGCATTTACTCTGGCAAAAAAGTTTGTTATTATTTTTTGATTTCTTTTTTTTTTCCCCCTCAGCATTTGCTTTTCCCAGTACGCACGCATGCTCTCGCAACTTCAATGGAAAAGTTTTAATTTTGTAGCTGTAATGGGAAAAGGGGAACAGCCAGTGAAAAGTCCTGGTCTCCATTCAATGTGTTATAATGTCAGCATAAACGCATATGAAGCGCACTTAACCTGAATTATGCGCGGCTTTCCCTCAACGCAGGCCTAAAGGAAAATCCCGGAAAATAAAAGCAGGCAAATAATTGCAGCATTTGTTCGAGCTTAACCCATTTCTGTCGGGACTTTTTTGCCTGATACGTTACGTGGCCAGAAAGTTGGCGATGGTTAACTTTTTATCAAAAGCCAGACACCGAGTACGATGATGATGGGAAAGTAACTTCTTAACCACCGGGGCAATAACCTGGTGGCCATTATTCCCTTTTCGGAATATCCTGGCCGGGAATTTAATTCCAATGGCACACAGAGCACGTAATGCCAAAACATACATAAATCATCAGCGCGTCTCCGCACAAGAATATATTTCCGCTGCAGAATGGACGTTTCCGCATTTTGGGCAACTGAAGGAGCCACGTCTTGGGTTTGCTCTTGGCCATGGCCAGCAGAAGGAGCAGAAGCAGCAGGAAAACAGGAAGTCAGGTTGGCTTTTTCGGTTTCGGCTTCTTCCCAGCTGCAGTTGCATTTTCTAACGGAAGTGCAGGTAGGAAAACTTGCTCCAGTTGTTGGTGCTTCACCTTGAATGGCAATGGCTGGCTGGCCAAGATGCCTTTTTAATAGTTTTCCAGCTGACACTTGGCCACGCTCTCTTGTTTCAGTTTGGCAATTAATTTTTTCTTGCTGCCTCCCCCCTGAAGAAACCAGTTCATAAATTCTCCATTATGTGAGTGCGGGCCGGAAAATACATTTATGCGTTTTTAAACGCCTGCCAGCTTATAATTCTCCCAGCTCGGCAGCTCTTTGGCTGGCCTTTGAGGAAGCTGGCGCATATAAATTTGCAACTGTCGGGCGATAAGAACCCAGAGTCCACGGATGCGGGTGTGGCTCTAGTTGGGCACTCTGGTCCACTATTCCAATGCCTGGCAGGACACTCCTGCCCATGATTCGCCTTTCAACTCATTCATCAGCATGGTGCGCCTTTGACTTTTGAAACAAAAGTTTGACAAACTTTACTTTCCACTTGGGAGGAGGAACACGAAGCCAGTTTAAAACAAGAAAGGAAGCTAGCTTCGGCCAGCCGAAGCTTATATACCCTTGCAGATAATTCCTATTAATCACTAATTTTCCGATCGTTCCTATGGCAGCTATATGATATAGTTGTTCGATATTAATAAAATTGAAATCGAAATTCGAAAACATTTAAAAAGAGTCATATTCCAGAGTAGAAGAGAATACAATAAAAGTCAACGAAGCAATAATTTATTTCCTATTATTTTCCCATTAATTTTTCGATCGTTCCTATGGCAGCTATATGATATAGTCGTCCGATTTTGAAAAAAATTTATTCGAAATTCAGAATTATATAAAAAATGGCATTTCCAAAAGAAGGAGGCTCTAGGTTCAAAAACACCCAAGATATAATTTTTTTTACATTTTTTTACCCGATTATTCCTATGGGAGCTATATGATATAGTTGTCCGATCCGGCTCGTTCCGACTTATATACTACCTGCAATAGATATAAGACTTTTGGGAAAGTTTAAGCCCGATAGCTTTAAAACTGAGAGACTAGTTTGCGTAGAAACGGACAGACAGACGGACAGACGGACGGACAGACGGACATGGCTAGATCGACTCGTCTAGTGATGCTGATCAAGAATATATATACTTTATAGGGTCGGAAACGTCTCCTTCACTGCGTTGCAAACTTCTGACTGAAATCATAATACCCTCTGCAAGGGTATAATGACGCTGTTGCGAAACTCCATAAAAGTTAGAGCTACTTAAATATTTTAAACATTTTATAGATAAATCTGCGAACAGTGGCTCACTGTCAGTTGCGATTGGGATTTGTGTCAACGAAATATAAAATATTCTCATTCTAAGAGGAAAGGCATTTAAAGGAATAAATGAAGACAGTTTCAAGGATTTAAGAAGACTTTATATAGCAAAATGTTAAGGTAAATAATTCTTTGTCTTATTTCTTTTGTCAAATCTATGATTTTTTAAAAGAATACAAGAACAAGAACTCATAACAAGTTGATAATTTATGTCATTATTCATGGACCCATATCTAAACAGTCATCAGAGAAACATTTTCTTTTCTTTGTCATTTCACTCCACTGTCTCGCTTTCACTTTTCTACCCCTGCCACCAAGTTGAATACATTATTTTTGTCCTGTTTCGCAGAGGGCTTGGACCATTTGTTAAGCAAATTCCGCGTAAAGTTGCAACACGACAGGCGTCGCATTAATCATGGGCCATCAAATTGCATTAATCGCGGCATCAAGTGTCGCTGCTAATTATCCTGGCCAAGGATAGCGTCATCCACTGGGACACACTCACACTTATGGGATTGCCTCACGAAGTTGTTATTGAAACTGTTTGGGCCCACATTGCGTATACGCAGCGTGCAACGTGCGACGTGCCACCGGAGTCTTGGCTGTAAAAATAAAAATCAAATTTCCCCCGCCATCTCTGAAGTTGCTGGCATGCAATTTTTAGTTAAAACTTTGTCTCATGTCGCTGCTAAAAATTAAAATCCAACTGCCGGGCGACAACAACTTGTGTAACTATGGCTCCAGCCATTGTTGTTGCCTTTCAGTCCTTTGCCAACAACTTTCCCGCTTGCACTTTGTCGTAAAAATAAAGTTTTACACACGCGTACGCGAGTTGCTTTTTCTATTGTATTACTTACTTGATGCCATTGTGCCACGTTTCCCCTTCCCTTTACCCTTCCCCTTGCCCCACACACACTCACACATGCCGCATTACAGCGCCTTTAGTGTCTTCATTTTTAGTGCCCCATGTGAAAAACTTGTCAGTTTCCCGATCCACTCGAATTGTTTTTGTTATGCCAACAAATTGCGGGACATTTGTGCGGACAACAAGGGATTTAACCCGGAGGTATGCCAACATAATAAGCAAAGAAACCGGAATGCCGATGCATTGTTATTTTTACGACCATCCCAATTCGAGTACTCAACTTCGGATAGGAGGTGCGGTGATGTCAGCGTTCAGTCGATTAAAGCATTTGGATACGAGTAATCAATGGGAAGGGCTTTCAATAATATCTTAAAATAATAATAGGTTTTTTTTTTAATATTTAAATGATTAATTCTTCACATTTCTTTGATTATAGCTAATTAAAAATAATATATAACGCGGTAGATCTCAAGCAGTTGCCTTTAACTCTAAAAATATTATTGAATAATATTTATATTTCTTGTAATACCTACTAATTATAAGGTATTCTGAAGCTTTGATTTTAAAAGGAAAATAAAATAATAATATTTATTTGTTTAATATTTAAGTATTTAATTCTTCAGCTCCATTTTTTACTATAGCTGATTAAAAGTAATAAATATCGCAGTAGATCTCAAGCATTTTCCTTTCACTCTATAAAGATTATTGACTATTATTTATATTTCTTGTAATAATAATTATTATTATTATTTAATTCTCAGAATTGTTTTTCCATCAGAGAAATCTTTAAAATTTTGGGATTTTCAATTTTGGCTTCGAATTCCAAAGACATGAACAATGGTTCACGATGGGGACTATTTTTTGGTAGTGCCGTGATGTATTGAGAGTAGGTCCTAGCGAAAATAAGAAAGGTAAGTCCAATTATATAGTCCACGTAACTCAAAATGTCGGCAAACATCGGTTTTTTGTATTCTTAGCTATACCGCGGAACCTGTAGGTGATGGAAAATAATTTTGTATGGGACTTTTACTCAGGAGCATCCAAATATCATGGAAAACTTGAAATGGTTCGTGGAAATTTTTGGCTGTGTACCTGTGTAATTATAAGCTCAAAATAAGATTCAAAATCTTGCCTTTTTAAAGGAATTAAATAGATATGTTGGTCTCTCTATACAATTTTGGTAGTCAGCTAATTTTGGTAATTTCCCGTCAATTACCGCGAGTTAGTCCAACAACAAGGTTGCTAATTTAATTTGAGTCTGAGCAAACACTCGGACACGCCCATTTCCCTTTGGCCCGGCCAAGACTTCCTGTTTACCCATCCCTTCGTCGTCCCCTCATCCCTTCGATTTATACACCTCAAAGTTAAAGCCAAGTTTCCCGACTCACGGGCGATTAACCCGCTTAGGAAACTGAGCCGCCGCACTTAGCTGCATATTTCATTAGCATGCAAGAGGCGCTCTTAATCCGGGGTAACAACAATACTGTTGCTATAAATTCTGGTGCGTGCATGAGTCTCGAGTTTCAAGTTTCGAGTTTCGCAGAACACTTACTTGCGGGTAGCTCAGATAGCTCGGGAAAACGTAAAAGGTAAAAGTCTCCAGCTGACTGGCCCCGCTGCAATTTAGCAATTTATAACCGCGGATTCGCTGCAACTCCAGTTGCCGGCTACAATTAATGCTCTTTTAATTAAACTTAAGTGCGCGCTCGCAATTGCAAAATTTCACCCAAGTATTTTAGCCGGTAAGAAGCGGCTTTTGGGGGGACGAGATACGAAACACAGTGCCGGCATTTAAATAGTTTAGTCAAGTTGAGCTCACTTCGAAAAATGTGGACTTAAATCGCCTGATAGAGGCTTTCAAGTGGCTTTTATTTTAATGAAATTTCGCCTGAAGCTGAGGAGTTTAATTAAATGGAGTTTACCCTCGCCGTTGAAACAGTGATGTTGGGAAATTAAAAAATATATAAAATACATTTTATATTTATTTGATGGAAAAAAAGATTAGTTGATTACTAGGTTTGTTTTAAATCGGAGAGCAAACTAGATTTAATTTTAAAAACAAAAGTAAACACACCGGGATCAAATCGATATGCGCATGGTAATTTTCTGGTATTTAAACGCAAACCGATTTCTCTCTCTCTACTCTTTCCAACCAAATTTCGAATTGTTCATTAGAGTTTCGCACACCTTTTACCGTCAACTTTGTTTCACTGTCAGGCAGGCGGCTCCATTAATTTATGCTGTAAACTACACCAGTTTACAAAAAAAAATTGATGAAATACGCACTTCATGAAACCTTTATTTTCCGGTAAGGTACATCTTTCTGATTAAGAAAAGGGAACTTAAAATTTTTTGTATGGTACCAATTTTTTTTTAAGTGTAAAAAACGTTTTTGACTCTTTTTTAATTTCTAACTCGAGCTGTGATTAACCGATTGCGTCCATCGGAGACTCATTTTACAGGTAATATATTGCCCTCTAACTTTCTTATATTGACGTCCATTCATTAGTTTAGAAGCTACACTTCGTCAAAGTGGAAAAAGTTTGAAAAAATGCAAAAAAGCTGGCATAAATGGCTTCGTTAAAAATACACGCCTAAAAACCGAAATTAGTTTTATAACTTCTACTTAAAGATACATCTTTAAGCCAACTAATAAGACCATCAACTCCAAAAACAACCAAGGTTTCGATTTTATATCGATTTTTTACGTTGGGGAAAACGGGTATTACAGCCCTGTTAGAGCCCTGTTGAGCCAGTTAACAGCTGTAAACGGCCAAAAAATCACCGTTTTCGGAAGCTTCAAAAATGCATATTAAATTAATTTGCTGGTGGATTGCAATGATTAATATCTTGTTTTCTTCGTGTAAGAACCTTCTACCAGAGAAAACTATAAAACTAATTTCGGTTTTTAGGCGTGTATTTTTAACGAAGCCATTTATACCAGCATTTTTGCATTTTTTCTACCTTTTTCAACTTTGACAAAGTGTAGCTTCTAAACTAATGAATGGAACTCAATGCCGTGTATAAGAAAGTTAGAGGGTATTCTATTACCTGTAAAAATTGATAGCCGCAATCGGTTAATCACAGGTCGAGTTAGAAATTAAAAAAACGTCAAAAACGTTTTTTTCACTTAAAAAAAAATTGGTACCATACAAAAAATTCTAAGTGCCCTTTTCTTAATCAGAAAGATGTACGTTACCAGAAAATAAAGGTTTCATGAAGTGCGTATTTCATCAATTTTTTTTTGTAAACTGGTGCTATTAGAATCTCAACTGGAACAGGATGTTGCTGCTCCAGCTCAAACTATATAGTTGTGCATATATAGTCGCAGCGCTATCTAAGCTTTTAACGGCGTGTGTTTTGTGTGTTATGAGCAGCTAAAGCCAACATAAAGAGTGTAACAAATTGAATTTTTCATCCCGACACTAAGCCCGTTTCCACACACGCACATACGCATGCGAGCGGTGGCTAACCACACACTTAACAAGTTTTTGTGCAGCGGTGGCAAGTGAAAACTGAAAACGGAAAAGTGGAAGTCGGGAGCGGGGAGCCGGGAGCATATTGAAAAATGCGACAATATTTTCCTCAGCAGGGAGGTTCAGTTAGGCGGTTAAGCCCGGCTCTTCGGGAGATGAGTGGGTGGAAATATTATTACGGCAGGTGCGAAAAGATTGCGCTCGCTGTGATCCTTTAATTTGCGAGCGAGAAAGCAGCGGGTATCCTGAGTATCCTGCCTGATATCCACACAAATTATCCTATTTATGTATAAGAAAGCCTTGGTGGCGGCCAAAAGGAAAATAAGAGAGTACCCTCGGTGGTTTTTGGGGTTCATTTGCGCGGAAAAAGGCTTTGCTGGCACTTAAGCTGCAGCTAATTACGCCGCCATAATGAGTGCATTTATTACCAGGTGAGTGGCGTTGCGAGAGAGCCATTAAAAATGATTTACCGAAGGGGAAATCCTCTCAACAAAAATAAGTTTCGAGATTTTCATGATAAATTTAATCTTCATGGAAACTCAGTAATTAAATTGCTGTTTAATTTTATGTTTTTATGTTGGATTTTTCATGATAGTGATTGATAGGAGGCATTATTATCGATTAAGCTACTTATTTGTAATCGAAACTTATTGGCTTTGTTGTGTAATTTAAGTGGGTGAAAAGTAAACTGTTTTACTGTTGAAATTGAAGGCTTAACCTGAGGTATTTTTATTGAAACCACTTTGACTTTGGTCTGTAATCTGGTTGATAATATTAAACTTAACTTTTTATAAAATTTGCAGTCCAATCAACCTGAATATTTGTTCTATTACTGCTTCAAACAGTTCCCCTTGCCAACGCAGCGACTACTCAGCAGTTATTTATCAAGTATCCAGCAACGATTGCCATCCAACTTTTACTGTATTCAGTTGCCATTAGTAGTTTCGCATTGAATTTGCCCTTCGTGTAATGCAAAGTAAATGCAGTGAACTCACTTTCCTCTGATTTACAGCGTGAATGGCATGACTTTGCAAATAAACTGCTACCAATTCGTCTTGATCATGGTCTCTGATTTGAAAATGCAAATGCACAGCACTCTCTCAATCATTCTGAGGGGCAGAAGGCAAAGGGATGCAGTTGCATTAAAAGCGAGGCGCTTGTCGCTCATTTCAAATCGAGCAAACAAATGCACACAAATTCACATCTCATCACCGAGCGGCACGACCTTTTTCGTGTTTTTCCGTTTTCCAGTTTTCCATTTTTCTATTCTCCTTTTTTTTCGGGGAATAGAAGGGAGTTTCGGAACCCACAACTGCATCCGTTTTCGGATCGAGGGCCATATGTCTTGTTGTGTGCAGTGGGCGAGGGACTTAAGTAATTCATTACTTTAGTCATGCATTGTCATGCATGTTTGCCACGCTTTCCTTTCCTTTCCCTTACTTACCCCTTACTTTCCCCTGCTGGCGTTGAATTTTTATAGAATATATCCTGGCAGGTCGCTCCGCTTGGGTGCTGCACGTCAAGCTCAGTGCTGGCTGCTGTTGCAATTTGTATGCAAAATTGTTTTACAAATTGAGCAAGAAAGATGGCGTAAGCAGAAGGCAGCAGGCAGACACACACGTATTCACGTATCACCTGACAAAGGAAAATGTCATCCACACACACACACTCTGGAGGAGAATGCAAACAAGACAGCCAAAGACAGTTGCATTTCACTTTTCCACGCCGGTTTTCTATAAATTTTTGAATTGCTGCCCTCAGCGTAGGTGAAATCTATTAAATAAGCAAAATGCCGCGTGGCGTCGAGTCAGCAGACTGTTACAAAAATATTTACATAATTAATTGAGTTTATTTTTAATTTATGCCAAACAAAAGCCAACTGATTACGGCGCGCACACTGTCATAATTACCCGCGCGTATTTATAAGAAGATTAATTACAGTTTAACAGTGGCCTCGGGGCCTCAAAAGCGTAACTTTGATGCATTGTTTTCGGTTACGCAATCTAGGCCGCATAATCTGCGTGTCCTTCGTCCTTCGTCCCTTGACCCTGGGGCTATTTTTACAAGTTTTGGTAATACTATACATTAGCGGGCTCACCCCCGAAATTCGCGAAAAAATTATCCTCGATGGACCGCGATTTCTTAAGAATTTACGTGCAAAAAGAACTTGGCGGTCGGCCATGGTTCTCTTGTAATTGAATTTTAAAGTTCCTGGGTTTGCTATAAAAAACAAGGGTGCTTTTCTCATACTTGCTATAAAAATCGAGTTGTCTGCCCCCAATATTCAAATTTTTATCAAAAAATTTTGTTTATTGATTCATATTGTTCAACATGACGTGCCAGTCTTGCGTTTTTTATAGTGGTGTCCCCGTTAGGCCTAGTCCACGCTTCAGATCCGAATATAACAAAGAGTCTCCTAATTAACAGCTGAGTTGTTGTCGAAGGTGTCCTAAAAATATATATGCGAAATTTTATGATGTATGTTAAATTTGAAATGAAAGCATCGTGCAAGTACAAATTAAAAAAAAAATGGAACGAGTCACAAGTAAAATTTGGCATGAAATTAAAAAAAAATCGCCGCGATTTTTTTTTTAATTTCATGCCAAATTTTACTTGTGACTCGTTCCATTTTTTTTTTAATTTGTACTTGCACGATGCTTTCATTTCAAATTTAACATACATCATAAAATTTCGCATATATATTTTTAGGACACCTTCGACAACAACTCAGCTGTTAATTAGGAGACTCTTTGTTATATTCGGATCTGAAGCGTGGACTAGGCCTAACGGGGACACCACTATAAAAAAACGCGCCTGGAACTTTACCTCAATGGTGGTGCGGAAAAGTGTTCATTGAAACTATTTAAATAAATATAAAGATACAAATTGTTTGAGGTTTAATTAATGCATTAAAATGGTGGGGGACCTTGGATGGATGTGATCGTTCCTGGCCGTCACTAAAATCTCAATCATGTCCTTTATAGTCCACGCTCCACTCATAACATGATTATTTGCATAAGTTTTTTCATTAGACAAAAAATACAATTAAAAAAATGTGACAAAAGTCTACACTTTTTTTATAGGAACTCATTTAAGCAATTAAATAATTTTATAGGAACTCATTTGAACAATTAATTAATTTTATAGGAACTCATTAAAACTTAATTACTTTGATTGAAAATATGAGAAAAGCACCCTTGTTTTTTATAGCAAACCCGAGAACTTTGAAATTTAATTACAAGAGAACCATGGCCGACCGCCAAGTTCTTTTTGCACGTAAATTCTTAAGAAATCGCGGTCCATCGAGGATAATTTTTTCGCGAATTTTGGGGGTGAGCCCGCTAATGTATAGTATTACCCAAGTTTTTTCTCTCGGCGGTGGGAAATGGGAAGCCAACTTTGTAAGCCTCTGATGATCCACTTCAAAATGTAGCAGGTGTTGGCATTTAAGGAAAATACAAGCGAACACAAATCCCAGCAAAAGAAAAGCAGAAAAGTTTGACGCAGGTAAGCGCTCGAAAGTATGCTGCATTGTTATTTTTTTGTTATTTTTAAATCGCTTGCAGTTGCGAGCCGACATTAAGTATACGCCGTGTGGCAGGTCCTTGGAATATGATATAAGCTGGGTTTTCTTACTTACTGTGATTTAATTCTTGTAAAATAATATTTGAAATTACAATTCACTTGCTTACCATATTTGGTTTATTGCTTATTCAAGTGCACCCCATTATCTGCTTAAAGTTTGTGTGTAATAAATAAATGCATAGCCATCAAAGTTAATTTCCAAATTGCTCAAAGCCTGGTAATGCGGTCAGAATCTTGCGGTCAACTGGCCATATTATAATTAAAATATAAATATATATTTACGCAGCTCTCGGCCTGCCATTCAAGTATTCAAATATTGGCAGAAGTTTCGTCTTCGGGGGAATGGGGATGAGTAAGTTTTATCAGCAGTGTCGCAGCAATTTGTGTGAGCCACTTTTCGAATTCCGATTGTTCGATGTTGGAGCTGGAGTCCCGCATGTTCTCCATTTGTTTGTTGGCCAAAGTCCACTAGAATCCGAATCTGGTCTATTGAGCGAACTTTTCCCAAAAGTGGAATTGCATTTGCTTTGCTCGAAAAACTATTATAACTTTGGCCAGTGCCTGCGCCATGCAAGAGTTTCAGTTCATCCAACTATGAAAGTACTTTATGTGAGCTAACAAAAATATTTCTTTTATTGAGTTTCTCCAGAGCCTCTGCCTCTGCTGCTGCCTCTGAGTGTGCCTGAGTTTTAGTTCCCGTTTTAGGCTGAGTGGATCGAGTGCCGCCCCAAAACTTTTGTTCTCAAAGCGCTGTTGCAGAAGGCCAAGTCCCCAGTTGCCGCCAAGTGCCATTGTTGGCCGAAGTCGAAGACAAGTTGATACCGGATACGAGCTCCGTAGGATGGGTTATTTGATATATGCAATCTAGACCTACGAGGAAATCGTTTTATTTACTTAAATTGAGCCATGTTTTCTGGTTTCATAGTGTAAGCTGCTTTTTATCGGTTTAAAGAGTTTATTTTACTTGGGTTTTTGATATTTTCCACTACATTATTGCTAACTTTTCCAGCCTTATCATGGCCCATTCAAATGCAATTATGTCAATTGGGCTTATGCAGGCTGGCAAACTATAAAATTTGATTTATTAACTACACAAATTAACCGCAAGTGTTTGGCCGTAAATTGTGAAATGCACATTTTTGCATGCAAATTGCCAGATGATGCGACATAAATTGTGCAACATTTGCATTTAAAATGTCATTGCGAAATTATAACTTAAAGCCCTCGGCCACATTAGCCGGTCAAATAAACCTGTTCGAGCCGCACAAAAAGCCATCATAGTTTTTACTAGTTTTCGGCATTTGCACACGCAACAGCACACAAACAAACCGCAGACTGTGGCATATGGTCGGTGTTTTGGTGTTCTGGTGTTTTGTGTGTTCTGGTGTTTTCTGTGTTTTTGTTGCTCTCTGATGTGATGTAATATTCGCCGATGTGAATGTTGTTGCCTTGCCGGTTATTGTTTGTTGCGCTAGTTTTGTGGTCGCCCTTTGTTTTGCCCCAGACAATGCAAAAATGGCAAAAAGCATGGCAAAAAATGTTGCTTACGCAACAACAGCACACGCCTCGGATTTCCCGGTCCCCAATTGTTAGGCAACAAAAAACGAAATACGAAAAGCAGCAAAAAACTGAGAGCAGACAACAGAAAACAGAAAACACATTCGCATGCAACGTCAGCAACAGCCAAGTTTTAATTACGTAAAATATTTTTGCGTAGCCCTGCTTCACTCCCTCTAATCAACTTAAAAGCCGGGTTCTCGCACAAGCTGCCGTTGCAGTTGCAGCATCAGGCGAAAATTGCAATTCGGCAACACGGTCCGAAATGTTGCAGCTCCTGTTGCAACTCCGCGGCACTGGATCCCGAGAAGATCCCAAAAGCCGTTCCCCGGCAAAGAGCTTAGAAAAGTCAGACATCAGTGCATTCTCATCTTCCCCAAGCTCTGGTAATTACCGCGTACCGTGTACTTCCATTGAAAGTAGTCAGTTGCTTTACTCTGAAAAGGGCATATTGCTATTGTTCAGCGGTTTTTGTCAGTGCTGGCAAATCCTACATGTCAAATAGAGTTCATCTATTTACTATATGAATGAACTATTCATAGGGATATGCTTTTGTATTTTTGTAGTAAACATATAATCTATTTTTGTTATTTTAAAAATTAACTAGTCTAAACTTAAAAGCAGAGACCGTAACTGTTATGAGTTTTATTTTAAAAATCACATTTTAACAGTTATTTTCTGATTTGTAAAGTAAAACTCAAAGAATAACTGTTATTTCTTGAGTTTTATAATAAAAGTTGAAAAATAACCGATATTCGTCGTGTATAAAAATTAAACTTAAACTTGAGTTATGGCGATTTTGTGGATAAAATAATTTTTAAAAAATTATATGCACGGTTGCCTTTTTTTTGGAATTTTAATAAGTTACATAAAACACGGTACGAATGTTTTTTTTAATTATTCCATTTTTACAAAAAAGTAAAGCGATAACTGTTATAATCATAAAATATAAATCATTACACATTTGTAAACTAAAATATCCAACAAAAATTGTAATGTATTTAAAAAAAATTTAGGACTCTTCTGCATGATTATTTTCGTAAGAAAAAATTAAAATAACAGTTATTTTCGGTTCCTGCTTAAAAGTTCCCGTAAAGTTTGGAAAGTTAAGGTCTTTAAAAAGTTTATATTCCCCGAATATCCTTGGAATTTATTTTACTGATTTTATACTTTCACTCGAAAATGTAATTTTCCAGGGGTTTAAATTAACAAATAATTTAAGATTACTATTTACCAATTAAAGTATGAGTCTAGAACATTTCTGTAAAATCCATACATTTTTTAAAGTTTTTAAAATATATACAAATCGTTTTTAAATTCCCCTTGAAATATTTAAAAATTACTTTTTCTGGCATTTTGCCATAAATATATTAAACATTTTTCTCTATACCTTTTTAAATTACATATTCAGCTATTCCCTCACGTCCAGCGTATTAAATAGTGTGTGGTGCCCGCAAATTGTTTCTCTTCTGGGTTTGTTGTTATGTAATTACTTGCTGAGTGGCGTACGCAAAATGTTTGAGCTGGCAGTTGCCAAAGCGACAGAAACTGAAACAGAAACACAGCAACTCCGACATGAGCCACACACACACACACACACAGACACACACACGCGAACAGTGAGTGCTAAGTGCTTTTTGGCATGCAACTACATACTGAACACTGCACACTGCATTTATGAATGCTTGTATAGGTAGGTGCGAACATTTATTAACATGCATGCTGCGGAGGCAACAGTAAAAGCAATTTAGTTTACTGCAAATGTTGGCCGGCGGCCCTTTGTTCTGCTGCCTTCAGCATTTTGGCTGATTCATGGCTAAACGTTTTGCAGCAAACAGTGCGTATGATTGATATCGTAGGTGGCCAGCAGAACAGCCCGTGTGTGCGGTGTACGAAAATTGAATTCACAACTTGCGGGCGGACAACTTGGTCCATTAGAAGCCAAGCCACTGGGCCAACAAAGTGGATAGCACCAATAGATAGGAGTGCAGGCATAAATCACAAGTCACCTGGCTGATATTTTGGGCCAACAATTGTTAATCAACTCGCAACATGACAGGCACAAATTATGCGAGGGACTCGAGGCCAAGTCGCCAAGCCAGGCCAAAATCCGGTGAACAAAGCAGGAGACTTTGGGTACTGATATTGGGAGTAGGTTGCCGGTGCCTGTGAAGTGTTTGCTAATGTCTGCGTGAATGGAATTTATTATGCCAGCCGGCAGTCGATCAATGTAACCTTTTGTCCGATCGGCGTGGCCAGGCCAAAATGCTCTCAATCGATTTCAATTGCCATAAATTGCAACATTCTGTCAATTTGCACACACAAAAGTCAATGCAATTATGTGCAAATTGCATTTTATTTGATTCGATTCGGTTCGATTCGTGGCATTGATTGGATTATGCAAATGTTTGATGTAAATTGCATAAGCACGCGGCTAATTGAAATCGCCGGAAGGAGCAAAATGGAGCCAAAAAACTTTCACCGCCAGGTGCTGGGCCGACCTAAAATTATTTAGTTCAATAATTTCGGATTCCTTTTTTGAGGATTTCCGAAGGCAAACTTTCTGCCTCAGCTTGGCAAATTAAATTCTCGCTCTAATGGGAATTTCCCAGAGCAAACTTCAAGACTTCGGCATATTTCCCTCGTTGTCGTTCTGAGGTTGGTTTACTTAGAGTAGTTTTAATTAACAGATGCTTTGCTTTTGAAAAGCTATGCAAATGCGAAAGGCTCTCAAATGGGACCAATTACAGAGTCAACATGTGGAATTCTGTTTCACACATGCGAAATCTGAATAAACAAGCAAAAGGGGAAAGTGATACACAGCTATAATTACTATATTCATGACTTGGCACTCAAGAGTCAATTAAATTTAAAATGTTTGGGATATCAAAGTGATTTTTATGGCTTACCATATTTTGTATATTTTTACAGATTTTAAAAGGGAGTATAAAACCACTTTCTAGAAAAATCTAGTCATACTCCGAATTAAATGGGCTAAAGTCCAATCTGCCAGCTTTTATTCAGCTGATTATTCGTGTTTTTGCATTTTCATTTTCAATTAGCGATCACTTTTGATGGGCGCATTATGCCATCGCATATTTATGCATATCGGCCGAATACAATTTGAGCCGCAATTACAATTGCAATTGGGGCTGCATTCATAATCAATCGGCGGATGTTTTTCGAGGAGACATTGCAATTGAAGGACGATGATGTCGGTTTTGGTCCACGAATCAAATTGCTAAACAGAAATAATCAACGCGCTGACATTTTAAATAAATCATGGGGTGATGTGACATCCTCCCAGCCGCGTTGACATTTGTTTTGGTAAACAACGTGTGTGGTGCACCGCATTCGCTAATTGAAGTGTCGCGACGGCCAACGTGGCGTATGCGTAATGTTTTAGTGCCATATGAATAATGTCCGTTGGCGATAGGCCATTGACATTTGACAGGACATTAAATGTTTGCAACATGTTTGACATGTAAAATTTAAATTCCCGACATAATGAAGAGGAAAACGGGCATCTCTCATCTCGCTTTGAATGGCCTCAACTCAGTCACTGCTTTTGGCTAAAAACTTGGTCCTTGTGTCGGTCCAAAATTGAGCATACATGTGAGGACATGGAAAACAGAAAACTGCTCCACTGATGCCTGCAATTGTCACGACAACTTGCTGCTTCTAATTGCAGTTTGCTGGCAGTTGCCATTCTGGCATTCGCACAACGTCAACTTGACACAATTCGAAAACTCGATGCCGTTTTGCCATTGTGCTAGCTCGGGCTAATTCCTCCGACAGCCTAAGTTAGTGAGTGACATCATAAAGACAGAGGGAAAGATAGAGGGAAATGCCTAGGCAGTTGAAAAATTGAAAGAAAAATCTAGCATCAGATATATTCTCCTAAAATTCTGGCTGTAAAATGTCCACTAAAATTGTTATTGATTTTTAGAGTGCCAGCAATAAATTCATTCCGACACTTGTTTACTTTTTCCTGTAGCTCGCATTCATTTACATTTATAGGTAAATCAATTTAGAGATATTTCCCTTCCTTTTATAATTGATTGCCGTTTTTGCTAGCCACATTTCGCCTGAAGCACAACTCTGCTCAAAACTTAGACTATACTTTGCGGTTCCTTCCTAATTGGTCACTTGCCACGTCCTGATTTATGTGCATCTTCCTAGCCGGCAATTTGTCCAGTTTATTTGAGGCACGTTGTGGCCCTGTGGCAAATACTCAGAAATGGCTGAAAGGACAAAGAAAACACCATTTTGTTTTGTGTGTGAAAATAATTTTTGAAAACTTTTCATACACTGGACAAGTGTCGGGCGTTGAGAGCTGTCAAGAGCAGGACCAAAGCGACACCGACATCGATATAGGACTCAGGACTCAGGACTCGCCGCACAGGACTTCGAGCAGCAGACCAATGCGTAACACTTGGGCCAAACAAACTTGTTTACACATTTTTGGTTGCTCAATTTCTAATGTCAACAAGCGAGCCACTACTGCCAAGTTGTTCGTCCTTGGGCCTTTCGCTTGTGGGTGGGTGTCCTTGTGGTGTCCTTCTTGTTGCCACTGCACTCGGCAGCAATTGGTCTGCCGTTTAAGCCCGAGAATGAGCTAAAAGTAATTCACGACCAGTGCTCAGCTCGGCAGAAAAAAAAAGGAAGAAAAATGGAAAAAAGGACATTTCCTTGACCGTGTGCCAGATGCAGGGTCTGCGATTCAGGACTCTCCCTGCACTGCTGGCTATATGCAAATGGGCCGCCGGCACGACTTGTCGCGACTTTATGGCCCGATGCAGATGCAGTTTTTTACGATCGCGAGTACGGGTGCAGTGCTAAATTACAGTCGCGCATTAAGGCTAATCCATTGCAATGATGACGTTTAGTGGCCCCGGCGACAGTTGTGCGAACTTTTATGCGCCATAAAAATGCCACGAGACAGTGGACTAATTTCAGGAATTTCTTAACAGAAGTGGCTAAGGAAAGTACATATATTTCAAGGCTTTATTAATACAAAAATCATTTCATTTTTCAATTTAGTACCCAATACACCTTTATTATAAAGCCATTTTAAAATTAAGATCCATAAAATATAAATTTAAAAGAAACTCAAGGAATATCCTTACATATTTTGTAAAAATGTGAATGCCATTTTGTAGTTTTTAATAAAATTTTAATTTTTAAAATCGGACCATTCATTTAAAAGTTATGAGCAAATATTTATATTTATTAATATTAATATATTTTCCGACAGATGGCGCCACTTCCAAGCGACTGCTTGCTTTGCTGCTTGCATATTTCCATCTCTCTCACACGCATCAGCTGAGTAATGGGTTTGGGTGTTGACTATAGCGCTCTCTCTTGTTTCCTATTTCAAAATATTAGGTGACCGCAATCTAGCATGCAATAAAAGTAAAGAGTGATGCCAAAAATTCCATAGCAACTCCACTGTTCCTGCCACTTTTTGCTGGTTAGATGCCTGGCAGTCTTGTGCTAATTTCGATTTAATTTTATTTGAGTTTAAATTTCTTTATATCCTCAACTTGGCTTGGTGTCGTGCCGGCATTCGGTCGACATCCTGGCGACCGCCTCCCAGTCCACATATGCCATGCATTTAAATGAACATTTTCCTGTGTGCGTGAGTTTTTGCTATTCCATTCAATTACCGACTCGAGCCTCGACCCGGTATGTCTATGGAAATGTCCATTGGTGTGTGGTGTGTGCCAGTTGAGGAGGCTTTTATGCCTGACTGGAGCCTGCCACATTTGCTTATGCCTTGGCTTAGGTCAAATTATGTTTGACTATAAACGGCATGCGAAATTTTCGGACAAAGCCCCGGGCACATCAATTTTAATCAGAGGCCAGGGAACGTGCTCAGCATGGTAGAACGGGATGTTAAAGGAAGATGTTGGTAGGTCAGGAGGGATGCCGAGAAGACCATTCTCATCGAGGCCTCTCATCATATCGTCGCATCATGGCGTAAAAGTTTTCGGCCCTGGGACAACACTTTTGAGATGTCAGAGCGTCGCAGTAAATCAAAGCTAAGCCCACAGCGTTGATGACCATCAAACGTCACTTGGCATGGAGGAGAGGTACATTGGAGATTCCAAGGCGGGGTCTTCAGATGCATCCGATGGCGAACTTTGAACTTGCACTGGGAACAGCAGCAGCTTAAGCCTTAACCCCTTAATGCCGTTATCAGCTTTCGCATTTCACTTGGCTGGCTCGACTCGAACTTTGTTGGGTTATTTGGCCTTGCTTTCTTGCCTTTTGGCTTGGCTTCGCCCCGGCAATTGCACAATTTTTTTCCACCACTTGCCATTGCCCATAGCCGCTGGGGGTTGGCTTAAACCTGGTCACTTGACCCGCTCAAATCCTTTTTCAACGAGATTTGGGGAACTAGCCCTAGGGGGCAAATCAGTGCCGCCATACTGGAAGATTAGGCTTCAACTTAAGACACCAAAAGAAAAACCTTAGTAACTAACAAAAAATATTATAATATAATGTTTACTCAAGAAAATGTTAATAAAACCAAAATACAACGTATAAACTCATAGTCAAAAGATATGAAAATGTGGTATTTATTTCTTCTTGCCTTAAACTTTGCTAAGAATATTTATTTCTTTATCATTTTTAGCTTAAGAAGCCCTTGGAAAATAATTTCCTTTTAATTTCAGCTTGCTGTCATGTAATATCTCTTTATGATAAGATTTTACTGCTTTCTGCTGTTCATTGCCAACTTTGTGTTGCCTAATTCCCTTGACTTCTGCGAATTTGTCATCATGCATCAGTCGTCCTGTCACCATCCACCAACTAACATCCAACAACCAACAACGAACAACCGACAACCGAGGTTAAGCCCCCTGTGCTTTGTGGACTTGCTGCTCGCTCTATTACCTTACTACGACTTCCTGGCCCCGAGATCCTCCGCCTGGAACAATGTGTCCCGCCTAATCCTTTTTATGTCCCACTATTATTACCAGCTGCAACATAGTTATGGTTCTGCTTGACGAACCGGTTCCGACCCTTGGTAAGCTGCTTACGGTTGTCCCCCCCCTTCATCCAACTATCCAACCAACCAACCAACCCATTTTCCCATCCCAACTGCAAACCCAACGACTTTGTCTCAATTTCAGCAATTGACATTCCTGTTGCTGGCAGCAACTTTAATATTTATTAGCTGTTGGCCGACTTCAAAGCCAAATGCCCAGCATTGACATTTCAATCGGCTGATATCATATTTAATTCACTCCGGGAAAGCAGGCTTATTTCTGTTTTGGCTATTAAGTAAATGCCTTTGTAAATATGATGATAAATAATAATTTACTGATGGTCGTTGGCACAGTGCCAGTAGCAGACATTTTACTCTTTGCATTGAAATAATGGCCTAAAATAGGCAATTTTCACAGAAATATCTATAAAACTTAGAAGTCACTTTCTGTAACCTTGATTCAAAAATCGATACAAATAATTGGTAAATTCCAGCAGAAATGTTTTCTCCTCCTTTTTTGCTCTATTGATTATTAATAATATTAGTTGTTGTCATTTCATGGAAGTAAAGTACTTTATCAAATTCAATTTAAGTTTATTCTTGAAAAAGGTGCCTCGTAAAGCTTTTAATAAAACGAACTTCAAGCATCCTTAAAAAAACGAAATGTGGCGCAGCCATTTAAGGCGTCCAAACTGTTTGTTTATATATAACGGGCAACCGCAAAAACCATCGAATTTGGCAAAATGTCAGAATGCGGTTTTTGCCACCAAACTTTACGTATTTGTGCAGCCGAGGCAAAAGTTCAAAGGGCTGCGGTGAATGGATAAGTTGGTAGTACCCCTCTCATCTCATCCAAACCCAAGCGAACCCAACCCAAAAAAAAAAGGAAAACATTGACAAGGACGTAAGGAAAGGATCCTGAATGGCTGTGGCTGAAAAGTTGCCCCGGCAAACATGTGCTGCAATGAGTTATATGCAGTTTTCTTAGTATCCGCAGAAAATCAATAAAACCAACTGCAACAGCTTTCGAGACTCAGCCCGTAATTTCCGAAAAGTCCAAAACCAATTGCATTTTCCATTCGCCTGTGAGTGTGTCTGTGTGTGTGTGTGTGGGTGCTAATCGGTGCATATCAGTTACGCGCCGCACGTTCAGTTTCTGCCCCTTGCCGCCATCATTTTTCTGCGCAGGTTGCATCTGCTTATTGCCACATAAATCAACCAATATGCCAGACAGAGCTGCAAGCCAAAAAATGCTCCCCAAGCGAGTGTGTACGTGTGTGTGAGTGTGTCACGCCTCCAGGGCGGTGCATCCCCCATCCCCCACATCCACATCCGCAGCCATATCCGCATGGCTGGCTGGTAGACAGGCACGTGTTCCATCTTAAACGTAATATGAGTGGCATCCTTTTTGTCCTTGGCAGCTGCCTAGGACTCTCCATGACTTATGAAAATGACTTCAACCATAAATCCAGCAAAATTGCGTCTATGACTTCCTAATTTCCACGTGAAAAACACTTTAAAGTTCAATTTGCCAATGTCATCGCAGCAAAGGGAAGACAATGAAAAAGCAATATTTCGTTACTCAAATTTATATTGGTTTTTTGCTTAGCCACGTGTGCTGTGATATTGCCAAATATTTACACAAGTGCCTGAAATTATGATTTATAAATTAAGAGGGCTTAGGAATACAAAGAGACAGGTACAAATAGTTGTTTAAATATTTAAAAGGATTTACTGAAAATTAAGTACTCTATAATATTATATATATTTTATCAAATATCGAAATAGATATTGGGCTATACTCCAAATTAATTAAATAAATTGGCTTTATTATAATTTTCTTAATCTTTGTAAATTATTATTTTTAAAAAGCATAAAGTTAAATACCTTATTTATTTAAATATATGAGCACATTTCTTTTTCTTTGTTTTGTATATTTTAGGTATCATAGAATTATAATTACTTTTGCAAACAAATGAAGACATATTCAAAGAGCTGACTTTCCTAATTCCGTCTCCACCGTTTAGTGACTTTTCTAGCAGACAAACTAAGCGGAGTGACAAATAAACGAAACGCATAAATAAAGTACTACCCTCACCACACTGACACACACACACACACGCCCAAGAGACACCAATACCGCGGCAGATACCCACACAGGCACAGAGTGCGGCACTCGTGACAGTATATTCGCATATAGATCAACTCGGCGTCGACGACACGGAAGTTGCCGTTGTATTTCCGGTTGTCTCGCTGACATTGCCGCCATTGCAGCGTCGTCGCCTGTTTGTCGCCTGTCACACACACACATACACATATATAAAGCCTTAAATACACACACATAAACACACTGTTGCCCAAAAACACAAACAGTGCAAATGAGATGCCAAAATAGTTGCGTTTATGGTTAACATTTGGAGGTAAATGAGTTTTGCTTATCCACTTGATGTTTCAGTTTCAGTTGCTATTTTCGTTTTAGTTGCTCTTGCATTTGCATTTGCCGCTCGTTCTGCATTTTCGGTTTTAGCCCGGCTTAATTGTGTGCTTTTGTGTGACATTCGGTGCATCCAGAATCCAGAATCCAGGACATCCGCATGGATCCAAGTGCCATTCGCTGGTGATTAAATTTTCAGTTTTACGGCAACATTTTTGGGGCTGCGGGTGGGCTGTCGCTCACTAATTGAAATTGCTTTTTCAAAAGGCACTTTCGGCTGGATACAAAGATGTCATCATATTCTCCTCGCCCTGGGCGTCAAATTAACTCATTATAATTTTTGGGTCGAGGGGCAAACGGATCATCCTGCCTGCCTGCAATCCCTGGGAAAATCCAGTTTGCCGCGCAGCAAATTGAAAATTTGTTTGGGGCAAACTCAATTGCAGCATAAATAGTTTAGCCGGGGCTGCAGCTGTGGCCCATAAAGCATACGACCCGTGGCCGCAGTCGCTTGTCGGTCGTAGCTTATTAATTACCGCAACGATGTCGATGGCCCCCCGGCCACCAATGGAGCATCAATCCGGGCATCGATCTCCCGGGATCTCCCGGCATCTGTGCATCCTGGTGTGCATTAGATTTTAATTGCACGTAATTTAACATGACTTGCTGGCGATGCCATCGATGCCATCGACGAGCGACAGCTCTGCTGTGCCAGCTGATTTGTTACAAAGGAAATGCGAAATGTGTGTGATTGACGTCGAGCACTTGGCTCGGTGCAATGTGCCACGAAATGAAAGGATTCTCCCACAGCCGGCAACCATCCGCCACCGCATCCGCAACAAATGAATCGAGCCAAGCAATAAAAGCCATCAATAACCGGGCTCCAGATGTCAATTGATGGGAAGAACTACAAGCGACAGCCCAAGGATGCACTTGTCTCTGCCGGTAATTGTACGGACTGAAAGCAGTTGGCCCACTGAAAGCACTTCAGTGGAGGGAAATTAACACAAAAACGAGAGTAAGCAAAAAAAACACACACACACCATGGCCTTAATAAAATATAATCAAGCAAATGGCTTACGTAAGCCAGACAAGTGTTCTCCACTACAAAAGCAAATAGCAAGACAATCCATTCAGGCCAGAGATAAAAATAATCCACATAATATATTGAGTACTGTGAACAAAAGGCAGGTTTCTTAGATGAAAAAGTTATGTCATTTCATGCCTAATTGCTAGGACAACAAGTAAATACTTTTCCTTTCACTCGATACACAAAAATAGTACACCCAAAAAAAACTTGATATGAAACGATGATCGATTTGATGATATGTGGTATCAATTTTGACTTGATATGCGGGCATCTCAATTTGATGTGCTCTTTATTTCGAGAGAAAGATTTTGGTAAAAACGATATGCGTATGCAATACCAGAAATTTACCATGCGCATATCGATTTGACCGCCATGTTTTTTTTTGTGTGTAGATTAAAAGTTACACAATAAAATGAAGAAATTAGAAACCTTTTACTTATTTAAAGCAAATTGTGTTCTTTATCCAAAAATAAATGCAAATAATAAATAAATAAATAAATTCAATTAAAGCCTTTGTAGTTCATTTATTATACCCATTAAAGGCAAAATGTTCACTGCGCAAACACATTTCCTGAGCGCGCCATAAATTCAACTCTTCAAGGAGCTCTAAAATTTTAAATTCCATATTTCCTGTATCAATTTTAAGCTCCAACTAACTGTAAAAAAATGTGGGCCATAAAAAGTTAGCCGGCTACATGGCCTGGCCAACATAAAGCCATGAATGGCCAGAGCAATTTGACAGCTGTTGATGGATTCGGGGGCTGCAAACAGAACTATAACTTCGGCTATAACTATCCGTGTCACTGCTGCTTTCGCCGGCTGCAACTTTAATGCCTGAAAAGGAGCTGTGGGGTGAAGCTTGGGAAATCAATAGGGATCCACATCCGCCCGCGGGGCAAAACACCCGATAACGGGCCGCTGGATTTATCCCCAGCCGGGGTCTGGCAAAGGAATTGCTGCAGTAAAAATTGGCAGTGACAAGCAGCCGGGCTACGAGGTGGATCTGGATCCAGGGCTCCAGAATCCCAGAGTGCTGGCGGTGGTGGCAGCGGTGGCGGTGATGACGACAGGAACAACAAAAACTGGCGCCACCAAACTGCGACGCCATTTGTCTGCCGAAATAGGAAGCAGCTTACAGAAAATGGACGGAAAAAAAAGTGGGGAAATGTGGAAATGTGGAAAAATATCGCTCTTTTTGGACGTGACCTAGAAATCTTAAGTTTGGGGCAACTTAAACGAACGAACGACTTGTTAACTTGGCCATGTGCTCTTCGACATTCAATTGATTTATTAGCATTCAATTTTTGCCCCGCATAATTAGGTTTTGTTTGTACAAATTGATTGAGTGTCCGGCTGATGGCCAGCTCATTTATTAAAGCCAACCGACATTGGCCGCACAATATTAATAATTTAATTAGTTTCCGTTCGAGCCAATTTATATGGGAATGAACTGCCCGGGCATATCTTTGATTTAAGTCGGCAAAAAGGCCTTTTAATTAATTCCGATAAAGGCAATTTCACACCAGGTAATCGGTGCATCAGTCATTAAGCTATTCACAAACAGGCTTTTATTCGCATTAAGTGATATTATTGAAACACTGCCGGCAGAGTTATTGCAGTTTCAATCATTTTCGAAAATAAATCGAATTATGTTCGGTAGTAAATTGAAATCAACACTGCTGATTCGGCAGGATATTTGTTTGTGAAAAAGTTTAAAAGAATTTTAAGTGATTAATAAAGCAATTGGTATTTTATTAAATGTGTTTAACTTTAAAACTGTTAAAAATATATATTTCTTAATTTAACAAAGTCAGTATAATTTTAAAATATTTTAATTTTGGATAAATCAAATAAAATACAAACCAATTAAGGTAAATTGAATATTAGCCAACGAAATATTAACTCATCAATCATATTAAAGGGAAAACATTTCAAACATTGTAACGAACCGCTACTCTCATAACCATAATTCAGGCTAGTTGGTGTCCCGAGCCATCGGCGCACGCGAAAGATATTCTCCGGCTCTGGCTCTCGGCTATGGGTGTGATGGTCTTGCCGATGACTCGTATTGCCTTTTACTAATAACATTTAGATACTCGCGTGCATCACCGACTTAAAACCGGGTCGAGAAAAACACACACAATACAATACTACGGTACGTTCCCTGACAATTCCCCTTTCGTCTGACTTCACCCTTCGCCTCCCTGGATGACGTGGAGGTCTCGGTCAGCCCACCCTACCTTTGGTCGCTCATTCCCTTCGTCGCTTAACAGCCTGAGCGACCCCTTTAACCAAGTGCTACCCTACATTGCAGACAACGCTAGCTGCGGCCACTTTTCGAATTAGTTAAACATTATAAAATTTATTTACCAACTAAAAAATATAAAAACCATCACTTAACCTAAATATAAGAACATGAATGAAATAAATATATAAATAAAGACAATGAATATATAAATAGGTTAAAATATGATAAATAGTTAAATAAGATTTTTAAAACTTTTTGTATATATTAATATGGCTAAGTGCAACATGGGGATTTTTGTTATTCGATCTGGCAAGGTTTCATTTAATATTTAGTTAATTTATTTTTCCCCATTCAATTTAATTTAATTCAATTCAGATTTATTATTTTTAAATAT
Source organism: Drosophila prostipennis (assembly GCA_037075205.1). NCBI lineage: Eukaryota > Metazoa > Arthropoda > Insecta > Diptera > Drosophilidae > Drosophila > Drosophila prostipennis. The sequence goes on from JBAMCJ010000817.1 coordinate 1,055,791, forward strand.
TTAACCCTTTAATTGAAAAGATGCCCCAAGCCACTCATATTCGATTTTAGTTCTCTTTAAATTTTCACTTTTTTTTCTACTTTTCTTTTCTCTGAGTGTGGCAGTTTTAGTCTCTGTAGCTCCTCATATTCGTTTTTTTTCTTTTGAGGTTAAATTTTAATTTTTTTCTTTTAGTTGGATTATCGCCTAATTAAAGGGGTTTTTAAATAAATGTTTTTGGCCACTCACCACACTTTTTCCATCCTCCGACGAAAGCGCTTTAGTCGTTACGATGAAGCTAGATAGGGATAAGAAAATAACACACACAGATATATGGGACTTTATGGGCCAGGGGAATATTAGGGCTTTGTGGGCATCCTTTAAAACATAGCACTTAAACTGGGGCTTAAATCGAATTAAATCCCCAAATGACACTAACACCAAACAAAAATAAAATGTACTTTTTTCTTTAGACGAATCAGCACTTATTACATAACCTTAATCCGACACTAAATACTACTTTCTCCGCCTTTCCGTGGCGGCTATTCCCGGTCGACTCCCAGATCGGGATTGGGCCGGAACGAAAGGTATTTCCGCCTTGAAATAATATCTTTTTTTAAACTTTAAATAAATCTCGACCGCAGATCGCGGCGGCGACGATGTACAAGCCTTCAGCGCGCGGCGAAACTGGCGACTAAGTTCGATCGAACCTGAGTTGTTTTTCGCCTCAATATTCGTTTGACGGTAGTTCGTCGCCTAATCTGTGCACTGGATTACTTGGATGCGGTTTTCTTTGGGCCGGGGCATGGGTTATAGATGGAAATGACTTATCTATGACGAGAAATGGGGTAATCGGTTACGCCCGTCCTGGAGCGCTGCGGCTATCCCTTGACGAAACGCTGGCGTTAAACTTGCTCGCTGGATTTGTAGTTTGCGCATGCGCCCAGTTCTCTTAAGTCGAATTCGCCCTCTCTCTCTTCTCGGTGGCCTTCGAACCCAGGCGGTTGCCTATAAAAACCCCAAAAATCATTACCAATCTGCCTATCCCCTCGCTTTTCTTTTCCTCACCCTTTATTTACGGCTCGCTGCCGATTTAATTGGAATTTCTTTCCGCTGGCAATGTGTTTCAGCACTCGCGTATACTTTTTCGAGTTTTTTTTGTCACCAGTAAAAATTTGGACTTAACACTTCAGCTGCCACAGACGGAAAGACCGAACCCCACGCCGGAAAAGTGGCGGTAACCCCAGATCGGATCAGGGTGAAAGCGAAGATAGTTGACACTTGCCACTGTTGCTCTCTCGCGCTATCCTACCTATGCCTCCCACTCTCATCCTATCTCTAGTGGCAACGCAGTACCCCCTTTACGACTGACCAACAGATGGCGCTACAAATGTATCTTTCTCTGAGCAAGCGCTACAAAAATACCCCCCCATCAAGATCAGACTTGGGGATAACTCTCCAAGACTGAGAACACCACAGCTTGCGAGACTACTGCTTTATATCCTTCGCATGGAACCTGCCAACATAACGCCCCTGTAGATCCTCGAGATCATAATAAACCTGCCCAACCTTTTTCTTCACTCTTGCTTTCACGAAAGCTGGACCCAATTTTGCATTATATCCAGCTGCGAAATTGCTCTGCTTGAAATTTCTTCTATATACTTCTTGACCTTCCCTAAAAGATACTTCCCTTGTCCGCAAATTGTATCTATTCTCATTCTTTTCAAACTGTTTTTTCATCACCTCTAGCGCTTTACTGCGAACAAGTTCTAGTGAATCTTCCTTTGAGAATGCCAACGATCTATCTTCGAGCAAATTAAGAGCTCTTAGCAACTTATATGTAGCATCAGTTGAAATGAAATGTTGTCCAAAAATCATATAGTAAGGCGAAGTCCCTAAACTCGAGTGAACTGCTGATCTGAGAGCACAGCAAATGCTGCTTAGCTGTTCATCCCAATCCTTTTGGTCGCTGCGCACATACAATCATATGGCAGCTATTGCGGATCTGTTTACTCGCTCTGACGCATTAGCTTGGGGCGAGTAAACAGCAGTAAGAGTATGGGATATCTGGTACTCTCTTAAGAGTTTCTGAAAGGACTGACTTAAATTGTGAACCATTATCTGAAATTATAGTCTCTGGGACACCAAAAGTATGAAATAGGTCTTGTTGCATGTATTTAACAACCACGTCCGCTGTTAATTTCTTCACCGCCTTTAAAAACACAAACTTGCTGCCAGCACAATAAATATCCCTATGTTCCCACTCCTTGATCGGGGATACGGACCCAAAAAGTCGACGTATAATTTCTGAAAGGGCCTCGCAGACTCGGGAGCTTTTCCCATCGGTGGTCTTAATGCACAATTTGAAGTCTTTGTCATTTTACATGTTTCGCACGCCTGAATATACTCTTCCACATCCTTTACCAGTCGTGGCCAATAATAGTACCTTCTTAGCCTCTCCAACGTCTTATGAACCCCCCCATGTGAAGCTAAATTATCATCGTGTGCATTTTTAAGAACTTCGGGCACCAAGCCCATAGGAATCCATAGCTTCCAACAAAAGTTATCGTGAATCGGATCCCCCGACAAGTGTTCCGTTATTCTATATACAAATCCATCCGCTACTTTTAAATCTGGAAGACTGCTCGCGTTAGCTTTAACTTTCTCAGCCAGATCGACGTAGTCGGGATCACTAAACATCTACGGCGGCTATTTCTTCCTCATTGGCCCGGGATAAGGCGTCAGGAACTACATTTAGCTTGCCGCTTCGATGTTCAATTTTAAAATTGAAACCCTGAAGTTTCAACGCCCACCGAGCAAGCCTAGAATGCAGATCTGTCTGCGACATTAGCCACTTGAGAGATGCGTGGTCCGTGATGACTGTGAAATCGTGACCCTCAACGTATGCCCGAAATCGTTTTATGCAAATAATTGCAGCTAAACACTCTTTTTCGCTAACCGTGTAAGATTTTTGCGCTTTGTTCAATTTCTTAGAGACAAATGCGATAGCGCATTCTTCACCACTCTCCGACTTCTGCACTAAAACACCTCCTACTCCGGAATTACTGGCATCGCAATGGATATAAAATGGCTGGCTAAAATCTGGACTACGCAGAACTGGAGCCGAACAAAGCATCTCCTTCAATTTCTTAAAAGCTTCCTCTCCTTCAGGAGTCATTATAAATTTCTGCCTGGGCTTTAAAAGGTCCGTCAAGGGTGCTGATACTGCTGCAAAATTGCTGATAAATTTTCGGTACCACCCGACCATTCCGAGAAATCTTCTCAAGGATTTTAAAGTCCTAGGCAATGGAAATTCCGTCATTGCAGATATTTTATCTGGATCTGTTCGCACTACTCCTTCACCTACAATGTGACCTAAATACCTGACGCTTTTCACACAAAATTTGCTTTTCTCCACGTTCAACTTTAAACCAGCAGCCTTTATATGGCTGGCAACGGAACTCAAAACGCTTAGATGACTCTCAAAGCTATCTGAAACAATGAGCAAATCATCTAGATATACGAAGACTTCGTTTCTAAGTTCTGCCGGTATCACTTTGTCCATTAATCTTGTCATAGTCTGGGAAGCGCTTTTCAGGCCGAAAGGCATGACTTTAAATTGATATAATGGCTTGCCAGGAATGGTAAAGGCGGTTTTGTCGCGCGACTGCGGATCTAAAGGGATTTGCCAATAGGCATCTTTAAGATCGAGACTAGAAATGAAATTGGCTCTTGGAAGACGACTAAGTATTGCATCTATTTGTGGTAAAGGATAGGCATCCCTTTTTGTAACGGCGTTCACCTTTCTGCTGTCGAGGCAAAGCCGCACCTTTCCTGGCTTCTGTACCAAAACAACCGGCGAAGACCAAGGACTGTCAGACTCCTCAATCACGCCGAGCTTTATCATTCGGTTGACTTCTTCATAGAGCAACTTCTCTACCGCTGGTGAAACCGGAAAATGTCTTTGCTTTACGGGCTTCGCATCTCCAACATCGATAGAGTGAGACAGAATGCTAGTTTTCCCCAGACCCAAATCCGCAAAAGAAGGAAATTTACCGACGACTGCTTGCAAATCGGCCTGTTGCGAACTAGTCAAAACATGTGCCTCACTAGTCAGCTCTTCTAAATTCATTTCTGGTGGTAAAAGCTCAAAAACGGTCCAGAAATCTATCCCTAAATACAAATCCTGGCTCAAAGAAGGAATAATATATAACTCTAACTCTTCCGTTTTTCCCTCATACTGAACTGGTGTCTTAAATCGTCCTACGACTTTTTGCTTTTGACCGTCGGCTGTATTTGCGGTGGTTGCCACTCTCTTAAACGGTATTCTCTGCCTGAGAATTTGTTGGGCCAAACTCCCCCCTACGGCACTCATGGATGCACCTGTATCTAAAAGACCAAGTACGACTCTATCTAACATTCGGATCTCCGCGTACGGGCGTCTATCCTGATTCTTATATCTAATAGCATTAATAGCTTTGGCCGCTTGCCAAAAATCTCTAATTCTTTTCGCATTCCGAGAGAGAGTTCTAACTGGTTTTGTTGTAAAATTTGGTAATAAATTATTTTTCAATATCTGTGGCCAGAAAGTTTGAGAACTCCCCTCTCTACCTGCCTCGGGTGCGCTTAAAGTTGCTGCTGATTGACAACGGAATCTGCTGGCCTTTCTCTGCGAACACACGGCTGTTGTCGGGGTCGTGTGTTCATCCTCGGGTTTTTTTGACATCTTGGGCAAACATCCTTGTAGGTATCAGCGAGGCCACATCCAAAACAAAATAATCTTTTTTTCACATTGCATTGCTGATAACGATGGCCCTCTTGTTTACAATTCCAGCACACCAACCCGAAAGCCTCTACTTGTGGTGTCTGATTCACTTCCGAAAACCCAGAAGCGTCCTCACAATCTTGCACTAACTCAGATACTTGCGTCCGATAAGGAGCTGGCTTTTGATAACCATAAGTGCGCTTCACGTCCTCAAGAAAACCTTCCCTACGCCGACAGATATCCCTTAGTTTCTGCACCGATTCTATGCTTACATTTAAAAGCTCGTGCCTGATTTCCGGTCGTAAGTTTCTGCGAAGGGTTTCAATTAGATCCTTTTCTGGCATGGGTACTTCTAGGCAATCCGTGATTTGCACAACGGCATCGTAAAATGAGTCAAAACTTTCCCTATCTTTCTGCTTCCTATCTCGGATTGATTCTCTCAGATCCACATCGGTACGTGTATCTCGATACTGTTTGTGTAAAGCTTCAGTAAGCAAATCCCACCTTGAGCTATCCGACGTTTTATGAAAGCGCCAATAAAATTCGCGAGCCTTTCCCTCGAACAGTACACTGGCGTTGCCGCATAACAAATCAAACCTTGAATTAAGCGTTTGGCGTGTTAACGCCTCCACCCGATATAGAAATTTATCCACACTTAACCCTTCTTTATCTCCATTGAAACGCAACTTCCAACTACTAATAATCTGTCCAACCTTATCGGGACGACTGCTCAAATCAGAGCTTGTAAAAGCGGAATTGGGCCTGTCCGGCATTTCAATCTCCCCTATATCCGACGGAGCTCTAAAGTTACGGACTGCCTCTGCCTGTCTTGACGGCTCTTGAATATGGGCTGATATTGTTGCTTGAATTATTGGTGCCATCCGATCGGTTAGTTGGGTTAGCAGTTCATTTTGCATCGCCTTTAACTGCTGCGCCACAATGCTACCGATAGCCTCAGAGTCAGCTCCACTAGTTGTATGTTTACTCGATGTACCAGCTGTTCCTTTTTGCTTACTGGTTTCCCCTTTGGGATGGCAACCAGGGCAACTGCCCTTAGCCTTGATTAAATTGTCTATACAATCTTTGTGGAACTCATGGCCGCATTTGGCCCGACCTAATTGGTCCGCCGACAACGTTTTGTCGCAAAGCGCGCATTTTGTCGAGCCTGAAGCGTCTAAATCCATGATTTCTGGGCACTTTTTTATTCTAATAACCAAAACAAAGAGAAAATATGGGGATCCTTCGCGTTACACCAAGCTCGATCCACACAAAAATGCAGCTCCCAGACTTTAAAACGAATCGAACCAAAATGTTTCTGATAAACTCAGTTTGAGATACAAATTCCTAGAAATAAATATATAATACTTTATCCAAGTTCCAATCTACCAGATCTACTAAGTTCGAACAGGTTTGATCGAACCGACACACACTGGGGTGAGAGACCCCAATAGTGACGATCAAATCAGCCGACAAAAAATTTGAACATGTTATAATTTTGTATTTTGTATTTGATCAAGAAAAGTAAAAAAAAATAACATTTGGACTTTCCGTAGAGTATTTTTTTTTTTTTAATTATTTTTCTTCGGAAAATTTTCCGAAATTTCGGGAATTTGTACCAAAAAATTGGTAATTTTTCATTTATAGCGCTGAAATTTTACCCGAATCGTTTATGTATTTATTTAGACTATGTATATTAAGAATACTAAGAATTGATGGACTTTATAGTGAATATGCGCAAAAAATAATATGCTAAGAATGGGAAAAACCGTGTATTGCTTGTATTTATTAAATAAAAAAAGTTTATATGTATAACTTCGAATTTATTAGTGAAAACCATAATTTTAAATGAAAATCGATGATTTAAAAATTAAAAGCATTAATCCGATTCCATCCCGCCTTCGCTATCGCTCTGTTCGCTGTTACTACCGGCTGCTTTCCTTCGAAAAGGTGTGTTTTAATTGGATCGGAGCTAATCAAGAACATATTTAAATTGTCCTGGTTGCTCTTCTATCCATTTTTGTCGAAAAACATTCTCTATACTTTTTAAAGTCCTGCATCTAGTTTCTTGAGCTTCCTCTTACAGTTGACCTATTGCTAATACCGCATTCAAAATAATTTCAAAAATTGTGTATTAAAAGTGCCAAAAACAGCAAACCGAAACAGCTGACTAAAGGATATGAGCGACACAGCTGATCCAGACTGACCGAAACAGCTTACCAACACCTGACATTCAAAAATAAAAAAAAACGTATTTTTTTGTGACATACCGTGCAACTTTGAATTAAAATAACTGTCTTGGGGCAGAACGGGGCACGGAACCCCTTGATGGGGACATAGGTACATATCTCAAAAATTTTTCAAAAAAAAAATGGTTACGTTTGGTTACGTTTGAAGAAACTTTTGGCCTAATTTACTATAAAAAACGTCTAATTTTACAGGTAATTCTAAAAAAAGTTTTTTTAATAAAAATATTTAAAATAAAATAAATAAAAAAATTTGTAAAAATAGTAAAGGGTTCAAATTTATTATTCCCATTTTCAAAAAGTTGTTTCGGTTTATTTTTATGGTATAACTCATCACTCAAAGTGACAAAAAATATAAATTTTTCGTATTTTTAAGAACGAAAAAACAAAGTTTAAACTTTGGGTTATCATTGTGAGGTTTCTGTAAGACCTAGGACCATAATTCTTTCACTTCCTAATTCAGAATTTTATCTACTTTCGCCACATATGACTCTTATTAAGCAACTCCAAAATTTGTATTTTGAATTAATCGTCACTTTTGGGGTTGCTCACCCCAGTGTGCGACAGCTTCAAACTTGGACTTAGAAATTTTTATTCCTTTTTTTTTCTAGATAAAATGATTATAAATCCAACAATATAATAACTATTTTCTGATCTAAAATTCTTCACTGGATAAGATAAATAAAGGTAAAGATAAATAAAGGTAACGATAAATATATAAAAGCGATAAAAAACACGAAACAAATCAAGAAAATCAATATCAAATCTGGCCAGCAAGCATAGCAATTGCTTGCAATAATAATGCACTTTTATACAACCAAAAGGTTTCGATCAGCACAAAAGGGAATTGGGAAAAAAATTGGCGAGCATTGCTTATCGCTAATCAGCAATATCGACAGCGCGAAGAGTCCGCCGTGGTCAGACAAAAATTATCTCTGTCTGCGGTCCATGCGGCTGACCTGCTACTCTTCCGTTTATGTTGGGCATATGTCTTCCGCTATTATCCGTGGCCTGAGTGTCCCTTATGAAAGATCAAAGCTCAGTATGTCCTATGCGAATATTAACCGAGGAATATGTCCCATCTATGGAAATGGTTGTGCCCCTTTGTCTGTGCCTATCATCCGTGGTCAGCTGCGTCGCTTATGAAAGCAAATGCAACTGCTAGTCCTAAGCGTTTGATATGCACTGACTCGAGATGCACTGTGTAGAGTATACACACGTCTGTATGTTCCCTGCTCCGGTGTTGTCGTCTGCGGCCGGCTAGGCAATCCAAATCGGATTCCTCTTCTTTAAGCTTTTGTTCCGTTTTCCTATGCTTCCGAACAACACCGAATAATAGCAACATATGTTTTTCTAACAGCTGGGGCAATCTTGGGTAAATGACTAAACGTAAACACTGACTAATGTTAACCCACCCCCTGACTGATAGAAAATTTTGAGCAGCAGTTATGTATATGTGTGTGTGTGAGTCACAATATAATTCTATATGTGGCCAACACGTTAGGGCGCCAATCTTATTATTATTATTTATTAACTTATGACTTATAACTGTAACGAACCGCTACTCTCATAACCATAATTCAGGCTAGTTGGTGTCCCGAGCCATCGGCGCACGCGAAAGATATTCTCCGGCTCTGGCTCTCGGCTATGGGTGTGATGGTCTTGCCGATGACTCGTATTGCCTTTTACTAATAACATTTAGATACTCGCGTGCATCACCGACTTAAAACCGGGTCGAGAAAAACACACACAATACAATACTACGGTACGTTCCCTGACAATTCCCCTTTCGTCTGACTTCACCCTTCGCCTCCCTGGATGACGTGGAGGTCTCGGTCAGCCCACCCTACCTTTGGTCGCTCATTCCCTTCGTCGCTTAACAGCCTGAGCGACCCCTTTAACCAAGTGCTACCCTACATTGCAGACAACGCTAGCTGCGGCCACTTTTCGAATTAGTTAAACATTATAAAATTTATTTACCAACTAAAAAATATAAAAACCATCACTTAACCTAAATATAAGAACATGAATGAAATAAATATATAAATAAAGACAATGAATATATAAATAGGTTAAAATATGATAAATAGTTAAATAAGATTTTTAAAACTTTTTGTATATATTAATATGGCTAAGTGCAACATGGGGATTTTTGTTATTCGATCTGGCAAGGTTTCATTTAATATTTAGTTAATTTATTTTTCCCCATTCAATTTAATTTAATTCAATTCAGATTTATTATTTTTAAATATTTAACCCTTTAATTGAAAAGATGCCCCAAGCCACTCATATTCGATTTTAGTTCTCTTTAAATTTTCACTTTTTTTTCTACTTTTCTTTTCTCTGAGTGTGGCAGTTTTAGTCTCTGTAGCTCCTCATATTCGTTTTTTTTTTCTTTTGAGGTTAAATTATAATTTTTTCTTTTAGTTGGATTATCGCCTAATTAAAGGGGTTTTTAAATAAATGTTTTTGGCCACTCACCACACTTTTTCCATCCTCCGACGAAAGCGCTTTAGTCGTTACGATGAAGCTAGATAGGGATAAGAAAATAACACACACAGATATATGGGACTTTATGGGCCAGGGGAATATTAGGGCTTTGTGGGCATCCTTTAAAACATAGCACTTAAACTGGGGCTTAAATCGAATTAAATCCCCAAATGACACTAACACCAAACAAAAATAAAATGTACTTTTTTCTTTAGACGAATCAGCACTTATTACATAACCTTAATCCGACACTAAATACTACTTTCTCCGCCTTTCCGTGGCGGCTATTCCCGGTCGACTCCCAGATCGGGATTGGGCCGGAACGAAAGGTATTTCCGCCTTGAAATAATATCTTTTTTTAAACTTTAAATAAATCTCGACCGCAGATCGCGGCGGCGACGATGTACAAGCCTTCAGCGCGCGGCGAAACTGGCGACTAAGTTCGATCGAACCTGAGTTGTTTTTCGCCTCAATATTCGTTTGACGGTAGTTCGTCGCCTAATCTGTGCACTGGATTACTTGGATGCGGTTTTCTTTGGGCCGGGGCATGGGTTATAGATGGAAATGACTTATCTATGACGAGAAATGGGGTAATCGGTTACGCCCGTCCTGGAGCGCTGCGGCTATCCCTTGACGAAACGCTGGCGTTAAACTTGCTCGCTGGATTTGTAGTTTGCGCATGCGCCCAGTTCTCTTAAGTCGAATTCGCCCTCTCTCTCTTCTCGGTGGCCTTCGAACCCAGGCGGTTGCCTATAAAAACCCCAAAAATCATTACCAATCTGCCTATCCCCTCGCTTTTCTTTTCCTCACCCTTTATTTACGGCTCGCTGCCGATTTAATTGGAATTTCTTTCCGCTGGCAATGTGTTTCAGCACTCGCGTATACTTTTTCGAGTTTTTTTTGTCACCAGTAAAAATTTGGACTTAACACTTCAGCTGCCACAGACGGAAAGACCGAACCCCACGCCGGAAAAGTGGCGGTAACCCCAGATCGGATCAGGGTGAAAGCGAAGATAGTTGACACTTGCCACTGTTGCTCTCTCGCGCTATCCTACCTATGCCTCCCACTCTCATCCTATCTCTAGTGGCAACGCAGTACCCCCTTTACGACTGACCAACAGATGGCGCTACAAATGTATCTTTCTCTGAGCAAGCGCTACAACATAAGTATTTAAAAGCATTCCTGCTTCAATTGTTCAGCCCAAATGTCAAACCCTTGTCTGTTATGGGAAATGCTTTGCTTTCAGAAAACATTCTATGAATTTCACGCCTCAGGGTTCTTATCCCTAACGTAAGGACTCATTCATATTCAGAGGCCTCCCCTTGAAGCACTTCCCACACTCGAGCTGGCTTTAAATATGTTATAATTTTAGCCTCGTGACTTCATGGCGATATTATCGATTCGCCAATGGTTGCCAAAAAAGCGTTCCGGCAAATGGCCAATGCCAAGAGGTTGATGTGGCGGCTGCCTTCGGAGTATTTGAGGGTCGACTGGCGCCGTCTGGTCGCGGGCACAGCGAACAAAGTGTAACCTTAACACACGCAGCACTTTCCACCCCCTTTTCCATCCCCTTTTCCACCCGCAGATCCGCAGACAAGGAGGACAGACAATGCCGTTCATTACAGGAGGCGAAGTGTAGGAAAAACAAACAAGTTTTCCCAGCGTTGGCGACGCCGCTGCTGATAAAGCATAAAACTGTCGTCAAGGCTTTGCCAGAATTCTGTTTCTTTCTTCTTTTTGTTTCTTGTTCTTCCTTTTTCAGAAATTGAACTAGGTCCGAGGTGCAGGACGAGCAGCCGAAGGACTCTCGTGTGTTGGGCGTCATAATAAGGCTAACACAATGGGCAGGATTAAGTGGGTCCAAAGTGCAATGTGCCCGTCCTTTGTCGTTGCATTCGAAAGCCCGGCAACCCGAGGCTGTTGCTTGTTTGTTGCGCTTTTGTGTCGGCAACAACAGCTTCTGGTCGAGTCCTGGTCCTGCGACAAGCATGTGCATGTCCTTGTTGGCTGTCTAGTGGCTTCTACTGCCCCGATATATATGTATGTGCAGAAGTACTAATGCGCCCTGGCCTGATTCCCGGCCCGATTCGCATTGCAATTGCAAAGTAAATGCCCTAATGCGCTTATCCTTTTAGCGTCGGTTGGGCATTCGCTTAGACCACCTAACCAAACCGAACTGAACCTTTTTCTCCTGGCTACAGGACCTCCATTATACTTTCCACCATACTCTCTCGTCGCACTTTTTCACACCCATTTCTTTTTTCCGCCAGTCTGTGCAAACATTGTCGCTATCGTAGTCGTTGGGTTTGCAAATAATTTGAATGCTCTCTGTGACTTGCTCACGGCGGAAGTGAGAAGGGAATTACGTTATAAGTAGCTAACTTCCTTTTGCCCAGGAGCAACTTTTAAGTTCCGTTTTGTATTTGTTTATCTAGGCATACTTAGAAAGTAAATGCTTATTAAAATAGAATATTCCTATAAGTTAACAATTGTGTTTTAAAAATTAAAAAAAAATGTTAAAGGACATAACTAAAATAATAAAATATTTTCTAGTCTTAAATTGATTTGTATTCACCTTTTTGAACTGAATTTTTGTAAACTTCATATTTGTTTTTAATCGATAACCCTTTCAAGCGCTTTCGAAACTCTTTTCCGTGATTGTCACAGGGCGAAATGGAGCATGTAACACTAATATTGGATGACCTGGAGGCAAGGCCAACAATTTCTATATTTTTTCCGTACGACTCTCGCCGAAATCCAGTCAATTTTCCTCCTCTCACGCTCTAGTGACCGATTTATGCCGGGGATTGGTCCCATGGAGGGCAAAAAAGGCAGGAGGCAGTGAACCATGCGGTTGTCAAATATTTGCACAGTTGTTAAATTCCATCAATGGCTTGTCACAGCCAGGGACACATGTCAACGGCAGGGATATTTTGCCTCCTACTTTTTATTGCGAAAGGACATTCGACCCTTCGGACAGATTGGATATACGCTTGCACATGCGAGCTGAAACTATGCTAATTAACCGGCAATTAAGGCGACCGAAGAAGTTGCCAAAAACACACAGCTGTTGCGCACCGAGCAGCCATAATACCAACAATGGCGAAGAAGAAGGGTTAACTTTGCCGCCCCAACCGCAAAATGGCGGGCAGACGACTTCCGGTTGCAGAAAAGGGAGAGAAATAGTGGGGAAGAATGAGAGAGAGGGAGAGAGAGGGAGAAGCCGTCGAACGCCATTGTTTATTTAAGCCAATATCCGTTATTTAAGTTGAACTTCCTTCCGCCAGACATTCGTTGTGGCCGTTGTCAGCTGTTTGTTTGGCTTTTGTTTGAAATATTTAGCAATGCTGGAAAAACAAAAGCAAAAGCAAAAGCAAGTGCAAATAGCAAATAGCGCCTCTATTTGGACAAAAGTTCAGCAGACACAACACAACTGCAGTCAGCGGACAAAGTTCATCCTAAAAGGAAGTGTGAACTTTGTGCCATTATATAAAGTTAGCGGCACTCGTGCGGAGACGAAAAGCAAACTCGAAAATGGCATGCCATAAATTGCCGTGCGAAATTCCTGTCAAATTTGCCAGCGTTTGACCGCAAATTAATGCAATTGGCCAAAAGGCGAGAAATACAATTTGGCAAACATTTTATTTGGCATTTTCTTTCGAAAGAGTCAAGCCAAAAGATAAGGTGTACACCATGCTGAGATTAAAGTGGACCGCTGTCCGTTTGGGAATTATTTCAATTTCAGTTATTTCTTAAAAATGTTTTAAAAAAAAAATGGTTTTTGACAAAAACATTTTTAATTTTTTTTATAAAATCATTATTAATTTTAACCTATTATATTTACACTTATAATTCGACTAGTTGTTGTTACATTTTTATTATCAAACCGTCCATGTCTCTAATTTCAAATATTTTTCGTTAGCTTCCCCTACAGCTCCCTAGAATTTTTCAGTACTCACCTATCGATCAAACAGTTAACATCTCAATTTACACTAGCTAACATAAGTTTAAGATATAACAAAAACTTTATTTTAGAATTTATCAATATTTGAGACGCTGAAAATGGCACATACTCGTAAAGCTAATCACTGCGAATTGGACGATGATCAACCGGGACCATCGAGACCAAAGTCGAGAATCGTGCACTGTGGTAAACATTTTTACTACGACTTGGACGAGTTGGACGACCACGAACCGGTATCATTCAAGCCAGTACTCCGTCCGGTGAAGGAAAAGCTCGATCCCGTATCCAGTAACGACGACTTCCCTCGACCTATGGGACCTACTCTCAAGCATGTTGGAAAAAGACCTCCTAATTTTCAACCGCGCTTCGAAGAACTCGCTGATGACGATGCCCCCAGAACAAGCAGGGCAAAACGCACGGTCAAGAAGGAGAAACCGAAGTTAGCCAAGGCGATGAAGCGCACTCCCATAAGGGCAGCTGCCAAAAAAGCTACTGCAAAGAGGGCTGTCGAAGTCGAGAAGAAAGCACGTCGACGGAAGGCCACTGCCGTCATGGAGCCTAGTGTGCAAAATTCTGATGAGAAACAGGTCAAGTCGCGCGAGTCCAACTCTCATGGGTGGTGGAGGAACTGGATAAGGTGGACCAAAACTGAAAAGCGTTCCAGTGACATGACGACGCAAACGCTGCTAAAAAGCCAATGTCTCCTGAGAAATTGATTGAGTTTAATACATTTAAATACTTCTTATAATAAATCAAAATTCCCTATTTACGGACCTGAATTCCCGACTTAAAGTTATACTCGTTGCACTTTTGGACTTTACACAAATTGCATAATAAACACGCAGCTCGTGGAGCACTGAAAGCGGATGCTCCGGGCCAGGTCCATTATAATACACCTGCAGATGGCCAAAAACTTTACCGTTGCCATTATCATTATCTTTGGATGGGGCGAGTGGCTCTGCTCGGCTTCGTTTCAACATGCTTGGGCTAATTAATGTCAGAAGCCATGGCAGGGATAACTTAGCCAACGGTCTGCCATTTTGTTTTCCACCTATACACGGGCAGGCAATTGAAATTTAGGGCCGGAAGTTTATTGTTGCAACAATGGAGCGAACTTGGCAGCGGATGCTGCCTCAGAACCTCCACTATCCGTTGTCTTTTAAGAACTAGTTCGGGACGGCTTTTTGTCCGTAAATAAATCCCTACGAGCATAAATGAAATGCAAACTTTTTTCCGGTAAGCTGACGTTCTAATTGTTGCACGGCAGTCCCGAGTTTGCAACTCCTGTTGTTCCACGCTATCCACCCCCTGGCACTTCACCGGCACCCTCTTGTTTTTTGAAAAATATATACCGCTTTTTTTCTCCTTTCTTTAACTAATGTAGAGCACCTTTAAATTGAAAACCTAATGAGAAAACGCCCTGGGGAAGTGCTCAAAAATTAAACAGAAAAGGGCTGCCGGTTACGTGCTCCTGCCAACATAATTGCGCTTAAAATCGTTTAAGTGTTTTATAATCCGCCCAACGATTTTTTCCAGCTGCTGTGGCCGCTTTAAACGATGTGCCATCCATTCTGGGCGATACCAGGAATCCGCAAAAAGTATAAAAAAAATGCAGAATGGGTAAAGCAAACCGAAATGGCTTTTTAAAGCGTTGGCCAGGCACGACGATCCCTTCGGGTGTGTGAGTGTGGGTGCGTATTTGCTTGTGCTGGTCAGTTAAGGCTCTTATGAACGCACACTCACACACCCGCCCATGTGAGCCATTAAAAGCGAAGCAAATTTTTGCACGCCGTTTGCGGATTTTTGGCGCTTTTCTTTGTGGCCAACGCCGCACCACAGTGGCATGCGATTCGCCAGCGGTGCAGCTGCCGTGCAAGTGGGTTAATTACGTACGTGGTTCGTACGTGCAGCCAAAGAAATTAGCTTGTGAGAAAAAAACACATTTTTTAGTCGCCACAGGGAAATAAAGCAGATCATAGCTGTAAAGATAACTATTTTATTGAAATCTTTTATAGTGGTGACTAAAAGTATGCAACAAGATTTTTGAATGCCCAAATTTCATGACAAATGATGACATCTGCTTTATACTGCATACTTTTAGACGCTTTTTAAAATAATTTCCCACGGCCGTGATTTGTATGGTTTAATTGATAAATATGAATATTTTACATTTTCTAAATATTTTGTTCGATTTTGGCTATTCTCAATTATCATACTTCAAGAATATCTAAAAGAAACAACTTTTTTACAAATTAAATCAACTATTTTTATCTGCCCTTCTCTGCAGACCATCTGGAACATAAATATTTATATGAAAGCAAACCCAATTTTATTTTCTCCTCAAAATTGTTGTGACATTCTTCCGCCTGAGTGCCTGCCATTTGACTCGAATAATCCCAAGCCAAACCGCCACACCTTAAAGCCAAGAAGTAAATTAAATTTATTCACACATTTGAAGCAGCTACATATGTAGAAGGAAAAGTGTGCTTTGGGGAAACCTTTGAGCTTCCGCTCTATTTTCACCCACAAGCTGGGCGCCAATTGAGGTCACAATTGTGTGCGAGGAATCCGTCTGCGGACCCAAATACATTTCATACCGTAAAACCCTTTTGCCGGGGCAGCCACTCGACGCACCACTTGCTGGAATTCAGAAAAAGTTCCCACTTACCCGGAACTTAAGACACTCAAGGGCTGCCACACATGGCACACAGGCACATATGCACCGAGCAACAGATACTTCGGCCTTCGTATGCAAATACCGGAGTGAGCCACTTAGGAGCAGCTCCATGGAGCAGATGGGAAACCTCCACCTCTGGCTTACGTACCTGCAGGAGACAAACAACAAATAAACATAAGTAATAATGTAGAGCTTTCTGTGGTTAGTCACATGAATATGAATGTATTTTATTCTTACATATTTATTTCCGCTTTTCCCTTTTCCCGGGGAGGTATGCTTATTTAAATGGCAAACAAATAGACAAGCAAACCAAAGGACCTGAGAGAGAGAGTTATGTAACCGAAGCTGTCGACAGCTTTTGCCCTCCATCCATGTCCCATGTCCCGTGTGAGGCGATTGTGAAGCGCTTAAATCTTTAGAAAATATCTAAATTGTTCTCTATGGCTTTTGTGTCAGCTGTCCCACCCAGACAATATGTGTGTGTGTGAGTGTGTGTGTGTTTGTGGGTATATATGTGTGCGACATGCATTATGCTGTTTTTGACTTTGCCACAAAACTACGTAAAAATGTCTTTCTCGCTCGCCTCGTTGCCTGTGAAATGAACTTCATTGTAAGCCGCTCTGGGGATTTGCTGTGACAAATGAAATTTATAGTTCTCCGAACCCCTTTTCCCCGGTTGGCAAAACTGCAAAGCTGCAAATCTCCGAATGCTACAAATCTAATTCATCTTTCGAATTAGTAACGTATTTTTCTGCATATGGGATTTTTCGTAAAGGGAAGTCAGGTTGGATGAAAGTGGATAAGTATTGTTCAAATGTGGTGTTTTAAAGAAATTTCATATTCAATAATTTTAATATTATTAAATAAAAATAAATAAAACCTATTCAATATTGATATCAACAAATTGTAATTAAACTTTTCTGTAAATTAAACAATTTTTTTGAAAATATTTTATCATTTTCTTAAATATAAAATGGTTTAAAAATCCTTTACGGATTTTCCAATATCAATAGATAGAATATTTCTTACAAAAATAATATATAGCTTTACAATTTTTCTGATTTTGTTCCTTTTAATTGTTTTACATTTCGTTGGAGGATTATAATTTTATAAAATTCAAATTAATGCCAGGTATCAATCTAGTCGATACCCCTGTCATCATCTCTGTGACTTGCTTTTTGTGTAGCCAGCGACCGACAATGGTCCTTTGTGCAGATGTGACATGCAGACCCAAAAGTGGCATAAATAAAATTTCATAGCATGCTTTTTTGCGCTTCCTCCGAGAGATGCGCATACGGATACAGATGTCCATGGGCAGCGCCATTCGTCATCTATTGCTGGACAGGGTTAACCCCGACTAAGAGAGGTTTTTATATAAGCATCCATCATGTGCAAACCCTACCCCTACCCCAACCCTCTTGGCTTTTCCGAGCAGGGCAAGTCATTAGCCTGAGTGCGGGTACTTTAAATTTGTCAATGGATGGGGGCGGCTCGCTTTAATCAGATTTATCAAAGGACATGGGAAATGGCATGGGCCTGACTGACAGCTGTTTGCGGTCGGACAGCTCGGTGGTCAAATAGATAGCCTGTTGCATTCGTTCGAGAGCCGAAAAGGGGTTCCCCTGCTAATCTAATAAGTTGCCTAACAAACCGCAGCGATACTATCCTGTAATACAAAATCCTCATTCACGTGTGTGTGAGTGTGTGCGGTTGTGTTGAAGTGTGTGTGTGTGTGAGGACTGCAAGTTGTTGTGGTTAATTTTGTGAGAGACAGCTCTGTAAATGTGGCCTGCACTTGCGGTTGCTCTAAGATTTGATTGCAACTGTAATTTAGGCACGCCTGGCTGCCCAATTGCTCTTCTTTGGCCACTTCACCGGGAACAAAAGTCGATTATAATATGGGGATGCATTTTGTGGATTAATGAATTTAATACTCTTAAGCCATGTTATCTTAAAACGGACCTAAACCGATTTTGGCATGTGACGGTTTTTGCATTACCACACATGAAAAATATTTAAATACTACTAATAATATTTAAAAATCTTGAAGGTGCTACACAAATAACCAGAGATAAGAATTAATTCCTTTGGATATTTTTAGACACTTTTATAGATGATTTCAAAAAACCGTTGAGATTTCGTAAGTGTTTTCAATGGAAGTTGAACTTCTTATTTAATTTTAAATATTTTATTTTTGCTTTAAAAGGATATTTCTCTAGTTTATACGCTCCCTTAATATCTTCTATCTCTCTTTCCATCTCGCTTGAGTGACTGTGCCGAATTTCGTGTGGAGCTGGCCAGCATTTGTTTTAAAATTAAAGTGCATAGCAGAAAAGCAACAGCGGGCGCACTCCTTCGTTGTATCCAGCCAGGATAGCACTATCCTTTTCCCAAGGAAGGCGAGGACCATGGGTGGCTTTTTTCCCGCTTGTTCCTTCGCCATATTCCGGCTGTACTATATCTGAGTTATGTGCCATCAGCCAGTGCTGATTAAGCGGAGCATCGCAGCGCCACGGGCATCTCCATCTTCTTCTGATTTCTCTGGTCTGCGGGCGGTACGGATATGTCGGGCCCCGAGTTTGCCATCGAATTCAGCTGCCAAGTATGCTTTGTGCTTCGCACGGAAATATATGAACATTGTTATGTTCAAAAGCAAAAAGAAAAAGCACTTCGAGAGGACTTTAAAAGTTGAGAGTCGGTGGGTAAAACAAGAGAGAAGCAGTTACTAAGCTGCTGAGTGGACTTAGGTATTTTTCTAGCAACAAAAACTTTGGAAAACTTTTAAAAACTTTATATTTAAGATTTTATTTAAATACTAAAAAAACAGTTTCTTTTTTTATTTATTAATTGTTCACTGTATTTAAAATTCCTTTCTAAAAAAAGCCAATTTTTGAAATATATTTCCATGAATTTTATCTAAATGAAATTCTAAGTTTAAAAATTCATTTAATTTGCTCTAAATATTATGTAGGTATGTGATTTAATGGCTAGTAATAAATCGTAGGCCATGAATTAAAAATGCGTTACGGTTGCAAAAAAGTAACTTATAATTACATAAACAACACAATTAATAATTCAACTGGTTTTAATGCATTTAAAGCTTTTTTATTTTAACCAGCTTAGTTGTTTATGACATTTGGTTGTTCACCTGTCACTGTAATGCAATTAGAGGTTTTTTGTTTGGGCACTAAGCATTTGCATATGTCAAATGAAATAGTGAATTGTATCGCCCGCAATGAGAGCTTATTTAATTAACAATCCAGACAGATTAAATACAAATATTTGCACAAAGCCTATCAAATTAGATTAAATAATGGAAATAACTACAAAACACCGTGTTTATTGCATTTACCAGCATGACCCGATTATGGTCAGAGTTAAACATAATGCTATGCGTAAAAAAAGGGAATATATACAAATAAACACCCTGATTGGGCTTACAATGTCATTAAATATAAACGACCACGAGCAGAGGAGGCGTACAATAAATATTTAAATAGGCTGCTAGACGATACTTAGTTCGTGTTTCTCTTGTTTTTGCGGCTGTTAATGTTAATTAATTTCAACTAAGCGGCTTATGCATATAAATAGCGAATGCGAGAGCGAGCACAATGGCATCAAATGACATTGAGGCTCTGTGAAAGCCGACAAGATAATTATTAGTTATTTAAACAGCTTTTGTTGCATGTTCCATGCAAATCCGCTGCGATTTATGCAGAGAGCCAGCGTAAATGACAACAAAATTGCAGTGCCCAGAGGCTTCAATTGATTGGCTCGACTAGGGATGGCAAAAATGTCCCAAATAAATAGGTAGGTATAATAAAAAAATATATATATAAAAAAAGAACAATGTTATATTTAAATGTATTTATATAAATAGAAATAATACAAAAATTATAAAAATAAAATAAAACAATATATATTTTAAATACAATAATTTTTGTTTGCTTGTAGATAATATTTTCTTTTAATCGGGATTATTAAATATAATATAGAGCACGATATATTTCCACACCCTCATTTTTTTCCCGAGGGCATATCTCCCGCCGTAGAACAATAAATAATGGTATAAATCATTTAATTGCATGACCCGATTCAATGTTTTGATAGTGAAACATTTAAAAAAAAAACAAAGACAATCCTAGGGATGCCGAAACAAAAGAGCAAAGGCTTTAAGCTGCCCGCTTCCATTCCACTCCTTTCCCCTTTATCAGCCTGCGATGAATCTGGGGCCAAAACCAAAGCAATAAATAATAAATCAGCGCTAACAATTTGCACAGCATGCCGCGCTCAGTTTTTCCTTCTTTCATTCTTGCGCTGCTCAAAAGCGGGAAAATCCCGCTGATAGCTCGTCGAGCGACTCGATTTGCCATTCATGAAAATTATGCAACCAGATGAAAAATAATGAAATTAATTGCTCGGAAAACAGTCGGGCAGGGCAGCAAACCAATGCGAAACTCCACCTCTCTCAATGGGAATGGAAATGTCTGGGATGGTCAACGAGTTGGATGAAAAAATGGTCTCAACCTAGCAGAAATTCTCTTATTGTTCAATGGGGACTGATTGAAAGAGAATTTAGAATGTAGGCTGCCTAGGAATTTCATTTAAATATGAAAAGTAGGATTAATAGGTCTTGTCCCTCTTGACAAACGAAAAGCCATAAATCTCTTTAAAAAAAATAACCATTTTAATCTTCTTGGAATACTAATGATATATTGTGGTAATAAATATGCCAATTCCGAAAGTGTCATCACGCCTTTAGCCATCGATTAAGATTGATTTTATGGGTCAAAAGTAAATACCCCGACATTTATTCAAGTCAGGCAGACAGATTTTCCCTTTTATTCATGCAAATCACTTGATTTGGCTTAAGTAGAAAATGCTTTTAACATATCAAAATGTTGAAACATTCAGCGAAATTCAATTTGTTAGCGCGAATCATGATTGTGGATAGAGAGCAGCTCCAAATGCAAACGCCTCGGCAGCATCCTGGCATCCTGGTATCCTTCGCTCCGGGCCGTCAGTCGTTAATCAAAGTTAAAATGCGTTAAACAAGCGCAGCCAGCGCAACAAAATGCGCATTTCGACGCCCGTACAACTGGTATGGAAAATTCCTGATGGGTGGAAAATGGGTGGAAAAAATTGGTGGAGATGGCCAGTGGGAGTGGGAATGGGAGTGGTTGTGGACTGCCCCGATAGTGTTCACTGCATTCGACTTCCGCTTCCTTGGCAGCCGAGCTGCCTTTCCGCCTCCATTGGCTCGGCGATCTCAGCTATGCATTTCCCTCGACGTTTGCATGTTTGCACTATCCAGCCGGCGACGCGTTATAAACAAAGTTTATTACAGCGGCTCAGGATTTGGTTTTGGGTGTGGACTTTGGCTGCACGGAGAGAAATTATGTGCTCTGGATACTGTTCTGAATCATATTTAACCTTTGAATTCAATAATAGCACTTATATTGCACCTTTGCTTGATACTTTTCAAAACTTGTAATAATACTCTCACAATTAAATAACAAAATGCCTTTTAGTCTATCATTAAAGGGCTTAGATGAGTAAAGGCCATCAACTTTGTAAATATTTCCCCATATTGACTTACTTTATCTTAGAAAATTATTTAGTTACCGGTTCATTATTATCCAAATAATATTTCGCAAATGTTTTGTAATTATAAATCGTATAAATAAATATTTGATCATATTGTAGGTATGTCAAGACTTATAAATATTATTTTAATTATTATTTTAATATTTTTTAACTGTATTCATAGAAAAAATAATGCGCTCGCAAACGATAAAAATTTTTGATAAACTTTATGGAACCAAAAGTAAGCCAAATACCCTAAAGCCCCTCGTCGTCAGATATTAGCACATATTTAGTGACAACACATTCGAATAAAAATAGATGTAGATGAATACAAAATATAGATAACAATATGCAGCTGATACTGTTTCGCTTTTTCTCCCTGTAGATCTCAGGGATATTGCTGGGGCATTGTTGCACATTCTCGAGAGGCGCATAACTTGTCCAAAAGTTTATGCGCGCCACGTTGCTGCTGACAAAATGGCGACGTCCCGACAATGTCCTCCGTTGATATGCACTTCGTGACCCCAATTACAGACACGTCCCCGAGCCAAAGCCAAACCCCAGATCGACCCGAAATGCAAAGCCCAGGCCAAGGAACAAGTCCTTTTGCCATAGCCACACTCGTTGGCGTCTTTGTCGCCTGCTCAACCAGCTATTAAACCAATCGTCTGGCAATTTGTCAAACATAAAACTATGCAACTTCAATAGGGAAATTGCCGGCAAATTTTAGCAAGCGTTTGCAAAACGTTTGCCCTCAAAAACTCGTAAATTGGAATGTTTGTGAGATCGAGATATGTGCTTGGAAGATAAATGAAATAAATTACAAGCATAGCAATGCAATTAAGTGCATTTATTGGGCACTTAAAGCAATCTAAAGTTCATAGTTTCCTTAATGGCTTCTATGTGTGATATTTGTAAATGCATTTTTCCTTAATTAATTGATGGATTTTAGCTTATTTAAAGGCACTAGTGTTCAAGGCCGATAGTGTCCCATATCGATGTTTTTGGCTATCGATGCTGGTCACTATTGATATTATCGATACTAAAGAAAATCAAAAAAATTATAAAAATAAAAGAAAATTATGAAAAAAAAAAAATTAAAAATTTATGCTTGTTTCATAAATCTTATGAGGGAAAAATTGATCTAATCTGCGATTAAAGTCAAAAAATGTTATGTTGAGCCCAAACAATTTAAATACCGTCGTGTTCTTAAATATATTCTTTAATATACTTTTTTACTTAAACCATTGATGCTTTCTTAATTTTATAACCATCGATAGTATCGATAAAGCTATTGATTTTTTTTTACAGGTTTTTTAATTGCGCAATCGATGAGTAATCAGCTAACCAAAATAACAAGGGACCGGTGCTCGTTTACCAGATTTCCTTTTCCCCAACCAAGTTTCAATTTTATTGCCATCTTCGAGTCTGCTTCTCTGTCGTTTTATTAACGAAATTGCTACTCTGATCTGGGCGATGGGGCGTGGTCCCGAGGAGCTCGAGGCTTTGATTGCGCCCAGGTTTTTCCCCTCCGGCTTTTACCAGCCTCACGAGCTCGTTTTCTTTCAAGTAGAATTTGATTAAACGCCGTCTATTGATTTTACACCCCAAAAGTCACAAAAAAATAAAGAGAAAAGGGTGAAAACTCCGGGGGGAGAAAACTTTCCAACTACTATGTATTTTAATTAGACTTTGCCATCGGTGGTTGTTTTTGTTGACTGCCGACGCTGCTTCTTCCGCTTTTCTGTTTTCTGTTTTCTGTTGCGGTTGTCAGTCAAAACCACAGGATATTTAAATTAGCAGCTATCTGCTTTATGCCTGGCTAATAGTGCGTTAATATATCGGCCTGTAAGTAAGTATGTAGTTTCAAGGAAACTTTAGCAATCTATCATCTTTAATGGCAGAAACTAATTGCACGGTCGACATGGCGTATACGTGATGCCGGCGCTCTTTTAATGAATTTAATTAAGTTGATCACAAAAGCTCACAGGGGGAAATGGCTAAACATTTTTCACAACAAACTTCGCTTCGTGTGTGTGTCCTTCTTGTATGGGGAAACTCAAGGATCCCTTTGCAGTTTTAGCAAACTCCTTCGCAGTGTCATTCTCAGGCTTCCATCTGCTCGGCTCTTCGTTAAAAGTTCTCCAAAGTTAAGTTTTTAGTGTCTGCTGTGACTGGGGAGCAAACTTGCAATGCACTTGGCACATTGCCTACACTAACAGCAAACGGAGTTGACAATTTTTCTGCTGCTGTTTCTGTTTTCTGTTTTCTATTTTCTGTTTAATGAAATGTCGAAAAATAGCTCTAATTAAAAGAGTGTGTGCATGTGTGTGTGCCCCAGAAAAATGCAATTATAGTTTAGGATATTGGCCAAATTACACAGTGTTCTGTATTTTCCAAAAACTTTATGATGGCTGTCATCTGGAATTTGTAAGCTGCTGCCAAGTTTGGAATTAGAAACGATTAGTCAAAAGAACACAATGGCCAGATGTGGGACAAACAAAGAAGTTATTTCTCCGAAAAACATGGAATAATTTGTCTTACCGAGCTGTATTAATTTTCAATTCAGGCATTCCTCTTCTTCTACTATTATGCAAGAGCAACGAAACCCAAACGTAACCCGATTCCCTGACAAGTTCTCGCACAAAACTCTCGGCTCTCGAGTTACGCAATTTCCTGAAGCGCATTTGCCACTGCAATGCCACATCCTGATTCCAAATCCGAAGCCCCTTGCACTCCGCATGCCATAAAGCTGCACAAAAGTACTATTTATGCAGAAAAAGGCGAAGAATTTATTGCTACCCTGGCGCACTTCCTGCGAGGAAGGGCGGATCCAAAGGAAGCCGAAGACTGGTTCCGTCTTATCAAGAACTTGGCAACCGAAACACTCTGGCAGCCACACATGCCGGCATTTTTCGTTCGATATTGAAAGCGCATTAAGCAAAACTCGGTCGCACTTAGTTAAGCCGCTTTTGACAGGGGCAAAAAATATTTCGAGATGTATGTAGTACGAGCCTGGGTTTGTAAACCGAAAATGAAAATTGCTAGTGCAATAAAATGGCCAAAACGCACTTGAGCGTAATTGCAGTCAGGCAGCATCCTCATGTTCCCTTTGGCCCAGCCAAGTGTGTCGGGCCGAAAAGCATTTTGCAATAATATATATGCGTCGAAATTTAAATGAAAAGGCTCTCTCTGCAGCAATATTATTTGGCGCTGCATCGCCAGAGCGGCCTTAAAGTGCGGCCCCCAACTCTCTTGGCAGCAGAAATTCTGGCTTTCAGGCTGCCTGGCTGCATAAATCGAGCCTGGCTGTGGTCCTTGCCTTATCTCCTTAAGCCTGCGTTGTCCTGTTTCTGCGCTTCTGAACCCAGGGCCTGTTACCAGGCGCCAGGCGCTAAATCGTACCAGCCAAGAGCAACAGTAAACATGGCCGACGGCCACTTTGGCCGAGCCCAGAAATCTCAACATACGAGCCCCATTAAATTAGCCCAATGGCCATTGGCTGCTGAGCCAGAAAATGGCAGCCATTCGATGTCCTCGGATTGCTAAATACATGGCTAATGCCAGTTGGGCTGAAAATAAGCCCAAGAATTCAATGGCATAAACAAGTGATAAATAGGATTTGGGCTTGATTTTAAAAATAATATTTAGGTGCATTTTTGCAGGTGATACAAAATAAATTATACCTAAATTTAAAACATTTTAAAGCACAATAATTTATTATTATAATATTTACAACTTCCTTACTTTTGTTTTTCAAACACAGTTTTACATATTTGCATATTTGCAGTCACACCATTTTATTTTCAAAATACACTAATGATAAATGTGCACCTAAAATAAACCGAAATGTGAACAAATATTTGGTAATAGCTTTCATATTATTTAGGTGAATATTTACAGCCGGTACAAAATAATTTAATATAATTTAAAGACCTTTCTTTTATTTTTGAAAAATTTTTCAGCTTTCTTATTTTGTTTTTGCAGCATATTTGTTGTGGCGCCATTTTATTTACAAAATAAACTAATAACAAATGTGCATTTAAAATCAACCGAAGTGTGGACAAATATTTGGTAATAGCTTTCAGGAACGCTGATTAAAAATTCCGGCATGTCCCTTTAAAAGCCTCCGTTGCCAAAAAAAAAAGGAAAAAGCTATGTGTAGAATATTATTTTTGCATATTTTATGCCCCTGAGAGCGCTGCTCGGCCTCTTACAGCGCGAAGCTGCTGTAAATATAAACACTTTTAATTTTTTTTAATTTTCCAAACGAATACACACTTTTTGAGGCTGCTGCTTGGCTTGGCACATGTCGCCGTTGGCTCGAAGGCATTCTGGGCGGATCGCCTGGTGTTGCAGGCAACCACAAACACGGCAGCAGCAGCAACAGCAACAGCAGCAGCAACTGTGGCAACAGCAACATCAACAGCACAGCAGCAACATCAGCGTGGCACAGACACAAAACTGGAGCGACATGTGCCTCTCTGTGCGCCGTAGAAGAAAAACATATTGTTAATGGAGTCGAGCATGTGAAACAACAAACAGGACGAACCACTGTCGTCCTTTCATTTTGGCAGGACTGCAAAAATGTTACCAAAATCGAATTGGGCTGCGGAGTGCGCACACATTTGTTGGCTTTAATTAGCCTGACAAAAGAGTGATCGAAGGCGTTCTGTTTGCTCTGTTGAAATTCATTAAAATTGTTTCGTAATTTTCTGATTTGTTTTCAAATTTACTTATGGCACGCTAATCGCGGAAAAGTTTCGCAGTCCTATTATATTAAGGTGTGTGTGCTGCCAGCGGCAGCTTTTAGCCTCGGTTAAGGCTTAATAAGCATTTAATTGACGCCTTCAAAAGTTAGGCAAAAGTTCAGGCAGCCAACACACGTGCGTCATCCCGAAACGCCCACATCTTCATCCAGTTTTCACCTCACGCCGCCCACTGTGCGTCTGTCAGTTGCCAAAGTTACCGACTTGGACGCCTCAGAGTTATATGTGTTATATATTTACCGAGGGCCCAGAGCCTTTTTTAAATACTCGCACGCACTTTACACATTTGATAAGCCGCTTTCGAAAAGGCTTTCTTTGTTTAAGCATCTCTTGAGCAAACTCGACAGGCAACTGACAAGCCCTTAAATTTTAAATGTAAATTTAAATTCATTTGACAGCCGGTGCGTATACGTAACGTGCTACATGACGGAGCGCACGGCATTTGCTTTCGGATTTGCATGCAGGCGGCGCTCTATTTTTCATGCCACGTAAACACTTGATAAAACTCGCATAAATTTTTATCAATGTTCGATTCGATTTGCTCGTACATCAAACGCGGTAAAAGCCGCTTGGCCCATTTAACTGCGCTCCGTTTCGAGCGTAAAAATCGCGTTTAGTCAGAATTCATGGCGAAAGTAAAATAAATAAATCCGTACATGCATATCTATGTGGGACTGAGCGTAGTTTGGCACCATGAAAATTGAAAACATTTCCTCAAAAAATTCCCTAACAAAATAGGACTTCCAAATTTGATGGAATTTAGGAGCCACTTCAAAAATTTACCAACTAAATAAATCCAAAATATTAATATCAACTCCATTTAGACAATTTTAAAATGTATTAATAAAAAACTCTTGTAGTGTAAATAAAGTTTTGTTTACACTTTTTAGCTTTTATAAAACCAAAAGCAACTTTTAGCGAGTATGCGGGAAAATATTTTATTGCCGCAGGATTTCGTTTTGCATTTTTTATTTGTATTTTGTAGTTTATTTTTTCGCTGCTCAAACCACAATAAAAAAGAACAAGAAATGTAGATTCTCTTTGATTTTATGGAAAACGTATAAAGAAGAATACTCTATATTATCAAGATGGTATTAAATATATGGTATAATAAGAATGTTATTTAAAAACTGGAAAGCATTTATGAGAATGGAATATATAAGGATTTTTTTTAAATATACGTAAAATTCCAAAGTAAAATTCTATTCCCGTATGTGGGTTACCTGATGCACCGGCATAAACTTATTCAGTGCTCTTGTGCTGAATATATATTTTTAGCCAGAATTTCCTGCCCTGAGCCTGTGCTTTTTATGCTGCGGCTTGTTGCCCTCCGTAAAAATAAATCTACCGCATTTACGCCGCCTCGTTGGCTTTTGAATATTTTATTTTCGCTGTTCAGTTGCTTTCTGTTGGCAAATGCACAAAATATTTGGCTGTTGATTTTATTGATTTTTTGTTTAGATGCGTTTTCGGCTTTCGGACGGGTTGCAACTCCGAGATAGAGCCTAAAACGCATTTGTTTCAAATGGCAAAAATGGGCCAGGACCAAATGCTAAGCCACTTTGTGCCGACCATGCAGGCGCAATTCCAACGGCAATAGAGGCGGGTAAAATGCAATAAAAACGAAAGCAGTGGGCACAAACAAACCGTGAAAACCGGTAAAACCGTGAAACCGCAGCCAACAAGCTTTTCCCCCAGGCAGTTCGCTCTGCAAATATTTACCTGCACAATCAAATTTAAAATAGCCAGCACACACGACGTGCGGCACGTTGAGGCATTACAAGTTTAAATATTTTAGGCAATTAGTGGACAACACACTGGTGTCGCATTCGGCGACAAAGTGGACTTTTCCTGGAAATGCATAGCGGAAAGGAGACGAGCTGAGTGGCCACAATGGAGTAGTGTTCACAAAGTTGCTTCATTTCCATGAGGGTGGGGCTTGCACTCGAGACAAGGCGAAAACTTTGCCAATATATCAGATGCTTAAAAAACATAAACAAAGCAATAACACAAGGAGCCCCAGTGCCTAGCCCACTGTACAGTGGAGAAGATGATGCAAATCTTACGCAAATTCTTGAAAAAAAAATAATTTTTATGATAATGGTTTTATTAAAATTTAATGGACTGCTTTAGAAATTCGTCAAATGTTTATTTTTAAATAGCAGATCTCCTTATAAATTCTTCCCATTGAGATTTTTCATAATAAGTGATCATATCATGGAAAAATCTTTAACAAAAAAATGTATATTAAAATTGATTTGTTAAAATTTAATGGACTACTTTAGAAATACCTCAAATACTACTTAGTCTACATTTTTGTGGATTTTTGAATATTTAAATAACAGATCTCCAGAAACTTCTTATTAAGATTTTCCCTAATAAATGATCGTAAAATACAAATTAGTATTTTTAATAATTATAAAAAATGTTTTTCAGCATTTATTAAAATGAAAAGTATATTTATATTTATTTTTCCTCAATAAACAACCACTGTGGCAAGCAGGGGCAATATATGACTTTTGTAACTTTAGCAAACACGCCTCTGCATATTTTCTCGCTCCGTTGTTGTACGCAAATGAATGGGTAACTCTTTCAACTTTGTCTAGGGGCACACAATGTGCGAATGGAAAGTGTCTAATAATGCACGAGTTGTAGGTGTGCACTGCGTTTTTGCGTAATTAAATAAGAATGCAGGGCCAAATGGAAGCGGAAATGGAAATGAAAATAGAAATGAAAATGAAGTGAGTGCTAAGGCGACGCATAAGCCATTAAGCGAGCGCGAAGCCATCATGTAAATGTCTGTCCTTGCACTAATGGCTGGCACTTTAATTGAACCCCGGGATGGCTGTTGGTTAATGGGCAAAGGAACCGCACCCAGTCAACCAGTCAGCTAGTCGGTAGGGCCCGTCACTAGATGGTTTGACCCAAGTTATGGCAGTATGTGCACTATCATAACCTCTGTCAGCTCATTTGCAGCATTTGTTGCAGGCGATGGCTCGGAAGTAGAGTGACATAGAGAAAAACATAGGAGGAGGTGAAGGCGACAGGATCAGGGAGAAAGGAGAACAGAGAAAGCAGAAAGGGACAGGCCATTAGCCACAGAACGACGGCGACAACTCAACAACAAGTTGACAAAGCGTTGCGCATACGCCGCGTGTGCGGTGGGCAACTATTTCCAAGCTGTTGCACACTTTCGAGCTCACTAAGCAGCTACGCCTTATTGGCCGTGCCACTCCGCCCAGCATCCAAGTGGCAGATATATCTGCATTGGAAACTCAGCTCATCGCATCTTATTAGCCATTCTGTCAGCGTAAATAATGAGATTGTTTATTTATATGCCTTGGCTTTCTAGAAATTAAAAAAGTAGTTTTAATAGAATTTTGAAAAACAATTCAAGATTAATTTTTAATTAATTCATTTAAATGAAAATCATCTTTTTTTCCATAAATTCTTTATTAAAATCAATAATATGTACCTATTATACAATTTATTCGATATATATCTTAATTCAGAGGATATAAAATTAATTTTATTTTTATTGCAAAAAGACATTGGTTTTCTAGAAATTAAAAAAGTAGTTTTAAAAGAATTTTGAAAAATTATTTAAGATTATTTTTACTTAATTAATTTAAATGCAAGATCATCTTGTTTTCCATAAATTCTTTATTAAAATCAATAATTTGTATTATACAAATTTTTCAATAAAGATCTTGGCTTAGAGGATATTAAATTAGTTGTATTTATATTGCAAAAAGGCATAGAATATATATATAAATATATTTAGGGACTTAACCAACTAGTCAGTTGATTGCCAAAGCCAAGAGGTTAATTTACTTACCCAGTTCCCCCAATTACTTTAACTTAAATCCCATGGAGTCCCTTTGCTGCTAAATTCTTTGCAGCTAAACGAACTGTCCTCTCGGCAACTGCTCTTTTGCAATATGGAAAACAGTAAGCAGCTTTTGACAATTTGCTGAGTGGGATGTCTGCTCTGCAATGCTGTGCTATGCTCTTCTATGCAGGCAGTCAACGCCCCGCTGTTGTGGCTGCTGTTTGCATAAATACATTTAAATGGCCGGAGAGCAATATGTTACGTATACGCAGTGTTGGCCCAAAGCTGCACCCATTGTGCTCTGTGTTTTTGTGTTTCTGTGCTGTGGTTGCCGCCGCCGCCGCCCTGCCATGCATATTTTTAAGCTGCTCGACTTTAATAATGGTTTTCGGTCAGTTGGCCTGGCCACAGGCTTGATGGTTTTGCGAACCCTTTCCGGTTCTCCGGTTCCCCAGCAAAAATATGTAGGAGGTAGGTAGTAGTAGTACCTGGTATCCTTTTGGGCCCCGCCTAGCACGATTTTAATGAAGTGGCTTGCGAAATGGCAGGACTGGCAGGTGGTTCTGTCCGGAAGTTTGGCATTACCTGCAGACTGTGGTGATGCAAAGCAATGCGCCAGTTATTTACTGCACATAAACTTGAATAAATTCCGTAGAGCCTTGGAGTTTCTTTGAGTTCATTAGTGTTACTTGAGGGGCAACGTCGCTCTCCAACGAGAAATGCAAATGAAGTGCTAGGATTCTAATGCGGAGGCAGAAAAATGCAACTCATTTTTAATATCCTGCGGCAGCAGATGTCGACAGAGCAGCAGCCGTAGAAGCAGCAAAATGGTGCCGGAAATTAAAACTCAATATTCGAGTGATTGTGTGCCGGGCAAAGAGGAATTGTTTGAGCCAACGCCATCCATCGCCAACGCCATCGCCATTGCCAATGCCATTGACTATTTGACTTGGACCGCACAAAAGTGCGCAATTGAGGCGGCAAATCAAATGAAATCCAACGGAACGAATCGAAACGTGCACCCAACTCTCGACTCTCGACTGGCAACTAAAACTCGAATTTAAACCGAGTTCAATGCGACTTGCTGCAGACGTGCAATTTTCGCAGGCGCTCAACGAAATTGTTTGATTTTGGCCAAGTGCAGCTGCGTCTCTGGCATTCTGCTATCTTATGCCATTGCCGTTTGCTAAATGTTAATGCCATTTCAATTGCTCCCTCCCCGAGATCCCGGTGCTCGATGGCCTTTCACCATCGCAGATCTGCTGCTGACATCCAACTTATTTCGCACCATCGATACCCTTTCTTGGGGAATTCACTTTCAATGCAAATGCAACCGAAAAAAAAGGGTTAACATCTTTGAGGATGTTAGGAAAATTCAGGAAATAAATATGCTATAATTTATTTAGCTATAATTACCTGGAAAAAATTGTTTTGTTGTATTAAATAACTTAGAAAATATTTAGTTAAATAAAAAAACATTTTTAGATGTTCGTACATTTATTTACAATGCAGCACTGAATAATATTAAATTTAGATTTATTTTAAAACCAACAAAAATGTTTATAAAGAACACTGTAATCTAAAATTTAACTAAAAATAACTTAGAAAATATTTAGTTAAATAAAAAAACTATTTTTTTACCAACATCTGTAAATTTATTTAGAACCAGTGCTTAAATAAAATTTAATTTACTTTAAAACAAACCAAAATTTCTATAAAGAACACTATAATACTTAAGAAAATGGAAACTCTCCCCATTTATTTAATTTCACTTTTTAAACAAGAAAAAACAATTTCCCAAGAGTATTTCCTTGGCAACGTTTGGATAATCCTATAATGCTCTTTGCATTCGTTTTTTCCTATTTCAAAGGAACAATTCAGAGGCTTGTGCAATGTGCATATCGCATATCCCCTTTGTGGGACACTTTTATATGTTTGCCGGGCACTTTGCGGCAGGGATATTCACCAGAAGATGCTCGAAGCCAGTGCCAGGAGTCTGTTTTCGGGCAAGGATTTGACTTTGCAACGCTTCGGGGGCCTCTCAAATTGCTTCATAATTTGCACATGAAGATTTCATAATCCACACAGTTACCGTTTGCCAGGCAAATGTGTGTGCGATAAGGACTCTCCGGTGTGGTCAGCAAAATTTAACAGGTTAAACTATATTTCCGATTTCATATAAGCTATCAGCAAACAAAAGTGTAATTATGGGAAAATAGTTAATCTAAAGTTTAGTCAAACTCGCATAACTGTCTTGGAAATTAACTGAAGAGACTGAAACTTAAGTGTTAAGCAGCTATCTTGTTTATGTTGAGCTAAACTGATTTCTCTCCGCTCTCAACTTTTACCTAAGTGTTGCATGAACATAGTTCCAGTGAACTTTCCATTCAGTATTGATTATAAGGGTCCGTGCAACACTGCAAAACATTTTAAGGGGCGCATTAAAAAATGGTCCTCGATTAGAATGACGCTCACGTTCAATGCCGGCGC
Organism: Drosophila prostipennis; assembly: GCA_037075205.1. Classification (NCBI taxonomy): domain Eukaryota; kingdom Metazoa; phylum Arthropoda; class Insecta; order Diptera; family Drosophilidae; genus Drosophila; species Drosophila prostipennis. Next base: position 1,088,586 of record JBAMCJ010000817.1, read on the forward strand.
TCTGATTGATTGACTGACTAAATGGCTTGAATGGCTGATTGATTGACTCGCCCTTACACACGTACGCACTCGCACAGGATTCGCTTGGCAAACTGAAGTTGGCAATCATTGCAATACTCTTTTTTAACTTTTTTTTGGTTATCTAAACGTTTGCACACAAAATCAATGGGTTTAAACGTGAAACAGTTTCAGGTTTTCGACTTTTTTAGTTAAGAAAAGGTATTTAATATTAAACCCATTTAAGATATCAAAAGAAATTATTTTAAATTGTGTTTCTCTTTTAGAAAACTTCTTTAATCCCGCTTACAAAGTGTATTTACCTCCATCGTAATTTTCCCGGAACCTCCAATTGCTTTCCCATTGAGCTTTCATGTGCTGCGTATGTGATTTGTTTTACGCCGAATTGCATAAAACATTCGCAATTGCGTGGCTCGTGCTCCGGATGGGAAGCGAGTTAAGGCTTATTTATATTCACTTCAGACACACCCATATCCCACAGCCCCCCTCTCCTTCCGCCTCCCCCTATGCCACGCCCCCTGAGGCCGTAATCCAATAATGCACCGCTACAAATTAGCCAGCTTTTGGTGGGTTTACATATCAAGCCCCGTCGGCCATCATAACCGCAGCTGATTAAGACCAAGGAAGTGGGCGCCAAGTGGGGGCTTATGCATATCGCAAACTTGATTAAGAAGCCTGGTCATAACGGGTTGGCTGTGTCGGTGTCAGTCCCGTATAAATAAATCAGGCATATTGCCGCCATCGGCGTACACAATGTCATCATCCCAGTGGCGGATCCAGGATTTTGTTGTGGGGGGTGATATCACAATAATTTTTTTGTTGCATACATTTTGAATACCAAAATTCCTTTCATTTTTCACCCGAGTGGGGGGTGATATATCACCCATATCACCCCCCGTGGATCCGCGCATGCATCATCCTGATGCATATGTCACTCTGAAGAGCCGGTGCCTCGTTTTATTGACACCAAGGGAGCCAAGATGCTCTGTTCGCAGGCAGTGCTGACAGTTTGGGTCTTCTTTTATCTTGTAAAAACTTTAATGCCTCCATTTGAAGATTAAAGTTAAAATAAGATTGAAGTTAAAAGTTAAAATATACTGCACCATAAACAGATTTTTACAAATTTATTCTGAAGATATTATTCAAAAGATATTATAGGTTTTTCGTATATTTTAGGTTGTATTTTAAATCTATTTTTTAATAAAACATATTGAAAATGTAAAATACACGGAAATTAATAATTAATTTATTAATAAATTAATAAAAATATTTATGTATTTATTAGAAGTAGGTACTCTCATTAAAAATATCTAAAATAACCCATTGAACCATATTGAACCATATTGAAAATCTAAAATACACGGAATAATATTTTTTCTTATAAAATTTTATGATAAATAAAAAATATTAATATATTTATAGGAAGTACTCATATTTAAAATACTCAAAACAAGAGAGAACGCCATAGTCGGGTTGGTGTCCCGACTATCTAATACCCGTCACTCGGCTAAAGGGAGTGCGATGGAGATGGAGATATGAACTTTGATCAGCAATAACTTTTTAACGAATGGTCCGATTTAAAAAATTTCTTCTACATTTCGATAGGTATTGATAAACACAACAAAACTGCATTTTTACTTTTCCGAAATATTTAAATTTTTAAAATCGTTTATAAACTATTGTGGGCGTTAGAAGGGGCGTGGCACCTTTTTGAAATAAACTTGCGCTGCGTAGGAGCTCCAAGAATCTTCATGCCAAATACCAATCCTCTAGCTTTTATAGTTTCCAAGATCTCAGCGTTCATACGGACAGACAGACAGACGGACAGACGGACAAACAGACATGGCTAGATCGACTCGGCTAGTGATCCTGATCAAGAATATATATACTTTATGGGGTCGGAAACGCTTCCTTCTAGCTGTTACATACTTTTGCACGAATACAATATACCCTTTTACTCTACGAGTAACGGGTATAATAACGCATTGAATTTAAATGGACTATAAAATCTAGAAAAACATTTCCAAAAATAAATCTAAATAAATAAATTTAAATTTAAAATAGAAATAAATTACCACACATATAAAAAAAATATGTAAATCTACATTTACAATGGGCTACTTTAGGATGCCAGAGCTGTCAGCCATCAAAAGGCTTTATTATTATCTGCCGTTGCACTTTCGGTTGCATGTTAACATCATGTAAACCGACAGTTCTGCGGAGGACAACCGTTTAGTCGTTCCGCATTGCCCTTTAACCCCTGACCCAGTGACTCCGTGACTCCAGGACGTGCTGGTGCCGATTGCTGACGCGTTGATTGCTTTGAAGGCAAATGCGATGGCAGGCAACTAATTAAAAAGTTATACGAGAACTTGCACACGCCTTTAACTTTGGCCAAAGTAATTAAAGTTCGCGTAGCGCCAGACCCGAATATGTATGTTATATGCTGAATGTGTGTGCGTCTGGCAGCCGACTCAACTCGACTCATGGAAACTCATGGAAACTCAACTTTGGCGCATTTACATTTCACACCTGCGCGTGTAAATTCGCCACAAAAACCCGACCGTGCAAAAAAGTTAACACACAAAGTTAAGACAAGCGCTTAACGAACAAAAAAGAATTACAAAATAATTTCTTTTTTGTATAGCAGAGCAGCAGCCTTAGGCACAAAATAAAGCTTTCATCCAGCTTACCCTGTGAATTATTAACCATTAACATCGGCCAAAAAAAAGAGGTGAAAAATGCGTTGATTATGAAACATAATTAATTTGTTAATGGAATAAATAAATAGCCAAGTGAAAAAAAGTGATTGATGGTTAATTAAATATTTTTTTTTAATGCATAAGAGGATCAAAATCAAACCCACACAAACTGATTAAATCTGTAAGCTCTTTAGCCATTTCTAACTGGCTCCCAAACCATAAATTGCAATTTTGGTATTTATTTTAATAAACCGACTAATTAAACAGAATTTTCAGAGTATTATTCATGAAGCTGCTTAGAAATCCTAATAATTAAATACGAGTAGTTACTCCCCATCGTTAGCTCAAAGCAAATCAGCATAAATGAACAAATCCTTTCAATAATTCGGAATATTGTTTGCGGTATTCATGCATAATAGAGTGTGAATTTGATATGGCTTGCATTTCAATCTTCGACAAGGGAACAGGTTGTTCGTAGATTGTAGACTGTAATTGACCAATAATTAGTGAACCAAGGTTGTGTATAATTGCATGATATCATTTGGAAACTTCAATGTACTCCCGAGGCCTTGAGAGCAGCGAAAATGTCAGGACACGACAAACGGTTTATCATTATTAATGAAGTCGCTCTTCACCCGAAGGGGATTTTCAAATTGAACTTAATTAATATTGAGTTGGCGCATAAGAAGATTACCGGCTTTAATAGGGCGTAAATTTAGTGTATACTTATTCTTAAAAAATTCTGCTTAAATCGAATACTCCATTCCATTTTTACTAAAGACAAAGTCCATTCAAAAACTATCAATACGTTCAGGGAAAGCTCCATTGTCCCTTTATGTGTAAACGTCTTTGTTTGACAATTAATTTGACTTGCCATTGTCCGTCTAGACAACTATGAGCTAACGTAGCGCTCAATTTGCGGTGCAATGAACTCTGACGGGCCACTTTGGCCAGTAATTACTGTAATCAGGCATGGTAATGCCATTAAGCAGGACTTTGACGGCGCAGCACCGCAGGGAAGCAACTAAGTTGCCCAAAGGCAGCTCATTAGCCGCAGGACGAAACTTGCCCCGATTACTTCCCGCTGAAACATCAAAGCGGCCCGAAAAGCAGCTCACAAAATGCTAATAATTGGGCTAGATTACCGCCATTAGTAGCTCAAAACTTGGCTAGAAATTCAAGATTTCAAAAATTTTGACATTAAAGTTTTTAATTAGATTTTAGGGAGAAATTTTAGAGCTACCTAAATATTTTGGACCATAATAAATTAAGATAATTTAATAAAATGTATACTTCTTGAGCATAACCTTAATTATTTGAATATTTACAAATTTACATCTTACCTTTTCGTTATAAAATTTTCTTTGTGAATTTAAAGTACATTTTTTTCTAGATTTGTATTTAAAAAGCGAAAATTTTTACCCCAAAATCACTTTGCAAATTTATAAACTTTTTTCTACACTTTAATTTATTATGGAAATATTTATGTTTTTACTGAAACTATTTTATTTAATGGAAATCATATTTTGCATTTTCTTAAAAGCGCAGCTGCAAACGAGTGCTTATAGCCTTTTTTTATATTTTAATTTATTATTGAAATATTTATGTTTATATTGAAACTATTTTGTGGAGAATATATATATATAAACTTATTTATTTAAGGAAAAAAATTTTGGAAATCTTATTTTGCATTTTCTTAAATTCAGATATTTATTTTTTGTTTGTCACATAAAGAAGGGGAGAATTATGACTGTTTTCGATGGCATAATTTCTACGAGTGCTGGCCCCGCACTCGGACTCGCGAGCAGCTCTCTGCGGAATTGGTTGAGCGCAACAGGAAGCTGCGACGGTCCACGCTGCGTATGATTAACAATTTAAGCGTGTGCATATTTCACAGCCGGCACACGCATTCGGGTAAAGTGAAAATTGCATGCATAGACAATGGGCTGGGGAGTCCAGTGTCTGGGGCCCACGGTCCAGGGTCCATACTCCAAGGGGGCCATCCCTTAAAGCGGATGAAACGAGAAGGCTTTAAGTGCACTCCAGCTTTTTCTTTCCGCAAGATTGCTTCTTTTTCGGAACCAACTGCGTCACTGTTGCAGCAGGTTTACAAAGCACCGGGCATTAAGCAGGCGACATCTGCATGTCGGGCGTCACAAAAAAGCCGAGAGATGGTGTCCAGATTGGTAGGACTACGAATAGGAGGAGGACGAGGACGAGAACAAGGACTCCTCCTGACGCTGCGCCTGTCGAGCGATTTTAAGTGAGTTGTCGCCCTCTGGCTGGGCAAACAATGCGCCTCGCCTAAGCAAAGGACCCGCACCGATTGTCCTGCGACGAGCGAAGAATGTCCAGGACATGCAGGGCATACAGGACACCGCCTAATAGCCGGTGACTGACGGCTCCGCCATTGTTCGACTGCTGCAACAAGCACTTCAATCACCAGTCCATGGGCACACTTCACCAATCGACGGGCCATCGGCTGCCTTCCTTTCCGAATTTCCAAAAACCCAGTCGTAGTCCTTCTGCTCGACACATTAAACGCATTTGCCGTCCTGTGGAGAGTCGCTTATTGATTGAACAAGCGTCCGAATGTCCTTTGCATCCGGTTATGGCTACCTGTTCTTGGCAAATGGCAAGAGTTTGGCCAACAATTTGCAAAGGGAAAACATTTTGGTCATTATTAACGTGGCTGCAAGCGTTCTTGGCATCAAGGTGCAAATGATTAAATTTCCAAACTTTAATGGGCCCGCATTAAGGGACTTCTATTTTAGGTGGCACAGATTTTCGAGTGGGGTATATCATAATTTATGGTGACCATAGCCAACTGAAGCTCCAACAATCACTTACTTAAATTAAGCATAAGAGATGTCACACTGGGAAATATAACATTTATTTAACTTAAAATTATAATTATTTGTAAACGTAATATAAATCAAACAAAAACACCTCTTAACGAGGTAAAAAAATAGTGACGACCGCACCTTCAACATACAAAAGATCTGATATCATATTTTGTGACGAAAAATAATTTTACATTCGAAAATATAAAAACACTTTCTAAAATTTACTTTTTCGGCACGCTACAATAGAAAATGTTCGTGTGGGTAAAATCTTATAAATTGGTCTGAAGCGGGCCGAATGAGTAAATTTTAGAAAGTGTTTTTATATTTTCGAATGTAAAATTATTTTTCGTCACAAAATATGATATCAGATCTTTTGTATGTTGAAGGTGCGGTCGTCACTATTTTTTTACCTCGTTAAGAGGTGTTTTTGTTTGATAAGATTTTACCCACACGAACATTTTCTATTGTAGCGTGCCGAAAAAGTAAATTTTAGAAAGTGTTTTTATATTTTCGAATGTAAAATTATTTTTCGTCACAAAATATGATATCAGATCTTTTGTATGTTGAAGGTGCGGTCGTCACTATTTTTTTACCTCGTTAAGAGGTGTTTTTGTTTGATATCAGTATTTTTTAAAGGGACAATTTATACCCTGGGTTTAATTTACATATTAGTATACCTCATACCATGACCAAAAGTCATCCCCATATAATTTATTATTTTTTTATTTATTTATTTATTTATTTATTTATTTATTTATTTATTTATTTTTTATTTATTAAAGTTAATAATTGTATAATGGAACGGTTTGGATATGCACATACAAAATTTAATGCTTCTAAGCACGTTAGATAAATAATTGTAATATTTTTAAAGATTAAAAAATTACTTTTTGTCATTCAATAATTGTTAAAACACTTAAAACTTAACTTTTAATCATTAAAAATTGTTAAAGGACTAGTAAACGATGAGAAAACATGAATTTCATAAGGATCCGATAAGAGTGAGAGAGTAGCCCTACTTGCTGCAGAGGCCATTTTAAAAAAAAATCGATATTTTAAAAACTAAAAATGGCTCCAACTGTTTACAAAAATCGATTGTAACTAACAATATGGCGCATATATTGATTTATAAAAAAAATGTAAATACAAAATTTTTTAGAATCTTAATTTGTTTTATTTTTAAGAAAATAAAAACTTATTTTTTTTAACATTTTTTTTTTAAAGAAGAGGTTTTAGAAGAATTAAATCAAAACACATGAAGTCACGCGGATTCATATAACCGGAGATAAAGATTTTCAATGAGAGGGTACTTTTTCAAATTTGTCAATTTTTGGAAAACTTTAAAAAATTCTAACTAAAAAAATAATTTTTTTTCGGATAAATCCTGATACACGTAATTGCTCATTTTCCGAATAGAACATGTAAAAAAAATTTTCAGGCAAATCAAAAATGTAAAATTTTTTTTTGGCCCAAATCTGTTCGGTTCGTAAATGAACGGCCCTTAGGCAGCATTAATTGTTATGAGCTGACAAAAGTGGCTATTTTCGTTTCTTAATAACTTTTAAACGTGATTTTTTACAGTAATGTGTTATATACCAAAATTTAAGGAATCTCAAGGGCTATACAGTTTAAAGTTGTAAGGAAAATCGTTAGAGCCGTTTTTGAGAAATTTAAAAAAAAGCTTAAAAAAAAGTGTAAACAAATTTTCTTTCGTTCATATCTTTTTAACTATTACATTTACACAAATTGCATATAGAAGGCGTTTATAGCATTTAAAAATACCTTTCAAACGAGATGCAGCACAAGTCTGTAGCTTTAGTAGTATAGAAGTTACGGCTTTCCGAATTTTAGCTATCAAACAAAAACACCTCTTAACGAGGTAAAAAAATAGTGACGACCGCACCTTCAACATACAAAAGATCTGATATCATATTTTGTGACGAAAAATAATTTTACATTCGAAAATATAAAAACACTTTCTAAAATTTACTCATTCGGCCCGCTTCAGACAAATTTATAAGATTTTACCCACACGAACATTTTCTATTGTAGCGTGCCGAAAAAGTAAATTTTAGAAAGTGTTTTTATATTTTCGAATGTAAAATTATTTTTCGTCACAAAATATGATATCAGATCTTTTGTATGTTGAAGGTGCGGTCGTCACTATTTTTTTTACCTCGTTAAGAGGTGTTTTTGTTTGATATCAGAAGTTTTTAAAGGGACAATTTATACCCTGGGTTTAATTTACATATTAGTATACCTCATACCATGTCCAAAAGTCATCCCCATATAACTTAGTTATTAATTTATTTATTTATTTTTTATTTATTAAAGTTAATAATTGTATAATGGAACGGTTTAAAACAATTTTACCGATTCCTTGACCCTAAAATACAGTTTGGATATGCACATACAAAATTTAATGCTTCTAAGCACGTTAGATAAATAATTGTAATTTTTTTAAAGATTAAAAAATTACTTTTTGTCATTCAATAATTGTTAAAACACTTAAAACTTAACTTTTAATCATTAAAAATTGTTAAAGGACTAGTAAACGATGAGAAAACATGAATTCCATAAGGATCCGATAAGAGTGAGAGAGTAGCCCTACTTGCTGCAACGTGTTTTCATAAAAAAAGCAGAGGCCATTTTAAAAAAAAAATTCGATATTTTAAAAACTAAAAATGGCTCCAACTGTTTACAAAAATCGATTGTAACTAACAATATGGCGCATATATTGATTTATAAAAAAAAATGTAAATACAAAATTTTTTAGAATCTTAATTTGTTTTTATTTTTAAGAAAATAAAAACTTATTTTTTTTAACATTTTTTTTTTTAAGAAGAGGTTTTAGAAGAATTAAATCAAAACACATGAAGTCACGCGGATTCATATAACCGGAGATAAAGATTTTCAATGAGAGGGTACTTTTTCAAATTTGTCAATTTTTGGAAAACTTTAAAAAATTCTAACTAAAAAAATAATTTTTTTTCGGACAAATCCTGATACACGTGATTGCTCATTTTCCGAATAGAACATGAAAAAAAATTTTTCAGGCAAATAAAAAATGTAAAAATTTTTTTGGCCCAAAACTGTTCGGCTCGTAAATGAACGGCCCTTAGGCAGCATTAATTGTTATGAGCTGGCAAAAGTGGCTATTTTCGTTTCTTAATAACTTTTAAACGTGATTTTTTACAGTAATGTGTTATATACCAAAATTTAAGGAATCTCAAGGGCTATACAGTTTAAGGTTGTAAGGAAAATCGTTAGAGCCGTTTTTGAGAAAATTAAAAAAAAGTTAAAAAAAAAGTTTAAAAAAATGTTATTTTGTTTATATCTTTTTAACTATTACATTTACACAAATTGCATATAGAAGGCGTTTATAGCATTTAAAAATACCTTTCAAACGAGATGCAGCACAAGTCTGTAGCTTTAGTAGTATAGAAGTTACGGCTTTCCGAATTTTAGCTATTTATAGCTGTTTTCCCGCTAAACTAGCGGGTTTTTCCAAAAGTGGTAGAACAAAACTTTTTTATATCGATGTGATGAACGTCATATCAAATTTTCAGAACTTAAAAAACATATTTTGGACAAACTGACAAACTGACAAACAGAATTAAAATTTCATTTTGGGAAGAAGAAGAAAATCTTATTTTGGCTATAACTTTTGAACGGAGCGTCGGATTTTGACAAATGACCCCTCATTCGACGGGTATTTTCAATAGGAATACAACTAACGTAGTCCGGGGGGCCAATTATCCCCACCGGCCCCAACAGCTCCAATATTCGAAATTTTCACTTTTTCACTTTCACCGCTCTCTCTCCCAAGCCAATTGAATTTCTTAAAGTCTTGGTATGCAATCCTTTAAGTTTTTGCAATACCTTTCGATTGGTGTATTACTCATTACGATCGGACTATCACAGCAGATTTTCAATTTTGCGGCTATATAATAGTAGTCGCCTTCGCACACTCTCCTGGTGCGCTTCGTCACTACATGGACTGCCGTCCATAGTGATTTATAGCTGTTTTCCCGCTAAACTAGCGGGTTTTTCCGAAAGTGGTAGAACAAAAGTTTTTTATATCGATGTGATGAACGTCATATCAAATTTTCAGAACTTAAAAAACATATTTTGGACAAACTGACAAACTGACAAACAGAATTAAAATTTCATTTTGGGAAGAAGAAGAAAATCTTATTTTGGCTATAACTTTTGAACGGAGCGTCGGATTTTGACAAATGACCCCTCATTCGACGGGTATTTTCAATAGGAATACAACTAACGTAGTCCGGGGGGCCAATTATCCCCACCGGCCCCAACAGCTCCAATATTCGAAATTTTCACTTTTTCACTTTCACCGCTCTCTCTCCCAAGCCAATTGAATTTCTTAAAGTCTTGGTATGCAATCCTTTAAGTTTTTGCAATACCTTTCGATTGGTGTATTACTCATTACGATCGGACTATCACAGCAGATTTTCAATTTTGCGGCTATATAATAGTAGTCGCCTTCGCACACTCTCCTGGTGCGCTTCGTCACTACATGGACTGCCGTCCATAGTGATAAATTCTGGGATTAATGCCGTACCCTCACTGATGTACATACTGTAGTATTTTTTCGGTATTCAAAAAAATGCTATTTCCTGTCCGCACGGGACAGCATTTAGCATTCAGCATTTATTATTTCGAAAACAGATATTTGGTATTTTAGGCACGAGAATATCGAAATGTAGTAGCATTTATTGTCGAATGCTCTTCTCTCCCACCTCTAGAACCAGTTGAAAATATATGGGAAAAATGTAACATATACCAAAAAATGTCAAAATGCTACATTCAGCTCTAGTGAGGAAACGGCATAAGACACAATATTTATACATTTTTTTAAATAAGAAAAAAATTTATTTTTTAGCCTTAAAATTATATGAATTTATGAGTATTGCTAATTTATTAAAATCCTTATAATTTATTGTATTAAAGTTAAAGCTAGCATACGATTTATAAAGCATATAAAAATGTAATAAATTAATCTTGTAGTTCTCGACACGGTTTCATCGGCCAACAGTTGACCTTCCGCAGGCGGGGAATCCATTAACAGATCAGAACCGCCTCCTCAAGCACCTCGAGTGGAGACAGGGGTCCCATGTTAAGTAGCCAGTTCATTAGCCGAATGGCAAACACACACACTTTGCATAATGGCCGAGATTAAGTGAGGCGTGGGAGCTGGCAGTGCATCGGGGATTCAAACATAATGCCACTAATTGCATATCTTGATGCTTCATGTTTGATTTAGAGAGCACGGGCTTCAACTCTGATTGATTTTCTGGACAGGCTCTCCAGATGATAGGTTGGATAGGTGGCTAGTAGCTACCTAACTGGTTCAAGTCACGCAGCGCAGACTCATTACAAAGTCACGATGCAAACTGGGCCAGAACTTGGGCCTGGACTTATGGTCTTACCCAGAGCACAACAACTATCAGAGGAACAGAGGAGCAAAAGCAGAGCAAAAGTAATTTTATTATCAAATCCAACTTTAACAACTGCAACAAACCCTGGCCCCTGGGCGTCCATCTCCCAACTCCCAACTCCTCTAGCTACCCGGGCCAACTTGTTATTTGGCTTGTAAGTTACAAAGTCTTGTTCGTGTCCTCGGGGTAATAAAACAAAACTTTGTGTTGAAAATGAAAATGTACAACGCACAAACGAACGAACAAACGAATGCAACGGCAATGGCAATGGCAATGCCAAGGCAAAAACCCAGCTCCTTGGCCAGTTCGTCCTGGCCATTTGGCCATTTGGCCATTCTGTGAGTGCAAATGACAGGCGGGCCAAAGGATTAGAGTGAAATGTAAATTTCATTTGCCGGCTCTCTCTCTTTTTCATCTGTTTGCAGTTGTCTAATTACGAGCATGGCCATAATACGAAAGCCAGAAGCTCTTTGCAAATGGTACAATCAACCTTGACCAACACGATTTGCAAACACAAATCATTGCTGAATTTTATGGTAATTCGGGCATTAAACTTTATTGATTTTAGGTGTGAAATAAACTATTAAACAATTAACCAACGTCGAGATGTTTTTGACAAATTAATCAGAGTATTAAATAAATTCCTGAAATTTTTATGAGTCAACGCTTAATTAAAGCCATTCTCTCTATTGATGTTTATTGCTTTTAATTGTGTCATTGCTGAAATATTTTTATAGAATTTAATTCAATTGAATAATTGACATGCAAACAAGGTATATCATTTTCCTTATTTATCTTATCATGTCAAAGTGTTAATTTGCTAATGTCCTTTTATACAAATTAATCCCATTTCCATTTACTTTTCAACACATTTCGCTCGTAGATTAGCAGAAAAATGACAATCTACACCCTAGTTATAATTCATAATATGTCTTCCTGCGTTGAGAATATAACTTATAGCCAAGCCAACCTAAATACCATCCTCTTCCCGATTTTCCCCCTACGAATGTGTGCGTGTGGAGCTGGCCAGATAAGCGCATTGCCATTTCCAGAGCTACCTGCTCTTATCTGCCAAGCCATTTGCCAGGACTCCCGCTCCCTCATCCTCGTCCTCTTCGTCCTGAAACTTCGTAGACCAGGCTGAAGCGTTTCCCCATTTCACAGCTTATTGTTATTCAACAGCCAAAAGTTTTTTCTGCTTCTCGCAAAAGTCATAAGAAGTTTGAAAGGTTTTTTCCCCAACTCGTTTTGGGCTGCTGCGTAGCGTAACTCACTTGAGTTCTTCTGCTGGGACGCCTCAATAGTTTTATGAGCCCGGAATGGGCGGGTATTCGGGTATTCGGCGTCCCCGGGCTGCCGGGGCGGAGTTAAATGCATTTTTAAATTGCAGCGAAATTGATCTTTAGTGGTGCGAGCTAGCGAACTGGCGACGTGTAGCCATCAAAATCCGCTTTGCTTTCTCGAGCTGCTATTAAGGAAAGGACCTGCCAAGTGGCATATAAATCGAGTGCATCTCACCCACTGGGTGGGAGAATACCGTGCGGGGGCACTTAACTCAAAAAAATAGAAGAGTAAAACAAATAAAAAGTCATATTACTAAAGATATGACGGTTTCTTATAATAAAATATCTATGTTGGACAAAAATCCAAATTATTTAAACATTTTTAAGGAGCATTAAAACATTTTATCGTTTTATTGTTTTTTCTTTTATTTTATATTTTACTAACTTAATAAATTAAGAATATGTTGTTTATTAAAAACTTTAAAAATTGTTATTATTATTTTAAATTTCAAATCTAAAACAAATTTAATTTTTCAAACCAATAATACTTTTTTAAAAAGAAAACTGTAATGCATAATTCTCTTTGTATTTAATTATTTAAATCAGCAAATTGTTTCTTTTATTTCAAATTTCAATAACTTAATAAACCAAGAATATGTTGTTTATTAAAAACTTGAATACATAATGATTCTGCTTCCAAATAAAATTGTTATAATTATATTAAATTTGAAATCTAAATCGAATAATTTTTATTTTAATAATTATATTTTTCTTTAGTAAAACTTTTATCCATAATTCTCTTGCATTTAATTATTAAAATTAGGAAATTGTTTCTTTTATTTGAAATTTCAATAACTTATTAAACCAAAAACATTTTGTTTATTAAAAACTTGAAGACATAATGATTCTGCTTCCAAATAAAATTGTTATTAAATTAAATCTAATTATTAAATCTAAAAACTAATTTAATTTTTCAAACTAATAATATTTTTTTTTTTAACTTTAAAGCATAATTCTCTTCCTTTTAATTATTAAATTCAGCATGGTGTTAAGTGTGTTATTTATGCCGCGAATTCATTTCTTGCAATTAGCTAAGTTGATTTCTGCCTCATTTCTTCGCCTGCTGCATCCGCTTTCCATTTGGCTCATTTCCGTTGCTCATACGCCGTGTAAACACACGCTGGCAACAATGAGTCATAATGATGGCAGGACCGCAAAAAGTGCGGGGCTTGGGCTCCGTAATTGCAGCACGCACTCCGGCAGACTTCGATGCATTTGTCATGGCATTTATTAACTGTTCACGTGCAACTAACAAATGATATTTTCCCCCACTATTTCCACCCCTTGTTTGCCGCCCGAGGCGAAGGAATTAAGCAAGCATTCAGTATTTCCTTCGTGACAGCATCTTTCTGACAAATTGAATTTGGCCAGGACGTGCTGTTGTTTCATGGCATGGCCACGCTCCATTTGCGCTGCTGCATTGACGATGCCCCAAGTCAGCTGGCCAAACTGCAGAACCGAACCCCCAGTCCTCAGTTCCCAGTCCAGGCCAACCTGCTGAAACCCCAACTGTTTGGGTGGAAACTTTTCAATTACATTAGGTTCTCAAGTCGATGAAGGAGCTTTTCGTGAGCAGGAGGCGGCGGCGGAGGAGGAGGATTCAGTGCAGCAACATCAACATGTTCGTCCAGGCGCCCGCTGACAAGTCATTAAGAGTGACAAATTGCCGGAGTGGGGCGTGGCCGAGGAGAGGCTCCTGCCTCGAGTCGTTGCCAAAGTTGGGAACCACATTTAATTAGACTAAACTTCGGTCCACTCGCCGGCTAATGCAATTCATTAAACATTTAATGCCTGGCCCGCAAACTTTGTTGGCAGCAAACAAGTGCACATTGCCAGTTATGATGACCAGTTTCAGTCCCGAATGGCTTACTTTGCCGATCTGCACCCTTTCTGCATAACTTAGCCACTCACTTGTGCTTTTGTTTGGGCCCAAGGTGCAAGACATAATATTTCGGTATCGTCCTAACGAGATTGCTCCCCTTTTGGCCATAATTCAGCCTCAGTTTTTACTGGATTTCACACACGAGCCATTATCCCTTTACGCACAGTGGGCGATTCTCTCCCAATAGTTTCCTAATTGGATGGGCATCTTGTATTTTGGGCAGCCTAAAGATTCTTATTTATTATTTAAGCCATTTACCCTGGTTATTTCTACTGGGGGCTAACTTATGCAGGCCGATCATTACGTACATTTTCCCTAATTTTGTGCACATCATTAATTTTAAATAAGCTGAATGTAAATCTACAAATGGTTTCAACCGACCTGATTTAATTATTCAGACTGCATATGGTATAATACTCTTATAGAAGTTAGTATTTGAATTAAATTATTGACAATCTAAAGAAGTAGTTTTAAAATATCAGGATAAATACTATAAATTAATGAAGAGAAGTTCCCTTAAGGAATATTTTAAAAATGATATTAAATAAATTAATAAAAAAGAATGGAAAAGACTGAGGGGTTGGCACTCGTCTATAAATAAATCGTAGATATTTATTCAAGTCTTGCAGCAAGTAAACTTATTCACTGTGCGAAACAATAGCAATTTAAAACTGCCGGGGGCCAACTTCTTACGGGGCTGTCATTATAAGACTGGGAATGGGAATATGGCGGCCTCAGGCGGCTTCGTATTTACTGATTGATAGACTTCAGCTCAATAAATTCAATTGTCAGTGGTGCGGATGGCGCAGTTGGCCTTCTGCTCCTGCGGCCAACACTCCCTGAGGTCGGCAGATTTATGGTGTGTCTCCAGATACTCCGGTCAGTAGCATAGGCCCACTGACCGCTTTCCGATGGACGCTCCACTCGCTGCGGAACAAATTGGTTCGGCGAGCTTCCCGACTTTCCCAGCTCGTTACACAAAGCGCACATATGACAGGTCATTTGTGTTTATTGCGTGGCCATAAAGACCTGTCATATGGCTGGGTAAGAATCTCTGGCCAAATCCCCTTTTCCTTCGTTAAAGACACCATTAGAGAATCCACCCACCGAAAGACACACTCCCACTCAGTCACACTCATAAGCCACAAATGCGCCACACGATTCGGTGTGTCATTAAAGCTACATAACGTTTTTCTCCACGAAGGATGATACCCTGTATGGCATAAGGGTATATGCGAACTTATGAATGTGCTTTAAAATACAAAATTTGAATATGAAAATATTTTAATCAAGGTAGAAAATATTAGACACAATGTTAGTCATTTTTACTTTAAAAATTTTACGTCACTAAAAAAACAATTTTCATATTAAAATCAAAGTGAACATTTTAAATTGACTATAATTATCAAACTTAATATTTTTTTTATTTGAAATCAAGAATAAACGCAATGGATGTTTTAAAAACATAGCGATAAATATTTAAATGTAATATGAATTCTTTGGATTTACTACGTTTTTTTATCAGTGTATAAAAATAATAACTTTTTGTGAGTTTCATTCTAATTTAAATTCTTTGGATTTACTACTATTTTTTTATCAGTAGGTATAAAGAAATTATTACTTTTTTGTGAGTTTCATTCATTTATCATTTTAATGGGCATTTTTAAAATCTATCTCAGCAAATATATATATTTTAGACTTAAAATTGCTAACTGGGGTATTAATGCCTCTTAACACCTTAAAAATCCTTCAGTTCTTTAGAGTCCTGCCCGCCCTCAGTTGATTAATATGCAATTTCTTGATGGTAGAATCGCCATTAACGCAGACATGCAAAAGAAAACCGCTCACACACACAGCCCCGTGAAACTGCTGTTGTTTTTTTTATCCTGGTCGGTCGGTTGCCGCGGCTCGAAGTCGAGCGTTTTGGCTTTGTTTGTGGAGCGGAAAAAAACACAGTGGCAAAAACAAAGGGATAATTTAAACTCTGTCATAAACTAGGTTAGCATCACACAGTGCCACCCCCTCAACCACCACCCCCTTAACCACCATCCCCTCAACCACCCACACACACTTGTCTGGCAGACTTGGCTATAATAACTGTCGGTCGGTTTGGAGTTTTTCTTCATCAGCTTCTGTTGCTGTTTCTCCTCTTTTGCGCTTTATTTCCTCGGTTGGCTATACTGCTTTTTTTCGCCTTGTTGTCAGACAATACGCGCATTTATTTCATTCACTTTTTTTCCTGGGTTCTGGGTTCTGGAGGCTACTATATACACTCAAACACACTGATATATGTATATGGGGATGTGGGCGTGCCTCGGTCGGGTCATGCGGCATTATGTGGTGCATTTTTTATGAGTCGCTCTGCCTTTTATCACATATGCATACACATAAGTACAGCCTCTGCGCTTTTTGTATTCATGGCGAATCGCGGCAGCCACATAAATTGGCCGCAGAGTTTAAAATGCCTTTTTTCCTGCCTTTCCTGCCGCTGGAAAAGCGGAAAATGCAAAGTGGAAACTGCCGCTGAAACAGTTTGGTAAATTATACTTAAAAAGGTATTTGCTCTGGGCCACGAAAGGCTTTGAACATCTTTTAATAATATATTTATTTACCTATGTATTTTATAAAATTTAATTGAATCGAAATGGGAAATGCCGCAGTTTTTCCAATTTGCATAAAACGCTATCGTTTTTGTCACCACAAATTGTGATGTTATACCAGGACCGAAACGAATTCATATTTAGATGTATTGACAGAGTGATCATTTAGCAGCAATTTGTTTACGGCTCTCTCGGAAGCATTTGTGTTTTAATAAATATTTCCAATGTTAAATAAATAAATCCGTGCTAAAGTGAAAAACACAAAAAAAAAGTGGAAAACCAATGTCGAACAGAGAGCCATAAAAGAGCGATTAAATTCCGGATTCCCTGGCGAATGCAGGCGTGTGGAATGCCCTTGCACACGGGCTTCCTGCTTATTTATTTGCATTGATTGAAAACACACACAAATCGATTATTATTAACGATTTTTTGCCAATACTTTTTGCTGCATTGAAGCGATTGTGTGTTTGGGCAATTCATTTCAATGGGGCCATGCATAAACATCAATTAAACCCGCCTGTAAATCGGCATGTGTTTTATAGGTGGGTTAAAGCCCATATCTTTCAGCCATTTAATTAAATTATATCACAGTGGGCCACGCCCCCAGTTGCACAATGTCTGCATCGAATGGTCCCCAGTTGCGCCATTTACGCCCAACTATTTTTTGTTTTGCAGCTTACCCCCCTACAACCTCCTTACAATCCCCTTACAATCCCCTTACAAACCCCTTCCAACCCCCTTGACTGACTGCCTTTCATATCATATCTATTGTTCAACTCTGCCGACCAGCGGGGTCAGAGGTTAATTGATGATAAATTGAAACATCATCATCGCCCCTCCTGTGGCTTTCTGAGTAGGGAAAAAAGAGAGGCACAAAGCCTGAAAGGCATTTAATTAATGAGCAATTGATTAAATCATAAACAAAGCAGCGAGACACCATCCAAATTGAACGCACAACAAATGTTATACATTTATTTATCCGTCGTTCTCGCAATGGTATTTTATTTTGTCTGTGGCAAGTGCAATGATTTCTGTACGTTTGACTCGGTGCGTTGTAATTGCCACAGCAATTTGTTGGAATGTCAAAGTGCTTGACGTTCTCGGTGTGATGCACTCGAATTTGTCAGCCCCAGAATTCCAGTCCCAGTGCCAGTTGAATAACGAATGTCTGCACAAATTGTGGCGGTTGCTCTGGTATTTTTTTATAACTGCAGACTAAATTGATTTCCTAAAAGGTGGAAAGGAGAAAAACCTGTTATTTTCTTGTGTCTTACTTTTTACTACTCCAAAAATGTTTGAATAGATAAAAATTCAGGTAAATTTATGACACCCACTTGACGTTTATTTGTTTTGTCACTTTAAAAATGTAACTAATTTCTGGGGCACAAGTGAAGTTTATATTACCTATATAAAATATTTCCAAGGGCGTAGTTAATTTTAAAAAAATCCCTTATTAAATCCCCAACAAATCTCTACAGCTGTTGCTTCCATTTAAACCCCAATTAACTTTAATCTACTGCCCAGGAATGGTTAAAAAATCACAGATTTTAAATCAGATCGCACACATTTCTGGTGCTAACAAATCCAGTTCGATTGCGACCCCGGGGCAATCTGGCTATTGTAATTATTCACGCCGCGATTCCCCGCCGAATAAAAAAAACCCAGGGGAAAATCAGGGAACGTGGTGTTAGTGGCACACTAAAATGCAGGACTCGACACCACCTGACAGCCACTCTACGTGGAGTGCTTGTCGGATTTTAAAAATAATAACAAAACGAATACTTATGGCGAACAGCAAGTGACACAAAAAAGAAGACGGCCAAAATCATGCATGCAAAATGAAGGCGAAAAATGAAAATGGGGACATGACATGGCAGTGGGTGGGGTTGTTGGGTTTGGTAGGGAGGATCTGTAAAAGCTGGGGGATGGATGACAGGACACTTTTGCAAGTGTCAGCTAAATGAAACACACGATCCACACAACAATGGACAGTTGCTGGCTCGTGGTTCCCAGTGGCTCGTTTCTGACTTCCCGCTGGGCTACCAAAAACTTAAATGGTGTCAAGGCTGATGAGTTTGTATCTCTACGCCACCTTCAAACACACACGGAATACGGAAAGAGGAAAACTTTAGCACAAGTCAAAGTTCGGACGCCCGGCAAAAGTTGAACAAATTCAATAGACAACAATAAAGTGAGAGCAAGTGAGTTGAGACCGTTTTCTAGATGCCCATGATGGAGAGGTGCACTGGGAAAAAAGGGTCGCAATGAAGGTCTTTTCACTTTTACATTATGATTATTTGTAAAATTTGTAATATTTTTGTATATATTAATAATTGAGTTATTAGCATTTAAATTTTTTAAAATTTTATATCATTTTCTATTCTTTGTTAAATGTGACAAAAATATATATGAATTGGAAATCGATCTATTTAGTCGGCAATTTCTTTGATATCAAAAAAAACAAGTTCAAAGCCAGATGATCTAACCATTTTTTTTTTATTTTGATCCTAATATTTTTTTGGATTTTCGATTTTATCACACATTTTTCACATTTTTCTCAGTGTAGCGTTTTTCTCTCCCCAAACTCCATCTCTTTCATCACCCTTTTCACGACCCGTTGACAGCGCAAATATGCAAAGTCAAGTGGCAATTTATCATGCTCTGCAGCGAGTCGGCCCTCCGGGCAGCGCGAGAGTTAAAGGTGGCGGCCCAAACCGCCGCGTGGGGCACTCTGGGGTTAAGTGGCAAGCTAAATTGAATCGCCAGCACCGAACCATGCGTGGGCATGTATCTACGCCTACAACTAACACCCCTCGGCCCTTAAGCCCCTCTAACCATTACCCCTGCGGCACTGCACATTGGATTAAGAGTGATTTCGACGCAGATTTTTATTTAGTTTGAAGTGCACCATTACATTTGCCAAAAGCAATAGTTAAATAAATAAACTTAAAGTACATTTTTTATAATTAAATTTAAATTTTAAAAAGATTTTTACGGAAATAAAATTACTAAACTTTATTTATTACCAGGAAACAAATTCATATTTTATATATTTTATATATTTTACTATTTTTTTATATGTAGTTACTCTGATTTATGCGAAATTTTACCTCTACCCGCTTAATTTAATACACAAGTCCCAAGAGCCAAATATAATAAATTTCCAGCTTTGCAGATGGCCAAGCGAAATTAGATAATTGTTATAAATTCCCCCGGCATTTTATCTAGAGTAGGTCTAGTGTCCGCTGTTTTGTTGTCGGTTCGTTTTGCATTAAAATCGATGCGACGCTGACCTTTCCCTCAATTAAAAGTGCACACCCACCCGCAGATGACGGCGCACAGTGCCGACCGAAAGTAATGGGACGCTTTTTCAGCCGTTGGGGCGTTGCTGTCGACACTTTACCTCATTAGCAGCAGCCGTTTGTATAATTAATGATTGCCTCCGCTGCAGGCTTCATATTGATTTTAATTTGAGGAATTTACTCTGTAAATATGATAAATTCGAGACGGACACGGATCGAATAGAGGAGGATGACGAAGGGGAAGGGGAGATGAAAGCAGCAGCACTTAGCAAAGTAATTAACCGGCCCGATTTGGCATCGGTTGGCTGCTGCGAGCGCTGTTGGTCAGAAAGCCAGTTGGTCAAATCGAGGCAGTTGGTCACTTGACAATCCGAAACCCAACCCGGGGCGGAAGTGCCCGAGACAACCGCAGGACAACTCGACCTCCCCAACGTCTCCGGAAGCTCTCCCCTGCCGCTGACAAGCCTCAAGAGATCCGACCAAAGACACTCGTCCTCCCGTCAGTAAGTGACCACAGCAACAGAAACAGCAACGGGCACTGGGAATATGGAGATGTGTCGGCTTGTGGGCCGCCTGGATGGCAGGGAATCAGATTCAGATGGGATGGGATGACACTGGCGGCGAAAGGCGGAGTAATATGCGTAATTAAACAAAACCGCAAGTGGGGCACAGCAACAGAAATAAACGGAGTCAGGCGCAAAGGATCCAGTTGCCAAGGATAAAAGGAACTGCAGATGCAGCGTATATACTCGAAAGAACAACCAAAGAAGGGGATTCGAGATGACGAATTTGGGATTCACACTTTCAGGGAATTCACAAATTTTTAATGTTCCTTTAAAAAAAAATTAAATTATAATATTTAATAAAAATTAGAATATTTTACAAGTTCCTTTTAAAAATATATTTTAAAAACATTTTAAAAATATATTTAAAATATATTTAAATATAGGTATTTAAGAATTCTATATTTTTTATCATATCACAATATTCGAGCTTAAAAACTGAAAGAGTTTTAAAAAAAGCTTAAATTATAATACCGAATATTTTACAAGTTTCTTTTAAAAATATATTTTAAAAAAATTTTAAAAATATATTTAAAAAATATTTAAATTTAGGTATTTAAAAATTCTATATTTTTCATCATATCACAATATTCTAGCTTAAAAACTGAAAGAGTTTAAATTATATTTTTATTGGTCTCTTATAGTTAAAACACTTGAAATTTTTAATACAATTATCATTTATTTTCTTGTATGTGTAAAGTTTTGACAACAAGAAGTGACAGAAAATGTTGATACCCTCCGGCGAGAGATGTCAGCAGGCTTAAATTAAATATTTGCAAGGACCAAGGCGGAGTGGAAAAAGAAAAAGGACGAGTCGGGGTGAAAGAGTGGCCGGGTTGAAATCAAAGAAAGCCGAGGAGCAGAAGAGCCAAAAACGCAGCGCCACATAAATGTGGGGCATGCAGATTGAAGTGTCGTCCGGAGACGAGGACCATGGCAAATGGCAAATGGCGAATGGTCCCATGTAAAATCAGAATCTGAATGAGAATCAGAGGCATGTGGCAGGCCATGGAAATGCCATTCAAGAGGGACTTAACACCCCCTCAGACAGCTTTTAGGCAGTGGAAATTGATCGAAAGACTAAGAGCAAACATCGTTGACTGACAGCGACTTCAAAAAAACAAGAAAGAACTGCTGCAAAAGGGCTGAGGAGCTGCGAGATACTTTCGTATCTTCGAGAAACTTATAAGCCCAGCGAAATGTGCAACAATGTGCCACCATCGATTTTCTATTAGCCACGAGACACTTGAGCTAGAAAACTAAATACCGAAGGCAAATATTGATAAATTCGTAACGACAAGAAGAGGAAGAAGACGACCGGACGGCAGAAGAACCACAACAACCACATTATGAATGAAACTGAAGCTCGTAACTGTCCGTCGGCGAGCCAAGAACATAATAAAACGTTGTCCATGAGACCGAAAATAAAACGCAGAACGTAACTCGGAAGAGGTGGCCATTTCGTCCCGTTTCCCACTACTGTTACCTCAACGAATATCACACTGAAACCAAAAATGGGGGGTCATTACACTTATTTAATAATATTAAACTAACGTGAAACATTTGGAGGTCTTATTTTCTATCACCATAATATGACTTTGACCTTTTGTAGGATAATTTTCCCATAAATAGTTCAAGTAATGGCAAATTGAGCTGCAACCTCTGTATATTTACAATAAATATTGGTGAAACCATATGTTTAAAAGAAAATATTATATTTGGTTCGTACAAAGATCGTTTGTTTAAGGTGAATGCCCTAAAATGTTATAAAATTAATATTCTCTTATCTTTTGTCTTTAAAACGTATATTTTCCTACATTTTTTTAAGTGTAGGAGTCACTCACCTGTTAGGGCTGCCAAATTCAGTATAAATCCAATTAGTCGCATTGCGAGGACCACAGCGATTATGAAATTCTATTATTACTATCAAAATGGGCTTGTTGAAATTCCTGTGACCTGATTACACGTTCAAAGTGCCAGCGGCACGAATTATTTCATTTATCTAATATCAAATTGTGCCGCGAGAATTCCACTTCAATTGTTTTGGCTTAGTTTAGCAGTTTCAAATATTTGTTGAGCACGGCGATCCGGCAAACGGAGCCGGAGTCCAAATTCCGGACTCGGATCCGAGTGCTAAAATAGAGAGTTCACGAGACCCGCTTAACCGGAGAGAGCGAGACGGAGAGCGAGGGAGCGAGAGAAAGCCAGGAGAAAGGCTTTTCTCTGGGGACACGAAGTGTAAGTGAACCAACGCGCACGAATTTTACTTTATCACTGAATTTGATTTTTTTTCGCATCTTCGGCACTCGTGGATACAATGTTGCAGCAACAAAGCCCAGCTCGAAAAGAAGGGGAAATGATTGTGGTGAAAGCTCGGAATGTGAAGCTTTTCACCCTGCACAATGTCATAAAATACGATTCCATAATATAATGTTTATAGTTGTTAGTCGCAAAATTTAACGTTATAAATGTTATTCGCCAAAATTTGGCGTTATAAATGTTATTAACCAAACTTGGCGAAATAATAAACTTTTAGATATAACAGCTTTAATCTACCTTTCTTATTTATACATATAACAGAGCAAGAGGCAATGCTATGTTCGAGTGAGCGTAAGCTATATTGTTACCTTATATTTCAATTTAATTTACACTATCAAATGTATATGTATATTTCTAAGAATTTTCCAAAAATAAGGTTTCTTATCAACCGGATGGGATCGACATGGTTTGTTTTTCAAAATTCCAATCTTCTTGGCATTGTATTGGCATTCTATATTGTGGTTGTTTACATATATGCATGCGTCCAATATACTTATTGATAAGACGCCTATAAAAGTTGGATTCTGAGACTCAACATTTCATTAGCCTAATCAAGCTGATCTTATTCGCACCTGCTGTTTACAAAATACAACAGTAATGGGCAAGCTGACAGTCGTTCTGTTCCTCGTGCTGATTGTTGGAAATCGTATTGGATCACTGACAGGGACACCGATTCCTGTGAGTCAAACGGAGGACACCCGGACGGAGCAGAACCAGATAAAAGTCCAGCTGTCAAATCTGGAGGAATCTATCAAAAACATCTCGGAAAGCTTCAAGGAGCAACTGGGGCGGATAGAAACCCGTCAAGCAGCCGAGGATGTTCAACTATCAGCTATCAAGGAAATCGTTACTAGCATCAAGACTTTACTAGAACCAAAGAATGCCATGAAAACGCCCCCTAACTTCGACAATTTGAATATACATGAAGCAGTTAGAAATGGCGAACACTATATACGTGAAAACCCTTGGCAGATAGAATTTGTTTAAAAAATTGTTTAAATAAAATATTAAAGACAATAAAAAATCTATTTTCTATATCACCTACGGAGATGTTTCCGACCCTATAATGGGTTGGGTATTTCTGAAACCAAAAAATATATCTAAGTGCGTTTTTTTCGAGATATTTTCCTAAAGTTCGTTGTTTAATATTTTGCATTATTACTATACTACTTATGTCCCATATATTGCGTTCTTAAATATAAATTCTACATAAATTCCGCTTTAGCGATTTCTGTGACACCCCTAATTTACTTTACTTTATAGGTCCACTCTTTTTTAAAAATGTGGTATTTTTTGATAAGTCAGACATGGTATTTTTTGTGAACTCATATTTGCGTTCCTTATGCTCCTTAAAATCCAATGTTTTGATTCTGCAAAATGCCGGAAAAAAGGTGAATAGCTTAAAAATAACATAATTCTAATTTTAAATTAATTCTTATTAATACAAAGAGCAAGAAGGAAGTTGACCAAGAAGAATCAGAGGAAGGGGCGTCGTCAAAAACAAGCCAAAGAACGCGATAAACTGGAGGAGGAGGAGGAAAACCAGAGACTTTTGCAGCCGGAGTACCAGAAATGGCTGCAGAAGCAGCGGGAAATGGAGGAATTCCAGCGCCTGGCCGAGGAACGGGAGCACCAGGATGCGGAGGAGTTGTGGCTGCGCCGAGAGGCCATCGCCCAGCGACAGTTCCGGATGGACGAGGCCAAGAGACGCCAGGAGCAGGAGGAAGTGAACCGTTTGCTGCTGGAACAGGCCAAAGAACGGGCGGAGCGGGAGGAAGTCCAGAGAAAACAGCGTGAGGAGGAGATCAGGAAGACCGCCAAGGCTGCGGCCGAATTCGATGCCATGATGGAGAGCATGCATGAGTACCTGAACAACCCGCGACTGGAGAAGCCCCCCAGCCACCTGCTGCGAGTGATGGAAACCCATCCGGAGGAACGGCCCTGCGAGTTCTTCAGCCGCACCAATTGCTGTCGATACGGCCACGCCTGCACCTTTAACCACCGACGACCCATGCTGGCCCGGATCCTCCTCATCCGGCACTTCTTCAACCACTCCATGCTGCAGGAAAGACGCGCGCACAAGGAGTACGCCTCCGCAGAGGAGCACTTGGAACTGACCGAACAGGATCTGCGCAGCGACTACGATGAGTTCTTCAACGATGCCCTCGAGGAACTGGAGAAGTTTGGCACCATTGTCAACTTTCGAACGGTGCGCAACACGCTGGAACACCTCAGGGGACATGTCTTTGTGGAGTACACCAATGAACGGTTTGTCTTCGAGTCTCTATTATAATTAATATTAAATTAAATAATTAGGCATTGTTTATATGCAAATGTTGTACCTAGTTCCCAACATTTTCATGTGAAAGTAATTACATATGTATTATATTTTAAACTAATACCAGTACTTATTGTCTTTAAAACCACATAATTTGGTTAATAATTACATACCCTACACTTTGTTGAAAATGTATTTAAGATATTCAAGATTTTCCTATTGAGTTTAAAGATCTTACATTTATTCTTTTTCAGTTCCGCCCTTCGCGCTTTTACCAATCTTCAGGGTCGCTACTACGCTTCCAAGCGCCTGAACGTGGAGTTCTCCAATCTGAAGACCTGGCGTGGCGCAGTCTGCGGTACGTGAGCTGCATGCCAAGAAGAGCCGTATCCTTTGACAAACCAAAACTCACTCAGTTGCTAAACCCATATACTTATTTTAATCCCATTTTCTGTATCAAAATCTGTCGCTTTTTAAAGGTTTGTCCTTAACACGTAAATGTCCCAAAGGTAACGGCTGTGGATATCTGCACTTGTTTCGCAATCCGAACAACCTGTTCAACACCAATCTGGAGTACACCACGACTCCAAAAGGGGAACGACCCTCTAGCCAAACTCCAAAGGCCAAAACGCCCAGGTTGGACTTTATTTTAAACTATTTTATGTTTAAAGTATGGTATTTACTTAATTTATTTATAGCTGGGATGACCATAATGACCATACTAGCAGGAACTGGCGCTGGTCAGAAAGCCCTGAGGTGGAGCTGGAAAACTACAAGGACTTGGGCAACAGCATTAAGAACTCTAACAAAAGAGAAGATCTCAAAAATTCCAAGTCAAGACGGGATAGAGATTCAAGACGATCAAATCGTAGCGAAGCTTCTAAAAGAAATCGGAGCTCAACAGAATCATCCCATGACGATAACAGATCAAATAGGTATCAACAATAAAAACCAAAGTATTAGTTAAGTTTTTTTTTATGGGATCTTTACAAAATTTTATTCAATCTCTTTGTGGGCAAAACATGAGTGTCTCAAACAAAATACTAAAGAGATTCCGAATTTCTTGCTAGGATGAAAGTCAGAGAGGGCCAGAGATACACTCGCAATTTAAGATTGCTTATAAATATTGAAAGTGCGATCTGAAAACGGCTCAATTGATTACAACGGAATGGAATTCTACGCGTAAAATTGGCAGTTTCGAAACGTGAGACCTGGTGCTGGGAGGGGGGTGTGATGACAGTATTATAGGTGGTAGGGTAAGATCGGAAATAGTAAATTCTAAAGTCTATTTGTCTTGCTTTCTTCCGTTTTCGTCGTACACATACAAACAAAAATTATACAAAAACTCGTTTAAGGAATATTATAATAAGTAGCTTTAAAATTAGGCAAACACAGCGAACGCCCAGCGAGCCGCTCTATAGACGGATTCCGGGATTCGTGGCCGCCACGTAGCGCAGCAGCTCCTCGTTGTCCTCGCAGATGACGGGCTTCTCGTGGTAGCAGGCGACGTCGTGCCAGGCGATGCCATCGTTGTACACGTTGTTCAGCACGGACAGGCACTGCTCCTTGGTCTGGTTGATGTCGTACTCGGCGTTGTCGGGCTGCGGGCGCTTCTTGTGTCCGGTCTGCGACCAGGGGTTGTAGCCCCAACCCTGTGGGATGCGGTTGGTGGCCTGGATCTTCTCGCGGGTTGCAGACCAGAACCATCCGTAGACGGTCTTGGGCTCCAGATCGGGACGGTTCTCGCAGCCGGCGAAGTCACAGATACGTCCGGCCGTCCAGATGTACGGCACATCGTTCTGCTGGATGACGCGGAAGATCAGGTTGTTCTTCTCTTGGGTCTCCAACGCAACCAGGTCCATGCAGTACTCGCGGCACAGATTGCGGCCATCCAGCCAGTCGACCTTCTTGTTGGCCAGGGCGGGCACGTGGCTGGTTAGGAACATGTTTTTGCCGCGGTAGGAGAACTCCTTAGGACCTGTGGGTCAGCAAAGAGAAAGTCGGTGAGGTGAGTGGGGAGTGTTTTGGGATTGCACTGAAAAAAGTAATGAGTATGCATGTCTGGGTTTTGGGGTCTCTATTCGGAATTTCAAACTATTTAAAAAATGAATTCCAAAATATTAATTAAATAGTAAATCGCTAAGATTTTCCAGAAAAACTTTTTAATTTAAATCAATAATTTTAAAAAATTTTTAAACATTAAAATAAGGTAAAAACTTTTTTTTTTTTTTACTAAAAAGTATACATATGAGTCAAAATTTGTTATATTGGAGACACCTTTTAGGAAAATTTAATTAAATAAAAGAGCCTTTTACAGAAAATGCCAAAATTACTATAATCCCTGATTAATGACTAATTCTTGCAATTGATTTTTCTCTGTGTGGGTGTGGCCTGTGGCAACCGGTTTTCCGCGCCGCTGCAGTCCCATCTTCATCTCAATTTTCATCTCATTTTCAGCTGGGAGACCCAGTGCAATGTCTCGGAGCCTGCCCCATGATGGGCACAAACGAAACCGAAAGCAAGTAGCGCCAAAAATAAAAAGATATATATGTATAGCTGCCCCGGGCCTTACACAACTTCCCCGGTGGCAACGGCGTATTACGCAATCTGCGCAATTTATGCAGCATGCTTCTTTTTGCGCCTGCCGCTTTCCTTTTGTCTTGGGTGTCAAAAGGTTTTCTGTTTATTTTTTTGCTACTTTGTTTGTTTGTCCGTCGAGGAACAATGGGAACCCCCAGCCCCGCTCCTAACAACTCCATCCTCGAACTTGTTTCGCCTGAGCGAGCTGCCAGCTTCCATTTGATTAGCTGCCTCTTCGCAATGTGCGATATGTCCGCCCCCCGGGGACACGCCCTGAAAAAATAAAAAACAGAGGAGGAGGGGAAAACCCGCCTGTTGCCACAGTTGGCACGCGTCATTAGCCGCGCTTTAAGCCACTTTTGCAACTGCCACGCCTCCGTCGCCCATGCTTCGCGTCAAATCAGCTTAACTTCCAACATAATGGCCTTATTTGCCATTGTTTGCACATTATTATTTATTTTGCTGCCGCCTTAGCTGTCGCCTGCAATTTCCTCACATTTCTGGCCCTTTTGTGCGCGGGTCAAGGCAATCAATGCGGAGATACATTTATATGGCTAAAAACCCCCCTCCTAACCGAAAAATAAAAAAAAACTTGCATAATTATCCCGGCCGGGCTGCATTCCCCGATTGGCATCTTTCAGCAGTGACTTAGAAAAACCAAACCGTTTTCGAATGTTAATTATCGGGCGCCTGGGAGAGTTGTCTACAAAAGGTAATTAAGTCTGAATAGTTAATCAGGTGATTTAACTCCCAACTATTGGGAGACAGACCTAAAAAAGTTGCGCTTGTATAACTGGAAATTTCTAAGAGATGAAAGATCTAAATCGCGCTGCCAACGGCACTGGCTCAAAAACAAAATATAAAAACTGGATATGCAACTCGCGGTGACGCCCCAAAAATTAAGTTGCATGTTTAACGGCTTTGGCTTAGTCTCGAGTCCCCAAGTGTGTGTTAGCCATAAGTCGTATAAGCGTGCCGGTGTGTGAGTTAGAGTTTGTCTAATTAGCAATAACTGCAAAGTGTTCATTAGTGTACCGGATATGCAGCGATGATGCTATTGTTCAGGCGTTTCACCCGTTTTGGCCCGAACTCTGGGCCCTGATGCAATGTTCGTAATCTCAGGCGATGACTGGCAGCGGCAATAATCGGTAGAATGTATGAGGAAAACCCACTTCAGCTGAACTATTTCGGTATTAACACCTCTTGATTTTGCAATTAAAAGCTTAACACTAACCCGAGGTGAGGAAATAACTATATTTTTAATTAAATCTCTAGAAAATTATATTTTTAATTCTATTATAATAGGCTTTTATTTTAAACGAAGCCATTTATACAAGCATTTTTGCATTTTTTCTAATTTTTTAACTTTGACGAAATGTAACTTATAAACTCATGAATGGAACTCAATGCTGTATATAAGAAAGTTAGAGGGCATTACTTGTAAAATGAGTCTTTGATGGCCGAAGTCGGTGTACCACAACTCGAGTTAGAAATTTTTAAAATGTCAAAAACGCTTAAAAAAATTGGTTCCATAAAAAAACTTGAAGTGCACGTACCTTACCGGAAAACAAAGGTTTCCTTCATGGTATATTTCATCGATTTTTTTTGTAAACTGGTGTTATTTTACTAGGAAGTTTAATCTTTTATAAAAAATAATTTAATTTATATTTTAAACATGCTGTTTAGTCTCTTTTTAAATTTAAAATAATTATATTTTATATTTTCTGGAAATGTTTAATAATCCTCTTGCATCTTTTTAGGTATCAAATAAATTACAAAAAAAATCCCTTAGTTAAAATTTGTCACTGTAATTATAGATCTGATAGATTACTGCTGTTTCTTTAGTTTTTTTTTAAATAATTGAATTTAACAATCAATTTCTAACTAGTAAATGAAATTTGTTTACGAAAAAGGCGGGCAAAGAAAGCGAGTTGAAGCTATAAACTCAGCGACCTTCAGCAAAAAGCCCTCGGTTGTTGTGGTTACACCCACACGTCGCATTGCCAAACAATTTCAAGTGCAAACTTGGCAATCGCAGCGACGAGCCAACCGCTTAATATTCTCGCCGCATTCGTCACTTTTACTTTTCGCCATGGTGGGAATGGGTATGGGTTTTGGTATGGTTTGTGGACAATGCTAGTTGATGGGGAATACTTACGGCTGGCGCACTTGGCGGGCACGGGCAGTGAGAGGAAGCGACCCGGCTTGGTCGCTGTGGTGGTGGTGGTTCTGGCCGCATGGCTGCAGGCCATCACCACGCAGAAAGTCGCTATTGCCAGGGTGACTTTCATCTGCAGACCAAAAAAAGAGAGAAAGAGAAGAAAACAGAAGCGTGAGCAAAAAGTTTGGTAAGACTAAATACCATGCAATGTGCGATTTGGCAAGTCACAGGTACAAAACAGATATTGATATGCAAATTGTTAACACGTTGTCATTAACATAAATTTGTACACGATTATCGGGCGATAAAGAAGCCGCCGCGCCCTTTTGTTCAGAGCCACATTGCGTATACGCAATTTTTGTATAAATTTCCAGCTCGCAGTGGTCGAAAGATGTAAGCTGGTCGCCGATGGTGCGAGATCGAGATCGCTTTTTATGTCAAGGATGCGCAACCGGTTGCCCCCGGCGGCCACTGACACAGTGCCACAGTGACTACCAAAAGCGATGCCATCCGACGATCGCCGATCGCCGATCGACGACACTTGAGACTTTATTATTTTCATTTTCATTTTTATTGTGGCGCAGCGCGGCGGCGGCAACGTGATCAGCATCGGCTTTAGCATCAACATTGGCGTCAGCACATCACATTATTCATAAATAAAAATGTATTTAGCATCTGCAGCAAACATGTTGATTACACAAGCAGCAGCAGCGCGACTGACCTTAACTGGTTTTATTGACTTTTTATCGCCAGCCTTTTTTTTCTCTGTTCCCAACTTTAAGACTTTAAGACGCGCTGCGTGTCTTCGGCTAGAACCTTCCACGTCGGCTAGCATTTCAATGTGAATTAAAGCCCGTTTTTAAAGTCGTTTCTTCTCTTCCTCCTTATGCTAATGCAATTCGCAGCGGATCGGAGCTCAGCTGGAAATTGCTGCATATTAATTGGATTCGATCCGGGCGGCGATTCGATTGCGTGTCTGCGTTGTTTATCGCCCAGTTTTATTTATTTGATCGCCTGCTGTCCGCTGATTTGGCAACTATAAATCATTAACGACCCACCGCTTATCAGCGGTCAGCGCCTAATTTGGTAACAATGCATAATGAAAAGTGGATTTCGTATTGATTTCATTTTCGACAGCGACATTTCCAAAGTGAAGAGTTCAGGCGTTGGGAAATATGTGTGTAAGTTTTGCTGGCTACTTTTTTCCTTCATCTTCATCTTTATCTTATTTGTTTGTTCATTTGTGGCGTTTTGTAACTTGTCCATCAGCGCTTTGTCCATTTCTTGTTTCGGGCATGTTAATCAATCAGCCGACGAGCTGATGAGGCATTTAATTATACTCCTACGGAGAGCTCAGTGCCCTTTGATGCCAGCGGGCAAATTACAGGCCAAGTGGGCTCTTTGTGCATTATCGAGTGTTTCTCTTTTCGGGTTTTTCTTCGTGCGGTTTTTTGGGGTGATGGAAAATTTAATGTGCACTATTGCGCAAAACCATATTTTATGGGAATATTTTTTCAAAAACATTTTTATGTTTAGTAGAACAAAAGACTTAGGCAACGAACTCTTACTAGGTGGCAAACAAAAGACTTAGGCAGCGAACTTTTTCCAAGCAAGTTCTCGAAACGAAAGACTTAGGCAACGAACTCGGCTTAAGTTCTCTTCGATTCAGGTCTTGCCAGTTCTGAGCGGGATTTTATTTTAGGTTTTTCAGGTTTCCATATCCTTGAACAGCTCACAGCACTCAATTTCGTTTGTACAATTTATGTTTCTGTTTTTTTTTATTGACACATTATGGCTTTTGGCACTTGGGGTTAGTCCTTCGATTGTCCGCACACACACATTTCGAGTATATGGCTTGAGTATGGCACACTGTATGTATCCTTGGACGCGGAGCTCTGCTGGCTTACCTTTGCTTGCTATTTGGAATAACACTGCACAGCACGGTTTTTATACTGTAGTCGCCGAATTGCCCAAGTAGACAACCAGACGAGACCAGACGCAAACGAAAACAAAAGTCAATTGGCAGCAGCAAACTGTTTTATAGTCGAAGTCGCGCCGCCTGCCCACCAACAACATCTCGTGCAGCTTTGAAAAGCTGCGACGCCGACGACGACGCTGACCGCAACTTTTGCTGCAGCGAAGCTTTGGCAGCGGCTATATGGATGGGATAGCCATATAACAAAAATAAAAGCAAAAGCAACAGCAACGAGATGAGCTGCTCAGAACATCTTTAGACAACGACAACTTTTGTCTATAAATATTTATGTTCTTCTACTCTTCTTCTTCTTTTTTCTACCTTTTTTCCAGTCCCCTTATTTATTTAGTTTTTATTTAAAGCAACTTCTCAATCTATTGTTCGGTCTAAAACTGTAGTTTGATAATTTTTATAGCCGCAGATCCATTAAGTAGTTGTTGCTCGAGTGTCAGGCACTAGAAACCCGAGCTCCGAGATTTTGTCTGTGTATTTTTTTTATTTCGAAATGTATTTATGCAAACACTTTTCAACCCGCCGCGTTGGCATCCATCTCCCCGGCCAGCTTCATATATCAATTTTTGATGAAGTGTTTGTCTTCTTTTTCAGGCCTTGATCTTGAAAAGCCTTTCGAAATGCCATTAAAGACCGCTGATGATTTGGCTTCCGCGCTCTGCCCCACGCACGCGTTCAAAAATAAAAGCCAAAAGCGGTTCGATGGGTTCGCTTCGTTTCTTCTGCCATTTACAAACTCGGTTTCTGTTTCTTTTTCTGTCTTTAATTGCCATGTGAATGAACTGGCGGCGATTGGGGGAAAGGATCGTCTCCCACATCACAAATCCCCCCCCACAAAAAAGTCTCGCGAGTGCTTGGCGGTGCCAGCCGGATCTGAGTTTGTTCTTAAAAAGTTTTATGTTTGCTTTTTATTTTCGCTCATAAATATGCAAATTGATCTCTTGATTATGTAATTTATTTAGTGTGATTGTGCGAGTGGGGGGATTCCACATGGCCCCGCTTCGCCCCTCTTTTTAGAAAAAATCCCAAATCTGCGTCATTTATTTAGTGTTTTTGGGTACACGCAAAAAAAAACACGCCGGTATCAAATCGATATGCGCATGGCAAATTTGAGGTATTTAAACGCATATCGTTTTTACCATGCAATACCGATTTCTCTCTTTCGTAGATTCTCTGACTTCGAAAAAGAGAGCAATATATATCGAAAAAGAGCGGAATAGCGCTTAAGGTTACATGAGTGGGAGGAAGAAAGACACTTTCGAATTCGAACTGGCCTACATTTACATTTCGAGCATATCAAGTCAAAATTGATACCACGTAACATCAAATTGATCATCGTTTCTTATCAAGTTTTTTTTAGGGTGTAGTGAATATTCCCCCTATTTAGATAAAAAACAGAAACTGTCGAAATGCGTCAATTACACCCAAAAAAAAATGATCATAGAAACTAAACTATTTGTACATTAAAAGTAAACTATTGAGTGTCAAAAATTTCTCGATACTCTGAGTATTAACCTTATGACTTCGAAAGTGTTAAAATGAAACTTTCGAAGTTGACAAGATTAAACTAACGAGTATACACTTTATACTCACTCAGTGTACTGAAAATTAGGCTGGTAGTTTATTTTGTATACTTTTTAGTGTAAAGGCTACGCTATGTGGTCTTAGTGTTATACTATTTTGTATACAGAGTATGCTATGTTAGCAATGTTAGTATACATGTTAAACTATTTTGTGGAAATGTTAGTTTACATTTCATACTATTTTAGCAATGCCAGTTTAAATATTATACCCCGTATTAAAAAGACAAAATTGAAAAATGTTGTTTTTTTACTTTTTATATATAATTAAAAATATTTTTTACATTTTTATAAATTACTGAAGGTAATTTTGAGTTTAACAAACATACATAAATACAATAAATGTACACAAAAAGTACGTATCTATGAATATTTGGGCAAATGCAGCCGTTTTACCGCTTATGTCGCTGATCATCTCCAGAATGGGCGCCATCCAGTTGAATTCCGGGGATTGGTCGGGGACGCTGATATTGAAGTAAACTTTGCACTGGCCACGGTCAGAAAAAATGCAAGCCAATTGCAAGATCCTTAGTTTCCCGGCATCTGGAGCGGATTTCATGTTGGTGTTGGTAAAAGGGAACAATTTACTCATTAGTTAAGCACTAAGACACAATTTAAATATACTTACTTTTCAAATAAGCCCAAAATAACGCAAATATAAAAATTTTCTAAGAAAACAGACCGCAGCTTCGCTTACAAAATACACTAATGTCAAACCCTTAATATACTAACGCGTCGAATAACATTAGAAAGTGGTAACACTTTTTCTATTCGAAATGTCCAGGTTCCACACCAGAGCATCCAGGTTCCACACCAGAGCATCCTGGCTTCACACCAGGAACGAAAATCGAGTTTGCGGTATAAAAATTAAACTCAGGGCATAAATTTAAAACTATTTAGTCTTAACTAACACTATTGAGTCTTCTCCTTACATTATTTAGTGTTGAGTTAATACTGTCAGTTTAACACTAGCTGTAGTATACTTTTAAAACAACGCTCATTAAATGTAAACTTTTGGATATTTTTTTGGGTGTAAGATAAGGGGGCAAGTGCAAGTTGCTAATCTTGTTTAATTGCCATCCTTAACTTGACATTTTAACTGGATTTAACCCCTCTTGGACTCTTGGATAGCGCAAATGTTTAACCTGCCCGCTCTTTTGACTTGCGTTGGTTATCTGCCTTACGTTTATTTCTGTCATATTTCTGTTGGCATCTGCTAATTGACCATGAAGATGCCTTTGGAGACGTTTGTTTGGGTGGCACTTTTGTTTGCCATTTAGTGCTGTGTTTAATAGCGAACTAATTTTGAAAGCGGATTCGAATTCGAATGCGGTGGCGCTCACAAAAGGCGTGGTCGAGCTCCAATTCCCGCTTCTGTCTCGCCGCATGGGTCTTCCCCCCGGACCCCCCTCCCTGCATATTTTAATTAGCCTTATTAATAGAGCCGCAGTCACTTGCCTTGGGGGCGCCATGTGCAAAAGGTTTGGACCCGAAGAGCCGTGAATTGTGTTGGGCCAACAGATTAACACTAGCATCAAATTAATTACATATTTAGCTGGCCAGTGTTAAGTTCATATTGCAAAAAAAGAAGAAAAAATACCAGTCTCATTGGGAAACTTTCAGTTGGTGAACTGGCACGAAGGTTGGTGACGCAGATCAAGGATGTGGGCATTCAGGAAGTGCAGAGGCCTTTTTTAACGAAATTCCCCAGAGATCAGGCGAAGATCAAAGTTGGCTATAAAACAGGTAAAACGTTGAGTCACATGTTTTCGGACTCGAAGTGTTATTTAATTAGTTTTATGACCGCCTAAAACAGCGATGTCTCCAAAGAAATATTCAAATGGGCTTAGATCATGTGACTTTTGGCCAATTAACACAGTGCACTTAAGCGGCAGTTATGTGCTAGAGATGCTATCAAGTCGAATTTATTGCTTGTTTCATTAAGTGACAAGAAAAATTATTAAAACTACTAAGGAAGAAATTAAAATAATTGATATTAAAAAAATATGACATTTGTAATGTCATTAAAATTAAAGTTTTATTATTAACATATAGTAGCTACAATTACTGTGTATACATTTGGTAATATCATTAAGATTTTTAAAATAAAGGATAAGTTATTTTCCTTTTTTTTTAATTAAGAAAAAAAAATATTTTTATTTTTTTAATAAAGAAAAAATGTTTTCGTTTTTTTAATAAAATAAATAATATTTTCCTGTAATATAATAAAATAAAAAATAATATAATATAATTATAATAATAATATTTAAAATTTGTGAGCTTAGGATTTAAAATGCATTTTCAACCCCAAACAAAATCTGAATAATTAACTGTTGCTAAATAGGTTTTACTTAAGGAACATTTAACACCTCATTAATATAATAATAATATTTATTTAAAATCATTTTCGAAACCCAAGCAAAATCTGAATCATTAATTTTTGTTAAATAGGTTTTACTTGAAGAACATTTAACACATCATTGTTTAATATTTTGAAGGCGAGTCTTTCATGTTCTCGACGCTTCTCGGTGCTTGCAACATCCGCAGTTGATGCTTTTTTGCCCTGCACATTTTTGCATCTGCTGCATCCGCTGAGTCGATGATCTTGTTTCCTTTCCACTTGTTGCACATTTTCGCCCTTGAATCTGGCTGGGATTTCGGGTTTTTTGTTTTCAGTTGCCTGCACTTCCTGCGACCGACCTTGTGGGGTTCAAAAACCGCTGTGCATCCACAATCGACCATCGACAGCCTTAAGAAACTGTTCTGGGTAAATGGGCTTAATCATCGCTAGATGATGATTCGCTATTCACGCAGATTGCTAATACGCAGCGTGAGCCCGTCGATCAGATTGACAGTTTTATGCGATGTTTGACCTTCGGTGGGTGAGCTGAAACCAAGTGAAACCGAACTGAAACATAAAACCTTTTGCAACCACAATAGGCAGGCAAGTGGCGCAGATGTTGCCTGCCGCATTTCCATAATCTATAGCAAAACATCAAAAGATGTTCGGCCAAATCAAAAACTAAGAAATACACACAAAGCCAGACTTTAAACCAAATCAGATTGCCCTGAGCACGGAAGCACCCGTCGACAGCTCGAGTAGATCTCAATCCGATTTTGAATCCGAATCTGCTTCAGATTCATCGCAGCTTCCGCTTCAATGCGATGCGTTCCGAGCGAAAAGAGCTAAGGAAAAATATACACAATCAAGATGCAAATTGTTGGAACAACAATGGCACAAAAATAATCAATCTATTAAAGCAAACAAAAAGAATGACCTTAGCTCGAACTATGGGATTCGATTGGATTTGGGACTGTGTTTCGGATTGAACTTTGGCTTTGGCTTTGGGAGATTTTCCTGCGGTTTTTCGATTGGCCACATAGAAATTCTATCATTAACATTGGGGCATCAACCAGCTCGTCTGGGGAATGCGTGAAGGTTGCCGGGCGTAATTGCAACTTGTTTTTTTACGGCCAAGAAGCTTGGCCGCGGCAAATCGAACAAAAATCGAATGAAAAAAACTGAAAACGATGGAACAAAATACTTTTTAAATGGTTTTGCCCGATCGGCAGATGAGAAATGTTGCCAAATTTGACCCCAAGAGGCCGACGCTTGTTCATTTACACATTAGTTGAAATTTAAATGCTGTGTGTTTGCGTTGGCTGTTTTTTTTGCCGAGTGTGGGGCTTTTGTCGCACACCAACCACCACACGAAAAGTGATTGGCAACAAATTAATCAAGACCTTGCCAAGTCTCGAGCCAACTTCAAACTTCAGCAGCATCCACGGCATCAACGGCAGTCATGAAACCTTTTATTCAGGCGCTAAGTGTGAAACTAAGAAGAAGAACGAATCCATCTACCCAAAAGTATGGATTACGCAATGAGCGAATCATAAAAAAAATATCAAAATGATTGATGTCTGCAATTTAGCGCATCTGTGTAAAATGTGAAGACGAAAAACGGTCTGTGTTCGTTGTGACACAAAAGAATTAAGTGCCCGGGCGCATTTTAAATTCGTCACGGAAAACGTGACAAAAATTTTCCATATGCGAAAAACGGAAAAAAAGTAATAGGAAAAATTCAAGAAACACCGGCAAACAAACGAAACGAAACGATACGATACGAAACGAAGAGATGATTGCGAAAATTCACAATGCAGTACAGCTAACTTTGACACACATTTCGCGCACAGAATCTTCGTATCTCCGAATTGCTGCTTATGAATGAGTCTCCGACTTCGACTTCGGTCACGGCCCCGCCCCCAACCGCTGGCCCTCCCGCCCACATATCTAGTTATATTAAATACTGCCGCCGCCGAAGAAGACAATGCAACATAAACAACAACCAGCGGGCTAATTGCACAAGAGCCCAGACTCTTGGTTCGCTTAGTTTAGAATCGCCATTTGTCCAATCAGCGCCATAAATCTGACAAATTATATAAACGCTGAAAAGAGGGTGTGTGCGGAATTGTTTACTCAGACCTGAGCATAGCAGACAGTCAGGGGCAGATGCGGATGTCTGATTCCATAGAATTTCCATTTTCATTTCCCTTTCCATCCCATCCATCCATCCAACCCATCGCCTCCCATCGCCGGTGAATATGCAATGGCAATAGCTCAGCTTTGCATAATTTGTGTGTGTGTTTTACATTCGGATTTTCATATTTTTTCTTGCTGTAATTTTTACATCATCATCATCAGTCTGTCGGCAGGCACACTCGAAACAATATTGGCCCTTAACAGTAGGAATTCGCAACATTTTTGATATATTTATGGGTTTCTAAATGCGCTCTATACACACCAAAAAAAAATAATAGGCCGGGATCAAATAGATATGCGCATGTCAAATTTATTTTATACGCTTATCGTTTTTACCATTTTTCGGAAATTCTCTTAATTTCGAAAAAGACAGCAATAAGCAATAAGAGAGCATTTCGCATATGTCATGCATTTCGAGCGTATTAAGTCAAAATTGATACCACATAACATCAATTCGATCATCATTTCATATCAAGTTGTTTTTGGGTGTAAAAAAAAAAACACCATGTTTTTTAATCTGTTTACAATTTAAAGCACTTAATAAAATACTTATAATTAAATTTTTCTTAAGTCTTGAAACAACCTTTTAAATGTAAAGCAAAAATATAATTGTATTTTTAAATAAAACAATTAGAAATTTTTAATAGTAAATCCCAATTTTAACCAAAGATTTTTTCCATTTTAGGGCTAATATTTTTCCCAGTGTCTCAATCGTCGTGGAGGAAGTTGCATATTTATAAGGCTAAAGTTAATTTTTGTTTGCCAGTTGGGGTGTCATGCTTATGAAATCAATTGAACATATGTTCCAAGCGGCCAGCACATGCTGAAGTCATAAATCAGAAGCGCTTAGTCAGACAGTTTTCCGCAGGTTGGCCGCTGCAAACAGATGAGAACCGCCAAAACAAAAGACTTGGGCAACGAACGCGAACTTTTGCTCTGGTAAATTTAAATTGGATTAGTTTGCTGCGCCATTGTGAACCTTCGTTTAGCTCTCGAGGCATATCTCAATTGTGTTTCACAATGATTCTTTTTCTGAATCATGGTAGCAATGGTTAACTATTTCGGCAATCAAATGTCTTTATTGTTGAATTCGATTCATCAATTTGACGTCCCATTGTTGGGGATTTTAAGCCATTTATTGACGCTCCAAAGCGATTATATCTAATTTGGATGGCTCAAATGATTTTTCGTTGAGAATTCATGTCAAATGCTGATCTGAAAAAAAAGATTATTATGTTGAATGACAACAAATTAAGTTTTATTTTCTAACCCTATTCTATTTATTCCTTTAAATAGAAATCCCAAATTTCACATAGCCAAAAAAAAGTCAATTTATTTTTCTTAAGGTTGATTTTTAAATTCATCTAATAAAATAACTTCAGGTACTCTTGTTTTCAATTAAGGGCATCATGCTGTACTGGAAAATCAATTTGAGCTCCAGCAAAAACATGGCATGCCAAAGAAACAATAATAAAACGTGATGAACCTTTTTTCGTGCTGCAACTCGGATTGTTGCAACGCACTTGTTGCAGCCACAAATTCTACCTCACCCCACCTAACCCCAAAAAGCAACTTGCGTTGTGTAAAGTTCATGGGTCGCCGGTTATTTTGCTGGCCGCTGATGTTTCTGATGAGGCTGCTGTGCTTTTGGGGGGCTGCTGCAGTTCGCCTAACAGTTTCAGGGTTGGCTGGTTTTTTTTTCGTAATTTTTCTGATCGGTTGCTGGCCGTTTCTTTAGTCATCAACACACAAGCCACAACTGCGTTGGGGGCGACCTCATCTGTCAGCAGAATTAGAAGCCACATCGGCAGCGGGAACACAGCCGTTTGTCAGATCTTGTCACATGTCTGCCAACGCACTGCCCTCTGCCTCCACTTCAGGCCCCCAGCGAGAACTTGGAGATGCGTGCCAAGTCAAGTCGAAATTGTTATTACATTTTGAAAAATCAAAAACAAAACAAAATACAACAACCACCTGCCCAACTTGTTGTTAGTCTGCGGTCAAACAAGTGCACTTTAGAAATTGTTCATAAATCATAAACACCAATCCCCACTGGGAGACCGAGAAACGAGCCAGTTTGAAATGTAAAACGTTGAAGAAGTGCTAAGTGCATTCCGCGAAGTCATTAACAATATTTTTATTGATTACAATAATGTAGGCAGATAATGTTAAGCGCACACAGAATTAACCATGTGCGTATGGCTTTTGATCTGCCCGATTTTGGCATCAGTTCAAGGCCAATGGCACACTTGTAAAAATGTTTATATACTTATCTTAAAAACTAAAAAGAATGTTTACTTCAATCATAAAAGATTCTTATCTTTTATATTTGAGTGTAGACCAACATTTAACAAT
Source organism: Drosophila prostipennis (assembly GCA_037075205.1). Classification (NCBI taxonomy): domain Eukaryota; kingdom Metazoa; phylum Arthropoda; class Insecta; order Diptera; family Drosophilidae; genus Drosophila; species Drosophila prostipennis. The sequence continues at coordinate 1,129,104 of JBAMCJ010000817.1, forward strand.
ATATATTTATCTTAAAACTAAGATAATTGTTTACTGCAATCATAATAGATTCTTATCTTCCAAGATTATAATCATTTCAAGGTCCATTGCGCACTCATAAAAATTATATATTTAACTTTAAATCTAAGAAGAATGTTTAGTAAACATTGTTGAAGTAAATCTTCTTCTTAGATTTTATCTGTCTGGTTTTTTTTTTGGCAAAAGTTCAAGAGCACTTACACACTCATAAAAACTAAGACCTACTTTTTAGAGATTCTTATCTTTTATAATCGAAGTAAACATTTTTCTTAGATTTTGCAGTGCAAAATCTTAACATATACAACTTATAATGCTTAGTTGTTCTTGTTTCATTCAAAATATGAACAATTTCATACAATTTGATTGTCCTTTTAAAAATTTAATAAAGAAAATAATACTTTTAAAAATCCAAAAGATTATTTTCTTAGCTTTTAAAGCCGTAAGAAAATTATAAATGAAATATTTATTTTAATAGATCAACTATTTATATTAAGACTTTAACTAAGGTGTTTTTAAATTTATCCTAATGCTCAATCTTAATTAGAGAAAAGAACCCGTATTCAAGAATAGTGTGGGTATCTTTTTTATGAAAGCACAAAACTGGCTGTCTAGATTTATGTGACAAGGGAAAGGCTTCTAGTTTTTTAGTTTTTGGTCGACCCCCAAGAACATCTTCGGCGGCTAAATGAACATGGATATTAATTAATCCACGGCGACTCGTGCCAAGCGGCGACCACATTGAACCACAATCTCAGATCAGCCGAACTGCTCTTAACAGTTTAGCGGCTCCGGCGAAAAAAATAAGCTAATAGGGTCTTCCCACAGAGCTCCATCCACCATCTACCATCCGTTGAACGGATGGTCCGTAAGGTTTTGCAGTTCCGAAAATTTCCCAGTTAGTCCGCCATCCAATTTTAACGGACTTTGACGGGCTCTTTTATGCGATAGTTAGGCGTTGTTTTTTCGGTGCAACTCTGAATTCTTTCTCTTGACTGTGAAAAATGGAACGTTGACTACGAGAACAAATCAAATCAATGGCGGGAAAAAATTAAATAATGCTCAAGTTCATTGTTTTTTGTCTATTGTTCAATTATTTGCAGTTTTTTATGAGCGGAAAAGCATTCGCCAACAAGTTGCTATGAGTGGGCCAAAATTTAAGCTGTTCTGCAAACGAAAACATCAATGTTTGCAGCTAAGTCTCAGAATATGTTCTGCAATTCGTAAATTCTAACAAATATTAATTTAAAGTGTACTATGAACTCCTATAAAGCTCCAAAGTTGCTATAAATTACCAAAACAGCACAAATTTGGTTTTGTTTACAAATTTTTCACATTAATATTGGCTAGACAGAGGCGTAGTAAGAGCGGAGTGTGGGGTACGGGATGTTAGGCTCTCCCCCAGTCAGCAATATGTATGCATAATCGTTATAGAATGTGTTATAAAAGCTCAGATATGTTTTAAACGATTATCTTATGCTATTTATTATATTATTCTACAATAAGTTTAGGAAAACGAAATTTTACGCCAGTTTTGCCGAGTTAAAATCCCCCTTCGTCAATGTTGAGTTGAGCAACTGCTCTTAAGTCAGCTGTTATCGGATGGTAGATGGTGGATGGAGTTCTGTGGGAACACGAGTTTCACATTCGTCAAAAATCCCAACCGTTTCACACGGATGGACTCTATGGGAAGAGGCTATAAGAAACAAAAAAACAACAGCCCGGCCACAATCATGTGGATGTGGATGATGATACCAGTTTGCCTCAACCTTGAGCGGATCGACAACAACATTTGCGTACCCAGTGCGAGGTACGAGATGCGAGGTACGAGATTCGAGTTACCAGTACCATGAAGAGCACTTCTTGAATCGCGGCAACTTTGTTGTTGTCGACCGGCGATAAGGCGGATGCGAAAAAGTGAATGTATGGGCCACTCGATGACGTTGCCGCAGCCTCATCTTGGTACGTGACAGAACCATTAAGCAGCATGTGACTGGTTCCGCTGGGGGTCCAAATATTCCGACCCATAATATCCAGTAGTCGAGTCGCTCAAGAGGTGGATGGAGGATGGTATAATACGGAAAAGGTATCAATGGTTTAATAATACTCAAGGAATGATCAGCATGATTCACCTCTTAAGATTCATTGATGGGTAAGCTGTTTATGAAATTACAAAAAAACAAGAAAGGAAGCTAGCTTCGGCCAGCCGAAGCTTATATACCCTTGCAGATAATTCCTATTAATGACTAATTTTCCGATCGTTCCTATGGCGATATTCGAAAACATTTAAAAAGACTCATATCCCAGAGTAGAAGAGAATACAATAAAAGTCAACGAAGCAATAATTTATTTCCTATTATATTTCCATTAATTTTCCGATCGTTCCTATGGCAGCTATATGATATAGTCGTCCGATTTTGAAAAAAATTTATTCGAAATTCAGGATTAGATAAAAAATGGCATTTCCAAAAGTAGGAGGTTCTAGGTTCAAAAACACCCAAGATATAATTTTTTTTCATTTTTTTTCATTTTTTTTTCCGATTATTCCTATGGGAGCTATAAGATATAGTTGTCCGATCCGGCTCGTTCCGACTTATATACTAACTGCAACAGAAAGAAGACTTTTGGGAAAGTTTTAGCCCGATAGCTTTAAAACTGAGAGACTAGTTTGCGTAGAAACAGACAGACGGACGGACAGACGGACAGACGGACAGACGGACAGACGGACAGACGGACATGGCTAGATCGACTCGTCTAGTTATGCTGATCAAGAATATATATACTTTATGGGGTCGGAAACGTCTCCTTCACTGCGTTGCAAACTTCTGACTGAAATCATAATACCCTCTGCAAGGGTATAACAAGCAAATCCAAAAGGAACATTCCTCTAATGTTGATTTATATCACTTCATTAGTCGCAAAAAACATATTCCAACATTTTAGACTCAAAGTTTTAATGACCCAATCAATCATTCTCAAAAACCTGGTCATTGGCCAAATGTTCCATCAATAAAAAAACATCACTAAATATATTTAGGAATAATATTTTTTGCCATCCCTCTAGTTCATTGCACCTTCGGCTCGAATCATAATATGACTGACATTATTCATTATCTAAGCTCACCACATTTATCTCTTTTATTTTGATCATGTGTAAATCTTCAGAACTGGTTGGGAACACGAAACCAACTTCATGGGCTTATAATTCAAACACTTGACACAAGTGAATCAAACATATCTGAAGCAATATTTCATTAATATTTATAATACCGAAGGCGAAAAAAATTTGTAATCGCATGCAAAGGCAAAACAAAGCCAAAGCTTTAATCTGATTTAAATTAAATTAATTCCACACTTTGGTTTTTTGAATCGTCGATATTTTGCTGGCAGCTTGAAAAAATATATATATTTATGTGGCTATTAATATCTATTATAACAATAAATTGATATTTATTGAAAATAAAATCCATAATCTTTGCGTTAGTTTCAGCGTAAATTATATGTTATAGATTGATTTAACTTAGTACCTTGTTTTTAACTCTTGGATAAATACTTAAGCAATATGAAAGATCAAATCCATTCAGTCGGCTTCCCATATAAGCCCATGTGTCCCTGATTATTTTAGAAATACAAAAAATAGCTAATGGAATCATTTATCATCTGTGCCGACTGACCTTAGCACATACAATTCAAAAGGTTCGGTCTACGCTTCAGTTTATAAATTTTGGTCAATCAATTTCGATATGCGTTAAATATTTGCAGTTGTTAATACGCGTAACCTCTTGAAATGCTTGATAACATATTAAATATACTTGCCGACTTAGCCATATTCATATGTACATGGGTTGGGCGATTTGTTCGTGTGTCGGCCCAAAAAATTAAACAAAAACTTGCTTCCTAAAATAGTTTAAAAATGATCAGATTGGTTCGTTAATTGATTAGCGGGTTTATAAATGTTATATTGGAACACATATATTCGGGGGTTTTCTTTCGCTAACCTGTCTAAATACCTGCGTCATAAGTCATCATAACAAGTTGCGTGAATAATTTAGAATAATCGATTATATATGTCATAAATATTCTGCGAATTTTCTTTATCCAATCAGCAGAGAACCAACGTCATTCATGCACCATAAGATTTTATTGTTTTTTAGAAGATTAGCAAATTTGTATGAATCTTTAAAAATTAAAGGTTCCTGACGTAGATACATTCTTTTTTTCACCCGTTAAACTTCCATAAACTCAATTAACCCTAACGTTTTTTTTAGAAAACCGGGTATCTCATAGTCGCGTCAACATTTATCTTATCATAAATTAATTCAGATCGCAATATAAAACTAATCTAGAAACTTGTTTCTATATTCTTGGATCATTTAATTAAAAGTTACGCAACATGCAGAATACATCGCAAAAACTTTTTTTTAATTTAAAATAAACAAGAGAGAACGCTATAGTCGGGTTGGTGTCCCGACTATCTAATACCCGTCACTCGGCTAAAGGGATTGCAAGGGAGATGGAGATATAAACTTTGATCAGCAATAACTTTTTAACGAATGGTCCGATTTAAAAAATTTCTTCTACATTTCGATAGGTATTGATAAACACAACAAAACTGCATTTTTACATTTCCGAAATATTTAAATTTTTAAAATCGTATATTAAGTATTGTGGGCGTTAGAGGGGGCGTGGCACCTTCTTGAAATAAACTTGCGCTGCGTAGGAACTCCAAGAATCTTCATGCCAAATGCCAATCCTCTAGCTTTTATAGTTTCCGAGATCTCAGCGTTCATACGGACAGACAGACGGACAGACGGACAGACGGACAGACGGACAGACGGACATGGCTATATCGACTCGGCTAGTGACCCTGACCAAGAATATATATACTTTATATGGTCGGAAACGCTTCCTTCTCCCTGTTACATACTTTTGCACGAATACAATATACCCTTTTACTCTACGAGTAACGGGTATAAAAATTTTAATTTTAAATAAACAACGAAAAACTTTAAAATTGTATTACATTAAACTTTTAGTAGTGAAAAATGAGCTTACAAAACCATATAAAAATTGAAGTGCTTAGCGAAGACACCAACCCTTCGACAGCTTTTCATAAGCCATTGCCATCTCGCTTGCGCGCATGCCAAAAAAGCCGGCTACACTATAGTTGTCCCGCTCTACGACTGCAAGAGCCAAAGAAAACAGCGGATGCAAAAATGTCGGCAATCCACTTACTATTTTTTCTGGGCTCCTGTTAATGGACGCGCGATACAACAAATCGCACTACACAAAATTGTACTCGAAAAAAAGTCACTTTAATGCCAGCCAACGAGAGCGATTTGCTGCTGGCCGCATTTTTCTAACACCAGTCAGGGCCCCATCGAAAGGCCTTAATATTCACCTGTTGAGCCCAGCAGCTCACAATTCGCTCGGGAACTGGGCGGAAAAAGGGTGCGAGGGGTTTCGGGGGTTAAAAAGGGTTGGACGGAAGGAAGGAAGGGCGGTCGAGTCAATCAGATGAGAGGCCAATTACAATTGTGATTGCCAATAGGCCCGGGACCTATCATCGAATGCAATGGCCAAACAATGGCCAATGCCACATGAAATACGAACTCCACCCACATAATTGAGGAACAGGATTTTTCGGCTCGTTCTTCTGCAGATTCTCCGGCTTATCGAATGGCATCATCAGATCGTTTGCAGTTCCTGCCCTGCTCTTTCGCCTGGCCAAGGGCCATTTGGCCACTTTGGCCTGTAATGGCTTTATCCCCGCTTTAAAGCATTTCTGGTTGGTCTGCGCCTGTCGCACCAGTCACAGTAAACAGCTGACGCCGGCCGGGCGCTATCACTAAATTGAAGGGAAGTTGAACTGAAGAGCCGCATTTTACATACTCTTTGTGATGAAAATCGATATAAGTTCATGAATATTATGTTCTACAGTTGTTATAGGTTGTTAAACCTTTATAAAACCGTATTATATTAACATTTCTGAAGTTATACAAACATAAATAATTGATCAAATATAATAGGTTTAAATAAAATTAAAAAAGGCATTCTTAATCTTATTAAAACTAACATGTTTAAAACTCAAATTAAATAAAGGTACCTACTATAAAACAAATAAATAAAAATAAACTATTAACTCTTAATCACACATATTAAAACTATGGTTACTATGGGCTATAGTAGTCTTATCCCTAAGATTTTTAAACCCCACCTGCATTATAACAAAAGCAGGCGATTGGCAAAAGTCCTCGTCGATATCTTGTAAAGAATGCGAGCTAGCGACTCTAGATGGAAAATATCAGACCCAAAATCGTAACACTCTCCGCAAGGGTATGAAAACAATACACGGCGTCCATGAGACCTTTGTTTGGATGTGTGTGTGCGCACGAAATGCGGAGCGTTAGCAGCTGTGACGGCAGCCAATAAGAGCCACCATCCAACTATATGAGGGCAAACACCATCTATCCGATCCTGGGTGCCTGGTGTGCGGTTTGTGTCATTCGACCAACACAAATTTTGAAGTTTTTTTCTAGATTTTCTCGCTGTTCGAATGCAGGCACTGGGCGAACGCTTGCCGACCAATAAACTGTAGCAACGATTCCGGGGGCCAGCGGTACGACAATCCCAATCCCAGTGCGGGCAGGCACCACCAAACCACCAACCAAAGTTGCGACGAATAAAAGAAGCAGAAACCGAAACGGCTCCGAGTATCTGTGTGCTGTGTATTTGTGCATCTGTATCCGTGACTGGCACTCTGTGTGTATCTGAAATCCGTCGGATTGTTCGTATCGATAGGGCGCAGCTCGTCGCTCTTCTGGTTTCTGGGCGCCTGGCTGAAATATCGGTAGTTTTGTTGGCCGCGTGACGATTACTGCGTGACTGAAATTGATTGGAATCGGTATCGATAAGGCAGGTGATGTTGCAACCCCCCTCTGAGGATCAGCTAAATATACGAGGTACACAAAGTATTAATTAAGGAACTCATAAATAAAAAGGCGATAACGGACGAAGTCATTGCAGCAATTTGACTATATATTTTATTAAATTGTTCTTTGCATTTAATGGAGAATGATTGCACTGTTTACAGAGTAGATGAAATAAGGCAATAAACAAACTATTTCAAAGAAAAACCTATTCGACATAAATCATTAAAATATATCGAAGACCACAGTGTGGATTAACTTCAGTCAGTATTGGTTTTCAGAATAAATTTGGAAAATCATGTGATTTTACTAAGGATCAGAAATTGTGACTATATACAAAAGAAAAAGGAGTAACGAAATTAAAACATTAAGAAAATACATATACATATGTACGTATTTACATACAAAGATACAAAAGATAGAATAAATATCAAAAGCACAGCCACATTTTTTAATTTGATAGCTTCTTTAAATTATAAAACAGCGACTGCAATTATATTATGTTATAAATATTTTTAATTATTATTAATTAATATTATTTTAAAAAAAGTGTACTTTTAGGCTGATCTTCGAAAAAATTCTGATTGGAATGGTTGGAAACTGTGATGGAAGTCTAGCGCAGCCTCAAACCTCTTAGCCTTATGTCTTAAGTTATTATCTTGAAAATTTTTGAAAAATTTTGAAAAGTTTTGAAAATTTTTGAAAAATTAAATTTGAAGCACATTGGGCGCTCTAAAATTCAAATTTGAGTTTGGCCTCTTTAGAAGTCGGGTAAAAATGTAAAAATAATCAGAGATACAAAACGTGCAGCAAGTGCAAGTATTACAAGTAAAAAATTATTTTGCAATTGGCTAAATTTGTAGGTAAACATTGGTAGTAGTAGGTTAAATTTAAAGGTCTGAAATTCTGTTTGTATTTCTTGAATTTATTAGGAACAATTTTCAAAGGACATTAAATTTTTGAACAACTTATTTCCACAGCATTAATGCAAATTTCATGTGTACTTATACAAATATTCTTAAAGTCCTAAAATATACTGATTTTAAAGCACTTCGATATAGTAAATTTTTGAATAAATAATCCTAAAGATTTGGTCTGGACTGTTTTTACCTGCCTCAAATGTCCAATCTTGCATGCGAATAGAAGCGGAATCAACATAAAACGTAATCAAATACTCAGCGACTAAGACAATAAAATGAGTGAAGAAACAGGTCGAGTGGGCCACCAGCTGCTTGGCTAGAAAGAGCAAAAGCCAAATTAAGAAAGTGCTCAGATTCGGTTTATGCTGCCCGAACAAACCATTTCTTCTGCCATTGTCTGAATGTGAATCTCGAGTCTCGAATAATGGAAAAGGCAACAAAATAGAAACAGCGTTGGTTTGGGCTTGAGGTTTTCGGTTTTTCGCCAGACGCTTGTTCAGTGGGGATTGTGACTTCAGCCCAGGCGGACGTGAGTGCTTAAGATCGTGCGAATCGAAATCCGAGACGGACAGCTAGGAAGACTGAGAAATTTCAGCGAATTTAATTTGCATTTGTGCGGGATCATTAACATGCACGGCTAGCAGCCATTAAAAGTGATCAAATTGTGCATGCAGAGTGCCATTTGTGCGGTGTGCCACAGCCCTAATCAGTCATTCAAGCCGCGCATGCGCAGGGAATACATAAACCGAACCCACAACGAAACTCCCGCGCACGTGTAACCCTACCCCACGAAATCAATTGCCAAGGGCGTGAAATCAAAATCCCTCCATCATCATGACGGCCTCACCGGGTCTTCTGCACATGGATCATCCGCTTAAGGCTTTCTATCAGTTCTTCCTCGACCTGATAGTGTTCACCTTTAAGTCTATATTTTACATACTCGAATCGATTTACTACAGCCTGCTACCCCAGCGATTTAGAAAGTTAAAGGTACAATCCAAGTGTGCATATTTTAATCTAAGCTCGATAGACTTTCTTTCACCGATTGACCCTGGGCCGCACTGATTGCACAACAACATGGCCAGAGACACCCACAAAAAACTTATTTCCTAAGCAGCTTCCAGTTTACCACTTGAAATCAATCATAGGTAGAGCTACCCAAAGTCATTTCTCTTGTGTTTTTTTTTTGCAGACCGTCATTTTTGGCAGTTTTACAAACATTAATGAGCCACGCGCAGTTTTGTGGTAATAAAAACAAATTATACACGCTTTTTTAAAAACAATACGAGTGTTCAACTCGAATTTATAATACTCTTTGGCTAGAAACGACTGAAACAAAGAAAGCTAATATTTTATTTCAATTAAAACGTTTGTTTTTTCACAGGGTCTAAAAACTTTCCAATTTATGTACTTTTCAGCCAACAAACTTCATTTGCAAGCCTTATAAAATTGTCGTAAAAATCGTTTGAACAAACCTCTTTCTTTGTTTTGATACGCTTCGATGGCAAACAATTTTGTTCACACGCTTTGCTGGCTATTCATGAATGAACCCCTTCTCTGTTTAAAATATTCGGCTTCTGCACACTTTACCCATGATATGAAACTGAGTACCTGAACTGCGAGCTCTTTAAATATTAGCTTAAATATTTGCTTGATTACTTGGTCTAATGGCGCTTTGTTTTCAATTGACATTGAATTTAAGCTGTTTACTTGTTTGCCAGAAATATTTGCCATGCCTAAACGCATCTTCAGTTTCTGTCCAAAAATATCCGTGACTTGTCAGTTCGATAAGCAGTAACCAGCTTAGTATGACAACAAGTTTTTCCTCATCCAAAACTTTGCCTTTTCCTTAGTCATTATTGTTGTTGCAAAGTGCACGCTCCACGCACACCAAAAAAAGAAAAAATTGCATAGAAAAGTATATATAAATTACCTGCAATCCAAAAGGAAAAGTTATGATCTGCCTAGCAGGCAATACGAAAGAGCTTCCTTTTCTGCAGTACGACAACGAAACTGATATGCTCTGCTGTAGAGGATTGAACTCCACTGAAATTGATTGACCTTTGTTGTGGTACCAAATAAAAAACTTGCGACATATAAATTATATTATGATTCAAAGCAAATGTTGCAAGACTGTCGTTGGCCAAAATAACAGTTTTAAATTATGCAAAATGGCCAAGTCATGTTAAAGGCACCTTCATAAGACAGTCGCACCTTTTTCGTATGCTAAAAAGGTTTGCTTACATATATTACAGTTTATGACTACAAAATGAAAATGAAGTAAAAACCAGCCTTAATAAAATTAAAATAATTGTTTGAGGAATTAGTATTATATCATTTTAAAAAGTATAAAACAGTGTAGTAAAACTGATGATAAAATCATTTTAATTGTTTTTAGTAATATAAACCAAGTTTTATTTAGTACATTTATTTGTTTAAGTCAATTCCCAACAATTATAAAAATATACCAACTCTAAATACATGTAAAAATGTATTTTTACAATTTTTACCTTATAATTATACCCGTTACTCGTAGAGTAAAAGGGTATATTGTATTCGTGCAAAAGTATGTAACAGCTAGAAGGAAGCGTTTCCGACCCCATAAAGTATATATATTCTTGACCAGGATCACTAGCCGAGTCGATCTAGCCATGTCTGTCTGTCCGTCTGTCCGTCTGTCCGTCTGTCCGTCTGTCTGTCTGTCCGTATGAACGCTGAGATCTCGGAAACTATAAAAGCTAGAGGATTGGTATTTGGCATGAAGATTCTTGGAGCTCCTACGCAGCGCAAGTTTATTTCAAAAAGGTGCCACGCCCCCTCTAACGCCCACAATACTTAATATACGATTTTAAAAATTTAAATATTTCGGAAAAGTAAAAATGCAGTTTTGTTGTGTTTATTAATACCTATCGAAATGTAGAAGAAATTTTTTAAATCGGATCATTCGTTTAAAAGTTATTGCTGATCAAAGTTCATATCTCCATCGCACTCCCTTTAGCCGAGTGACGGGTATTAGATAGTCGGGACACCAACCCGACTATAGCGTTCTCTCTTGTTAATATTATATTATTGTCCTCCTCCCGCAACAGGACGTCTCTGGCCAGGTGGTGCTCATCACTGGAGGTGGCGGAGGCGTGGGTCGCTTGATTGCGTTAAACTTTGCTCGACTTCAGGCCCGCATCGTCATCTGGGATATCAATCAAGAAGGTAGGGAACTGAGATATCGCACTTGGGTGCTAATTACTCGGTCACAGCTTCTGCAAGGCGGGTCAAAAAACCCGGTAGCTAGTGAAAGCTGTTACATTTACAATTTGATTAGCTAAACAATATTTGACAAAATTTTCCGTGCAGCCATAAAGACAACAGTGGATTTGTTGGCCAAACATGGTTATGACAACTGCAAGGGCTATGTGGTGGATATCTCAGATCGGGAGCAAATCTACCAGCGGGCCAGCCAGGTCACCGAGGAAGTGGGTCCAGTGGATGTACTGATCAACAATGCCGGAATTGTCTGCTGCAAACCCTTCTGGGAGCTTCACGACCGGGTCATCCAAAACACGTACAACATCAACATCATTTCGCACTACTGGACCGTTAAGGCTTTTCTGCCGCACATGATGCGTAACAATCGTGGCCACATTGTAACCGTGGGTTCGGTGACAGGAATGCTGGGCACCTACGGTTGCAGTGACTATGCGGCCACCAAATACGCCTGCATCGGCTTCCACGAGAGTCTGCTCACGGATCTGAAAGCCCATGGCTACGATCAAATCCAGATGAGTTTAATCTGCCCGTACTACATCAATACCGGCATGTTTTCCGGGGTTCGTCCACGGATGATGCCCATGCTGGAGCCGCAATATGTGGCGGATCGCATTGAGAACGCCGTCCGCTGTAACGAGGTGTGGTGCGTCCTGCCCATCTCTATTCGCCTCCTTACTCCTCTTAAATGGTGGGTAAATTAATTAAAATATTAATTTCTAAGGTAATTATTCTGGGTTTTTCAGTCTTTTGCCCGCCAAAATGTGCTGGGAGCTGATGTCGCGTGTCATTCGTGGTCCCGAGTCAATGATGTTGTTCCAGGGACGAGGACGCGTTGCCGCTGGTTAGTCTCCGAATGGAAATCATCACTGAATCACATCCTTTTAGCTTAAGTTGTTTTCAAGAGGCGTTTATCTATAATGTTACAATAGACTTAATTAATAAATTGAATGTTTAACTAAAGAATTTCTGAAATATTAACTCACTTCATCTGCTAGTCGCGCACTGTAGTTTGCTGGTAGTAATGAGGAGCCAACTCCGTCAGCCACTCCCTCTTGATCACCGTGATTTGGTTCATGAACAACTTGGTCGTCTGGAGCAGTTCACCATAGACCACGTACTGCGCTTGCGGCAGCGTATAGAGCGTGGAGTTGGGATGTATGGACAGTTCGGTGCCGCTGCTGATCTGTCGATAAACTCCGGAGTGATGCAGATAAGCCACCTGGGTGAAGAAGCCGGCAGTGATGCACTTGCACAGCGTTTCCACATCGCCCTTGCACGAGAAGATTGGAATGCCGTATTTCTTTCTGGCCAACATGATGAGCTGCTCCCTCAGCTCGTGGGCCCTCTTAAGGTTTCTGTAGATAAGGTAGTACTGGCCACAGAACTCCTTGGTCATGCCCTCCTCCACGAAGCCGGTGTAGACGTTCAAGAGCGTTATGAAATCCCCCTCGGCCACCTCGAAGTGTCGATGGGCGATGCGTCCACTTTGCTGGGCAACCGCCGAGACTGGTCGGGAGAATATAGTTTGTACTTGCAGCATCGCAATGATGGTTATGATCTCCTCGGAGCAGCCCATCTGCCCGGAAACGTAGAGCATCTTCGAAAGCATAGCGGTGAAGGGCAGTTCGGCAAGCAAATAGCCCACGGGCTTGGTCAGATTGCCCTGCTCATCGATGGCGTCCAAGGCGAAGAGTCCTTCCAATGCAGAAAGAAGGTTTTGTGCCGGCGGCGGTGAGGGAAAGTCGAATCGCAGTATGTTCCCGATGCCCAGAGCTTTTAATTGCAGTACAGCTCCGCTCATTTCACTGCGTCGCATCTCTGGTGGCTGGCGAGGAGCAAGTGCATCAAAGTCTGGTTTGGTGTACAAACGGTATACTTTTCCCGGACGCATGCGACCCGCTCGTCCTGCTCTTTGGATCGCGGAAGCCTTGCTGACTGGCACAACCACCAAACTGTCGCTACAGGTGTTGGGATTGTACCACTTCACCTTGACGTAGCCACAGTCTATGACATAAACGATGCCTGGTATGGTGATGGAAGTCTCTGCAATATTCGTGGCCAGCACCACTTTGCGCACTCCTTTGGGTGGGGTAAAGAACACCGCCAACTGATCGGTACTGGACATGCTGCCATACATGGGCAGCACCTTAAGGTTCTCCTGCTCCGAGCTGGCTATGTATTCGCGCAGGAGATCGAGTGCCTCCAGGACTTCCTCCTGGCCGGTTAGGAAGGCCAAAATATCGCCAGGAGGCTCCTTCTGATGGAGCTTCCAGATTGTCTCCACCGTTTCCTTGACATAATCGGCGCAGGGTTCGTTGAGGTAGAAATTACTCACAGCATGCATGCGTCCTTCGATGGTTAGTTTAACGCTAACTTCTCCCGATCCTGGCCAGCTAAAGAACTCGCTGAAGAAGCCCGCATCTATGGTGGCCGATGAAATTATAAGCTTGAGGCTGCTGCGCTTGCGAAGGATCTTCTTGAGCAGACCCAGCACCATGTCGGTGAGCATATTCCGCTCGTGGGCTTCATCTACAATAATAACCCCATATTGAGTAAGCAGGGGATCGGCGAGGAGTTCGCGCAGCAAGATGCCTTCGGTCATAAACTTGATCTTGGTCTCCGCGGTTATCCTTTCGAGGAAGCGCACCACATAGCCCACCGTATCGCCAACCAGCTCGCCGCGTTCTTGGGCCACGCGATTGGCCAGGGTGACCTGAAAATTAAATCTTTAATTTTGGGTTTTATGTGAATGATTTAGGATTACATACGGTGGAAACGCGCCGGGGTTCGGTGATGCCTATAAGTCCCTTGGAGTGCCAGCCCCATTCGTACAAATATTGGGGCACCTGGGTGCTCTTGCCGCTGGAAAACATAGGAAAACACATCAAGTTAAGAAGACTCTTTTGGGGACTCCTGAAATCGCAACTAACCTGCCTGTTTCACCCACTAGAATTACTACCTGGTGTTTTTCCAAACAGTAAAGTATTTGATCCCGGTACTGTCGTATGGGTAAGCGTTCCCTCTGTAATTGTTTTAATAGAATAAGTTAATTTCACAAATAATTAAGCCGCAATGGATAAACCCACCTGCTCCACAAGTCCCAGATTGTGATTGGCATTGAATATAAAGGCAGAGGATTGCTGCTCGCCACCCACACTATCCGTAATTGCATCATCCGTCTCTGGTTTCAAGAACTTCGGCTTAAAAGTAGACATTTTCTGCGAAACTATTTTATTTAAGTTATGTTTTGAAATTTAAGAACAGCTGGAGGCATCGATGTAATGACTAAAATACCAAAACGCCAAACAAAACGCTTGTAAATTTTGTAATTTCTATCGTTTGGTCACACTTTTTTGGCGGGAAGTAAAATCGTTTTTAAATATCGATTAACAATAGCCACTTTTAATATACTTTTCACAGATCAACAAAAACTGAATTTTACAATTAAAATTCCATATATTTCACTTATAAAAAGAATGAAAGGATTCGTAGTTAACAAAAAATTAAAGATATTTGTTAATTTTTTGTATTACTTTCTAATCTATTATTCATTATAAACCAAAATCGTTGTTCATGTGAAAAACGATTTATTATCCACCCTTTCATCAGCCTGATATATGAATGTATAATGTCCATAACATTCACCTGAGTTATTTATGCACATGTTTTTGGCCATTTGTGGGCACGTTGCAGCACATGTCCCCTATAGCGAGTGAAAATAACTCTAATTGCCCGTGGCAAGGCCACTTTCATTCTCTGCATACCCCTATAGTACTCATTATGTACTATATTGTGTGTGACAAAAGTGTCCCCCGAGTGTGCAGCTGTCGCCGACAGAAGCGCCTGGCCAATTGCTTTTGAATAAATATTGTATCTCTCGAGCAACAAACAACACACATTGTAAACTCAACTTTTGTTTCGCTGGTTTTTTGAATACATACATGTATTTTGATTTATGCAACGTCAGTGGCTAGTATATGCCTCAAATATTGGACGGTGGGGAGGTGGTCTTTGGCGCTAGGAAACCCAACTCAATCGGCCCCACATGCAAGACTCCTGCATTCTGCATTGACCCTGACATTAAGAGCGCTCGCTTTAACTTTAACCCGAACCGAACACGTGCCCGACATGCACGTTTGACCAGCCCCAACTACATCCGCATGCCAGTGCTGAAACAATGGATCCCGGCCCGGCACCGGCACCATCACCCATAACCATCACCCGCCCCAGACCCCACGGCGTATGAGTAATCCGAGTAAAGCTAATTAAAGGCCAGCGCCGAACTTCATGCCAAGGACGAGGCGCCAAGTCGCCAAACCAAAGCGAAAGCAATGCCGACGAAGCCAAAAACTCTGCGAACAGTTTGTCAACACCGCCGTTCGCGAAAAGCCCCTAAACCAAAGGGCACTGAGAAAAATATTTATGATTTTGTTTAAATTAGAACTTTATACCCATCATATGTTCTCTTATTAACCTTACATCTGTTACAATTTTAGGTTTAAAATATATTTTTATAAAAATACAAAAACGATGACCTTTATATCTAAAATCTTTAAACATTATTTTTTGGGTTAAAGAAAATATTTAAAATTTTCAGATACCTTTTTCTTCTCTGTGCATATGGATTAGTCACTTGGTACAACATTTCACTTCCGTTTTCAGCCCATTTAAGCAATAATAGTTAAATGGATATTAGTTTACATCGTATGGTTATGGGGATCCCTCTTTTCCGTACAGTGTGTATCTTGTCTGGTGGCGTCCAGTTCCAGTTTCGGTTGCATATAAATTATAATAGATGCCCAAGGCCAGAGTTTTACTGTCAAACGGCTTTCGGCACTTCACTGCCGGGGATCCGAATTCCAATTCCATTTCGTCTTTGGGCACCTGACTAAATGCCATAGACCTTAAAGGGCGGTATGAATGCTAACTGTTATTCCGGCTTTTACGACCAAAGTTTCCTTGGAAATGCCAGCGATGGTAAGTTTTTGTATCTATTATAACTATAGTTTCGCGATGACGACCCTGATTACAAACGCCGGAGTTATGCGTCCTCGACACCAAGCGAGTGGTGCGAAAAGGGGCGTGGCGGGCGGGGGGCTGGCGTCATTGTCTTTGCGTGCCTCGAATTTGCGTGATTCATGATGCATGTGGCATGGCGGCAAAGTCGCAACTCGAAAGCACCGAAAGAAAAGTGCAGAAAATATTTTTGAAAAAATTTAAACATTTATTGCGCATTCTTGGTACTGCAATTCAAGCTCTGTTGCTTTGAAAAGTAGGCTATTAAAAATGTCAAGTATTATTTCGACCACTATCCTTTGGATCCTTATTCAAATGCAATATGCAGCTTTGGAAGTTATATGAAATATCTAGGGACTTGATTTTTTTAAGTGTACTTGGAAGTCCTAGCACTCCGGGCGTTGTTTTTTGGCGCGTCTTCATGTCTGCCTTAATTACTAGAACTACTGAAACCGAAACTAGTCCCTGCACCACTTAATGCCAATAAAAATGTCAATTGCACACGCGACCTTGATGCGCCGCAAGACTTTCCGGTCAAGTCGACCGGATTTCGGTTTGGCATATCACTCCAAATGGTGGCGATTAAAATGGATTTTTTTCGGCAGGGCAAGGAAACAACGGTTCTTCGTCCTCACAGCTGAGCGGCTGATTGTTTGTTTACAAAAACAACAGGCCGCCGGAAGCAGAGAGAGAGAAAGAGTGAGAGAGAGACCGGCTTTGGTGACACGTGCTCCAAAAAGTGGCGGCGCTACGTGGCGTATACGTATTGCGCTGACGCCGTGGCCATTTTCCACCGTTTTTTCGTTTTATTCCTTTGTTGCTTTTGTTGCCGCTAATGTGTTTTGAAAACGCATATCCCAATCCGGCACGGTGTACAGTTACCGCTGGGCAATGGCAATGGCAACGTGCAAAACAAAAGCCAAACTCCTCATCCGACTCTTCAAGGAGTTGGAGTGAGTCGAAGGGAATGGTCGGCTTTTTGGTCGCGTGTTCTCGCTCGCTCTCGCGCACACAGATGGGGATGGATGTGGAACACCGACACGGGAGAGAGAGCACCAACACAAATGCAAGGCGGCAGTGGGAGGTAAACGGCAAAAGAGGACGAGCGGACACAGCAAGCAGGTACACTGAGAGAAATATTAAGGAGTGCCAACTTGTGGAAATTGATTTCTATTTAACTAGTTTTAACTTGTAGCTAGTGGGACTCTTAAAAATAATTAAATTTAAAAGTATTGCATACTTCATGGGGCAGCTATATTTATTTCTTTTAGATACCATAGTCTTTGGTTTAAAAAGTATTAGGTCCAAAAAAAAGAAACAAAACATAAGGTAATATAATTCTTAGGACAGACATTTATCAAACAACTACTTTTCTGAGGATTGCAATCATTTTTTCTGGTGCACACAACAGAGAGAGATGAGCGAAATATAAAGGGTGAGAAATGGGGCCTAGAGCGCAAGAGAACAAATCCACGAGGCGAAAAATGACGAAGTCGCTGCCACGTTGCAGTTTCCTTCGTTCTCGAATTTGCAAGCGATGCACAGTGGTTTCAAAACCATTTTCTCACAGTTTTAATGGATGGTTACAATTGATATCCTTTGGTAATATACTTTGGAAAATATAATATTTCTTAAAAAATTAAAGTATTTAGAAAGTTTTAATAAAAATATAAGTATGTATGTATTCAATTCCTACTGGAAATAATGGTATGTTGAATTTAATGTTATAAAATATCTAGAATATACAACAATATAGTATATTTTTTTAATGTTTTTCTTTTATTTCTTTTAATTAGACAAAGAGTCCCTATAGCCTAAGTTAAAAATAACTGCGAGAGCCCTCTAGAACCTTGAAAGAAGTACAGAAGTCTGCCCACTGTGGGGCAGGGGCAACAACAACAACTACAGGCTGCGGCGAAAACAGCAACATCTGCTGCGCTGCTGCTGTTGCTGCTGCGGCGCTTTCGTGGCTGCTGCTCCTGGCTGCTCCGAAATCAGTTCGTTGTCGTCAGTCAGTCAGTTCAGTTCGGTTTTCGCAGTGGACATCAAGGCAGAGAACCAACACAACACAGCCCGAGGAGAATCCATCCAAGGCGAAGGCAACACCAGCGAATTGGAGCAGCAACACAGCAGCAGCGGCAGCAGTGGCAACGCAACAGCAAGCAGTCCAGAGGCACAGTTGATGCAAAAAGTTCCCAAGCCAGACGCAATCGAATTATTCGAACTCAAATTCGATTCCACTGTGCGTGTACCGTTGTGGGTGCGTGTGTCGGTGTGTGTGTGTGCGTGAGTGTCCTTGGTTGTGTGTGGCCAAAAAACGACGTCAAAAAAACACAAATATAGAAAACTGAACTGAAGTAAATCAAAACTGAGGGCGCCGCCAGGATTTAGCAGCCCACACAGGACGAGAGGAAGCTGAAATCAGGACAGCCCACAGAGGAAAATCAATTTTCTGTTAAAATACACAAATTGCAACGAATAGACGCGTCTCGAAGAGCGAATCACCGAGAATAATAATCGGTTGCAAAACTCCAAAGCCGACCCCCCTTCTACCCGCCGCCCCCTCTCGAAACGCCATGCACACACACTCACGCGCGTAACACACACACGCCACACACACAAATAGAGGCGGAGAATCGCCTGGACGTTAACGGTAAAAAGCGAAGAGACGCCGCCTGGTTAGGCCATCAGTGGTGGAGGTGCAACGGGGGCTAAAAGCGAGGAGCAAGAAAGAGGAGCAAGAAGAGGGGACGTATAGGAAAGGAGAACTAACTGTAAATTCAGAGGCGCAGGCAGCCCACAACAGTCGCGTCCATCGAGTTAGGCCGACTCAGTTAATCAATCGACAGAAAAAATCAATCACAGCCTGCCGACATCTCCATTCAAAAGAGGCCTAACCAAAAGAAGCAGCAAGAAGAACTCGAAAAAGAACTTCCAGAATTTCCAAAAATAAAACAACAAAACTATCAACTAAACAGCCTAATAATAATAACTAAATTTTTCTAATAAAGACATCTGTGATTTGCATATAAAAACAAAAGAAAACATAAATTTATAAACAACAACAATTATTTTCATACTGCACTTTTTCAAAACCAAGAAATAACTGACAAAAACAAAAACGAAAACCAAATTAATTTTATAAATTTCCAAACATAAATCACAAATAATTCGGTGAGCGTAGAAAATAATAAATATAAATATATACCGCACACGCAAAGCTGACACGCCTCAAGGATAAAGTCGAAAACCGCAAAAGCAAAAGCAGCAGCACCACCACCACAACCACCAAACAGCAGAAACAGAAGCAGAAGCCGCACCACCAGCCAAGGCAGCCTCAAATTCACACAAGGTCAACGGAATTAATATTTTTTGTAAGTGCACTTCATAAGCAAAACATTGTGGCGATTTTGTGTGGGGGATTGTGCCCTATCCTATGCACATTTTTCTGGGATGCTATCTGATTTTTTCATTTTAATTGAGAACATGTCGCTAACTTTTCTGTGCGCCATTCCTGAAAGTGCACATGTGCATGTCAATTAGCGTGGATGCGCCTCAAGAAATCGCATCTGTAATCAGCCGCCAAGGGTTCATAGAAATTCGCTTTTCGATGGGATCACCCCTGTCGTATCATTAATAATAATACAAATAGTTTGTAAAATATTCGAACCCTTATAAGATAGCTGACTCCTAGAATTAATAGCCTAACAAACCGAACTCCTGCTGATTTTATGACTATTATAACCCTACTTTCTTCACTGTTCCCATCTACACAAGTCCAAAATGTATTATTTTGCCTCACATTGATCCTTACATTTTGTCACAACTGTATTCTATTTAATTTCATTTTTCCCTACATTTTCTTTTATTTTCCTTGTATTACTTTTAACCTATTTTTACCTGAAGCATCTTCCGATTCTCTTCTTGCCTCATTTGTCGATCCGCCTTTGTTTGCGAATTCCTTATTCCTGGAATTTGCCAAAAATTCATCCCCGCTCCTTTCACTTTCGGCGCGTTTCACCCTGATTCCGGTCCCATCCCATCGGGATTCAAGGGAAGCCAGCTCATGACCAATTCATGATGCCCTTCCGGACAGGGTATTAAAATTTAACGCATCGCAGCCATATGGCAACTCAATAATTAGGCCGAAAAAAGAGCAAACGTAACCGAAATAAATTGGCTGGCAAGTGCGATAGCATGCCACAGGTAAAGGAGCAGGCGTGGGCGGATGTGGGCGGGGTAGTCCGTACTACTTATAGAGAAGAAAGGGCTCGGGATTTGAATTGCGGGTACAAATACGAATACGACTGGGACCTTCTCGGGGCGATGTCGGCACCTGCGGTGTCGCGTCTGCATTTCGAACCCCATAAAATCAACAAAAACTGTCATATCAGACCCATCATTCTAAGGCAACCACCCTGGTTCACTATTTTTTGTGGTGCAACTCGGAAAGTTCACAAGGGAATAATATTATATGGGAAAACAGTGTAGGTATACGACAAAGTTCGACTTTAAGTGATTAGAAACGAATTAATTCTACCGATGCAATTCGAGAAAGGGTCTGTCAGAGAACTGGAAATAAAGTAATACCCGTATATCATTTTTTTGAATAGATTAATGACACTTCAATCATTTTCCAAAGATTTTGAGACACTTGGTAAATATATAATGGGGATTAATTTTATTATAAGCGAATATGAGTACCTATGTATGTAGAAAAACTTTTTTCTATAATGCCTTAAGATCTTTAAAGCGGATTTCAATTCACTACCAATTCCTTTGGCACAGTATAAGTTTTTTTCTGTAGATGAAGAATGCTGTTGTCAACAGGAATAGCAAATGCTCAAGTCTGATATTGATTTTGCTAAGAGACCCAAGTGTTTAGCACCGTCTGAGCCGAATCAGACGTGATGTGGATACGTGGCATATCTTGGCCAGTAGTCTAGTCCTCGTACTCCTCCATTGTCACGCCCTGCATCCTTCCACCTTGGGTTATGTTCAACATGACTAATACTAATTCCAGCCAGCATGTGCCCCATTATTACATTCGTTTTGGGCACACAAATAACTGCAATAAATAGTCATAGTAACCCCTGTTGGGGAGGGCGGTCTGCTAAGGGGGAGTGGCACATGCCATGGACGAGTGAAGGATAATGATATTTGGCGCATTCGTCAATCAATCACAACGGCCATCAATCTTGCGATAAAAACAAGAAAACACAAATTAAGCTGCAAATGTGTTTTACACAAAAAAATTTGTGTGCAGAAAAGTTTTTACCATGACAGATTAATATAATATTTTTGTTATTCCGAAATAATAAATTGCTATTATTAGTTAAGAGCTCAGTAACTAAAAACACTCGTTTTAAACAAGGTTTACCAAAAACACTTTAAATATATATTACGAACCTTCTTAAATCCCATCAAAAAGCTAATAACTGTAGTCCAATCAAGTCATCAATTAATGACGGTAATTGATCGAAATTTTAGTTAATCGAATCTAATTGATTTTTGGGCAAATTTTGATGGTGATTACCTGTTTTGGCATTGCACTTTCCTGCTAATTTGGCTCAATTGCCGATGTCCTTCCGATGCACAACCAATTTGAATGGCTAAGTAGCTAGGGGCCATAGCTTTCGATGGATATGGGAAGCCAATCCATATTCCGTCGAACCATTTGCGGCAGAGCATCCTCCACATCCGGACGTGTGTGCCCCGGTTTCTTTGGACTCCCACTGTGGTGACTCTTGCTTTTCCAACTTTTCCATTGTTGAGCTTTGGCCTTGAAAGAGGCCAAAACGTGAGACCTTGATGGACGTATAGGGATTCTAAATATACAAGCATTACCGAAAGAAACATTTGCTCTAACATACATACCCACCACAAACATGAGGTAATTGGACATTACACAAAAGGTTAAACTGGCTTTATTTTCGTTACAGAAATGGAAATCATTCCTGAAGGTAAACACTTTCGTTTGGTGCATGAATCAGAGCTTCCAGAAATTTTGGTAACTTTAGAACGCTATCTGCCGGAATCATTAAAGGTGCGTATAAGAAATGCTAACACTCCTCTGCTTTTATTTTTTTGCATCTTTATTTCCCCCTGAAACTTGTATGCCCGACTTGACACCAAGATATTCCCCAGTTGCCACGCCCAATTCTCAGATAATTTACCAACAATTACCTGCAGTTCGGAGGGGTAAAGAGGGTATTTTTTTTTTAGTCAGGAGGCGTTACAAATGCCGAGACCGAGACCACAAGTCATGCAATCCTAAACCATCAAAGCCGGGCTCGCATTTTTCTGTTGACCTGTTTTCACTGTTTACACTTGTATTTTTGTTCAATTTTTAATGCCATTCCGCCCCGAACATCACGTGCTTTTGTACTTTCGTTGGCTATATATCTATGGCTTGGCACCGGCCTCAAGGAT
Organism: Drosophila prostipennis; assembly: GCA_037075205.1. Classification (NCBI taxonomy): domain Eukaryota; kingdom Metazoa; phylum Arthropoda; class Insecta; order Diptera; family Drosophilidae; genus Drosophila; species Drosophila prostipennis. The sequence continues at coordinate 1,151,680 of JBAMCJ010000817.1, forward strand.
TTGGCCACCACTAGAGTTGCTCAAAGTTTCGATTTTTAGCGAGCAACTTTTTCCGGGGCGGTTACCAACAGCTCTGGGAATGCGATGCCAACTGCAGGGGAAAGGCTTAAACGGCATGTGTTTTATGATTGTTAAATATGGGGAGTGCTTAAAGAAACAATCTAAAGTACCTTAAGTTAATTAATTACATTTACTGCTTTTAAGCACGAACTTTAAAATATAATATATATTATAATATAATACAGTCGAACTTCCTTAGCCCGAACCATAAAGTTCATTTGATTTAAAGAATACATTAAAACTAGTTCGACTTATTGAAACTTCGAGCATGGGAAGTTTAACAAAAGTTTTTGAATAAAACATATTCCTAGATAAAGATCACGTATGTTTTGCAAGATAAAAATTTATCGATCTTAGAACTGGTTTTACAAAAGCCCATCAAAATTGAGTCCTAAACCGTTCCAAATAAAAACAATCTTTATTCAAGTTATATTCCTTTTTAATTTCAGTTTCATCAAATCATAATATCGTACCAGGATTTTAAGTTTCATGTTGCTAATGATTTCAAATAAGCTACATTTTTATTACATTTTATAATATCAAATTCTACTTGCAGTTTCATCAAACCATAAAAACGTACCTGAATGATCGTATTTGGGATTTTAAGTTTTATGTTGCTAAAGATTGGCCCGACAAACCGATAATTCTCCATTTCCCAGGATGCACGCTTGCGGTGAGTTCTGAATTCCTTATAGTTAAGACTCTATTAAACTAATTTCAAATGTTATTTTAGCCGCACAACAATATATACCAAACTCTTGGCATATTTTGTCCATCCGCACACATCGAGCATGTCGATTTGCTGCGCACCGAAGATGTACTTATAGATTGGCAGAAGCCTATGTACCTGAACTTTACGCACATCGCCATTATGAATCGCCTGGATGACTTCTACTCCAAGTTCGGTGTGATGGAACGACTCAGTGGTGATATCTACGTGTGCAACAAGCTGAACGCCGACTTGGAGCTGGAGCCGCTGCCGGAGGATGCGGAGATGCGTCTGCTGAACCTGGACAACGTGCAGGGCATCCATGATCTATATCCTGCCAACGAAATCGAGTGCGTCCAGCTGTTCGACATCCTCGTGCGCAAGCTCCCTGGCTTGGGCATCTTTCGCAAGGAGACCGGAGAGCTTGCCGCCTGGATGGTCCACTCATATTACGGCGCCATGTTCTCAATGCAAACACGTCCAGACTTCAGGCGCATGGGGTAAGTAGAGCTAAAGTGGAGGGGGTTTTACCGAATTCTAAGCGAAATTTAAACTTAGGTGACCCAGAAAGTTATTCAATTTAAAGAAGATGTGTCACAACTTTTTAAACGAATTTTCATTTTGAGTAAAATCTTTAAAAACGTATTGACAAGATGTTTTCCAAAGTTTAAAATATTCATTTTACAAAAAATATTCATTTTTACAGAAATTCTGGGTCACCTTTTAATATCCGAAAAATATTAGTTTAAAATTTAAGGTAGGGTTAAAACTCTGATTTTCCATACGATTTCAAGGCTTTAACCCTACTTTAAATTTAACAAATGGGCGAGAAAACGGCCCTGAACGTATTAAATTTTATGATACCCCTAAAACTGTTGACTTCCTGATTTAATAATACATTTTCTACCCCACAGCTATGGAATCCGTCTGGCCAAGTCGCTGACCCAACTGGTGATCGAGCGCGGCTACACGCCCTTCGTTGTGATACGTCCCGGGAACGATGCGTCCCGCAGCCTGTACACTAAGCTGGGCTACGAGAAGGCCTTCGAGACGTGCCGCGTGCGGATGACACCGGACTGCTACGAGGACAGCACCGTGGGAACCATCGGCAACACGTCCTACGGAAAGTTTCCGCCGTTGCCGCAGGGCGAGTGCGTGGTGGTGACCAAGCTGCGGCGCAAGCATGTGCCCGGCGAGAGCCAGACGGTGGACGAGGGCATCGAGGATATGTTGGCTGAAAAATGTGATATCAGCGGCGACGAGGCGAGGGAGCGCAAGACCACGACCGACGAGGGCATCGGGGAGGACAAGTAGGCCAGGTTGGGTTAGGGATACCGGATGCCAGATACCAGACACGAGATCGATCGGAGCGCTACGCCTACGCTAAACTTATGCTTAAAGCTGTAAGCACCTTTTAGGACTCTTTAGGACAGACAGGACATGGCACACATCAAGTGGCGTTGATTTTTTAAACAATTATATTAACGAGAAAATGAAAACCAAGAAATTGTACGAGTATATTTATAGATGGTATATGAAGCTTCCTCACACAGAAACGCGGCGTCGTCGATCGGAGAACGCGAACTTTCGGCCAGAATCAAGGGATTTATTTTATATGGGTATTGATTAGGATTCGATGACAAGAACTAAACATTAACGACGGGGGTTTAATCGATCAAGAGCGAGCGCTGAAGTCAGACATTTTAAACGGGAACCGAATACAGAGAGAATTTTTAATTTTTTGCTAAAAATGCTTTTACAAAAATGAACTCCAAGAACGAACAAGAAACACAAACAGAATGGCTCAAAGAAAAATGAATAAAAGGAGCGCATCAATTTATTAAAACTATTATATATATTAACTCTATATATCAAATTGTTAAACGAACTAAACAAACAACACACACAAACTACTTCTCTCTTCTGGCTCGCCACGCAAATCTCTGAACAGGATAAAAATCTCGAATCAACGGTCTTTGCTACCGAAAAACAAACAAATCTCTCGCTTGGGCCATGGAACAGAGCTTTGCACACTTTCCTCTTTTTAAAGAAACCGTTTCAGAATACTACATATATATTTTTCAAATAATATTGAATACTTTCGATGACCCAAATGAAGTGCTTTGATTTTAAATGGTCCTGTACCAACTAAATTTGGATTTATAGGCTTTTTTCAAATTTATATATATACCCAAATCCAAAAAAAAATACGAAACGAAGCGAAAACCAAACAAAAATACAAAATAAATATATATTTTATTATTACGAAATTTTATCAAACTATGCAAACGAGTACTCAATGATTTTGCTCCTATTTAGCTGAACTAAAAACCGAAACGATATAAAAAACACGCCAAAGATGTCTTCTGCTTGATTTTAAGTACATATTCCCCAACCCGATTCCCCACTCCTCCCCATAGATGATTTTGGTTCAGCCCTTGGGCGGTGAAAATCGAAGTCATCTTTGGAGGTTTTCGATTATAAAAATGCAAGAACAGAATCTCAATATATATGCAAGAAAATCAAATTTAATGAAAAAGTTATATATTACAACTGCTATATTGTATGTACTCGAACTAAAACCAAATGAGAAAACAAAAAACTAAAAGAAGCAAATTTAAATAAATAACAATATTGAGACAGCACACCGAAGGTTCTTCCTGTCTCTGACGAAAAAGATAACGATTTCCAGTAGCAACCAAACCAAGATAACTAAAGGGAAAAATCTACTCTAGAAAATGCAATTCTATTTTCCTAAATATTTGCTACGCTTCTCACATTTCTGTCCAAATATTCCCACATTTATTTGCACACAAAACAGAAGCTGTTCCTAAAGCCTAGCATTAAAAGCATTAAATTATTTCCATAATTTACGAGCTCACTTTAACCGCTGCTGAATGGCCTCAGCTGGCGTACACACTGCGCTAAAATTATCTGCTCATTGTTAATGAAATTTACGTGTACAAACACAACGGCTCACTTAGATAAACAAACTGGGACGGGATGCCGCAAACACAAAGACAGCCGCCACTCATGACATGTGGCAATGTCTAGGTTGGGTTTTGCAACATTCTAGACACTCGCTTGACTGGTAAATTTAATTTTATTTATGTATAAAGAAGGCCTAAGTACGTCGTATGTGGTTTAAAACTAAGCAAAAATTAATTTCCGACCTGGACTACGGCTACTGCTCCTCCTGAACTTTGCTCAGCTGGTTCTTCAGATGGGTGGCCACATACTGCCAGTACTTTCGACGGATCACATCGTGCTTGGTGGCCATGTCCTCGCAGAGGCCGTATACCTTCCGGGCTAGCTGGTCGCCATCGCCAGCCTTCAGTTGGAGTGCCTGCTCCTGGTACAGATCGATGAGAAAGGCCAGCAGATAGGGCGATCGATTGCCGGCCTGGTAGATCTCCTCCACGAACGCCACCACCTCTGGGTAGCTGTTCAGCCGTCCATTTCCACTGTCGCCCTGTCGCATCACACCCACCAAGTAGTTCCAGGCGCTCTCGTTGTTCTTGATAATCCGAATGCGGTTCATCGTGTACGTCAGTTCCCGCTGAATTAGATCCGGTGTGAATCCAAAGTGCTTGATCACGAAGAAGCGCTGGTTCCAGGCCGAGTTGTTGCGCTGGTCCTCGCAAATCAGACGATCCACAAAGTTCAGTTCGTCGTCGTAGAGTCTGGAGGTACAAAAGGAAGGATTACTTTAAAGCTTAACTAAAACAGCAGACTTAATAGCAACTCTAGGCAAAATTCCATTGACTCAATATAGAGCTGTTGTAATAGAACCCAAGTGGACTGGTCCCCACTCACTTGAAGCTCCTTATGGCCCACTGGCGATGCTGCCAGGCGTGGTAGTTCTTGGCATCGCCATCGTTGACCAGCGCGTTCTCCGTGAGCTCCAGCTCGTTGCTGGGATCGTTCAGCATCTCGACGATGACGCGTCGGTGGTGCCACACCTGGTAGTTCTTCGAGTTCTGGCCAATGACCTCGCTCAGATAGTCCAGTTCCGCATTCAGATCGGCCTTCAGTTCGCGCAGGATGTCGCGTCTGTACTGCCAAACCGTGTAGTTGGCCGGATTCAGACGCAGTGCATCCGTGGTGAGGTCCAGAGTGCGCTGGCTCTTCTCGCCGCGCGCAATTACGGATCGCATGTAGTCGAAAACCTCGCGGACTGCGGAAAAAGGATATTTGTACTCAGATATGGTGGAGTGCCAGAGATAAAGCCGCCTGCATTACTCACACTTTTGGCTGTAGGCAATGGACACCACCGGGTTGGGGCCGTCATCCTGGGCTAGGGGCTCCACATCCTCCCAGTCGGAGCGCTCGCTGTACGGCAGCCAATCCGTGCCCAGGTATTCCTCATCCGAACTGTCCCCCATCGCGGCTAATTGAAAACAAAACTGTTGGGCGCGTTTGCGGGTGGAATTTTATGTTGACTTCTTGACCGATTTTTACGCGCTGCCAACTGATTTTTAGACCACGATTTTTACGCGCTGCCAACCGATTTTTTACACCAGTGTTGAAAAATTCGAATATTTCTTCTTCAACGCTTTATTTTAATACTAAACAACTTAAATACTAAAAATTCAAAATAAACACACTTTCTAACGGTTTTTTATAAATTTTTATCAAAATCAAACCCCTAATATTATGGTTTATAATTGATAACATGCACATGTGATGCACATAAAACATTTCTTTAAAAAGGTTATTACCATTGAACATATTTCCTTTAATTATTACTTTTACATTACACAGGAACACAAAATTAAACTTTGTGAAATTTCCACGAACCATTTCAAGTTTTCCATGATATTTGGGTGCTCCTGAGTAAAAGTCCCATACAAAATTATTTTCCATCACCTACAGGTTCCGCGGTATAGCTAAGAATACAAAAAACCGATGTTTGCCGACCTTTTGAATTGCGTGGCCTTTATAATTGGACTTACCCTTATTATTTTCGCTAGGACCTACTCTCAATACATCACAGCACTACTAAAAAATAGTCCCCATTGTGAACCATTGTCCATGTCTTTGGAATTCGACGCCAAAGTCGAAACTCCCAAAATTTTCAGAATTTCTCTGATGAAAAAACAATTCTGAGAATTAAATCTTAAATGGAACTAATTTTAACTATTCGTTGAATCTATTGTTCATTGTATGCTTTAATTTCGGTTTAAAGCGTTTTCATGAAGATATTTTATTGGATTTCTTATACCAATAAAACCGTTTTTTTTATTTTATTATCTACTCCTATGTTCTGTCAAATTTTGAATATGTCATGGCAACCTCTAGAACTAAGAAATTAAAAACGTTCACTGAACATACATAGAGAAACATACATGTTTACTCCCATTCTATAGGATGCCTTGACTTATTTGAAATTTGACAGCACATAGGAGTAGATAATAAAATAAAACGAGGACGGAAGCTAACTTCGGCAAGCCGAAGTTTTAATACCCTTGCAGATTTCACGAATGAAAACTTGACTAGAAAAGCAACATGAATTAACAAAACAACAAAATATTTTATAATCGAAAAAAAATTTTTTTTAAATTTTTCACCCTATTGTTCCTATGGGAGCTATAGGATATAGACGTCCGATCGGCACGCGCTTTTACCCTAATCAAGGTATGCATAAAAGAATACGATTTGGAAAGTTTCATGTCAATAGCTTATATTCTGCGCGAAATATCCTGAAAAACGTTAAATCTTGACCGATTTCACCCTATTGTTCCTATGGGAGCTATAGGATATAGACGTCCGATCGGCACGCGCTTTTACCCTAATCAAAGTATGCATAAAAGAATATGATTTGGAAAGTTTCATGTCAATAGCTTATATTCTGCGCGAAATATCCTGAAAAACGTTAAATCTTGACCGATTTCACCCTATTGTTCCTATGGGAGCTATAGGATATAGACGTCCGATCGGCACGCGCTTTTACCCCGATCAAGGTACACACAAAAAAATACGATTTGGAAATATTCTTGTCAATAGCTCTTACACTGAGCGAAATATCTTCATTTTTCGAAAGCTATATCCGATTGTTCCTATGGGAGCTATAGGATATAGACGTCCGATCGGGTCGGTTTTCAAACTTGACCTGCGTACACATGTTTTAGGACGACTGTGAAAGTTTTTAGTCGCTAGCTTTTAAACTGAGCTCGCAAACGGTATTGAAACAGACATACAGACGGACAGACGGACAGACGGACAGACGGACATGGCTATATCGACTCCCCTATTGATCCTGATCAAGAATATATATACTTTATGGGGTCGGAAACGTCTCCTTCACTGCGTTACAAACTTCTGACCAAAATTATAATACCCTCTGCAAGGGTATAAAAAGGGGTTTTATTTGTATAAGAAATCCAATAAAAAATCCTCATGAAAATGCTTTAAACCGAAATTAAAGCATACAATGAACAATAGATTCAATGAATAGTTAAAATTAGTTCCATTTAAGATTTAATTCTCAGAATTGTTTTTCCATTAGAAAAATCTCTACAATTTTGGTATTTTCAACTTTGGCGTCGAATTCCAAAGACATGGGCAATGGTTCACAATGGGGACTATTTTTTAGGAATGCCGTGATGTATTGAGAGGAGATTTCAGCAAAAATAATTAAGGTAAGTCCAATTATATAGGCCACGTAATTCGAAATGTCGGCAAACAACGGTTTTTTGTTTTCTTAGCTATACCGCGGAACCTGTAGGTGATGGAAAATAATTTTGTATGGGACTTTTACTCAGGAGCACCCAAATATCATGGAAAACTTGAAATGGTTCGTGGAAATTTTTGGCTGTGTACCTGTGTTATCAGTTAGTTCGGGATATAAGTATAAGTAGGTATACAAAAAAATTGCAGATTTATTATTTAAAATTTTAAATTTTCAATATCAAAAAAACGAAAGCGGAAATCTTGTAAATTTGAAGGTTGCAATCTTTTTGGATTTTTTCTCTAAACTTCGTCATCCCTTTGGCAAATGAAGTTTCTTTCCAAGGAACACATTATCATCAGCATAGTGTCGGTTTCGAACTTATTGTTCCGAGGTTTTGAGTCACAAAATAAAAAAAATTTCATTTTCAAAATGTTATATTTTATTTCTCTTGAAAAATTATTTTTTTTTAATAATAAATTATTATTTACTTAGTAACTAAACTTATTTATCTTTTTGGCAAATGAAAGGCTTTTCGAAGTCACAATCATTCAACGACATTTGTTCGGATCTGTATTTAAAAATTTCAACGCAGTTCTCTAGGTTTAAGTAGTGAGATGGTTGATTCCAATGCCACTTCAAAAAGGCTGGCTTCCCAGAGGCCAATGAAACAAAGTCTCCCTTTACCTCGTGATCGTTGACACCCAGCCAGTAGCCGTAAATACTCCAGAGATTAGGAACGATGGCGCCCAGTTCCTCTTCGTTTTTAATCGAGGCCAGATGTCCACCGATGTCGCGACAGTAAGTGGCAGCACTAGTCCAATTTTTTCGAGTAAAGTGTTGAATATAAAACCACCTGGAGCCGATCAAATGGAACTCGGGCATATTGTAATTCATGCTTTCTTGGTCTGCAATTTGACTTTCAGGACTCCCACTTATCCGAGGTCTAGCCAGAGATCCATTACAACTACCAGTCGTTAAGACGAAGAACAGAACGGCTACGAACTTGAGCATTTTCAATTACATAGACGACAATCCGATTAAGCTTGGCTTAGAAAAGCAACTGAAATATTATGGAGATTTGCTTTGATACTTGTCCCATGAGCGCTTATCAATCACCTATTTATATTCGTGCTTTTAAAAGGGTCTTTAAAACCGATGACGAAAATTCTTATTTGACTCTAGATAATCTTAGTATTTGGATGGAACTAAGGCAAATCATAGTAAAATCAGGTGAAAATCGAGCTTAGTCAGTGATCTTCGTTAAAACATTTATTACGATTTGAATAAAAGTGCACAAAGTGTCTGAAATTCCTTACATACTAGACGTAGACATCCCAGTGCACGTTTTACCATAATATTCGATACATTGCTAACAGAGTTAATCTAGAAACGTGGCTTAAATGTGGCCGGATACTGGTTAAAGCGCGGACGCAGTGCAGCATTTGATTTCTCGAACTTCTCGCCCGAATTGCCAAGGATCACTCCGTCGGCCATTTTGCCAGGCTGATCCTTGGTATCCGATCGATCACCATGGGCCTCGGCCACGTCGATGATGCGGGGATTCTTGCGGTATCTATACCACCAGTACTCAAAGACCAGCGTAATGCAGGCCATTCCAATGCCCACGAAGATCACAATGAAGACGCCGCCAATGTTCTGGATGGATATGCCATCCGATTGATCCTCCGGCTTCTCGCACTTGGCCTGAGCTTCGTCGTTCTTCCACCACTTCTCCTTGAGCTTCTCCAGCTGTCGTTTGTTGAGCAGGGTCAGGATGCTAAATAAAAATTTGAAGATATAATAAGATATAACCCTGATTTTTACCTTTTCACTCACGCATTATTGAACTGATCCTTGAGATGTGAGCCTTGCTGGACGGCAATGGCATAGGGTTTCCTGGAAAACTCCTCGCCCACTACCTGCAGATCGCAGTTGGTCAACTGCAGGTAGCGAATATCGGTGGCATCGCCCAGGAAGGCGAATCCGGTGGCCGCCGTTGAGTTTCGCACACGGGCCACTGCCTCATCGAGTGTGGCCGGCAGAGCCGCCTCCTGCATGGCCTGCCACATTTTGGTGTACTTATCGCTGACCGGATAATCCCAAACAGCCAGCTTGGAGCGCTCCAGCGGAGTCAGTGAGTCATTCAGAGAGAGATCCTTCCAAATCTCGTAGAACATCTGCTCTATGTTGGCCATGCGCTCGAAATATGTCATCGCCGATGAGCCGTTCAAAGGAGCATACAGGATCTTGTACTGTTTGGCCAGGTCATCCAAACTTTCGACGGGCGTATCCAAACGGGAGACGGTCAAAAAGGCAGCCAAGTTGGCCGTGTAAGAGGCTATGATGATGAAGCTTAAGGAAGGAAGAAAATAGTTATTAAATTTAAAACAATTTTCTAGAAAATCAAATAGAGAAAACCCACCCGAACAACCACCAAGTGGCAGCCACCAGACGTCCGGAGAGATTTTTGGGAGCTTCGCCACCCCCCTGAGGGGTCAGGGAAGTCATGCAGAACCAGAGGCATTCCTTGAGATTGAACTCCCGCTTCTCCTCGTCATCCTTGTACTTCTCGCGGTTATTCTGATAACTATACGGCGACCAGCGATCAAAAATCCACATGAGAAAGCTGGTGAAGAAGTAGGCAGCCAGGATGCAGAGCCACACATTCGTCTCCAAAACGGTGAGGAACTTGAACAGCGAACTGGGCGAACTGGGTCGCTGCATCATGATCGTGATCCCGACCAGATCGTAGTACGGAACCGTAAAGTCAATCACAATCTCCCGTTCGGCCATCACAGACATGCTGCCAAGGCCAATGTCCGCCTGCTTGTCGATCAGCTTCTTCACAATGCCATTCCATTCGCCCTTTTCGTCCATGTTGCCGAATTTCCCGTCCTCCACCTCCTGGATGGTGTAGTCAAAGTGGACGATATCGGCAATCTCATTGATCAGATCTATGCAGTATCCCTTGTATCCCTTCGGGGCCGTCTCATCGCGCATAATGAAGGGAGCTTGCTGTAAAACAAAAAGAATACTTTAATATTTTAATGGACTATTGTATCTAGTTTGTGACTAAAACAAGCGAAACTTTTATATAATTAAACGTTATTTTAGCTTTATTATGATGTCTATATTATTTTAGAATTAATTACAAAGCAAGAGAGAACGCTATAGTCGGGTAGTGCGAGGGAGATGGAGATATAAACTTTGATCGGGCATAACTCTTTAACGAATGGTCCGATTTAAAAAATTTCTTCTACATTTTGATAGGTATTGATAAGCACAATAAAACTGCATTTTTACTTTTCCGAAATATTTAAATTTTTAAAATCGTTTATAAGCCATCAAGAATATATATACTTTATAGGGTCGGGAATGCTTCCTTCTAGCTATTACATACTTTTGCACGAAAACAATATACCCTTTTACTCTACGAGTAAACTTAATAAAGAAATATTATAATCCCTAGTTTAAATATTTTTAAAACATTCTTCTTAAGCCCTCATCTTGACCCACCAAAACAGTGAAGATTCGGTAGACCGTATCCGCAGTTAGATTCTTCATCTGCTCCTCATCCTTGACGATGAGGGGTGAGTCCAGACCGGCTACCCAGGTGCCAATCGATTTGCTGTTCACGGAACTCCCACCACGAATCTGAAGCACGTTTATGTCCATTTCGAATTTCATGTAGCTGTAGCCATTGAAGGGCTGCCTGGGTTGCGTGACGAGATCGAAGGTTCCGTAGGATGTCGGCTCGCTAATCTATGGAGCGAACAACAAGGGCGGACAAGTGAGTAATCAACCCTAATTTGTTGAACAGCTGGGGAAAGCCAACCTTGGTGAAATATTCCCGAAGATCCACGTTCCTCTGGGGTGTGTTGCCGCCTTGGAAATCATCGCAGTTCAGGTACTCCATGTCCTTCGGCCAGGCGCCTGATTGTAACATTTCTCTACCCAAAAAAAGGAAAGTTTATACATATATGGTTAATAGATATATAACCCACTTAATGGTGAGGAAACTCCTAAGTGCCAAATCAAAGTAAAAAGCCGACGCCAACATGGGCTCCTCGTTTAAGTTAAAGGTGGTTCGCAACAGTCCCAAGCGATCCCGATATTGCGTATACGCCATGGGCTTCAGGAACATGATGGTCGCATTGTCCCTCTGACTGCTAATCTCTCCCTCGCTCTGAGTGATGGCATGCCAGGCGAAATTGCGCTCAAAGTAAGCCGGCTTTACGGATTCCAGGACCATGCGGATCGACTGCAGATTGCCCAGTATAAAGAAGTTGTTTATGTCCAGATTCCTTAGTTTTTCAATCTGCTCCTCGCGTTCTCGCTTTCCATCCTTGGCTATAGCAGTGATGACATGACGCGTTTGGATATTCTGCAGCAGGGACTTGTACTTGTGATCCATAACGAAGGTCTCGTCATACAGAATGGCAGCTGATCAAGATATAGAAATTAATTTCTATTAGGAAATCCAACAACTAAATTTTGTTATATGTATATAATATCCAAAATATTTAATTTAAAATTCAGAATTAATTTGTTAGGTCTGCTTACCATTGGTGATGTTCAGATGCCTCACTATACTTCGGATAACCTCGGGGATAATATCTGCCGGCGGCATTATCTGCAGCAAATACTTTTGCTTCGCCTCGTCCAAGTCACGCCACTGTCTCAAATCTCCCTCCTGGCCATAGGAGGCACTAATGGTGGGCAATCCCAAAGCCTGAGTGAAACTCTTCACCGTTTCCGAGGCTATTCCCGATTTTGTGGTGTCCAAGATCAAGTGGGGCGTCTGTTTCTTCTCAATACTTGTCGCATACTTATTACAAACTAGGGAAGGGGTCAAGTAATCAGCAAATAATCTAGGGATAATCTCAACCAAAACTCACTAGCTTCCAGGAGCACTTTGGCATCCGTTTTATTCGCCTCTATGGAATCCAACTGCACCGAGAGTCCATATCGGATATTCTTCTTCAAATAGGTAATCGCCACATCCACCGCCTTGGCTGCCGGTTCATTATCCACCTCGTTGATAAACACTATCCCAAAGGATCGGATTGTGTGGGTTAAATTGCATTTGACGAAAGCATTACGTGGCATTGCGTTTGTTTACTTGCCCTAGAACTCATTATGACTGGCACCACCCAAATAATCCACCCGTCCCATATCTTTCTCCCCAGTTTTTATCTAATTAGTTTACTTAAAGTGCACTGGACAAAGAGCATTACGACATCTAAAGATGTAATTTAAAATTCATCTTGAAAAATTCTTGGAGAAAAACTTTTTTAAAATTGTTTTGATCCATGGTTGCAAGACAAGATTAATATTATAATAGATAGTAACAAAATTCTAACTAAAAATAAAAATTAAAATTCCTAAAAAAATAATTCATTAGGTATTTTTTTCAATTTCTCAGCAAATTATCTTTTTAACGATAATAAAATAAAATTCAATTTTTTAAATAAATATTCAATAATAAATCTATACTGCTCAGTATATCGTCAGATTATCTTCTAAAGCATATATATTTACCATAATCTTGAAAATGATCTGATATTTAATATTAAAAACAAGTGCAAGACAACTTTTTACGAATTTAAAAACATAATCTCTATAACACAAGTTCTTATATCTTATACATCCTTTCTATATCCAGATCGATCGACTTTCAACTTACAGACATTGATGTTTTGAGTAGTTTGCGCAGCGATCTTCCAACTCAGGGCGCTCAATAACCATAAAATTCCAAACAGCCAAACCTTTTTAGAAGTCTTTAAGTTCACCAAAATCATTATGATTTGCACATAGGGGTTTCAATTCAAGATTTCAGGAGCTGACAATTGACCGCACGGCACGAACACTAAAATGCGACTGGGCAGGAAATTACGCTTTTAAAAAAGGATACAACCTACAGTGCCACTGACAATTTCACTTTCAGCACCGACAATGTGTGGACACATGGGTGTTACCTTGGTGATAATCAATTTGGTGGGTAATCGCCCACAAGCCCACATCACACCATCACCATCACCCCAATCCAAACATGAACACATATCCTGATTCGATTGTTCGTGCTGGAACTCGAGCGTTAATTGGTGGCGGTTACGGAAAGAGGATTCGGTCAGTGGGCGAGTTATTATGAGGTATTGAGAAGCTTGTTATATTGTCAAATCAACATGAAATTATTATTGAAATGGGGGAAGGGGAAACTATGGAAAAGGGGATACAATATTTGTGAATTTTCGATTTGAAAATTGATAAATAGAACATTTATAAAAATAGTAAATAAATACAAACTATGAAATCTGAAGACTTCCTAATTAATTACTTTAATTTCCTATCACCCTTCAAATTCGATTAGTTCTGACTCACACTATTTCTAATCAAACCCAGACAAATCATACAGATAACGCTTAATCAGCCGCCGCCTATTAAGCAATCAACAACAACATTTGACGAAAGTACAAAATTATTTTTATTTTTGATTAATTATACATACATTAAATGAACTTTACGCCCAACGTAATTTCTAGTGTAGAGCATGGACCCTACGAGCAAAAATTAAAAAGAAAAACGCCGCCTAAAATAAACATCTAAACGATTATGCAGCAGTTGCGCGAGCCGCATTTCAGATATAGCCACACTCTCTCTCTCTCTATATATATATAGTCATGCCCGATGCGAACGGGGCGTTGTGTTGGTGGCGGTGTCGACTAGCGAACATTGTCATTATGCGTAGACCTAGAGTTATCTTTAACTTACACAGTTCACGATGGTTAGATAGGTAGATGATACGTACATTACACAGATCGAATTATATATAGCTAAAGCCTACGTTGCGTGTATATAAGCATAAATCTCACAAGTTCCAGTCATCGGGCCCCGACTCCTGGCGTATCACGGGCGGGGTGAGCGGAGCTCTTGGTGCTCCGGGCACCGGAGTGGGCACAAGGGGTGCGGCTCCTCGCAGCGAGCTCCCGTAATAAGGCGGTGGCCGATGGCTATTAATGCTCGGCGAGTTGGAGCTGTGCGTGGACGAGGCGGAGGAGTCGCGCACGCGTCCCGCATCGAAAACCGGGGCCTGGGCATAGCGATGCGGGTGCCCCAGCTGCGGCGTCTGCGACCGCGAATGGGAGCGATCCCGTCGCATTAGCTGCTCCTGTTGCAGGCGTTGCTGCTGCACATACTGTTGCTTGCGCTGCTTGAGGAGCTGCTCATCCCGCTGGAGCAGACGCTGCCGCTGCTGCAGCTCATATTGCTGCCGCTGCATGGCACTCAGCCGGTTGGCCTTGCTCCACGGATTGCCGCCGAAGCAGAGGTTCGATATGAAGACCACCGGCGAGAAGAGGCGCAGCGAGATCTCACTAGACGGAAGTAAAATTTGTAGTTATTTATATTTATAGCTAGACTACAGAAGAGCTTCTCTAAATCGATTTGTGCTAGTCACAAAGGAAATGGGGATGATTACATTTCGTTTGAAATCGTATATAAATAGTCAAGCTATGGAATGTGACAGCGTGATAGTTGTAAGCTGTATTAAGTTTTAGCTTGAACTATTAGTGTGACAAATTCGATTTAGTGAAGCTGGACTGTGTTACCAAACCAAAAACACTTACGTAGTGTCCACAATGGGCTTCGCCTCATTGCCGCTGAGTATGAACAGGGGGAAGAAGATGGAGAAGATGCAGCTGCTGACGATCACCGAACTGGAGAGGTTCGTCAGCACGGTGAGCGGTATGCCGAAACCGAAGAAGTAGGGCCAGTTCTTCTCGATGTAGGTGAGCCGTCGATGCAGCTCCCAGCCCATGTTGAACCACTTGTACTCGAAGGAGTACAGTGAGTAGAGCAGGCACAGATGCACAAAGCACAGCGAGGAGCCGACATACTTCACGGGCACCAGATTGACCAGCATGCTCTGGACCAGGAACAGCATTTGCACCACCATGCTGAACAGGAAGTCGGCCACCAGTTTGCTGATCCCGGGTATTAGCTGCGGCCGACCCTTCCTCACGCGATAGGCGGCATTGGCAATGTCCGCGAACCACAATGAGCTCACGATCTTGGAGAGCATGAAGATGGGCAGCACCCACATCATGCCGAAGAGCAGCGACAAGATGGGATGCAGCCAGCCCCAGACGACGGGCAGGGTTTCCGATTGTGCTCCGTAGAAGATGGTGAGGCAGAATTTGAGCGTGGGCAGTAGGGCGGACTCGAACAGGACGATGCTCAGCCAGGTGAAACCTCCATTGAGCATGCAGCACTTGAACAGCTTCTTGGCGATCTTTTTCTCCCTATGTATTAAGTGCGCAATTAAAGCATATACATATATGGAAGTACTAGTCTCTTTGTGTCACCTACCCCTGAGGCTGCTGCTCCTGGACGCTGGGCTTCTTGCCCAGGATCTTCTCCAGTGTCCGCTCGTCGGCGTTCTCCTCCGCCTGCTTGGCGTACTCCTCCCGGATCATGGCAGCCGCGGAGCTGGGAACTGGGGAAGGGGATCTCCTGGCTCGCTCGTAGCGATCCTTGTCGGTGCGACGCAGCTGGTGGCGGTGCTCCTGCTCGGCATTCTGGCGGTTCACCTCGTCGTCGATGTGCAGGACCAGTGTCATGCCACGTATGCTGTCCCACAGGCCGTACAGAATGCCCAGGGTGATGTTCTGTTTTGGTTTCGGACGTACAACGCATTTAGAAAAAGGGTGCCATTGTTTGCGGACTCGAAACGAATCTCTGTCTCAATCTCACCTTTATCGCCGCCATCTCGCGTGGACAGACCTTAGTTCCTGGTCGGGGGCATTACGAAATGGACATGCAAGCATACGAAACGTGTTTAGCTACTCGGAAGCGTATCAAAATGTGGCAGTGGGTCTTTGAATAAATTTGCGTTGTGCTGTGCGAGACGAAGACAAAACATCGTTGGCGCCTTTACACTGCACAAAATACCAGGTGCCCGCGTGTGATTCGGCTGAATTTGACTTCTTTACGACTCTCACTTACATACTTATCGCTATGCCTTCAGTTGCTGATCGAATTGTGAGCGTGTGCAGGACCCGAAAACCATTGAACTTTGTGCTGGATTTAATAATAATAATAGTTGTTTTGCTTGGTGTAAAGGCACACGGTTGCCACCTGATGCGCAACGGGCGCTGATCAACACTGGTCAGAGATGCGTGGGTGGACAAAATTAGTTGGCGATATTTATCGATAGTTACCGTTATAATTTGGGATTAATGGAAATGTGTTTAGCTAGTAAAATTAAAGATTTTATGTTTTGAGAGATTACTTTTAGTTATTATTTCCAATCTTATGAAATCCATAGAATAATATTCCTTTTTTTAATAATTACTTATATTATGATGGTGAAACGATACAGGTAACGGTATTTGGCAACGATATAGATAAACAAATTATCGATAACTGAACTGCGATGAATTTCCATCCCTACAGCTACAGGTAAGGAAATCAGGTATAACGAACATTCTTCTCCTGACAGGGGACAGAAATAAACCGTAAGTCCCCAACTTGTTGAATATATACAAAGTAGGCATAAATTTATATTCTCGAATATTAAAATAAATGCTTGAAGAAGTAATAAGTAAAGTTTTTTCCTCGCTTTATAAGCCCGCCACAATCGCAATTTGAAAAAATCGAATGTAAATAATGCAAAATAAGACCGCGGACTAGTGATTAATTAGTGTGTGACTTTATTTGGGGAGTGCGATAACGGGGCATTTGGTTTTAAATCCCCTTTTGTTGATATACGGCACTTACATATGCATGTTTATTGACATTTGTGTATGTATCGAAATATAAGGTTGAGCTGTTTTCAATACGCAAATATCGTAATAAAACCTTAAATCAGGTGTCAACCGAATGTTATGCGCATGCAAGCGCTTAATTGATTACCCATTTTACCGTTAGTCAACAAACGGACGACAAGATCTGTCGTGTTTACCTAGCAAACACATACAAACGCACACCCACCCGTGACATTTTCCTTATGCTCCTGTGTGTGGGGGTGTGTGTGTGTGCTTGCGTGGAAAATAAGCTGTGTGAAATGCAATTTTCAATCTTGGCTTTTTATTGCAGATTAAGCGTAACATCCCCCCATCCAACCGTTCCATTATTCCATCATCTGTCTGTGGGAATAATCAATACTGCACATATACTGAGCGCCAGCAGCAACAACAACAACAAGGAATAATGGTGTGGTCTAGTGATAAGCAACAACAGTAGGGCCACAGCCCGGCCCCACCCCCTCCGCCTACCGCCCACCGCCCACCGCCCACCGACGCCCGAGCAGGAATTCCAAAAGGAGGAGCTACAAAAAGCAATTACCATCGCACAACTCAAATTTCCTGTCATTCCTCCATCTACCGGGACAACAAAGAGTGGAAATAATGTCACGCGAGGAACGCAAACCCATCGTGGACACCTCGAATAGCAGCAGTTGCAGCAGCGGCGATGATGAAGTGCATCCTGTGGTGCGACGTCGCAGTGCCCGGGACACGGAGCTCGCTGGGCCGCAAAAGGATGCAGGATGCTGTGATCCTTCGAGCACGCCTCATCGATTCCTGGCCCTGCTCTTCATGTGCCTCCTGGGTTTTGGTAAGTCAATACCATTTTCAGAACTAATTTTCCATTTAAAAATATATTTTCCATTTTAAAAATATTATACTTTATGATGGATCTCAAAGAAATATCAATTGGATTTCAATCGATTAGCTGTTACAGGAATAATCGCTTATATTTTTTTTGATTGGTTATTCAAAGTCATTTCAACATCTTATACTAGCCAAATCAAAAAAGTTTATAGATTATGTTGCCAAAAAAATGATCCGTTTCAAAATCGAATTTTCTAGAAAATTATAAAAAAAAAAGGTTTGAGTGATTCGAATATTTGTGATGAAGATTATTTAAGTTCCTAAATAAATAAATATTATTATCATTAACTTAATGTGATATTATCGAAATAATTATCTTCACGAAAGAAAGAACTCGAAAACCTTTGAAAGAAGTTAAAGAATCATTTTTTTTATATTTGTCTCTCTTTTTAAGGTTCCTATTTTTGCTACGATAATCCCGGTGCACTGCAGGACGTGTTCCAAAAGGAACTCGACCTGAGCTCCACGGAATTTACTCTGATCTACTCTATCTACTCGTGGCCAAATATCGTGCTATGCTTTGTGGGCGGCTTCCTTATCGACCGGGTGTTTGGTATCCGCCTGGGCACCATTATCTACATGCTAATCGTGCTCGTCGGCCAACTGATCTTCGCCACCGGCGGAGTGCTGGGTCACTTCTGGCTGATGATCGTGGGACGCTTTGTGTTCGGCATTGGGGCTGAGTCGCTGGCTGTGGCCCAAAACAGCTACGCGGTGCTATGGTTCAAGGGCAAGGAGCTCAACATGGTATTCGGATTGCAGTTGTCGGTCGCTCGCTTCGGCAGCACCGTCAACTTTTGGATAATGCAACCTCTATACGGCTACGTCTCGAAATCGTACTCTGGCTATAAGGGTCTGGGAGTGGCCCTGTTCCTGGCTTCTTCCACATGTGTGATGTCGCTAATCTGCACCTTGATTCTGGGTAGGATTCCATTTATAATTCCCTTATAAATCATTTTATTCAACATTTCCGTTTCTTAGGTTGGATGGACAAGCGCGCGGAACGAATTCTGAAGCGAAATAATAATCCTGGTGGAGAGATTGCCAAACTCAGCGACATCGTAACCTTCAAGCTGGACTTTTGGATGGTGTCCGTGGTCTGCGTGGCCTACTATGTGGCCATCTTTCCCTTCGTGGCCTTGGGCCAGGCCTTCTTCGTCAGCAATTTCCACATGACGCCGGATGAGGCGAACACGGTCAACTCGATTGTCTACCTGATCTCTGCTATAGCATCGCCTCTGTTTGGCTTCATAATCGACAAAGTCGGAAGGAATGTTACGTGGGTGTTTTGTGCCACCATCTCCACGCTTCTGGCTCATTGCCTGCTGACCTTCACCCACTGGGATCCGTATATCGCCATGAGCATCATGGGTTTGTCCTATTCCATGTTGGCGGCCAGTTTGTGGCCTCTGGTCTCGCTGATTGTGCCCGAATATCAACTCGGAACGGCGTATGGCTTGTAAGATTTCGAATTTCCTGACTTTTGGGATCGATTTAAGTCCTGTTTCCTTTCTTCCAGCTGTCAGTCGGTGCAGAATCTGGGATTGGCGGTGGTCACCATTGCAGCGGGCATTATTGTGGACAGCAGCGGTGGCAGTCACTTCTGGCTGCAGATCTTCTTTATGTTCTTCCTGCTGAGTAAGAGCGACCTTTCATTTTATGAACTTAATTATAAAGCTAACTATATTTTTAAAGTCTCCCTGCTGGCCACATGTGCGATATGGGCCTACAACCGCAAGCATCAGGGCAACCTGAACATGTCACCTGCTCAACGGGCCACCTATCACACCTCGATGTACGTGAATATTGAGTCGAGTTGAGCATGCTATTGATGTCTTGATGTTGTGTTCTAATCCCATATCTGACGACACACCTCCACATCCGCCTCTGACTAATTAACGTTCTCTTTCTAAATGTATTTGCTTTGTGTACATGCCAAAAGCGCGATGCAGTGCCCCTTCGTGAACAGACGGCCTTTATTGGGCAACTGAGTGCAATAGATCGATTATCTGTTACTAACCAATAACCAAATGTGATGTTAATGCCATCTCTCTATACTTGACTCGCTATGCAACACGGAGCACATTCTTCTGACGCACAATTGTCGGTGTCGTTCGATCGTTTTAACTCCTAGCCAATATTCTATGATACATATCAAACCGTAAACTATTGTTATACTTATTTTTTTTGTTGCATATGTTGAATAAATTTATATAAATGTACATTCACCAAATTAAATAATGTTGTGTGTTTGATCTTGATTCCATTTTATTTTCCTTGCAAATATCTTTTAGAAGAATATATGATTTGTATTTGTACAAAATAAATTAAATAAATTAACTAAAGCATAAACAGAAATTCAAAGAATTTTGGTGTGGTTCTCGTTTTGCTACATTTCCCACTTGAAGTTAACAAAAATAATATAAAAATTTCTATGATGCATAGACTAGAGAAAACAAAATACAATTTCAAATCTTGAAAAATGATATTCAGAGCAAGTCACAAAAGAATTATAAAATAATAATAAACACATAGATGAATTAATACATTTCTTTTTCCATTTTGAGAATTATTTGGTTGGGAGAAACAAAGTTGGGGAAGGATGAGAAACAAATTTCAAACTAAAAATGTGTCATTCTCTATTGAGTTACTAAAAATGCATTCCATTTAATTTGGGCCACAAAAGTTAGGCCCGCTCCGTAACGTCGTTTCGAGCCTTTTCAGTTAGCTGCATTTTGTAAATTAGTAAATATCGGGAATTCCGATTCCCGTTTCGCTTGAACTTAACTAAGAGCTTCGTTGAATTTTCTAGTTTTTCTGAAAGTTTAGATGTTTTTTCGTAGGTAATTTCTAAGGTTAGTTTAGCAATGAGTTGCTTGATTTTTGCAATATTTTTTTTTGGTCGTTTTGTTTTTGCGATTGTTAGATGAGGCTAGGGCCAAAAGCATTGAAGGATAGTCTAGCTCCGTGAGCTCAGCTCTCCACCCCGGACATTGATAACATATGCGTATTATCTATATTGTCAGTTTGGACCGCTCCATAAGCTGGGTTATTCATCCAGGGTCTCGACTTCATCGGCAGCCACAATGTCTCGCTTGGCTGCAGTCTTAATGCTGGCCAGATAATTATCGCCATCGAAGCGCTGGCTCTCATCCTGCAGATCCTGTTTGTCAGAGAAAGAAATGGTTTTGAATAGACTGCAGAAGAACTTGGTTTCTCAATAAAAGGGTCGAGCTTACCTTGGACAAACATATGTACATTTGGAACATTTAATGCCTAAGCTAGCCATTTTGGGTGGTTTGGTGAGCGTGCTTTGGATGTTATGGTTTTTCGGTGGTAATACACAATGTACAATGTAAGCGGTGTGTCAGTTAAACCCAGCCAAGCTTTGTTACGGACTTTGAAAGCCCTTATGTTTATTAGATTTTTTATAAATCGTATTGAATATGTGTGTTTGGGGATAAAACGCTTAGAACTAGGTTTGTTACAGTTGTTATAAGTCTTATTAAAATATTAATTACAGCTTTCTAAATGTTGGTGTGAATTCGAGAATGTTTGTTAATGGTTAAACGGTTCGAAACGCGTTTTCAGTTTACCTCTAGCGAAGACTTAATCTGTTTCACAGCCAAAACACAGATTCTCCCTATAGTTACATTTTTTCATTTTAATGCATTAGATGTATTTTTTACGTCTAGGACTAGCGAATAGTTTCACTTTGTAATTGTTTTGGTTTCGTTGGTATGTCTTTAATTTATATGACTGGATGATAATGCTTCATGCGTTACCTTTGTTAATGGTTAGTGATAGGAAACTATAAGAGAAAGAATACTGCTTTGAGATGATTCGAAGTGAATAGCATTGCCGATCTGCGGCTGAGAACCAAGTATGTTCGATACGTATTCCGGCTACGTAATTAGGTTATTAAAAAAATTAATAGAAATTAGAAAAAAACACGGTTATTATTCGATTCCGGCTCGCATAAGGCCATGGAAAATTCATCGTCCTCGCAGTAGCGTTGGAAAATGGCTTTCACTTGGGATGCTTGATAGCTAGATTGGCGATTCTTTGCCTGTGGAGCAAGCGATCCACCCACAGTATTGGTTATAATTTGCAATTGCTTATTGTACAGGTTTCGATCGGACATGGCCGATGGCTTGGGAAGGCGGCGGGTCTCGCGATCGACGATGATCCCTTTTGATTGCTTGTTAGTGATGGTTATGGGATTGTCAGCTGCTGCCTCAACAGCAGCTCCTCCAACGGTGGTGCTGATGATGTTCGTGTTTGGGGTGGAGGTTATTATATTTGTAGCTGTGGGCGCAGTCGGAATTGTTATTACTGATGAGTTAGGTGCAGTGGTGGTAATGGAGTCGAGGGAGTTCGAAGAGTAAGCGATACAGTCGACTGGCACATCGAGTGGTGGAATTACCTTGTTGCGTAGAATCGAGGGCGTTGTTTCCTGCATCTTTTGCCAGTCGGTGGGCAGAGCCCAGGCGTGTGGACTCTTCGAGTAGTAGATCAAGTGCTCAATGTCGTAGGATACGCGAGCTGTAGAAATAATGTATGGTCATTTAAATATCAAAGAAGTCGTACAATGTAGTAAATCATTAAAAGCCCTAACTCGAAGGATTCAATCTTACATGCATTGCTTTTTAGAGGATTAAGGCCTGCCAATTCGTCCACGTCAAATTTCTCGCGTGCTCCCTTGGACTCCGGCGTGGACTCCTTGCGCGAAAAGTGGCTGCGACGCGACCTGGCCAGTCCATTTTGATTGTTAGCCGATGATCCTCCATTGATGGGCTCTGCAAACACCTCGTCGTCGCCCTCGCCATTATTATTGGTCGCCGAGGAGGCGGCGTAGTTCAGTCCAATGCCGCTGTCCGTTCCAGGCAGCAAAAATTGCGGTGGCCCGCCTCCGGGTAGCGGAGTCGACGGCGTGGTCACTGGGCTCACCAGAGAAGTTCCGTCGAAAGCGGCGCCAGCCTCAATGGAAGCCAGAAACTCCGAGCTGCTGAAATAATCATCGAGGACGAGCTTGGCCACCTGAAAACAATACCATGAATATTTAAACTATAGACCAACTAATTTTCGTATTGACTTCACTTACGCGCACTAGTTCGCAGCAGTCGCCGGTGATCTTGATAAGGTGCTGGCCCACGTTGACCGTGAACTTGTATTCACCTACGGAAGCATCGTTTGTGGAATATGAGTGCATAAGGAGCTGCTGATTGGGACGCAAGACTTTACCGGCAGCGGCTGTCGCCTGAGCATGTGCCGCTGCTGCTGCTGCGGCGGCTACTGCGGCAACTTGCTGCTGCTGCTGGTGTTGCTGGTGGTGCGTTTGGTGGTGCACCTGCTGCGAGATCTGCTGGGCAGCAGCGGTGGCGGTCATGAAGTTCTGGGCGGAGTTGAAGCTCAGCCGGTTGGCCAAGCTGCTTCCGCTTGGAGTGCGCGGCTGCACGATGGCGTCGTCCGAATTGGACGAGTTCAGCGAGGAGCACGATCCTCCGGCACCGGGAGCGGGTTCCAGGCGCACCGGAGATGCGTTCCGGCGGATGGTGTCCTCCATCAGTTGTTTGGCGTAGCTGTCGTCGGAATAAAGCATATTTAAATTATAAATAATATAATTATTTATAAAGCACACAGATTATTAATTTTGAACATTCAAAAATGGGAATATTTTTTTTTTAATCAACAACACATAATATTTAAATTTAACAGTGATTAGAAAAACCACAAGGTCAGGCAGAACCCATCTATAAATTATTTTTAAATATTTACATTACTCACTTTATTTTTTCCTCGGCAGGTCCAGTAATCTGTACCAAACGCTCCTTTGCGCCCGGGTTGACTAATAAAAAAATTGTATTAATAAATGTTACAAAAAAAACAATTCAATATAGATATGATGGGTAATGTTAACAAAAAATAGAACAATAAAATGGATACATATATTTATAACATGATAATAAAATATATACATTTCGGATGTAATAAGCGAGAAGTCATGAGACATGCGATCTTTCTTTTTAGTAAATTTTGGTACAAGCCACCAGCCAATAATTGAGTGCAAAAAGCGTGCCAAATGAAATGCGGGTGCAGTGAGGACAATTAAAACCAGCTTTCTGGCGGTTACCTCTTTGAAACGATATTATGGTTTCGCTTAGTTCCTCGATCATGTGCACGCGTCGCCCCTTGATGCCCATGACTTTGTGGCCACGGGATATTTGGGAATACATTTTTAAATTCATATTCAAGGATCAGTGTGTTTCGGCTTACTCCCTCAGCCGGGGAAACTCACCTTTGCCCGAGTCGGCGTTGCGAATCACGACCTCATCCTTGCAGTACGTCTTGCCGGGAATCTTGGTCGGTTTGGGGAACTTGCCCGAGTTACGGATGACCTCACCGGGGGGCAGCAGCATGTGCTGCTGGTTGGGTGAGCCCACGGCCGCAATGGCCGCTGCTTGGGCGGCTGCAGCTGCAGATGCCGCATTGAAGGCGGCGGCAGCGGCGGCGGCGGCTCCAACATTGACACCGCCAACACCGCCGCTGACGCCGAATGTGGGGGAGGTGCTGAAGGCGCCGGGCTGAACGCCAGCATCGTACTGATATTCCGTGGGCAGCTAAAAGAAAGGATTGTACATTAGAATTTACTTGAGGTTCAAATTCAGATCTTATTCTAAGGAACTTGTTCCAATTTTTAAGTATAAACTGAAGATTATGTGTTAATTACTTGACAAATATATGTTAATTTTTAAAAACGAGGCAATTAACGCGATTAAAGTAGCTCTCAGACTGACTCCTAGCCTAGAGTTGAAAATCATTTATAGATCTTCTTCGGCAGACTTACCTCCACGTTGGAGATCTGCTGCTTGGACTTGTAGTACGCGATAGTGTCGTCATTGTCCCAGCTCTTGGCACGCAGCTCGATGAGCTCGAGCAGCTTGAGGCGCGTCGTTATGTTCAGCCGTTCGTCCTGCGAAGCGTTGCGGAAAACGACAAAGGCCCGATCCAGTGTGTCCTTGGACACCGCCTCCAGCTGCGGTCCGTGCACCCGAAGGTTGTGCAGCAGCAGCGTGATCGAGTCCGGCGTGGTGTTGCACGACTGCAGGCCCACGGCGACGCTGTCGATCAACTGGATGAGCTCCTCGATCACCAGATAGCTGTTCTTCAACGACGATCGCGACTGTGTCTTCAGTGGGCGTGGCGCCTCAATGTTTTTCACGGCGCGTCCCATGTGTGCGTGGGCCATTTTCGGGATTCGTTCGATTCGATAATGTCTCGATAAAGTCTAAAGGTTGTCCTGCCTGTCGTCCGGTTTCGCTGAGCTCAGCTTATAAGGTCTGGTTATTTGTTCGTTCGTTTGAATGTTGTTGAAGAATTGGTGAAAAAGAAATCGTAGAAGCTTTTTTCCGCACCTCCCCCTGGAACATACAAGTAGATTAGTGGGGTTCTCAGGTTAATGGTTAAATCCTTAAATTAAATTATAAATAAATAATTAATGTTAGGTCTTAAGGTTTTGAAAGTTAGTACTTATTTTAAGCTAAATATTTCGTGCTGAAAGTGAAATAATTGATTAAGATTTTAATTTTGAAAGACTACTGTGATTATGAATCAAATATTCGACTTTTTTTAATCAAGTCCCGAACAATGTGTCTAAAAATTTAAAAAGAAATTAAACAAAATGGATTTTGGACTATAAAAATCATAAAAAATGATTATTTTGGTATGGTTTGGACCACAAAAATTGTGGTTTCCAATGAAATCGATGAAAGTAAACTTTAAAAAGTTTTAAGTTAGGGTTACAAGGTTTTCAGTGGCTAAAGTTTAGTAGTTTAACCGAACTAAAACTAGAAATCGGGGTAATTGGATAATTTCGACGAGGAAAGGTCTTTGGGATATGGTAATTGGCCTCGTTTCTGCCTGAATCTCCAGTATTGCGACGCACAGCTCTCGTATATCTTTGGCCTTAACGATGTTTCACGTTTGATAAGCGGCTTTAGCTGATAACACCGGGATTTATCTATAGTTTAGTGGCCAATTAACCCATTAGCGCCTCTCGCGAATTTTTTGCACAGTCAATCGGTGCGAAGTTCCAAAAGCGAAATATGTAAATAATTAATGAAAATTGTTTGCATAAATGGGAACAACAAACGGACGGCCATTTGTGTTGTTTTTAGCTCGACTTTCGCTCCATGCGAGCACATATTTTTTTTAAATATCACTTACAGCCGCTGCAGCAGCAACAACAACTAAAACAGCTAACAGAAATATTACAAAAAACTGAAATTATCCGTGGGAGGGAAGGAGAGAGGGCGCGACGAGTGAGAGAGAGAGGCGATCGCTCTATTGAATCATATGTCGAGAATAGCAACAACAAGAATGGCCTCTGCCGACGTCGACGCTGGCCGCGCAGCTGGCGCCTGTTGGGCGTAGAACATGAATTCAAGTTAAGTTCAGCGACGTCGTTTAAATATCAATCAATCAGAGCCCTTTTCGTCCACAACACTCGCCGAAATTGAGTAATATTTTGATGGCACGGCGAGCATTTCTTTAAAAGGGACAAACTGCGCGTTTTGCTAACGACCGACTTTGCACTCCCGTTTAAGTTCTTACACTTTTCGCGTTGAGCCCCTCCGCAGATATTAGTTAGTTAGGCTATCCGCTCGCACCGCACGTTTATACGGTATATTTTCCACCGAAAGTCCAATTAAAATGCAAAAGCTTACCAAAAACCAAAATCTCTGCTCGACTGCGACTAAAATAATGATGCTGCCACCGGCACGGCACAAAAAGCCATTCAACGCAGATCGTTGCCACCTGGTTATGCGATATCGATTAAAAAATAGTCTATTCACACGGCACACCCGCATCAGCTACTTTTTATTCCGCACTCACTAATTTTCTAGAATTTAACAGTTTTCGGAATACCCAGTGTATTTTAGACCTTCTTCTGTTTCGACTAGCTTACTTTTTTACTGCTTCCGAATGAACTATGCTCGGTGGGAAGGTTCCTAATATTTTCCTTTGCATCAACATTAATAAATAAATAAATTAAACAGAGTATACAGTTATAAGATACTTTATGTTATTAATTAATAATTAACTAATTATTTGTGAGATAAATATATATATGTATTTTATGTTTGAGCAAACAAAAATGTAATTGTATTTTTTAACTATAACTTAATTTCTAAATTTTAGAATCTAAAACCATGAAAGTAACGTGTTCCCACTCAAATATATCTGAGGGGAAACTCCCCGAATTAACTACAAAGTTATCGATACTATCGATACATTGTCAATCAGAATTAATGCATTTTTTCTGTCATCTCAAAACTGTGTAGAACGAATTCGTGGAAAATTAAAAATATTCCCCTCAATTTAAGGCCACTGCTCGAAAATGTCCGATAACGAGGCCGTGGAGGCGGCACCAGCGGATTCTGCGGCGACCAGCGAGGAATCTGGCAAGGATGAAGCGCCGACGAAGCCGCTGCAGATGTCGTTTGCAGATTGGAAAAAATGCAAAGAGGCTTTGAAACCGGAATCGAAAGGCGAACCACCACAACGCAGCAACAACAATTATGGTCCAAATAACAATTATAATAATAATAACAACAATGGACGCAAGCAGTGGGGACCAAACAACAACAACAATGGCAACTTTCAAGGAGGCGGAGGACCGAATAACTACCAGGACAGGAACAACTATCCGCCACTGAGCAGACCTCCTCCACTTCCCATGCAGCTGATGAACATGGGCGGCTTCGGAGGCAACTTCGGGCCGGGTCCGGGTCCCTGCGGTCCACCGATGGGCGGTCCAATGGGCCCAGGAGGACCCTGCGGACCTATGGGCAATATGGGTCACGGTGGACCTATGGGAAATATGGGACCCGGTCCCGGTGGACCCATGGGATTCGGCGGACCAGGCGGCGGTGGCAACCGACGCAATCACAACCAGCGACCGCTGCAGCCGCCTCCGTTTTGGGAGGACATGATGTCGCCGCAACACCGACCACCACCCATCCAACCGCCCATGCCCAAGTGTCCCAGCCTGTGGAATCTGGTGCCCAAGGAGCGGGTACAGCGGAACGATCGCAGCAACCAGAACCAGAATAACAAGAAGTTCCGGGGAAATAATCGCGGCAACAACGCCAAAGATTCCAAGCTTATGCCTCCGCCAGCGCCGCCAAGCGATGGCAACAGCTCCCAGTCGAACGGAGAGGAGCAGCCCTCCAAGAAGCCGAAGCGCGCCGGCACCTTTTTGCAGATCAACGGCCAGTGGATCCAGAAGCCGGAGGCACCGCTGCCCCTGGACGATGCGACGCCGGGAACGAAGGAGGAGCGCCAGCGTCAGTGGAAGGAGTACCGCATGGCCATGAAGCCGTTCAAGAATCGCGAGTTTCACAACTGGAAGCGAACGGTGCAGCGTTTGGGCAAGCTGCCGCGTGACCAGCTGGACGAGCAGCAGTTGGAGCGCCTGGTGAAGGCCGAGGAGTACATAGGCGCCCACAAAGCGATGTTGACGGTGAAGCATGCCGAGCGCTGGGTGCAGCAGGATAACAAGAACGAAAAGGGTCAGGTGTTCGTGCGCAAGTCTTCGAACATCGGCTCGTGGGACACTCCCAAGGATAATCAGCCGCCCGGTGGATTTTCTTCGATGCACGACTTCAAGAAGTCGCAAATGGATAAGTTCTTCGGCCCAGGCCGTGCCATCAAGGGCGGCTCCGATCTCTCCGTCGTTGGAAATCTGGCGCCACCTCCGCCGCCGCCTGACAACACTTCGCAGGCGAACAACTACTGGCCACCCACCCCTATCAGCACTTCGGGCTCCAACTCCAATCCTTCATACTACAGCCACTACAGCAACAACTTCGTCAAGGGCACAACTCTGCTGCCGCCCTAGAATCACTCATGGAAACTAACCCAAAGCGTGGGTTTTAATCATTATAAAGTTGCACGGCACCTGAAACCAATTGACACATTTTCAATACAAGGTCAACTGTCTCTTCTACAGCCCGGTTCGACGGACATCGGTATTTGTATTCAGATAAATGTAACAAAATCAACTTGACACTCTTATGGCTATTTTCTGGGTTTGCGACTGCGGCGCGGCTGGGTCTCGTCCAGGGGCGGAAGGCCAAGGATCTGGCGTCGCTCCCGCTTGCCGCGCAGAATGGCCTCCTTGAAGAGGTTGCAGTACAGCTCCACCGCCGCCGGCGAGTCATCGTTGCCGGGCACTGGGTAGGTGATCAAATTGGGATTGCAATTGCTGTCCACAATACCGATCGTGGGAATGGCCATTTTGGCGGCATCGCGCACTGCCGTGTGCTGGGCCATCACGTTGTTCTGTGTGTTCAGGAAAATGCAGAGATCGGGCAGCCGGGTGACGGCATCGAACTGCACATTGGCATTGGTGAAGATGCCGCCGCGCCAGAAGCGAGTGTGCGAGAATTCGCCGGCCTCCTGGGCCTTCTGCTCCACGAGATGGGAGTTCATGGCGTTGCGATTGAAGAACAGTATAATGCCATCCCGGAAGGCGATGTGGGCGGCAAAGTTGAGGGCATCCCGCAGATGCGAAGCCGTCTTGTCCAGATCGAAGATCAGGTGGCCCAGCCGACTGCCGAACAGGTACGGACGCATCCGGTCGTCCAGGGAGCCCTCCTTGTGGCCATAGTGCACGCGGGCGTTGAAGAGGTCGCGCACGGTGAACAGGTTGTGCACCTGGAAGTAGTCCGGGTGCTTCAGAATCCGCTGCTCCACCAGGGCGATGTCCTCCGGTTCCGTTTCCCCCGATTGCTCCGGTTGTGTGCTCTGCAGGCGTCGTGGCAGACCGCACATCTGGCCAAAACGGGGCACTTCAAAGGAGATGCATTTTTAATACGTTTTCTTTACGCTGTTTATTGATTACTTACGGTTGGTAAACGATTTTCTCAACATTTTGGAGCGGCTCGTGTTTTCATAACCTCTCTTCTTCCTCTTCCTTCGGTTTTTATGAACAGCTGATGGCCAGTGTTGGCTATCGGTGTTTTTAAATCTCGGGCGGTTTTAAAAACGCTGAGAGATATGTTTGGAAATTGTAAGAAGAAATTGCAGATTTTTAAAAAACATATTATTAAATGCAGGAAAATTTATAGTTTAAAAATCTTAAATTTACAAAAAATGCAAAATAAAGGAAAGTTTGCCGAAACACCCCCTATCATCGTTCATGGCCAGTGTTGGAAAACCCACGCAGACAGCTGGAACCTTTCGCAGTAAACTTGTACTTTTTGCGAAATATTGGCAAATTGCAATGTTCAAGCGACTAAAATAGCCGAAAATCATAATGGAAGTGGAGCGGGCGTCAACCAGATCGGACACGAACTCCGAGTACCTGGACGCAGAGGGCGATCCGGAGTCGCCGTTTCTCTATCAGGAGGCGGATCCCGACCAGGAGGCGGAGCAGCAGAACCATAGTATTATCTCTGAGCTGAGGAATGGCCTGGCCAACGAACGGGACGCCAGTGCCCTCAGTCCGGAGCCGGGACAGGAGTCCAAGGGCCTGGCTGCCTCCGTGGAGTCCCTGGCACTGAGCACCTCGACCAGCGCCAAAACAGAGGATTCCATTGGCGGACCGGAGGAGGAGTACGACTACCAGCATGATAGCGTGTGGCAAGGCCAAAAGAAGCACATTTTCATACTCAGCGAGGCGGGAAAACCGATATTCTCGCTACACGGCAATGAGGATAAGCTGGCCACGCTTTTCGGCGTCATCCAGGCGCTGGTAAGCTTCGTCCAGATAGGCCAGGATGCCATTACTTCCATACATGCGGCCGGCATCAAGTTCGCCTTCATGCAGCGCAGCTCGCTCATCCTGGTGGCCGCCACGAGGAGCAACATGAGTGTCCAGCAGCTGCAACTCCAGCTGGGGTGAGTCATTTTCCTAGCTTCTGATAAGTCTAGCAACTAATGCGGTTTTTATTTTCATCCTCAGAGATGTCTACAATCAAATACTCTCCATATTGACGCACTCACACATGACGAAGATCTTCGAGAGGCGCAAAAACTTCGATCTGAGGAGACTGCTCTCTGGCAGCGAGCGATTGTTCTACAATCTGCTGGCAAATGATAGTAGTAGTGCCAAGGGTAAGGATGAAGTCAACATATAATCCCAAATAACTAACCATTCCTTTTGCAGTGTCCAACAACATCTTCACATTTCTGACCAACTCAATACGCGTCTTCCCCTTGTCCACGGCGATACGCTCGCAAATCACCAGCGCCATCCAGAGCAACTGCTCGAAGATTAAGAATCTGGTGTTTGCCGTGCTGATAGCCAATAACAAACTTATTGCCCTGGTGCGCATGAAGCAGCGCCCCATTCATCCGGCTGATCTGCGACTAATCTTCAACCTGGTAGAGTGCTCCGAGTCGTTTAAACGTTCGGAGAACTGGTCGCCCATCTGCCTGCCCAAGTTCGATATGAATGGGTACTTGCATGCGCATGTCTCGTACCTGGCGGATGATTGTCAGGCCTGTTTGCTCCTGCTGTCCGTGGAAAGAGATGCCTTCTTCACGCTGGCAGAGGCCAAGGCGAAGATTACGGAAAAGCTGCGGAAAACCCATTGCCTAAAGGCCATCAACGAAGAGCTGCAGCAGCCGTTCAATGCGAAGCTATACCAGCAGGTTGTGGAAATCCCCGAACTGCGACACTTTTTGTACAAGCCGAAGAGTACGGCTCAATTGCTGTGTCCCATGCTAAGGCATCCGTACAAGTCTGTGGAGGAGCTGGAGCGCCTGGAGGCCATCTACTGCGACCTGTTGCACCGCATCCACAGCAACTCGCGGCCGCTGAAGCTTATCTACGAGGTGAAGGAGCGCGAGGTGGTGTTGGCCTGGGCCACCGGCACCTACGAACTGTACGCCGTTTTCGAACCGGTCGTGGACAAAGCCACGGTGATCAAGTACGTGGACAAGCTGATCAAGTGGATCGAGAAGGAGTACGACGTGTACTTCATACGGAACCATGCCACATTCTAAGCTGTAGCGAGCATTTCTAGGGAATTGTGAGATATATGACTATTTTTATATTGCTCTTCTGCCAACCAATCCAGGACAAAGCTGTTGTGTTGCAGTTGTGACGGCGTCTATTTAACTGATCCGTGTATACCATAATTACGCATGTACATTTGTAATTTAAAGCTCTAAGAAAATTCTAAAACTGAAGAGGTCGTTTTTTTCTTTTAGTTAACTATAATTGGATCTGTGCTAAATTTTAAAACATTTCTTATGTGGAAAGTAATAGTTACCTCATTTTGTAGTTAAAGATTACTTTCATAGGTGTTGAGCTTTAGTTGATTAAGCATTCTGGAATTTTTTAAGGGTTGAGATTGTTGTTTATATCATTCCATTAAAGGTTTTGATATATAAGTCTAGGTTAAATCGAAACCGTATATCATTAAAAAGTAATATAATAAGGGATCTTCTTGTTAGAAACTGCAAAAATTTTACGAGTCGTGAAGGATGGTTTGAGTCACCGCTAGGCTAACATGTCCTTTAAGCACGGACTCAACCCACGTATGACTTAACAGAGGCATAACATAATTTTAGCCACACAGTACTTTTGAGAGCCAAAGGACTCGCATAGAGAGAGCTTTTATGGAATCAACAACTTAACGCGCGCACTCGCATCGCGAGGATTACGATGTGAAGGAGCTGGCGGAATTCTCGGAGAATACAATTGAGTACAGGACACAAACGCGAACGCACACGCTTCGATTGTGGGCGCCGCTGCCACGGGAAATCCAAGTTGATCCAGTGCCTAACCGAAAAATTAAAAAAAAAATACATAATTGCTTTAACCGAAGAGTATGTGAAAAATGTTGAAAAACGCGTGGTGGTGAAATGAAAAGAGCCATAGAAAAAAAGGAGAATTACTGGCGTAACGGGCAGTCCTTTTTTCGGTTGTATTTAACAGCTTTTCAACATGCGCCACGCATTTTTTGGGTGTTAAATGCTCGTGTATCTGTCGGTTTTTGCGCGCTTAGCTCTGCGGCGGCATTAATACACACGGCACACTCGCACACACACATACACAAACAGGACGAAATCCAGCCACGATATGTCCATGTGTGTGTGTGAGACGCCGCTCCGTTAGTTTTGCGCCCGTGTTGGTCGGCTACCCGCTTTTAGTGTGCAAATCGTTTAATTTATGAGCAAAATATATATTTTTATACGCATTTCTCGTGCATTCCCGTTTCTTTTTATTTCCCGTTTTCGTTTCGTTTTCGATTCCTCGTTAATTTGCCGTTCGCCTTTCGAGCCAAATTCGTAGTCCTGAATTATCAACAGCGGCAGGAGCAGCAACAACAAGGAGTTCCAAAGTTTCACCTTTCCCGCAAGCACACACACACCAACACACACATACACATTCGAGGCCACAGGATGTCTTTTTGTGTATCCTAGAGTTATTTTGAAAGCAGCGCGTGTAGCAGAAAGAAGGAATAAAAAAGGAGCAGTAAGCAGTAGGTGCATGCGAGAGAAGCGAAGGATTCTATTTAACTCGGAAAAAGTTTCAGCGCCTTGGACTTTTTTATGACTCTTCTTTCGGCCTCCACTACTTGGCTTTAATCAACTTTTTCCGAGTGCAGCGAAATTGGCCAAATTCCATAATTGGCAACATAAAAAATTGGCAGGAAAGGGGGTTTTTTTTAGAGCAAGTTTGTGGAAGATAGAAAAAGTTTTTATAAATATTATTATAATTAAGCACTGACATGAAAAAAAGTATTTGTTTTAGATTTGTTAGGTTATTATTAGGCGTTGAAATGTTTAATGAAACTTTGGAACATTTCACCATGATAGAAAATATTTTATAAACCAAAAACTAACTGGTCATATAAATTTTATAAACTAAATAAAAAACAATTATTTAAATAAAAAATTAAAAAGGAAATCAAAATAGCCCTGGAAAACTTTAAAATTATTTGAGAACCCGGAATTTCATCATATTATTGTATTTCATCATTATTATAAATTCTTGAACACACAAAGCCAATCTTGACCAACTCTTTTATTTTTCTTTTCCCGATTCTAAATGTTGTTCCTAAAAGTTTGCGCCAAACTCTCAGAGAAATTGCAATCCTTAAACTTTTGATTGCATACTTTCAGCGACGGACCAGCAGTAAAAAATATCTAGATATTGATTGCATGATTTAACCTCTTGAACGTGCAGCTTACTTGTTATTTATGTCAGCACTAGAGTGTTTTCGAAGCAAATCAAGATATTTATGGTTCAGTTTTAAGTCAAGTATATTTTGTGGTATTTGTGCATTAAGAGAAGTGATAAATGTTATTATTATTATTATTTTAAACTCTCCACTTAGTTTTCCTGATTCAATTTGCCAACTACTCGCCATCTGATGAAAACAGAAAGCATTCAAAATCAATACTGAAAATCAACAAATGAAAATATCAAAAGAGTTCGGCGCATAATTAGATTTACAAGCCAAAAAACCCTCTTCATAAAGCCCGCGTAAAACCAACTGCAACCAACGAAATAACCGAGTTACAAGCGATACAAAATCAACAACAATTTTTGGAATTAATTTTGTTTGATGTGCGCGCTCATAAAAATTTACATAGAAAGCGGCATAAAATAAATACAAAATACACCACGCCAGAGAAAAAAACGCGAGCGACAAAAGTGAATTGGTTAACCATGGAAAAGGCGTAACTGGCAACTGCTGACCCGGGCCTATAACTTTAGGTTAGTATGTCGTCGCTGTCTTACTGACTTCGGATTTGGCCTCCCGGAATGGGGCGACCCATTGCCTTTGAGCTTCCCTTTCCTTTAACGTTTTCTCATTTTATTTCGAGCCTCTTTTTTCTACCCAGTACTAGAACTCTTTGAAATTTTGGGGTATGACAGACTGTGATTCTTGATTTTTCATATAATATAGTTTTTAAAAACATCCATTTCTAGTAGTATTATCTTTTAGCTCCAGAAACCATATCTCCTTGGATCTCAACATTTTAAAACTGCAAGGTTCTTTTTTATGAGGTTAAATAATATAATATTAATTTAATTTATTTACTATTTAACATATTTTAATATTAAGTTTTCAAAAAAATGTTATATGATTATAGAATTTATGAAAAATTTTAAAAATGGTAAAAGACTTAAAAAAACTTTATGAGTAAGCTTCAAAATAAGTTGGGGTTTTGAAGACCTTTACTAAGTAAATCGAATATAAATATGCCAATAAAAATAGGAAATAACGTTTCTTGTTGCATACTCGACATAAATGCTGGGTATTTTAATTTTGAAACGTAATATCTCTCTTTTTTTTGCTGCGATGCGTTGTTCGCTCGTTTTGTTTATCCTTTGGCCCCGATCAAATAGGCATCATTTGCCTGAAGGCATCTCGCAAAAGGAAGGAAAAAGGTCCGCGACCGCATCCACCGCTCCGCCGTCGCATCCGCATTCTCGTCCTCGCCCTCATCCGCCTCCACATCCTCGTCCGCGTCCATGTCCTCCGCAGTGACAGCAATTTGAGCGACAGACAGTTGATGACTGTGTTGACAGGAGCGGGGAATCTCCGATATGAAACCGGGAGGTCGGGCCATCGCTTCTCTATATAACCCAGTGTCCTGGGCGATATTAACCCTATTTTTGTCGTAAATTAATTACGAGCAGCAGATGGAGGGACGTGGCCGAGCAAAAGGATGAAGACGACGAGGAGTCGGGTACGGAAATAGGCACGCACAATTTTTATGAAATTTAATATTGAGCGGTCAAAGCGAAAAGGAAAAGATAGAAGGTCTTTATGGCTTGTGGATGAAGATATAATCTTAATAGTTTGAGGCTATAAGTATACTGGGTGTCCTTTATTTCGCATTTAATATGCATCAAAGCATAAAGTGATCAAAGCCTAGAATTTTGTTTGCTTACGGGCATCTAAATAGTAATACTTGTATACAAGAAAAACAATAGTTATAATAAAAAAGATTGTTATAACATAAATATATATATGACAGATACAACATATTTTAATGCGAGTAATATTTCAATGGCAACCCAAAAGGTTGGCCATTTATTTTATTTTGTTTGTTTTCAATTTGTTGCCCACTTCGGTAGTTGGTTCCTTACACAGCCCACACTCCCATAATTCCAGACCATATATCATCGGCTCCTGCGACTTCCGGTTGTCGCTTTTGGCATTCGCCATTCCCACTGTCTATTTATAGGCGCCGCTCACGCAGACACCGCCACATGAACCATGCCACGCCCACTACCAATCCTTCAGCGCCTCCCACAATGCAAAGAAAATTGAAAAGTAAATTATGTGTATTTTTTTGTATTTTCTTTCCACTCGGACTTATGGTGGCTTTGTTTGTCAGCACATGTGCGGCAATAGGCCAGGACTATTTCCCACTGCGCCCCACGTGCAATTCCTCAACGCAACCACACACCTATCAACCATACCCCATTCTTTCCTTACACAGGACATACAGCTGCGGTCAAAAATATAGGATTTTTTTCATGGCCTGAGCATAAATTTATTTAAACTCGATTTAAATGGATGAATACAGATTTAGATTTAATACAGATTTATAACCAATCCAAAATTGTATGATGTTAAACTTCAAATTAACCATTTAATAATGTGTAGGAACAAAACAAAATTTTTAAATATACATTTAAATTTTTTGGTACTGTATTAAAAGAGTGGTATGAAATTTTTTTGGTTTTAGAAGTTCTAAATATTTTGTTATGTAACCTTTTTTATGCTCAGAAAATAAAAGAAATATTCGGCAGATTACAAATAAAAATTTTTAGTTTCTGATTTTTTTTGAGTTTCAACTGAAAATTAAAAAACTGTTTTCAATCCTGTTTTATTTATTCAGTTCATAACCAAACGTTGTTATTTTTTTAATAAGTAGCTAGTTATTTGACCGCAGCTGTATTGCTGGTATTGTGGGGAATTTATTGAATTTTTATTGGATTTCTGTGCTGGGCTGTGCTGAGCCGTGCTGGCTGCTGTGTACTCGTTAGGCGTGGCATAATTCATTATGTTGACTCACCAACACCAACGCCCACATCCACATTCACTTCCACATCCTTGCCGAAGTCCTGGCCGCAGAGCCACCCCCTTTCGTCACAAACCTCCACTAATGACGTGCCGCGTGCTTTGCATATTAATGCACAAAACGGGCCTGCATTCCGTTGGCAGCTCAATTTGCGATTTAAAGAGCCTGCCGCTGGCCTCACAGGATTTAATATTGTTGTTCCCGTGAATTGGGGAGAGGTCCTTTTCAAGGACACGCTCTGTGATTAGCACAGAAGCGAGACGGCTTTCGAGGGGGAATTATTACGCTGAAAAGATCAAAACCGGATTGCCAGGGCAGCGAACGGCCAAGCTCACCTTTTCATATCAAAGCAAAGAAATTTTGGGCAGTCAAATGTGTGCAGGGATATGCGTGGATTGTGTATATGTATATGTACAGGAATGAACCACCCTGCAAAGTTGTCCTTGGCGTTGTATTTTTAGGAGGAAGTTCTTAGAAAATACACGATTTTAATTCAGTTCAGCTACACACAAAAAAAAGTTTAAGGTTATGAACAATTTAAGAAACTTTAATGTAGTTTGTAGTTAGTTTTTCTGGCAAAGATAATCGTAATACAACTTTTTTTTTGTTTGTTTTATTTTTTAGGCACTGAGTATTTATTTTCTGTTCTGTTTTAACAAATACATTTTTGATTTTTCACTATTTATGTGTGTAATACTCGTAAAGCCAAACAAGCAAGTAAAAGCTTAAAATGAATATCCATTTGTTTGCAATTCATTTAATCGGATTTTTGTTTCATTAAATTAAACAGAAGCCTACCATTAAATTCTATTTGCTGAATTGTAATTGATAATTTTATTGTTGATGTTTGTTTTAATCTTTTAAATGACTAATGGGGTGTGACTGACTAAAGGGATAATAAGCAGACATAGCTTACATTTTCATGTTTCTTTATTTTGTAGAACCTACCAACAAATTAATAAATAATGTAAATAGACCCCTTTATCTTCAGCTTAATTTATAATATTTTTAAAATGTTATTTACATTTTTTTAAAGGAATTTGGGTATATTTTCCAAACATTCAGTTACATTTAACCCTTATCCCGAATTGAAATCGCAGTGAACTGCTCTAATTGCTGGGCAGCGATCTTCCAGCTCGTTGCCCAACCAAACCGAAGCTATCTGCAACTTCCCGTTTGCACATGCACGGGTATTTAAATATCTGCTCTCCATATTCATTTCTATTTCCATTTCGCCCGGCAAACTTTTGCCTTTGGCCAGAACTTTGGGCCGGGCGAAAAGTTTGCCCAAACACTGGGACCATGTCGCCTGGACAAAAGTTTCGGGGGATGAAATTGGGCTCGTTTTCCTAGTGGCAGTTGCCTCGCATTTCTAAGCAAACGTTTAATATTCACGCTTGAGCGCATTTCCAGCGGCAGAAAAACGAAGGGTGGCATTCGGCATTGGTATGAAAATGTGTGAACTGTTTGACGCTTACCTGTATGCCTTGCCTTGGCGTTTTGACCAAATTTTATTGCCTGTTTCCCAGGCCAAACGCTTCGTTTCTGCTCAAGTGAACCCGGTCGTAATGTTCCGGTTCCGAGGCTCGGCTGTTCCGCTATTCCTCTATTCCGGATTGCTGTTATGCAATTAGCCACCGCCCAAGAGTCCAGGAAGGATGCGATGATGCCAAAGCGGTGTTCATTACTGCCTTGTGGCCCCCGTATTAATCATACGCCATGTTGTGCGCACAAGCTGCGCTAATTTAGCCCGCTTCTGCTGTCTGATGCTGTCCGATGTCAAGCGTTTAAGGCACTTTAAATGCAATTCCGAATTACTTGTAAAACGCCGCTTGTTGACATACCCAATAACACTGGCCACCGACGAGGATCCGGACTCCGCAGTGAAAACACGGACTCAAACTCGGACGTGGCCTGCAATTCCGATTCCTCTTTAGTGGCCGTGCTGCGTTCCTGATTTTCCGTCTGCTCTGCATCATTCAACTTTCATGCGAACATTTGTTTTCCTCGTCCTGCTTTCCTCTAGTTTTCTTTTCTCTTCTTTTTTGTAGGTTTGTGTCTGAAAAACAGAAGGAGGCACTAGTCCAAAGGCCATTCAGTCGCTGTCTCAGTTTCCATTTCACAGTGGTCCAATTTTAGACATTTATTTCGGTATTTCTTTAAAGTTAGTAATTTAAATACTTCTGAGCAGTTTCTTAAATAAATAACCACTATTTCAAATTAGCAATATCAAAATTTATGATAATACAAGTGATTATTTCTATGAGATAATGTTCTTTTTAAATATTTGAAAACGTTCTTCTTGGTTATTTAATTGGTAATTTAAATACTTTTCAGCAGTTCCTTTAAAAATTAAAAAATTAAATTCAAATCAAAAAAAATTAAAAATTTTTTTTATAATGTGAATGATTATTTTTATAATACCATGTCTCTTTTTAAATATTTTTAAAAATATAAAAAAAACTGGGAGTATATTTAAAGAATTACATTTTTTAAAAATATCTTAAAAGTTTCGTATTTTTAGGTGATACCATAAAATGTGATATTCAAAACATAGACAATAGCGAGTCCAGCAATATTTAATGTCATTCCATTCGACACCTTAAGTGTAGAGATATAAAATATGTAAAGATTTCTTTGAGCACCGCTGACAGTTAGGAACAAAGTTTCCTTTGTGTGAATAAGGTAAAGCTTCACCTTACTATGGCACCTCCCCCATCGATATTAGACGCCTTGTTTACAGACACTTTTTATTGACGCCAAGAAGTTGTACTCGGCTAGTCCTAGTCGGAGTCCAAGTACAAGTCCAAGGCGAAGTCGAAGTCGAAGCCAGTGTGCCGGAGACCAGAACAGTGCCCATCTAGGGCCCGACGAACCATCAACGGAAGTGCTCGTCGCCATTTTTAGTGCACTTCTTGGAAGTGCGCACATTTCCGTTTGGCATCAATGATTCGGACCGGAGCCGTGGCCATCACTCCTCCCTCTTTATGGGCCACATCCCTATGTAAGAGCTATCCACCCACATCCATGTCCTTCCTCCTTTATGTCCTGTTTTCTTCGTCTCTCTTTTTGGCCAACAGCTCACTGTTTTGGCTTCACTTTTGCTGATTTTAATTTTGGTAAAAGTTGTCACATTTGATTTTTGGCAATTGTTCGGTTTTATGTGCTCTAGTCTCTCCGCCCTATTCTGTTTTTTTATGGTGCTTTTTATGTGGTGCCACGTCGCTGTTGCTTTGTTTGGTCTCACGGACGGCAGTTGGCTTTATTGTCTTGGCCTGGCCCCCAAGATTCATCCCGGGATTTGGGGTCAGAATGGAATGCCTGTTGCATGTTAAGAATGGGATGGAAGTGGATTTCTTAAAACAAAAGCCGGGGAAAAAGAGATTAGGAAAGCGGAGAAAAGTTTGGCAGAACTCGTAGGAATCTTCGTCTGTCTGGCGGGGGAAAAAAACTAATTAGCCAGAGATTGTAATTTATGTGTTGGTATTGTATGGATTTAATTTGGATCTGGTAGTTGGTAATGAATGTTAAGGATGC
Source organism: Drosophila prostipennis (assembly GCA_037075205.1). NCBI lineage: Eukaryota > Metazoa > Arthropoda > Insecta > Diptera > Drosophilidae > Drosophila > Drosophila prostipennis. Next base: position 1,192,394 of record JBAMCJ010000817.1, read on the forward strand.
AGACCGAAAGAAAATGTTGGTTGAAGAAGAAATTGCAATTAAAGTTAAGCAGTGCCTTGCATTTTTATAAGGGTTAAGGAGATAGAGGAAAAAGGAAAATATAATTGGAAAATGTTGGGATAGGTCAACGGGAAAAATTAAAGTTCAACTAACATTAACAGGAAATCAAAAGACGCCGGGATAATATCAATATAAGCATGGTAAATTTCTGGTATTTTACCACGCAATAGCGATATCTCTCTCTCGGAGATTCTCTGACTTCGAAAAAGAGAGCAATAAGCAATATGGCGTCTTAAATTATGAGAATATTAAGTCAAAATTGATACCACATAACAAATCGATATCAAATTGATCTTCTTTTCATATCAATTTGTTTTGGGTGTATACCTAATAAGCTTTTCCCCTTCAGTACTTAATAGTTCTTCATCAATAAATATCGGAATCTTTTAGCTTGTATAAATCAGTCATCTGCCTACAATGTTATCAAACTATAATCCCACTTAACCTTAACCAAATCATTTTCCTTGTTGAACAATCTATAAATTTAATCTCCTCAAACAAAACGTAAATGCTTGGCCAACACTTAGAATAAAACAAACTGGCTTGCCCATTCACCTCCGTAATCTGGCTGCATTGTCATTGATATCGGATCATCTGGCCCCCATTGTCCTGCATAATAATGGTCTTTAGGTCTGCTTTAAGGGACCGCCCATCTGGTGGGGAAAGCTCGGTATAAGATATTTATGAACTGCAATTTCTTATGCAATTAAATGTGGCCTTTAAGTCGGGCCATCCACATCCACAGCCACAGCGCCCACTTGACATTGCCATGGGCTACGGCTCAGCCTCAAATGACATCAGCTGAGAATGGGAATTTTCCCGTACTTTTCCGGCCCCCCCTCCACATTTTCCATGTTCTGTTGCCGCTTGACTGCACTTTAGATACACATATTGGATGCATGTTGTACACAGCTCCGATCCGCCCGGGAAAATGGAACAGGATGCGGGGCACAGGGGAAAAACAGGCTGCACAAATAAAATGAATCGAAATAAAATCAAGTGAAATTTGAACTTTTGTGTGAAGAGTGAAAATGGAAAATGGCAAAGGCGTTGTTTGTAAATAGCAATCGAAACGGCAATCGAAGCGGCACTTTTTCACGCTCTTCCAAGCGAAATAAACAGGAAAATGTATGCCGACTATGGATTTGATGTGACCAAATTTTAGAGCTCCTATATTCTGTACAGTAGAGCTTATTTAAAAATGATTTAATAAAGAATATCGAAATTAAAAATATTTTAATTTGATTTAACAATGCTTAATCTTTCGTAATTTAAATCTATAAAAATAAAGTAATTTTTTAATAAAAGAATATACTCATCTAAAAACGAAAGAACCCTTTAATTTGTAATTTAAATTATCGTAGGCTCCACTGTGTGACCCCCTTTCCTGCTTTTCATCCAATCTTTGTGCTACAGCCAACAACAAAGCTAATAAAAAGCTATGACCTCGAAAAGTTCAATTTTGTTGCTGTATATAAACGTTGAGTGTGCTTGACAATTTTTCACTTCAAGCAACAAATTATGCCGTAGCATAACATTAGGCGCACCCACACACTCACACACACAGTCACATGGTTTAGTCCTTCGACATTTTGAAGTGAACCTTACCGCCCCCTTTTCCTTTTCCGCTTGTGCGTGCCAAGCCGACTCGGTAGCGACTTTATCTAAAAGCGCACTTAGCCCAAGTAGGCCAAGTAGATTACGGCCAAAGAGCCGCTTGTCTATGGAGGCATAATACATATACTTGTATTTGTATTTGTATACTTATAAATATCCTATACTATAAGTCTGCCCACGCACAGCCGCCCAGGGAATGAATGATGAATAATCGTAATTTGAAAGATGTATGCGCATCCTCCATATGGTTATTTTTGCTCATTTTGGGCATCATTTACTATTAGACAGATGAGCAAATCGGCTGGATCCTTTTCTGGGCGTTCCAAAGGGGTATTTCTTTATCAAGAGCACAACAAATAATTTCTTTTAGGAAATACTAGGTTTACTATTTTTTAAAACCTTAAGGTTGATTTTTTTAAACAATTTTTTAATATAAGAATATATCTTAGATTTTTTCTTGATGTGAATAAAATCACAATAAAATTTTTAGTATCTATAATTTACTTAACATATGTAAGTTTATAAAAATAACAATAAAGTAACCAAATAGCAATCTAACAATCTATTCAAAAACGAGATTCTAAGGTCGTGCTTTTAATGATATAAACACTAGCGCCACTTGAGTAAATTGTGCATGTAAACACTCTCCCCAAAAAAAAAAACAAAAAAACAACAAAAAAACTGGGCCATGCGGCAAAGGAGCCAAAGAACAACAAAGAGCGGCGCCAGACCCTGAAAAGTGATTAAAATGATTGTTGTACAACAATGTCCGCGTCCTTGTAAGGGTTTTGCAGAGGGTGCCTTTCCGCCCGTTCCGCCCTCATTGCCAAAAAATAGCGCAGCCATTACAGTGCTGTCTCTTCTTTGTAATTCTTTATTCCTTGTTCATTATACAGTGTTGACTGGGAAATTCGAATTTGCATGTATTTTAATTTGGAGTGGTTTAAAAAAGAGTGGGTTTTATGATCTAGAAGGGTTTGCCAAAGGATGGGGCATTTTTAGGCATTTTAGTTTCCTTATTGTTAATTATTCCTTATTAATTAAAAAAATATCATACAATAAAAAACCAAATTTAATCTTCATATTTTTAAGAAAAGTTATTAGAATTTATATTATAAGATCATATGAAATAGTTAATCTTTTTTAGAAATATTTATTTATAGTTGTTAAAACAGCTTTATAAAGTAAAAACTTCGAGCGTTCACTGTATTTACATATTGTATCTATATAAATGGCTGAATTTATCTAGAAAAGCCTAATTGGAAAAGTGTTTTGGGACTGGCACTCGAAGCTTTTAGCCGAAAATGTCCCGACAAAGGCACAAGGGAAGCGATTTCAAGCGATTTTAAGCGATGCTGTCTGATTTGTTGGCTTTTCGGGGTTTTCTGGGTTAGGGGGTTGGGTGTTAGCAAAGTGGGGGTGTATCTGGGTGGTCTTGTGGGTGGCTAGGTGGCTAGGTGGCTAGGCTGCTTGCTCTGCTGACTTAAGCAAAGCGGGACTTTGACAATGGAATGCTGCGGGTGCGAGAGTTCGAGACCGGCGAACAATTTGTCCTCGAGCCTGTCAGCGGCACTCCTTATTATTATGCCACGGCGCTCCTTCTGCAATTGCTTTGCTTGTTGCTCTCTCATTGTTTAATTGTTAACCATTTTGTGTGTGTGTTAGTGTGTGTTTTTGTGTGTGCTAGTGTGTGTGCTGTGCGGCTTTGTTGCATTGTTTGATTGTTTCACGCCCCAGCTTTGTCTCTCATTCTGTGCGTGTGTGCGAAATAACATTTGTCTAATGAAAAGCGCTCTGGTCGCTTGTCTGTTGTCCTCTGTTTGCTGCTTCTGTCTTCTGTCTCCCTTGCACCCGACTCTTTGTCTCGCTCGCTCCCCGTCGGCGACGGCCTTTGCTATTTTTAGCTCATTATGTTGCCATGGCCCAAAGGACATTACATCCTGAGACACGCCTCGGGATTTCATGTATTCCATCTTCACATGGTTTTCTTATTATGACTCTTGTTCTACAACATAATCCCCCAAAATGATTTAATTTCCTATTATTGTCCCTGCCAGGCAACTTGGAAATAATTCTAAACATTCTAAATGCTTTCATTTAAAATTGAAAATAAATAATTAGACTTACCAAAAAAACGAATTTATTTCTTAAATCCAGTGTGATTTTTTAATTCATAAAATACTTTTTATTTAAATTTATTTTTGTTCTTCAACATAATCCCCCAAAATGATTTAATTTCCAACTATTGTCCCGGCCAGGCAACTTGGAAATAATTCTAAACATTCTTAATGCTATAATTATACCCGTTACTCGTAGAGTAAAAGGGTATATTGTATTCGTGCAAAAGTATGTAACAGCTAGAAGGAAGCGTTTCCGACCCCATAAAGTATATATATTCTTGATCAGGATCACTAGCCGAGTCGATCTAGCCATGTCTGTCTGTCCGTCTGTCCGTCTGTCTGTCTGTCTGTCTGTATGAACGCTGAGATCTCGGAAACTATAAAAGCTAGAGGATTGGTATTTGGCATGAAGATTCTTGGAGTTCCTACGCAGCGCAAGTTTATTTCAAAAAGGTGCCACGCCCCCTCTAATGCCCACAATAGCTTATAAGCGATTTTAAAAATTTAAATATTTCGGAAAAGTAAAAATGCAGTTTTGTTGTGTTTATCAATACCTATCGAAATGTAGAAGAAATTTTTTAAATCGGACCATTCGTTTAAAACTTATGCCTGATCAAAGTTTTAGCTGAGTTACGTTTATTAGATAGTCGGGACACCAACCCGACTACAGCGTTCGCACTCCCTTTAGCTGAGTGACGGGTATTAGATAGTCGGGACTCCAACCCGACTATAGCGTTCTCTCTTGTTTTAAATTGAAATTAAGTTATTATACTTCTTACTAATAAAGCGAATCATAAAATACTAATCAACAAGCATTTATTTTAAAATTCATTGCAACCGCATTAAAATATTTATATGCTTTATAATAAATCCCTGAAAATTCAACTAACATTATTATTCAAGTCCACCTACTGCAATATTTGTATATTAAAACAACTGATAATAAATTCCAATCCTCTTAAGTGGGCCATCTCTTTCCGCCCTCCCCATGTTTTTGCCCAAATTACAAAGGCAGTTTGGACACAAAATATGGTTTTGATTGCTCTGCACACACACAAATAAAATAATTGCCAGAAAATATAAATATTCAACAGCTGGGAAATGACAAAATATCGCTCTGTTGTTTGCCCATCAAATTTGCATACCGAAGTTGCCAAATAGAGATAAATAAAGAGGCTGACAGCAACCTCAACAAATCCATTTTGGGATTGCGATTGAAACGCTGTGGCCTGTCTGCCAACGGTTAGTGATTTGTATTTTGTGATTTGAACTGCAGTCCCCGAAAGCAAAGTCAAGACAGTTGGCCAATTGGGATGTAAATGCTAACTGCAAACGGCAAAATACAAACATGCAACTAGCAGGTGACAGCCAGTGAACAGAACATGGACACGAACACGACACGGCAGCAACTACACCCGAAATCCGGTTAATTGAAAAACAGAATGGGCCACAGAGACATTCGCCCGGATTCAGATGCAGATATAGATATGGATAGAGATTCAGAGGCAGAAACAGAAACAGAAACAGAGATACATTCTCGCATCCTTGCCGTATTAGCTGCAGTTGAGCGAGTGTCAAGGTGAGGCCAGGTGAAGCCAGCCAGGCAGAAAACAGGCAGCAAAAACAGGGCGAAACGGGAAAATAAACTTGGCAGCACACGAATTTAGTAGCCACCTACACTAAAAGTAATACATTTTCAAAACAAAAAGAATTTTCTTTGAGATATTTTAACGTTTTTCAGAATAATTTTAATTTTAAAAATTTATTTTATTGATTTATTATGATACAAAAACAAGAGAGAACGCTATAGTCGGGTTGGTGTCCCGACTATCTAATACCCTTCACTCGGCTAAAGGGAGTGCGAGGGAGATGGAGATATAAACGTTGATCAGCAATAACTTTTTAACGAATGGTCCGATTTAAAAAATTTTTCTACATTTCGATAGGTATTGATCAACACAACAAAACTGCATTTTTACTTTTCCGAAAAATTAAAATTTTTAAAATCGTATATATGCTATTGAGGGTGTACCTATCATAAATCACAGAGAAAAATTTGTTGAAATATTTTTGCCAGCTAGAACATCCTTGAAGAATTGTAAATTAAGGAATCTCACCTTAAACGGACATGGGAGACTATTTTTTTCCGCTCGTCCTCACTCCTCCTTTGGCTGCTGGCATCTGGCCAAATCACGTAATCACAACTTGTTTATGGCGCATGTGCCAACTATTCCCGACTTTCACCTTCACACCCGCACACCCCATCAAATCCGGAACCAGATACCCAGACCCAGACCCTCCGAAAAAGAGACCTACATCCTCCGTGCAGTTGCAGCCATAGCCATGAAAATTAATTTCAATTAGCGGAAATTGTTTTTACACCTGTTTGCCTTCCAGCACATCGCAGTAGCAGTAGTCCTCCAAATCGTTTGGCCAATTTGCGGCCTGTCATCGCATTGACGGGCTAATACCGCACTTTATAACCCCTTCTCCTCACCCGTTGTGCAAATTCATAAATCAGAATTGCAAATTGCAAATTGCCAAGTGCAACAGCAGCGGGAGCTTAACAAGAGAAAAAACTATAGCATACCGCAGGGCGACACTTGAGTGCAGCAAATGCCACGCCCATTCCCTTGGGAGCTCGTAACTGGCTAAGCAAATTCTTTTTTGCACTGCTTTCATGATTTCCTGGGTGTGGGAGTGCCACTCGGAATGTGGAACAGAATTGCACACAAGTTTGTCTGAAGCGAGCAATTTAAAACGATTTAATTGCCGTTTTATCCTGCAGAGAGAATTTAAACCATAATAGTGTTGTAGCATTTCCGTGAATTATGCATTTCAAAATGTTAATTACTCGCTACTCCATTTTATTAAATTGGTTTATGAGTTTGCAATAATTTGTTTTCATAAAATTTGTATTGGCTATAAATTGTCTTTGCATAAGAAATGAACTAATTAGGATATCGCATAGGTATATATGCAATTTGGTCATGTTTATTAATACCTATAGAAATGAAGAAGAAATTTTTCAAATCGGACCATTCTTTAAAAAGTTATGAGAAAATAATAATAAAATTCAAGCAGTGCAAGCAGTCGCTATAGTCGAGATACTCGATTTCCATGATTGTGAATTGTGAGTAAAAGCAAATTTAAATTTATTTTAGAGAAAATGTTTTGCTATTCCCTAAAGAGTACTTCGTAGTCTACTATGCACAGTTAGTACTCTATTATCCATTTTGGTATTTTGGTCCATTTAGCGGACGTCATCAGGGAGTGTTTGTGCTGGGTTCTCAATTAAATTCCAATTGGCATTGCAATAAAAAATTGTCATTTGGCAGGGGCGTTGTGAAAATGTCAGTGTGGATTTTGTATTCGGGTTTCTGATTCCGGTCTCTGGCCGCCAGTTTAGTTGTGGGCCTTTTAATTATCATAAAGCAGTGGCAATCGGCAACATTTGCTCAGCGAATGCAGTCGAAATTAATTTAGCAACCATTTGCGAGTCAAAAAATATTTAACCGCAAATATTTGAATAGTAATCGAAACGTTTATGGCAATCGTTTACAGTCAATTTGGTTTTGTTTACTTTGTAATGGCAGAAAAATATGAAAAAGTGTTGAATAAATAATAACGCACTTCATATGTTTATGGCTATTACATGGTTATGAATAATTCAAAAAAATTATTATAAAATAAGTTACTTTGGTAACTTTGTACCAAACTCTACAATTCCCTTTTTTATAACAAGTTTTCAGTTGCATTTTCATGTCATATTCTAAAACAATGCCACATATATGTACAAAAAACTTTTAATTTATTTTCTTGCTGAGCCGCAACTAAACAAAAGCCAAAACTTTTCTAATTTTTGCAGATGAGCGCGCCACTGTGCCACAATTTTGGTTTACACCTGTCGAAGCTGCCACTCCCACGAGGAACTTTTTCTACCACAAAAACAATAACAACAACTAGAACTTTTTGCCCCACAACAAGAGGAAAAACCAAAATAAAAGAGCAACAACAACAGTGATATGGAACTGTGCATAGCAACAAAGTCAAAAAAACAACAACAAACCGCTCAGAGTTCAATGCAGCAAAGCAAATGCAGCAACAGCAGCAACTACTATCAAAAGAAATGCCACCAAAATCAAACAAATACTCAAGTACAGAGCACTCAGCAAAGCAATTGCAGCAGCCACAGAGATCGAGACCACCTGACAAAGCAGCAACAGAACCAACGAACAAATAGTGCAACAGCAACATCATCAAATTGCAACAGGAGCAGCAGCAACATCAAGAGTAAAAACATTAGGAAGCCCAGTAGAAGCACACAATTAAACACGCTCTATTCGCTGCTGGTGCTCTTGATAGTCGGCCTTGCCACAGTTGCCGTTACGGTTACAGCCACCCCCCACCACCCACAGGCCACCCCCTTCGCCGCAGCCCCCTTTTCCCGCGAGAGCAGGCGCGATGCTCTTTTGGCCTACTACAAGCGGGCCCACCTGCAACCGAGTGGCTTCTCCCCGGGGCACGAGCGCGAGTATCACCTGCATCACGACGCCAACGGCCTTGACTTTGACGAGCTAACGCCCACCGTCAGCAGCGTGTCCGTTCTCAGCCGGGCGGAGCGCTTTCGTTTGCGTAAGCGCAGTGCCACGCCCACAACGCCAGCCACCGTGGCAGCAGCAGCGGCAGCAGCAACATCGCCAGTTGCCGCCGTTGCACCTGCAGCGGCAACATCGACGACAGCGGCGGCGGCCAAGGAGACGGCCAACAGCAAGAAGGCGGAGGAGGAGAAGTGCGAGCCAAGAGTACTGGAAACTCTGCCAGATGAGCCGGTAAGTGGGCCATATAGATTGCAGATTTTCATTATCTTTTTTATAGCTTTTAGCAATTTTAGTGAGAATTTTATCTTATATCTTTTATTCTATAAATTATTATTTTTTGATAGTATATTAAGATGGTAATATGGTACTATTTACTACTTAAGGTAGGTTTAGGGTCTTTGGCATCAAAAAATAAATAACTTTGATTTTTTATAAAAACTGGTTAAATGGATTTAATTCAAACCTTTTGTATATTATTAAGTGTCATTTAAATAACACCGACCAATTTTTATAGCCGATACTATCGGCGAATATATCGGTGGCAAAGCGATTGCTGGAACACTTTTAAAAAAACACGTATATCTGCCAAAAATTGACGGATTTCCATTCTGCTTTTTCAATTCGTTTAAGAATAGAAAAAACCCGCCTCCTGGGAAGTTTTTTTTTGTTTTTTAACTGAAAATATTTTTTTAAACTGTTCAAAATCAAAATCAAACAAAATAAACCTTCAAAATGAATATGAGCTATTTAGAAAGCATTTGCACAGATTGATAAAAATGCAAGAGCTATAATACAACCTTATATTAATAATATATTTATTTTAATATTTTGAAGCGATGCTTTGTTTTAAACAAAATCTAAATTTGAATTAGTAAAAAATATAATTAATAATAAAGGTCTTAAATAAGGTCCTACATTAATACATCATTATCTATTTTAAATCCGATAAAACCCATAAGATATGTTTCTATCAACATAAACATCATTTAATTAGCCTTTTTATCCAGTTTTTTTCATCACTCGACAAGCAAATTAAGAATTTCTCAACTTTAAACAGAACTTCTCCAATTGAGTTCGCTCCTCCAATTGGTGCTTCTAGTTCAAAAAGTGAGCACATTTTGTTTAACTTTACAACTGCCACTACAGAACGCCACCTAATAATTTGCTGCCTAAGAGGATGAGGGGGTGAAAGTTTCAGCTTTTTGCACTTAGTCACGAGAACTACTTAGATCAAAAGCAATTCCAAGGAGCAGCAGCAGTAGGAATAAGCAAGCGCTACAATTTAGTGTCTCAACTTTGAAGCAATCAAAGAAATTGCGAGGAATGCAAGGAATGCCAGGTGGGGGATTCACCTTCCAACCTTCCGGTTGCCTTCATAACTTTTGACGGACATTCTGTGAGAACGAGTGCAGCTTGCACACCGCATCGATCCAAGGTAGAGACAATTAACGACAATTTACGAAATTGCCAACGCGGCACTGGCGAATAATCAATAAAATTGCTGAGATAGCAACCCATATAATGTGTTCTGTTCTGGGTGCTCCTTCATTTTCGGTATCCTCTGCTTCTTCTTCTTCTGCTCTTTCCTGCTGACAGAAATCTCTGCGCAAATCTGTGAGCTCCTTTCCCGTTTTTCACCGCCCCACCTTGTAGATTGTCGTAAAAATATTACGCATACGACATGGCTGACGCAAGTAGATGTGGAAGGAAAGTTTTTGCTTTTTTCTTTAAGGGGCGGTGTGTTACACAGAAACCGCGGGATTTTGGAAAGAGTTGCGGCCTGTCTTGACAGCAGTTCATGTGTGCTACCTCCACCCACCCACCTCGTCTAGATCCTTTACTTTATAAAGCTGCCTCTTGCACAAGTTAATTAAGAGATGCTAATGAAGTGAGCAGACCATAAACCGTCGAGCCCTGAAACACTGAAACATATTTGGATCTTCAGTGGATTTTGTACTAATAAAGAATCATTAGTAAGGGTTTATAAATTAAATTAAATTTATAAAATAAATAATTATTTTCTGAAAACGTTTTTAAAAACTTAGTAACCCATATTCTTTGTGATGTTTTAAAAAAATCGTAATCTTCAGTGGATTTTGTACTTATAAAGATGGTTCTATTGGTTAAGTAGTCTTTATAAATTAATTTAAAATTAAATATTTAATTTCTAAAAACGTATTCTTTGTAATGTTTCAAATCATTTTACAATTTTTAAGATTCATATAGGATCAAGGTTTATCAACATAAAATATATCATTTTACAATTTTTAAGATTCATATAGGATCAAGGTTTATCAACATAAAATATAAACTTCTTTTCTCCGTGTAAACCTTCGCTGGATCTTATAAAGTCCCGCACTCGTTAGAAAATGGAAATATTTAAATGACCTATTATATTACGAATTTCTTTACGTGTGCGCATCACAATATTTTAATTGAATTTGCATGACAATTGCAGCCAAGGACTCTAAGCCAGTCCTTGCCGCACGGGATTTTCTCCCGCTGTCTGCCTGTCAGCTCCTCGGGATGGGATAGGATGAGATGCTATTTTTAGTCCGCTAAGCGAATCGAGTATAAATATTCAATGAGTCGGCGGTGTAAACAGAGTCCAATACATGACGTGCACGAATCGATTACCCGACTAAGTATCCTCTGACGCAATCGGGACCTTTGTGTAATTAGAAGGCAAACAGAATGCTGAGGGCAGGCCAAAAAGAAAAACAAAAAATAAATAAATGTTGTGTAGCATCCTCGGAGTGATTCGAATCTCGAGTGTGGCCAGATAACAAAAAATAATAAATAAATGTGGTGCACAGGAGCAACAGCAGAGGCAACAACAACGTCGGCTGACAGCTGCCAACTTGGGCATTATCCTGGCCATTGTCCGTCCCCCTCGCACCCAGTAGTCCTGTCTCGCTCCCGTGGCCTGCGGTCAAATGCGAGCGCCTTGTCGAATGGCTGTCAAGGATTATTGTTGCTCCTGTTGCCGCTCCTGCTGCTCATGTTGCTGCTCTGCCGTTGCTGTTGCTGTTGCTCCTGTGGCTGCTGTCGCCTGCGGTGGCTTTTGTCTCGCTTCCAGGTAGGAATTTGTATTAAATAACAAATCTCAAATTAAAGTTTATAAAAGGCCACAAAAACATTAAAAACGATAAATATAATTTTATTTATAATTTCTGCAAGGATTTTTAATAGCGAATTTTAATAAATATTCATTAAAAGCCTGTCAATTGAATACCATGAATATATTTATATTATGTTAAAGAGGAAAAAATCAAGCAATTAGTGTAAACTTTAATTACTACCCAATTAATAGTAGTTCGTTTGCATTAATGGCCACTTTTTCCGCTCTCGCCACAACCAATTACGTTGTCAACGAATCTAGTTAACAGTAAAGCTCGGCGTTTATTATTTATAGAGACATAAATTTAAAAACCAATGCCACTCAGCAGAATCATTTATGTTAATCCGATAAATAAAGCAGACTCACACAAGTTTCAAAGCGAAGGCAACTGCCAACTTCCGTGGCAATCAGCTTATGTCATTCGCCTTGTCGTCCTGAATAATGTAATGAATGCAGGAGTACAGTGAAGCCTGTCTGTGAGTGTGCCCTTTGGATTTGCAGAGTGTCAACAGCAGTTGAACCAAGCAAAAAAAAAAAAAACAAAACACAAGGAAAAGGAAAACACTGTCTGACATATTTTATTCATTAGGCGCAGAGCATTGAAAATAAAAGGAAAAACATGCAAATGACAATGAGGAAGCATACAGTTGCGCCATGTAAATATTTTTATGGTCATAAGTAGGAATTTTGTACATGCCAATGCCGGAAAATGCAGATGGAAATGCGGGAAACGGAAAGAGGCGGGAGTGGACATTAAAAAGCCAGTAAAACGCGCTTTACTGATTTCATTTGGCAGCCAGGATTCTCCATATGTGTGTGTGTGTGCCTGTGCGTGTGTCTGTGTGGACCAGACTCTTGGCATAGTTGCTAACTTACCCACACCGTGTTTGCATAAGTATGCATGTTTTATTGCACACACACTCGGTGTGTGTTTTGCGGCTGCTGCCGTTATTTACAAGTGTTTTCCACATACATTTATACCCTAAAAAAGGGCGTGAGCTGCGAGGGTATGTGTGTGCTGGCAGCCATTTTGTAAAGGATATGAGAGAATTTAAATATGGAAAATAATTTAGAAAATTATGTAGATGTAAAATAATATATTTTTTCTAGAGAACTTGGAAAAATAAATATTATGCATGAATAAAAAAAATTTATAACATTTGTTTCTTCAAAATAATTTTAAAGTGAATTTTCTAATTTCGTAATAAATTTGAAATTAAAGCTTTTACATTCAAAATAAATGTTGCTTAACAAGAATAAAATATTTTGAATATATGTGTGCTGGCAGCCATTTTGCAATGGATTTAAAAGGATAAAAACATAGAAAATAATTTTCAAAAATCTTTTGATGTAAAATATTATATTTTTTCTAAATAACTTTAAAAAATAAACATTTTGCAGAAAATTAAAATGATTTAAAACATTCATTTTCTATGTTTGTATCCTTTTAAATCCTTTGCAAAAGAATTTCTTCAATATAATAAATATAGGGGAAAAAAATACAAAATAAATTATAAATAAAAACCTTTAAGCTCAAAATAAATGTTTCTTAAATAACAATAAAATATTAAAAAAATAAAGTTTAATAAAAAACTAAAATTGAGAGAAATTTAATAAAATGTATATAGAAAACAAGGCTACCAAAGTACCCATTATTTAATCACTCTCTTTTTCCAGCCCCAAAGAGTATAGCAAAGGTTTATGATAATGGTCACAGGGCATACATACGAGTGCTTAGAGCACTCCATCATAGCTTTATCTGGGAGTAGGTCGGCAACGCTCTCGTGCCATTTCTCCTGGCACCTTTCACCGATTGCTTTTACCTCGATATGTTCATTTGGGCGCTAGATTTGCATACATGTATGCAAAAGCAAAAAATAGAGCCCGAAAACACACACACACACACACTGGAGAACATCCACAAACATTTGTATATTGCTGTTGCTTGTTGGCAATTTATTTGTAGCTTCCGTAGCGTATACGCAGTGTGGTCGCTCATCAACGAGAGCCCTGCTAATGGGAAATATTTGTTTTAAAAGCCAAAAGGTGCCTGCCCAACTACATGACTCACCCGCAGACAGCAACATGTTCCCTCCTTGGTTCCTCCTGTGGTTACTTTTGTTTCCCGAAAGCCATAATGATGTCATCAAAGTTACCCCACCGTCCCTCTTCAGTTTTTGTGCGTAGATCTCGAGAGCTGCTTGTAACGTGTAAATTATGTACAAACATTTGGTCGGTTAAGAGCTGTACAAACTTGGATTAAAAACATTTCGGCAGTCCCACAGCCTGGGGTTGGCATTAAATCCTATTATTTCCCAGTCGAAACAAAACTTTTCGTACTCCTTGGCGCAAAAGGTGTTTGTGTGAAACGTGTCCTGTGCGCCAGGTGAATAATTAATGGTCCCAAGCCAAGGGAAGTGTCCATCTAGATGGCCGTCCGGTCACTTAAATCACTGGGCTGCCGATGCGTATACGTAATTTTTCGGAATTCCGAATTTTCATTCACAAATCACACGTTTTCTGCAGGCTGAGCAGTCGCATTTAAATTACTTATTTAAGCCCTTTTTTCCAATATTTTTGTGGCAATAAATTTGATAAGGCGGGGTAACAATTTATATTATTCTTTACAAGTATGCTGTAAATACATTTGTTAGAATTTTTTGTTCAGTTTTTATATCTACAAGCTTTAATATCTATTTAAATTATATATTTATGGCTTGCCAGATATTAATTGTGATCTGACTTTATGAATTTTGCAGTATTACGACTACACAGACATCGCCGAGGATGCCGCACGCCAGTTTATTGAATTTTTATCGAGCAAATTCCCAAATGCCAACACACCGATTACCATCGATGAGCCGACACGTGCGGAGGTGAGTCGCCGGGCCAATGGAATCGCCAGCTATGCCCTCAACGAGGAAGACAATCTCCTGGCCTTCGCCATCGCCGCGCCCAGCATTCACACGGTGGTCGTTAAATTCAGGGATAACGTTACGGTATGCACTCGCTAATCAGGGATAATGGGTCCAAGTTAATCGGGTTTACCTTCTGCAGATACCACCGGATCAGGTGCACAATAAGGCATACTTGGGTTCCTATTGGCGGGAGTTGGGGTGAGTTGGTTGCAAAAAATCCATTAGTTCTTAATGAGCGTTTCTGTAAGGGCCCTTAAAAGTATGCTCTTAAATATTTGTAAAAGGACCTGTAAAAAAATGTTAAAGTTGTTTATTTAATTCTTTAAATCGGAATAAAGTACGCTTAATACAATAATATCAAATAAACTTTAAAAAGTTTTGAAAGCCTCTTAATCCCATAATTTATTTTATCCTTTGGCACAAAAGTACTTAAATAATTATAGAGCTCTAATTCATTTAATTACTTATTACTCTAAAATTTACACAAAAGCAGGGAAATTATTTAAGCCTCTAATATTTAACAGCTAATTAAATTCAATAAGCTGTTGAGCTCGCTTAAAAGATATCCATCGCTTAATTTAAATAGGCCACTTAGATACATACATAATACTCATATGCACAAGCCGAATTATTTTGGAAAGTTGCCCATAAATGTGTTTTGTTTTCGCCCCGCTTACAGTGCGGCCTGGAACAGCACGGACGGCACTCAGGAGTGGGGGGCTCCGTTCCGCGACTGCAACCTGTTGACGCGTCGCTGGCTCTGGCCATTTCGGATATCCTTCAGCGAGCACAGGATCAAGTGAGTCACAAATCGATAATAAACCATATGTCAGAACTTGTAATTTATAATATTTATAACCATTTTCAGAGTTGTGGCGGCTGCTTTTATTGCTGCCGACGAGGATGTGTGCAACGATGGATTGGAGGAAGTTTTCGGTCGTCGTCATGGGTTAGTTAATTGCTTTAGAAATGATATAGAACCATATAAAACGATATCCTTTCAGCTGCGATCGGAATACCACTTTTTGCCTGCTCACTGAGAACAAACCCGCCGCCACCAGGGATGTGTACACTTGTCTGTGCCGCGAATCCTACTACCTGCCCAACTCCACGCTCCAGGGATTCCGTGGCGATCGGGTGGAGCTATCCGAGGGCTACGACAACTACTCGTGCATTCCGTGTCCCGGCGGCTGCTCCAACTGCGACAGCAACGGCGTCTGTCTCACCTTCCAGGAGGAGGAGGTGCTCAACGTGGACGCCTGCCTGCGCCTCCTGGTGGCCATCGTCCTGGGCGCCTGCATCCTGTGCTGCGTCGTCCTGGGCGTGATTGTCTTCCGGCAGAGAAAGTGCAAGGTAAGTAAACCCCTAAAATGGTTATAATATCGAGGATGTGTAGAAACTTTTCTTATAAAATGCTCTTAAAAAATTTTAAATATTTTATTAAAAATCTTAAAATCACATAATAATACTATTCTTTTATTTTAAATATTTATTCTGAACAATTACAAAGTTATATAATTTCAAAATAAAATTCGGATAATAGTTATTTTTTAACAAATATTTTTTTTAAACCTAATATATTTCTTAAAAATAAACTCTTTGATATTTCCAGGCCATTGCCTCGGGCATGTGGACTGTGCTGGAGACGATACTGCTGGGCATTGTTTTACTTTATGCATCCGTGAGTGGTCCTTGAGCAAGTGTGACCCCCAGTTCTCTTCACTAACCTATTCCCTTGCAGGTTGCCGTCCATTTCTTTCCCGCCTCCACCGAGCGCTGTCTGCTGGAACCGTGGCTCCGGGAGCTGGGCTTCATCACCTGCTACGGAGCCATCATCCTGAAGCTGTACCGCCACCTGGTGGACTTCCGCACCCGCAAGGCCCACCGCTGGGTGCTGAGGGACGTGGATCTGCTCAAGTATCTGGGCACCATGGTCTTCGCCGTCATCTGCTATATGGCCGCCTTCACGGCCTCGTCGCTGGACCTCCTGGAAAGTGCCCAGCTGGAGAGTCTCCGGGAGGCGGACACGAACACCTGCCATCCGCTCAAATGGGAGCTGGTCACGCAGACCAGCGAGATGCTCATCCTGTGCTTCGGGCTCCACCTGTCCATCGCCAGCCGGAATGCCAACACCCAGTTTCGGGTAAGATGGAGTTGTGTAAAGTGCAAAAGTCAAACAGTTTGTGGTGAAAAATAGTATACCGAAATGTTAAGAAAGTTAATGTGCTTCTATCAGGCTATGAAAAACATTACAAATTTTAGATGGTGTAATATTGGAAATATTCGTCTTGTTCTCCTATTGCTAAAAAGTTATTAAGGTTAAATTAAATTCTTACTAATTAATTCAATTAAATGATATTTTCAATGTTTTAAAAATGTAAAAATCTTTGAATTTACACGTCCCTTTCCCCAATTGTTTCAAAATTATATATTCACTTTAAAATCTAAACAATGAACTCTTTAAGATAATATTTTAAATGGTTGAAAAATTCCTCGAATTAACTTAATTTATTAAGATTTAATTTAAAGTCCTAGCAATGAAAGGCTATTGGATAATAATTACTTTGCCAACCGAACTTAGCTTAAAAGTAAATTATTCACCTAAATTAAGGTTTAAGCTTAATCATAATATTATTTTTGAAAAATATTTGTATCTTGGGTTTTAATGTTAATTAAATTATTGTTGTTAATGTTAATTTTTAGTTTTAAGAGCAAACTTTAATCGAATTGCTGCTAAATTTCGTCTTAAAAGCATTTTTACAAAAGAAACATTTCCCCCACATAATTAACTAAATTTAAGTGACATTGTGTGAGCAAATGGCAAATGGTCAAGAGAATTAACCAGCTATTTCCGTTCGTTTCCCCATAGGAACGGCAATTTCTGGTGACCGCCCTGACGCTGGAGTTCCTGGTCTCGTCGAGCTTCTACCTTCTGCGCTTTCTCTACCTGCCGGAAATGAGTCCTAGCGCCATTTTGCTGGCCCTGTTCGTCCGCTCCCAGCTGACGAACAGCTTCGCCTTGGGTCTGATATTTGTGCCAAAGTTGTGGTATCAGCACAAGCAGGTAACCGATACGAGTTCGAAGCATTTTAATTTACTTACTTTCCTTTGGTTTCCTTGGTTCGAGTACGCTTTTGTGTTGAACACACTGAGATTTAATTAGGAACCGTTGCGTCCTAGTTGGGCATTAAATATACGCTTAGAGTATTCATCCCCGTTCACTTTGTGCTGTCTGCCGCGGTCGTGGTCGTCATTAATATCATCGAAATCCGCATTTGGTATAGACATTGGTGGAGGAAACGATTTTTGTTAATAACTAGCCAACACAAAGTATTAAAAAACAAAAAAATGGGGAAACCCAACCAAAAAGCTTTGTTGCTTTTGCTGAAACAATTGTTTATTTCATTTGGTTATGGTTATTTTTAGTTCCTGTTCTGGTTTCATCGAGAAAATTAACATAATTTTAGTAATAAGCTAACATTGAATTGAAACTTTAGTCAAGCTATGAAGTTGCTGCAAGTGTGTCTCGTTTTATCTAAGAATGTTCGACTGTATTTAGCTCTTATCGTTTCCGCTTAATTCTACTGCACTTGAACTTGAACTTAATTAGCACGCTATTTTATTTGCATGTTTAGCAGTGATTTTTGCATGATTTCTCCAACACAACACATCAAACTACAAAACTAATGACAAAAATCGGTTTCCTATCAAAATTCCCAATATGCATACCAGAATAACTCCAAACTAGTGTTTCCAAAATTCTACCTCACAGTAACTTTCTCTGTCTCTGTGTCTCTCAACCGAATAATCTTTAACTGAAATTCTCTGTCTAAGTAGTCTTCTTATAGCTAACGTCCATATTCTTTACCTTTTGAGTTTCCTTTTTGATTTCCTTTTGTTTTTCATTTCCAGCACCACAACAGATACAATCACAACCAATGAGCACCTAACACCCACCAACTACCTACCCATATAAACTTCATATACATATTAAATACATACTCTCCAGCACAGATCTATTCTATTCTGTTTTTGCTCTCTCTTACCTTGAGTTCCGTTTCCGTTTCCTTTTCCATTTCCGTTCTCCATTTTCCGTTTGACTTCTTGAGTGTGGTTTGCGGTGTTTGTTGCATCTTCATAGCTTGCAGGTTCGTTCGCTAGCGTATGATCTATCAATACGTTTACCTGTGGATGCTTTCAAGGGTACGTCACACGACGCCGGCCAGCGGCTGGGCGGAGGATATGCCGGGCTCTGTCTGGGCGATCCGGACATCGGGGAGCTGACCATATCCGAAATGAGTCCCGAGGACATACGCGCCGAACTCAAAAGGTGAGAAAGTAGATCTTAACTTGAATACTCTTTCAGAAATTATTTGTATCTTTAATGCAGCTGTCGGCAGAGCCCTATTAAGTGAGCATAGGGATTTGCTCTGCCCACGCGCTGCTCGCTCACGTATAACGTAGAACAGCGGTCTGCACACACACATCGATGAGCTGCCCAGTGCAAATTACTCACACAAATATAAAACAAAATGTCATCGTATGTGTGTGCCGACCGCTGCTTTAATGCATGATCACCAAAAACCTTTGGGTTTTATAGGTACAACCTACAAGAGTGTTCCAAAACTCATATTTTTATAATTCCAGACTGTACACCCAACTGGAGATTATGAAGAACAAGACTCTGAGGCAGGACAATCCGCACATCAGCAAGCGACGTGGCGGACGCAAGGCGGGTCACCGCCGCTTCTCCCTGCAGGTGAGTCGGGGTCACCTCATCCGCAGCGTAGTCCACCAGCCATAGTGCTCACTGTACATGACATCGCCGCGACCCAAATGGGGGACCGGGCTGTAGGACTCAGTGACCCAGATCGGTATTGCAAACGATACCAAACCTTATGCTGCCTATCCCGAGCTCCCTAGATCTTTCTCTCCCCAGTCTCTCTATCCGTCTCCGACTCTCTCTTTCTCTCGATCCTCCAATGTGAACTCTCAGTATTGTTTGCCACTAATATTAATACATCTATAAATATCATTGTTCTTGTCATGACTATGTACAATATATTCGAATCCCACCACAACCAAACCAAACAATACATTAACCACCAATGTTCAATGTAGAAAAAGGGCAGCAAGGATAAGGTAAGAACTGTCGGCCTAGCATAAACCTAATACCTAACCCCATATTAAATATCTGTGTTGTGACTGTAAGCTAAGCCCCCAAAAAGAAATTAAAAGAACTTCTCGCACGTTTGTCTATAAACTTAGACCCAAGTCCCCCTAAAAAAAACCCGAAACCAATTTGTGTGTCTGCGTGTGTGCATGTGTCCGTCCATAGATAGCACTTCATGTCTAATCCAAAAAACCGATTGCACACGAAACTACGAACAACTACAGTTCCCTGAATGATGAAATTCCATACTAAGACATCTCCAATCCGCAGGCTCTAAGTGCCAAACACCGCAGCAACAAGCATCATCAGGACATTGAGATCACCGAGGCGGAACCTTCCCGAACGCCCGAGGATTCAGTTTGCAGTGCCGAAGGACCCACGGACACCTATGCCGAAATATCGGGCGTATCCCACTCAATGCTCTCCCACTCGATGGTCTCCCACTCCGTTGTCTCGCACTCAAAGTAAGAAACAGGAAGAGGAACCCTAACTAAGGAGACCGATTCGCAGGATCATTAAGGATAAGCTAACCGATATTCCAGCAATCAGAGAGATTTGTACATAAGTATTAAACGGTACGATACATGTTGGTATATGTAGATAATATGTATATGTATGTGAGAAATAGTTATTATATAGCGCAACAACACAAACAATAAAAGAATTACTTTAATTTCGCGAAGAAAGAAAAACCAACAAGAAACATGAAAAGAGATGCAACACACAAAAACACAAACAATAACAAACATTACTTTATTTTTAATGAAGCGAAAAGTCAAGAACCTTGAAAGCAGTCAAGTTTTATAAAATTTTGATACATTTTTAGACGATTTTACTTTGTTGATTTCTCTCAGTCTTGAGTTGGATTTTTTTCGATGATAGGGATCACTGATAGATCAAAGTTGTACGAACGGTAGAGCGGTAAAACAGAGCCCACCTGTGTAGGTAACGATAAAACTGTAAGAACAAAAGCCACAAACATTAAGAAATATAATCCTATTCCTGATACTCGTGTTTTTGGTTTACCTCTAAGTTCCTCAATAGTTACTAACACTCTAATTATTTGCCTATTGTTTTCAAGCCAACCAGACACTATCTACTGCATCTCTACGATCGCTAGAGATATTGAAAGAGTGGAAACACAGCGAAAATCATTTTAAAACAGAGAATAATCAGTTGTAAATTTGAGCTTATAGGCATTAAATCTAGTAATTCCCTCATAACTATCGTACGTTTTACGTCTTACTAATCTTACCAACTAAAATATATTTGTATTATATATTGTACACTTGTAATTCCCACTCATTCCCATCCAAAATCCGAACGGGGTAAACTTTTTGTAAATACACAATTCTCGACGACGAATTGCAGAGAGAAAAACAAATTGTTACATTTTCAAGACACAGAGTTCCCCATCGAGAGTGAAAATCATAGGAAAATGCTTAATAGAGGCTTAAGTACATTTTTTTTTACAACATTAGCCGAACAAATTCTGTCTCAAGTATTATTACACTACTAGATTTCCTCCAAAATGTTCAGATCCCCATCCAGAGCATCTTAAATTCGTTATTCTCGAAAAAATAACCGTTCGTGTTAGAGTATTGAAAACACACAAAGTGTAAACATTTCAAATGTACGCAATAAATTTTGGAGGCGATCGTTAAGAAGGGGGAAAACAAGTCCATAGAAAACCTATAGTACAGTTACATGGGCATTTATAAGGGTTATAAAAAGTATTTCTATATACACTACAACAAATATATAGCGAGTAAAACATGGCAAATGGTTAAATTAGGTAAACTTACAGCATGCATGCAACAAATTGAGCATTTAAAACAAAAAGAAGAAAGCAAAACCCAAAATGATAATTAAAATAAAAAAAAGCCAACTTTTGGTTGCGTTTGATCAAAAGTGTGTGTATAAAAAAATATTTAAGGGATATATACATAAACATATAACTAACTTATATTATATATAAAAATATATACATACATATATATGAGTGTAATCAGCATTACAATAAAACAAAACCGAGAGGCAAACTAAATTAGTGGCTCAGCGCAAAGGAAACTACAAAAAACGATTGGAAAAGAAACAGAATACATTTTGAAAGTGTGATAGTGTTCATAATATTCGTTCATTGTAATTAAAAGAGAAAACAAAACTAAATAAAATAAATAAATGATAAAATGTGACGCGTTTACTTTTGGGATAGATTTACTTGGGATCCTCCGCTTAGGCGCACTCAAAATTTGATACTCATTTGCTTTTATTGAAACAACTCTTTTTTGTTCACTCACTCAGGAGCAACCCAACACCCTGGGTATTCCCTATACTGTTAATTGATGAATTGTTGAAAATTCAACAGAAAATTTCAGAAATTGAGGAAACGACCCTAAACAGTTCCTGTTGATTTTTTAAACATTTGTTATTTGTTGAAAAGTTTCACGAAACTTAAAATGGTTAGCAAGGTAAGAAGAACTACTAATAGACAACAATTCAACAGTTCAGGGAATACCCTGACTATCATTTATGGAATAACCGTATTACCAATACGAAATCTCATCCAAAAGACCCTTTTCTGTTTTCATTTATAATCTTTCTACATGGTTGGACTTTATTTTGTATATATAGTTCCTTTTTATATATTTTTAATTGAAATATTGCTCGAATATTTGCTAGATTTTGTCACGTAAATTTAGATTGCAAGTACATACATTTATATTCGTAATATCTATTTATATATTTAATAATAATAAATTTTAATTACAATTTAATTTCTAATTACTCACTTGCTTACGTTCGTGTTTGTGTGTCTGTTGTCTGGCTTCGTTTTTGGATTCGTGGCTAAGATCTAATAGTTAGTCGGTATTTAGTACGTATCGTATTCAACATGATTAGTTTCGCGATGACGCCATTCATTCATTGGTAGTCACTTACAGCAGAGTTAATTGGTTTTCGTTTGTGTTGCGGTTAGTTAAGCTTGGATTTAGCTGTTGCTGTTTGCTTTTGATCGTCAACTCATCTCGGTTTATTTAAAACTTAAAGAATTACAATAGTTTAGTACTTAGAATTTATTTTGGTTTTACATGCGCTGCGCATCGTTTGTTGCTGTGCTATGTGCCATTAGGTAGACAATTTGTTTGAGTGTATTATGCATTAATATTAGATACAGGTTTATATATTTGTATACTTTATAATTATATAACACTATGTTATAAAAATGTACATGGTTTTGGTTTTGCTACAGTTTTAGTTGGTTTAGTACGTACAACTCTTGCAAGTAATCATTTGCTGGTTTAAAAAACGTTTTTAAGTAGTCGTAAAAATTATCAATCCATATTTATATATATTACAAAAACAACGTTAAGCTTTTCTTTATCAAAAGTATCAATTATGTAGATCGTTATGTTAAATTTGTTTAATCTTCTAGTTTGGCGCATAAAGCTGTGTTGCGTTTAGCGTAGATTTCTCATTTCGATTTGCCTTAAATACTTTTTGTCTTGCGTTAAAAAATGCAATTTTGTAAAATTAATTTCTTAGTTATGCTTTTTGTTTTTTTTCTTTAGTTTTTACAATCTCACTGTTAAGTTTAGTTTAACAAACAAAAGCAGCGCTTTCAACTTAAATAATTTAAAAAATAAACAATGGTTAACATTCTTCAATAAAAACAAGCTAAAATGATTAAATCATTTAGTTAATTAAAAGTAAATAAATTTTTAAAGCCAAAACAAACGAGATCCTGCTCGTGTGCAAATAATTGAGAAATGACTAAATTTCGTGTTGCTTTTTCAACATTTCCTCTATGAGTTGAAATTTTGAAAAGGGTTTGCATGTAGAATAAATAATTTTGTGTTGTTTTGAGTTCGAATAATATAAATTTATAATTTAAGAAATAATTTAAGTTTTGCGCGTAGACATGAGTTTACCTTTCATTGTTTTGCTGTTTTTCAATAACATTTACAAACAAGTTTAGGAAGTAGTAAAAATAATATTGCCACAAAGTTTATGAGTAAAAAATATTTTCTCTCTCTTAATAAATAATAGATGTGTGTGTCGTGTTGTGGGTATAGCGCCGCGCGTAAGTGAGTGTGCGCTAAGGAGTCACCATAAAATCTCATAGAATAACAAAATATTATATACGATATACATAGTTGTATAAAAATAAAATTGCAAAACATCTACATAACCAAATAATAATAAAAATCAAAAATCGATTGCAATAACTTAAACATTCTACGAACTGTACGCTTATTTAGTACAACTTTTTTTCCGCTTCTGCGTTAACCGAAATGAAAGTATCTAATTTAGTAATTTAATCTAGCAGCACTGTGAAGAGATTTGCCAGTCGTTGGTTGCGTTGCATCCGCTTCAGTTAACTCCCGCGTGTGTGAGTGTGTCTCGTCTTTGAAAAGGTCTTTCATTTTGGGTTGCTCATCTCGTTTCCGCTTCCGTTTCCGCTGGCACTCCCCCTATGCCGATGCCGCTGCCGCTGCAGATGGCTTCTTTGGATCCGAGTCCGAATCGGCGGACGACGACGACGACGACGATGGCGGCGGCGCATCAGAAGAAGGAGGAGGAGCGGCCGGGGCAGGAACGGGTATCTGGCGGCCACCGCCTGGCCTGCCCTAGAGCGGATGCAGCTTGGTCGTGTGCACCGTGAGGGCGCTGCGCTGCGTGAAGCGCTTGTCGCAGTACGGACAGGTGTACGGCTTCTCGCCGGTGTGCGTCCGTATGTGCTTGGTGAGGTAGTCCTTCACGCTGAAGGACTTCTCGCAGTACCCGCAATGAAACGGCTTCTCTCCTGCAAAACAGCCAACGGGATTGGCGAAACGGAGAAATTCGGGATACTCGGTTAGCACTTGTCGCTAGCAGAAAGCCAGTTTGCTTGGTGCGTGCAGTACCAAAGGTTTGATTGATTGATTGATTGACTGAGTGGTTGATGTGTGGGTACAGTAGATATGTATGCATATCAAATAAGGTCTTGCACGTAATCAAACTATATATAAGATTATATATTAAATGTGTGTATATATATATTTGGTTGGTGTTGTTAAAATGCATTCGAGACATATTATTACGTAATGAGATGAGGCGGCGGGCGATACGGATTTGGATTATCATATTGCTTTTGTACCCTCACAGAAGGCTTGCTAAATCATAGTTGTGGTTTTCGTATTTATTTCTGTGAGGGTATGTAAACAGTGACTCATACGATTCGTTAATTGTTGCTAATCGAAGAAGATGGCAAAATTGCAAGGCCCTGAATGTCACTAGCTGGAATATGAATAATTGCGTTACGAGAAACTGAAACTGTAACTAGACTGTTGATAACTAAATTGATAATAATCCAAAATAAACATTTTCTTACGAGGCAATCAGTATGCAAATCTTTTTATAGAAACAGCTAAATCAAAGCTGATTAATTTTTACTCGATTGTATTAATTCAAATTAATCCGAGCCTATTGCACATCACTTATCAAATTAAAAAATTAGTATTTGAAATCAGGATTTATTTAATTGGGGTATTTACAAGGAACCTGTTCTAATCATTAGACCTCGGATTTTGCATACTTCTCCATTTTTGGTCCGATTTTTACCAAAATTTCTAGGTAGGTGTCATATTTTTCAAATGTAATAAATTCGGATGCATATCGGAAATATGCAAAATATATGCAAAAAATATATGCATAAAATATGCAAAATATATGCAAAATATGCAAAATATGTGCGAACAACTGGAGGCTCAAATTTTTAATGTAGTCCTCTGGAATTCTAAGGAACCTTCAGTAAACACGGCGAGCAATTTAAACAAGCAGTTTGGCCGATAGGGCCAAAAACTATTCTGTCCCTTTTACTGATTTGGCCCCCTTCTCGCCTACTCGTTGGAAATATAAATATGGTTTCCTTAAATTTGGGAAAAAATTAGATATCTCAGAAATGACGAAAAGGAACAAACAATTTTCTTCGGTTAAATTAGGTTGGCTATGAAATGGTCAATCTTAAATAGTTAAGTTTATTTTATATTTTGCATATTCTATGCATATGCATTTTATGCAAATATGCCAAAACAAAAAAAATATGCCACTAATTTTAAACTATATTTTTATTGAAACGAACTTTGGTGTTTTCGGAATTAATCTATCTTTATCCTATAAAAATATGCAAATATGCAAAATCCGAGGTCTACTAATCATGAAATAAAAAAGTACTTCATTTTGAAATACTTTTAATAAAAGTTTTCAGAACATGAGTGTTAGCAAGTGACATTCTAGCCAGATCCTGATGGGAATTTCCAATTTTCGCCATTTTTCTTTGCGTGCTTTTCTGCGCAGGCGCTGCGGCGGCTCGTGTCAGGTGATCGAGCTTCGGCAGCGACGCCGGCAGAGGTGAGAGATTGATATTGGTACTGATAGATTGAGATTGACTGATTGAGATTGAGCGAGTTTGTGTATGGCAAATGGAAATGGACTTGCATACAGAGGTTTCTCTTTTTTGAGTATTGCTTTTTTCTCATCACCCGAGGGCGATAATATACTGATCGATTGATTGGTTGAAGAGTCGATTGATTGATTGATTGGTTGAGTTGATTGAGAGCTGATTGACTGACTGAATTGATTTGAAAAATATTGCTTCTCACCCGTGTGAGTCGTTAAATGTTTGTTCAGGTAATCCTTAACAGTGAACGCCCTGCCACAATAGCCACATCTAAATGGTTTCTCACCTGTATGTATGCGAGTGTGCTGTTTTAGTGTATTCGATTGAGTGAAGGACTTGCCGCAGTAGGAGCACGTGTAGGGGCGTTCTTTGGGCGTGGCGCTGTCGGAGTTGCGATTCGGAGAGTGGAGATTCGAGAGTTAAGAATTATACATATTCATATTCACAAAATAACGCGCAGAAACGGAGAGAGAGAGAGAGAGATAGAGAGAGAGGGCGCGGGAGAAAAGAAAGAAATTCGAATTATATTATTAGTAACACTCGATATAAAAATAAGTTGCAAAACAAACGACACACGAACGCATGGGCCTCGTCCCAAAAGCTTCGAGGGCGCGCCCATGCGCCCAGCTGGCCCCGAAGGAAAACAAAAATAATATATACAAGTGGCAAGATTATTAGGGTTAGCTTGGCGATCGCCCCGCTTCAGCACCAAAAAGAGACCCACACGTAGTCCAAGGTTCTCTTTGGGCTGAAGCAGGAACGGCCTTGGAATGAATAACGGGTACCCCAGCAATGATTTACTAACTGTCGGTCTATAAGAACCAGATGTAAAATGATACATTTTAATAAAAAATATAATTATTGTCAAATATAAGTTGTTTCTTGGCAATTTAGATTTTCTTTACATTCCTATACTTTTAAGAAATCTATAAAAATGTCCTATCCTTATCAATTTACATAGATCATCAAAAGATCTACTAGATAATTTGAAAGACTATCCTACATCCACTATCAAAACTAGTTAATTATTGGATTAGCGATCTCAAAATTAGCGAATCTATAGCCTTCATTGCCAGAATACCCAGTCAGTAGGATGCACATAAAATGGATTTACTCTGCTTCGCCTGTGTGGATCTTGCGGTGCATGGCCAGCGTGCCGGGCGTCTTGAAGGTCTTCGGGCAGTCCGGACATTTGTGCCGGATCTTGTGCGCCAGATCGGCGGGCACCGTTTGCGTGCCGACGAGCACACCCGAACTGGCCGGGGCGGGAACACCGGGATTCGCTTGTATGGCATAGACGGGCACTGAGTTGGCCACATCGCCGCTGTCGCTCAGGCTGAGTGGCTCCTCCTTGATGATGACCTGCGGATGGGCCACAATGGCCCCCCCATTGGCGTTCTTGTTCAGCTTGACGGTGAGCGGGGGCACCTTCAACGCCACCTGGTCGCCGGCGAGATCCTGATCCTGTTGGTGATGGTGCACCTGCTGCTGTTGCGCCTGCTCCTGCATCTCTCGTTGCTGCTGCTCCAGCAGTTCCTGCTGCTGTTGTTGCTGTTGCTGGTGGTGGTGCTCCGCCTGCAGTTGCTGCTGATGGTGCTGCTCCTCGGGCGTCAGTCTCATATCACGTGGCGCCATCGCCGGCAGCTGGTCGTCGGGCGTCACCGCCGCCTCCTGCTGTTCCATGAAGCCCTGCTGTCCGGCGGCCAACATGGCTGTGGTGCAAATGGAGCCGCATTGCGTGCACTTGTACTCGTTGGGCTGCTGGGTGGCCGAGTGGATGCCATAGATGCTGCACATGAGGCAGCGGGCCAGGAAGGCGGTCTGATGGGCCAGCCGATGGTGCTCGTCCAGGTCGACGGCGTTGCCGAACTTTTCATCACAATTGAAGCAGGCGTGGCTGGGCTTGTGCTGGTGCTGTTGTGCCTGCGGATGTTGTGCGTCCAGCGTGGCGATGGCTCCCTGGGCGTTCAGGGTGATCCCGTGGCACAGCTGCATGTGTTCCGCGACGTGCTGGGCCCGCTCGAACTGCTGGTGGCACATGGGACAATAGTGCGCCGACACGTGCACATTGGGGTCCATGCTGAGATTGGGCAGAAAGGTGGTCTTCAGAGTGTCCATGTTGGCTATCACGGTGGCCACTTGGTGCGTGGGCGTGGCAGGGGCGGCGGCGGCGGAGGAGGAGGGGGGCGGCGGCGGTGGCGGCTGATCCTCGGGGCGTGGCAGACGCTGTTCCTGTGGATTCGTGGTGGACTTTATCATTTCACTTCCTCTGTCGGTTGTTTGGGTTATCGCTTCTTGTTTATCTTTTACTGTTTTTCTTTTTTGTTTTTAGTTAGTGGGCAGGAGCAGGAGCAATTGGCGGTTAAAGAAGGCGAAAGGCGCTGCAGGAGTAATAGAAACCATAATTACAGGCAGCCAAAAGCAGATGTGGTTGTGGGTGTGTGTGTGTGTAACTTCGAGTGTGTCTCTGGCAATCGCAAATTAGCAAAAACGAAATCGGAAATCACAAATTCACGAAATCTTCGCCCCGATCTTCTGCATTTGACCCCCAATGTCCCCCCACAGCGGCTGTGGAAGAAGAGGAAGACGACAACGAAGAAGAACAAGCAGCAGCAGCGGCAATGCGTTCGAATTGAAAATTTTTTTTTCTCGTCTGTCATATTCTAAATTCGGAATTCTATTTTGATTGCTTTTTCGGTCTCTCGTTTTGTTTCCATCTTTCTTACCAGCGCACTGAATATTAACTGCACCTTGTTGTTGCTGGCGGCCGTTTATTGTTGTTCTTCTCTTTGCAGCGGGGATCTCGAAAACGCTGGGGCGGCCAATCAGTTTAATAACATTTTCTCCTTTGTACAACAAAAAAACGTATATTAACAAAAAAAATTTTTCACTTTTATTATTATTTTTGGCGAAAAATGTACAACTACAACAAAAAGTATCGAGTACTGGCATCGGAACGGGGGATGGCAACGCCGCACTAATAGTGGGCGGCGATAGGTGGGGCATCTGGTAACGCTGGCTTAAACGATGTTTTTAAAAACATATTTTTTAATTTTCTGCTGATTTATAACTAGGCTATGATAGGGAGTATAGCTGGAAGCGCAAGTGAAAAACAATTTTACCCACTGAAATTTACAGT
Organism: Drosophila prostipennis; assembly: GCA_037075205.1. Taxonomy (NCBI): domain Eukaryota; kingdom Metazoa; phylum Arthropoda; class Insecta; order Diptera; family Drosophilidae; genus Drosophila; species Drosophila prostipennis. The sequence goes on from JBAMCJ010000817.1 coordinate 1,221,582, forward strand.
GGAGTATTTGAAATAAAATATTTTCTGTGGCCAGCGGCCGGAACTTTGAATTCTGGCCCTTTTTTCGAGGCGTTTTGGTATTATTGTCATTGGCGGGCACTCTGTTCCTTAAACGAAATAATAATTTCACAACCATTGAAAAAAGGAATTTATTGGTGAAATACAAAGGAGATATTATTGCAACACAGTTGCAACAGCCTTCCTGGTCAATTGCGCCTCGATTGGGCCTTTAAAACCGCTTTTCCACCAACGCGGACACTTCAAATCCACCTACGATCCGCTGCTGGTCAGGATTTGGACAGAGGTTTGTTTGTTTATTGGCCCGCAAACTGCCACAATTACCACCGATACAGATCTCGATCTTGTCAAGCCAAGTGCCAAAAGGTTTATCGAGTTACAACCCAAAATTTCCATGTATATTGATTTTCCGTACAATTGCGCAGAATGTCGTCTCCATGGGTCAAGAGCAGCGAGCCAGTGCAGCAGGTGAATCTGGCTGATATTATGTCGGAGCAATATGCCCACAAGTTGCACGACAAGGAGGTGCAGCGGCACACGGAAAAGGTCATCAAGCCGGAGCAGCCGATAGCCTCCATTTGGGAGGCGGGAGCTGCCTCATCCCCACCAGCCGCCAGTTACTCCAATGTGGCGGGCAGCTCGCTGAAGAACCAAAGCGATAGCGAGGAATGGGAGGACTACTCGGCGCTACTCAACGACGACGGAATCCCACCGGAGGACATCCAGCTGCCGGAGGACAGCGATGCAGTCATTGCCCAGCTGCTGCAGTCCCAGTTCGATCACGAGTACAACGAGGAGCTGCGTCGCATCGAGCGGCAGCAGAACAAGCAGTCCAAGGTCACTGTCACCCTCAATAAGTTCCTGCGCGATGGCGACGCCGAGTTCCTGCACGACACTGCCGAAGAGGACTACGAGGATGATGAGCTGGATCAACATAAGCACGACTGGGATCGGTTCGAGGACAACGAACGGCAGCTGGAGTCGATTCCACGGTGTGGCTTCAAAGTTAACAAGGAGGGCGAGATGATCACCAAGCACGATCCGCAGCTGTGCGCAGTGCGCAATGCCCAGAGGGTGATGTCCTTTCCGCCGGAGTTCCCCACTGGCGATGCCGCCGGCTTCGACATGAAGCTCTCCAACAAGGTGAGAGAGTACCATTTACCAAGAGATACCAGGACTAAAACATACTTTATAGGTGTTCAACCAACTGAGGGCCCACTCGCGGCGCGGTCGCTCCGATAAACACGAAAAAGTGGCCACCGCCGAGATGGGTTTGGATGCCGGCACACGTCTGTTGCTGTATAAGCTGATCAACAACCAAGTGCTCGAGCAGATCAACGGCATCATCTCCACTGGCAAAGAGGCGGTCATCTTGCACGCCAATTCCGATTCGAATTATACGGGCAGCAATGAGCATGGCCACCAGAGTGGTGTGCTAGTGCCGGCGCATCTGTTGCCCCGGGAGTGTGCCATCAAGATCTTTAAGACCACGCTGAACGAGTTCAAGCAACGCGATCGGTACATCAAGGATGACTATAGGTTCAAGGATCGCTTTAGCAAGCAAAACCACCGGGTGATCATCAATATGTGGGCGGAAAAGGAGATGCATAACCTGATGCGGATGCAGGCCATCGGACTGAACGTTCCGGATGTGGTAGTGCTGAAGAAGCACGTGCTGGTCATGCGGTTCATCGGCGACAATCATAATGCAGCGCCCAAGCTGAAGGATGCCCGGCTGAGTGCGGCGGAGCTGAGCTGCGCCTACGAGGAGATTGTGGCCGCCATGCACAAGTTGTATAACGAGGCAAAGCTGGTGCATGCCGATATGAGCGAATATAACATACTCTGGTTCGAGGGCAAGTGCTGGTTCATAGACGTGGCCCAGAGTGTTGAGCCGAAGCATCCCAGTGCCTTGGAGTTTTTGATGAGAGACTGCGGCAACATTGTGAACTTCTTTGAACGGCGCGGCCTGCCCAACATCTACACCAAGGAGCAGCTTTTTGAGTTTATTACAGGTCTCAACGCAGAGGTCCACAATGCTGCCCAGTTGGAGCAGATTCACACGCGTGGAGCTTCCATTAACCAGGCAACTGCTCCCAATCAGGAGGAGTGCCCCGATGAACTGAAGCCTCTGGAGTATCCCTTTGAGCTGGCTTGGGAGAAGTCTCAGCAGGATCGCGAGGCCCAAAGGGCTCTCAAGCTAACGCAGGATAATAACGACAATGAAACCGATACGGATAAGGACCAGGAAAGCGATGGCAACGAGAACGATAATGACGACATGGAAAAGGTCAACAAAACTGCCAAACATTGAAACTTTAAAAGCGTAGCCTGATTTTCTAGTTTAGTTTGTAATTGATATTAACAGTTTGGCCACAGCGATTCTATTTGAATTTGTAAAATTCCTAAGGAAATACAATTATGCTTATAGTCAAGGGTCTTGACTATAAAAGATCCCTCGAAACAAGAATAAAGTTTTATTTTCCGCCTAAAAGGGTTTTTGAAATAGATTATAGTGATGATCTTATGAAAGATAAACATTCTAAAAGCAGCGGTCTTTAATAACCTTCAAAATCGATTAAATAAGTCAAGTTTTTCCGTAAGAGATCTCTTTCTCTCGTACGCTCCACTTTGCATTTGATGCACTGTGGCTTTGATCTTGAATTGTTATTAATCAATTAAGATTAATGCAAATGTCAGGCCTCGGTGGAAACACGCGCCACGCCCATCTTCCGAATCAGCTAACCCGGCAATTGAACTCATTTGGTGCGCAGTTTTCCCCATTAATTGGGAGATTTGTCGTTTCAATCGAATTCCCGATCAGATGATTACGTGGAGAAATTCCATGCCCAGTGCACACGTCGCTGCATTATCGACTTGTCGGATCTAGTGCATCTATCTGTATAGTCTGGATGCATTAGCAGGTTGGACTTTGCAAAATATAGTAGTTCAAGTGTGACGTCAGAATCCAGTTGCGAGCAGTTCAGTGCGTACCAATATTATGTATGGCTTTTGTTGGATTAAGTGGGGCTTGCGATTCAAAGTCTGTTTCGGATTACCCTTCCTTATCACTAGGGGAATTTATAAACAATATATATTCCACTTTATAGTTGCTCTGATTTAATGAAATAATAGCTAGCCTATTACAAAATCTGGAAAATTGTATTAACGACTCAAACGGAAATAGTTTTTGATTTCTGTACCCAAAGATAATCCCCTAGAAATGCATTTGATTCTTGACAAAGAAAGGGTTGCATAAGAAGAAGTTATCGTTATCGAAAACGAAAACCGTTGGCAGTGTATTTCCGTTTCACCCGAACTGCAATCGAGTTTAAATTCAATTGAACTGATTCACATTGGATGTTGTTGCTCTGTAGCCGTCAATCAAAATTGAACTTTCTTTCGAGCATCAGCACACGCAGCACTGCATCCATTTACTACTTGTTGTTTATTTGCGGCGCTTGCAAGTGGAAAATATTGTTTATTTTTGATTTCTGATTGAACGCAGCACATTTGACGTTGGCAACAACAGATCTGAAAAAAGCATCTTTTATTAGCGTCTCTTGAAATTGTGATACGAGTGGCTATATGTATGAAATTATACATATATGTTGTGCCTGCCGATGAGTATGGGTATATGTAACGCTGGTGGACCCACACATAGACCCCATAAGGGGGCCCGACTTCGTCCGATGGTGACGCAAAGAAGCGAAAGAGGAGGATCCGAAGACGAACAAAGTGGCGCGCCATGGCGTGGGGATAGAAGTTGAAAATAGACTCACCAAAAACACGAGTTGGAGCAGCCAGAACAGAATTGTAAAAAAAAAACCAACATATGAACGTGCGTTTGTATGAATTTTTCTTATCCCCAATAAAACCAAAATCATGTGGTGAAATAAATGTGTCATTCGCATTTGGATTTAAAAAAATAAGTATAGTACTGTGAAAATAGACGTTTTAAGTATGCACTTAAAAATATTTAAAAACAAAGCTTGATTGATAAGGTTGTTCTAGATTATAGGAATGTTATTATTATAAGTAAGCTGACTTGAAAACTTGATTAAGTTTTCTTTGGAAAAATCTTATTAATCTTAGAATTAAAGAGGCTTGTATAAATTAACTATTAAATAAAATGATGTGATATTGCTATAACTTAAATTAGTCACGAATAATCTTTTAAGTTTGTTATCTTTTTATACAGATTTCTAAGAAATAATACGAATTTCAGGGAATTTTGAAACTGGAGGAGCACTTGAAACCAGCTTTCATTGCGGGAAAAATAAAAAAGAGCGAATAACAAGTCAAAGCAATAATCATAAAGACAGTCAGAAAGAAGTGGGCAAAAAAGGCAACCGAAAGAGAGAGAAAAATACCAAACAAAGCTATAAACTCAGACATTGCGTTTGGATCATCAATTAAAATGTGCCAGGCATGTAATCAGGCGCTCCAGCTCGAATTCCAAACATCAGTGTCCAGTCCCCGCTCCTTGGGTGAAAAAGTGGGCTGACCTAGGCATGAAATTAATTAGGCTCACAGAGAAAAATATCAATTATATTTTCTTTAGTTTTTAAATAATTGTTTTAAATAATAAAGATTATTTTTTTTAGTTCCGCAATTGTATTCATAATTTTAATCACTTTAATAGGGCTTATTAAACTTTGAAGACAAACCCCGAATTCGGGTGTTTCATTTTAAATGGTAAAACCTTTTTTTACTCATTTTTTTTAAAAAAATATGAATTTTTGAGTAATTTATATTTTAATTAAAAACGTTTTAATCCAAAAATGTAAAAGTTACACTTTAAAATAAAATCTTAGCCCCCATATAGGGGAAAGACTTTCTTATGTAGTTTTTTCAAGTGTAGCTATTCACTCACACACGCGCCACTTGACAGTGCGAAGAGGAAGAGACAGAGACCGAAAACTTCGAAGGAGGCTCGTCGTGATCTTGGGGCTGCTGCGCTGCCTCTGCCAACGTCGCTGTCTCTGCCTCAGTCGCCGCCTCTGCCGACGCGATCGTGATCGAACTGACCTCAAGTGGTCGCTGCCGTCAGGCTCTCCCCACTTCCCGCTCCCAGCTCCCTACTCCCCCCATCCCACCCATCCATCCCTCCTCTCTAGCTGACACACACACTTTCGCACACGCGGGATGTACGCAGACTGGAATTTGCGCGTTTAAAGTTAACAATTTATTTGCATTATTAATTTTCATGTTGGCCCTACACCCAAAAAAAATCATTGTTAATGAGACAACTACTAATGTTGAAGATTTCTTAAAAATAAAATTAATTTATCTTTATAGTGTACCTAAAAACTTTTTAATAATCTTTATAATCCGAATATTTTTGTGTTTTATTTTCTTTTTATAAATAGTGTTTAAATTTTTAAAATAGTTCTTGGAGAATGTCGATTTAATTTGTTTTTGGGACTAACCTTTAAATTTTCTGCAAAAATTCATAACTTGGGAATTCGAATGACCTAATACTTTTGAACATCCCAGGATTCATATTTATTGAATTTATTTTTTTATTAATGGGGCTATTATCATTTTGACTTTTATGAATGAATCAGTTAATTATGATTAACAGAAGATCAAGAACATTACTCATTTACTAGAAATTTTATTTTAAAATTAAATAATGATTACTCATTGATTTTTAAAAATAAATTACCAAACGCAGTTAATAATTTACTAAGGTCTAATCATCTAATTCAATTAATTTTCTCAGTGTACCTACGCAAGTTGGTCAAGCCAAGTCTGGCGACTCCTCTTGTCTTCCGATGCTCGACTTGGACACTTGGACAGCGGCATCTTCTATTTTAGGTCTAACTTGTTAACTAGTTGCTGGCAACCGGCTTCAGTTGGCCGTGGAACGCGGGTATGTAATTCAAGTTAGCTACAAAAATAGAACCTTAATTTATTGTTGCCACCATTACATTGTGCGATCGTAGTTGGCAGTAGCTGCCCTTACATGGTCATATCATTTTCATTATTCACGGTGGCGCATCTGCACGCCCCTCTCCACCTCCTTGTTGCAAAATAAACGAAGCGACTTAAGCGAAAGTGAAATCTTCTGCGGTCTAAGATGTGAGTTCAGCATTCTCAAGTACAGTAGACAATGGAGTACAAAACTTCTGTAAAAAAAATTGTATAAGCAAAATTGATATTGATTTTACACCGATAATATTTTCCTTCCAGGGGAAGTTCATTTTAATTTCTTACGTTCATTTTCAACTATCGTAAATATTACTTTATTCTGTTTATTGGGTCGTTAAATCTGTTCAAATGCACCCACTCATTTTGAATAATTTAAACTGTTTAACTTAAATGTTCAGTAGGTGATAACTTTTAATTAGTTTCAAGAAATTATAAATTCTTTGAAATTATCATTACATTATTATAATCATCATTGTGTTCTTTTCTAATACCTAATAATAATTGTAGAAGAAAGTTATAAAGTTATTACTATAGTTAAAGTATACATATTTCTAGGAATCTCGAGAAACAATTTTGTATATCTAGAGTTTAAGAACTTTTTGAATATTCACTGTCCCCTTTAATTGGTCAGCACAGCAATTTGTAAATAATTACCAACTTCTTTCCTACGGGACGACACTACGATCCCAGTAAATTATAAACCGGGCACTCAGCCATGCCCACTCCGTCGCCAACTACGCCGACGCCCATTTCGACGCCATCTTCATTAAATTCTAGGGCACTGAGAGCTTAGTGCCGAAAAGAAAAGGCGAAATTTCGTGATAAACACATTCACAAACAGACTTAATTGATGTTTCCCAAAATATAACCTTTCGAATTGTCATCACAATTTAAGGCGAAAAACTGTTGCAAAAATAATAATAAAAATTGACAGGCACATGCTAATGAAGGTAAGCGTTCGCCCAAATGAACCTGATGAGGTTTATTAGGCTTTTGCTTGATTGCCGAACGAGCAGCGCTTACAGTACGACAAATGTCCGAAATGGCCAGAAACGTGTTTCCATAAAAATCACCTCCAAAATGTCCGTCACGTGAGACGATCGGTACGGACCGGCGATGAGTCAGCGACCCATGCGCCCCCGAGCGATTTCAATATATACCCCATACATATATGTATGAATATATTCGCGGTACTCATTAATAAACCGCAAACATATTCGCTGTCGGGTATCCGAATGCACGAGTATGTAAACTGGAGGCGTTTACCCTTGACCATGTTTTGACAACCAACATTACCACATGGTCAGAAGCGGGGAACCGAGGACCGTTATTAGCCGGGAGAACCCAATAACGAACCGATATAACATAATCCGAAACAATCGATCTATGTATTCCCCTCTACCTGGGCAATAACTCACTTTTGGCATGTGCTGATTGACGGACAGATGTTTCCACAGGGGTTCCGATATCATCGGTACCTACATATCATATCTACCTGGTTCTGGCTGTTTTCAGATTTCTCCAGATTCTGTCGACTTGTTTACGAACGTCACACACAAAACGTGGTGGCAAAAAATGGTAATACGAAGCCCTTCAAAGGCGGCATTGCCAGCTCGAAAAACCCGGGAATTGGCAATAGTAATTGGCTAAAAATAGAAAGTAGATCTTAAGTTAGGCAACATCATCGTAACTATACCGAATAAATAAAAAACCCAGCAATCACTATATTTTCCATATCTTTTCTGTTGTCCCATTTTTTTTTACACAATCAAGTAAAAGGAACCAAGATTGTAAGCCAAATTCATGCAATATGCCTTATCTTTATGGAATTGCGGACACCAAGTTCCTTCACCAGAAGGTGAAGGCGAAGGTGAGGGCCCGTTCGGAGATGGCTCCCACCAAGTTCCGGCGGAACGATTTCCTCAAGGGTTGTCCCAAATACGACAAGGACGACATACCCATACAGTTCAGGACTTCGCCCGATTCCCTCGTAGAGCTGTGCTCCATTGTGGTGGACAAGCTGCCATTGCCCTCGATCTTCGAGTGGGACGACATGGACATTAGGCGATGGATCAATGGCTACGGTTATCCTCAGTATATGGTGGGTTTTTCTCAGCTTGAGATTATTAAATTACAAATTAAATGGAATTACTTACCAGAACACCCTTCGTGTGAATATGGTCTCGGGACGAAAGCTGCTCCTACTGGACGCCTCTGCTTTGTGTGCCATGAACATCAAGGATTTCGATCACATCCGGCATATAACCTACGGCATTCGGATGCTCTTCCACTTCGAGCTGACCAAGTTCTCCTCCAGCATTGCCCTGCCCGACGAGAAGCCCAACGAGCTGTACTTGCTGTTCCACACGCAGACCGGAGTGAACTACGATGAGGTGCGCAGGTCGGATCTCTACCGACGGATGCAGATCCTTCGGGAGCGGTCCCGCAACCTGGACCACTGGGATCTGCTGTACCTATGGCTGCGCCGCGAACAGGAGCGCAAGTTCAAGGAGCTGATCGGAATGGTTCCGCGTGGTAAGATGTACAAGTGCGCCACGGTGGCGGAGGAGCCGGAGGAGTCGCCACTGGATCTGGAACCGGATGAGCTCATGTGCATGACCTGCATCCCGCCTTGCGATTGCGACTGGACCGAACGGGATGTCCGGCTGCCGTGGCGACTCCAGTGCCTGGCTCCCATGCTGACCACCACGATGAGCAAGTGGAACGACATGCAGGCGCAGTGCTCTATGTGCATCCCGCCCTGCGAGTGCCGCTGGCCACCACGCTACTACCTCACGGGAACTGTGATCCGGTGCCTCCAGCAGCGCTTCCCCGAGAAGTTCTGTCCCATCTTCGACGAGCGATATCGGGCTTCACCGCGACCCAGTCTCGTGGAGCGTTGGACCCGCTTCTCCATTTGATTTGGAGCTTCTAGAAACTCTATATATGTATATTTATTTTATATGGACTGTATTTTGGTTTTCTTGATCGAACGACACTCTAAAAATTAATAAAACTGATATTTTGGATTTATTTCAACGTCTTCAAGGATTTCTTTTAAAAGTAGTCGGAAATCTATTAACAGATAAAGAATACCCTAAGATAGCACACACAGAAAATTCGATATGAAATAGGGTAAATTCTACCTTATTTCATATCAATAAAAAGCCGATATGATTTATGTCAAATTTATGATTCGTGTAAAATACCCAATTTAGTATTTCTTAAACAAATAATGTAAAATAAGATAAACATAATCTTTATTTATATCCAAACTTGATCTTTAAAAAATATAAAATTGACCATCACATATCAATCTGATATTTTTTCTGTGCATATTCTAATGATTTAACCTCTATTTCTACTATATTTCGCATATTTTGCAACTTTAGTAGACTATGTTATCCATTTTGTTCTATTTCAATTGGTTCTAATGTTGACTTCAGAAATTTCCATATTGTATCTACAATTAAGTGGGTATGTTCGTAGCACTCCCATACCGCAAGCTCCGCCCTATTTAAATTCGAACAACAAAGTAGTTTGTGTTTCAGAAAATCTATTTCATCATGCATATCTACACTAGAAAGAACGTTCTGTTGTTGTTATTAGCATCTCAGCTGTTTTGAAAACAAACAAATCTGTCGCCAATAAGCTATTAATCAACAAAATATCTGTCAAAACAAAAAGCTACCGGCAGAGAAGACTAAAAAATTGCCACAAAACTAAGTACTTACTTTGTAAGGAGTCATCGCTTTGGCAGCAGTTTTTCGCTGCTGATAAAGTACTTTTGACGCCTCGCACATTTCTGCCGTTAGGGGGTTAACTATCCGATCGCATCTGGATAAAGATAATGGCAGCTGGGCAATCGAACTGACAGGCGTCGAGAAAGTAGGGAAAGGAGAAAGAAACAAAGAACGGAAAACAAGACGACGAGCAATAAGGTACAGCATAAAAATAAAATAAACGGCGCAAGAATTTGAATTTTGCATCCCACGAACAACAACGACGTACGACGGACGTCGGACGTCAGCAGCAGCAGAAGCGGCGGCAGCAACAGCAGCAGCAGCAGCAGCAACAACAGCAACAGCAGCAGAGACAACAGCAACATCAACGGCGACTGAGGCGCCGACGTCGCTGCCGGCGAACCGCTTTGGCCGGAGGAAAGAAAAAGCCGCCGACGAACGGCCGCATTTTCAGTTCAGTTCCAACGCTCCGAGTGAAGTGAACACACAGCAGCAACACCCGAGCGACAGCAGCAACATCTAGCAGCGACAGCAGCAACATCAGGCCACCGCAGCAACATCGATTCGATTTCGATTTCGAAACCGCTCGAAATCAGTTCTAGAATTGCCTGCGCTTGCGCTAGAAAACTCTTCGCTTTTCGTTTCAAAAATAATCAACAGCTGTCCGTCCCAATACTCTAAAAACTGTTTTTTTCTCCGGAGAGAAAGTGTTCAGACCCTTTGTTTTCCGATCTTCAAAAAAACTGAAAACTGTTTTCAAATATTTAAAAAAATAAGAGGAAAACATACATATATAAAGAAAAAAGACTTAAATAAACAACACACACGTGCGGTTTCTTTGCGGTCTTGACGCGGTTTCCGTTTTCAGTGTCTGGCTGTGTTGTTTTATGCAAATCGGCGTAAACTCAATCATACAAATACAGATTGCTAATCGGTTTGTGCTGAACAAATTATATAATTTGCCATAAACAACTAACATTTGTTAGTTGTCGCTGCAGTTATCGTCGAGTGCAAGGTGGGTTGCGGTTCCTAATGCAAATATTGCTAACAATCCGTTTCGAGTGTGATACAATTACAATTATTTATAGCCAAATGGCGTTTAATTAGATCTAAGATGAAGCATATTTATTTTAAATATTTTAGCAGAGCACGTATTGCCATTTGAGAATAAATTAAATAGTGATTTAATGCTAACGCAATTAAATATATGGTTTTTAAAATTTCTAGAAACTGCTGGTGTCATAATTGCTTCTAAAACTATTAATGTGATAAACGATAAATAACTAACTAGTATTTCAAGGCGCAAAAAGTTTAATATAGCAATTAATCGAGGGCTAAGTATGGCAATATTGACATAAATTAACTGCTGATTTAAGATCTAAGTGGTTCGTGTTTTGATACTTATTATAATCGTGATTTACAAATTAATTGTGCGGATAAAAAAATCTAATAATGCCATAACTGATAATTAACTAATTTTTCTTTACTAAAATTTTAAAAAAACATAAATTTTTTTTTTAAATTTTTTGTAAATTTAAAATTTTTTTTCGGAAAATAAATTTTTTTTTTCTGTATAGCTTTTCTGTTTTCTGTGATATCCAATTCATTTTAATTTTAAGTGGAAAGTGAAATTAATACGCGCCACATTGTGTATTGTAAACAAAAGTAAGCTTGGCAATTACTTTATCGATAAATATAAACATTGACTGCTACACTTTTTTATGAGTAATATTATTTAATGAGTAATTGCTTCTATTTGTAAGCAAATCCCCGCCGATGAGGCTGAAAAGTCGCGCGTTACGAATTTTGTTTGCTATATATACGGGTTGTAGGAAAATGACGTACTGACATGTGACCGTATAGAAGTCGTATATAGTCATTGCCCACACAACTAACTGACAGATGCCGCTTTTCATTGGGTTAATAACATGGCAACATGATTCACGCACAAGGACAATAATTTGGGATATATATATATCCCATATCCTTACACATGCGGGTATAGGTTGTTCGCATTGTTGTTGCCAAGACGCCAGCAAATATTTGCACCACAAATTGACCAAACGCTATATAAACCCATAGTTAATTGATTGGACTAAGTCTAACATGTTGCTAGGGGCTGATTTTCAACCTAAGACCCTCCTGTCTGCCTCACATGCACGTGTCTGGCGATAATTAGCATGCAACAAATCGCATATAGCTGACGAATTTCCATTTCCATTTCCACCACCGTTTCAATAAATTATCGCGGCGCCAGCAGAACTCTGAACAAAAAATGATAGCGACAGACCATTGCAGTTTTTTGGGTACCATAACTGAAAACTAATAGAACAATAGATAAAGTGTTATAAAAAATCTATTTATTTGGTTTCCTATGAATTTCTGTATGAAAATATTTATAAACTTCCTTAGTGAAAGTATAATATTTTGCTCTAAACTTAAAGTGATCCTATATCCTTTTCCGGCTTGCTTGCTAGCCCATATCTTTTGTCATCACATCTACATATTTAACTTGTGAAAACTAATAGAACACTAGATAAAGTGTTATAAAAAATATATTTATTTGGTTTCCTATGAATTCCTGTATGAAAATATTTAAAAACTTCCTTAGTAAAAGCAAAATATTGATCTTAACTTAAAGTGATCCGATATCCTTTTCCGGGTTGCTTTCTAGCCCATATCTTTTGTCATCACATCTACATACATATTTAACTTGTGATTCACTAGACCGGACTTTTGCAAATTTGATTAGCCTACGATCTTCATTTAATTCCATTTGACGTGAAAGTAGCCAGGCTAGCGGCTCTTTTGGACGCCACTCAAGTGTTCGCGTCTCATTATATTTAGAATTTCTGATTTCTGGGCGGCGGCATTTGAAGACGCAGAAGGGGACGATAAGGGGTGGCGATAAGCGGGCCAGGAGCCAGTTTTCGGGGGGGAGGGGCTATCCGGTATAGTTGTGAATGAGCCAAGCGGCACTGTGTGATATAATTGCCTTGAGTCATGGGACAGACACGACACTGCCCCCATATATATAGCATTTATGCCCTCCTCTGGTGAAACTATGTACATACCTTTCGTGGGCACGTTCAGGTACGAACACGAGACACCAGCGATAAGATTAGATAGTCAAAAGTCGAAAAAAAGAACCATCGGTGGGTTACTCCGGAAAAAGTTTCATTAACTTTGCAGACTATTAATATCGTTTTCTCCAGATGTTTATCATACCGCTTTATCATATTTCGTTTCCAATTTAAAGACCTTTGCTAACTTCTGGTACATTTCCATTTGCAGAGCGGGACAGAGAGGCGTCATGTCCAACACGGAGAAAGGAGGTCTGCACAGAGTGCGAAGTAAGTACACCAAATGATACGATATGATATCACGCGCGAAAAGTCCCCAGCCGGTTCTTAAGTTCCCACCTGAAGTAACTGAATAATATATACACCTGAATATAATATTTTAATTTTATTTTCTAAACTACCTTCTGTTACTTACGAAAAATGAAGTCCGAAAGTTTGAAATTTTTCTACTATATTTAACTTTTTATATTTATGTGAGACACTTAAAGGTTTAGAGTTTCCGTATAGCCACTGTATTAAAATTGGTATTTCCACCTGCTGGTAGGCCAGTCGAAAGTGCCAGAACAAAGTCCCCAGTTAACCGTACCAGAACCCATAGCCGAGCCCCTTTTTTCAGCGCTTCTAGACGCGCAACGATAACAGGGCCAGAAACCGCATGACGGCACTAAAAAATGGGGCGCGCCACGGTCATTCGGATTGAAAATCAAAAAAACAAAAAAAACAAGAGAGAACGCTATAGTCGGGTTGGTGTCCCGACTATCAAATACCCGTCACTCAGCTAAAGGGTTGGTGTCCAGACTATCTAATAAACGTAACTCAGCTAAAGAGAGTGCTAGGGAGATGGAGATAAAACTTTGATCAGGCATAAGTTTTAAACGAATGGTCCGATTTAAAAAATTTCTTCTACATTTCGATAGGTATTGATAAACACAACAAAACTGCATTCCTACTTTTCCGATATATTAAAATTTTTCAAATCGTATATAAGCTATTGTGGGCGTTAGAGGGGGCGTGGCACCTTTTTGAAATAAACTTGCGCTGCGTAGGAACTCCTAGAATCTGCATGCAAAATGTCAATCTTCTAGCTTTTATAGTTTCCGAGATCTCAGCGTTCATACGGACAGACAGACGGACAGACGGACAGACGGACAGACGGACAGACAGACATGGCTGTATCGACTCGGCTAGTGACCCTGATCAAGAATATATATACTTTATGGGGTCGGAAACGCTTCCTTCTAGCTGTTACATACTTTTGCACGAATACAATATACCCTTTTACTCTACGAGTAACGGGTATAAAAAGCCTATGCCTGACGGCCAATTGAATTGAAACTCGGTTAAAATAAACAAATCGATTTGACTCCTCCTCGATCCAGTTTGATTGGTGTCAACGAGACAAGTTGTATTGAGGTTACAAATCAATTGGGCTATGTGATTGAATTGAATGCTGATTGATTTTCCGGTTCCTCGGCTGGTCCTTACAGTATATAAGAAATTTTTTTTAGAATTTTTGTAAGCTTAGGGTTAAAAAAGAAAAACAAAATATTTCAATATATTTTTTTAAAGTCTTAAAGAATTGCTGAATTAATGTCCTTAAAATAAAGAAGTTTACCTGAGCCGGACCAACTTGTGTTGATCAAAATCAAACATCCTAAATCAACCCCTTAATAATTTCATATCCTAAATAATAAATATAAATGTTGATAAATAGTAACAAATCATTTTTTTTGCAATGATAGCCTGACCCACTTGTGTCAATCATAATATGATAAATATTTAATTGTAACACCCTCGACACACTTGTCAACTCCTCGATCACTGGCACCGGGTTGTTCGAGGGGTTCTTATATATATATATACCTTCCATCCTTGGCCTGACACTCCTCGAGTGCGATGTCATCGATATGGATATGGGATACGGGGATACGGACGCCCACGCCCTGTGACAGCTGGACTGCGTAGTTGGGCGACCTCATGACGCCATTGTTATGACATTTCCAAGGAATACCACGCATTAAACTATGCAAACAAATTAGCACAGTCACGCTAACTAAACACGTTAGTTGGTCGACCACCCAGCATTCCCCCCCCCTCTCCCCCTCCTTTCGGAATTGTCAAACAAATCGTATTCCGCATGGAAAGTTTAGTTCATGGACTAAATTCTAAGTACATTTCGCAATTAATTGAACGACTTGGTGTTGTTGTGGTTTTTGTGGCGAATTTTTAATAGCCTGTCGGCGACGGTCATCCGACTGTTTACTATTTAATTCGTACTTTTGGAGCTGTTTAGCACTTTAGAGCCAGACAATCGGACAGAGTGATGTGGATTTTTTGGGTGGGGGTCGAGGGGGGCCGGTGATCGCATGCCCGAGTGCACATTTCGTCGACCCCGTGAGCAAACATGAATGATAGATAAGCCCCGGAGCTCTAACCAAAAATCAAAGCGTCCAATTAGCACGAAAATATCAAGGGGGCAGCGGGGAAAGGTGAGAAATACTCACGTCTCACGACCCAAAACGCACTTCTGACTACCCTAGTTTATGCCCTCTAATTAGGGGGAGTTGCGACTAACGTTGATGGTGCTAATTAAAGACGTTATACCTCCAGACAATTGCAAGTTCATTTAACATTAAAATTAGTATTAAATGCATATCGATTAAAGAGTGTTATTGTTCATTACAGACTCGTGTAATTCACAACCACGCCCACACATCACTTTAAGCTAGTCATTGAAAATAATACAAGGGAGGTGTGATTCATGAACGATTTTTATAGGTTTTCATTGTTTATTGACATTGCGAATTGTTTAAAATAATTCAAGGTGCTTAACTCATTTAGAGGCTTATATATATAAGAAATTATTTACACAAGTTAATTTAAGTTTTTAATTAATATTAAAGATCTAAATATAGGTTCCATTTAATTTAAAGTTATTTTCAATGAACATGAGTTCGTTTAATTAAAAAAACCTTTTGAATAGTAATTGTATATTAATAAAAAAATGTATATTTTTTTCCATAATAGGAAAGACTACTTCCTGTGTTATTTTACGAAGTACATTTAATTTACATTTTTTTGCCCAGCAATATCACAGTAAATATTTATTTCATTTAATGAGATAATGAAAAAGCTTTTAAAATCGTTGAAGTTTTTATTCAGTTAAAACCCACTCGGAAATAATAGAACCTGCACAATTTGGCCGGCTTATCAAAATTCCCCAGAGGAACCGCTTCTCGTTGTGATTCGAGTCTCCATTTGAATACACATTTGAATCCGCCGGGTATTCACCCTTGGCAACAGACTTCGGGTCGTCGCCTGGAATTAATCAAACAGTTAAACCCCGCCACAAGTAATGAATAATGAGCATGTGCTGCGATCATTCCGCTTACGATAAATTGTTATTAAACTTCTGCCACCTCATGTCGATGTGTTTACTAGACCCTCCAACTTATCGATGACTGTCATAATTGGCACTCCATTGTAGAAACTCCCCAACAGGTTCAATTGTTCTACCCCGTGCGCTTAATATGCAATGGATTAATTAAGTCAAGTCCAGTTTTTGTGTTGAAACAAAGATTGTTTTTAATTGAGGTAAATTAATTTCTTGGAATTTTCGGTGTGGTTTACATATCAACATACGTGCTACATACAGGCTAGAGAATGGAATTTTGTTCATAATTGTGGGTTTTGCGTTGTATTTCCGCTGGACATGGCACACTTTCCTGATAGCGTCTCATGTTATTTAATTAGAAACCAGAAATTTCAAGTAATTGTTGAAAAATTAAGAGTTCCTTTATTAATCAAATCGACGGGCGCAGCAGACAGTAACAAAAATTCCGGCTTTGAACCCAGGGACCCCTTAATCATTCGGTCGTCTGAGCGATAATCGAAAAAGCTGAGGCAAGCCTCCATTGATGGTTCTGAAACGACATTTATACGCGTTGACTTCGGAAATAATATTTTTAAATTAATCTATCGTCTATATATAATCCCGTTCTTTGCCAAGGCAACGCGTGTCCCGGTTTTTATGGCTTCGAGCACCAAAGTTCAGAAAGTAGTTTTCGACTATTGGCGAAATAGATGTTGATAACTTTTTAATGGGTCCAAAATATTATTTTCTAAGGCCACTGAACGCCTGGCGACGAGCCCCCTTTTATATATATATAGCTATATGTATATTTTTTAATGCCAGCCATAAATGTATACATATGCATGTGGGGCCTGAGAAACCCCTGACAACTTGTTTACAACCTGTAGCTCTTCATTAGCCGGCACGTGCATGTCTGAGATATGGCCGGAGGAAATGACAACTTGAAGTTGCATTCGTAGGCAGTCATACTTTATGCTGGATTAAAGTGGTTCGGATACTGGCAATCAGATAAGGGCTCTTATGACGTTTACTTTGGCAACTTTATGGCCGAATGCAGCACTTTGGATCCCACCTAAGTCAATAAAAGTTCTGGATTTCCTGCTTTGTGCGGCTGTAAAGCCATCAAACAATTGCCCAGACATTCCATACCATACCATACCATACCAGACTTATCAGTCTGGATTGTGTAGTAAATCTATACAAGTTCCTCGTACTTAAGACTGATTGCACTTTGAACGGCAAGCGCCACAAGTGCAGGCCCCAATTGTAAATTTCCATGGAAGATTTCCGAGCGGAATGAAAGGAACGAATCTAGGACAATAGCGATGAGGAGATGGTGATGGGAAAGGCCCTCCGGAGATGGCCACCAATAAATCACAATGCAATCGCCCAACAAAAGTGATAAGTGCGGCTCTGTGTGCCTTTGACAAACAGCAATTGCCACAATAATTCAGCAATTAATTAGCATTGGCTTATTGCTTATTGTTGAAGTAGAACCAGTTCCTCGGAACGCGCAAACATACGCGAAAACAAACAACGTTGCTATTGCTTTTTCGCTATTGGCATTACAATTCACTCGATTTCAACGAGGCCAGTTCCGTAAATCAGTTAGAAACGGAAATGCAGTTGGCCAGCATAACAAAGCCAATAATTGCCGCTAGAAGGCGACGCGGCAATGTCATCCAACCGACAGATATATACTTACTATATCTGATGTATTTCCACAAGTACAGTGTGTTTCGGGGGTCTAAAATGAATAAAACCATTTTTGAAGAGCATCAAAAACCTTTAAACGATTTTAAAAAATTTTAATATTTTGAAAAAGTAAAAATGCAGTTTTATTGTGTTTATCAATACCTATCGAAATGTAGAAGAAATTTTTCAAATCATTCCATTCGTTAAAAAGTTATGCGCGATCAAAGTATTATATCTCCATCTCCCTCGCACTCCCTTTAGCTGAGTAACGTTCTCTCTTGTTTTTATATTATAAGGCACTTACATATTTTTCAGATTTTTTATAAAGGCAAACATAAAAATGTATTCATATTTTTTTATTTTACATATATTTATTTAAATCGGGAAATCTTTTCATAAGATCTCATCAAAAAGTATTAGAATTTTCCCTAAAACATGCGCAGTGCAAAATAATCGATCACATTTATAAATGGACAGAATACGAAAAATGACCTTAGTGGCATTAATTTCCGTGTATTCAGTCTGAAGGTCTGAATGATCATTTCTCAAGATAGTTTGATATAGAAATCGAGGACAAAACAGTCCTGAGACCCACTGTATCGCTTGATCACGTGGAGCGACCCGATACAATCGATTTATCTGGGCAACAAAACAGTGTTTTTTTGCATTTCCCCCTGTCGGTAAAATGTGTTCTAGTTTTACATATGTTTGCACAAATCAGTTGAAAACTACTGCGACTGGGAATCGCAAATCGGGTGTGTGTGTGTGTGTGGGAGTAATGGCTACAAATCGAATCTGAAAAGTGGGCTCGTGTTTGGCGCGCCTTCGCCATAACTCATACGCCACGTTGCGCCCGCTCCGATCCCATGACTAGAAAAAAAAAGCAAAAAATTGACTTGGCACCTTGACAGAATAGTGCGCATTAATGTGACGTCGATGCGGGCCTTTCTTTGCCCGTCTTTTAGAGGAAATATCACAGCAACGTCAGAGGTGGATAATGGAAAATTTTCGCCGAGACCAAAACGCCCACACAGTTTTTGAGGACATTCCACCAGAAATTTTGCCCGCTGATCACATGCGTTTTTTTATTCGAAAAGAAAACACACTTCCATTCGAGGAGAAAATAAATCAGTCGGTCGAGGCTGATGACGATATCATCGGTGGTTAACTTTCACCAACAGACTCAACACCCTGCAGCCGCCATAGTCTATCCAATTTTGAAGGTCAGGAATCGGCAGAGAGAATCGAGAGTGGGAGATTATTATCAGAGGGTGTGGCGGTCTACCCAATGCCCGCATTCGAACGATAGAGAGGCATTATAAATAGATCCTAAAGAGTAAAGGCAAACGAAATAGATAAAATAAAATAAAGTGAAATAACAGGCTGGGTACTTAGAAAAATGCCAGTACAAGACATTTTCGGAATTGCTTTTGCGTCAACCCAAAAGTGCCGGATATGCGTCTTTCGAAAATATTATTTAAAAGCAAAAACTCATCTTGCCTTCGAGTGCCACTTAATTAGTCCGCCATTTAGTTGAATAAATTCAACGAACATTTTCCCGAGAAATCAATGAACCCAAATGCAAAACGAACTCAGATTCACTTGTTGCGCGATCATAAAAACAGTAATTTAAGTATCACGTTTGCCCGTATTCATTTCGTTTTATTTACTTGCCGGCTATTTTTAAGTTTTTGCCTTTCTTTGATGGGATTTTTATGTTGCTGCGAACTGCGAACTGCGAGTTGGGGGGAACTTGTTTCAACTCAAGTAGAGCATCAACGAATATCCCACCAATAAAGGCTAAAGATCAGTGCAAAAAAAGAGGCAACCGAAAGGCACAGAAACAGAGACCAAATCAAATACGTTTATGCACGAGACAAGCGAAATTCCGAGAACAGTTTGTCAAAATCCAGTTGACCCGGCAGTGTGAAACCCAAATAATTTTGAGCGTTTTTAGCCGGTTTTCTCGGTTGTAAACATCAAGCTTGGCCTTCACTTAATTTATTGCCAAAAAGATGAGAAAGAGGCAGAAATAGTTTGGCGGTAAGCAAAAGGCCGCTCGACAAAAAAAAAAGAACAGTTCGAGGCGACAATTAATCAAGAACTCTTTTCTGCTCGGAGGCAAACAAGTTTCAACCATTAAGATTCTCGGAAGGAGTCGCATCTCCCAATTTCAAGTCGATGAGTAAGATCTGTTAGAGATCCCTTGATGAGTTCATTTTGATAAATTTGAGCTCCCATACAAATTCTATTCGCTTTAATTATTATCGAAAATGTATGCCTAATGGGTATTTAATTTGATAAAGTTGAATAACTGGATTAATTAATTAATTGCAATAAAACTGTTAGAAAACTGCTTTTAACTGTGACTTAGCAGTTCCTTGGTGTAGTAAAAATTTTTAATTTATAGAATTTATTTTTAGCTGCCATTCTAGATAAGAAAATGAATTTACTACTCTGTAAATTAAAATCCTCGCCAGTTTATGGCAAAAATTTATTATAATTTATTTCCTCTGTGGAAGTGGAAGTCGTATAAATCAATCCTTATCGACATATAGTGGCGGTAATTTGAGGCACACGCTCTTTTAGCATTGATTCGAGGTGTCTGGTTTCAAGACGTGCCCCAGAAATTAACAGACCGCCGTCTGTTAATGATCTAAACTTTCCCATTGACGTACACTCTTGGTCAATGCTAATCGCAGACCTTCTGAGTTCTCATTATCTCCCGGGATTTTCGAATAGCTATGGTCCGATCCGAATCGATCTTATCTGATATTCGAGCAGAGAAACTGGTCGAAGACGAAACCTTGCCAATATATATTTTGTGATTTTTTATTTTTGTATATTTCGGGCACGTTTTTCTGGTTATATGGGATCGAGAATTTATAGCAAACATGACTAGATATTTTTTTTTAACGCTTTTTTGATGGTTCAGTTTCGGTTATTTTCGAGTGCTAATTTGAATACAAGTTGAGTGTCTCGGTTTATTGTTTCGCCGCTCGCTTGATGATGCTCGCCGATGTCTAGACAAATCGAGTGGCGTTATTTTTTTGCATGACATTAACATGATATTGGGGCAATAATCAGCGAAGTGGGCGTGTCCCGGCCAGACAGCCGATAGACTGATAGACTGGCCCCGATAATCGCTTCCCCGCAGCTGATAGCAAACTTTTTTTTTTCGATGGGAAAGTCGTTTCGAAGCGAGTTTATCTCCGCCCCTCGACCGGCATCAATAATCGGTTTATATATTTACACCGACACTTGCGAACATTTCCCCAAAATTGAAAAGGGGTTCAATGGAGTTCAACGGCACTCGAAATTTATACATGTGATTTGCGAGAAATTCAACCCGAACTCGAACAATGCACTTTGCCACTTAATAACCGCCCAAAGGATGACAGTCGGAGTCCGAGTTGATTATGACCACCACTTAATGATCTTTCAGTTTGTGTATCTTCGACTCCAGCAAATAAAAGCTGATTCAGTTCTCCTTAACTTTGAAGCTGCACCCACAACCGGGCGATCCTCAATCCTCAAATCAAATTCATGGCCCATTCCGTATGCTATTGAGGTCACCTGACAACGACTGTTAAGTTTTGTCGTTGCGATTTTATTGGCTCATTAATATGGGTAATTAATGCGTTTATCTGGGCTGCATCGTGTAATGAAAACAACAGATTACATCAGATAATACTTATGGTGGGCGGGATACTGTGAGTTGATAACAATTCACTTTACAGGAGTGTAAACGAAACTTGTGTTAGCTTTTTGCGGATTTATAGAACCTCTCTGTTGATTTTTTTTGTATTCAAACTTAATTTTGCTGTAAGAACTTGAAAGCTTATTGAAAATACCTTTCTTATCGAAATGTTTTTTAAAATGCTTCTGTTTAACCTATTTTATTTAATAGCATTTTTCAAGAATCTTGTATTATCGTAATAACCTGAGCAAACGAGTTTTTGTGTTTTAAAAAATGCTTCAGCAATATTAAATTATTTTTTCATGGAATTTCTTAGAATTGTTGTGTTTTTTTGATATTATAATAGAAATATTCAGACAGAGGAGTTCTTGTAAATTTAATGTGATTAAAAACTAAGTTTTTAATGAAGCCGAGTTTTGTTATCACCAATTTTTTCGGTCTTTGGCTGGGGTTTTTTTCAAAGTCACTGGTCGCCTGACTTTCGGCTTTCTGGGAATATTCCAGAGCTGAATTTTAAGTGTCTAACCTTTCGACGACCCAGACGACGAAGCCTCGGCTTTTTCACTAGTATCAATGTTCGGCCTTGCATTGGATTCTATTATTAATTGGGCACTGTTCTTCTCTTCTCCCCCAGACTTCCTGTCATGCCGCCAAGTGCTGAACCTGCTGACCATGCTCGGCTTCATGCTGAACTACGCCCTGCGAGTGAACCTCACCATTGCCATCGTGGACATGGTCCGGCCGAATGTGACGGCGGGAAATGCCACCTCAGCGGGAAATAGCACGGGAAATAGCACTGCCTCGCCGGACGGAGTGGATGTGTACGAGGAGCGCTTCCCGTGGGACTCCTACCAGACCAACTTCGTGCTGGGCTGCTTCTTCTGGGGCTACATCCTCACCGAGCTGCCCGGCGGTCGTCTGGCCGAGCTGATCGGTGGACGCCGCGTCTTCGGACATTCCATGCTGTGGGCCAGTCTGCTCACCCTGATCACGCCGCTGGCGGCGCACATCAACTATGTGGTGCTCATCGTGGTGCGAGTGGTGCTCGGCTTCATGCTGGGCGCCTCCTGGCCAGCCATTCACCCGGTGGCCGCCGTCTGGATTCCGCCCATGGAGCGTTCCAAGTTCATGTCCAATATGATGGGTAAGTCGGGGGAGTTATTGGGGCTTGAAAGATCTTTCCTTCAGTTTTACTTTAAATTAAATTGGGGAAATATTAAAAAAAATCTTTGAAGGAATTTTTTGTTTCGGATTTTCCTTTAGATTATCTTTTCTTGAGAAATTTTTAGAAAAATTGGATAAACTTATTTATGTATTAAAATTTTTTAGATACTTCATTCAATTTTAATAAGTTTCTTTTTCTGGGAAAGTTTTCTTATAGCGAAAATATTATCCATATATTTTTTGTCCGCCCAAGAGAGCTTCCCTCTTATTTTGCCTAGTTTTTCCAGTACTAACTAGTATTTCTTATCTATCCCATAGCTTCTTCTCTTGGCGCTGCGATTACCATGCCCATCTGCGGCTACCTGATCTCCGTCGCTGGCTGGGCCAGTGTCTTCTATCTGACAGGAGCCGTCGGTCTGCTGTGGTCCTTGGCCTGGTTCACCTTCGTCTACGAGACCCCGGCCACCCATCCCCGGATTACGGCTGAGGAGAGGCGGGAGATCGAGGAGGCCATTGGCACCAGCACCTCCAAGAAGCGCCCGAGTCACGTTCCCTGGGGTCAGCTGCTTTGCTCTCCGGCTGTGTGGGCCATCATCATCTGCCACGGACTGGCCGTCTTTGGCTTCTTCACGGTGGTCAATCAGCTGCCCACTTTCATGTCCAAGATTCTGCACTTTGACATCAAGCAGGTTAGTTGCTTAAAGAAGGGATATCTGGTGATTTAACCTTACTAACCGATTTTTATCTCTTGCAGAACGGCTTGTTCTCATCGCTGCCTTATCTGGGCAAATACATAATGGCTGTGGCCTCATCCTATCTGGCTGATTACCTGCGCAAGAAGGGAACTCTGAGCACAACGGCCACTAGGAAACTATTCACTACTTTTGGTAAGTGTTTTGGGTGCAGAAGAAATAGTTATCGTAGATATATTAAGAGTTTTCTAAGGAAATGCTGTTTTGAACTAAAAAATGTTTTCTAAGAAAAGCAGTCGTCATAAAACTTAAACCCGAGAACACAATAATTTATAACCAGTCTATAAATAAATTAGATAAAATTCAAGTTCAACCGAAATAGATTTTTCTGATGAAATTCATTTTATATTTAATTTTTTTTCTGGTGAAACAAGTTTTATAAATTCTTTTTCTCCATTACAGCCTTGGTGATTCCGGGTCTGCTGATGATAGTGCAAGTGTTCCTGGGCTATGATGCCACCTGGTCCGTGACCATCTTTTCGCTGGCCCTCTTCGCCCACGGAGCTGTCACCGCTGGCTATCTGGGCAATGGCCTGGATATTGCACCCAACTTCAGTGGCACCATCTTTGGGTTGGCCAACACGCTGTCTTCCTTCGGCGGATTCCTTTCCACGTGGATGGTGGGAGCCCTGACCTACAATGATGTGAGTTATAACGATATAATGATTTAGATGGATTAATATAATAACTTGATTAATTACAGGTATCCTTTGCTTCGTGGCAAATTGTGTTCTGGATTCTGGCAGCCACCTATATCTCGGGACCCATTGTGTTCGCCATTTTTGGAACCGGTGAACTGCAGCCCTGGAATAATCCTCCGGAGCGCGTTAAGATCAGCGATGTCACCCAGGAGGAGGGTGTTCCCCTAAAGAACGAGAAGTGAATTCGCTTTGCCAGTGAGCCTCAGTCGGTGCTTCTACTGTTCCAGATGAAGGGAGTGGAATGAAAGCCAAGTTGGAGATCGCCAGACATCATCATCCGCACAAGTTATAGTAGTTGCTACTGCACCTTTGAGATTACGGGGCTTTCATTACCAGAACCCCCTAATCACTGGACTTTGGACAGAAACACCGGACACTCAACACGGAGAAAAACATGAAATGAAAGACATTATTTTTATACATACACACAGATACTGCAAGGTTTCTTCGCACAAAAAAAACATACACAAACATCTCATACCCATAAAAAAGAAAACCCAAAAAACACTGTACACCGATGCACCCGTCTGCTAAATGGAAATTGACTATATTTATAAGTAATATTTACTTTTAGACCTAAGCGTACACCTGTAACCGTACGCCTATGTGTAGCCTAAATGATTTATAGTATTCTGTATGTCCACAGAGCGCACAGCCGGCTGGTGGAAGGAGCCTATCCTATAAGGTCGATCGACTGCCGATCAGCTGCTGTGCCCCATATGTTTCGTTTAATTTATAATGTAGCCCTAACTATTGTCTAGCTTAGATGAACAAAATACTTATGCAAGTAGTAAAATACATACGGAGAAGCCGATAGTGTAGCTAAGTCGATTAAAGCCCGTAACTTTGTACTATACTTGATTATTTATGTAATTAATTTAAACATTTTCTAAGTTCATAATAAAGCGTAACTCGGAAAGAAAATATGGAAATGTGTTTTGTCTATTTTATGATCATATTTTTCACATCAAAACTCAACATTTTTATCAAAAAGCCAAGAAAGCTCTTACAAAATTAAAATAACATGTTATAATACTTTTCGAATGCAATACACCAGTTTACAAAATAAAATCGACTTCTTCCTACTCGAAGGCAACCTTGGTTTTCCGGTAAAGTACATCAATTTTTGTTTAAGTGTTAAAAACGTTTTTGGACCTTTTTCATTTTCTATCTGGAGTTCTGGTAAACCGACTTCGATCATCGAAGGTTTTTTTTACAGGTAATATAATTCCCTTGCACCTAATATACATATATTAATATTTTTTAACACCTAAATTTTAACCATGTTTTATTCAACGACATATTTTACATTTTAAAATTTTTACATATTTTTATTTTACATGATCTTAACTTGATCTTTAATTTTGTGTTGACTTCTTATTGCCTACCTTCAGGCTGTCCAATAATGTTTCACTCGCAACATTTCGCTAACTTAAGTTAGGTTTAAGCATGCGCGGATCCACGGGGGGTGATATGGGTGATATATCACCCCCCACTCGGGTGAAAAATGAAAGAAATTTTGATATTCTAAAAGTATGCAACGAAAAAATTGTTCTGATATCACCCCCCACAACATAATCCTAGATCCGCCACTGGGTTTAAGGTTTATTTACAAAAACATAGCTAAGCGATACTACACACAGATTTGCTAAGCACCCATATACACAGGTATACAGTGATCGATGATCATTAATTAGTAACTAGATAAGCGCACAACCTAAGTGTCTGTCTCCAGACTGACATCCATTAGCTCCTTGGTGATCTCACTTTGGCTCTTGAGAGGACCGGGATTGCTCAGCGTATTTGTGTCCTGGCTGAGAGCAGGTGGGGGCAGCTTGAAGCCACTTGGAGCACCCAGATTGAGAGAACCCCCCTTGAAGGCAGGGGGAATCGCAGTGGTCGTGGTGGTGGTGCTGGAACTTGTGGCCATTTTGTAGAGCAACTGCAGCTGCTGCATGGCATTCGAGGGATCTTGTGGTTGCGGAGGGATCTGATGATTGGCAGCCGAACTTTCTTTCGCCGGCCTTTTCACCTGGTCCTTTGATTTGGGCCTGGGCTTTTGCGGTTTCATGCCATTCGACCAGGCCTCCAGCCAGCTGGCCCCATTTCTCTCCGTGGAGGTCATTAATCTCTCGGCCTCCTCTTTCACCTGCTGGCGGTAGAGTTGGCGGGCCAGAGCCTTCTGATCGCTCTGGCTCACCTGGCGCTTGTTGAACGATTGATCATCCTGGCTGGGTTCGCCGATGGGTCGGGTCTCCTTCTGGGGACCCAGTTCCACCATCACTTGGAAGTCCGCATGCTCGCCCAGGCGAAAGCCAAAGCCCAAACGGGAATCAGTTCCTGTTTTAATGGAATATTTTCGTTTAATAAATGGTTCGAACTTGGAAGGAGATTTACAGGACAACTTACCCTTTTTAATCGGTGGTATATTGGAGTAAACTATGGATAATATGGACGGTAGTTCCCTTGGCACAATGAAAGCTGCGGCATTTTGTGCTGTAAGTATACAATATTTAATTTGACTTGGTGTGCCCAATGATTTTATCTCTCTTCTGCCGGCCGATCCCCAGCACTTATGTAAATTTTAGGCCAGTTCATTTCGGGGCGGATTATGTAAGCTTTTATGGTCTTGGGTTTTCGAATTTACAGATGACTAACATTGCGTATGAGATTTAAGGTTTTTACGGCTTTAAGGTTCGTTTCTCTCTGAAGGTCGATTAAAAAGTTAGAGCAACTAAAGTTCATATTGATAATATCCAAAATGGAATATTTAAGCACAAACTACAAAGTATATAAATAAGATACGAATAATAAAAGTATTTAATAATATAAATAAAGATATTTAAGAATGAGCACTTACACACAAAAAAAAAATTGTCAAAAAGACCCCAACCGCAACAAATTGTCAATTTTGTCAAGGATATAGGTGTGTGTCTTTGCTAATTGTGTGTATTTCTTGTTGTGAAAGTAACTATTTACTTAGTAGAATTGACTATTTTTTGCAGTTGGGGACTGATTGACAATTATTACAGTTGATTTTACTAAGTTTTTTTTTGTGTGTAGCATTGTCATAAAAAATGTATTTTTATTTAAATTATTTTTGCAATTAAAAGCCAGGGTCATTCTCGACACTCGAACTTAGTTTTATGATCTAGTAACAAAACAATTAAAAAGATCAATGACTTTTACGGCGTGTACTTTGATCGCCAAGCGATTAAGTCAAGAACCATTAGGTAACTCCAAACCCCAGAGCCATATAACTAAAACCCAAAAACGAATCACATTGCGAGACAGACAATGAGACCCATAGACGATCCACAGGCCAAACAACATTTGCGGCGATCCGGCGACCTTGACACAAAGACCGGCAACAAGTTGGAGCTCGTCGGAGAGCTCAGGGTGCTCAGCTTGGCCAAAGTCTGCCGTTTGCCGTGGAGTTTGAGTTTGGGTTTAGAGCAGTGGTGGCCAGCAGAGGCAGCGCGCAGGGCCCACGGGATAGGCAATTTCTCTGCCGCTGCGCTGCTAGCGTTTCGACGCTCACGTACGCTGTCAAACAGAAAAACGTCACGCATACAGTCAAATTCTTGCATGCACGCACTCTACAAACGCAATGCGTTCTTTCATTGTATGTGTGCTGCTTCTGCTGGCCACCACTGGTTTAGAGCCACTCGAGATCGAGCGACTGTCGCCGGGATCGCTTAGAGTCGTTGGACCGGTTGTAAGGCGAACGATCTCGATATAAATCGACCGATTTCGGCTGCATTAACTTACTGTAGAGCAGGCCGATCAGCAAAGGCAGCCAGAGGCTAGTGTAGCCCCATTGTTTTGGCCAAGACATGGCCAGTCGTCAGCATTTATGTGGAGCCGCAGAAACTGCAATTACACAGGCGATTACTTCATGCCACACACAGATATGATTGCAACTTTTTGCAGAATTTTTATTCAGCTTATTTGTTATTTTTTTTGTTTAAACCACTTTAAGGCGTTTGCGCAACACACAGTCAGAAAACCCGATTGCGACTTGAGGTTGGTCAGTTGCCCGAAAGCAGGTGCGTCATTTGGATAAATATTTGAAATATTTTGTTGCCAAGTTTTCGTTGGCCGCTTTTGTTTACGCGATTTCGATTCCGATGCGATATGCAAACACACACACACACATCAATGTTTTGAGTCTGGCTTAAATAAAAGCGTAAATACAAAAAATCCACAGCAGCAACAAAAACACAGCGGTTTGGAAATCACTCTCACTTTTGTTCAATGAGCTTCGTATTGTTGCTGTTTTTTGTTTTTTTTTTATTTGTTGGTTAAAGGTAACTACGTAGCTCGCCTTGTCTTCATTTGGTTTTGGTTTTTTTTTCGGTGTCTTTATTTATATTTGTTTTTTCTTTACAGTTTGGCCTTGTCTCATTTTGGCTTTGATTGATTTCTGGCTTCTTTCGGTTTTTTTTACTGCTGTAAAATTCATTTACACGCTAACTTCCCAAATTGATGTTAATAAACTGGGCAAACATCGCGCAGAAATTTCGGATCGCATAAAAATGAAAGTTTGTTGACTCAAAAAGTGTGTGTTGCTATTTTCGGTAGTGTAATTTCGGTAACTGGGCAAAAAGCAAACCAACACAGCGCACATACGAATGGCACAATTAAACTAACGTATTTTCGGTTCGATTCGAAACTATTCGATTCGATTTGAATAATTCCCCAGTGAGTGCCCACCGTTTTTCAATTGACAACTTGTCCGATGCGCGTCTGCAAGGCAACTGAGCTGAAATCGAGAGTGTTTTCGGCCGTGCAACACGCGCTAAAATTCAGTCGCAGTCTCGCTCTCCGCGGAAAGCTGGGAGTTGCACTGGAAAAAATAACTATAAATTTAAATTAGACTATGAGGTTTTATCTATGTGTCATGTTTAAGGAAAAACTTTTCGACTTACATGGACTTAAAAAAAAGTAAAAGTATTTCTTTATTTTATAAATATTTTATAAAATTATTTAAGGTGATTTTACATAGAAAATAATTGTACCTTTATTCAGAAGTAACGAAAACTCATTATTTTCAGTGTTGTTCACCTCAATTATAAAAAATTTTGTAACTTAATACAATTTTTCTCTTTAATTTTGTTATATAGGAACGGATTTTATCATAAATTAATAAATTAATTCAAATTTGTTTAGTTAAAAAATTTAATTTATAAATTGAATTTAAGACTTAGTTAAACAAAGATTTAAATTTGTCTTCAAGCATTTTTTTGCTCTGTACAGTAAATCACGTAACTTTACTCGGTAGCTGCGTACTCTCTTTCCATTGAGCCGCGCTTGAAACATAAAGAGACTGCGACCGCAACTGAAACTGAAACTGAGACCGGCTGTTGGCATCTGCTCCATTAACGTCATCTCCAACTCAAATTGGCGCACTTTGCTTGGACCCGGGTCTTGCCTACTGAGGTCTGGCTTTTTGTAATTTCTTTATTTTTTATTTTGGCACATTTTTGCGGTATTGTGAAAGGTTGCTTCAGGGCAGCTGAGCCTCGTTTTGTTTTTATTTGCTTTTCATAAAACAAAAGATGAAAAACCGAACTTACTTCAGATGGTAATGGTACATGGGCGGATTTCATTCAGTTTATTGACGCCTACTGTGGAGATTATGTTCAAGTGATCTGCACTCAAAACGACTTAAGGGGGTCCATGAATAATACAAAATCTATTATAATCCAAAAAATTATTTATGTTGAAACGAAAGAATACTCTTTCCAAGTTCGAATTTCAATTTATTTTATTATGTATTTTTATTAAGATTTTAACTTGTTACTTTTGGACCTTAAGCTATTTTTTTACTATCAGGTTCATTGCACCCCGTAATTACCATAAACCTTACATATGGTACCCAGTGAACCCTGACGATCGGTTGCCTATCCATAATATGAATTCCATATCTTATGCATATTTTGCATAACGCAGGTCAGGTTGACATATACACGCCCCCTTTAACGACCAACAGTCTAATTAACTAAGACGCACGTTGTTACTTTATGTATGTACGTACGTTTTGTATAATTGCCCAGGCATAAAGTCCGACATACACGCAGACATGGTTAAAAAAATGAACATATTTATGTAATAGGCGTTGCCGGCCACACAAACAGCTGCACAGCCAAAAAATTAGATCATTTCAGACTTTTTATACAACAATATTTACATCTTGCTAATAATACTTGTTAGGAGCATAAAATATATTTCACTTTATATATTTCCTGAAATTTTTGTAATGAAAATACACTTTTTAATTTGAAAAGCTAATGATATTTTTTAGAGTGCACAAACCAACTTAGGCCCTGTCAAAAAATAAACAAGCTGAAGCGGTCAATGCATGAAGTGCAAATAGTTTGGAAAACTGCGTCTGCATAATTACCATCGCAATGAATGGTCTGGCCTCCTCGCCTCTCTTTCAATTGTTTGCTTTGCAATTGGAAGTCTGCGAAAATTAAAAAAATCAACTAAGAAAAGTGGAAATGGTATTGACACATGAACAAAAAGTCTGCAAGCGTTAATTGAAAGGCTCAAAAACGTGGGATGCATTTTCATTATTAATTTAAAATGTTTTTTGTACTCAAAAATTATAATAAATAATTATAATATTTAGTAGCATTATAATGTACATTTTTTAAAATTTATTTTAAGTATTAAAATTAATAGGATTTTTATACAACAAGTACTGCAAGCTTCTAAGCTGACTTAAAATATATTTTTACACATATTGTAGCAGTCTTTTAGGCATTATAAAAAATGTTCGTAAAGAAATTTATGATTTCACATTAAGGCTTAGACTTGATTAGCTAAAACACAGACTGAGATTTTATTACTTTTTTATTAACTCAGGCATAAAAACACTCAAACATCCACTTTACATAACAATACATAAAATATGCTTGTGTGTAAACCCTCAAGTGCTAAATTTTTTGTTGATATTGCTAAAATAAAAAAATATCAAACACAGAAAATAACGTAAACAAGTTAATAAAATTGTCGATCCCAATATAACACACATTTCGAAATGTATTTGTTTCGTTTTTATTTAATTCGTATTCATACATTTAACATTTAACAATTTTTTCACAGTTCAGCGACATTATTAATTGTAAATAATTAATTTATATTTATTATAGTTCTCTTAATTGTTGTTGTTTGTTTTGTTATTTATACTACACACTACACTAACAACGATGTGTAAAAATAAATGTATTTTTATGTAATATTCTTCGTTTCTGTGTTTTCCGTGTTTCTGATTGGTTTGTTGCGAACCAAACACTTATGGCCAGCGCATAAGATGTGGTATCCTCTCTAGCTTGGTGCTGTTTAGATGGGTTCGAAAACCGGATGAGTGTGTGGTGTGGCATCTGGAACAGTTTCTGTCCGTTAGGTAACGAGGTAAAGTGCGCCTTGTTGCGAATCGACACAGTCAACTCCTAGATGGGGGCCCTTCATCAATGCCACGCGAACAGCGAGTGCGAAACGAGCAAGTAGCCCGTGGTGACTATAATGCTGCCGATCATGATGGGGAAGCCAACTCTGTTGGGAGAGAAATCATTACTAATCTATTGGTTAACATAATTAAGAACAAACCCACTTGAAGAACTGCAGGAAGGTGAACTTGTAGCCATGCTGCTCAGCCACTCCCGCACAAACCACATTGGCCGAGGCTCCAATCAGAGTACCATTGCCTTAGAAAGGAAAAACCATATATTATCTGGATTATATTAGAAAATACCATTACAACCCACCTCCTAAACAGGCTCCCAGGGCCAAGGCCCAAACCAAAGGCTGCAGCGGCAGATTCAAGGTGCTGTTCTGCGCCAGCGAAATGGTAATCTTCACCATCATTGTGGTCAGCGGAATGTTGTCCACAAAGGCGGAGGCCACAGCAGAAACCTAAAACAAAATGGTATATATAATAATAATACATTTAATAAATTTAAATTAGAATTCCTTTAAAATCTCACCCAAAGTATTATCAAAATGGCCACCATCAGTCGCCGATCCTCGCCCACTCCCAGGATAATGCCCTCGGTCATGTTGCCGATCCACTCAATCAGACCCAGTTCCGTCAGAGCCTCCATGAGTATGAAAAGAGCTGCGAAGAAGAGCAATGTTGACCATTCCACACGCGCCAAAATGGCCTCCATGTCCTCAATATCCGCCAGAATGATCAGGAATATGGCGCCCAACAGAGCGGTCCAGCCCAAGGATAATCTCTGCAGTTCCGGAACCGAGTGCAAAAAGAACAAGCTGATGACAAAGAGCAGGGCAGCCGAGCACTTGATCAGCAGGGGTTTGTTGCGAATGGGGTACTGCAAAAGATATATGATATTAATAATAATAATAAGTCTGAAGGACAGTTGGAAATCCCCTACCTTTGCTTGAAGATTGGCCAGAGTTTGCTGGTAATTGGGTGCCGGTTCTATGACCGCCGTCATGCGCTTCTTCAGGCTTCTCTTCAAGCGATTCACCTTCTTCATCAGGGTCTGTCGCACCAGTTCCTCGTCCTTGGAATAGGCCGACAGGCTGGCCGCCGCTCGCTTCCACACGTGGATCTCGTGACGCAGTTCCTCCACCTCCGGCGAGTCCTTGAACTGCAGATCACTGATGTTGCGGAATTTATACCGCAACTGGATGTAGGTCTGCACCATTACCAGAAGAACTCCGGGCAACATGTGCAGCGTGAAGACAGCGAAGTTGACGCCCTAAATAAATGATATAATAATTCCAGGTTACGATATAAAAAGCATCAAATATCTTACATTCTTGGATATGTAGCTATTCGAGGCAATGATGACATTGGGCGGATCTCCCACGGGCGTCAGCGCTCCACCAATGTTCGAGTAGATGACCATGCACATGAGTATGGGCACCGGATTGAGGCACATGACCTCGCAGAGTCGTATCGTCACCGGGGTCATCAGCAGCACGGTGGTCACATTGTCCAGGAAGGACGACAGGACAGCGGTGAACAGGCACAGACAGTTGATGAGCGGCCAGACGTGTCCGTTGGTTATCTTGTAGGCATACACGGCCAGATAGTCAAAGACTCCGGTCTCCGAGAGAATGGCCACCAGGATCATCATGCCGAAGAGCAGCAGCAGCGTCTCCACATCGATCCAACCCATGATGGTGGCCATCGAGGGTCGCGAGTTCAGGGCAGCCAGTATTCCCACCGAAAGCGTAGAGGCGATGATGGCGGCAAAGGTTCGATTCACAATCTCCCAGATGATCATCACGTATAGACCGCAAAGGACCACGGCTGCATAGATCACACCATCCCTCTTGTAGATCGGCGACTCGTCCACATTCAGCTGGAGCGGCAGTTCGCCCTCGATGCTGCTGGTGAACTCGAAACTCAGCTCCGTGCGATTCGCCTGGGCCAACCACAGGGGATCGATGGGACTCAGCTCGAAGGTGCGCTGCTTCTTCGTGTCCCTGGTGGCATCGATCAGATCCGAGTAGACCACGTCCAGTTGCCACACCTGGCTGGCGTTCTCGATGTAGATCTCCATGCCGTCGCCATCGAAGTAGCTGCGCATCACCAGCACTTGGAGCAGGGGCAGTGGAACGCTCTCGTTGATGGCCAGCTCGTTCTCCTGCAGCCGGAAAGGTCCTCGCAGACCCAGGCCGATCCTTTGCAGACTGGAGGTGGCAATGGGAAATACTGGGGGATAGGAAAACCATTAGTTTATTTGATTTACTCCTACAAGATCTTGGCTACCTCTGGGTGAGCTATTCCTAGGAACACTTATGAGGCTCAGCTGGTCCACATGCTCGTTGTTGGACATTAGGAAGGCGGTGAAGACGCACCAGACCACCAGCAGCACGGCAATCTTGAACCAGATGAGATACTTTCGGATCTGAAAAGTACCAAATATTAAAAAATATTTATTAAAGGTTTTTTTTTATGTATAACCCACCAAACTTTTGGCATGCGGTTCGGCCTCGTCATGTTGATCGTCATTGTTGTTCTCCAGGTCCCTGCGGGGAATCACAGAAAACTGGTTGCACTAATTACGTAACTGACAATCGAGGGGCACAGAACTACGAACCTGCCGTCGAGCACCCGCACCTGACCCGCCTCGTTCGTCACATTTATCCCGATCTGTGTGAAGGCCTGGTTGGCCAGGGCCGTCTCCTCGTGGTGTCCATTCTCCACCCGAACCTCCGACTCCTCCGCCTGCAGGGGATCAACATCTGTGTGGGTGTGTGTGTTGTGAATATAAAGATTTAATTAAAAATAGTTAGCCAGCGATGACCTTTCTGGCTGCTTGAGCTAACCCTGTCCCGGAACTGGCAAATATTTGTGGGAAAACTTAATCATTCGCTGCTCGCGGAAGGACAACCGACGGGTAACTGTGGCGACTTTGGCCGGGAATTAACTTAACTTGGCCCTTGGCCACCACCTGCCACGTGTTGGCATTATTTTATTGGCACAGCCGCACGGCAATCGAGTCGAGGCTATAAATACCCATAAATGGCCATGAGCGAACCGGGGGGACACATTGGCCCACTGACTGATGGCTGGAGACAAGGATGCCGGAAAGGACACATTAGGAGCTCGAAGGTTTCGGACAGCTAATTCAGCCCCAGGGATTGGGAACTACTTTAAGCCTTATTGTAGAAAAGCCTTTTCTTATTCCCTTTTATGATTCTATCTATATATTTATCAAAGAAATAAATATACTTCTTTATACAGTTATTTTTAATGTCAGATAATAATCTTCTCATTTTTTCAAAAATATTATACATTGTATAATATAATTTGTTAAAAAATACACCCCAAGAACACAATATAATTTTGTGGATTATTTGAAAACACAATCCCTCTAATTTAAGGAACCACTTGCTCAGTGACATCATATGCCGGAAAAAGACTGGAACCCTGGCATTATCATAATTCCCTAAGCCCCAAATAGTGCGTCCATCAAGACAATTGAAGATAAGTCTGGACTTAAGTTTTTGGTATGCAAATCAGGCAAAAAAAAGAAGAAAAACCCGGACAATTTCCAATGTCAATGGCAACGCCAACGCAAATGGCAATAAAAAATTCAGCAATAATTACGGCAATAAAAAAGGTAGCAACAGCCAGGCATAAAAAAAGGCAAATTATGTGATCCGGGGGGCAGGATGTGGATGTGGATGGCCGAGGCAAACTTACCGCCATGTAGACGTTCGTGCTCCTGGCGAAAGGACGCAAGACTGGGATCCTGACGAATTCGCTCCGGCAGAGTTCGCCAGACCTGTAAGGCACCTTCTGTTACTTCGCTGCATGTGTGGATAGCCGGGAGAACCAGGAGAACCAGGAGTGCCAGGAGAAGGAGGCAGGATTTTTGTTACCCATCGGGGAGCCATGAAACGCACCGCCGGAAAAGAGAGGAGAAATAAGCAGAGAATAAAGATTTAATAAGATTACCCGACTTGTGTTGGAATTTGTTTGTTCAGGTACCAGGCGTACAGGGGGCGTGGCTTATTCGGCCGCCCTCCCAAAAAAAACAGTCAATAAATTTTTTAGCACATCCATATTGATTTTTCTCCTCTCATTCGATTCTGTTTTCCTTAGCTCGTGCGTGCAACAATTTGTATTTATTTGATTTGACTCTTATAAAGACTTTAAATCGAAGTTGTTTACCCTAAAAGGGGTTTCTCGAGGGTCCCAGCTTATGCCACATGAAGTGGAAATTCACTTGTGGTTAAGGAAGTGAATGAAAATCTCCTTAGCAGGGATTCTGATTGACAACCAATCTAAAAGGGCTTTTAGGGAAGTTGCAATGAAATCAGATTTGAGACATAAATAATAAATGGATTAAATTAGTTATTAAGAAACTGTAAAAACAAAATGGTGGAATCTCTGAAACTCAATAAGTTTCTATAAATATGTAGCTATGTTATAAAGAAAGTTCCTCAGTGATTTTAAGAGATTATACGTCTCAAAACATGATTCATTTTTAAGTGGCTTAGTTCCTATTACTAATACTGAAAATACCATAAAAGAGCACCCAAAAGCAACGTTCCGCACGTCACGTAGACCTCAAGATAACATAAAATGATGGCAATTCATATTCTAATTTCCACGCAAACTGACCGAATTCAAAGTCAAGCTATCTTCAGTACACATTTTTAGATTTGTCAAAGAATCGCACAAGACCGAGCTCAATTAAAGCGCAATGCCAGACAATCCGATTCAGAATCCAGAGCTATAGAAGTCAGAACCGCTTTAAGGTCCTTATCAGAGGGAAACTCATCGAACCAAAGAAAGCTGTCTATTTATACTGGCCATAAAATATTGTTTTCTGTTGCAGTTCCAATTGAAATGCGAGTTTAATGACTCTTTGCCATAATTACTGGGATCCAAGCAGCTGAGGTCGATTTGGAGGAGGTTCCTCGGTGGAAACAACAACACTGCGAGTGCATTGGGAATCGCATCACGTGTGCGGGCTAAATAAATGCAATTTGTGCACTTGACTCAAGTGGGCAAACAAATCTTAATTCAGTCGGCTTGACTAAATTTACTTAAGCCTGCGTTAGAACGATGAAAAGTGCTCGAAATAAGTCATAAATTATATTTACTTAGGTTTCAATTAGCTGTCTTGATGGACGGACGCGATGTAGTCATGTCATAAACAGAAACAGAAACAGAAACGGCAACAAAATCAGAATCAGAAACAAAGACAAGACCGCCAAAGTAATGCTGACACTGATTTTCTTCTCCGAACCCACACCGTCGTCTATATACAAACGACTTTATATAGTAGATATATAGAGAAGCCGACATTTTAGCTTGAACTTGCCTCAATTGCGATACTCAGTTTAGATAGCTCTAGATTTTGCAGTTCGTTCATTAGTCACAAGATCTTTGATTGCCTCATGTGATGAGGAGAAATAAAAGGGAGGGTTTCTAAAAATAAACAGATTTTTAGGAATAATATTTTTCTTGACCAGTTGTTGTCGAGGAAATGGATTTCTACCAAGTGCTAAAGTTACATTTACTTGTTGTAGTCGTAAAAATACAATACCATGTCAATAAAGCACAGGTTTTTTCTTTAAAATAACATGTGGATTTTAAAATTCATATAATTCTACAAAAGTGCTGGAGGTTTAATAAAGTAATGTAGGTGGAAATTTTCTCGGAACAAGAAAATAATTTTCACCCAGCTCAAAGAGCAAAGCCTCAAGCAGTTCGCCGTCTCCTCAACGCAATGATTAAATGATTTTGTTGATGGCTCTTAATACTTTGAACAGCTACATTATGTCACGGCTTTCATCAGCTGAATTAAAGACAAGTGTCCGTGTCAAAGATTGATTCACCGAACAGCCCGAAGCGGAAAAGGAGACCCACAAACCCAGGCGTATCCTGTGTATAGGATATACAAGCTATCATTAGCAGGAGCCAAATGAGTTTTACGCTCGACTGGAGTTCCCGACAATTTGTCGGGTTTCTTTTTGTATTATACACAGATAAAAAACGAATAATATATATTTTTAAATCACTAGGCAAGCGAAAAAGCCTACAAATATCCGAAACCATAACTTTACATCGAATTGAGCAATTGCTTTTTATTAAATAGATATAAAATCTCTTCTTTAATTCAAATTTAATGTGTATGATAAATTTCTTTGTCTGTAGTAAAGGTAAACGCATTAAAACCGATGACAGGCTTCTTAAGGCTAGAAAACAATTCATTTTGATCCGCCCTCGGGACACATACTCATCCTCGTATGCGTTATCCTCGGAACTGTTGTTGTAATTGTAAGCCATCCTTGGAGGGGATACAAAATCCAGGGGTTTCGGGAAATGCGACACTCGACAAGTATATCCGCGAAAAAAGCGTTTTATTACGTAAATTGCACTCGCGAAGTGCTTTAATAGGAAAGCCGGGGAAAATGTGAAATTTCCTGCGTTAATCGCATATTTTTGCGCCGCTGGGATAATGGGCAAAATCGAGGGAGAGAGCCGATCTTTAATTAAATAGCGGGATCGCGTTGCCTTGACCACTTGTTGCAGCTCGAGTGACGCTTGAACTGCGCTCTTTATTGTCGCGTGCCCTTTTCGGTGCTTTATTTATTGCCGCCGATCGTGACTGGGATCGGGCGTATATATGCGGTCGAAAGCTGAAGCGGTACTAACTGTCGTCCCCAGTTTTTTACCCTATTTTGTAGGTTTTAATGCAGCGGCGCAGCGGCGAAGCAGCGCGGCAAAGAAGAAGGTAAACAAGAGCTCAAATGAAATAAAATTTCCTGATATTCACATTCGCTTTCCATCATCATCATCAGTTATCTCTCGCTGGCCGCGCTTTGCTCATTATTCGCATTTATGCTTTCTCTGCGGCCACTGCAAGTGCACTCAAAATCCAACAACTAACTCGACCGATCCATCGTTCTCACACTCGAAAAAATTAACCCGTTTAATTAATAAATGCCAGTTAGTTTAGTTTAGTTTTTACAAAAACCTTTTGATGAACCAAAAAAGCTTTTTAGTCAAGCAAATACATATTTGAAAAAATTGTTTTGTAATACAAATTTAAAAAAAGAAACAGGAACCATTTTCTAAATTTTTGGTATAAGACCTAGGATTAATGTTGCATCCAATTTACATATGGTGCTGCTTGGCTCAGTAAGTAAAACGTTTAATGTTAATCAAAGGTCCCGAGTTCAATTACAAGCGGCGAAAACAATATTGCTGTTAACTTTGCCGGAAAAAACTAAATATTAAAAATATACAAAAAAGTATCCTTAAAATTAAGAGAAAACTATTTCTAGATTTTTTGAAATAATTTTGTCAAGTGCATTTGTTGTGTGCAGCTTAGCCCGAGCATAGACTCTTTCTACCCCTGCCACCCACTGCGGGGGTTCTTCATTTTCGGCTTCGTTGAGAACCCTCTCTATCGCTCAGTGTTTACTTTTCCGCTCTCTGCCGTCATTGTTGTTATTGCTGCTGGCGTTGGCTTATTTGCACTTCTTTCAATTACACTTGATTTATCACATTTGACAGTTGTTCTGCGATGCTTTTGATCTTGCTCTGCGCTACGCATAGTTTAATCGGGAGTTAAGAACACTAAAAACATAAATAAACCCAAAGATAGGCTTAAGATAAAGTTAAAAAATCTTTACTGTTACCATTATATTATTTCATTATAATCATCTATTAAGCAATAAATGTATATTAGGAAGACAAAAGAAAGGTAAAACCAACTTTTGGAAAATTAAAGATTTCGGATTCCATTTGGGTTAATATTAATAATATTTTAAAATGGAAAACCAATGACAGTTAAAAAAATCAAATTTAATCGGTATTCTTGTCATATAAGTTTGAGATACATGAATACAACATCTTTCTTATATTATATTTACCTTATTAAACTACAAAAATATGAATATATAAAAAAAGTACTTTAATCTGACTTGATATAGTTCCAATTATAAAGTCTATTTTAAGCCGCAACCCGATACAATTTTCATCAATTTGTTCCGCTCGTTTTAAACGATTTTATGGCACGAGATGAGCTATGAACCCGCGACGTTTCCACTATATGCTGTATAGTATAGTATAGTATGGGTTTATTCTGAAATTTGGCGAGGAATCAGCTGCTCGGGTTCAATTATTCTGTTAAGATCCTGTGTTGCGAATTATGAAATACTCGTAGACCGCCTAAATTGAAGGCGTATTCAGCGGGTGCTTCGCGAGGCCTTGGAGTTCAAGGGTGCCTTCAATTCGCATGCAAATTTCGTGGGCGAATGTTGAGAAATTGAGCCAAATCCGAACGCCCCCACGTGATGCAAAATTCAAAGCGTATTCATTCTACAATATGTATATCCGAGTAATTGAAAGGCACCCGAGGGAGATGTGGCGCCTGTCAAAACTTTTGGCAGACGCGTATCACAAGAAACGAGGAGATTCTGTCGAATAAGCAGAAAATATTTTAAGCTTTAGGTATTTTTTGGCCAACTCAACGGAAATCCACTTGCTGCTGCTGCTGACTCACTGACGTCACAGGTGTGCTTGGCTTGCCAAGTTTGCATAATGCGACAGGTAATGTAATACTTTTTCCCCTATAGATTAGAAAATCAAGCCAGCCCAGGGCCACAATTGCAATCTGACACCGCCAGCCACCTAATGATAGCCATTTCGCAGCGCGGGCTAATGAAAAAGGTCTCCAAGCATGAAGAACAGAGTGCTATAGCCACTATATATCGCCCGTGTTGACCGAGCTGCCACAAGTGTTTGCCGTGGCCGAGTGAAATGCAATTTAATTGAAACGAGAGTGCCAACTCGGGAGTTTCAGGTTAACACAGCCCCGTGGCATTGAAATCGAATCGAAATGGAAGCATAAATCGAAGAAACTGAAGCGTTTAGCGTAATGTGCGCACTTCCAACGGAAAATGGCTAATAGCCGATGGGGCACGCCCCGTCTGGGCCCGATTGGTTTTTTTTTTTATTTCTAGAGAGTGCTATTCAATCCCACAATGGGATTAATTCGATATACTTTTTGTTAGCAGGCAGGGCAACCTGTACAATAATATCACTTCCTTTATTTTAGTTAGTAAATAATAAAGTTTTAACTAATTTCAAGGGACAAGAAAGAATTTAGATTCGATTTAAATTATATATGAGTTTAACAAAGACTTCGAGAAGATTTCTATTGTACTATACTTTGCTAAACGCCGTTTTCATTGCAGTGTACTTGGTTAATTGCTGTTAATTTCAAGTTGAATAAGCCTATTGTTTGCATGTAAATGACAAGGCAATTACTTCTAAGTAATTTGTTCATGCACTCGTCAATTCATTTCAATTATGATTAGCCAATACAGACAAAATCAGACAGTTTTGAACTGGAAAAATGTGGCAAAAACTGAGATAAAGATCTATTTAAACTAATTTTTGTCCAACAAATTGAGTTAGGATTTTCGGTTGTTAAAAATAAATTTTTTCTAAAAATAACTTGTCAATTTAGAGATATTTTGGAAGAATATTAAAGTTCAGCGAAGCAATTGAAAGAGCACGCACTTTTTCCGTTTGATAAATTAAATGAACACGCGCTCATCAAACGGCTTTCCTCTTATGTTGGGATATATATTAAATCAACTCAAACTTGCTTAAGTAAGCTGCACTCACACAGACACAAGTACTCACGCACACTTATGCAGAGGGGGGAATGTATATATAGGTCATTGTGCGACAATGTTGATAACGAAATTAGAGACCCGAAAAAACGTAATTTTATCATGTCGGTCATTCGGTTGGCCCTCTTACTCCTCCCCATTTTAACTTTCTTCTTTATATTATATATGCACAGGCAAAAATATTATTAATCTATCTAAATATACAAAAAAATTGTATAGTTATTAACTATTAGTTAAGATTATAAAAAAAAAACATTTATGGAGGACCAAATAATTTTTTTAAAGGCCTTTTTTAGAATAATTTAAAAATAGAATTTTTAAACAATTTTATTAATTCTAAGTTTGAGGACCAAATCATTTTTTTAAAGGACTTTATTCAAATAATTTTTTAAATCAAATTTTTCAGATTAATTTAAGATTTTCTGTGATAACCTTTTTTTTATAATTTAAAATATTTAAAATAAAGTTACAACTATTATCTGGGTTAGATTTAGAGTCGGTAAACTTTTCGCTCAGTGCAATCTCTTCCCGTTCCCGTTTCGCCAGTGGGCATGTCATTCATGTGGCGCTTTCAGTGCGACACGCTTCATTAATTTCGAGAAAATTGAAAGCCTGAAACCGCTCAGCACTCGGCGTATTTCGTTTGGCGTTTGGCGACTCGCATGTGAGCGACTTTAAGTCTTATTTTTAAATCAAGGAGAGGAGGGTGTTGGGGCCCCGATTAGCAAATTAAATCTTTCGCCGACCGTGCGAGTATTTTTCCATTGCGAAAAATGTGAGTTAATTAATTGAAAAGGCGTCAGTTGGCGACGTGGGTTCGGGGCCCTTGGAGGAGTACAGCTGCTCGGCAGAGTGGCAAATGGCACACGTTCCTAATGGGCTCATAGTCACACGTTTCGTAGACGCCTCCATAAATCGAACTGTGACTGAGAATGGCCATTTCGCCAAGGGCAGGGCTAAGTAGTGGGTGGTTGGGTGGTTGGGGGGGTGGTGTAGTGAGTGGGTTTCCATTCCCACACAAAGCAAAGGTTCAGCTTGCAGCCGAGTGTCGTATGCAAATTGTCGACATAGCTGGAGTTCTAGCTTGTATTCATTTGCATTTTTAATTTCCACATACTTAAGGCTTACTCTGTGATAATTGAGTAAATCAAATTGCAGTTATAGAATATTTTATTTAGCTTATTAGTATTCAGACTACGAGATGTTTTGTAAATTAATCTTTTCTTGGGAAGTGTTTATTTATAGGAATTGTATAATGTGGTTAGGTCATGACTGATTGATAACTTATAATTTATACTTTACGATGCTTAAAGAGAGGTTTTATTTTTTTTATTTTTTGTAAATTTAAATTTAGAGATTCTTTACATCTCGAGTAATTTATTTGTACTTCTTGCGACCTTTTCTTTGCCTTTCATGGCAAATGTCAACTGCAGTGCCCTAACCCAATTTTGGCATTAAATGTTTTAATTATTCATGTGCCATGTTTATGGCCCTCGCTGTCGTCGGATCTCAGAAACACACATCCTGGCCGGGCTCATAATCACATTTTGAATGAGCTTAGAACAATGCAGGATCGGAGGACTGAGACGGGGCCAGAATTTGACCTTGGCTGCGCGGACGAGGTCGTTGTCGTCGCAGTTCGCGTTATGTGAAAGAATTTTTACTTTTGGCTGACCCACATTTAAGGCGGGGTGGCGGTGTTAATGGCTTACTCAAAAACGCCGACCAAAAAACACAGGGCGGATGAGCGATGAGCGGGTGCTATGTTAAGCATACGCAGTGTTGTCTTCTCCCCAAAACAAAAAAACAAGCCAAAACAAATTGCAAATTAATTGAAGAATAATTTAGCAGCCAAATGAAGTCAGTTTTCGGTTTGTTTTTCGACTTTGTTGATTTTACCGGCGGTCATTTGGCCAAACAAATTAATTAGTATTTGTCTTAGGTCTTCTTTTTGTGTACCTCATGCCAAAAAAAAGAAAAGAAAAACGAAAGCACGTTTCCAGGACACTTTGAGGACCCAACAACACGCCTCACTGGACAGCCCGATTGATGGATGGATGGAGGGATTTTTCTGAATGCCAATACCTGATTCCAAGAAGTATGCCCACGAATTTTCTGTTTCCAATTCAATGAAGTGCTCTATATTGAAACATTAATGGCAACGGAAACCGAACTCCACACATTTGTCCCTTGTTTTTTTGGGTAAACGGAAATTAAATGTCTGACATTAATTTCTTTCTTGTTTTTCTCGTTTCGGGTCGACACATGTTGCTGCCATTCAAGGGAAAATTAGACTCGTACACGATTACATGTTTATGTTTATGTTGTGGTCGAGACGGGCACCGGAACTGCCTCCTATCCGGCCCATTCTCCACCAGAGTTCCAGGCACGTGCCCTTCGGTCGAGACATAAGAAACCCATATAAACATATAAATATACGAGTATGGGAATTTTGCATTAGCAGATGTAAGGCAAAGCAGGTTTCGCCCCATGAACTTTGGCATCTTTCTGCGGGAATCGCAATATTGTAATGGGAAAGGTTCAAAGGATAAGTTTAATGGAAACAAAGTTGGAATAAAACTAAGACCAGCTTATAACCATTGCAAAAATCTCTACTTTAATAGACTTTATGCAGGGAAGAATTCAACTTAAACGAACTTGATCTAATAATATTTTAATGTAAACTTATAAAGATTTTTATACCCGTTACTCGTAGAGTAAAAGGGTATATTGTATTCGTGCAAAAGTATGTAACAGCTAGAAGGAAGCGTTTCCGACCCCATAAAGTATATATATTCTTGATCAGGATCACTAGCCGAGTCGATCTAGCCATGTCCGTCTGTCCGTCTGTCTGTCCGTATGAACCCTGAGATCTCGGAAACTATAAAAGCTAGAGGATTGGTATTTGGCATGAAGATTCTTGGAGTTCCTACGCAGCGCAAGTTTGTTTCAAAAAGGTGCCACGCCCCCTCTAACGACCACAATAGCTAATACACGATTTAAAAAATTTAAATATT
Organism: Drosophila prostipennis; assembly: GCA_037075205.1. Lineage (NCBI taxonomy): Eukaryota > Metazoa > Arthropoda > Insecta > Diptera > Drosophilidae > Drosophila > Drosophila prostipennis. Next base: position 1,265,919 of record JBAMCJ010000817.1, read on the forward strand.
TCGGAAAAGTAGGAATGCAGTTTTGTTGTGTTTATCAATACCTATCGAAATGTAGAAGATTTTTTAAATCGGACCATTCGTTAAAAAGTTATAGCTGATCAAAGTTTTATCTCCATCTCCCTCGCACTCCCTTTAGCTGAGTTACGATTATTAGATAGTCGGGACACCAACCCGACTACAGCGTTCGCACTCCCTTTAGCTGAGTGACGGGTATTAGATAGTCGGGACAACAACCCGACTATAGCGTTCTCTCTTGTTTGATATTTATAGTTTTAATAAGCTTTTAAATGTTTCAATTAATTGACTGAATGATTGATTTTATTAGCTTCCATCATAAGCTGCTTAACTGTTGTTGTCCTCCCTATATAATCCGTATGATGTTCATTATTTTAGCTTTTGACTTTGGTAGCAATTTATTGCCTTTGAAGGATTAAAACAATTTCCAATATTGCTGCCTTTAGTTTCAACGAAATATAGTTAATTATAATTGCTCTTTTGATGGGCTTAAAAATAATACACAACTTTTAAAGCACTAATAAATAATGAAAAAGCTGAAGTTAAAATTTAAATTATTTATGAAAATTAATCAAAAATTACTTTGTTGATTTTTCCTTAAATTTGTAGTTGATGAAAAGTGTCATTTGCACTTACTTTGGCTGTGGGAACCTGTCGCTCTTGGTGGACGCCTGTCGGTGGGGCCACAGGCGCTTGGTCACCTTCACCCGCATCTTGAATGGCCAGATGTTCTTGCGCTTCTTGTGGATGCTGGGCACCCTGCCACGCCCACTGTCACGCCCACTGCCACTCCCACTGTGGCGCCGCGATATCGTGGATGATGCGGCTGTGTGACCCACTGTGCCGGAGTCCGTCGTCTTGCTGCTGCTGCTGTTGTTATCGGTGAGATTGTTGTTGTTGTTGTGGTTGTTGCTGGTGGTGGGAGGCAGTGGGTGGTGGTGGGTGGCAGTGGGCTGTGGACTGGGCGCAGCGTGAACCCGTACGGGCGCAATTTTGACCGAATCGAGAAGCGTGTTAAATTAATTAGGCCGCTGACGTCTAGACGCGATTTTGACTTAAACTTTGGGTTCCGATTGGCTTGAACCCGCTATCTATTAATACTAATTATTATCGCAAATCACAAGAATTTATTTTCGGCTTTTAGGCCTTTCTCTTGTACATCTTAATGTAGTAAAGGGTTTTGTGCCTCCGCTTCATATAAACGAATCACGCATACGCAGCGCTGGCTTTGGTTGGTAAATAAATTGATAAATAAAAATAACAGCTGGTTTCCCCGAAACCGAAACAAAAAAAAGTTCATGGTTGCGTCACGCAGGGCAGGGATTAATTATTCAGGGTCCAGAGTGACGAAAATAGTCGCCTGATGGACAGGCCTCGAACCCGGCCTAATTGGGAATCAATATTCGTTTAGTTTCTCATGGCCTCATTTCATCTATCAGCCGAATCAGTTGGCACATCAAAAGCCCAATCGAAAGGGATGATCACGTACGTCATTGTCTGCGGTTCAGGGAGCACGTTCCATCGGTTGATTTCCGATGTGTTTACTATGTGTTCGCAATGTATTAAGTTCTATTTAAATATGGTGTTTGCTGCTAATTAGTCGGCGTAAGCTGGCAAACATTAAACAATTTAGAAGGGCGCATAATTAAAAACCCTGCCCAAAAGGCAATTTCAAATTATGGCAGGCCATCGGGGGGATTTAGAAATACGGGTCAAATGCAAAACACACACGTGGCAAGGACTCATGTTTAACCCAAAAAAAAAACACATAAAATGGCACCGAAAATATCCTGTGCGTGAAGCGGAAATTGCTTTCAAAGATATGTCATCGTTGGGGGCGGGATATTTATATATATTTGGCAAAAAATGTGTCAACAAGGTGGATAAGCCATCTATGTCAATTTTATGAAATTCTGGGTCAAACCCTCTACATTTGGTACATGGTACATTTTGTTACGAAAAGTTTTACCGAACTTTAACATGTTCCTCATTTGTCTAATTACTAATTGATTTTAATGAAGTATAATTATACTCTCAGAACTCGAAAGTAATCCAACCCGAGGACTTTTTAATGTTTTAATGTTTTGCCAGTAAAACTTTTCGCATCCTGTCGGAATCCTTTGCAAATTAACGCCACAAAAGTTTGAGCCTCTAGCAATCACTTAAAATGTATTTGAGTTTTCCTTAAAAGCCCTTTTTGTTGGCTCCAGCTCATAAATGTTGTTTTAGCCCTGGGGGCAGGGGAAAAGTGACGGATGGGATAAGTTTTGTTTGGGACACTCATATCTAGACCGACATGAATATTTAAAATGAGTGTCAAGAAAAGTTTGCAAAGCTTTAAAAACTAACATGAAAGCCAGACGCGTATGGGTCTTCACTCTTGTGTTGCCTACTTTTTGGGGGCGCTCTTTGGAAAAACTTTCTGCTTCCGTTTCCGTTTCTGTTTCCATTTTCATTTCGGCCACTCGATGATGTTATACTGATGAATCAATTTGCCAAGCTGAATATATTACTTATTTGCGTGGCCTGTCAGTGGTCAATTATTGATTGGGTTGGGCTGAAAGGTGCGACTCGGGGTCGGTCATCCATAAATTATGAAATATTTGCCAGCCACTGATAGTCCTTTTTTTCCTGAAGGACCTCCTCACATGCCATCGAATGTTGGATGTTTGAATGTTTAATCACGATTTGGTAAATACCAGTTGGGGAATTTCCCACATGGAAAACTGGCCTGAATCCTGGGGAATCCCTTAGTTAGTCTAGATATACAACGGAATTCCAGTCAGCAGACGCCAACCAATTATTCAGAAAGTCAGAAGCAGAAGCAGACTAATTACCAACGCGTAATGCAAAGAAATTGCTCTTTTTCGGGGCCGCCTAATGAGCAAAATTATCTTGAGGTAATAAGAAACTGGAAATAGGATAGGCCCGAATGCCCGTGGAACAAAGGAAAAATTTCCATAATTAAATGTGCTTTTATCTATTCCACATCTCAACCTGCTGCAGCCGCAACCCTGAACTTTTGGTTAATAATTCTCTTTATTTCTCTGTAAGAAATTCAAATTTAATTGTAAGCTCACTTTGGGTTTGTAAATGTTTGTTTTTCTCTTTAAATATGCCTGTTATTTGTGCATTCAGTTATTTGATTATTATTATTTATTTGTATCTCTATTGTTTGCCACTCGAACGCGTTTGTCGGACCAAGTCGCACGTCCGTTTCAAGCGAAAGTTGTAAACTGAATAAATCTGCGGGCTCGGTGCCGCGTTCCTAGTTATTTCAGCCGGTTACTGCCGATTCCGATTCCGATGCCGCTACCGATGCCGATGCCGATGCCGCTGCCGATGCCTCTGCCGATGCTAAATAGCCGTAGCTCTACTGATACCGATTCTGATGTTGCTGCTTCGTGCGTCGCCATTGTCGCAGCTGTTTTCAGTTGAATGGCGCATTGAAAGCGCCGCCCGGCAATTGAATGGAAAACGAAGCTTTCAATAGCTGTTGAATGCCACTGTTTTTGGGGGCTTTGTTGCCGCTGGAATTGGAATTGGTCGTATTCCAGTGGCCAACAACTTGAACTTGAGGCCTTAAGGCTGTTTTGAATTTAATGGCGGCTAAAAAAATGTTTATTTGTTTATTTAATTAGGAGCAAGGTCACTTTCTTTGCGGTATCAGTGATAAAAATTATTTAAATTATTTTAATTAATTATGTTACTATAAAAATAAAACTATTGTACGAACCCTTATCTTAATGTATATCCCTCAGGACTATATTTGTAATGCAGGACAACTCCCTAGTGTGACTAATGGCTGTAATAATGTTTAATGTTAGCTATTATATGATGCCATTAATGGCAATGCTTATTTAAATAGACACAAACATACCAATTGTATGAAACATAAAGATATTTCTGTGATTCATTAAATCTTCAATTCCCCCTTCCTAATCAATTGTTTACTTCAACGTAGGCTTGCTAATTGAAGCATCAGAATATAACAGAATTAATCAGCAGATTTATTGTTGCTTAGCCTTTAGAAATCACCGCACAAGCAACCAGTCGAGTAATTAGTGCAAATTTAAAACACTTGTCATAAAACCTAAAAATAGTTATGCAAATGGCAATAGAGTAAGTCGAGAATAACGACGAAAGCTCTCGAGACTTCCTCAAAACGAAAGTGAAATCTGCAAAATTAGAAAAATACAAGCTTTATCAAATTTAAGGCCGACTGCTTGTTTATTTATAGGCCAAAGATGATAAATCCCAGCGAAGCTTCCAATTCCGACAATATAGACGACCACGCGCGGTCCGATTTGCATGTGTCTGTGTGTGTGTGTGTGTGTGTGTGTGTGTGCCACATTTCTGTATGTTTTTTTCAGTACGGGCAGACAAAAGGCGAATTTATCAAACGGGGGCCATGCAAACAGCTTCTGATGTGGATGAGCCCCATCTCAATTCTCTCGATTTCGGTTCGCAATCCCAGAACTCAGAACTCAGAACCCAAAACCGAAAACCATGCCACTGACAATGAAACGGCAAACAAAAACACACTCCAAGGAGCACAAAGTGAACTCGTGTATGTTAGTTCTCGTCACGAGCAGTTTGACATTTGAGCGACTTTAAAGCTTAATATTTACGCTCTTTTATTTCGCAATTTCCATTTTCCTCACCCACATTCAATAGAACGATGATAATAATAATAATAATGCTGATGAACGGCTATATTCAGAGTGAAACGCAATAGGTGTGTGCCTTCTGAGCTCTGCGTTTTTTCCAATAAAAATTGTGTCTTGACTCAAGGTCTCTACGGTTTATCCATCTGAATAATAAGGGGTTTGGGTGCAGCCGATAGGAAACTATATGGGTTAACTACTATCACATTCTTATGGGGATATCATGACTGATTGATAAGTAATTCCCTGTACTAAAGTTAATAATAATGTTTTATCAACAAGTCCTAATATAATGATTTATATGAAGTAAGTAATTTTCTACCGAAGGCTAACTAATTTAACCACTTTAAAATTCCATACACCGCTTATCTATTATTAAGTAAATCCCATATTATAATAACAACTTATACATAATTCATTTCCACTCAATTGTGCCAGAAAGGTTGGCCCCCAAAGCAATGTACATAGACACACACACACCACATAGTACATATTTGGATTCCGGAACCTTTACAGCCCCTAAGCTCATCCCTTGGCAACAGAAAAGTATTTACAGTTTGACAGAAAATTGTGCGCGGAAAACCCTCATGTACATGGGGTATAGGTATTGGCACCTCCTCTCACCACCGGAACTATGACAAGTTTCCGCAAACTACACACATGTGGCCCGCCGCAGACCGACTTTCACCCAGTTCATGTCATCATGGCACCACCAAACTTGGGTTTCATGTTCCTGCCGGGATCACGTGGTCCTATATGGCCGACAGACTACTGAACCACTTCTCCAAATGCGAGTCAGAAAGTCAAAGTTAAAGGCCAGCCACATCAAAGTGTTCAGCTGTCAATGACGATAAGCAGCCTTCAATTTTTCACTCATAACCCACTCTTTATATCCCAATTCTCCTTCAATTTAATAGCTGTTTGCTGAAGGCTCATTTCGATGTATTACTCGTAATTAAATACCTTCAGCCAATGCAAACTTGTAAATTAATTACATCCTATATGCATAAATTAATTTATAGATTCCAGAATTGAGCAAGACTGACTGGAGACAGCGAAATCCCAGTGTGAGTTAATAAAAAATAATTATGTAAATAACAAGTGCTTATATAATTAGGTTTGCTTCAGGTTTGTTTGTCAACAATATGTCATGAGGTTACAGGGTGAACCAGAAAATATTTATATAGAAAATATTTAAAAACTGTTATATTCAGTTCCATAGGTATTTGTACTTTAAATATTAATATTAATATATTTTTCAGTGCTGCTAATAAATATATTTTCTTAAATATTAAAATAAATGATGTATTCCTTAGTTCTTTAAAATCTTTCCACACCCTGTATATTTACCACCACTATTGCAACCAAGTACAACTGCGTTATAAACCAGAGAACTCAGTGAATTACAATCTCAAGTTTTCCCTTTAATTGTTAATTAACAAGGCGGAACTTTTAATTGAAGACCAACTGTGGATGTAATTCAGATTACACTACGTTTCCACTCCACTGATAACGCTTAGCTGTTTTGTGTGGGAGTGTGTGCATTAATTTGAATACGACACTTGTTTACAGCGCCATTAGTTATGGACCAGATGAGGGAGGGAAAATAGTATCACAAACAGCTGCGGAGGCTGCTGTGAATCACGTATTCGCCAACGGAAATCAAATACTATAAATAAGTATATAATGCAAGGCAAGTCAATATTTATTCTCCATTGTTTATTAATAATAGTTTCACAGACTCTTTGTACTTAGGCTAATTCACACGTGTCCAAGGTATTACATTATTGATTATCAACAAGCAATATCGAATGATAGTTCCCAGAAGTGAAATGCTGAAACAAAAGATTGGCTTAGGCTGCAAATGTGTATATGCCAACTATTCTTGGAATTGTTCACACAAAGTCTGAAAGCTTGTGTCCAGAGCAACAATGGCTGAATGGCATTAAGAAACTTATTGTGAATGCCACGGGCATTTTTTATAACCACAAGCTTAGCAGGAAAAAATTTCCCATCAAAACAAAAACAAAGTTAATTTCCATTTGGTCGGAATTTGAATCTGATTTTCCAAGAAAAGTAAAGCACTGAAAAACCTAAGAAACCACATTTATCACTCTGCGTGATATCTTAAATTTTATATATTTTGTCTGACCAATATTATTGTGTGTATTCACAAATCAAACAAATTGTAATCAATCTCAATGGGGACCATCTGTTGCCGCTCTCAGCGGCTTAAAATCCATAAAATGTACGCAAATTGATTTCTTTGGTAGAAAAACAAACAAAAAGGCAGCCAATGGACCGTTATTAAGGAGCTTAGCGAGACATTAAAAGGAAAAGTTTTGGGCCCACCGCCATCTCCGCGACCACAATTAAATGTCAGGCTAATGAGAAAACGGAAGCGAACAAATAAACAACAGAAACCTCGAGTGGCGGTGGCGCCACGGGGCGTATACTTAATAAAGAACTAAGCTGATGCGAATGGGCCACCCGTGGCGTATACTTGATGCGCCCGACTTACCTTTTGCTCCGATGCTTGGCATTCAAATGCAGCCAACTGATGATCTCCTGCAGCTTCGAGCTCCGCTCCTCATCCTCATCCTGGTCGTCGTCCTCGTCGCCCGGCTGCAGATGATACGGATCCTGAGTGTGGTCAGTGATCATGAAGGTGGGCTTGCTATATCCATAGGGCGAAGTCATTTTGGTTCACCTTAAAAAACAAACACACAATTCTTTCCAAATTTCGTACACTTGTCACATCTTTATTGGCCTTCGGCGCGGGGACGAAACAGGCGGACGGAAGTCTAAGCCAATTTCCAATTTTCACTTTATTCCTTGGCGCAAATTAATTAAAATTCAGTCAGTCGTTTGGGTCTGACTTTCCCGCTCGCGGCTGCCATAAAACTGCTGGCAGTCTCCTCTCCGCATGGCGGACACATCGGGTCACCACCTCCTCCGTTCCCGCTGCCCATCCCTCGTGGCCATTTGTTTGAGAACTTAAAATACAATTTACCTATGGAACGAGCGCTGTGGAAAGCGTGGAAAGCGCAGCAGCAGCGGCAGCAGAGCAAATAAACAGCAACAACCACCCGAGAAAATCCCTTGTTGCTATTCTATTCTGTCTTGTTCTCATTTATTGACCAGCGTTTGTCTTTCTATATACCATTTACCGGATCGTATATACATGCAAACACCTTCATATGCGGATATTCTGGTCAACATTGAACTTGGCAATGGTCAGTCTCAGGAATTATTTATCGTTGTTTATGTTTTCCTCCCAAGGTGCAATTGGGATAAGTGCAAAAATAAGAATATTATGAAATTTATAGGTTGCTTTATAGGTTCTTAACCATTTCAGAAGTCTACCTTTAAAAAAAACTTTTATTGAAATACCAAAATCAAGACTATAATTTTTCCTTGTTTTCTATTTACTGCCTGATTAATTTTTACGATTTCCCCACTTTGACCTCAGACAATAAAATCTAAAATTAGAGCATTTTACACGACATTACAAATACAGCCTTGAGAGCCCCATCTTTCCATCAGTCCAGCCAAATTTCATTGAGGCGAACGAAAATGCATATGTACTTCCATATTTCTTGTATATTTATACCCGTTACTCGTAGAGTAAAAGGGTATATTGTATTCGTGCAAAAGTATGTAACAGCTAGAAGGAAGCGTTTGCGACCCCATAAAATATATATATTCTTGATCAGGATCACTAGCCGAGTCGATCTAGCCATGTCTGTCTGTCCGTCTGTCCGTCTGTCTGTCTGTCTGTCTGTATGAACGCTGAGATTTCGGAAACTATAAAAGCTAGAAGATTGGCATTTTGCATGCAGATTCTAAGAGTTTCTACGCAGCGCAAGTTTATTTCAAAAAGGTGCCACGCCCCCTCTAACGCCCACAATCGCTTATATACGATTTTAAAAATTTAAATATTTCGGAAAAGTAAAAATGCAGTTTTGTTGTGTTTATCAATACCTATCGAAATGTAGAAGAAATTTTTTAAATCGGACCATTCGTTTAAAACTTATGCCTGATCAAAGTTTTATCTCCCTCGCACTCCCTTTAGCTGAGTTACGTTTATTAGATAGTCGGGACACCAACCCGACTACAGCGTTTGCCCTCCCTTTAGCTGAGTGACGGGTATTAGATAGTCGGGACACCAACCCGACTATAGCGTTCTCTCTTGTTTTATACTTTTGCCAATCACAAATAAACGCTTAGATATATAGATATTCTTAAAATATATTCCAAAATACATTAAACACATCAAGAGGCGAATGCAAAAAGGACAAAGTCTACAGTAAAACTCACAAAAAACACTTTCCATTAGATATAATTATATATATTATTAAATAGGGACTGGGGGAGATTTTAAATACGGAGGGATTCTCAATGCCATTCAAAGACAACGTGGGCCACGAGCAGATAGACAGTCATCAGGGTGATCTGTCCCAGCATCATGGGAAAAACGGTCCTCAAGTACCGGGTGAACGAGAGCTTATAGCCATGTTGCTCGGCAATCCCCGCTGCAATGACATTGGCCGATGCTCCATAGAGCGTTCCATTCCCGCCCATCGAAGCGCCCAGTGTTAAAGCCCAAACCAGTGGCTGAAGGGGCAGTCCCAGCGAAGGTTTGGCCACCAGCGACGTGACCAACTTGACCATCATGGCGGCCACCGGAATACTGTCCAAGATGGAGGATGCCAGCGCCGACATCCACAGTATCATAAAGATGGCCATGGCCAGGCGATGACTCTTCCCCACCGACAGAATCACATGCTCGGTGAGCTCACCGATGCACGAGAAGATGCCCAGCCGCTCCACGCACTCCATCATCACGAACATGGCGGCGAAGAAGAGCAGTGTGGTCCATTCGATGCGGTGCATCAGGTGCTCCATGTCATCGCGATTCAGGATGATCAGCAGCAGGATCACGCCCAGCAGAGCCACCCAGCCGAGGGGCAGGGTCCTCCAATGGGGCACGGATTGAATGAAGAAGCAGATTATTACGAAAATCAAGGCTCCGGCGGATTGGAGTAGCAGTGTCTTGTTTTTGATGGGATACTGGAAAGGAGAGAGATCTCTTGATACAGAAAATCATGATAACTCATATATGCTAATCCCATTACCTTCTGCTTGAGCTCATCCAGTGTGTTGGTATAGACCTCCGAGGATCCCACACCCTTTTGCAATCTTCTAATCGTCCTCTTGAGCTGCTTAACTTTTCCCTGAAGCGTTCCTCTGACCAACTGGGCATCCTTGGAACAGGAGGCCACGGCATTCAAGGCCCTCTGCCACACCTTCATCTCCCTCCTTAGTTCACTCATCTCCTTGGGCTCATTGAGACGCAGTGCATCGATATTGTGATAGAAAAGGCGCAGATAAACGCAACTTTGGATAACAGCAAGCAGAACTCCGGGGAAGGTATGGGCCACAAAGGTGGGAAAGGTTACATCCTGAGGAAAGCAATAAATGCATTATACCTTACAAAAAATCCCATAATAAACCTACATTATCCACAATAAAGTGATTGGTGCTGACTATAATACTGATGGGATCTCCAATGGGTGTCAGGGCTCCTCCGATATTCGCGTGAACTATAATGCCCATCACCACGGGCAGGGGATCCAACTGCATCACCTCGCACAAGCGGATGGCCACTGGGGTCAGGAGCAGCACGGTGGTCATGTTGTCCAGCACACTGGAGACCAGGCAGGTGACCAAACAGAGGCTATAAATCATGGGCCAAATTTTGCCACCCGAAATCTCGAAACAAAATACGGCTAGGTAGTCAAAAACACCTGTTTCGGTTAGTATCAAAATGAGCAGCATCATGCAAAAGAGTAGAGTGAGTAGCTCCATGTCCATCCACTGGATAATCTCATCCATATTGGGACGATCTAGAATAATGGGTATGAGTTATAAACTTAGGGTACTTTGGCTATCAGTAACCCACCATTAAAGCAGGCCAGTGCTGTGACCGAAAGAATCGAACAGATCATGGCCACAAAGGTCCTTTCGAACAGTTCCCACACCAGCAGGGCATAGAAGATCAGCAGGATCAGACCAGCCAGGATACTGCCCGTCCTGGCATTCACTATCAGCGGATTGTAGTTGAGAATAATGGCCAAGTCCGTCTCCACATCGCTGTGGATATGCAAGCGGAATTCGCTGTCCTTCTCGGCAAGGAAATCACTCAGTTCCTGGGTCATCTGATAGGTGCGATTGCTGGCGGTGGACGGAGCACGTACCAACTCCTCTTCGCTGAGCAGAGGCAGTCGCCAAGCCGGGAGAATGTCCTACAAAAAATATATACAGTTCATAAATATGTATACACAGAAACAAAATTGACAAAAGATCAGATTGATATGTGCTGGTCAATTTAATATGTTTTAAAGATTAAGTTATTCTTATCATTTTTAAAAGATTTATCTTATTTTACATTATTTGTTAAAAAAATACTAAATTTGGTATTTTATCTGATATGATAAAATATCTTATTGATATGTTTAAATCATAAATTTGACATAAATCATATCAGCTTTTTATTGATATGAAATAAGGTAGAATTGGCCCCATTTCATATCGACTTTTTTCTGTGTACTTATACACCCACCTGGAACACCTTGCTGCGATTCTCACCAACGTAAGTGGACACCTGCGGCTGCACAGTCAGAAATCCAAAGCTCAAAGTCTCATTTTCAGGGGCATCCAGCGTGGAGAGCTCCCGAAAAGCGCCATGGATCTTCAAGCGAAAGTCACCAGTGGGCTTTTGAATCAGCTTGAAAACTAAAAATAACAAAAATGTTTCAAAAGAATTTTTTATTTATTTATTTTATAACTTACACCTTCCCTGCTCGCCCTGCGGCACATCGATTGTCTTCTCCAGCAGGTGCTTCTCACCCACCGAGATCAGCACCACGGCGGCCAGCAGCCAGAAGAGGAGCAGGCCACCCCGCTTCCACAATTTGTCCCGCTGTCGCTGCTCCTTGGAACGCTTGGACTTGTGATGGATCCGGCGGGCCTGGGACTTGGCATTCCCTGGTCCATTGGCCGCTTCGTGTTCGGAATGGGTGGTGGTGGCCTCGTCATCGGTGGCATTCTCATCACCAGGCCTGACCTTAATGTCCAGGAAGTCGGAGCCAGCATAACTGGAACCCGGCTCGTCCTGAATGCGATTGGAGCTCTTCCTGTCGACCTCATCGTAGCCATCCTCATCCTCGTCGTCGGAGGCTCCGGCGGAGGAACCTACAAGTGGGTGGCATACAAATAATTAATGAGCCAACTAGGCCTCGGGAATGGGCTGACATTTGCTTGGACATTTGACAGTTTATTGATTTAAATGATATGGTATTTTTATAAACTAAAGAAAAGTATAAATACTTTTATTACAGATATTACCAACCATAAATAATTGAATTTCGATATCTGATTGACTCACCATGAATGCGTTCGTTCTCCATCTGAAAACTGGCCATGCTGGGATCGTGGCGAATTTCGGCGGGCAGTGCGCGCCATACCTGTAGCGACTGTTCGGTGACCTGAAGGGCAGCCACCTGGTTGTGATGGCATCCACTCCTGGGACTCCGGTGCTGCAGCTCGATGCTGTTCCTGTCCCGACCGGGATTATCCGGCCGTAGATTTCGTATCGTATCCCGCAGACCCATTGTCTTGAAACAAAAACCGGTAGTATGGGAACTCGGGTGGCAGAGCGTGGGAGCTTTTCACACACAGATTGTGGCAATGGGCACGTCAGCGAGGTACAGTGGCGGACATCTTTGCCGCACACGAGGCACGAGGCGACTGAACGGAATCTTCAGCGAGCGTATATAAATCCGAGTCGGACGCGAAGCAGTTGCGGGGTTTCGGTTTCCATTCAGCCACCGGCGCTGCTTTCAATATTGAAAGTGAAAACGCCCCCCTAACACACCCCGACCTTCGCTTCTACGAGGCTTTGTCGACGCCGTTTTCCAGGATGGCGCACGCGCCGAGCTATTGTTGTGGATTCCCATGTTTTGCTCGCCTCGTTCGGGGGTCACGATTCCCATCAACAAGTTCGCATTTCGCACTCCCACGATTTTCCACGCTTTGCCAGATTATGACTTATTCAAATGCATTTAGTTGACCCATTCATTTCCGCCACCATCGCTTTTGAATGCACTCAATTGCTCATACGCCATGTGCGCGGACTTTAAATGTTTATATATAAACTCTTATTCTTAGCGACTGCTGTTTAACTCTTAATCACTCATTGACCTAAGGCAATCTTCGAAATGAATCGAATTTGAGGTTTTAGTTAGCTCAGGCCTAGCATACTTTTTGGGTTGCCAAAAAAAGGAAATCAAGCTTGATAAAATATGTTTAACATACAGGAAGACGGAAAATATGTGACCACCTATTGATCTATGTATAAGTTATGGATAATTATACCCGTTACTCGTAGAGTAAAAGGGTATATTGTATTCGTGCAAAAGTATGTAACAGCTAGAAGGAAGCGTTTCCGACCCCATAAAGTATATATATACTCTTGATCAGGATCACTAGCCGAGTCGATCTAGCCATGTCTGTCTGTCCGTCTGTCCGTCTGTCCGTCCGAATGAACGCTGAGATCTCGGGAACTATAAAAGCTAGAGGATTGGTATTTGGCATGAAGATTCTTGGAGTTCCTACGCAGCGCAAGTTTATTTCAAGAAAGTGCCACGCCCTCTCTAACGCCCACAATAGCTTATACACGATTTTAAAAATTTAAATATTTAGGAAAAGTAAAAATGCAGTTTTGTTGTGCTTATCAATACCTATCGAAATGTAGAAGAAATTTTTTAAATCGGACCATTCGTTAAAAAGTTATGGCTCATCAAAGTTTATATCTCCATCTCTTTCGCACTCCCTTTAGCCGAGTGACGGGTATTAGATAGTCGGGACACCAACCCGACTATAGCGTTTTCTCTTGTTGTGGAACTGTTTTCATTCTGTTTGTTTATTTCCTTTTTAATTTGTTTAAATTTGTATTTGCTGTGGTCGTTCCTCTCATGACAATTAAACATCATTTTATTTTTAACCGAAACATGATTCGTTTAAACTTTTACAAGATGAAAATCATTTTGAGCCCATAATGAACTTCAATGCAAATTTTTCGGTCAATCTCCAAATTTGCATCCTGCAACGACTGTTCACTGTGGGTTGATTAAACATTATTGTGTACACAAAAAACGTGCCGAAAACGCCTGTTTTGGTAAGCTTGCCCAAACATAAAAGTGAAATTATTTACACAACTTTTTGCCCTATTTATAAAAAGTTGAGTGCACAAAAGACATGTTTGCACACATGCAAGGGTTTAAGTAAACGGAATTTCTCCAGAACTCCAGCCTATAAAAACCGAATGCACGGCTTCTCTTGAAACACTATAACCGCTTATTGCTAGGAGTAACAAAATGAAAATAGCCCTGATCTCTATAACTGGTAAATAGTATACGGAATCGCCATGTAAGTTTAATCAATTCCCTTTCTCTGTAGTGAGCATTCTGCTCATACAGTTTGTAGAGGTTAAAGCAGATGTCGATTGGGAAGGTCTTGAGGATGGTCCCGTCGAAGAAATAATACCCGGAGATGGAGGTGACACTGTCTGGTACCCAGATCCAGTGCAGACCTGTGATTGTGGAAGTAATCCGACCACATCCGAGTCACCACCGACTGAAAAAACTACCAAACGAACCCGTACCAAGCGAACCACGCCCAAACGAACAACCACGAGACGAACCACCAAAAAAAAGACAACCAGAAGGACTACAAGACACACCACGACCTCTCCGGCTACTCCGGAAACAACAGATGCGCCTTCAACAACCACGGATGAAACGAGCACTTGTCCTCCAGTAACGTGCAGTTGCTCGGATCAAACTACCGACACGACCACAGTGCCAAGCACCGACACTACAACCCCATTGTGTACTGATACCACCACCCCAAGTAGTTCCTGTAGCGTTGACACTTCTACTGTAATTCCTCCTTGCACCTGTCCCCAAGAAACTTCTAGTGCAATACCTACCAGTACCTGTAGCGTCGAGACCTCTACGGCACTACCGACCTGTCCATGTAGCATCGAAACTTCGACAGCGCTATCTACAAGTGCTTGCACCCCTGAGACTTCTACTTGCACAACCACAACACCACGATGTGAAACAACTACTTCCACAACTCCAACAACAACGTCCACACCTACTCCGACTACTTCCACTACTAGATGCACAACACCAACTACCCCGACAACAACGACCCCAACAACCACTTGCACAACAAGATGCACGCCGACCACTACTACTCCAAGATGCTCAACAACAACAACCCCATGTGCTTCAACAACCACTTCAACAAGATGCACGCCGACCACTACCACTCTAAGACCCCCAACAACAACAACCACGTGTGCTCCAACAACCACTTCCACAACGAGATGCACGTCGACAACTACCTCTCCAAGACCCCCAACAACGACGTGCTCATGTGGTCCAATAACTTCCACTCCAAGATGCCCAACAACAACAACCCCGTGTGCTCCAACAACCACTTCCACAACAATGCGCACGTCAACCACTACCACTCCAAGATGCCCAACAACAACAACCTCGTGTGCTCCAACAACCACTTCCTCAACAAGATGCACGTCGACAACGACCACCCCAAGATGCCCAACAACAACAACCTCGTGTGCTCCAACAACCACTCCCACAACAAGGTGCACGTCAACAACTACGACTACCACTCCAAGACCCCCGACAACAACAACCTCGTGTGCTTCAACAACCACTTCCACAACAAGGTTAACGTCGACAACTACCACCCCAAGATGCCCAACAACATCGACAACATGTGCTCCAACAACCACTTCAACAACAAGATGCACGTCGACCACTACCACTCTAAGACCACCAACAACAACAACCACGTGTGCTCCAACCACAACAAGATGCACGTCGACCACTACCACTCTAAGACCACCAACAACAACAACCACGTGTGCTCCAACAACAACAAGATGCACGTCGACCACTACCACTCCAAGATGCCCAACAACAACAACGTCGTGTGCTCCAACAACTACTTCCACAACAAGGTGCACGTCGACAACTACTACCTCAAGACCCCCAACAACAACAACCTCGTGTGCTCCAACAACCACTTCCACAACAATACGCACGTCAACCACTACCACTCCAAGATGCCCAACAACAACAACCTCGTGTGCTCCAACAACCACTTCCACAACAAGGTGCACGTCGACATCCACCACTCCAAGATGCCCAACAACAACAACGTCGTGTGCTCCAACAACCACTTCCACAACAAGGAACACATCAACAACTACCACCCCAAGACCCCCAACAACAACAACTTCGTGTGGTCCCACAACCACTTCCACAACAAGATGCACGTCGACCACTACCACTCCAAGATGCCCAACAACAACAACCTCGTGTGCTCCAACAACCACTTCCACAACAATACGCACGTCGACCACTACCACTCCAAGATGCCCAACAACAACAACGTCGTGTGCTTCCACAACCACTTCCACAACAAGGAGCACATCAACAACTACCACCCCAAGACCCCCAACAACAACAACCTCGTGTGGTCCAACAACCACTTCCACAACAACACGCACGTCGACCACTACCACTCCAAGATGCCCAACAACAACAACCTCGTGTGCTCCAACAACCACTTCCACAACAATACGCACGTCGACCACTACCACTCCAAGATGCCCAACAACAACAACGTCGTGTGCTCCAACAACCACTTCCACAACAGTACGAACGTCGACCACTACCACTCCAAGATGCCCAACAATAACAACCTCGTGTGCTCCAACAACCACTTCCACAACAAGATGCACGTCGACCACTACCACCCCAAGACCCCCAACAACGACGTGCTCATGTGGTCCAATAACTTCCACTCCAAAATGCCCAACAACAACAACCCCGTGTGCTCCAACAACCACTTCCACAACAATACGAACGTCGACCACTACCACTCCAAGATGCCCAACAACAACAACCTCGTGTTCTCCAACAACCACTTCCACAACAAGATGCACGTCGACAACTACCACCCCAAGACCCCTAATAACAACAACCTCGTGTGCTCCAACAACCACTTCCACAACAAGATGCACGTCGACAACTACCACCCCAAGACCCCCAACAACGACGTGCTCATGTGGTCCAATAACTTCCACTCCAAAATGCCCAACAACAACAACCCCGTGTGCTCCAACAACCACTTCCACAACAATACGCACGTCGACCACTACCACTCCAAGATGCCCAACAACAACAACGTCGTGTGCTCCAACAACCACTTCCACAACAAGGAGCACATCAACAACTACCACCCCAAGACCCCCAACAACAACAACCTCGTGTGGTCCAACAACCACTTCCACAACTACACGCACGTCGACCACTACCACTCCAAGATGCCCAACAACAACAACCTGGTGTGCTCCAACAACCACTTCCACAACAATAGGCACGTCGACCACTACCACTCCAAGATGCCCAACAACAACAACGTCGTGTGCTCCAACAACCACTTCCACAACAAGGAGCACATCAACAACTACCACCCCAAGACCCCCAACAACAACAACCTCGTGTGGTCCAACAACCACTTCCACAGCAACACGCACGTCGACCACTACCACTCCAAGATGTCCAACTATAACAACATCGTGTGCTCCAACAACCACTTCCACAACAGTACTCACGTCGACCACTACCACTCCAAGATGCCCAACAACAACAACTTCGTGTGCTCCAACAACCACTTTCACAACAAGATGCACCTTGACAACTACCACCCCAAGACCCCCAACAACAACAACCTCGTGTGCTCCAACAACCACTTCCACAACAAGATGCACGACAACAACTACCACTCCCAGATGCCCAACAACTACACCCACATGTACTCCACTGACAAC
The DNA here is from genome assembly GCA_037075205.1 of Drosophila prostipennis. Lineage (NCBI taxonomy): Eukaryota > Metazoa > Arthropoda > Insecta > Diptera > Drosophilidae > Drosophila > Drosophila prostipennis. The sequence continues at coordinate 1,283,598 of JBAMCJ010000817.1, forward strand.
TCCTACGCCTGCCTCCACAACGACTCCTTGTCCGCCCACAACGACTCCAACATCTCCTCCTTCCACAACCCAGAGTTGTACCACTACAACACCAGCAATCACAATTCCCACGACAACACCGACAACACCTCGTCCGGTAACCACAACGCGTCGTCCTTGTCCTTGCCGGCCACAACCTCCCAGCCAGATTCCGCCGTGGAATTGGTGGTATCCTTTCCCAACTTTCCCCAACCCCGCATGGCCCTGGCAGCCAAACACAGTTGTTCCGCAGTGGCCACAGTTCCCAGGACTTCCCAATCCTCAGTGGCCGCAGTTACCAGGTAATCAGCCCTGGCCGGCACCAATGCCTTCTCCTCAGTGGCCCTGGCCTTGGCCAAGACCACCAGTAGTGACTCCAACATCCAACGAATGTGAAAACATATGCGAAAACCTATTAAAGGGAGTAAAGTATCAGGAAGATCTCATCAGAAGGTGCTTGTGCCCACGTCCATAACTTCATAAGAATCATATAAAATATGTTACTAGCTTATATACGAAATTGTTAGAATCTGTTTAATAGTGATTTAATAAAATCTTTAATATATTAAAAATCGTTTTTTTGTAAGCACTAAACAAATAATTTTTAAGTTTTCCTATACAAACATGTTGCATGTTCTCATTAAATAGGCAAATAATTAATTAAATAAAAATAGCTTCGGACATATGGTATAACCATCTGCAACAACTAAAAAAAATTTAAGAAAACTAATTTATGATTGAACTGAATTTGGGTTACAGTTAAATTTTAACCGTAATACTTAAAATACTTCAAAATAAACTCTACAAACAGTATAAGCATGTGTTTAAACATGCACATATAAACATAATCTAAAAATATTTTATATTTACATTTTTATATTAATAAACTAAATTAATAGGCAAAAACTGAAAAACAGTTTGTTTTATCTTTAGAAATAGGTCAATGTGCCTAAAGGGTTCAACGAATTTTTCAACGTTTTTCCTTAAGTCACTTTCAACCGTTCACTAGAACAATGACGGAAAAGTTGAGCTACTTTTGGCGTTGATTTCCAAAATGGCGCAGGCGCTTTTTTAGTTTTTCGGATTCCCATGTTTTGCTCGACTTGTTCGCTTACCCACAAAAGCTTGGGCGCCATCAACAAGTTTGCATTTTGCAGTCCTCCCCCTTTATCGACACTTGGCCAGATTATTACTTATTTAAACGCAATCATTTGACCCATTATTTTCTAGCGCCATCGCGTTTGGCTGCACTCTATTGCTCATGTGACATGTGGTCGCGCTATATATTTGTTTTCTGACCGATTACTCAAGAGCCAATATAAGTTGGAACCCGCATTTGGACAGGTTTAATGACCAATTGTCATGGGGATTGCAGAGCTCATTCCACATTGAATTGGCTTAAAGCATTAGCTGGTGAAGAGGGAAATTAGAAAAAGGAAACAATTTCTGTAATCGAATTCTCAAGTACCTGTAAAAAATCATGATTTAAGAACTCATGTTAACTATAAGAAAGAACTTTCTATCAAAAATATTAATCTTCATAATATTACAATACAATATAGTAGGATAGTGAGTAACTAAATATTACAGAATTTTGGTTTTACAGGGTATTCCAAGCCCAATAAACAATCAGCACTCCTCATCACTCCTCGTCAACCCATAATTTGCTGGTAATTTATCAAAATCTAGATTATTATCCTGCTGATGGATTATGTTTCGGGTCGATTAGTACCCAATTTCTAGGGGACTATTAAAGTTCGTCCTTCGTTCAGGTGAGCTTGCACATTTCCCGCACAATGAGCAGATGTTAATGGCTGCCTTTTTGTTGTTTTTTTTGTTTTGTTAACTTGTTAATACAAATACGCAGTGTGCCAATTCAGAAATCCAACAAAGTATAGTGGACACACCAACAAAAACAGCTAGCAAGGCAAATAACAAGTTGTTGACACAAAGGAGGCCTTTGGAGTGGACCAATTAATTAAAAATAGTTATTAATATACACATGTACATATGTCTAAAAATATATGTCCAGCTTAATGTATTTCATTATTGGCAAAAAAAATGTTTCTATAAATAAGCATATAAACATTTTGGTATACACTGCGTATACTTAACTTGGACATGATGAGTCCACTCTAAGGGTCACACACACATGGTCACAAGGGGGTAACGCTTAGACCCTGCCCCCACCCCCCAAAAAGGGTCGGAGGTGGACTTAGTTTGGCCCTGCTCACTGGCTAGCGCGCAAAAAATAATTCTGTTATTGTGTTTTCCCTCATAAGTGGACATGACGGACCCGACGAAAGCTCATTCAGCGCTGGACAGGCGAACTGGAAAGGTCCGAGGCGGAAGATGTCATCGCCGGAAGAGCGGCCGAACTTCGTGCAGCACTTCGGACACTTCAGACAGCCTGAGCGATGGGCTGCGGCTCCTCCGTGGATACGCAGACGAATCCTGTCGTCACGGAGGTCAGCTCGGAAATGCAACCTCGACAAAATGGCGCCGCCGGAGTAATGGTAGTTGTGCGAGTCCCTTCACCTCCTCGGCCCTAATCAATACCCCTTCCATTTCGTCACTAGAATATTGTCGAGCAGTATGTGCGGCTGGACGAGCAGATCAGCAAATTGGAGGGCACCTGTCCGGGTCCGCGAATGGCCACCGCCGAGGCTTGGGTAGAACATCTGCAGGCTAAGCACGAAGCGATGCTGGGACTCGAGGGCATGGGAGTGGCCCCCTTGCGGGAGAGGGAACGGGAAACGGAGGAGACCGTGCCCCTTCCAGCTTACACGATGGGCCGGCAGGGCGACCCAATTGTGGCCAACACACCCACAAAGGACCTGGCACAGGTAAATGGCCTGCCATTTCCCCTAGCACATTATTAACTTTCGTTTTCAGCTTGCCCACAACCTGGGCGTAATTGGCGATGCCCGCAAGGCTTCCATGCACGAGGATTTCTTTGCCAACCTGAGCGAGTCGGCCTTGTATTTGCTCAGCATTCGTTACTACGGAGAGCTGCTGGAACACACCAAGGTGCGTCTGAAGACTCTGGCCGAAAGCTATGCGGAGTTGAACGAACTGTACGTGAGGCAAGATGGGATAATAGCGTACGTAAGCGGGGGAACATACATGACGAGGCTGGAGGAGAGCATCGACGAGCAGCTGGAGGCGGCCAGAGATACAAGAGATAAGCTGGGAAGCGCCCTGGAGCAGTGGCGCATCTGCGGATTACTGCTAAGAGCAGCTGCCAATTCCTCCACGCAGGCATTGAAGCAGTGGCGACAGCTTGGCAGGATGATGTGAGTAACATACAGGCGACTAAGTAGCATTGGTTGACATGTAATTCCTCTTTAGAGATCCCAAGCAGAAGCTGCAGTGGGCCTTAGACTGCCGAAGTCTGCTACATGCCTCCATGATTTCCCTAGAGGCGGCTCATCTGGCTCTGCCGCACGTGGAGCTGAAGTACATGAGTCATCGCCAAGTCCTAGCCGTCAAGCACTGCAATACCTACCTTATCACGGACATAGCCAACAAGGCGCGGTGAGTTGTTATATTAGTATTCTCCAGAAACTTCTCTAAATCAAGACAAATCGTTTTCAGTTACGAGCACACCAGTCGCGTCTTCACGAGCTACGAATCGAACACATCCAAAACCTGCACTTGGCTTTACGAGACCTTCAACAACACTCTGCGTCCGGACTTTGACAAAGCGGAGGAGACTGTTTGCCGGCTGTCCAAGACGCTACGGGATCACCGCGAGGAGGTCTTTGGCACAGTGCGCAAATGACAAGAAACCAATTTGCTCAATGTTCTGGGATATTTGTACATTACTTTAATAAACAGTAGGCATAACGTTAGTACCAATAGCTCTTGGCCGGAGTGCGTTCCTCCTTGATACCCATTTCCTCCATGATGTCCATCTCAAAGGTGGACAGCTTAGGCTGGAAGGTAATCTCGCCCAAAACAGCGCCTGAAATGGTCATAAAAGGATTCTTATACGTGAAGATTAATGATATCCGATGAAATTTCATACCAGGCGTATCCTTCTCCCTTTCGATATAGGCATTGGGTGTCTTGTAATCGTGCGTCTGGTTGTTTGTCTCCGGAACGGGTATGATTCTGCCCGATCGCAGGGACACACGCACCTTCTCGCCCTCCTCCGTGAAGCGCCACTCGAAGTCGGTGCCTTGCAGGTCAGAGGGATCAACCAGACGGATGTCCTTGGTGACATGCAGCGGCGCCTCGGACTTGATTATGATGCCGGGAAACTCCTTCTCACCGCCCACCTTGCGGTAGTGCCAGTTTAGACCCTCCACAATGACCCAGTTGCGCTCGGGGATCACCTGGGTGACGATTCCCTGTTTTCCCTTGTCCTTGCCCACCAGGACTTCGATGCGATCGCCTCGGAAGAAGCTCCAGTCCTCTGGAAGGGTAATTAAAATGGGTTAAACTGGATACTAGGGATTCTCGTGCATCTTCTCCTCACCAATTGGCTCCACCAGCACATGGCGACGCGCTGTTCCGGGCATATTCTGTTGGCGGAAGTGACCCGTCCATGAGCGATTTGTGGTATAGCGGAATCGCTTGCGTTCCACTGTGCGGGGCAGGTAGTTAATTTCCTTAGGAGTCTGCCAGTACACCTGTTTAGAAATAATAGAAAATATTCAGTTTATTAACGCGATTACATTTCCCATGGAATCTGTTACGTGAGCCAACTTCTAAAAGTTCTTCAATGAAAATGGCTTTTCCGGTTACCTGCTTTTTGCTGCGCTCGATGTATTCCTTTGGTAGATTGGAGAAGTTCTTCAATTTGCTGGCCAAATATTGTGTTATACGCATTGTGTAAGTTTAATTCAACAATTAACAAAAACTACAAAATTAAATGCGGCTTGCAATCAGCTGTTTGAACCTGAAGAAGAGCCAATCACAGCGAAACGTGGTAAAGTACTTGTTTTGAATGTTTATGCGGCACCAAAAATCATGAACAAAAAATTATTTAATTAATATAAAATTAAAATCAATCGAACATAAACCACTAATATTTAAGTTTCATATTTTATAATTTCGTAAATTTCAATAATTATTTTCCACATAATGACTAACGTGTAAACTCCGTTCGTTGTGACTGGCAAGCCATCAAAGAAGAAGCAGCTGTTATTTGTGCTGCTCTTGGGATTTTTTTTATCGCTCGCCGCAGCCTTAAATTGCGATGCAAGCCGGCTTATTATAAACAAAAAGGTAAATGCTAGACTATATAAATGTGGGCACGTGCAGGTGCAGCTCCATTGGAAGACGAGCTCGCTTACGGAGACGTCTGTTCCATCCACCCGAAAAGGGGCCTCGCAGCGCTTAGTCACATCCATATCGCAGCACACACACACCCTGATAACCCAGTTCCTGCCCAGCCATAAGTTTTTGAGAATAACAAGCAATATGTCCCACCACATAGATATGGAAGACCACGCCGATCCGGAGCCTGTGCTGCTCTCCAAGCACGCCAAGAACCTGCTGCGGTTCCTCAATCTCCTGCCTGCTCGCATGGCCTCGCATGATAACACCAGGTAAGTGAATCCTCACATTATCCTTTTAATCTGGTTAACCTGGTTTCTTCCATCCTCCAGGAGCACCATTGTGTTCTTTGCCGTCTGCGGTCTGGATGTGCTTAACTCCCTGCATCTGGTGCCGCCACAAATGAGGCAGGACATCATTGACTGGATCTACGGAGGATTGGTGGTGCCACGCGACAACGAGAAGAACTGCGGCGGCTTCATGGTGAGCATAAATTCGCGTCTGTCAGGTGAACAAACAGCCCGTTGACAAGCCAAACAGAACAGCCCGCTGCTCCCACTCCCACATTCCCATCCACTTCCATTCGAATTCCTTATCTCCATACGTGGCCAGGCAACAGACACTGCGGCAGACCTTGTCGCATCCCCACATATTTGTTGTTTATCCAGTCAGTTGATACGGATTCACTCGTACTTCCTTCTCTGGAAACCATCCACAAAGCTTATATTCGGAAGCTACAACATAAGACGGTTATCCGTCATAACTTATCAAGAAGTTTTTATCATAGGATACAGAACAATTTATAACATTTCTTGTTTAGAAGCTATTTACGGCGCCACGTTTATTTTCCCATCACATCATATAAATCTACCTGCTTGCACATACAATAGCTGCAGAATTAATAGCACCGAAAGATGTCAGCTATAAATTAAAATAATTCGTAAATGGGGTATAGTTACTCATAGTCAAATATATGTTTTTAATAATTTAATAATTGGATTTATGAATTTAAAAACAAGTAATTCAAAGTCTTAATATAAAAACCAATTTATGTATATTTCGAAAATAATACTATGTTCACTCTATTTCTAGACTTATTAAAATCCCCTACTGTAATCCATTACATAATTAATTCCAAAGTCAACTCATCTGCTTCCCAGTAATAGAGAACTCAAGTTGCTATTATTCCGACCTCCACTGTTTAAATATGCATAATTGTAGGGGAGTTCTCCATTTGCGCAGCAGCTCGATTTACCAGAACCCACCCCACCCCACTGATACCTTGGTTTTATCGCGGCACGCTTTATCAGCGACGCTGGCAACATGTAAAACCACTTTAAGATAGATAGATCAATTAATTGGACTCTTTGCAGGGCTGCCGCGCCATGGTGCCGAAAAGCGAGGACGCCGAGATCTTGGAGTGCATGCGGAAGTATCAATGGGGCCACCTGGCCATGACGTACACAAGCATCGCAGTGCTGGTCACCCTGGGCGATGATCTGTCCCGCCTGGATCGCAAGAGCATTGTGGACGGAGTGGCTGCGGTTCAGAAGCCGGAGGGCAGCTTTAGCGCCTGCATCGATGGCAGCGAGGATGATATGCGCTTCGTTTACTGCGCCGCCACCATCTGCTACATGCTGGACTACTGGGGCGACGTAAACAAGGAGGCCATGTTTCAGTTCATCACTCGGAGCCTGCGATACGACTACGGTTTCAGCCAGGAGCTGGAGGGCGAGGCCCATGGCGGCACCACATTCTGTGCCTTGGCCGCCCTGCATCTCAGTGGTCAGCTGAATCGTCTGGATGCCGCCACGGTGGAGCGCATGAAGCGATGGCTTATCTTCCGACAGATGGATGGCTTCCAGGGACGCCCCAATAAGCCGGTGGACACGTGCTACTCCTTCTGGATTGGTGCCTCGCTCTGTATTCTGGACAGCTTCGAGCTAACCGACTATGCCAAGAACCGGGAGTTCATCTTGAGCACACAGGACAAGCTGATTGGCGGCTTTGCCAAGTGGCCACAGGCTACGCCAGATCCATTTCACACTTACCTCGGACTCTGCGGTCTGGCCTTCACGGGAGAGCCCGGTCTGAGTGCCGTACATCCCAGTTTGAACATGTCCATGGCCGCCTACGCTCACATGCAGCACCTGCACGAGCAGTGGCGATCTGAAGACGGTCGAGGCGATGAGGACCTCGGTCTAAGCTCCGCCGCCAAGCAGCAACTGCAGCTAACGAAAGGTGGCGAGGCGAAATCCACTACAACGACTACCTCTAACTCGCCATTGATTCCGGCACAATGATGGGAATCCGCACGAAGTCCAAGGGGAATGTTAAAGCACACTATTGTATTTATATTGGCCGCATTTTAGCCACGCTTTTTTACCTGTATTTTAATGCGAAAAGCACGAGCTTTTGGAGAGAGAGATAAATAAGTAAGTATGTTTATTGTACAGCCTAAATTAATGTTAACAATGTGTAAGATTAAGCTTAAAGGTAAATTAAAGCGTCCCATGCTGAGGCATGTATTTACAGCGAAAACATTGGATAGCCTCGAAAGCCTCCTTGGTACATTGGGTTTATTGGTCCGGAATCGGGGTGAAAATCTCACACCTGCAGGAACAGGCGGTGGTGCTGCAAACTAGGCATGTAGCCCATGCCGGGCCGATCGATGTGCACACGTCCACGGAGTGGGGCGAGCACCCGTTCGGTGACCAGTGGGCAGCGCTGCACCATCAAGGACTGCAGCAGCGGGCAACTCTGGGTGAGGGCGCTGCGGAAGAAGGGAAAACGAAGTGGAGGCTAGTAAACAAGGAAATCGCTGGGATAGAAGTCGTTCAGGTTGTATGCGTTGTGTCCCACGTCCTGCTGCGGCCTGTCGATGAAGAGACGCCGCTGGCGAAGCGGCGCCAAGGAGCGTTCCGTTACCCGTGGACAACGCCGGATGAGCAGAGTCTGGAGGCTCGGACAGTGCACTGACAAAGCGCTGAAAGATACGCAGATTCGGATGCAGATGCAGATAGGTCTCCCCAGAAACACACATGGACACAAGGCACGCACAGGATTACAGACAACAAGACCACAGCTGTCGGAGATTACTTACTGCACTCCATAGTCGGAGATGGCTGCACAGCCGATCAGGTTGATGTGCTCCAGCTCGCGGCAATAGTTTCCAATCTGGATGAGCACTTGGTCGGTGACACTGGGCGTGTTCGCGAGCGACAGTACGGTGAGCTTGTTGAGCTTCCGGAAGAAGATAATCAGGCAGCGCTCTCCAATCGCGCCGCAGTACGAGATGTCGAACTCCACCAGCTTGCTCTGGTGAAGCGTCAGAGCGTCGACGGCTCCGGTGGTCAGCCACTGGCACTTGGACAGCTTTAGGACGCGCAGTCCCTTGCACTCCACGATAATGGGCTGCAGCGAAAGGGCCGTGATATTGACGCACTCGTTCAGGTTGACGGCCCACAGGCGCTGCTTGTTGTTCGCTAGCAGTGGCAGCAGCAGCTCATCCGTCAGCCATCGGCAGCAGGCCAGGTGCAGCACCTCCAGCCGTCGACAGCACCGGGCCAGCACTCGGAAACCCACATCAATATTGCTTGTGTTATTCCCGGAGAGATGCAGCTCCTGCCGTTTTTCCAGGGCGGCCTCTACAAAGCGTTGCGCGGTACGCGAGCAGCAGCGCAGGTTGAAGAGATCCTTGAGCGACAGGTAGGCGGCCACCTGGGGGATGAGCACATCGTCCCAGCAGACATCGAAAAGCGATCTCGGTGCCGGAGTGGACGGGATGAAAAGTGGCCTTGGGCTGGGCGCTCGTGTTTGCGGCCCACCGCTGGCCATGGCCGCCAGGTGGGCCTCTTCCTCGGGGTGCAGAGTGCACATGCTGTCGCCGCCGGTTACGTGATCTGCCCACAAACAGAGCTCTCCCAACGCAATCCTCAGTTGCACAAAGAAACGCAATTGTGTTGTTTACTTGCAATCAATCAGCTGAGCCTTTGCCATTCACACAAAACAAATCAACAGGGCCTTCAGAGTGGCCCTTCAAGTCATATGTTACTCAGCTGCGGTATTTCACCAGTATATTTTAGGTGTGTAGAAATAATGTAAGAACTATGTAAAATGATTTGAAGTCTTCTTCGTAACGGTTAGGTGACCCCGACCATTTATTTTTAACCATTTACGTTAAACCTTGTACGGTTCTTTCCCTTGTTCCTTGTAGATAGAAACGGAATCCTTAATCCTCAATAAGTCTTGTTGTAGTATCATCATTCCTTTCATTAATAACAATTCGTTTTTAGTCCGTTTTATAGACCAACAGGTCTTTCCTTTATTAAATAAATAGTATTTCTAACTGTTTCGAAAAGGCTTTCACATCCCGTGAAACCAAATGACAAAATTGACAAAATTTAGTAAGAAATACCAGTGTGGTCCCGGATCCAGTCCAGGTGATAGGTGACGCGCTGGAATCCAGCTGGAGCACCCCACATGCAGCCGGCGGCGGAGCCGAAGTTGCTAACTCCCACCAGCTTGTTGCCGTCGTGTGTGACCAGGGGACCGCCGGAGTCTCCTCCGCAGGTGGACTTGCCGTCGACGGTGCGTGTGCAGATGATATTATCACCCTTATCGACGTAGGTCCAGTTGCACTCTTCGTTGGCGATGATCTGGAGGTCGACGCACTGCAGCCAGTCGGGCAGGGGGCTGCCATCGTAGGTACCGCCCCATCCGCAAGCGACGGCCCACCACTCGTTATAGTCGTTGTAGCGATCGTTGTAGCTGGGCAGCTCCACCTTGTTGACCATGTGCCAGAAGTCCACGTGGGGGATGCGGATCAGGGCGATATCAGCGTTGGCATGCTTGATGAAATCGCCGTTTCCGACAGTGTGGGTGAACTGAGCGTTGGTGCGCCACGTGGCTCCGAAGTAGACGGTCACGGAGGCGGCATCTCCGATGCAGTGCTCAGCGGTTAGGACCCAGGTGTTGCCGATGATCGAGCCACCGCACCACCAACCTCCGCTGAAGCCAAGACCAACCGTGTAGGGAGCCTTGCCCTCGGGGGCGGCGTATCCGTTGGTGATACGGCCCTCCATCTTGGTGGCCTTAGGCATGTCCTTGAAGAAGACCTTATCGTCGAGGGCGGCGGCAGAGGCCGAGGCCACGCCCAGAGCCAGGATAGCTAGGAACACCTTCATGTCGATGTCGATACTGACTTCTGTTCCCCAGAGGCAGCCTTTTATAGGCCTTTAGTTCCAACTATCCCTATCACCAATTTGAATGGGTTCGTAAATATTTCTCAAGACTCACATAAACAATGTCATCGATAAAGACGGAAAGCCACTTTACTCAGTCTCAGTTACATATAACAGATTTACTATATTTAAAACAGCCAATAATGGTGCGTGTTAATAAATAAATAAGTAACTTAATTTATACACTGAACAAATATTTTGAGTCAATAATTTATTTTGAATACCTTTTATACCCTTGCTGAGTGGTATTAGATAAGTCGATCTAGCCATGTCCGGCCGTCCGTTTCTACTATATTCTAAAGCTTCCATTAAGATAATGAATGAATTAAATGAAAACAAATAGAAAAAAATGAGAACAAAATACAGCTTCGTTGTTTTTTAACATATTTACTTTTAATCTTCAGAATGCCATTTTTGAAATATTGTTGAGTTTCGGATTATATTAAAAAAAAATATCGGACGATTATCAAATTGATAAAAAATACAGCTTCATTGATTTTTATCGCATTTTATTTACACTTTGGGGTTATACATTTAATTAATTACAATATTTCAAATTTTAATTTTACAAAAATAGCTGCCGTAGAAAAGAACGAAAGAAACTAAATGTAATATTTGTTAAATACTCTTAAAAGAAATTTTTAATTTAATAAGAACGATCTGGAAGGGTATATAAGCTTTAGGTTGCCGAAGGTAATTTCCTTCCTGTGTTTTTTTAAATTTATAACTATTTGTTAGCACGCTCAAACTATGCTATCTAATCATAATTTTAATTTATTTAATTTACAGTGATCCCTCGCATGAATTGATTTCAATTTTCAATGTTTGTCAACAAACAAGAAAATACTTCCACACTTATTGTATAAGGCATTATTAGTTTGGTGAAATATTTTAATACATGAGCAACCCTCGTGAACTTGTTTATGTCTGCTAACTGAAAACGAACTGTTGCCAGGGTAAACTATAGAATCCTCTTCAACGATCCTTTTCATGACTTTTGTTATCATTATTAATAAGTTGAGTATAACCGACTAATCAATAAGAAACAACTAAAACACTTTGGTTTCCAGTGCCCATACTATGAGTACCACAATACTAACTACTCTATAAAAAACAACTATATATACAAAAACGCACAAAGCTAGTTACGCATTAATAAATTAAAACAAATTGAACATTTTTTGATAAAATTATGTGGGGCTTTTTAAATTTGTTTGTTAATTTATTTGTTTTTAAGATTTTAAGAAATTCATTTTTGACAAAGATGCTTTTTGGCATCAAAATATATTACTTATACGTACTGTTGTACGTTTTGATCAAACGTCTCTATCATGTTTCTTCACAACTTTGCCCTTTGTTGGCTTTAGAGTGTGATCGACCATTTACAGTAATCGTTCTCTACTTAGACATAACTACACACAAACAAAAAACTTGGTAAAATTAACCAATATAATGTCAGACAGTCCCCAACCACAAAAATTGTCAATTCTACCAATTAAATAGTTACTTTCACAACAACAAAAACACACAATTAGTTAAGACACACACCCAAAGCAAAAAGAAAATACAAGTAACTATTTTTTATAGGTTCGTCACTAACCGTATAGGTCAATTCTACCAATCAAATTTTTTTGTGTGTTCCACTTCATTCCAAAGGTACAGAATATTTTAAAAATGTTTAGCAACTGCCTTTCAATCTATTTATTTATTTAGGAAATTTAGTAAGAAATGCCAGTGTGGTCGCGGATCCAGTCCAGGTGGTAGGTGACGCGCTGGAATCCAGCGGGAGCACCCCACGTGCAGCCGGTGGCGGAGACAAAGTTGCTGACTCCCACCAGCTTGTTGCCGTCGTGTGTGACCAGGGGGCCGCCAGAGTCTCCTCCGCAGATGGACTTGCCGTCGACGTTGCGGGTGCAGATGATATTATCACCCTTATCCTTATAGGTCCAGTTGCACTCTTCGTTGGCGATGATCTGGAGGTCGACGCACTGCAGCCAGTCGGGCAGGGGGCTGCCATCGTAGGTGCCGCCCCATCCGCAAGCGACGGCCCACCACTCGTTATAGTCATTGTAGCGATCGTTGTAGCTGGGCAGCTCCACCTTGTTGACCATGTGCCAGAAGTCCACGTGGGGGATGCGGATCAGGGCGATATCAGCGTTGGCATGCTTGATGAAATCGCCGTTTCCGACGGTGTGGGTGAACTGGGCGTTGGTGCGCCAGGTGGCTCCGAAGTAGACGGTCACGGAGGCGGCATCGGAGATACAGTGCTCGGCGGTCAGGACCCAGGTGTTGCCGATGATCGAGCCACCGCACCACCAGCCTCCACTGAAGCTAAGACCCACAGTGTAGGGTGCCTTACCCTCGGTAGCCGGGTATCCGTTGGTGATACGGCCCTCCATCTTGGTGGCCTTGGGCAGGTCCTTGAAGAAGACCTTATCGCCGAGGGCGGCGGCAGAGGCCGAGGCTACGGCCAGAGCCAGGATAGCTAGGAACACCTTCATGTCGATGTCGATACTGACTTCTTTTCCCGGCAGGCAGCCTTTTATACGCGTTTAGTTCCAGCTATTCCTATCACCAACTTGAATGGGCTCGTAAATATTCTTCAAGACTCCCATAAACGATGTCATCGATAAAGACGGAAAGCCACTTTACTATGTCTTCTTTAGCGGAAGAAGCCCACTAAACGTTACCAAATAGTTTTTGCCTACGGATTTACTATATTTAAAGCAGCCAATAAATTAATAACTTAATTTATACGCGGAACAAATATTTTGGGTCAATAATTTATTTTGAATACTTATTATACCCTTGATGAGGGGAATTAGATGAGTCGGTCTAGCCATGTCCGTTCATACGGCTAGATCCTTAAGCTTCCATAAAAATTATAAATAAATGAAATGAAAATAATGGAAACAAATTAAGGCAAAATACAGATGGAGTTTTTGAACATATTCACTTCTACTTTTCAGAATGTAATTTTTTGTAATTTTCTTGAGTTTCGGATTTAGTTTTAAAAATATCGATGACTATCAATTAGATGAAAAAATAAAGCTTCCTTGATTTTTATCGCATTCTATTTACACTTTGTGATATATATTTTATTTATTTCAAAATTGTAAATTTTTATTTTACAAAGAAAGGACGACGATATTATATTTATATTTATATTTTTTAAATACTCCTAAAATTTATTTTAAATTTAATAGAAACGATCTGCAAGAGTATTGAATCTTCAGGTTAGCGAGGGTAACTTCCTTTCTTGTGTTTTTTATTTATAACCATTTTTGTTAAAACGCTCCAACTGTGCTATCTAATCATAATATTAATTTTAAATTTACAGTGATCTCTCGAATGAATTGTTTTTAATTTTCAATGTTTGTCAACAAACAATAAAAAACTTCCACACTTGTTGTATAAGGCATTATTAGTTTGGTAAAATTTTTAAAACATGAACAACCTCGTTAACTTGTTTATGTCTGCTAACTGACATGATAACTATAAACGTGAGTACTCACAGAAAACAAACTGTTGCTAGGCTAAACTATAGAATCCTCTTCAGCGATCCTTTTCATGAGTTTTGTTATCTTTATATTTAATTAATGGGTGAAGTATAACCAATTAATCAATAAAAAAGAACTAAAACACGTTAGTCTCCGGTGTCCAGACTATGAGTACCACAATACTAACTATTCTGTTACAAAAAAGATTTACGTATCATGACAGCTCAAAATAATCAAGAAAGGAAGCTAGCTTCGGCCATCCGAAGCTTATATACCCTTGCAGATAATTCCTATTAATCACTAGTTTTCAGCTCGTTCCTATGGCAGCTATATGGTATAGTAGTTCGATATTGATAAAACTAAAATCGAAATTCGAAAACATTTAAAGAGTCATATCCCAGAGTAGAAGAGAATACAATAAAAACCAACGAAGCAATAATTTATTTCCTATTATATTCCAATTAATTTTCCGATCGTTCCTGTGGCAGTTATATGATATAGTCGTCCGATTTTGATAAAATTTTATTCGAAATTCCAAAAGTAGAAAGTTATAAGTTCAAAACAAGAGAGAACGCTGTAGTCGGGTTGGTAACCCGACTATCTAATACCCGTCACTCGGCTAAAGGGAGTGCGAGGGAGATGGAGATAAAAACTTTGATCAGGCTTAACTTTTTAACGAATGGTCCGATTTAAAAAATTTCTTCTACATTTGGATAGGTATAACTAAACACAACAAAACTGCATTTATACTTATCCAAAATCTTTAAAAATGTGGGCGCCAGACACATTTTAGTATCGTCTGTGGGCGATTATGGACGATTGTGGGCGTTAGCGGGGGTGTGGCACTCGGCTGAAATAAACTTGCGCTGCGTAGGAAGCCCAAGAATATGTGTTGGTAATCCCAACTTTCTAGCTTTTGTAGTTTCCGAGATCACAGCGTTCATACAGACAGACAGACGGAGAGACGGACAGACGGACATGGCTAGATCGACTCGGCTAGTGATCCTGATCAAGAATATATATACTTTGTAGGGTCGGAAAAGCTTCCTTCTACCTGTTTTGCACGAATACAATATACCCTTTTACTCTACGAGTAACGGGTATAAACACCCAAGATATAATTTTTATACATTTTGTGAGTGAGGACTAAACTTTTGGTACTTAACTGCAAGGCTATATAAGCTTCGGCTGACCGAAGCTAGCTTCCTTTCTTGTCAGAATTCATATTTTATATGCATTCCATTTCTTTCCAATTTAAAAATGTTTAGCAAATGCTTTTCAAATGATCTCTTTATTTAGAAAATTTAGTAAGAAATGCCAGTGTGGTCGCGGATCCAGTCCAGGTGGTAGGTGACGCGCTGGAATCCAGCGGGAGCACCCGACTGGCAGCCGTTGGAGGAGACGAAGTTGCTGACTCCCACCAGCTTGTTGCCGTCGTGTGTGACCAGGGGACCGCCGGAGTCTCCTCCGCAGATGGACTTGCCGTCGACGGTGCGGGTGCAGATGGTGTTGTCGCCCACGCTGCCGTAGGTCCAGTTGCACTCGTCGTTGTGGACGATCTGGAGGTCGACGCACTGCAGCCAGTCGGGCAGAGGGCTGCCGTCGTAGGTGCCGCCCCATCCGCAGGCCACGGCCCACCACTCGTTGTAGTTGTTGTAGCGGTCGTTGTAGCTGGGCAGCTCCACCTTGTTGACCATGTGCCAGAAGTCCACGTGGGGGATGCGGATCAGGGCGATGTCGGCGTTGGAGTGCTTGATGAAGTCGCCGTTTCCGACGGTGTGGGTGAACTGGGCGTTGGTGCGCCAGGTGGCTCCGTAGTAGACGGTCACGGAGGCGGCATCTCCGATGCAGTGCTCGGCGGTCAGGACCCAGGTGTTGCCGATGATCGAGCCACCGCACCACCAGCCTCCGCTGAAGCCAAGACCCACCGTGTAGGGGGCCTTGCCCTCGGGGGCGGCGTATCCGTTGGTGATACGGCCCTCCATCTTGGTGGCCTTGGGCAGGTCCTTCACGAAGACCTTCTCGTCGAAGGCGGCGGCCGAGGCCACGGCCAGAGCCAGGATAGCTAGGAACACCTTCATGTCGATGTCGATACTGGCCTCTGTTCCTGAAGGGCAGCCTTTTATAAGCCCAGTGCTCAGTTCCAGCTATCCCTATCTCCAACTGGAGTAGGCTCGTAAATATCCCTCAAGACTCCCATAAACGATGTCATCGATAAGGGCGGAAAGCCAGTTTACTCAGCTTTCTTTAGCGGAAGAAGCCCACTAAAATCTAAATCAAAATGCCCTTGTGTGGGGTCTACCTATTTAGATTTACTACATTCAAAAGACCATTAGTTAATAAATTCAGACTGATAAAGTATTTTTATTTGCGTTTCGTCACTACGTGAACTGCCGTCCACAGTGATAGTTAATTTTATTTAATTTATAACTATGTTTGTCAGTACGCTCTGACCATTCTATCTTATCATAGATTTAATCATTTTATAATTTACAATAATCTCTCAACATGAATGATTTTCAATATTTGGTGTTTGTCAACAAAAAAGAAAAAGACTTCTACATAATTAGTTGGGGAAATTGGAAATACGTGAGCAATCTCATGAAGCTTTTTATTGTCTGCTTACTGACATGATAAGGGCAATCGTGCGTATATGGGGTTTCCCATTCATATTCATTGAAAACAAATAAGAAATCTACTGTTGCCAAGGTAAAATTTAGAATCCTCTTAAGAGCTCCTTCTCATGACTTGTATTATCTTTTTATTTAATTAACAGGTAAAGTACGACTAATTAATCAATAAAAACAATTTAAGCATATGAGTGTTTAGTGTCCAGACTATGAAATCCAGCATACTAACTTTTCTGTTACATAAAAAATTTTTGTTTTGCCGGCCTTAACCTCAACTTAGGCCATTTTGCTCAGTTTGACTGCAATCTGACTTATCAAACTCTCGCTTACAAATTCGACCATGAGCGCAACCAATACTGCGACTATGACCAATAGTTCTACCAACCGGCAGAAGTCATAAGAAATAAAATAAAGACCATGTGTTATCATATAGTACCATCTACTATTTGCACCCCAAAAGGAATGTTTGAAGTTTTGCTAAATACCACGAAGATTGAAGACCAACAAAATATTTAGTAAGAGAAACACTTTGGGCATGAAATTTCGCTTCAGAAAATAAATATTTCAAAAAATCTCGCGAGCGACCAATAAAGTGTCCCGAACAGAATGAGACTATTTTTAAAAATTTGACATTGACGGAAATTGGTTCGTAACTTCTTCAACTGATGGCGCTTAAAGCTTAAATTTTTAATGCAGTCCTCTGGTGTCCTAAGAAACCTTCAGTAAACACGGCGCGCAATTGTAACTAAGTGTACTTATTTTCAGAAAATAAGGTTTTGGTATTCTGTAAATAGGAATGAATTATTCTCATCAGTAATATTAAAATTGAAAAATAAAAAGCATTTTGACAAGTACAATTTGTGCTTAAGCCAATTTTAAAATGTACCTACTAGTAAGTTTACTTAACGAGAACCAATACTGATTAAAACAAGAAAGGAAGCTAGCTTCGGCCAGCCGAAGCTTATATACCCTTGCAGATAATTCATATTAATTACAAATTTTCCGATCGTTCCTATGGCAGCTATATGATATAGTAGTTCGATATTGATCAAATTAAAATCGAAATTCGAAAACGTTTAAAAAATGTCATATCCCAGAGTAGAAGAGAATACAATAAAAGTTAACGAAGCAATAAGTAGGAGGTTATAGGTTCAAAAACACCCAAGATATTATTTTTATACCCGTTACTCGTAGAGTAAAAGGGTATATTGTATTCGTGCAAAAGTATGTAACAGCTAGAAGGAAGCATTTCCGACCCTATAAAGTATATCAAATAAAAACACCACTTAACGAGGTAAAAAACTAGTGACGATCGCACCTTGAACATACAAAAGTTCTGATATCAACATTTGTGACGAAAAATTATTACACTCGTCATTAAATAGACTTTCTAATATTTTCTCATTCGGCCCGCCCTAGCAAACTATTCCAGCCACTTTCCCTTCACAGGCATTCTCTATTGCAGCGTGCCGAATGAGAAAATATTAGAAAGTCTATTTAATGACGAGTGTAATAATTTTTCGTCACAAATGTTGATATCAGAACTTTTGTATGTTCAAGGTGCGATCGTCACTAGTTTTTTACCTCGTTAAGAGGTGTTTTTATTTGATATCAGAAGTTTTTGTTTGTTTACATTGGCTCTCATAGGAGCTAATATATACATTTAAATTTAAATTGGTCAATCATAATTTGTAAGCCATTGTATTTAAACAAATTAAGTTAAAAAGGTGTTTAAGTATTTCAAAATACCTTTTAAACGAGGTATAGCACATGTCTGTAGCTTCAGTAGTGTACAACTTACGAACTAAAGAAATTTAGCTATTTTTAGCTTTTTCCCGCTAAAGCAGCGGGTTTTTCCAAATGTCGTAAAACAAAAGTTTCCTATTTGGAATTCCTTAAAACAATTGAATTGATTCCATGACCCTAAAATACAGTTTGCATCCGCACATACTAAATTCAATGCTTAGGCAGCGT